>JAUIMM010000017.1:1912500-3235000 GCA_031769625.1 Taudactylus pleione | reverse complement strand
ATTAAACTGCCATCCTGTCTGCCATTGCTGTGTGGCAATGTTTCACAGATGTCCTATATTTTTTTAAGCTTCCGTTCGTTTGTGCCACTGCTCTGTCGCCTACTTTAGCCAGCCAGCTCGCTGCAGCCTTTGGCTTATATTGGTGAAAAAAAGTAGTGAAAACAATATTGTGAGCTGTGAGATGGTTAATAATGTCTGGAAATGCCTGAAAAGTATTGTTATTAAGGTTAATAATACTGCAGGAACAAAAACAGGTCCAAATTATGTGGTTTTAGCTGTTTTTATTATTTTTTTTATAAAAATACAGCTCCAAAACCAAAACACACAATGTGTGGTTTTTCAAAACCAAATCCAGATCCAAAACCTCGAAGGAGGTACAGATTCAAGCCCAAAACACAGGGGTCGGTGTACATCTCTATATACAGTATATGTTTTATAACTCTTTATCTTCTGTTTGTTTATGTGTACCCTGTTTTTAATTGGATGTAGATAGATTATCCTATTACCCTTCAGGTCTTCGGAATGTTATACCAGCCAGAGAATTTAAAGAGATGAGTCTGGAAGGCAGTCATCTCTTATACTGTATTGTTAGGGGGGACATGGCAATGAAAAGATGTAAGGAAGGTAATGTAGACAAGCAGAAGACCACAGCATTGTCTCCCAGCAGAATAGATTAGTGATGTGAGAATCTTAGCAAAGTGATAGTGGTGCCAAATGCCCTCTGTATAAAGCAACATTCATACATTCAACCTGCTTGTCATGGACTCCATGCTGTATATTTACTTTGTTACCAGACATGCAAGGTATCAATTGCACAAGATGTACTTTAAACTTTTTCATTGTTTATTCTGTGCACTATAGCTGAAAGAACATTTGTGCCAAAAAGAGAGAAAGAAAAAAGCAGCTTGGCACTTCTGTTCTTTGGGGGTGTTTAAAGGAGACACTTAAGCATTGCCAAATGTTCTAAATTATTGTCCAACCAACTAATCACATCCCTTCCAAGACTCCATCTATCCATGTATCCCTGACCTTTGGAAAAATGTGTTTTTTTTGTTAATGATAAAATGGTTAGCAGCCGAAGAGCGGTGTTATCAAATCTAATAGTAGTTGACGTAAGATCTCCTCAGATAAGTGATGGTTATAACTATATAACTAGCTGCATAATTATACAAATAGCTGCATCATAATTTAGCTGTTGGTGGCTGGGAAGTAGAAGTGCCTCTGTCCTTTGACAACGAACTTAGCACTATGACAGCTAATAGTAGGGTATATGGTTTAGTATAGTCATATTGGCTGTATATTTTATATTTTTGTTTACACTTTGTCCCTGATCATGTTTTCATTATAAATTCAATGTCACGCCCGCCTCCATTTTCCTCGCTCCATGCCTTTTACGAAAAACAGGGTGGATTGGCCAAAGGCCTTCATGGGACTTTTCTTGGTAATGGGGACGTCTGTTGCATATATTGCCTAGCAGCTGATAACTTTGCCTATGCAATAACAAACTTGACTTACTGTATTGAACTTCTCTTACAGCTTTATTAATTAAATCATAATAAAAGACAGTGTTCAAGAAAGCATTGCAGCCAATTAGCTTCAGACACTCAAACCATAATGAGAGTGGCCTTTATGCCACTGATGCAACCTGAGTTGTAGAGAGCCCTCTTTACCTGGCACAGTTCTAGACCATACAGCAAGGAAGGTATCCAGGTGTTATGTGTGGCCTCCTGCTGCGGCTCTTTTCTGCCTGTATTCTGACTGTTTCCTAGCAATTATGATGCTGGTTGCTAAGTGCTGCAGCTCATCTATTTAAAATACCTCGTTACCTGACTCCAGCCTGATGACTCCTGTGATTGGTCTGTCTCCCTTTCATTGGGGATTCTGGTCAGTTCCTGCCTGCTGGTGATATTCCCTAGTTCCTGATTCTAGTGAGCTTCTCACGCAGTCACTGTACAGCTCCCAATCTGTTACTGTGTCCTAGTATCCTGCCATTGTATACCTGCATCCTTGAACCCTGCCTCAGTCCCCTGTGGGGAGTCCCTGCCAGTCCTGCTCTTGTGTTCTCCTGGATTCTGCCCTCTCCTGGATTCTGCCCTGTAGCCATGCCCTCTGTCCTTCCCAGTTCCGTGTTAGTGCCTTGCCAAGACCCTCCAGTTTACCTTCCATGTCACCTCTGGTCTGTGTCCAGTCCCAGCGAGTAATACCCCTTTTACACCGGAGCTAAAACCCGGGTTTTTGAAGGGCTAACCCGGGCAGCTCCCTGGTGTAAAAGGGGAGAGAGTTGGATCGCCGTGTCGAGTGACCCGGCAATCCAACCCAGGTAACTAGCAGGGTTTAACACGGGCCTAGCCCGTGAAACCCTGCTGTGAGAACAGCGCACTCCGGGTCACGATGACCTGGAGTGCGCTGTTAGCCGGCCGATTGGTCCGGCTTCAGTGGCGCTTGGAGATGATGTCATCTCCAAGCAACCACTTTCACTCCACAAAAGCCAGGTCTATGCAGACCCGACTGCATTGTGAGCGGCGCTGACTCGGGAAATTCCCCGAGTCGGCGCCGGCAAAATTCCGGGTCTGATCCGGATAGGAACTTTGTTCCAACTCCAGGTCAGACCCGGAATTTAGGTGGAAAAGGGGTATTACTGTGGGTCACCCTGGTTCTGTTACAATTCCAGCCAGTATCTTGAATAGCTGGCACTGCTTCAACTCCAGCCTGCATCCTAAGTAGCTGGCCCTGTTACAACCCAGTCCGTATCCTGCATAGCTGGTTTTGCTATACTCCAATTAGAATCCTGAGTAGCTGGCCATGCTACAACCCTGCTCGTATCCTGCATTACTGGTTCTGTGCACGTCCAGCCTGTGTGTCGTGGTTGTCTATTGCAGCAAAGATATTGACCTCAGCTGTGTCTGTAATTGCAAGTCTGTAGCGAACTGTTTCCTGTTAGCTGGTCCAGTACTCAAGTCACAGCTTTGCCACTTTGTTATATCTCTAGTTATTACAGACTGCAGCTTGGTTAGTCTGTACATCTAGCAGGTCTCCCTGCAGTTAAATATCATTCTGTCAGCACTTTGCCTTGCTTCAGATTTCAGTACACACCAGCACCTGATTGCTCCTATAATTAACTATTGCCTTGCTGTGATTCCAGCACATACTCTGCCCTAAAGATATTCTTAAAGTTAACCTTTTTTCTTGCCGTGTATCCTGTGTTGTTGATTCAGTCCTGCAGTCTTCAGTCATCATTCCTTACCAAGTCTGTCTGCAGATACTATTGCCTTGTCTAGCATGCCTGCAAATAACTCTTGCTTTGCCTGCTGCTATACTCCAGGTTAATTACCTTGTGGTTCCAAGTCTATTTGGGTCTCATTCAAATAGTGCTGGTGCAGTCCTAACACCAGGTCCCCCGCATGGCTAGTGACCAACTTTCCCCCATCAAAGAGGAAGTGCTCCATAACCACCTCTTGCACCACCTGTGGCTGCTGATGAGCAATGCTTTCTTGTCAACAACCAGGTTCAAACAGAACCACAACTCGCCACCCAAGCAACCTCACTAAGGGCCCCATTTACAAACGAAGGGAAATACCAGCGGGAATTTTCGTTTAGTATAACTGTGATACAAACGAAAAATCCACTGACATTCAGTAATACTTACCCCTCCGGTGAGGTCCCGCGAAGTCCAACGGAATCCTCGTCCTCGACGAGGTCCTCTGCTGGGCTGCTGGCAGCCTAACGCTGCCGGCCAAGGGGCTCCAGGGTCATGCGCATGCGCGACAGTCCGTCTGCGCATGTACATGACAGGGAGACCTGGCAGTGCCTGGAAGGCTTCGTTGAAGCCGGAAAGGCACCGCCGGGTCTCCATTGCCGGCATTGGGGCCCGCATTGCTCTCGCCATCTTTTAGATGGCGAGAGTGATGCTGTACAAACAGCGGTAATCTTAGATTACTCCTGTTTACTAAATACAGCAAGATGGTATAACCCCTTTAGCGAGCGCTAAAGGGTTTATATTTCCTTTGTAAATGGGGCCCTAAATATCAGTCACAGGAAGAAGAGAAGCTGCTGCACAAACAGCACTAAGGGCCTGATTCAGACCCACTCGCGAGCGGCTGTCCGCTCGCAAGTGGGTCGATGTTATGCACTGAGCATGCGCACGACGGAGGGAGCTCCGTCGTGCGCATGCGCCAGATGCGACGAGCGAAGGAAATTCCTTCGCTCGTTGTGTCCGATCAAAGGGGGCGTGCTGTCAATGTTGATTGACAGCACGCCCCCTTTGGTGGGCATGCCGGGGGCGTGCCTCCCTGACGGGGGCGTTCCCACGGGAACGCCTCCCGTCAGAAGCCGGCCCACTGACATCACTAGTGATGTCAGTGGGAGTGATTTTGGCTCTGATAGAGCCAAAATCACTCCGGAGCTTGCGGTTGAAAACCTCAACCGCAGGCTCCGGCTCGCAAATTCGATGGTCGCGATGGTCTCGACCATCGCGGCCATCACAAAGCACGCTCGTATAGCCTGTGGGTGGTGACCCACAGCTATACGAGCGTCCAGGAGGACGCTCCATGAAAATTGAGCCCGGCCCTCATTCAGAGCGTGCGCTCTGCTCAGAGCGTACGGCTCTGAATGAGGGCCTAAATCCACATAATTATGCACTCCTTCCAGTCTATACAAATGTTCATTGTTAAGGTGTAATTGCTGGAGCTTGATCCCCCCTCTGACCACTTTCCTGCTCCACAAACTTAGACATAGGGGTAAATTTACTAAAGGTCGATTTGAGAAGTGATTTAGCACTTCTCAAATCGAATATCTGAAAACCAGTGATTTTGCCAAATTTACTAACATTTGATTTGAAGGTCAATTTGGCTAAAAAATTTGATTTAAGTCGGTTTTGAAGAGTGATTTGCAGTTCAATTTGACAGGTTCATGTCCAAATTTAACGGCAAATCACCCTTCAAAACAACCTGCAAATCCCTGACACACGAACTGCTTCATACTTTCACTTTCAGCATGAGCAGTTCATTGTCACACAGATACATGCAGACATCAGTGACATGCCTGCATGTATCTGGCTGGGAAAAGCATTTAAAGTGTTAAATTTTAAAAAAAAAAAAAAAAACGTGAGGTCCCACCCTTAATCAGAACCAGCCCCGGACTTTGCCAACCCAATTCTGGTTGACTAAATACAGGGAAAACATGACATAGGGTCTCCCCGTACTTAGTCCAACCAGCACTGGGCTATGGGAAGCAGAGCTGGTTCTGGATTTACAGGGAAAAATTTGCGTAGGGATCCCCTGTAAGATCCAGAACCAGCCCTTTACCCTTCTAACGGGGGACTGATGTCACAGCCAGGGGAGCCCTATCACCGGGCCCCCCAGCCGCAGCATCAGCCCTGACAGTTAGTCAGCCCAGGTTGGAGACCCTTTCAAAAAAGGGGTCTCCCTCTCCAGGGCACCCCTAGCCTGGGCTTGTAGCCCGGGGCTATCCCCGCCACCCCTGGGCGGTCGGTGGCAGGTTGATTGTGAAAGTGTAATGTAAAATTAGAATGAAAAAATATTGTCTTTCCAGTAGAACTGCAGGTCCCAACAAGCCTCCCCCGCATGCTAGTACTTGGAGAACCATAAGTACCAGCATGTAGGGTATTAAGGCCCCCCTGGGACTTGTAGTTCACCTGTAAAGAAATGTCCCAAGAAACACACACACACCTTACAAAGTATAACTTTAATACATACATACATGCACACACTCACACAATACTCACCTATATTACCTCCAGTGGTCCCCTTCTCCAGTAGGCATCCATCGGTTAAAATAAAAAAACGAGAAACCCAACTCCAGTAGGCATCCATGGGTTAAAATAAAAAAACGAGAAACCCGATCATTGCTTTACGGAATAATCATTCTAACGAGAATGATTATTCCTTCCCGAATGATGCCCACAGACGCGGCTTCATCCTTTGAAGCCCCGTGTCTGTGCGTTCATTGGCTGAGAGAGGTCAGGACCCGCCTCTCAGCCAATGAATGGCTCCTCCATTGTACTCAATGGTGGGAACCGCAGGGTTACTAAAGTTTATCCTGCGGCCCCCACCATTGACTTCATTTCAGGGAGCCGTTCATTGGCTGAGAGGCGGGTCCTGACCTCTCATCTGCAGTTAGAGTGCCCTAACCAGGGTGTTTCAGACACATTTCTGCTCACACCCTCCTTAGTGCATGCAGAAATGCCAGCGCCGGCGGCTATTGCGCCCCGACAGAGCAACAATTGAATTGCTCTGTCGGGCATCGTAAAAAAAAAGCCGCTAGCGGAACAATTGAATTCCCCCCCTGTTCACTGTCCTAGGGCACACATTGTGCAGCAGAATTTAGAAAACAATCTTACACTACCCTACTTATATGTTCTGGATACTAAGCACAAATGTGTAACTTTTGATATTTATGGGAAAAAAAACCCAATTAATATATGAGGTGTGGCTATTAAATAACAAGGCTGTACTTGTAAAAAAATAAACCATACTGCGTTATTTAAAAGGAAATGGGGGAACATTGACCATGCACTATCCCAAAATGGTTTTGCAAGCTTCACCCCTCTCACACAGGGCGAGATGCACTATATGGAAAATGCAATAAAAACCCCATTTCCGGGGTTTTACCGCATTTTTCATATGCACTATTGGCCTGGCCGCCTGGCTCCGATGCGGAGGGTAACACCAGCTTTTACTGGCGTTACCCTATAGAAGCCTATGGGCTTCTACCACATCGCGCTGGTATGAAGGATCCGCCGCGTCACTCTGCGCATGCGCAGATGGACTCCCGGGTCATAAACCCAGAAGTCCATGGCGCAGGGCAGATCTCAAAGGACAGCTCTTATCGGAAGAGCTGTCCTTTGCGCTACTGATCGCATATGTTAGTGAATATACGATTAGTAGGAATGTGAAGAATTGCACTATGTTAGTGCATCCCGCCCCCACATAGAGTTTGCATTCACACAGTGTTCAAAGCTGTTGTGTTTTTCCCATACGTCGTAAAAATGTTTAGTTCAAAAGTAGAGCAGCGTGTTAACTTAGCTACAGCACGGTTTTGACCAATGGAAAATAAGAATGCAGCAGTGTGTGGATGCAGAAGGGGAGTATACAGAAGGGGAACAGAGTTAAAATGTACTTGATATAATTAAGCAGAAATTTTAGCATCAGTCTTATTATTTAATAACCACACCTCATATAGCAGCAATATTGAGAAATTGGACCTCCAAATGATATTTGTGCATTTTAATATGTTTTATGAACTCAGTGATGTATATGTATTTTTCTATATTTTTTCCACTAGCAAGATTCACATTCAGACTACTCACACAGTTCTCAATATGTGATTCTTCTTTTTTTCACTGCACATTTTCAGCACATTATTATTATTATTATTATTAAATTTTTCACCATTTATGGTCGTTCTTTTTGTGTTGTGAGTGATATTTTATATTAACTTATATATCATTAAAAGTTAAGTTTTAGATAATCAATATATAAGCACCAACTCCTATGAGTCCTTTCCTCCTTTTTTTGTAACTTCAGGTCCTTCTTATGTCTGGCAGATAATCAGGCATAGAAGGCCCCCACTATGTAAAGAGCCTAAACTGCAGTGTGGCATGAATGAGAAGTATACCTCACAAGGCAGGACCAAGGAGATAATAGGGTGCAGCAATGCATATATTATTGTCATGAGAGGAACAGTTCCAAAGCCGCTATGTGTTTGGTTGGGATTTCCTACTTTGTAAAATTTCACAGCTAGATGGACCTCAACAAATAGTTTTTACTAGAAAAAAACATTGAAGAGTTGAGCCCGGGAAAGCATCAGTGATGAGAGGAGAGGCCCATTGATCTGAAGCTATTTGAGTCTTTGATCTTGTCAGTGGAACAAGTGACATTGGATAATAAGTTCATGGCCACATTGCTTCATTTGGCTTTTTTTTTAGTCGTGTTGTCGCCTTTAGAATTAGTGAATTGGTTGACATGGCAAAATGTTCAGTATCAACAGGTATTGTCAATGGTTGGTGCATGCGGATCTATCATAACTTACCTTGTATCAATTTGACACTGTGTCAGAGGGGTGTGGGTGTAATGTGAATTACGGCACATTTTCAGTTTGCATTGAGGTTGTGACTTGTGAGTCAGTATCAGGATGTTTTGTTCATCCGTTCAAGCTCTATGAAGATGGCAGTCGTTGGCTCATAAATCTTCAGTAGTAGCAGTACATTTCTTATGTTTCCTGCATTTGGATAACCCATGATGTATGTTGCTTGCCCCCATTGACGAAGGGCTTTATCTAGTTTGTTCCTCCTACCTGATTGACTGGAGTATCATTGAGATTTTTTACAGTTTTCACCTTCTTATCAGTTACCTCTTCCATTTCCTGGCTTACTTAGGCAGCGGGTTTAATTTATGATGTTGTTAATTTCTGTTTGTGCTGTTTTATTGTGTTGTTTTATTGGCATTTACCCTGGGTCATTTTTAATTTTACAGATAGTAGCATGAAGCCCCTGCAGGGCTGGTTTATGGGCCACTTATAAATATTGCTCTAAACTTCACCCACTGTCTAGAAGGGCAGTAACCTTCCTGGGAGAGCAGTCTGATGGTCTGGGAAATGGAGGATGCAGCGGCACAGCTTTATGGTTTTGTTGTCCTCGCTGGCAACAAGTAATGATCTTATGGTCAGAAATTGTGCATATTAAGGTTTGGAGGGGTATGCAAAAGAGTACAATTATGGGTACCATGTGTTGGAAAGCTAATGCAACTATGGGGTAAATTTACTAAAGGTCGATTTGGCATTTTGAGTGATTTGAGGTGCGATTTTCATTCGATTTGGATTCGATTTTGGTTTTGAGTATTTACTAAAGGCCAAATCGCTTGTAAAATCGGACTTCAAATCGACTTTAGACTCAAATCGCCCATCGGAAAAACATTGGTACTTTTACATAGCCCAACACACAAAACCCTTATTTACTATCACACGATTTGAAATCGTCCTTGAAATCGGACTTCAAATCACTCTTCAAATCCCCAATACAATAGACCTACTCATGCTTTCGATTTGAGCATGAGCAGGTCGGATTCACACAGATACATGCAGACATCAGTGAGATGCCTGCATGTATCTCACTGTAAAAAGTAATTAAAGTGTTAAATTTAGAAAAATGATGTGAGGTCCCCCCCTTAATCAGAACCAGCCCCAGACTTTGCCAACCCAGTTCTAACCAGAAAGATACAATATTTTTGCTACATAGTAATACTATGTAGCAAAAATATTGTATCTTTCTGAATGTTCTGTGACACATCATAAATACTATAAACTTTGTTTCCATCTGCAGTAAAGCTAGAGACATACTATACAATCTATCGTCCAATACACTGTATCATTCCTACATGGATCGGAGAATATACCAAACATATCATATAGTGTGTATGCCCACTCCATCGTTCCTGGGTGTCATATACTGAATTGTTCCATCTGCTATGCTGCACACAAGGTGGGACGATTCCACGGCTGACACAGCGCTGCTACATGCAGCATGCATTTCATCAAACGGCAGATAATGTAGTGTGTACGGTGCCGCAATTTATAATTTTATTCTACTGCACCATTGTATGTTATGTGTACCCAGCTTGTCTCTCAGCTGTTCAATGTACTAGAGGTGAACAGCTGAAAGCAAAACCGAAAAAAAATACTATTTTTCAATAGGGTGGTTGCTATTACCAATTTCTTACTCCCTGAGGGCGAATCAAATGCTATTTTGGGCGTGATAATTAATGAGCGCCCAGTTTGATATTCAATTGTTAGTATAGAAAAATGCAAAAGACAGGAAGATGATGAGATAAAAAGGCATAGTGATAAAAAGCCTGATTCAGAGATGTAGCTAATGCCACCAATGTTGCGAATTTGTGCATAACAGCTGTGTGAAAATATGCAAATGTGGAAGCCACCAGGAGACACCCACCAGCAGCTTCACAAATCCAAGCGACTGTGTACAAAGGTACAGCATCGGTCACAGATCAGTCAATTATCGGCCTTCTGAGTAACCCTATGGTTGCACAGAATGGGCACTGTAACAGAGTCATTTTTACTGCAGAGATCACACTAACAGACTGAAACCCACCCCAAAAACAGGTGTGACATGCCTGTGTTTGAGTCGCCACCCCCCAGTTGGGAATATGTTCAGTAAAGGGCTGTCTTAACAGCAGTGTGGGCCCTGGGCAAAACAATGCACTGGGGCCCCTACCCACCTATTCTATTCTAGCCTAGTGGTATTTATTGCACTTTTTTTTTTTTTTTTAGTGGGAGTGGAGAATGTAACATCCATTCCCACTTAGGAAAAAAAAAAAAAAACATCGGCCCCGACAAGAAAAAAGATTGGCCCCCATGGGGAAAAAAACACACAACAGCCCCCAAAGCACACACATTGTCCTACACAGCAAAAAATAAGACATTGATTCAATGATTGCCCTCACAGGGAAAACAATAAACATCACAAACATTGTTTCTCCCCAGGCCCTCAGCACTGCCTGTCACAATCCTGGCTAGTTTTTACCTTTTGTGACTTACCTCTGCCAGCTGCTCCATGGACCTGTGTTGGTAATTCTCCTGGGACATCTGCTCTGGCTGAATCATGCTGGCTGTTACATCTCTGTGTGTGCAGAGCTCTCACCTCCCCACACTGGTTAAACACCTGGACCCTGCTCTGTCTGTGAGCATTGCTAGTCTTAATTGGAATCACAGGTGTGGTCCTGATTCTCAAGGGCTGCAGAGATGAATACTCCCTCTGCATTCTGTGCCTTGCTCCACTCTGAATGCCACTGCCAGACCACCTGTCTGTATCCACCAATCGCTGCCAGACTCTAGGTATATAGATCCTCCTCTAATAGCACTCAGTGCTTGAACATCTTGTTACGTTCCGTGGTGTACTGCTTGTGCTATAGCTGTACCTCTGTGTGCCAGTATTTCCCAGGCTCCTGCTGGTTCCTAGATCAGTGCTATCCGTAAGCCTTCTGCGTTCAGCTATCCACGCTACCAGCCTCTCTCCTACGGGTCCCAGGCCGCTCCAAGTAGCTTCCATGCTACCAGCTTCTCCACACGGCTCCCAGGCTGCATCAAGTAGTTTCCACGCTACCAGCTTCTCCACATGGCTCCCAGGCCGCACCAAGTAGGTTCCACGCTACCAGTGTCTACCCACGGCTATCCGGCCGCTCCACATAGCCACCCAGCTACCAGCGTCTACCCACGGCTATCCAGCAGCTCCACGTAGCTACCCAGCTACCAGCACCTACCCACAGCTATCCAGCCGCTCCACGTAGCCACCCAGCTACCAGCGTCTACCCACGGCTATCCAGCCGCTCCACGTAGCTACCCAGCTACCAGCGTCTACCCACGGCTATCCAGCCACTCCACGTAGCCACCCAGCTACCAGAGTCTACCCACGGCTATCCGGCCACTCCACATAGCCACCCAGCTACCAGCGTCTACCCACGGCTATCCAGTCGCTCCACGTAGCCACCCAGCTACCAGCGTCTACCCACGGCTATCCAGTCGCTCCACGTAGCCACCCAGCTACCAACTTCTACCCACGGCTTCCCAAGCCACAACAAGTAGCTTCCACGCTGCGATCCGTCTGCAAGCCCATCTACTAGTAACCCGACCAGCTCAGTCAGCCTTCCTGCTGGTCCCAGTCCGGTTCCTCCAAGTCCACTCACCTCACGGCTCATTAGCTGCAGCAAGTAGCTTCCGTGCTACCATCCACCTGCAAGCTCATCTACTGGTACCCTGACCAGCTCAGTCAACCTACCTGCCGGTCCCAGTCCGGTCCCTCCAAGTTCCTTCTGGTCTCATTCCAACGTCTCCAGTTTCCAGTTCCAGTCACTCATCACCAAAGGCAGTTCTCACTGCTACCCACTTCTTATAATAAAAGAGCTATTCATGTCAACCATGGTTCCAGTCCAGCCGGCCTCCAGTGATTCCAGTTCATCACCTGATACAGGTAACTCACTAGCACCAACTGTGACACCGCCCCAAGGCCCTTGTAAACTCATAACCATCCTTTGCTCCTCAGCACCATCCTCTCCCCCCTCACCAGCATCCTCTCCCCCCTCACCAGCATCCTCTCCCCCCTCACCACCATCCTCTCCTCCCTCACCACCATCCTCTCCCCCTCAGCACCTTCCACAGCCCTGTTTCTCTTAGCCTCTCCATTCCCCATCCTCGCCATTACCCAGATTTCCCTAGCCCCCAGTATATCCAACACCATTCCCTTTGACACAAGTTGGACAGGCAGATTTGTTAACATTTACTTACTGGCCGGTGCTGGCTCCTGCTCCTCCTTCTGTGTACACTGTGGGCTGCCGGCTACCGCTGCTGCTGCTGTGCATGCAGGGAAGGCTGGGCTGCTACAGAGGAAGAGGGTGATGGAGTGGCGGGCCGTGGATGGACTGGAGGCGGAGCAGTCAGTGGCGACTGACGGTTTGCAAAGGCTTAAGGGAGGAGCTGCTGCGGGTGGGCATGCGCAGCAGCTCCCCCATCGGCCATTTTTCTTCAATTACAGTACGCTGCTCGATTGGAGCTAAACTCTGACAGCAGCAGCGGCCAGCCAGACTGGCGGAGAAGAGCAGTGGGGAATGAAGGGCGGCCCAATACGCCCCTGGTGGTAAGTACTCATCAACCACGGGGCGGGGGGGTTGTGGTGTTGCTCATCATGGATCGGGGGTTGGGGGGAGCTGGGGGATCAGGACACAGTTCTAAAAAAAAAAAAACACATTTACCAGGTGGCCATGGCAGCAGGGGGGCTGGCGGGCCCCTTGAAGCTTTGGGGCCCTTGGGCAACTGCCAATTAAGCCCAATGGAAGAGACGGCCCTGGTTCAGTATCCTGACACATGGGATGCCGGTGCTTAGAATACCGGTGCCGGAATCCCAGCACCTGTCAGAGTCCTGGCACCGGCATCCCGACCACCAGCATCCCAAATGTATGTAGCGGGTTTGGGGGAGGGGTAATGGTTAAGGGTTAGAAGTTAGGGTTAGGCACTAGGGGGGGCTAGTGTTAGGCAAAAGGGGGAGGGTTAGGTTTAGGGTGCTTTTGTTGAGACCCCCCTTTCACACTACAGCATCTACCCGGGAAATTTCCAGGTAGACCCCTTTCAGACAAGAGCAGGGTTTTTTAGTTTATAATATTACCTGCCTCTCCTCTGCCCTTCCTAGCCTATCCCCTCTCCGGCTGCCGCTGATGATGTCATCATCATGCAGCAGGCAGCCCACCAATCACTACCACCATTTAATTTTATTTTATTATTATTAAATTATTTAAATCTGCCCTGGTGGTCCAGCAGGAGTGCGGGCAGCCCGCTGTGACAGAGACCCGCAGGTGGGTGTCCCCAGCATCCGGCAGGGGTTCTCTGTACACAGCCACTGGCGCGGGGGGTGGTGAGCAGCAGCGCTGAGCGTCCTATAGGACACTCTGCACTGCCAACTCAAAGCAGCAGCGCTGAACGTCCACGCTGCCAACTCAAAGCAGCAGTGCTGAGCATCCTATAGGACGCTCTGCGCTGCCAACTCAATGTAAAAGCTGCTTGGTGCAGCCCAGGAGTAGTAAATTCCCGGGTAGCACCCAGTGGGCTGTCACAGTCATGTAATCTTTAGTTTGATCAGTAGCGCTGCCAACTCAATGTAAAAGCTGCTTGGTGCAGCCCGGGAGTAGTAAATTCCCGGGTAGCACCCAGTGGGCTGTCACAGTCATGTAATCTTTAGTTTGTTCAGTAGCGCTTGCCCACATATCTTTAGTTACGTGGATAATCAGTATAATCGAATTTTCTAGGCCAAAAATAACTTTTTTTTAATGTCTTGGTACAAGTCAGGTAGTGCTGTTCTGGTAAAATAGAATTGAGATGGAATTTAGTAGTGTGGACACATGACCTCAACTAATTGTCTAAAACCATATGCATTGATGGCGCATATTGGACACAGATCTAATGCCAAGCTGCCATGGCTTCAGTGATCCACTGTGCACTTGGTTCCGCTTGCAAATAATAATTATTATTATTATGAAGATTTACTTCCAGCAGCAGCTGCCCTAGCATGCAAGGATTCTTATTGGGACTCCTGGATAGAGGCAAGGTTTGCCTTTTCAAATTGAATGCAGGACTACCGCTGTTCAATCATGATGATGTTAATAATGAAGGTGTTGGCAGTGGAGATTGCATGCACTGTGATCTATCCATGCTGCTTGTTTCTAATGCTAGACTCCTGTACTTATTATTATTTTACATGATTTCCAAGATCTTGATAAATAATTAGCATGAACTCGCTCCAAATGACATAACAGGGAGGAGGTGCCAGATTGTTAATGTCCCTCTACTTACTTTAACACTACAATTGGTACAAATGTCTTGCAAATGTTGTCAGGATTTTGGTACAAATAATTCAACATGGAAGAGGTTGCTTTTTTTGGTCTCATGTTCAGGCATGACAATGTCCTTCTTACTGTATCTCTGGAAAGAACTGCTGCCACTGATGGCTGACTTACTTTGGCACAAATATTATCTGCTTGAATTTTATAAACCTGTTCTTATCCATCACATTCATCATCAACATCTTCATTAGTGTCAGATACACAATTATCCACCTCATCCTGTTGCACTTCCACAATAGTATCCTCAATTTCTATGTCTAAACTATCACCATAATAACTGTTATTACTACTTAACCTTACATTTGAGAAATGGTGGCTTATCTATGATTACAGTGTCAGAATCAGAAAAATGTCAGTAGCAGGATCACTGCTCGCTATGAAAGGCCACTATTTGAGGCTGAGCCTTTCCTTGCAACTACATTTGGTGTATGGCATGTTGGTAATTTTACGTGTTTCGGCAGTAACTTCACCCTTCATAGTTAGAGGTGATGTTTTCTTAAAGATTCTTAAAGATTGTCAAGCTTTCTGCATTTTCTACACCTTCTTTTTACCGTTTCATGTTGATTAAGTACTATGAATGCCAGCACTAGTATTGGGTTGCACTGGGTTGATCCATTATTGATTTTTATACCAGGACAGGAATAAAGTTACTGTAGTTGAACTTAACTGCCACCACACCAAGGGAACATATAATAAATATAGGGAACTGAGGGACTATAACCTTTTCCATGCAGTTTTATGAAAAGACTTGAGATTTTTTTAGAAACCAGAAAAAAAATAATTTTTTGCACTTAGAATTTTTGTCAGGGACACCATAAACAGTAAGTACAGTAAAATACAGTTCTTCTCAAAAACACACAATATTTTCTTGATGTATGATTTCAATTAATTTATAAAAGACTTGACATTTTTTTGGACACCAGACAAATAAGGCTTTTTTGCACTTATTATTTTGGGGTGCAGCTGATGGGGACACAACCACACCCAGTAAGTACAGTAATATACGCTGCCTCTTGAAATCACACACTCTTGAAATGTAATTTAAATTCAGTTATAAAAGAAGACTGGAGATTAAATTGAATTATAAAAGAAGACTGGAGATTTTTTTTAAAACAAGAAAAAATGTCTAAGGGCCTGATTCAGCAGTGAACGCTAATGCGATCGCAGCTGGAAAATCGCACAGAATGCAGCTGTGAAAATATGCTAATAATTGAAAAGCATACCCGGGCATAGGGTTGCCCACTACTGCCTTCTCATCTGCCCCCGACATTGTGTACCTGCGTAAACATAGGTAACATCAATGCAGATCGAACAGCCATATGGCCATTGTGGCAGGTCTGAAATACTGCAGCTCTCCTCGCACACACAGAGAGGTCTCAGGCTGCAAAAGCAATCACAATTGATAATTTATGCACGCCCACGGAATGGCGTTTAAATGGTCAGACACGTCTGCTTTCACTTAACCACCCCCAGTTACCTCCACCAAACACGGACTACATGACAATCACTTTGCAAATGATTCCTATGTGCGTACATAATCGAAAAGTGATCGCAACACGTGCACAGTGCGACTTATACACAAACACAATGGCAAATAATCAACCGATCTGCGTAAATCTTACTGCAGCTTACTTAGACACAGCACAGTATTTTTTGGACAAATAAGCTTGTTTGCACTGGATTGCAGGTAATACTAGTGTCTGACAAACACACAGTGACAGCCTGTTCGCATTTTGCACTGGATTGTAAGAGCCAAGATTTCCAGTAAAATTACTTATTGCCTTATTTTAAAATTTTAACTTGGTGGGAAGACCTGAGCCAGGACTCGGTTCTCTTCTGAAACCCCAAGTTCGGGTATGTTTGGTTTTCAGCAAAACCAAACCGTTCATCTCTACCAAACTACCAAGAAATCTTTCTCATATTTCTTATTGAAAATGACCCTGGCACCCAAGGACGCTGAGAGGAGTGGGGGGGCGGGTACAAATTACCCGTGCGCGGGCTTCTTGAGGGGCCCGGCGGGGGCCCAGGTCCGACGGCACCCCCCCCTCTCTCACAGCAGCCCAGCACACAGCGTGTGCTGACCTGCAGTGGGAGACTGCTTGTGGCTGCTGAGCAGCAGCCACAGAAGTCTCCTATGCCTGTGTGGGGGAGCAATCACACTGATCGCGCCCCCCTGGCTTTGCGCCGGGTTGAAGGGGGCATGGCCATGCCACCCACGATTAGGCCACGCCCCCTGTTACCCGGGCCCGCCACAGCTCTTGGCGGGCCTGCTGGTACCACTAAGTGTGTTCAAAAGCTGACACTATTCAGTCCCATTCTTCAGTCTTGGGCTAGTCCTTGACTGCAATATATGGTCAATTTAGCATATTTACTGTACACCACTCAATTGCCAGCATAAGTTTATCTGTGGGGCTATTGGACATGAGAATCCTTTGAGAACATAAATAGAACATAAAAAAAATGTAATGTGGCACAAAATAGTCACAGTTCTTATTGATAAAAAATATAAACACATATATTAAACTAATATAAAGCAAAATATAGAACATTGGTATAATACTGTTATATTTAGACAATATAATTAATTGTGTTCATGATATAATTGTGGTCATGATGTAAAGTTGTAAAAAAAAATATGACTTTTAAAATGCAATTACATAACAGTATAATATTTACAAAAATAGGTTACATTTTTAAAATAAAACCAAAATAAAATACAGAAAGTATGGGAATTATACTTCTGCTATTTCTGGGAGTAATTTGTAGCTTAGTGATGGCTAGAAAAATGGTCAATTTCTCAGCAGCAGGCTAAAAGCTGGCAATTTACAATTCAATTCATTTTTTGTTTTTATCGAACTTGAGGTCTACAGAAGGTTCAACAAGCAATACAGTATACTGTAAATATATATCAAATAAGGCTTTAGGTTCTGCTTTTCATTGTAGATGTAAGGCGTGGGTCAGAGGTGGATGCAGTGTCAATTTCAGTTGCAAGCGGACAATGTTTTCAGCCTGTGCATGCATCCGAGTCGCACTGCGCATACATTCTGATTGTTACAGCCTGGGGGCACCGAACGAATTTGGATGCAGAGAGAGGCAATTCCAGTGGGCATTCCTGGGTGGTAACAGGTGGTGGCTAGCTAGACGCGGGAGTGTCTTTTTTTGCAATTGGGCTGCACCAGTAACTATATTCCAGCGGACATTCTGAGCTACCATAAGACTGCTCTAATGTCCGATGGTCCGACTGAAGTGTGTCCGATGGTGCAACTTATTATGCAAAGCAATGGATTTGAGTCGCAGCCGGTGGGCTTCCCTGTATGAATCCCATCGGCTGTGGCATTAGCATAAGGATGCAGTTGCACTGCGTAAGAAGACACAGTTGCGGCTCTTATTACCGTCAACCTCTAAATCAGGCCCATACTCACATATTAACAAATCTTAAACATGTTTAATTAGCATACTAACCTACTCTCCCAGTACATCTGGAAGATCCCCGAATCTCAAGTGGATCTTCTGGACACTCGGATAGGTAGAAAAGTCCCCTCACCTCTGCCCATTTCCTGAGTGGAATTACGGCTTTGTTTAGTGAAGCGGGGGCCACGTTGATGTAATTACGGCCACATGCCCCCACACCATCCACCCAGCTGTGCCATACATCTCCCACTTAGCTGCCCCATCCTAGAGGGTCACCTTTCCCAAGTCAGAATCCAGAGCTAAAGCACCATTGGAATTAGTGCATGCAGAAGTATATGGACCAATAGAAGTGGAATCCATGAGTGGGAATTGGTACTTCATGACACTCATCGATAATTACACGCGAATGACATCTGTATTCTACCTGACAAATAAAAGTGAAGTTGCAAGCAAGATCAAAGAATACAAAAGTCTTGGAAAGAATCAGACAGGTATTGAGATCTGGCAATGGTGGAGAATATGAAAATAAAGAACTAGCCATATATCTTAAGAAGAATGGCAAACAGCATTAATTAACTATTGCCAACACACCAGAGCAAAATGGCTTGAGTAAAAGGGCAAACAGAAAAATAGTTGAGAGAGCTCAAGCTATGTTAAATGATGCAGGTCTTGACAAAAGATTTTGGTCAGAAGCAGTACAGCTATTTACCTCAAGAATCCAGCACCTACAGTGGCAATCATCAAAGACAAGATATCATTTTAGGTGTGGTCCGGAAAATGGCCAAGTATTAACCATTTATGTGTATTCGGATGTAGGGCTTACACCTACATTCCTAAAGAAAGAGTACGCACAGTTTATCCCAAATCCATTACATGTATCATGCTAGGATGTCAAGAGAGCAAAGGTTACAGATTGTGAGACATCAGCAACAAAAGGCTTCTAAAGTCAAGAAACATAATGTTTCATGAGATCATTTCAACTAAAGACGGTCATTGTAACCGTAAAGATGTGTGATGCTAGATATGCCTGAGCTGGAAGCATGTCAGAGACTGAAAGTACATGCAAGTAATCAATCAAGGAGCAACAAAGGAAAACCTCTCAAAAGGTATAGTGAAGAGTTTGCAAACTTTGTCTGCTGTGAGCCTCAAGCCCTTCAAGAAGCAAAGTCAAGTAGTGACTGGCAAAAATAGATGTCGGCAATAGATAAAGATGACAATGATAAATGGACTAATGTGGACAGACTGAGTGTTCATAAAACTGTGACGAACAAGTGGATCTTCTGCAAAAAGCTTAACACCGATGGAAGTCTTGCATGTTACAAAAACCCATCTTGTTGCCAAGAGTTACACCCAAAAATATGACATTGCTTATGGAGAGATCTGCCCACCTGTTTCAAGAGGCAATACTATAGGCATGGTCATTGCCATATTTGTTATGTATGATTTGTTACCACTGTTACTCTTATAGAAACAGCCAAAGAGGCATTACGGCTGAAAAAGACTTAGGGGTAGATGTACTAAGCCTTGGAGAGAGATAAAGTACCAATCAATTAGCTCCTAACTGAGTTTACAGGCTGTGTTTGAAAAATGACAGTTATGAGCTAATTGGTTGGTATATTATCTCTCTCCAAGGCTTTGTACATCTATCCTTTAGTGTGAGTTAGGTATTTTTAGTTCAGAAGAAACCATCAACACTGCATGTGACATTGCTGATGGTTTCTTCTGATCTGATCTTATCTTATTGCTGGACTTTTGCAGTGTGCTGGGGGAACATTATTCCTTTTTTTTTTCTTGTCTTGATTTAACCCCCACCTTTCAGAACTGGCTAATGCAATTATTGCACATCACTTTTTGCAAACAACATTTAAATGTTTGCAACAATTTGAACATTTTTTCAATACAAGGAGATTCTTATTAAAACAGGCACCTGACCCATTCTGCGCATGTGCAGAACTAGTCTGTGATCCCGCACGCAGACCCGTTTGTGGGCTGGGAGGGGGCGGCGATGGCCTCCGTTTCCCGAAACGGAGGTGTGTCGCCGCCATTGGGGGGGAGGGAAGAGACCTGGATCTCCTGCTGACGGAGATTTCCTGGCCTCTTCCTCTCATCTGCGGAGGTCGGCTTGCGTGACCCCATGGATCACCTTAGCCGGCCGATGTTCCTGCAGAGTATACGACGTTCTGTTGGACAACGCAGCTCGGATAATGAATGCAGCAGGAAGCGTGATGCCTCATGTCCATTACCATATCTGCAAGGATCGCAATGGCAAAGCTGCTTGTGTGCAAATTAGCAACTGCGATCCATGCTGAAACAGGCCCAATATTCATCCATTGCAGAATATATAACCAGTATTCATTTAGACAATTTCTTTTATTTGGGGTGTTTTCATGTTTCATTTTATTTTATAAATGTGATCCTTTTATATACAAACGTGTGATATTGATTGCACAGCCATTTTTTTTAGTACTTTCTGGAGAATTTGCACAGTCTTATTTTTGGCAGCTGCGATCCATCAACGAGGGTGTACTGTGATCAGCTAATATATCTTTCAGTGTGTACCCAGCTTTAGATAGAGATAAAATGGAGAGAGATACCATCCAATCAGCTACTAGAGTAACTTTCATGTTACAGGTTGTGCTAGAAAAATTACAGGAGCTGATTGGTTGATACTTTATTTCTCTCCACTTGATCTCTCTCTCTGGGGCATAACAAAAGTCTTGATTTAATAAGGTGATGGGCCTATACAATGATACCTTATCATGAACTATATTTCAATTTAAAAATAGAATTGTACATTCCTCACTAAAGCTACTTGACTTCTTTGGGCTATTTTTGTAAATATTATTCTGTTGTGCTAACATATTTTGAAATTTATATTATATTTTGTGTAAGAATCTTTTTTTATAATCTTTGTTTTCTTATCAAAGTATGCAATAATGTGTCACCACATGATAGCATTTGATATCTACCAAATTAGAACTAGATTATTTTAATGCTCTATGTTATCATCTTTGTGATCCAGCGACTAATTATGTTTGTACAACTGAGAGTCATCAGTTTGGGACTGGTAAGGGGAAAGACTCTAAAAGTAGACTGTTCACATTTTAGAATATCTTTTAGTATGTGGACTTCATCTGACATTAGTATGTTTTCAAAACTAGTACTGTACATTTGCTGTAGGATCACGATATTAAAGTGTTGTATATCCTGGAATGAAAGATATATGATCTATCAGTTTGGTTATGTATTCTCCAAAGGTTCCACTACATTATTACATACAACATTATAATCACAGTAAGGGGGGAATACTGTACCTTCATGGTGTTGTGAAGCCATTGTCAGCAATACGTTAGGTTTGTCCAAAATAGGTTTATCAGTTATTTTCAAATATACTCATCTAATAAGACTAGAAATATTGCATTGTAAAAGGATTTAGGAAATGCCTATGTAAATATATTATTAAATATATTTGGAGTGTGAATGTTGAGAGAAGTGTATTTATCACCATTTCTAAATATATTTAAAAACAAGTTTAAGAGTCTATACCTGCCTTGCTGGTGCAAGACCATATTTTAAATCTGATGACTTACACATATATATGGTTATCTGCAACTTCTATTGCAATGCTCTGGAATGACAAACATACTGTATATAACTTCAATTTCTCATCTCCGCTCAGACTTCTAACCCCAAATGCATTTTTAATTTATTTAAATCTCTTCTCATCTCTTGCAAACATCTCTGACTACTAACAATGCCCAAGATCAACTTCAGTAACAAGATTGATAAGATCTGGCATGAAATTGTACCCCCTTCCTTGGCCAGCAACCCACTCAATTGCTTCCCTGCTCCTGTAGAGCTTTCTCTTGATTTGATCCACAAATAAGAATTAAGATTGCTTTTCTTTCCACTCTACTAGCTGTCAACATGACTCTATACTTGTACCATCACAAATAAGTAGATGCCTGTCAACGGTGCTCATTCCAACCTTAACTAAAATCTGTATCTCTGCTACTAGGTATCATTCCATCATTATTGAAAAAAATGTGGTGATTACTTCTATTCTGAAAAGAATTGTGACCTTACTATCCTTCAGATTATCATCCCATCTCTTCACTCCAATGCCCTTCCAAGCTTCTTGGGGGATTGCTCACGTTCATCTCTATTGCATCCTAGAAATATATAGACAGAATCTGATTGGTTGCTAAGGGCAACACTTAGGGGTCTATTTACTAAGCAGTGTTAGGAGACAGAGTGAAAAGTGATAAGGTGCCAGCCAATCAGCTCCCAACTGTCATTTTTCATACACAGTCTGTAAGATGGCAGTTAGGAGCTGATTGTCAGGTACCTTATCACTTTTCACTCTGTCTCCGAACACTGCTTAGTAAATAGACTGTTTCTGTTTTAGAAGCTTTAGTAAATCTACAGCCCCAAAACATTTAACAGAAAATGCTAGACTAAATCTGCTACTTATAGATGTGAAAACCGTGATTTAAATCCGAATATCTGCTCCTTGAGGATGTTGCAGAAAAACACTTGTTTCCAGGCATTGAAAACTTCAACTCTATGCTCGTAAAGGACAGGGAACATGAACCTGGCATATTCTGTTTACCGTGCTATATAAGTGTATTCATTATATAAATAATAAACTAAATTAATATGATCTTGTGCACATACTGGAATAGGGACATTCAATAAAATGCAAATTTTACTAATTTGCAAATGTGCATTAATCTAAATAAAGCAATATGCAATCATCAGTCTACTCCAAGAAAGAAAAACAGCAAATGCCTATTTCAATGCCTTTGGCAATAACATATTTTCTCTCTTGGATTTTGAAAAATTGGCATGGCTGCCAAGATGACGTGGTAAGGATATTAAATTCTCAGACCTGCTTGCAGGACAAGGAGGGCCTGGGCAAGTCTTGGAGGAAGAGGAATGCTCCCTTCCTCGGTGTGTGTGGCCACTTCATGGTGGCGTATATATTTAAAATTTTTAAGGCACACTCTAACACACAGGTGTATGTGATGATTCTACTTTTGAGTGTATCTAATGAGCTAATACTAAAAAGAGCATTTATAATGTAATATAAATGTAAAATACCACAAAGTTGGACTTATCCTTTAAATGTTAGTGGATATCCTGTTGTAGCTTTTATAATGAAATGGCATTGCTTCTAAAACTGAATTTGGCTTTTTAAGTCATGGAGGTAGATTTACTAAACTGTGGCTTTTGCATGTTTATGCTTCTAGATGTGTTTGCCTTTAAAATTTAAAGCTGCACTAATATTAACGCTGATAATGTCACGTTTTGCACTTAAAGTTAGCGCTGCTTTAAAATTTAAGGTCAAAAGCCGTCACTTAGTAGCCCAAAGTGTCCTTAATGGTAAATAATCTCTTCATTTAAGATTGGAGTTTGCTTATTCAGCCTGCATTTTGTCATTGTTTGTGTCATACTTGAAGCTCATAGCCACCGCTTTAATTTTTACCTTTGGGTTGCTATTCAGCAGGTTGCATGGTAACGTTCCCTAATGCTATAGAAGGACTTTCAGGTTCAGCTTTGAGAAAATAAAACATGTACCTATAATCTTGCAATCATTTCCATGGGGCAAATATGGGGGACATGACAATTCATGGTATTGTGCAGCAAATCGCTATTATCAAGACCAAGACCCGCACACTTCACTAGGGAAGAGTGCAGGATTTGTGAGGGTGGCTGACTTTCCTCAGAGTCAAGGAGAACTGCTTGTCAGTCAGCAGTCAGTGGGCAAGTATGTCAACAATGTGCCTTTTTTGACACACTATTACTGACATCTAGCCAGTAGTACAACTATTAACGTTGCAGAGGGTACAGTGACTACATTGCCCAGTGGTGAGGGGAAGTGTAGCTTCAGGCACTAATAGTCAGTACAGGCATTTGCCCCAATGTCTGCATTCATTATTACTGTATCTTAAAGTGCTTGTCTTGAATCACAAACATGATTTCACTGCACAGGCTTCAAACCTGCTCGGAAAAAAAAGCAGGTGGTGATAGGGAGATGGACCATATCAGCTATATCCAGGGGCGGATTGGGAATTGAAAGTGGCCCTGGAAAAAATCCTGAAAGTGGCCCCATGAAAAAAAAAAGTGGGGGTGGCGTTGCAGCAAGGGGTGTAGCCGCATGTTAAATGCTATGCCTTCAAGTTACTCCCCTTATATTCATCTTGTTGGGGCATGCCCACCGCCCCGGGAGCTGATGGATATGCCCCCAATCCCACTCCCCAGTGAATAATCACAGCATGTGAATAAATATTTTCTTACCTATATGATTTCTCTGCAACAGGGAATCTGGACAGGCAGTGTCTTGAGTCAGTATTCACTATTCATGCTGGAGATCACATGGTCCGTAAACTGCCTATTAGCGTAAAAATAAAGGCAATATCATCAACATACAACAGAGGTTCTCACCAGTACCAGTACCATCCCCCTGTATCTCACCAGCACCATCCCCCTGTCACTCTCCAATACCATTCACCTGGGTCTCTCCAATATATCCCACTGTCCAGCTCCTCTTTGACCCCAAGGCCATCCCCTTTCTGCCCCAGCATCATCTCCTCTGTGCCCCCAGCAAAACCCTCTGCCCTCACAGCACTCCACACAGCCTCCTTCAGCACAGTCTTCCTCATATGACAGCCCCCTTAACATCGCAGCTCCTCACAGCACAGCTTCCCACAACAGAGCCACTCGACAGCCCTTCCCAACACAGCCCTCCTCAGCACAATCTCCCTCATATGACAGCCCCCTTCACTGCTCAGCTCCTCACAGCACAGCTTCCCTGAATCAGATGAGAAATATTTAGAGCTCTCTGAAGACTCTATCTCCCTATGATCAGCCCAGCCTGACCTGTCATGTCACCTGACAGCATGCATGCAGCGCATGGTCTCCCAGTCCTCCCAGCAGCCAGCCCAGCCCCATTGGCAATGGCTATTGCCATTGTCTTTCCCCAGCCAAATAAACCCCTGACCTCTGGTGGCTAGCCTAGCTTCCACTGCTACCACCAGTCACCACTTACTGCAGCCAGCCCGATTGCCGCCTCTCCACCCTCCCCTCCCCAGGCTGTTAACTTCAGACTCAGAGCCTAGCAGGCTGAAGGCTATGAAATTAAACCACAGCCTGGGGAGGGGAGAGTGGAGAGGAGATGGTCGGGCTGAGTGCTGAGTGCTGACAGACTGCCTAGGCAACTTCACAACTTACCCCACATCGCCACGCCAGCCGCCACTGTAATCCACGGTCCCCCGCATATTCAATCCTCTTGATAACGCTGATCATTGGCTGGGTGAGGCTTTACTAGGCTAGCCTCTCTTCTCGCGAGAGAGGCTCCGCCACGGGGAAATACTGACAGGTAGCCGGGGCCGGGCTGTATGTGTCACTGCCTGTTAAGGAGCCGGCGGGCCTGGTGACGCAAATCGGAGTGCGGGGCCTCATTTGAAAAGCGGCCCCACAAGCATTCGGCACACCGGGATTTTCCCCGCATTCATTAACACCCAATCCGCCTCTGGCTATATCCTCAGCTCAGCTGTTTAACTATACAGCCAGCAAAGCATTGTTCTCCCCTTGGTTGTATCCTATATCTTTCAGTGTATGTGCTAACAATATGGATTTTCAGTAAGAAATCAAGCAAGCCCTCACAAGTGCAAAATAATGTACAGTAGATGTGCAAGTACCTGTGAAAGATAAGGAGGTGATTACAGAAACTGAGATCAGGGCCATTTCTAGACCAAGTGGAGCCCAGGGTGAAAATGTCCTTTGCCCCACTCCCAAAAATGGAAATATATCAGTTGAAGCATAACGATACGGGATGCAGGGCATGGCACAGATCACTTGTATCAAACCTCTGACCTTTGCCTTTTTGTTACCCAGATTGTATACGTTTTCCTGCATTTTGCATCTTAATTCAATAATAGTATTGTAAATACATGGGATTACAGTAGTATTTTTTTGCATAAAGGAACTGGTATAAAGTTGCAGAGTAAGAAACATTTTGTAAGGAAAAGTTGCATGGCGCAGCTACTGTATGTAGCAAATTCTGTGGCACGCCAAACTGAGCTATTTGGTGCAATTTGAGGATAGGTGTACTAGACTAATACAGTATTATTATTTTTTGTTTTAAGTGTAAAAATCATGATCTAATTACTAGTATAACAGTTTGGTACACCTAGTTACAAAATAACAAAGGATAAAAGGGGGTCATACAAACTCTCAGTTATCAATTGTGTCTGTAAGTGCATATAAAATATATTGCCTGTGAGTGATCTAATGACCTAGACCTATCAAATTATTATAAACAATATTGTAAAATGATCAAAGCCAAAAAAATACAAATAATGTGGACTATGAGGGGGATGGGGTGAGTGAGGGTTACAGACAGGGCCGGATTATAGGGAGGACGAAAGGGGTGGTCGTCCCGGGGCCCTCACACATAGGGCCCTCCCCCCCCCACACTGTCCCCGGCCGGACCCTTTCCCAAGATTAACTGTTGTTGTTTTCTTTTATCAGAGTCGCCTACCGCTGCCCGCGATTAAGCTCCGCCCATCCTGGCATTTGGCTCCGCCCCCTGCTGCTGCTGCTGGCCTGCTGCCTCTGTACTTAGTAACCAATAATGTTTGTATGTATATGTGCATCTGTGTGTGTGTCTATATGAATATATGTGTGTCATATATATATATATATATATATATATATATATATACATATACACAGTCAGGTGCATAAATATTGGGACATTGACAGAATTTTCATATTATGGCCTCTATTCACCACCACAATGGCTTTGAAATTAAACAAACAAGATGTGCTTTAACTGCAGACTTTCAGATTTCATTTGAGGGTAATTACATCCAAATCAGGTGAACAGTGTAGGAATTACAACGGTTTCTATATGTGCCTCCCACTTTTTAAGGGGCCAAAAGTAATGGGACTATCAACTCAAAAGCTATTTCATAGACAGGTGTGGGCAATTCCCTCGTTATTTCATTATCAATTAAGCAGGTAAAAGGTCTGGAGTTGATTCTAGGTGTGACATTTGCATTTGGAATCAGTTGCTGTCGACTCTCAATATGAGATCCAAAGAGCTGTCACTAGCAGTGAAGCAAGCCATCATTAGGCTGAAAAATCAAAACAAACCCATCAGAGAGATAGCAAAAACATTAGGTGTGGCAAAATCAACTGTTTGGAACATTCTTAAAAAGAAAGAACACACCGGAGAGCTCAGCAACACCAAAAGACCCAGAAGACCACGGAAAACAGCTGTGGTGGATGACAGAAGAATTATATCCCTGGTGAAGAAAATCCCCTTCTCAACAGTTGGCCAAATCAAGAACACTCTCCAGGAGGTAGGTGTGTATGTGTCAAAGTCAAAAATCAAGAGAAGACTTCACAAGAGTGAATATAGAGGGTTCACCACAAGATGTAAACCATTGGTGAGCCTCAAAAACAGGAAGACCAGATTAGAGTTTGCCAAACAACATCTAAAAAAGCCATTACAGTTCTGGAACAACATCCTATGGTCAGATGAGACAAAGATCAACTTGTACCAGAGTGATGGGAAGAGAAGAGTATGGAGAAGGAAAGGAACTGCTCATGATCCAAAACATACCACCTCATCAGTGAAGCATGGTGGTGGTAGTGTCATGGCGTGGGCATGTATGGCTGCCAATAGAACTGGTTCCCTTGTATTTATGGATGATGTGACTGCTGACAAAAGAAGATGAATGAATTCTGAAGTGTTTCGGGCAATATTATATACTCCTATTCAGTCAAATGCTTCAGAACTCATTGCATTGGACGCCGCTTCACAGTGCAGATGGACAATGACCCGAAGTATACAGCAAAAGCAACCAAAGAGTTTTTTAAGGCTAAAAAGTGGAATGTTATGCAATGGCCAAGTCAATTCCCTGACCTGAATCCGATTGAGCATGCATTTCACTTGATGAAGACAAAACTGAAGGGAAAATGCCCCAATAACAAGCAGGAACTGAAGACATTTGCAGTAGAGGCCTGGCAGAGCATCACCAGGGATGAAACCCAGCGTCTGGTGATGTCTACGCGTTCCAGACTTCAGGCTGTAATTGCCTGCAAAGGATTTGCAACAAAGTATTAAAAAGTGAAAGTTAGATTTAGGATTGTTTAGTTTGTCCCATTACTTTTGGCCCCTTAAATAGTGGGAGGCACATTTAGAAACAGTTGTAATTCCTACACCGTTCACCTGATTTGGATGTAATTACCCTCAAATTAAATCTGAAAGTCTGCAGTTAAAGCACATCTTGTTTGTTTCATTTCAAAGCCATTGTGGTGGTGAATAGAGGCCAAAATATGAAAATTCTGTCAATGTCCCAATATTTATGCACCTGACTGTGTGTATGTATATATATATATATATATATATGCATGGGTATATGTATGTATGTGTATATATATATATATATTGTGACACTGTCGGGATAGGGGTCCCCCT
The DNA here is from genome assembly GCA_031769625.1 of Taudactylus pleione. Lineage (NCBI taxonomy): Eukaryota > Metazoa > Chordata > Amphibia > Anura > Myobatrachidae > Taudactylus > Taudactylus pleione. The sequence continues at coordinate 3,206,680 of JAUIMM010000017.1, read as the reverse complement.
CCTGGGGTAGACGGACTCCCACTTTACACACACCGCAGCTGGAGAAACAGAACACAATTCTGGTGTTTTCGTACAAGCTGGTCAGAGCCAGTCTTTATTGTGCCAGGTTCATAAATAAAACAAAACATAAACAAAATCATAACCTGCCTGTGTTCTAACTAGACAGCAAGTTCCCTCACTAACAGAAGACTAAACAAAATCCCTGTCCACAGTACCTTCTGGTTTACAGCCAAGAGTGTCTTAGAGCAAGGTAATCTGCGGCCTGCTCTCCCAGGTATGAGACACTCAGCTCAACTGAACACAGCTTATATCAGCCAGTTCCAGGTGTAAGCCCTAATGAGCCTGCTACCAGGCTGAAAGGCCCAAAACCAGGAGTGGTCTCTGGATGGAGCCCTCCCTCTCCTCACATCCACACCCCCAACACCCAAACCGGCTTTTCCAAAAGCCGATACTCTGGTCTGCTTACAAAACAGACTTCTCCTGGTGGTTTTTTAGAACACATACGGCAAAAACCTAGGACAATCGTTCCTGCCATTGACCACTTTATCAGTGCTTCTATCACATATCCCTCCGTTTGTTTCGACCCATGGGGCAGAACAACTGCAACCCCCAAACAATGGACACGTGACAAAGCATCTGCATTGGCCAGCTGGTTTCCTGGCCTGTGTTCTACCGTAAATTTAAAGGTTTGTAATGCCAAGAATCATCTCTTTATTCTCACATTACTGTCCTTGTTTTCTGACATCCACTTCAGAGGGGCATGGTCAGTGATCAATCTGAACTTCCTTCCCACCAAGTCTTTCTCGACCGTAGCATAGTTTCTTTCATGTACATTTAATTTCCGGCTTAAGAAGAAAATCGGGTGTTCTTCACCCTCTTTGCTTTGGAACAGGACCGCTCCGATGCCTACATCTGACTCATCAGTTTGTACAACAAACTCTCTGTCAAAATCAGGGGTCATCAGAACTGGTTGGGTATATAATGCTATTTTTAACTACTAGAAAGCCTTCTCTGATTCAGGACCCCATTCCACCATGAGTTTCTGTTTGCCTTTGGTAAGGTCAGTCAGTGGGACTGCAATGGTGGCAAAATTGGGTATAAACCTCCTATAATACCCAGTGATCCCTAAAAAGGCTCTCACCTGCTTCTTATTCAGGGGTCGTGGCCAGTTTTGTATTGCCTCAATCTTATTGAGCTGTGGCTTATCAAACCTCTGCCAATGGTTTACCCAAGATACTTTATTTCTTCCATCCCCAGACAACACTTTTTTGGGTTGGCTGTTAAACCTGCCTTATGGATGGAGTCCAACACTGATTGTACTCTGGGCAAGTGAGACTGCCAATCAGGACTATGAATGACCACATCATCCAGATAAGCAGCAGCATACTGTCTATGGGGCCTTAGAATCCTATCCATCATTCTTTGAAAGGTAGCAGGTACCCCATGTAACCCAAAGGGCAACATCTTGTATTAAAACAACCCTTCTGGTGCTGAAAAAGCTGTCTTTTCTTTGGCATTCTCAGTTAACAGCACTTGCCAATACCCTTTGGTTAAATATCTGGCTGTTCCTAGCTGTTCAATTAATTCATCCACCCTAGGCGTAGGGTAGGCATTGAATTTTGACACACTGTTCAATTTCCGGAAGTCATTGCAGAAACGCACACTCCCGTCGGGCTTTGGAATAAAGTACAATGCGGCTTGACCACTCACTATGCGATTCTTCAATGACACCCAATTCTAAATTTTTTTACATTTCTTTAGATACTGACTTCCTTTGGGCTTCTGGTAACCTATAGTGTTTTAGGTTAACCTTAACCCCTGGGTCAGTGACTATATCATGTTTAATGACCGCGGTTTTCCCTGGTATGTCTGAAAACAAGACCCTTTTTCTGATAAGAAATTCCTTAACCTCCTGCTGTTGAACTGCTGACAGGGTTTTTGCTACTGTCACTTTGGGAACCAAGGGCCCTGGGTTTACTGGAGGGGCTCGGACGGCTGACAGTGCTGCTCTATCTTACCAGGGTTTTATAAGATTTACATGGTATACCTGTTCTGGCTTTCTTTTCCCAGGCTGGTAAACTTTGTAAGTAACTTCCCCCACTTTTTCTAGAATTTCAAAGGGTCCTTGCCACTTAGCCAAAAGTTTACTTTCTACTGTGGGAACCAATACCAACACTCTGTCCCCAGGAGCAAAGACACGTAACTGAGCATTGCGGTTGTACACCCTCTGCTGTGCCTGTTGGGCCTGCTTCAAGTGCTCTCTCACTATCGACATCACAGCAGCAATTCTTTCTTGCATTTGGGAAACATGCTCAATAACTGTTTTATACAGACTGGACTGCCCGTCCCAGGTCTCTTTGGCAATGTCAAGTAATCCCCTTGGATGTCTCCCATACAATAAATCAAAAGGGAAAAACCCTGTGGAGGATTGGGGAACCTCTCTTATGGCCAACAGCAAATATGGTAACAAGTAATCCTAATCTCTACCACCTTTGTCCACTACTTTTCTTAGCATGTGTTTTAAAGTTTTATTAAACCTCTCCACTAACCCATCGGTCTGGGGATAGTACACAGAGGTTCTTAACTGGTCAATTTTAAACAGGCGGCATAACTCCTTCATGATTTTTTACATAAATCCGGTACCTTGGTCAGTCAGGATCTCCTTAGGTAATCCCAACCTGCTAAAGACATGGACTAATGCTCTAGCAATGGTCTTGGTTGACATATTGCGTAATGGTATCGCTTCTGGGTACCTGGTAGCGTAATCCATTCACCAGAATATACTGATGGCCCCGGGCAGATTTCATTAATGGCCCAACCAAATCCATAGGTATTCTTTTCAAACGGAACCTCAATAATGGGTAACGGAACAAGGGGACTTTTGAAATGTGGCCTTGGAGCATGATACTGACATTCATGGCAGGATGCACAATAGTTAGATACCTCTTTATGGACCCCGGGCCAAAAAAACCTCTGCACAATTTGCTCAGTTGTTTTCTCTACCCCTAGGTGGCCTGCCATTATATGACCATTGGCCAGATCTAACACTGTTCTTCTGTATGCTTTTGGAACTATACAACAAATCCTGACATACTGCCATGTGAGGATATGACAAAGGACTATCGGGGTCTATGGGTTTACCATTGATCACCTTGACATTCTCCTTGGCTTTTACCAGAGTAGGGTAATTTAACTGCTCCACGGCAAAGACCTCTCTTCTGACCTCTAAATCAGGCAGACGATCAACTGGCTCAACAACACTACCCACCTCAGTGGGAGGCACATCACTTGGTGAGCCACCATCACGCTCCGCATGCTCTAGTTCGCCAATCATACTGGAAAAAGGGATCATCTCTGACTCTGCTACTACGCCAGTAACCCTCTCAAACGAGTCAGGGTGATTTACCTCTGTGCAAAATCGGCTTTCCCACAACTTCCAGAAGTGAGCAAAGTCTCTCCCCAATATTGCATCATACATTAAGCCATGTACCAAACCCACAGAGACTATTTCGGAACCACATGATGTCTCGATGTTCACTTCTGCAGTAATATAATAGCGACTGTCCCCATGTATGCAGGTCACACCAACAGTTTTCCCCTTACGCTTCAAGGGGTTCACCAGCTCAACTTTCACAAGTGTCACCAGGCTACCAGAATCTAACAGAGCCTCTACACGGTTGCCTTCTACAGTAAGTACACACATGTGCTTATCAGTCTCAGCCCGCCGGTCGGCAGTACAGGCTGGCTGTGCAAAGAAAGATCCCCTGTGGTATACATGAGCAGTATCACATTGCATAGGTTCAGAGGTAAGTGGACAATTAGCTGCAATATGGCCGAAGCCACCACATCGGAAACACTGAATCACATTATAATCTAGTCTTTTATGGGGAAGGAACTTTCCTGGCCTGGCTGGCCTGTCTCCAGGTTCTTCACCCTCAGTCTTAGGTACATTCCATTGCCAAGCACCCTTCTCCCCTGGAACAGTCTTACCAGTGCCGATGGGAGTTCGCCGTTGCGCCATCGGGGCTCGGTGGGGCAGACTCAACAGCTCCTCAGCTGCCACATTCTTCTCCACCAGTTCAACTAGCTGGTCTGCAGACTTAGGGTCTGCATTACTCACCCACTTGCTCAGAGACGCAGGTAGCGATCACAGATACCGGTCCATCACGATTCTTTCCACAATCTGTGGTTCTGTCAGTGTCTCGGGCTGCAGCCATTTTCTGGTTAGATGGACGAGGTCATGCATCTGTGAGCGTGGAGGTTTTTCCATTCTGAACTCCCAGCGGTGGACCGAACAAATGAGGTGACTCCCAAGTGGGTTAGGATCTCCCGTTTTAACTTTGCATAGTCCTTGGCATCAGCCAGGCATAAATCATAGTAGGCCTTTTGTGGTTCTCCAGACAGGAAGGGCGCCACAAGACTTGCCCACTGTTCCTTGGGCCAACTCTCCCTTTCTGTGGTTCTCTCAAAGGCCGTAAGATACGCCTCCACATCATCACTCAGGGTCATCTTCTGCAAAAAATGACTGGCTCATATAGAGCGAGTGTGGGTTGGAGAGTCAGTGGAAGCATCTCCAGTCCAGGCTACCAAGTGTTGTACTACCTCTTTTAAGGAATGGCGGGTTTCCTCGATGGCGACTTGCTGTTGTCTCTGGGCTGTCTCCAAGGACAACAGTTGCACATTGGTGGATTCCTGCTGAGCTCTAGTAGCTTCCTGCTGCAGTTTGTTCATTTCCTGCTGAGATGCCGTAGCTTGGAGCAAGGCTTTAACAATGTCCTCCATTTTGTCCTGGGGTGTAGGTTGGAAGGAGAATCTGGCTTCCCTAAGCATCTGCGGATGCCACCTCTATGGCCTTCAAAGGACACAACTTTATATCCACACTGATGAATTGGTGTCTGTCCCTTTAAATTTTAAATGAAAATTTTTCCTTGCTGCAATTTCAGAGTGTGATTGCCTGCATTCTCCACCACTTGTGACACAGTCGGGATACAGGTCCCCCTCCTGGGGTAGACGGACTCCCTCTTTACACAAGGACACAATTCTGGGGTTCTCATACAAGCTGGTCTGAGCCAGTCTTTTTTGTGCCAGGTACATAAATAAAACAAAACATAAACAAAATCCTAACCCATCTGGGTTCTAACTAGACAGCAAGTTCCCTCACTAACAGAAGACTAAACAAAATCCACGTCCATAGTACCTTCTGGTTTACAGCCAAGAGTGTCTCAGAGCAAGGTCACCTGCGGCCTGCTCTCACAGGTATGAGCTTATATAAGCCCTATTGAGCCTGCTACCAGGCCAAAAGGCCCATAACCTGGAGTGGCCTGTGGATGGAGCCCTCCCTCTCCTCACATCCACACTTCCAGGACCCAAACCGGCTTTCCAAAAGTCGATACTCTGGTCTGCTTACAAAACAGACTTCTCCTGGTTTTTTTTTAGAACACATAGGCCAAAAACCTAGGACAAACGTACCTGCCATTGACCACTTTACCAGTGATTCTATCACAATATATATATATATACTAGCTGGAGTACTCGGCGTTGCCTGGGATTTTAAGAATGTTTGTTTACACATCATCCTCCAACAAACCTCTACTTAGGCAGGCCTCACGAAAGTGTGACAAACTTTCCCATCCACAGTCCTAAGGTCTTCGAAGGAAGCAGGACCTGTAACGATGTAAAGCAAACTTTAGAAATAGAAGCATTCAAAATTTGTCACATGTACAGTGTAAACACGGCTAAGAGCTTCTGTTGCTCTGATACCAGGATGACTGTGTGCTTCCTGGTTGCTGGATCGCACTATGAAATGCAGAGCAATTACTTCCAGTTCCTTGTGCAGCTGTTTCCGGCATTCAGGGTCTTCACGGTGTTTAAGATTCATCCAATCGGTTTTACCCTTCAGGGGCTGACAAAGGAATGAATCGGAAGTAGCCTCTGTGCGTTCCATAGTGTGGTCCAGCAAACAAGGAGGTAGACAAAAAAGTTTGGTCACCACTGTTGACACCATCTAGTTGTGTAAGCTGATGCATGAGCAAGTATAAATAAAAATTTGTGCTGCAGAGCTGTGTTTTTGCATCCCAGTATAGTTACCATCTTTATGGGCCTGATTCTTAATCAGATGGATCTCTCCTCATGGATACAGATAGCAATTTTTACCATATTCAGACTCATAATAAGCCTGGCTTAATATCAATATTGGTTATAAATTCATACAGCATTTAAAAAATACTGTAAACTCTATGCGAGAGCCATAGTAATTGATGTTCAGAGACTTAGATTATATGCTACAGAATAAAGGCCCTCATTCAGAGCCACTCGCAAACAGCAGTACGCTCGTTGCGTTCCGATGTTGACTAACCGCGCATGCGTCGGTGTAACACTGCGCATGTGCGTACGGCAGATTGCGAGTTTTTTTGGTCTCGTTCGTCAAATAGCGTACAGGAAGTGACATGTCAAATGTGATTGACAGAACAGGGCGTTTTTGGGTGTTGACGGGGTTGGTGATGGAAAAACGCAGGCGTGGCGAGGCGTTTTTGGGGCGTACATACATTAGCAGATGCGAGCGTAAAATGTGTACGGACCGACTCATACGTCACTGGATGATCCTCTTTCCCTTCAAAATGCTCGCACAGCTTAGGGTCTGGATTACTCGACCACATTGGCGATGGCCTTCACCTCCATCCCGGCACTCCTCGATGTTGCTGCGATTAATCGCGGGTGGTCTGAACAGCAATTAGTGGTGGATTGAAAACCGACTTGGTATGTGTATTGAAAGTAGTTTTTTGTGTTAGCACAAAAGCGTACGCAGGTGGAAATCATAGCTGCTAATGTGATGATTACACAATCAATTTACGTACATTTGTGGTATTTTCTTTGGGGCTCAATTTGTTGGTTAGGGCCTATTGTAACAATAATGTCATCATGTTTTTTTGGTTTTTCCCTTTTTCTTTTGGCCTGTTGAATTTGCCTCGTTATGTTAAATTTGAAACGCTTCTTAAAGAGCCCTTTTTTTGGGGGCCATGTAAAATGTGGTTCTTGCCAGTTTGTGCCTTTTGGCCCAGGATTAAATGTAATCCATTGTGACAATAATGTGAGAATACAATGTCATTTTTTTTTTTTTTTTTTATTGCTCAAAGAAAAAATCACAATTCAAACATTTTTGGCCAAAGTTTTTTTGCAGGGTTCAATTCCAAAGTTTCAATAATTGGGCCAAAATAAAATATTTATGAAATGTAGAACACAAAATTAAAAACAATTCACAAGAAAGGAGAGGGAAGTTTTGACCAGAAAGGAATATGAGCCAAGCACAGAAGGAGTGTGGGAAAAGTCGCCATTGCTGTCACCGTTTTTTCACCCATTTGGCTGGGGGAGGGAGGGCACCAGACCGGGTCCGGGATGTCATCGGGCTGGCCTGTCCAGAGGCAGATGTTGTGGCCTCTGGACTAGGCACAGGGCTAGGCACATTTGGAGGATTGGCTGATGTTGTGCCAGAGGTGGAGGATCCTGATGTTCCGGCAGGAAGGGAGGTCGGCTCCACCATGTGCTGGCGAACGAGCTGCTCCAGGGCATTGGCGATGCGGATGTTGGCCCTGGTATTTTCCGCCAGGGACTGACCAATGGTCACGTTGGCCGCAGCATTTTGCTCCAGGGCCTCAGCCACCCGTAGCAGACTGGCGTCCATCCTCTGCAGAATCTCCGTATCGAAATCCGATTTGAAATAGAGTTCTGTGAGGAGGGCCACTGCCTGCGAGGGGGATTGCCCTGGACTGGCTTCTGCAGGGTCCTCAGCCGGATGTACTGGTTCCTCCCCTGCAGAGCCAGCAGAAATTCGGCGGCCAAGGCTCCCCTCGGGAGCAGACTCATCCACCTGTGTCTCTGTTAGGAAAAATGAGAAAAGACTCACATTAGAATCTACATATTGGCCCACTAACATTTCAGAGTTGGTGACATCACAAGATTTACCTGGGACAACATTAGGAGCCGCAAAGTCTGGCATGTCCGTATCCATGTTGGACACGCCAACCACCTCCACAGGCTGCACACACCCCTGTGCCAGCTCTTCTAAATCCGTCAACTCCAATGACACAGGGGTGGGACCCCCACCTGTCCCCCTTGCATGCCTAACCCTGTCCGCGAGTTTTTGCTTTAGGCGAAATTTGAAGTCGCCCCATCTGTGGGAAAAAATAGAAGCCATTATCCTTTTGTTTAAAATGGTGTTTGTTTTTAGGGGGGGCAAGTGTTTACTTACCGCCGTTTGACATCCCGGGCTAGACGGACATAATCACCCACCCTATTGACAGCAACGGCTACCTCTTCCCACATTCTAAACTTCTGGCTTATACTCATATTCCTGTCTGCCTGTGGCAGGATGTCCACACACTTCTGAATCAAAACCTCCATCTCCTTTCTTGTGAAATGTGGCTGCCTTTTTTTTTTTGCAGCTTTGGCCGGAATACTGGGCCCAGCAGCCTCTTCCATGTCATCCTCCTCACCTATTTGTGTAAATATTCAGATTTCTCTAATTCACAACTTGCCCAATCTTATGTTTCAAATTAATCATTGATACAAAATGCATGAAAGACTTACCGCCTGACTCTTGGGCATTGTTTCCCTGGGCTGTAGCCATGTCTGAGGTCCAAACAAGAAATACACCAGAATTTAAATGTGTTTTCGTGATGTATTTATACATGCGTCCTTATTTTGCGGCCGCATCATTGATTGTGCGTTCCTATGATCCCTCCTTAATTTGTGCGGGAAACGAAACACTATTTATGGCTTGGTGTGTCTCGAGTCGAGGTGGTGTTTTTGGATTGTTGGAGGTTACCTTGGTTGGAGTTTCTTGTTTGCGGATAAAGGAGTTGGCGTTTGGAGTTTATTTTGTTTGCTAGATTTGCGTTTTTATTTTCCGTTCGCTTTTTTTGTATATTTTTTTTTGGCCTCGTTTCTTGATTTGGTAAGTTTTGTGAAGTCTAACTTTGGTTCTATTGGTGTCTCATTGTGTTTCTTCTTGTTATTAATTTTGTGATCCATAATTTCATATCTTTTAGCATTTTTTTAATTTCGGACCCAAAGACCTTTTGATTTGGAATCTTATATATTTGCTCTTGGTAAGTCCATTTTTTATCTAGTATTTGCGAACTAATTAGCGCATTTTTCTCAGTTTGTATAGTGACTTGTATTTGCAAACTAATTAGCGCATTTTTCTCTGTTTGTATAGTGACTTGTATTTGCGAACTAATTAGCGCATTTTTCTCAGTTTGTTTATTAACTTGTATTTGCGAACTAATTAGCGCATTTTTCTCTGTTTGTATAGTGACTTGTATTTGCGAACTAATTAGCGCATTTTTCTCAGTTTGTTTATTAACTTGTATTTGCGAACTAATTAGCGCATTTTTAAATGCTTATTAATCCTGTAAAATTTTTTATGGTTGCCCTTTCGCTTTTTTGGCTTACATTTCAACCCAATTTGATGTACTGTGTGCAATGTCGTTTTGCTCTTTGGCCAAATGTGTGTTTCGCATATTTTAAGTTTTGTCTAGCACAAAATTTAGAAACATAAATGCACAGACTAAAATTTTTCAAATTATTTTTGGGATTTATTTCAGTTTGGGCGTATCATGACAATACCCCGGCATGTAAGCAGCAATGGATGGTATCATCAAGCTAAGTTGTTCTTAATTTTCTTTTGGGGTGGGTCCAAAGCCTTACATTCCAATCTTGCCATTTCAGGTTGATCTTGGGCGGATTGTTCTGGCCATGCTCCCGGAAGCCGACCAACCTCAATCTCGTCCCAGGCGTAGGCATCGTAGGCGTGCAAGGCCCCAGATATTTCGAACACGTGTCACCCTTTTTGGAATGCCCGATGATGAGGTTTTAAGACGCTACCGTCTTCCTCCCAAAATCATCATAGACACTCTCTCATTAATAGAGAGTGATCTTGAACGGCAAATTGACAGTCCAACAGCAATACCACCACTTACGCAATTTATGGCGGTGTTACATTTCTGTGCCTCAGGATCGTTTCAAACAATGGTGGGAATAGTGGCGGGCATCTCACAATCCTCCTTTTCCAGGATCCTGAGGGCAGTGATGGAGGCACTTTTCAAGCACCTCCATCATTTTATTAAAATGCCTTTGGATATGGGTGCCCTTAGTGTGGCCAAGGCCAATTTTTACCAAATAGCTGGCTTCCCACACATCATAGGGGTTGTGGATGGTACTCACATACCACTTCAGCCTCCAGCACGGCTGGAGGCAATATTTCGCAACCGAAAACACTATCACTCCCTGAATGTAATGGTGGTATGTGATGCCTCCCTCCAGATCCTGTCCCTGAATGCAAAATTACCAGGAAGTGCACATGACTCCTTCGTCATCCGGCAATCAGGGATATGGCACAAATTAAACAACCTCCAAGCTGGTGATGGCGAGCTCATGTATTTGCCGGATATGGTTTCGAAAATTGTGGTCCTGTGTGGGATCTTTCACAACATCGCCATAAGGAGTGGTGTTCCAATGCAGCCAGAGGATGCCTTACCTGAGGATGGCCCCCCCGAGGTTGGTCGGAGGTCAGTATGTGGGGGGGCCATACGCGATGATGTGGTGGCCCGATATTTTAGGTAATTATTGACCAAACAACAGTGTGTATACCCAATGTGTTACGGTTTTTTAGCGTTCATCTTTTTTGATATTAATTCTTGCACCATCTTCTGTTTGTTTGCATAATCTTTGGCACTCCCACGATGACTACTTCCTGCTACCCTTCAAAAACCTTTCTGTGGAAACTTCTGGAATATATTCTGACACCAATATTGCAACGCCATATTTTTGAACTCATGTGGGCATGGGCCTTCGTCAACCAGTTCTTGATTTGTTGTGTGTTTGTTTCTTGTTTTTGGTATGTGGTGTATTTCTGATTATCACTGTGTGTTTTGTTTGTGAGTGACCACTTTGTATTTTGATTGCTGTTGTGAATAAATATTTGGAGAGTGTAATTTGTTTCCTTTTTTGGCACATTAGAAGCAAGTGTAAACAAACTCCCAAACGTTAATTTTACCTAAGGGGTAACCCAGTAATGAAGCAAGTGGAGCTAAAATGTAATATGTTTTCAGGGTACTAACCAACACACCAAGGAATCCTGTACAATCAGTTGCCTTCGTAAGATTGTACTAAGCAGTTTGGCCACCAAATAGGAACCTGAAAAATGGTGTAAACTATCATGTTGACCACCACAAAAACGGAAAATGACATTGGTACTGGGAGGTGTTTCGTGCCTGTTTGCATTCAAAATACAACACACAATCTGTAGTGAGATTCTGTGGCAATCCTTGCTTGAAGCGTCTACTTATGTCAGTGTAAAGAATCTTGGATTTACTCCAAACGCATGAGACAGAGCTTGATTTAAAACTGATTTATTATGAAACAATTTGAAAAAAAAAAAATATATATACTAATTCCTAAGGAGGACCAACAGATGGTCAAGGCCCTGCAGAAGCCCGGTGACCTGCTCCCGCATACGGCCCACACAATGAATTATTTGTTCCCGACGCCTCTGTTCCTCTGTGGGTGACAAAAGTTTGGGGATTAATAAATCGATAATGAAGCAACATTCTAAAAAAACACAAAACAAGCAAACCAAAACTTAAAAGCTTGTGGGCAAAAAAAACATTACACGGATAAAACAGAGCACCCCAAAATGTCGTAGGCCAAAAATACAAGGGCCCTAAAAAAATGCACACAGGTGTGATATGTGTATGGTGACATCAGCAGGAACAGGTAAAGACAACCCCCAAAAATACCCTAAGGCGACAGAAAGCCAACAAAAATGGGGACGACACATGATTACATACAAACAGTTTGTGGTGGCCAAAAGAAAATTTAAAAACATACCGTTCTCCAAAACGCCAGAGCCAGAAGCCACTCCCTGGACCACCTCGGAGGTGGCTACATTCCCCAAACCTAGGGGCAGGGTGTTTGCGGAATCCTGGGAGGGGGTATTTGGAGGAGGGACGGATGGAGGAGAGGGGGAATTGGGCTGGAGGGGAAGTAGACCTGAAATCTCGGCCACAGGGTCTGGGGAGGAGGGGGTAATTGAGGAATTGGGGGTTGGAGAGAGGGGCCGGGACCGGCGTCTTGTCTGGCGATGCCGCCGTAGTCTTTGCTGTGCCCCTAAAAAATGAAAAAAATATTGTGGTTAGTTTCAACAGGAATCCAAAAAAAAAAAAAAACAATAAAAAAAAAACAATGACTAAATAGGACAGACATGAAAACATGCACATGCAGATATGACTACAATGACTCAATAGGACAGACATGAAAACATGCACATGCAGATATGACTACAATGACTCAATAGGACAGACATGAAAACATGCACACGCAGTTAGGGCCCACAAGATAAACTTGAAAACCACAGTCCAGAAAACTTACTTTCCGCAATCTGCATGCGAAAGCATGCCAGCAAGCGGGGCGTCCGCCGGTGCAGGTCCGACCACCTGCGCTCCAGCTGGCCAATATGTCGGCGTGAGCCGAAGGAGCGCAGGCGGCGACGTACCTCCGCATATGCGGAACGCTTTCGCCTATTTGAGATGGGTGGCGGCTGACTGGTGATCCGCCTGTCCATCACCTCCGTCAGCACCAGCAGTTCGCGCCTGGTGAATGCGGCGGATCTCATGATGGCAATGATGTTTTTTTGGCAAAATATTTTTAATAAAGCACCCAAAAAAAATTTGATTGGCTAATGTATTTGGGAAATTAACAGGACAAATTCTATTGGTTAGTGTATGAGTCATGTGTTCGACAGGGCCACAAATCTCTTGAGAGTTATGATAGGCTTGATGCAGTGACATGCGTAAGCAAATTTAAATAAAGAAATGAACCACAGAAAATTTGTGGGGAGACAAACAAATAGAACAATTGTTTAATTGGGGCTAACATGTCTTTTGCACAATAAAAGCGAAGGTTTCAGCCGTACGTATTGTGCGAGCAAATACAAACACGGACAAGATTAAAGTTTATTGCATTGTGTTGAAAAAAAAAAAACAATTAAGCTAATTGATACATTGATTGGCATGATACGATTGAGGGAGGTAGGCAGAAAAAACTAGCAGGTCATCGGAATCTGACAGTCCCACTTCCGGTTTGTACTTGTGCGTGCGTTCCCTTCAAGCCATTTCGGGGATGTACGCTCGCTATTTGGCACGCTCGTTAGTTAGAGGAGGGGTCGCCTGAGTTTGGGGCGGATTTTTTGCTGCGTACGAAAATACGAGTGAGTGCTTGAATTTAAATATTTTTTTACGTACGCCGAACGTACGTATGCCCACTTGCGAGTGGGTCTGAATCAGGGCCAAAATTCCATAATTCCTTAGTATGTAGCAAAATGCATGTTATAAAAAAATTATGAAATTAAACAAAAATAACATTTTAATATTTTTATTATTGACCTTGCAGATGGCCCAAGAAGAATGGTGTCCAAATCTGCATCTAACAATAAACCAAACAGGACAATGCTTTTATTCTTCTTTGCTGTTTTAGGTGTAGGAGAGATCTTTGCTTGTAAACTGTAGCTTTGTATAGAAAGACAGAAGGACAGAAGGAAAAATGTGCACTTTTATATAGTAGATAGCAGATATAGAAAATAAAAAAATAGTAGATAAGCTAAATCCTTTTCTAATTCCGTACCTGACCTGTAGAGGGCGAATGCTGTGCAAAAATTGTGTTTTTAAATTAATTAAAAATGAACAGTAATAAATTTCCTCCACCGTGTTTTGATACGCTCATATGTAAAATTTCACGATCTTGGCTTGTAAACTGTGGATTTGTATAGAAAGACATAAGGACAAATTTTCGCTTTTATATAGTAGATATATATATATATATATATATATATATATATGTGTGTGTGTGTATATATATATATATATATATATATATATACACACACTCACATCAGACAGGCAGCCCGATGTACGGTATGTGTGTGTGTGTGTGTGTGTATATATATATATATATATAAAAACTTTTATTGATAGGGGCCCCCTCACATTTGTTGCCAAGGGGCCCCCACAGACCTTACTCCGGCCCTGGTTACAGACTGAGCCAATGTAAGAAGGGAATGGGAGTACGGGGAAGGCACAGAGTTAGACTATGTTTAGTGGCAAGTTCAGGTGCGAGCTGAAGGACTCTGTTCGTTAAAAGACAGGAGGCAGTATTAAGAGCAAGTGCAGCTGCTACTTGCTAGCAGTTGTTGAAATATGGAGTGCACTACTGCACTACCTCTATGAATACTCCTTACTTGAAGCATTCTACCTTACTAAGAAGGCCGCCATTTGGTATTCTGCGCAGGCATGATGCCATGTTGTCACTGTGTATGAACGCCATAGTGGGACATGAAGCTCAGAGACCCTGTGAAGCTCTGCTTCATTTAGATTGACAAGAGTATAACTGTAAGTACAGCTGTATCAGTAGCTACACTTCAATAAACCTGACACCTGGTGAAGCACCTGGACAGTTTAGTGTGTCTGGAATTATGCTGGTGTTGCTATTTAACTCTGCATACAGTACCTTTTCTAAATAGCACACACATATCAACTAGAGATGTGCGGTTCGGTTCTCCAGAAATCCGAATCCACCCTAACTTCATGAATCCGGGTAAATTCGAGTCGCGGTTCTGATCTCCTGAGGAGATCCAGGTAAATTCAGGTCACGGTTCTGATCTTTTTGCGGTCCGGAAATCGGATTTTAAATCCAAATTTCGGGTTTTGGATTGCATAAATTACATGATTTTAGCTGTTTTTTAATACTTTTTATCTATATATTTTTTTTAAAATCCAGATCCAAAACCAAACCCAACATCATAGCACTTGAGGGTGGTTTTGCAAAACCAAATCCAGATCCAAAACCTTGAAGGAGATACAGATCCAAAACCAAAACACGGGGGTCGACGGACATCCCTAATATCAACAGTGGTGACCCCAGTTGAGTGATAAAAGGGAATCTCACTATTAGATGTTTCCTTCTGGCTCATTCAGCATGCGACCTCTTTCAGAGGCACAGTGTGATCCACTGCTATACTCATACAACAGCACACACAGATGAAAGATGAAGGCATGAATGATCTCTGAGTCCGGGACACCTCTTTCTGGATGATATGTGTTAGTGAGTTATGTGTATAACCAGGAGGCATGCTGCGGACGGGCTAAAGTAAAGGCGGAATTGCACAAAGGCCCTTTAATTTCTGGACACCACAAGTCTGGAATGAGCAGGCCTCAGTACAGATCTTGTCATTTCAAGATTGTTCGGAGGAATCCCAGACAGGTGGTAACCTTAGCAGCTACGCCTTTCCAGGCTTCACTGCTCTGGGTGAGGGCCCTGTCAGCCCGTTCCTCAAGTCGCCCCTGACTGAGATGGTAAAGGGGTCATTATTTATTCAATTCTGACCTAAAATATGTGGAAATTGCAGTTTCTGCATATTTGAGGGCAAAATTAAGTATACCTTAAATGCACTAGTAAAGAAAGCAGGAGATATCGGAGCTACCATATCTCCTGCTATTGGCTGGCAGCCCTCGCATCAGCTGTCCCCATAGTTTTCTTTGATTTACGAACTCGGACTCAGTCTGTCTTGGAACCCCTAAATTCGGTTGTTGTTAGTTCTCTTAGAATTGGACCCACACATTTCAATAATAAATATATCTACCAGGGTCAGATTAGCCTGGCAGTAGGCTGGGATGTTCTTTGGTGGGCCTCCTTGACTCAAAGCCCCACCCTCTTCCATTGGAGGACAGAGCCCATGTTGCTGCCGCTGACTCCCGCTACCTTAGTGGGCCAAGCTCCTGCTCCTCCCTACAATTTTAATCCTGACAGAGGCGCATCGCAGTGTCATTGGATCACATGACATCTGCTAAGCTGTCAGTAAGGACGGAGCCGGAAAGAAGAGCTGAGAGGTAAAAGAGGAATGGGGAATAGAGGGCAAAGTGCTGAGAAGCCAGGGAGAAGGATGCAGCTGCTCGACTCCCAGAGTCTCTTGCTCATCCCCATTCGGGACTGCAGATGAGAGATCTCCAAAGCAGCTGTGAAATCTGTGAGGTGGCCAGCTCTTATAATGTTTTCTGGCAGTGTCCTGCATCTACATACAGTATCACTGTCCTGGCTGCCCACCCACTGCTCTTCTATTGTGGGTAGGGCTTATTGCAGGAAGGCATGGCTTATTGCAGGTAGGAGGATCTTGTTCCAGATCAGTAGCCAGGGACAGATGTCACTGCAGATAGGAGCACAGCAATCAGTTTCTGTGACTGCTGCAGAAAGAAGAAGTGAAATATAGCAGCATTGTGTACTAACTAGCTTTGTATATTAGGGGCCTATTTATCAAAGAATATTTGCAGGGTTACCCACGGAAACACTTATTTTCTGAGGGGTATTCTCAAATATTAATTACCACCCAGATGTGTATATAGGGGGACTGCAGCAGATATATGAGATATCTGTTGCGGTCCCCTATTTTCGATTGCAATAGCAGCTCTCATAGGTTTCAAACTTTCTATAGGGGCTGCAACTTGTGAGATTTACCTAGATGGCATTAACCATTGGTGCCTATAGGCTGCTTTCTGCTAAATTCACTTGGAGAGATATCTGTAGGATCCCGCCCTGACAATATCCGCTCATGCATGCGTTGTCTGCTGGCCGCACACGTGCATTAGTCCGACTGGCACTGGGACAATCAGAGCCCCTGTCCCTGGATGTGTTTAATGGTACAACCTAGCGATTTTTTACATTTCTTATTGCTGTGATAAGAGGCGATAAGAAATAATAATTATCAGGTTTAAAACCCGATAATTAATAAATGAAATATGCCCCTAAATGTCGCTTGTCAGCAGCATTTGCTGTAGCTTAGAACAGGAAATATGTTGTTATAATATAGCAAAACTTGCTGTAAATCTACATCTCTTGCTGAAATCAACAAATGTGACCTAGGCATTAACTAGAGACATTGGTGTAATTGGTGATTACTTAGCCCCATAGGAATATTGGAAGGGACCACTGTTCCACCCTTGCCACTCCTGAGGGCAGTGGCAAACGCAGGATTTCTAGAGGGGGGTTTCCAAATGCTCGATTTTAGAGTGAGTGTGGCCAGTCCAGAAAGAGGGCATAATTAGTACTTATCCAGCTTTAATATGTGTCATACAAAGTGTATTGTGTGTCATAATTCCAGCTTATACAGGACCAGTGATCACAGTTAGCCATTAGATGCGGCAGTAGGTCCATCCTGTCTGAGCTGAATGTTTTTATTTTAGATGTGGACACCATTCCAAGGACATGCAGCACTAGTAAAATTCTATTATATTACTGTTTCTTTTTTGGCAGATGCCTTCCCCCCCTGCGTTTGCCTATGTGAGGGCCCATCCATTATTAAAATCACACTGCACCCACCCAATGCGATCCACATCACTAATGCCCAACTCTTCAACACCCCCAAAAATATTCCTTTTTGCTGCTATATGCGGCGATCATTAATGTTAATATTTGGGGACATATCACAATTTTTAATAATTATGCCCCAAATTATCTTGCAAACTTTTTGTAAACTGTATAAAAGCTAGTATTCTATAATACAGAGTCACTCTGGTGAGGGTTCCAGAGCTTTTCTTGTTATTTCCTTCCACACTTCTGGTGACTGGCCACACCCTCTCAGCCAGCTGCTTTCCTTTTATGGTGTGCAGTTGCTTTTCAGTGGGCGTCTACTGTTGGATTCCCCTGGTGGTATCATTTGAGGTCTGTCTGTCTGTCTGTCTGTCTGTCTGTCTGTCTGTCTATCTATCTATCTATCTTAACATAAACGGTTCTTTTTTTTTAACTGTATAAAAAATAATAATACTTTCACTCCATGCAGGACTTCACAGTTCTACAAGAAGATCATCCAGCAGCAGGGGGTTATCCTAAGGATCGTCCATCAATCACAGGTTGCTGGGAGGGGCGTGAACAGGGGGAGGTGGGGCTGCTGGGTGATACTATTAGGATTGCCTATTGCAGCTAACCCCCAGTAGCAGGTATATCCAGGGGAGAGTAGGGAAACCGCAGGAAGATTGTCTCTTTGTCAAATGCAATAGGTTGTGACATGTGGGCCACATTTTGCGATGTATCTGCTAGATTTAAAATGCCTATTTTTTTTAAGGCAAAAGCCGGGTTGGATTTACCTTAAAACAAATTGGTACTTAAAATATAGTGGCTGCCTGCATCTCGCAAGGTAATTGCCACATATCTGTGTTCTCCTCATCTTCAAGGTTCCAACCCGTACCAGGGTGTATTATGAGAACATATATCTTGCCCCTTGTCTGTTTAATGTAAGTATATTCAAATAAAGTTTGTCATCCCAAATTGTGCCAAGCTCCTTGACAATATTGAAAAAAAGTATCTGCCCATCTCCACTACATGTGAATATTACTTTTCTGCCATAATGTTATAGTACAGAATATTTAACGCTGACTCTTCTTGACAGGAAATTTGTGTGCAAATGACATTTCTGACAGCAGAGAGAGCACTACTGTTACTATAGTAACACAGAAAGGCACAGACCCAGAATCATGTACAGTGCGGGTCTCTTGAGATCTGACATCATTAAATAGCGCGTCACTCCAAGATCATATTTACTATTCAATTAAAATACATTAACATGCACAGTGTTAGAAAATAAAATAAGACATATATTTAGTATTTGCACAGAGTGATACTCATAGAATGGGACATGTTACGGAGAGCTTTCTGCAGATAATGGGGGTTCTAAAAGTATGTACATATTAAACAGGTTATGTTGGGAAGAGAAAGACTGATGTAAATGAGAATTAAAAGAAAGTTTAGCACGAAAAAAACATAGGTAAAATTATCTGGAATCCTTAAGTGTTTATCACATGAATTAACCAATGGTCACTCACATCTTTATGTTGAAAAAGGAATTGTCCTTCTCATTCAACTTTGTTTTACTCTTTTGTTAAAGTAAATATGTTAGAGAAGTAAGATATAAGAATTATTTCAGGAAATCCAATAGTACTGCAGTCACTATGGATGTTGGAAACTATATACATTGTTGACCACTCTAATAAAACTGTCAATTTAGAGAGTATGAAATTATATGGTGATGATCACAGAAAGATTTTGCCAACATTTAAACCCTCCCTCTAGTGCCTAACCCTAAGCCCCGCACCCTAACTCTACCCTCCTGCACAGCAGCTTAACCCTAACCTACCCCTAGTGCCTAACCCTAACTCAACCCACAGCCTACCCTTACCTACCCCTAGTGCCAAATCCTAACTCCCCCACAGCCTAACCCTAACCTACCCATAGTGCCTAACCCTAACTCAACCCTCAGCCTACCCTTACCTACCCCTAGTGCCAAACCCTAACTCTCCCACAGCCTAACCCTAACCTACCCCTAGTGCCTAACCCTAACTCAACCCTCAGCCTACCCTTACCTACCCCTAGTGCCAAACCCTAACTCTCCCACAGCCTAACCCTAACCTACCCCTAGTGCCTAACCCTAACTCAACCCACAGCCTACCCACACTTACCCCTAGTGCCAAGCCCTAACTCCCCCAGAGCCTAACCCTAACCTACCCCTAGTGCCTAACCCTAACTCCCCTGCAGCTTAATCCTGTCCGCCCCTCACCATGACCCTGCCCTCCCGTCTCGCAGCTTAGCCCTAACATACCCTTAGTACCTAACCCTAACTCCCCCCACAGCCTACCCATACCTACCCTTAGTGCCTAACCCTAACTCCCCCACAGCCTAACCCTAAAAAACCCCTAGTGCCTAATGTAACCCTTCCATCCCACAGCTTAATCAATGCTGACTTCATAACTGTTGATATTGTGAATGTCAACCTTTATGACTGCATCCCTCACTGAATTACAGTATGTGTTATGTACAGTTTTCTTGCACTTATTCTTCCTGAATGTTCTTTAATTAGAATGTTGGTCCTATATGCCTTTGTAGCATGCTCTGCTTCCCCACTGTACAGTGCAGCAAAATTTAATGGTTCCCTATTAATAACGGAAAATAATAATAACTATATAATAAGCGAGAAAGCCTGTCTGTCTGTCTTTTTGTCATTTTTTTGCAAGGCCAGAGTTTTGGACCTAGCTCCACCAAATTTGGCATGTTGGTGTAGTTTGACCAGGATTAGGTTTCTTGCCGAGGTTTGAACTTCGTCAGGGCCACACACTGTCACACAATTGCTAAGAATGGAGACACTCTTAAATTACACAGGTTCCTGGGCTGTCTCCAATGGAAATTGCCAGTCTGCCAAAGACCTGTCGAAAGCTACAAAAGTATAACTTCACCTTCAGTCTGAGGCGGGAGGGGGGGTCCCACAATGCGCACCCTGCACCCATACTTTTTTTTTATACTTACCTCTCAGATGTCCCAAGGAGGAGCACAGCACTACAGAAAACTCCTGGAAAATGGCCGCTGCGGCCATGTTCCCGGCGTTTTGCCCATGTGCAATAGGAAATCACCAGGAAAATGGCTGCGGCGCCATTTCTCTGGTGATCTGCACATGCACAGTTGACTCCAGGTACACTCTAGTCTACTGCTGTTTTCATTTGGCTGACGGTAGGCAGGGAGAGAGGAGGGGTCCCGGACAGTGAGTGAACATGGGTCCCCTCCTCTCTTAATACACCCCTGCTTATACACATTATGCCATGCAGTAGAAGTGTTCCTTTACCATTATACCACATAGTAATGCCCTTTACAGATTATGCCACATAGTAGTAGTGCCCTATAGAACACATTTTTCCACACATTCCCCTCTGTGCCATCAGCAACTAGTAGAGGTGGATTTGGTATATAAATCCAGCGCTTCAGTGCAGTCTGACTATATCTGAAAAGCGTTTCAACAAATGGGGGTGGCTGACCCCTAAGAAAATTGCACAAAACAGAAAAAGGAACTGGGAGTGCTTTAACAGATATATGATTTTATGGTAATTTTATATATATTAAATATAACAACTTCTCTACATGAGACAAAACCAAATAGAAGATGTTGGTAAGAAAACATTTGCTGAAAAATCAATGATCACTTCAATGATTCTACATATGGTAAAACACACAGAATATAGATAAACATATATTTTGTATCAAAGTACCAACTCAATATTTGGATTAATATAATCAGTTGAAACAATGTGCAATATATCCTCTTGAATTTATCCTGAAAAGGTCCAAGTAATATAAAAATAAGGTACCAATATCTGAATATAGTTCCAACTCCGGATGAAATAGTCCTTAAAAATAAATTAAAAATAGTAGTAATAAATGCATAGAATGATGTTAAATTTGAAAACAATAAGCCCATTCAATACTGTGTATGAAAATTCACCCAATTAGTCCGTGGGTCTCTGTCTGTGTTGATTGGTATGACAGCCATACAGGTGGGAGCCCAATAAGCACGTTGGAGGGCAAGCCCCATAGTTCAATCTGTATGTAGATGATTCCCAGCCAGGCTGTGGCAAGCGGTAACAGCAGACAGGTGCTTGTTTGGGCATCACCCTGCAGCCGCACCACGGCTGTATGAGCTTGTACAAGCTGATAACATAGAGATGAATAGTCAGTCCGTGTACTGACGGGGGTCCGAAGCAGTGTCAGCAGTTGGGAAGTAAAGTAACGAATTCCGCTAGTGAGGCGAAGTCAATTAAAACAGACACCTTGGATTTGGGGCTGGGCTGCCAGCTAATTACAGCTGGCGCACTGGCGGGCAGCGTCAGACATGGAAAGACAGCACCGGCGCACTTTGAAGCTGGCGCCAGTCGCAAGCCAATCGGAGCTTGTGGACGAGCACCCAGTCAGGAGCCGCCACTGCTGATTGGCTGCCAGTCCGCAACTCTGATTGCCTCGCGTCCGGCGGCGCTGTCTTTCCACGACTGCCTGCCAGTGCGCTAGCTGTAATCAGCTGGCGGGCCGGCACCAAATCAACATTGCTGGTGCTCGGGCCCCCCTCGACGGGCCACCTTGTGTGCGTGACTTGGTGCAGGCGGAGCGGCGGGTCACAGAGGCAACTCGGGCACCATAGCATCTGCACCCCTTGCAGCCACGGTAGTTACACCACTGTTTGCAAGCTAGTTAGCAAACATTGGGGTCCTTTTCAGGATCAATGGAATGGGGTTATAGGCGAGTACAATGTAAACAAATAAAGGCTGCAGGTGTACTTCAGGGTCCAGTCTTCAACCAGTGCAATGCCGGATATCCCAACTAGTTCAAAATAAATAATTATTGACAATACTGCGGATAATAAGTTGCTGCAGAGGCTGATGTGCAGATGTCAATGCATATAAAGTTTTTTTTATTTTATTTTATATGTGTTTAACACCTTGATCACAAGCATTTACTATCACTTGCCTAAAATTGTGAAGCATACCACTAACTGAGACATCCTATACTATCTGGTATTCTAATTTACTACACTTTTGTATTTTTTATTTTATTTTTATAAGCGCACATTATCTCTTCAAAGTAAAACGTAGAAGATATGAGTAGCTTACTTAGGGCCTTATTCAGAGCCGAACGCTCTGACCATAGCCCTCGCTCTGAATCAGGGCCCTCCTCCATGAAAATGGAGCGTCCTCCTGGACGCTCGCATAGCTGTGGGTGACCACCCACAGCTTATACGAGCGTCCATGATGATGGTCGCGATGGTCAACACCATCGTGACCATCGGGCTTGCGATGGAGACCCTGCGGTAGGGTCTCGCTGCTGCAAGCCCTGGAGTGATTTTGGCTCTATCAGAGCCAAAATCACTCCCACCGACATCACTAGTGATGTCAGTGGGGCCGGCTTCAGATGGTAGGCGTTCCCATGGGAACGCCTCCGTCTGGCAACCACGCCCCCGGCCCACCCACCAAAGGGGGCATGCTGTCAATCAACATCGACAGCACGCCCCCTTTGGTGCGAGACCCGGAGTGACGGAGAGCCCGTCGCTATCCGGGTCTCACGCATGCGCACGACAGAGCTCCCTCCGTCGTGCGCATGCGCAGTGGGGCAACATCGACCCGCTTGCGAGCGTCCTGCGCTCGCGAGCTGGTCTGAATGACCCCCTTAATTCGGTTCCTACCATTTTTTGGGGAGGAACAATATCACTGCCTTGTATGTGCTGAATGGTGCTTTTTTACAACTATGACCCGTATTCAATTAAAGGCGAAAAGCAGCGTTCGGCTAAATGTTTTCGCCAATGCACGGGTTTCGCCTGTTCCCGGAGTGTCGCCCTATTCAATTCCAGGACGTTTTTGCAAAACGGTAAAAATGTAGGAACTCTGTTCAGAACCCTTTGGACACCCCTCCCTATTGACTAAATAGGCAAAAAAAAAATTATCTTAATTAACCCCAAAAAAGACGTCATTTTTGGGGCAAAAATTTTAATAGTGCTAGAAAATGGGTCTAAAGTACTGGGACAGGTATTTTGGGGGGAGGGGGATGCGGTTAAGATACCACTGCCTAGAATGCCGCCCGTCAGAATCCCGATGCTGGTAGCTCGACCAGGGACTAAATATAGGCATCTAAATCCTAACATCTATCATTAGTCCCACGCCGAAATTCCGGTGCCCGGCATCTCGAACAAAGGTGAGATGGGGCTTTCTAGCTGTTAGCCGTGGGGGGGGGGAGGGTTAGGGTTAAGCACCCCCCCGTGGAGGGTTAGGCTAGGGCAAGGGGGGCTAGAGTTAGGCACTACTGGGGGGAGATTAGAGTTAGGCACCTCCCCGGGAGGGTTAGGTTTAGGGTGCGGGCAGGGGGGGGTTAGGGTCAGGCACCACTGGGGGGAGGTTAGGGTTAGGCACCCCCCTAGGGAGGTTAGGGTTAGGCACCACCAATGGAGGGTTAGGGGGGAGAGGGGAGGGTTAGGGTACTTACCAGCCCTAGTCGGGATCTTCACTGTTCGGGCTTCCGGAGTCGGTATTTGGTCTGCCGGAATAGATCCGCATTTTTTATTTTTTTTTAATCTGCTCTTTATAGACACAAAAATATACCACAGCAATTATTTTCCCCCAAATATTTTTTTTTGATTATTTTTCCACACTTATGCAAATATGCATATAACAGCCCTTTGACTCAATTTAATATGTATATAACAGCCCTTTGACTCAATTTAAGGACCCTAATTACTTTTATTTGGATTATTAATACACTTCTATATTGATTCCCTGTCAGTTATGTTTTCCCCCCAAAAAGCTGTCCTTTTCTCCTAGGTTTGCTATTCGCTCCATTCACACATAAGCATTTTTGCCTGTTTTGCAATTGAATTGGGCAAAAAGTGGGGACGCGCAATTTGAAAGTACGCAAAAACTTTGCTTCAAAACAGACAAATGAGGCCAAAACATCGCTGTTTTCACCAATCTCTGCTTTTCGCCGCTAATTAAATCCGACCCTATACCTGATGATTTGAGTATACAGAATATACAGGGAATAATTTGCTGAACATACAGTATGTGCACACGCGTTTTCTTTCTAAATTACTTTAATATTATCTTATTTGTGCAAGAACACATCAAGACAAAAAAATATAAAAGAATAAGAATATTTTAGCATTTATTTGCATTATACAAGTCAACACTTCATGCCATGAATCAAGAATATACCATACAAATAATTTCGAAGAATAAGATACAATTTTTCAGAAAATGTACAAAATTACATAACCATTTCAAATTATGTATATGGATTTCCATAAATGGGTTATTCCTCGGATCTACTGAACAAGGCTTTAGTTAAAGTCACATTCCTTATTAATGATAGGTTTTGGAAAAAAATCGTATCGACAGAACCATTTAAAACACCGATAGAAGATGAGTCCTTGTAATTAAGCTTCTGTCTAATAAAAGCTGAGGCAAATTTAGGAATATTATCACAAAACATCAGAGAGTAATAAAAGACATTGGCCCTCATTCAGAGCCGTACGCTCTGAGCAGAGCGCACGCTCTGAATGAGGGCCGGCCTCCATGAAAATGGAGCGTCCTTCTGGACGCTCGTATAGCTGTGGGTCACCACCCACAGGCTATACGAGCGTGCATTTTGATGGCCGCGATGGTCGAGACCATCGCGACCATCGAAATTGCGAGCCGGAGCCTGCGGTTGAGGTTTTCAACCGCAAGCTCCGGAGTGATTTTGGCTCTATCAGAGCCAAAATCACTCCCACTGACATCACTAGTGATGTCAGTGGGCCGGCTTCTGACGGGAGGCGTTCCCGTGGGAACGCCCCCGTCAGGGAGGCACGCCCCCGGCACGCCTACCAAAGGGGGCGTGCTGTCAATCAACATCGACAGCACGCCCCCTTTGATCAGACACAACGAGCGAAGGACTTTCCTTCGCTCGTCGCGTCTGGCGCATGCGCACGACGGAGCTCCCTCCGTCGTGCGCATGCTCAGTCCATAACATCGACCCACTTGCGAGCGGACAGCCACTCGCGAGTGGGTCTGAATCAGGCCCATTATTAGTTAATGCCCTTTTCTAAGAAGAGGTGTAAAAAAGATTTAAAAAAAAAATGATCGGTTCATATAATCAATCAATGTGGCCTTTTTCAGATGTAATCACTTCATGGGTATTACTTGCACTTTCATCACAAATAAACACATACTAAAATCTTTTTTTCAGATGAAAGCTTTCAACTTAAGACATTTATCAAATGTGACACCAGTTGTGTTATCTGTTTACATGAAAGATGACATGGCCTGCAATATGTAAGCTGCAACACAAAAAAAGAATAGTATTCAAAAATATTTAGTTTTTCTTCATAATGGATTAATAGATGGTCTCAGAGTTACTAGATTAGAATAAGTTATCACCATCTTTGCAGGGTCAGAGTGGACCACAGGAGAACAGGGGAAATACCAGCTGGGCCCCATTGCCAAAGGGCCCATCCCCTCCTCTAGGGTTCAGGTTTCAAACTGTATTCTCCAATTTTATATTGTTACTCTATTAGTGGGTCAGTTTCCTGGTGCAGCAGGACCACTGATGAACATGGATGCTTGGTTTGCTTCTATTGAAAGTCTACATCAAGACTCACCCCAATGCCAATCAAAGTGGTTGATCATGATACAACCCTGCCTCTTGATGGCTGTGGGCTTTAACATAATGAACACTGTTCCTGCCAGTGATTGGAATGGCACAGTAATTCTGCAGTCATAGTGTTCCTGTTCCAGCAGGTAAGTGCTCCTTTATCTTAGTAACAATGTATAATTCTAGTGCACAGTCTGGAACTGGACCCATAGAGGAGGGGCCCTTCTGGGTTTCCCCTTTACCCCTGTGGTAATTTTCTATACCCTGTGCATGGTCTGGGATCCCATAAAGTGGCCCAGACCATGCACTCTCTAATGGTTATCCAAGCCTCTGTGGTGGCTGACCACACCCCTTAAGCATGGGCCCCTACCACTGTATTCCCTGACACTGTATCTGTGTACTATATAGTGGGCTTATTGAATCATACTATATCCTATGTGTTACACGTTGGTCCCGGAATACGGCATTCCTTGCCAGACACAGCGACCAATGTTCTTCCCCAGATGTTCCAATATCAGTAGCAGCTTCTGGATTTGCTTGTTACTATAGTTAGCTGATGGCTGATGACCAGGAAGTCGAATTCAAACCTACTTTGTCTTTATAAGCAATGTCTTGTGCACTGCCTGATGTCAGAGTGGTATGTCCACTACCTCTATAATTCCAGTTGCTGCCAGCCTACTGCTGGATTTCTGAGCTTCATTCCTTGGTTAGTTAGTGTCTAGGATTCCATCGCCTGATTTGGCACTGTACTCTTTGGTTCCTAATCTTCAGCTTTCATCTCGGTAACTTCTAATGTCCTTCAGTTCCTGACTATGGCTTCCCAGACTTCCAACTACTACCAGTTAGCCACATTAAGGGACAGATTAGATGGCCATGACCTGTGGACCTTTGGCAGTGTCACCCAGATCTCATTGTGGGTTGCTGTTGGTGAATAGCTGTAGTCAATTAGACTTTGCACTTCTTATTGGCAGTGCTAAACTTGTTTGTCATTAGATAATTCCCTAAAGCAGTCGTGTGGACCCCACACAGTTCATGTTTTCCAGGTTACCTTGCAGGTGCAGAGGAGTATTAATTACTCACTGATACATTTTAAAAGGACCACAGGTAGAGCTAATTATTTAACTGGTGATTCTGTGAGAAGACATGGAATACATGCACTGTTTGGGGTCCTGAGGACTGAGTTTGAGAACCTGTACTCATCCTGAAACATCACACTACTTTCCTCATAGAGCACATCGGATACGATATATAACATTTAGCATACCGCTAAAAAAATACATATATCTCTGAGAGATGAACTTTGAACTTTTTAATATTTTTGCTTAATACATCTGTGTCTATTTAATAAGTTTTGCATTGTATTATGTAATTCAAGTTAAAACATTTGCCTTATATGTGCACACTAACTGCTTCTGAAGAAACTCATTGAAGTGAGTGAAACGTATCAAGCTTATTTAAATATATATATAACCTTATATCAGACTGGCAGTATTCTGATTAATATTGTTACAAATTTCCACAGTTCTGTTCAGCTCAGGATGGAGAATACCTTATAAGGGACAATATATATTTATAGCATGTTTAAATATCTAGAGCAATAAAGGCTAATATCATCCTGCAGTAAGGTTCCTGTTAATAACAAGAGGAGGAGATAGCATACTATTTTTAAAGGAGGAGCTGTCTAATTTAAATTAAATGTTGTGCCTTTTTATAGTTATACCTCTATATATATTATTGATTCAATTAGTACACCCACAGACCAATTATCTTTTATTATTGCTACATGTGTGAGATGTTTATTCTCAGGATATTATCTGATGACTTGCTGTGTTTAAACAAAAGCACATTTTTTATTGAAATACAAATATCAGTGACAGACAGAAGTATAACATAATGGATCAGTTAGTTGGTCATTCATGCTTTCCTCCCTCTAAGTCTGCCAAAACCCACCTCCGCTATATAAGGGTGATAAGATTAGGTGATCTGCTTGTTCTGTTTTCAAGGCTTCATTATAGTCACACCCTGGAGTCTGCTAGATGTCAGAAAGGCTCTGAAAGGCACATGTGATAAGTCTTTTACATTTCCACATTTCCCTCCCCGTAAACTTGGCCATTGAGACAGCTGTGGGGGCTGGGTACTGAAGGGACATCCCCTCTGAAAAAAATGGAAAATACAATGTGAGGTGCTGGGAATCTGTGCAGTGTGCTACAATGGGGGACTTTTGTTTCCTTCAGCAGTTGGACCTTGGTCCCACTGAGCCTCTCCAACAGGCCAGGGCCTGGGTAATTAGTACCTACCCCCTCCCTGTGTGCCAGGCTGTAGCATAACCCTCCAGGTCTTTAAGTGATACCATGCATGTCTGTAAGGTGTCACTGTGACAGTTTCAACTGTGGCTGCAGGAACTACTGAACCATTAATGCTACAGTAGGCCAAGACAGCATCTGCACTGTGAATAGTGAGCCCATGAATCTGAGGGGGCATGGCCTTCTAAATATAGCGATGGATGGCTGTGAACAGATCAGGACAGAATCCCGGCGCCAGCATTCCGACTGCCAGCATTCCGACCGCCGACATCCCAATGGTAAGTAGTGGAGTTAGCGGGTAGGGTTAGGCTTAGGCACTAGGGAGAGGGTTAGGCACTGGGGGGGAGTGGGGTTAGGGTTAGGCTGCAGGGGGGAGGTTTAGGTTGAGGCTGTGGAGGAGAGGTTTAGGTTTAGGCAGCGGGCAGGGAGGGCTAGATTTAGGGGTGGGGTTATGATACTTATTGTCAGGTGTTAGTGTCCTATCCATGTCAGGATGCCGGCATCTGGATTCTGACCGCTGGGATCCCAAGCATTGGCATTCCTTACCTAACCCATTCATAGATATATATACAGTTATCAACATTGCCTTTCCATATAAAAGGGCCCCTCAAGTGCACTAAGTATCCCAGGCTATCAACGTACCAGTGAATCCATTAAGTCTTATTACATTTGTATCCTGGACTGTTAGGCTAGAGAGTACCACCTACCTGTATGGACAAGGGCTGTAGTCCACTATTTGCTAGTTAAAGTAGACTACTGTGTAATTTGGTCTATATGACTGGAGAATCATTAATATTACAGAGTAGGAATAGTAATTGGATTCTGGTTAAAAAATGATAAGGTAATTATAGTTCTAAAAGGTTGGCGAAGAGAGAGATTAACCCTCATGTATATTTGTGTGTTTATGTAATATGTATCATACATTTTATAAAAATAAAGAGTAAAGTTGTTCCATTTATGCCAGTATAGTGTTTCTTGGGTGGGAATCCTTGCTTCTCTGTTGTGGTGTGGATAAGGTTAACAACAAGGGTGCTGCTGAAGATTGGAGCCGGAGCACACTGATCCATCGTATCCTGCAGCAGCCAGGTTATATCAGGCCTGCAGTATCCACCTCTACAGTAACATATACAAATATATTTGGGTATCACATTCAATATAAACTTTCTCAACAGCATGGTCATCTTTTTATATAATAAACCTGGTTTATGTTCTATTAAATTTGTGCACTGAGAATCAGAAAATAAAATTTAATTCCAGCATAACATTCTCCCTCACTTGGGGGATATTTCTATTCCTTTTTCCCTGGCAGATGGTGCATAAAATCTATGGTACCTAAAGGCTTTATTACCTCATAGGGCCCTTGTTAGTGAGCAAAAAGATTGGCCTTTTTTGTGGTAGCCAACAGCAACACTTTGTCCCCTGAATTTAATGTCCCATTATAATTTTGTTGAGGCAACCTTTACTATTTACAAGGTCCCTGCTAACAGAGGGCCTGATTCAGAGACGGACGCTCTGAATGAGTGCTCGCTCTGAATCAAGGCATTTTTTTTTGTTTGTTTGGCCTCCTGGCCGCTCGCATAGCTGTGGGTGACCACCCACAGCTATTGTGAGCGGCCAGGTTGATGGTCACGATGGTCAAGACCATTGTGACCAACGGGCTTGCGACGAGACCCTTGTGGTAGGGTCTCATGGCCACAAGCCCCAGAGAGCTTCTGGCTCTAATAGAGAAGCTCTCCCACTGACATCAGTGGTGATGTCAGTGGGGCCGCCTCCAAACGGCAGGTGTTCCTTTGGGAACACCTCCGTTTGGCCAGCCATCCCCCCTGCCCGCCTACCAAATGGGGTGAGCTGTCAATCACCATCGGCAGTTTGCCCCCTTTGGTGCGAGACCCAGAGTACCGGAGCACCCATCGCTAGCCGGGTCTCGCGCATGCACACAACAGAGCCGGCTCCATTGTGCGCATGCCCAGTGGGCAAACATCGACCCGGTCGTGAGCGCTCAGCACTTGTGACTGGGTCTGAATCAGTCCCAGAGTCAGAAGGAAACTGTACATTAGGTGAGGGTATCAAGAGGGCATTGTAAGTAGGTCTAGAGCACTGGGCTGGAACATGGCTCTATGCTGCCCTGTTTAGCCCCTGTCTGCTAAACCCATGACAATGTGACGTCATGCCTGACATCTTGTCATAGCTCTAAATGCACTTGCTAAAGTAGCATTGTTAAGCTGGTCCTGTGCAAAATATTGTAGGGGGAACTGCCCTAGTATCAGGTTACAGTCCTCTTCTCCCACTCTGGTGGACAAAGTTTCATGCAAGGTGTCTCCCAGCAAGGCAAAGCTGCACCTCACTCTTCTTATGATGCATCGCTTCACAGATTTTCTGTGGTTTGTTTGTAAAATTGACCAAGTTAATAGTGTAATAGGCAGGGTATAAACCGGACAAGGCTTCAGTTCATGGGCTCCTGTAGAAGGAGACAATGGGCGGAATTCAATTGATTTTGCGGCCCGCATCTCCCGTCTAAAGTGACAGGAGATCGCGGGCCGCTATTCAATTGTGCCAGAATTTCACGCTGATCGCGCCCATAGAGGTCAGGTTTAGCCGCGTAAAGCAGCTAAACCCGACCAAAGTGCTGGGCGTGATCGCGAAAAGTGTTGTTTGGGCGCCCAAACATGTCACTTTTCGCACATTTCAGCTCTCATCCCCCTGGGGCTGCGAGCTGAAATGTAGCGCTTGGCAGCTGATCGCGCCCGACAGGAGCAAGAATAGAATAGCTCCGTCGGGCGCGATAGGGGCTGGAATGAATTGAATTCCGCCCATTGAATGCTTGAGGATTACTTTGCAGGGCCACCCTCTTAAAGTCCCGGTCCATACCTTGGGTGAAGTGATCTTTCTCTAGAATCTCTGCTGAATTAACTCTGGTTGAAGCCATTTCTTCTAAACCTTGGACAAATCTGTGTACTGCAACCTACCCGATTTTTCTCTTTCAAAGCGCCAATGATGAAATTATTTATGAAATTATTGTGCTCTCCCGGCAGCCATGACCCAAATTATTATCATAAGCTCTAGTTACAGATTTTTATTGTTGTGGTTAGGGTTATATTAAATAGTTCTATTATTTTCTTTTTGAACTCTGTTCATGTTTATTTAACATATAGTTAATAGTGTTGTTTATTATTGTTTTTTTTACCAACATTGTTATTATTATAAGGTTAGTGATTTGCCTATTTTGATGTAGTGGCTCACCTGGAATTTTCTCACAATTTTCCTCTATTCTGTTTTTAAACAAAATGAAATCTATTAGTTCCTTTACCATTATGTATGAACCTCCTTGTTTGTTTGAAGACTTTAATGGGAGATTTCTCCCCTGCACAATACTGTATTTGAGATACGTATGAATACTGGAATGCCCCAATCTATTGCCCAATCTGCCATAAATGTAGCATCCAAATATCCCTGCACATAGGGCAAAGTCATGGATGCAGGGGCAGAACTATGGGAGACAATGCAGGCCCCTGCCGCCGGGCTCCAGCTCTGTAGGGGAACCTCCTCCATTGTCCAAAACATATTCACTCCACTTAGGGCTGTAACTATGTACCTGGAGTGTACCGTCACAGCCGCCCAATACATGGCACCCCTTCCCGGCACCTGAGAAGCCACCATACACTAGTGGAGAGCTCCATGTCAGACCATCAGCTGCTATCTTGTCTATCTATAGCCTGTCTGCATGCAAATTGCTACTTTACAGTGTCAGGCACAGTGAGGAGGGGAAACCACCAAATTATGTCTTGCCTCCGGGCGTCTGGGATGAATTTGAATGGTTCTGTAACTTTTGGGTGGACTGTTCATTTGTGAGGTATGCATGCTTATAACAGGAAAGCATCATACACACAAATACACAATAAACACAAATGCAGGATATAAGCACCATTTTAAATACTCCCAAGGTGCAAGAAGTTCCCCCGGGAATCTCTTACTCACAGTGTAAAGATCTTGCTGCAAACATTTTCCATATATTGCATGATACATACAGGCATTT
The DNA here is from genome assembly GCA_031769625.1 of Taudactylus pleione. NCBI lineage: Eukaryota > Metazoa > Chordata > Amphibia > Anura > Myobatrachidae > Taudactylus > Taudactylus pleione. Next base: position 3,174,319 of record JAUIMM010000017.1, on the reverse strand, counting down.
TTAAAACAATCATAAACACTTACACAAATTAGAGATGTGTGGTTCAGTTTCCCTGAAAACAGAACACACCCGAGCTCTGATCACTTTTGGGCTTCTGAATAGAACCGAGTCCCAGCTCAGGACGACTCTATGTTCGGAACTCGGATTTAAAAACCTTGAGTTTTGGATTGCATGTAAACAGGTCCAAATGACATGATTTTAGCTGCTTTTATCAATTTTAAAGAAATCCAAAACTGAATCTCAATCAAAACACTTGAGTATGGTTTTACCAAAACCCAGACCATAACATTTGAGGGGAATTTTGCCAAAACCAAAACAATAGTGGCAGCAAACCAGACCCAGTATGCGGTGTAAAAGAGAAAATACAGTTATCCTGAATTTAATGGAGGTAATTGACACTATCTAGCAGCAGTACCCTAAGGGCCTGATTTAGCATAGATCGCAAGTCTGCAATCGCAGCACTTTACCAAAACGCCCACCACTGTATAAAGCCGCCCACTTCCCATTACATACATCCGCAAGTCAGCTAAAATAGCGGTAACATCAAGTAACATTGGACCCATACGCACAGTTGTGGTTGAGCTGACCCTGACTCACAAACTGCAAAACTTCCTGTCGCCATCTAGGCCTCTGGCTGCGTATGCCATCGTAGGGGCTTAATTATGCATGCCTCTATAACGGCGTTCTAATTCACAGGCACGCCTGTGTTCCTTCGACCACCCCCCTCTTCACCCCCAAATGGTGCTTCCTGTCAATAATTTCTTTGAACCGCTGTGTGTCCGCTGCATTCGCATACCGATCGCACACGCACTGCGATGCATATGCAGAACGCAAACATCGACCGGTTGCGTGCGTCCGCAGCCTTGCTATCCAACTTGAATCAGGCTCTAAATTCAGAGTGACTGGGGAAATCATCTCAGTGTGCACAGCAATCCTATGCTTACACAGGTGAGCCGCTGACTCAGCAAGTAGAGTTTTCTGCACAATGCTGATTCATGCCACTCCAAAATCAATTTATGACACTATCCCAGTTAATTTTCATGCAAATCCACGATCAATTCTTGGCCCTTAGCCCAGATCACTTCATATCTTCCTTCGATCAATTCATGCCCTAGTTTTTATCATGTATCCTCCAAGTCACTTCATGTACCCCTTCTAGTGAATTCATGCCCCCCTATGTAATTAATTTCTCCTCCACCACCCTCCCACCTGATTAATTTCTGTCTTCAATTCATTTTTACCAATCCATCTCAATTCATTTCTGCTGAGCAAAATTTATTTCTTACTCTGAAATAATTTCTACCCAGCATCTCAATTGGTGTGTAGTCATTATGTTACCATTCAGAATGTTGATCCTCAGAATGTCGAAATTCAACATGCTGACATTCACAATGTCGACACTTACACAATGCCGACATTGTGAATGTCAACAGCCAAAATGTGGGCATGTGATTTTATGGTTAGTGTTAAGCTTCAATTAGGGTTAGGCTGCAATTAGGCTTAAGGTTAGAGGGGGTGATTCAGAGTTGTAAGCTGATTGCATCGATGCAGCAGTGATATGAAAATATGGTAATGCCACAAGAGGCGTCTGAAGAATAAAGACAACTCCTGCCGGTGTCGCAGATCCGAGTGCTCCTTCTGAAGATGCAGTATCAGATCACCATTGGCTTATGGGGCACTGCGTGCAATGACGCCGTTCTCCCACCATCGTAGTTGTACATAAACCATTGAATTTGCGCACAACTATGAATCAAGCCCAGGATTAGATTAGGATTAGACTGCAATTTGTTTTAGAGTTAGGGTTAGATTAGGGTTGGACTGCAATAACGTTAGGGTTAGATTAGGGTTAAGATGCAATTAGTTTTACGGTTGACTGCAGTTAGGTTTATTGTTAGATTAGGGTTAGCCTACAATTAGGTTTAGGGTTAGGGCTAGATTCAGAGTCAAGTTTTCCATATAAAATCCTATTGCTGACAAACCGTCGACATTCCCAATGTTGACATTCTGGTAATGTCAACATTATATCAGTGTCAACATTTCTGAATGCCGGCATATACCCCTACCACCTCAATTAATCTCTAGTCTGCACCGCAAATCCTTTCTCCTTCTGAATATTTTTCTGCCCCAGCTTACATTCAGAGGGTCAGAGGGATGCATCGTATCACAGTGATGCGCAGGATCACTGACACAGAGAGATATAAGGGCCTATTTATCTTACGCAAAGAGTGATAAAACTTATTGCCTATGATAATGGTGCTCCAGCCAATCAGCTCCTAACTGTCATCTGTTTGAAAAATGACAGTTGGGAGCTGATTGGCTTGAGCACCATTTATCATACGTAACGAGTTTTATCACTTGTTGCATCTGATAAGACTTGTTGATAAATAGGCCCCATAGTACTGTATTTGACATTTAGGTTTAGTCCTCCCTTCCATTCACCCTACAGAATGACTAGTTTTCACTCAGGATTCTACAGCTGTTCCACCCCTCCTATCTTCCATGGTTCCTCCATGACTGTACAGTACCATGTGGCCCCGCTTCCCTTCTCGGACTCGCCCTTACTCTCCTCAAATGCTCATTTACATGGCAGTTTAACTCTGCAGTGAAAAATAAGTAGTGGCTTGGTTAGTCAGATTGCTGGTAAGTTACCCTCCTGCCAGCCCACCCCTGCATATAAGGATGTGTATGAAAACATTTTTTAAAATTACTTTTTTTTTTTTTTTAAAGTTAAACTAAAATATCCTAGTTTGCTTTTCCACTGCATGATGTTATTCTGTTTTGGAATGAGAAAAAAAAAATGCTTGTTGGGCTACAGTATATTTAGCAGTGTTGTATCACTTCTTCGCAAGAAAATGGTATCCTGAGGCCTTTTTAAGATATTTACTTTGATGTGCCAAGATTTGCTGCTCCCTGGCGATAATGTCCGTAAGAGGAGTCTTACCATGCTGCCAGCCAGTCCTGCATGCATATGCAGATGTGTGAACCACAGGTGCATTGGCCCGCATTAAAAAAAAATCTTTTAGAATAGTTTTATTTTAGGAAAATATGATTCATATAAAAAGTTGAGCATTGTCCTTTAAAGGACCTGCATTCTAGCCACGGTCCTTGTTAAATAGACTTCCATGTGCTTTGCAGAGAAACCTGGCGAAAGCTGCCATCTGCGATATCTGGCAATAGTTAGAACCAGTAGGGGGACGCTATTATAGAAATATAGATCTGTCCTTAAAATTATTTTGTACAGAAAGGTATTTTGGAGGTTTCTGAAGCAGGATAATACAAGTTGGACATTAAGAATGATTAAGGGACATCAGGCATACCCCGCTGTTATATTCTTACAGCAGCCATGTTCTAAAAGAACATACACAGCAAATTATGCCATTATTTTCTTTCTCTTCTTCTTCAACAAGGAGCCATAGTGTTTCTCTGTTGTCTAGGCAACTCCCGTGGTGAACGGCACTGTAGGAAGTAGCACTGGGCCGAAGCACTTGATGTTATCACCTGTTTTAATGAATCAGATGATGAGTGGATGCTTGTTCAGAAGCAACACAATCAGTTAGGAAGTCTTATATTAGATATAAACAGGTTTCTTCTACAGAAAATCTAGTTATAGATGACTTTTACGCTGCAGAAGAAGTCAGCTCCATCATTCTCTGCAGACCTCACTCATAAAGTGTATTTCATTTCAGCTACGCTCTCGCTGTGTAATCACATCCTGATTGCTTTACTGACCTTGTACTTATTAAAGTCCTCTCACTCGCCCTATCTCTGAGAGGAAAATCTCGCTCCCCCCATCGTCAGCAATATCCATGCAAAACAGTTTTGTGCGACATGGTGAGTGCCGCAGAGCCAGTATTATAGTGGTCAGGGACAGTCAATGACACACAGTGTTGGCCTTAATTAACCCGTTGCTCTATTATTATCATGGGCTCATTTACAAGGATTCTGCAGTGTAATCATATTACAATTTAGAAAACATGGAAGCTATATAATAATGCTAAAAATATATTGAAGCCTAATATTTGTATCATAGATAAAGCCACAAACCAAGTAATGTTGATGGCAACTATATATCTATAGTTGTATATTTTTCTAAATAACAATCTAAATAAAAGGTTTTGGTGGAAGTTTATAATTTTTCCTGAAATCATGTTGCAACATTTGAATAATTTTTTTGTATGTTTAGTTTTTATTGGGAGGAATCATATGATGATGATTATTATTAATATTATTTTTTTTTTGTAGGGGTCTAGTCAGAACAAAACTTTATTATTATTACTTTTGCATAGTTGATAAACTTGGGTCCAGTGGTAAATCAAAAGTTACCAGCCCAGCCCAGCCCAGCTCACAACTATATAGAGTACATGTGGTAACTAGTGCTGAAAAGATGGACATTAAGTGATGGTCCCATAAGTTGCAACACGGAAGATGAGAAACTTTGCAGCCTTACCTCTGGGGTAAATTTCGCTTAACAAGTATTCCAGAGCATTAGAACCCTTTCATTGCGAGGTGATAGGGATGATATATCAGTCAACTGTTAGGTGGTATTGCTGTGATCAGTCAGATTTCAATGTATTATTGAAAATTAATACAGATAATGGCAATAATCCACACTGTGTTACAGTTGTCAGTGATCCGACACCCAAGAATCCCTGTGGAAGAGCGGTACAGACAAGGTGGAAAGAGAAGTCTATTAATTGCCCCGGACAACTGGCTGAAAGCCGGTAGAAGAAGTCTTGTCGATGGTAGAAGACAGAAGTGGAGGCGTTTGCGCCAGATAGCTGAAGCGGTTGGCCAACCGGTGAAGTTGAAGTTGGTGTCAAAGATTTGGCTGAGTGGCTGGGCGGAGCAGCTGAGGCCGATGTTGTGGCTTGAGGACGATGGAGCGGTTTGAGGCCGATGTTGTGGCTAGAACCCGATGTTGTGGCTTGAGGCCGATGTTGCGGCTTGAGGCCAATGTTGCGGCCAGAGCCCGATGTTGCAGCTTGAGACTGATGTTGCGGCTAGAGTCCGATGTTGCATCTTGAAGCCGATGTTGTGGCTAGAGCCCGATGTTGCAACTTGAGGCCGATGTTGTGGCTTAAGTCCGATGTTGCAACTTGAGGCCGATGTTGTGGCTTAAGTCCGATGTTGTGGGAGAACGGCTGCTGAGGTGGCTAAGAAGCTGGGAGTGCAGGCTGTGGGAGAATGACGGCTGAGGTGGCTAAGAAGCTGGGAGTGCAGGCTGTGGGAGAACGGCTGCTGGAGTAGCTGAGAAGCCGGGAATGCAGGCTGTGGGAGAATGGCTGCTGGAGTGGCTGAGAAGCCGGGAAACAGTCCATGGTGAAATAGCTGGAAGAAAATATCTGACCATGCAGCTGAGCCGAGCGCTGTGAAATAAACACTATAGCCAGCAAGGCAGCTAGACTCCAGTGTGTAAAAATAGAGGAAGGACTCATCAGGTGACATGGGAGGAACCCAGCTCAGGTCTCAGACATCTGGGTCTCCTGGGAGCAGATCCAGTGGGGAGAGGAGCAGGAGAGCCTTGAGCCATGTACAAGCCCTGGACCGGACTTGTAACTCATTGTGACCCAAATTTAATCTAGTGGCTATCTCACCGGAATAACTCAGATCATGGACTATTACATTTGGGACTGTATATATGAAACTGATATTATAAATCATTTAATTTATTTATATGGAGCCACCCAGTGTCCATAGTGCCGTACAGTGAAACAATTACACTGACACCCATCCAATTCAATATGAAAAGTAAAAACACATCATACAAGGACATAAGTTAAACAGTGAAATAATATTATGATAAAGTGAGTGAAATTAAAAGTGTCATTAAATAACCTAGTACAAGGAGAGAACTAGAGGGTCATGGGGACTGCTTGGGAGATCTAACGGAGTTGGGGTATGTTTGGTAGAAATGACAGAGGAAGACAGAGAGAGTTAAGAATGTGAGGAGAGCTGATAGGCTTTGATGAACAAGTGAGTTTTTTTAAGGAACATTGGACCTGATTCAGACCCGGCTCCGTCGTGCGCATGCGCGAGACCCGGATACCGTCGCTCCGGGTCTCGTACCAAAGGGGGAGTGCTGTCGATGTTGAGTGACAGCATGCCCCCTTTGATGGGCGGGCCGGGGGGTGGCTGCCCAGACGGAGGCGTTCCCATGGGAATGCCTCCATTTGGGGGCGGCCCCACTGACATCACGAGTGATGTCAGTGGGAGAGATTTCGGCTCTGTTTGAGCCGAAATCTCTCTGGGGCTTGCGGCAACGAGACCCTACCACAAGGGTCTTGTCGCAAGCCCAATGGTCGCGATGGTCTTGACCATCGCGACCATCTTCCTGGCCGCTCACTATAGCTGTGGGCAGTCACAGCTATGCGAGCGGCCAGGAGGCCGTTCTAAAAAAAAAAACGGCCGGCCCTGATTCAGAGCGAGCGCTCTGTCAGAGCGACCGGCTCTGAATCAGGGCCACTATAAGCAGTGCAGGTTGATAGTCTGATAGGGTGGGAAAGTGAGTTCCAGAAGAGGGCAGCAGCACTGAAGAGATCATTTGGATGCAGGGTTGGGAAGAAATAGTCTATGCAGAGGCAAGGTGACAGTCAGTAGAAGAATGAAGTGCATGCATGAGAAGGAGTGTGGATTGAGCAGAGGACAGAAATGTTGAAACGAGAGGAACAATGAAGTGCTTGAAATTTAGGGTGAGGAATTTCTGTAGGGCAGTGAAGGAGTTGCAAGAGGGGAGAGGTTAAATCGAAGTGAGGGCTAGGAACATAAGATGATCTGCAGCATTGAAGATAGATTGGAGAGTCAGGAGAGAGGATAACCAGAAAGTAGGAGGTTGCAATATTAAAAGAGGGAAATAACAAGGGTTTGAATAAGAAATAGGTGAGAAAGGGTCATCTTTTATTGATGTTTCTGAGGTGAAAGTTTGAGGACTGGGAGATAGCATAAATGTGGTGGGTGAAGAAGTGGGGGAGTCAAGGATGACCCGCAAGCAGTGTACACAAGGGGAAGGAGGGAGGACAACTGTAATAGAAATGGAAGAAGTAAAAGGTGAGCTGGAGGGGGGATGGGGTGAGAGACAACAAGCGCAATGCTGGACATTTGGAGGTTAAAAAAACACTGGCAGATACACACATCCTGGCAGTGGCATAACAAGGGAGGTGTGGGCCGCACCTGGGTATCACACTGATGGGTAACACCAAAGTACTCTAGCACTCGCCTTCTGACACAGCGAGGCAGTCGGCACTGCACACAGAGTGGTCCCCAGGGGCAGTCCACACCCCCAGCCTCCCCCCGGAGTGATTACAGCGGGGGTTTGGGCCACAAGGCCACACCCCCTACCAGTGAGGCCATGCACACTTTTTACCAGCACAGCAAAGAGGGCCGGACTACAGCCCTCCCCACACCAGGTGTCACTGCGGGGAGGGACGCCACTGCATCCTGGAAGCGATAGAAGAGAAATAGTTGGATTTGAGAGAGAGGGTGGAGAGGGAGAGGTTAGAAGAGGAAAGGTATATTGGAGTATCATCAGCATAAAGGTAATAATACAGACTGAAAGAGACAGTGAGTTCCCAAGAGCGAATGGTAAAGGTCGAAGAGAAGGAAGAGGGGGAGTGATGGAAGTGGAATATGTATGTAGATAAGTAGTACTCGGGGGTGGAAGTGTGGGCACAGATAGGTTAGATATAGATAGTATCTTGCAGTTGAGGCAGCAGCTCCAGTGGACCTTACCTCTTCTGTCAGGCAACAACTCCACCGATTTTTCCTTCTCAGACTACAGCAGAGAAGCTAGGCCCGTACACAGAAAAATAACTTAATGTGACAACCTTGATAAGCAGAATAAGTAAGAGGATGTAGATCCAGGTGCAAGGTATGCAAATAATAACTATCAGCATACAAATGACATGGGACTACACACAATAAAGAATAAGTAGCGAATAAGTAGAAAGTAATTATCAGTTCCCAAATGCAATACAAGACAAGATAGTAATAATATGCATTACTTTCCTAGCAATGATGAATAACAATCAAAGTACAAAACAAGATGTATCGCAATCACATAATATAATAAATACCGTGTTTTGTTTTTGGTTTTGGCAAAATCACCCTCAAGTGTTTTGGTTCAGTTTTGGATTCGATAAAAATCGGTAAAAACTGCTAAAATCATGTAGTTTGGATCTGTTTACATGCAATCCAAAACCCAAGTTTGGTTTTTAAATCTGAGTTTCGAATTTACAGCCGACCTCAGCCGGGACTCGGTTCTGCATGGAAACCCAAAATTATTCAGAACAGGGACTTAATTCAAGTCGGTGTGTTCATTTTTCAGGAAAACAAAAGAAATTTAAATACAAATCAAATCAAGAAAAACAGCTTACGGGTCCCCGTCGGGATGTTCACCATCGGAATTCCACTATCGGCCTTCTGACCGCCAGCATACCGTCCACCGGTATATCATACCGATTCCGAAACAAAGAGATATTTTGTTGGAGTACTCTATTTCTAGGTGGTCGCTATCCTGTTGCATTCATGTATTTATATCTCACAATATGCCAAATGTTAGCACACGTAACTAGGGGTGTGCGAGCGTTGCGCCACACAGAGTGCCCCATGGTCCCTTCATCTGGCTAGCAGGGTGCATGGAATAGCACCCTGCCGCCAGTATTGCTGCTGAAGTGCCGCCCGGAGCATCCTTAGGATGCTCCAGACATACACATGCAGCTATAGTACCTCTGCACCCTCAGCATGACATAATGCACTCAGGGGGTGTGGCAAGCACAGGGAGCTGTAAAGCCCTGCTACGGAGCTGTTTGTCCTGCACATACACAAAACGATATCTTCAACAGGTTAGCATATCTCAGTCCTGAGAGCACAAACCTCACAAAGCTCTTAATGTTGTATATATCTCTGTCTCTCCAGGAGTTGGTAAGACTCAGTCCACTTTACGCTTTGCAACCAGGCATATGTTCAGTTCCACACTATGGCATATCTATATAGGGTGCAGGTGTGTGGTGCACATGGGCCCCTGGGTCCAGGGGGGCCCCCCATCGCACACCCTGCACCTATATATAGTTATACTTACCTCTCTGCAGTCTCCAGAGTGCTGCTCTGCAGTGCTGGGCTGGCTCTCCAGAGCAGCAAAATCACAGGGAAAATGGTGGTGGACATTTTCCCGGTGACTTGCGCAGTAGTGACATGAGCAGTAGTGATGCCCCCAGGAATAAAGTGAAGGCGCCATTTTCCCGGAGACCGGTGCATATGCAGCAGATTCTGGCATCAAGCCAGAATCTACTGCGCTACCAGAGAGGAAGGGACCTGTACTGTGTCTTCACACGAGCCTCCTCCTCTTAACACGCCCCTGGCTCCGCATGAGCCCATTTTTTTTCACAGACAGAAAAGTACAATGCATTCATTAGAAAGGGCATATATGTGAGTTAAATGCATGGGAATTAATCTGCGGTATGCAGTCAGGAAGCCAGCAGACCTAATCGCGACAGCTGGCTTCCCGACTGTCATATCCCGGGAAGGGTCTAAAGACAGGCGTCGATATTCCGACGCCTGTCATTAGACATATGCCAGGAGCCCGACGCCCGGCATCCCGATCGAAGGGTTGCCGGGTGCCGAGCGCGCATAGCCGCTGGGGGGAGGGTTAGGTTTAGAGTTCCTGGGGGGGGGATTTAGGGTTAGGCACCCCCCCCGGGAGGTTAGGCTTAGGCTAGGGGAAGGGGGGGTTAGTGTTAGGCACCCCCGGGGGGGACTTAGGGTTAGGCACCCCCGGGGGGGACTTAGGGTTAGGCACCCCCCTCGGGGGACTTATGTTTAGGCGGCGGGGACGGGGTGGGTTAGGTTTAGGCACTTAGAAGGGGGATTAGGGTTAGGCACGGGGGGGGAAGGTTAGGGTTAGGCACCCCTAAGGGAGGGTTAGAGTTAGGGGGTAGAAATAGGTTAGTATATACTTACCTTTGACAATCAGGATTTCCTCCTCTGCTGGGATGCCGCTGTCGGGATTCCAACCGCCGGGCATGGGTCCTGCTATAAATCATACCGATTCCCTTTCTGCTGGGATATAAAAGTTTCTAAAAGTAAAAAGAAGCTGCTTTGGTACTAATCTGGCAGTAGTGCAATATTATGCATAGAATGCTAAGAATGTGCAAACCTTGTTACCATAGAACCATCACAATTAAAGCCTCTTTAACAGCACTTAGGCTGTAAATGATTACAAATGAGTTTTCTGATTTATATCTGTAAATTTGAACAGTTGGAAGGGTTGTAATTAAAAGTATCCTTATTACACAGCTCATGGTTTAGTATTGAACTAGTATCTTGGGACAGACAATGAATAGATATATGACATTGGTCTCTTAAGGGTAGAAGGTTTAACCTTGATCTTTTGAGGGTTGGTTCGCTGAATTTGCTCTTCTCTTTATGAGTCTCTCCTGAGAATAAAAATGAGACGTCCTAGTTTGATTTCCTTCCCGTGAGAAATTAAGCCCTCTGGAATGATGACGCTTTTCAGAGTAATATAGTTGCAGAGGTTGACTTATGTTCTCCTGAGAATAAAATGAATTGCATGACTTTTCGTTCTGCAAGAACCTTCAGCATTCAGGTAAAGTTCCATTACAGGTTAACTTTGTCATCATAATCCTATCATATCTATCTACTGTATAAACTGCTAAACTACGTTAGAGACCAATACAAATGTGCTAAATACCTGAAAACTTGAGTGTCTAGTGTGTAACTCCGAAGAATCTTAATAATTAAGAGCAGCAGCTGGTGTTAGCAGGGTAAGTGCAGAAAGGTGAATAATGAATGTGTGTAGAGGTGAATAATGAATGTGTGTAAACTACCATGATTTAGATGCGCCTCAGTATGACTTCTAAATGCTCTTGGCAATCTTTATCTCTCTCACATGATGACTTTCTTGAAAAACAACTTTGATTACGGTGAGGACAGTAGCTGGATGACTATTTGATTTCATAGGTAACAATTAAGTTAACTGTGTAAATGTGGAAGCCTTTATCACTAAAGTAGCAGAAATAAGCTTCTTCCATACCAGAATATTTTCCTTCAACAGAATCTCTCTCCTTTCCATGTACTTTACATATAACGACAATAAGTTGTATCATCATAAAAATATATTTAAAAAAGTACCCTTACAGAACACGGAGGTGTCCGCAGGGTTACCAAAAAAAAGGCAAAACCCTTCACCGTGGCACAGCTTCAGGAAAGAGTATACATAGATCAGAAGCCGCTCGTAAGCGGCCGCTCGTTTGTTCCGAGCGATGTTTGCACAACTGCGCAAGCGTACGGATCGTAATACGCATGCGCGAACCAGTCAGTGCGGCCAAAAATCGTTTGTTCTCTAAATAGCGAATGCCTGCTATTTTGAGTGACATGAGGAGGCGTATGTGGGTGGTAACAGGGGAAGGTGCTTGAAAATGGGGAGTGGAGATCAGAACGCAGGCGTGCTTAAAGGTCAAAACGGGCGTTTTATGGGTGTGCATAATTAATACAGCAGCGTCATTGACCACGTCACTGGGTTATTTTATAGTCAGAACTGCTCGCAAGATTGTGGTAGGAAAAACCAACCACAAGAATAGCGAGCAGTTCATACGCTGGTCGATGTACTCGATTAATTTAATAAATAGTAGGATGCGAGCGGCCAGGGGGCGTAGTTTTCCAAAAAACGACCGCAAGTTTTGTTCGCTCGTTCAGACCTAGAGGCGTGAACAGACCGCAAAGAGCGAACGGTTCATTTGAATAGCCACCCCTATTTTCTGAACGAGCGAGCGCAAATAGTGTCCCGGCTCTGAATCAGGCCCATAGAGCTCAATGAAAAATAATCCTCAACAGGCAATAACACCCTCATGTCTAGGCATGTTGTGGCAAAGAGCGATGATAATTATTAAGTTAGCACAATATCAACTCTCTTTATAAATATTGGTTAATACTGTGAGCAGGCTGTAGAAAAACACATATTCCCAATAATGGTGAAATTTTTTTAGAGCAGAGATTCAGGAGTAATTATATCCTTTATACTGATTGAAGCACAACTTAATAGATGTTTTATTGTAATGATAAAATGTAATTATGAGTACTGTGATAGTGTTGCATTTCATACTATACAGTACCTCGCGGGAAACATGCAATAATCTTATTTTTCTGTTGTACTTTATCGAGTGTTGTATTCTACACTATATACACTACTTTGCGGTAATTTGCTACAATTCATGTTGCTGTAGCACCTTAATGAGTGATCTTGTATGTTTGCAGTATACAACATTGTTTCCATAAAATTTTCCATTGCAGGTACATGACCAGAACAGATAGAAGTTACAACATTGATTGTGATTGGATATCTGGCGTATTTCATGTGATATATGATACATATGACACATGATCTCAGACTAATGTGCTAATTTAATATTTTTCGCCTTATTTTTCTTTTCATTTTTTCCATTTCTTTTTAACAGTAGGCATATTAAAAGTTATGTTTTCATCATTATAAGCGACACTAGTCACATAAGAGTGCCCCAAAAAGGAATTTTTTTCTTTTGCCTTTGCAAAAATATTTACAAGATAAAATGTAATTATGTAATGTTATATTGTAATGATAAAATGTATATTGTTTAATATTTCCACTTGAAATGATGTAGCACCCAGCAGAGATGTTAGCATTTCTATTAAGCATCCTGCAGAGACATATTTAAGTTCATATAACCTGAACCGGTAATCTGATGATCGGACGGCATTAACAAATAGGAAAGAAGAAAAGTCACTTCTGCTGTCCATGTAGCTGTTAACCAGCGTGCACCTGTCCCTGATACTATATCGAGTATTGCAGGGTGCTAATGTAAGAGGTGTGTGGCGCCTGCTACCGTGCAGGTGTAGTTTTGTGTCCTACCTTGCGTCGCACCCTCTCACCTTCAGGCCGTATGGGAAACAGATGGTTTTCCACAAAGCTCACTAGGAACAACGCAGTGACCTCCTGTAGGAGGGAAAAGATGAGATGAGAGCCGTCCTCTCTATGCCGACCGATACGCCCTATCCAATTGAAGATTTTACCAAATGAGTTTGGGTTTAAGTGAAGATCATCACTGGCACTTTTGGCTTCAGATCCAGAGTTACACCTGTAGGTACTCACGAACCAGGCGAAGACTCCACCTTGCACCAGAGTGCAAGGTGCACTTTACGCCCTGAAGAAAAGGAAGAGACAAACGGACAGTAATAGTCAGACAAACAAATGTGCTCACCGTGGTACTCTTGGGCTCTGTCCCACTCGATCCCGCACACAGGTCCCTGTAGGGGAGAGAATAATATGCCGTGCGGGGTTCTAACCTATTCTAGAAGTGTGTCTCCCTTTTATGTTATCTGAATCTACAACTATGACTCTAACTCATTGGCCCGACTAAAACTGTATGTGGTGCGACAGATCCTTCTACTTCGACAAGCAACAGTGCTAAATCAATTTACCCTGCATGACACAACACGCGAAACAATACCAGGACGGGTAAACCTTATAAAGTGACCACGGGTTAATGATGTGAGTACTGTCTGTTTAAGACTGCCTATCAAGAGCTGGCCAGCTCATCCCCTAGGCGAATGGAAAACACTATTTAGTTTAATGGGAGCCGTACAGCTTTCCACGGGGGTACTTGGAGTGTGAGAGTTAATTCGGTGGGAGTCTGACAGCTCTCCACACAAGGGACGTATTCAGAGGGTGGGAGCCTTACAGCTCTTCACGGGGTACTTAGAGGGTGAGAGTCGCACAACTGCTCACACCTCTATGCACTTACACAGGGCTACCTACTTACTATATCAGTGGTCTGGGCCTATTGCCCAGAACAACTCTCAATGGGCTCAGGGCCTAACCAGCGGATCAGGCTTTTAAGCCTTCCTACAGCAGGACACACAGGGGCTTGGACCTAAGGCCCAGTATCCCCTTATATGTTGACTCAGGCCTATGGGTCTGCCTAATGTTGGGTCTCAGCTAGAGGCCTGGGCCTAATGCCCTGGGACACTTTATACAGGGCTCAGGCCTATGGGCCTGCCTAATAGGGACTTAATTGGGCCTGGTGCCCACCCCTAAGTGTACAGGCCTAGGGCCTGGCTGATGGCCACAGGCCTACTGCCCACCTATTTGCTCACACAGTGATGTGGGCCTAACACCCAGATCACTCTCTCCTAACAGGGCCAACGAAATTCTATAGGGCCTAGTGCCCACCTCTTTACCCACAGTCCTAAAGCCTGACTCACCCCCACAGGCCTTGTGCCCAACACCTGGTGGTCTAGGGAGTTATAAATAAGTGGTAGTGGCTCAAGGCCGCCTACCCAAATTGTTGGAAGACGCTGCAGTGGGGTGCTTCATTAAGCTCTTTTGATTTCCACCACTGCAGGCCTCTCCGGTCCTCAGCCAATGCTCCGCCTCCCGCCGACTGCCGCCGTCCTCAAGGCTCAGCTGCTGTCTTCCTAGTTGAGCCCGCTGTCTTCCTGGTTGAGCCCGCCATCTTCTGGCCTCTTCTGCGTCCACTGGAGTTCTTCTGTGGAGGCCCGTCTTCTTTCTGCGCTGCCGACTGACTGAGCTCTCCTGCCGGACAGCATCCAATAAATGATGCCGCCGGCGGGCGGAGCTAATTTCGCAGGCAATTTCTATTGGCTGCCAGTTTCCGAGCGCTAATTTCGTGGGCAATTTCTACAGGCTGCCAGTCCATGAGCCATGATTGGCTTGTGGCTGGAGCCTATGTTACCTGACCGCTAAACCGGCGCCGGAAGCCAACAAGCAGCTCTGGCACCAGACTCCCATCACAACCTAGACTCCGCCACTGGAAGGGACTGGGCAGTCCCCTCCTCAGGTACCCGCTGTGTGTGCATCTCCAGCGCTCGTGGAAGTGGCCGGGCGGTCCCTTCACCAGGTACTCGCCACCTCTGTACCGTCGGTGCTAGGGACAAAGTCACTGTCCCAGTGCCGGCTACGGATGTGTGCCGCGGAGGACACATCATCACCGAACCATCACACTGTGCCGTTGCTGGGATCAGCCACTTGATTCCAGCACGACTTTCCACACTCCCGCCGGACCGGATGAGAGAGTGACTAGTGAGAGGAAAGGAGGAGTACCTGAATGTGGCAGTGTCTACAATCAACCGCAGGATATCCCCAAACGCCTAATAGTGAAGTCTGAGTCTCCGTCAGTGCCAACGGGAACTGCTATGCTGTGCGGATGGGCGTTTCAGCCTGTATCAGCGAGCTTGTTCACCTGTGTCAGCCTAATCATAATCATACAAACACAAGTTCTTTTGCCAGATTTTTGCCACATTTTCTCTGTCAAAAGAATTACTATTTTTAATATTATTTTTTCATGGATTGGAAAGACAGCTATCAAAGAGTCATTTGAAAGGCATTTTCTATCTGATGAAAATCTGTATTCAGTAATTCAAAAAGACACTAGAGGTAAATCTCATCACTTGCCAAGACTGCAGAACATCCTCTCTCACCAGCAGTTTAGGGAAGCACAGAGTTATCAATTAGGGGAGCTCTACTTTCGGCAATTAGGTTGCACTCTAATCAGCCTTTTGTCCTCCAGTGGCAGAGGAGGTAAGTCATTTCCAAGGGCCTCTCAGTTACTTTTTTCTAGCTCAACCTCCATGGAGTCCTAGAGGTGGCAGGATTTCAAATTATTTGTAGGTGTGAATGCATACCTCTGAAGTTACTGTGGGGAAGATGTACTAAGCTTGGAGAGAGATAAAGTGAATGGAGAGAAAGCACCAACCGATCAGCTCCAGTCATTTTTCAAACACAACCTGTAAAGTGAGAGTTAGCAGCTGATTGGTTGGTACTTTATTTCCATACATATTTCTCTCCAAGGTCTAGTATATAGATCCCTTTGTTTGGGACAACATAAACACAGGGTTCAAAATTTAGTTCCACTTAGTAACAAGAAGGAACATATTTGTGAATTCCCAAGTCCCATACTTGCCAGTTGAGAAGACACTTGGGGGGGTCTATTCATGATGTTAATTATCCATTCGGACCTCGATAATTAACATTCTAACTCGCTTGGAATCCGGAGCAACTCAGCATTGCTCCGGCGCAGTGACAGCTGATCCAAAAAGCTGTCCGAAGGAGCAGTGACACTAGTGTGCATGTGTGACCTACCGGTCACGTATGCGCACAAAAGCCCCGACAGCCGACAGAAAGAGCCAGACAGGGCAGATGGATCCGAAAGGCTTGCGAGATGGTGAACGCTACCAAACTCAAGCTCCGAGAATATTGTATTTTGGAGCTTGATGGATTCTGTCCCCCTACTAGTGTATGGGGACAGCGGGCCATACCGCCAGAGGAAGGTGAGCAGGAGATATCTGTGATATCAATAAATTAATTGATGCAAGACATTTCTGTTATTAATCTATCTCTTCTTCAACCTGTAGAGAAAGGGGACCATGGGCTAAATTTACAGCTTTTACTAAAGGTCGGTTTTGACTCTAAACTGAAACCCTCGTCAATCCCTGGTGGTTTCTAAATGACAATCCGTCATGGCGTGTTCGATTTGATGGAGATTTCTATCGAATCCACTGTATTTTAGAAGGCATTCAATTGAGATTAATTTCCTAGGGCTTTTTAAATGGAGTGTGAAAACAAGGGATGTGCGCTGACCAACGTGTTTTGTTTTTTTTTACTGTAAAAATATATTTTTTTTTCAAAAATATCCCCAAGATTGTACATTTATTTTGAATTATCACATTATGTAAATACTAGCTATTTAAACTTGATTTTGCATTTTGGAAAAAAATATATATTTGAAATAGCTTTTATTTACATAATTTGATTTAAAAAAAAAAAGACAGCTTTGGGGGCATTTTTGCAATAAATGTTAGCCAGTTAATTGGTTTAATAGAACAAAGCCTGCTAAGATCATAATGATCTGTGCAGTGCTTCTCCCAAACTTGCCTGCCACAGCCAATGCTATTGTTTGGGCAAGTTTGGTGGCGGTTTTACTGTGGTTTTCAAAACCCCTGCTTGATAAATCTTGTGTTTCTATTCTATTCTATTCTTTCTATGGTCTAAAATATTGATGGTGTTTGATATTCAATTCTCTTTATTTCCATTCTAAAGTGTGCTTTCACAGTGGTTTTGGCCTTAGCAAATAGTATATTTTACCTTTTGTTTTCTCTACAGATGTAGAATATGCATTTCTTCAAATTACTATTACATTCCAACATAATCAATTCTCTTATCTGAACTGTGTATGGGCCTGATTCAGAGCCGGACGCTCTGACCAGAGCGCTCGCTCTGAATCAGGGCCCTCCTCCATTAAAATGGAGCGTCCTCCTGGACGCTCGTATAGCTGTGGGTGACCACCCACAGCATATACGAGCGTCGAAAAAAATGGTCGCGATGGTCTTGACCATCGCGACCATCGGACTTGTGACGGAGACCCTGCGGTATGGTCTCCCTGCCACAAGCCCTGGAGTGATTTTGGCTCTATCAGAGCCAAAATCACTACCACTGACATCACTAGTGATGTCAGTGGGGCCGGCTTCAGACAGCGGCGTTCCCATGGGAACGCCTCCATCTGGCAGGCACGCCCCCGGCACGCCCACCAAAGGGGGCGTGCTGTCAGTCACCATCGACAGCACGCCCCCTTTGGTGCGAGACCCGGAGCGACAGATTGGCTGTCGCAGTCCGGGTCTCGTGCATGCGCACGACGGAGCTCCCTCCGTCGTGCGCATGCGCAGTGGGGAACATCGACCCACTTGCGAGCGTACTGCCGCTTGCGAGTGGGTCTGAATGACCCCCTATGTCTCCATGGACTTACACCAATGTGCTGTTTGTTCTCACAGACTATCTGGAAGAAATTTAGCAACATAAATACTGGAGCACATTGGCCAGGACAGGATAGCTCAGGTTATAACATTCCTACAAGAACAAAGCAGCAAAAAGTCATCTTATACCAACTCAACAGCTACAATTCTTATGAGTATGGATGGATACAGCATGGGACAAATTAAATCATTCAAACATCGTCATTTAGCATACCAGTTTCAGTCTCAGCAACTAGTTTCAATAAGGGACCATCTCTGTTGGCTAGGGATATTCCCATCCACTATAGGCATTCATCCTTGGGCAATGGGGCATATTCAATGTTATTTACAAAGGCTTTTAAGTTTAACTCTAAATCACATAATCAGGCTTACAAAGGTCACAAGGAAATTCCCTTGGGATGGTGAGTTCCAAGGCTGAAGGATCATGGAGTTTCCCTTTGAATTGTGTTGACCATAGAATCCAGCTCCAAAAGTTGAGGCTTTCATCTTCTTACAAAAGTGGTAAAGGTCATGTGACTTTAGAGCAAAATAAGCCTGGCATACATTCTGAAAATGAGTGCAGTATAACAGCTAATTCAGCACTTTCAATTGCTTTTGAAGACAAAAATATCTTTGCATCTTTTCTGACAGCTGAGGCATAAACAGGCGAGATGACACTAGAAGCATTATGGCAGAAATACTGATAGACATGTTACCTGCAAAAGAAAATTCGATATCTATTTCTGTGCTTTACATACCTGGAAAAGACAGTAGTACAACTGATTATCTTGGTCGATATCAAATCCATACTGATGTGTCGACCTTCCACCAAGTAGTTTTTCAATTACACATGCATGAGTTTGGACTTCCTAAAATAGACCTGAAGGCAACATGTTGAATGCCAACATAACTTAAAGGAATAGATATTGTGTCAGTGCCATGGAGTTGATGGGGTATGTATTCCATACTTTTCCTCTCATAGTACATATGAAGTTGAGGATAGAAGCACTAGAGATCATGGCAGCTCTTCTATTTTGCCCACATTGGCCATGGTTTGCAGTGGCATGGGGAATGCTTCTGGAACAGCCTTGGCCTCTGCCACATGAAATGGTTTGTATCAGGGATCCAGTCTTCATTCAGTAATGGATACATTATATTTCTGGGTGTGGAAATTAAGCATTCTTTTTATTTTTAATACTTTATTTTCTTCAAGATGGATTAGACACTATTCTTACCATGCTGATGTCAGCACCTAGGGCCTGATACTGAGTTGAACATAATGTGGATGTTGGCATAGTTGAGCGAATTGTAGCTATTGTGTGTGAAAAACTCTAAAAATTAATTTACGGCGCATGCACAGACAGCGTAAGACTTCGGGGCACGGGACACTTAAGATAGGGGAGCCCTATTGTCTAATATATTTATTTATTTAGATAGATAGATACACTCACATACAGTGTAAGATATAATAGAAAAATGTAAACTCATTGTATACATTCACACAGACACACACTAAGCTCAAGACCATTGCCCGCACAGGTTCCAGATAAGATGAGGATGAAATCAGGCTAAGGGGAGAAGTGGGACAGCAGTAGAGGGTTACAGGAGAACAAAGAGGGATAGTAAGGGAAGTAGAACGATAAGTGGGAAAAAGAGGGAGATCTGGACCAGAACAGAAGGATGAAGGAGAGAGCACATGTAGGATGTGGAGTGAGAGTTCTGGGAGGAGAAATGTGCAGCCATTGACACTCAGGAGTACTGGAAGACAATATGGCAGGAGCGGATCTTCAGACCAAGTTCAGCTGAACAATAAGGAATGCTTTCCTAGATTGCTATATTGCCAGGGAGCAGTTAGAGTCTATTGTGGATTTGGTTCTTTGATGCATGGTTGCACTCTGCAGTCTGCCAGGGTGACTAAGGGCCTGATTCAGAGCTAGACGCTATTTGTGCTCGCTCGTTCAGAAAAAGGGGCCGGATATTTAAATAGAGCGCTCGCTCTTTGCGGTCTGTTGATGCCTCTATGTCTGAACGAGCAAACGAAACATGCGCTTGCTATTTTTTAAAAAACGCCCCCTGGCCGCTCGCATCCTACGTCATCTCTGCTATTTATTAGATTAATCGAGTACATCGAAAGGCGTCTGAACTGCTCGCAGTGCTTGTGGTAGGATTTTCCAACCGCAATCATGCGAGCAGTTCAGGCTAAAAGACAACCAAGTGACGTGGTCGATGACGCTGCTTTGTTAATTATGCACACCCTTAAAACGCCCATTTTGACCGTTTGGCACGCCTGTGTTCGGATCTCCACTCCCCGTTTTCAAGCACCTTCCCCTGTTACCACCCACAAACGCCTCATTCTGTCACTCAAATTAGCAGGCACTCGCTATTTTGCGAGCACACAATTTCCGACCGCAATGACTGGTTCGCGCATGCGTATTACAACCCATACGCATGCGCAGTTGTGCGAACATCGCTCGGAGCGAACGAGCGGCCGCTTACGAGCGGCTCTGAATCAGGCCCTAAGTGTGAACATTGATGTTCAGCTACCTTTGTGGCAGCCTGCACAAAAATGACAGACACGTTGGCATGGATCTGCATAGTTGACAGTATGCTGTGCTGTTCCAGAGGCACTAGCAGCGCTGGTGGTCATGCACTATTTCGCGTGACTTCCAGGTACTGTGCGTTCCAATGGGTGGAACACACAACACTTCCTGTTTGGCTGTGGCAATCAAGATTTATATTTATTGTAGACGATACAGCGCTCTTGACTACACTACATTTGACAGGTATGACTATGAGACACAGCAGATGGGCCCTAGTGTCTATAGATATAGTTAGCTCCAGCGGTGGGGGGATACATTTGTTTATTAAGCAACTTCCGGTTTTCTCAGCCAGGTGTCTCAGGTGTGAGGCATTTACAATTATGGAAAGTATTTAAGCTGACTCTGTGGGAATGGGGGATATGGTCCTTGGTGGTAGCTGTGTTGTTGTCTTTTGTTGGGTCTTGATAAAGGTCCTGGTGGACCAAAACGTTGACACATGATGATCGTGAGTTGACATAAAAAGAATACTATTTTTGCATGAAGTCCGGTGAGTGCCCTTTCTTTTTGATTTTTCTGTGGTTTTGGCTATATGCCTTTAAAGGGAGCACCCCATGATGATACAACATCTGGTCCAGTGTGCAGTCCAATTGGGAAATATATATATATGTGTCATCTGTATATATTGTGAATCTGTGTCAGATTCAGCAGCTGTTCAGTGCTGAACCACTAACGGAGCTGTCATACAGTGACTGACTGAGTAAGTGAGGCAGAGACTGGAGGGGAGACTGTGAGTGTGGCTGCCTGCAGAGGTGACAAGAGGATCCTAAAGATGCAGTCTATACTATAGAAGCAAGCGCTGGGTAATTGCCTATTAACAGGATCTGTTTATGCTGTGTCTAAGTGGTGTATTCCACCACATAAGATACGCCTCCAATACACACAGGGTGAATATTTGTGGTGGAGGTGTTTACTGACCTATGGTACTGCACTAGGAGGCGCTTTTCTCCACCCCCATTTTTAATATTTATATATAATATATATATATATTGTGACACAGATAGGTTAGGGGGTCCCTCTCCTGGGTAGAGGACTCCTTCCTTACACACACACACAGCAGCGGGGAAGCAGCATAGCAGTCTGGATGCAAGTACAAGCTGGTCGGCGCCAGTCTTTATTGTAGAATGTCAGAAATAACACAAAGAAAACATAAACGTAAATCCTAGCCCTGCCAGGGCACTAACTTCACAGGTAGTTCCCTCACTACCAGAACCTGGCAGGGCCTAATGCCCTCGCCAGCAACAAAGCACAGCACAGTACTCACAGATAGGTTTTCCAAGTGTCTCTGAGCAAACTCCCTGTCTGCTCTCCCAGGTGAGACAATCAGCCCTAAACAAACTAGGCTTATATTGGCCACTCTCAGGTGGAAAACTAACAATCCTGTTACTAGGCTGCGAGAACCAAAACCTGGAGTGGCCGTGGGTGGAGCCCTCCCTCTCCTCTCACCCACAACCCCCAGGTCCCAAACCGGCTTTTCAAAAAGCCGAAACTCAAGCCTGCTACACTGCAGATTTTCTCCTGGGGGTTTAAAACACAAAAGACAGGAATCTGGGACAAATGTACCTGCCACAGACCACTTTACCAGTGATCCTATCACATATCCCCCCCTTTGTTTCGACCTGTGGGGCGGAACAACTGAAGCCCCCAAACAATGAACGCGTGACAACGCATCAGCATTAGCCAGCTGGCTTCCTGGCCTGTGTTCCACTGAAAATTTAAAAGTTTGTAACGCCAAGAACCATCTTGTAATTCTCGCATTACTGTCCTTATTTTCAGACATCCACTTCAGAGGGGCATGGTCAGTGATCAATTTGAACTTTCTTCCGACCAAGTAGTACCTGAGAGCCTCTAACGCCCACTTTATGGCCAACGCCTCTTTCTCCACTGTGGCATAGTTTCTCTCATGTATATTCAACTTTCTGCTAAGATAGAAAATAGGGTGTTCCTCACCCTCCTTGTTCTGGGACAGGACCGCTCCTATACCTACTTCTGATGCATCGGTTTGTACTATGAATTCCCTTTCAAAATTAGGAGTCATCAGGACTGGTTGGGAACACAACGCTACTTTCAACTCCTGAAAAGCTTTCTCTGCCTCAGGACTCCATTCTACCATGACTTTTTGTTTGCCTTTGGTCAGGTCAGTCAGTGGGACTGCCATGGTGGCAAAGTTGGGTATAAACCTCCTGTAGTACCCCGTAATTCCCAAGAAGGCTCTCACCTGCTTCTTATTCAGAGGCCGTGGCCAGTTTTGTATGGCATCAACTTTATTGAGCTGAGGCTTTATCAGGCCTCTGCCAATGGTGTATCCCAGATATATTACTTCCTCCATGCCTAGACAACACTTTTTTGGGTTGGCTGTCAAACCTGCCTTATAGATGGAGTCCAACACTGCTTGCACCCTGGGTAAGTGAGACTGCCAATCAGGACTATGAACGACCACGTCATCCAGATAAGCAGCCGCATACCGTCTATGGGGCCTTAGAATCCTGTCCATCATTCTTTGGAAGGTAGCAGGTGCCCCATGTAGCCCGAAGGGCAACATCTTGTACTGAAACAAGCCCTCTGGCGCTGAAAAAGCTGTCTTTTGTTTGGCGCTCTCGGTTAACGGTACTTGCCAATACCCTTTGGTTAGGTCAAGAGTGGTTAAATACCTTGCCGTCCCTAGTCTCTCAATCAGTTCATCCACTCTTGGCATCGGGTAGGCATCGAATTTTGAAACACTGTTCAACTTTCGGAAGTCATTGCAGAAACGCACACTCCCGTTGGGCTTTGGAATCAACACAATGGGACTTGACCATTCACTATGTGATTCTTCAATAACCCCTAACTCTAGCATATTTTTAATTTCTTTCGACACCGATTCTCTTTGTGCTTCTGGTAACCTATAGGACTTTAGATTAACTTTAACCCCTGGGTCAGTGATGATGTCATGTTTAATGACCGAGGTTTTCCCAGGTACGTCAGAGAACAGCACCCTATTTCTAATCAGAAACTCCTTGACCTCTTGTTGTTGAATTGCCGACAGGGTTTTTGCCACTGTCACTTTGGGAACTAAGGGCCCTGGACTTACTGGAGGGTCTCGGATGGCCGACAGTACCGTTCTATCTTTCCAGGGCTTTAACAGATTTATATGGTATATCTGTTCTGGCTTTCTTTTCCCCGACTGGTAAACTTTGTAATTGACCTGCCCCACTCTTTCTAAGATTTCAAAGGGCCCTTGCCATTTAGCCAAAAGTTTATTTTCCACAGTGGGAACCAATACTAACACTCTGTCCCCAGGAGCAAAGCTGCGTAACCAAGCATTGCGGTTGTATATCCTCTGCTGTGCCTGTTGAGCCTGTTCCAGGTGCTCTCTCACTATCGGCACTACCGCAGCAATTCTCTCCTGCATTTGAGAAACATACTCAAGCACCATTTTGTAAGGACTAGACTGCCCCTCCCATGTCTCTTTGGCATAGTCTAGTAACCCCCTTGGGTGTCTCCCATACAACAAGTCGAAGGGTTAAAACCCGGTGGAGGACTGGGGAACTTCTCTTATGGCCAACAATAAATACGGCAATAAGTAGTCCCAATCCCTACCATCCTTCTCGACCACTTTCCTAAGCATGTGTTTTAACGTCTTGTTATACCTCTCGACCAGCCCATCGGTTTGGGGGTGATAAACCGAAGTTCTTAACTGTTCGATTTTGAACATGCGGCATAACTCTTTCATGACTTTGGACATAAACGGTGTACCCTGGTCAGTTAGTATCTCCTTAGGTATACCCAGCCTGCTAAAGACATGAACTAGCTCTCTGGCAATGGTCTTGGTTGACGTATTGCGCAACGGGATCGCTTCCGGGTACCTGATAGCGTAATCCATTATGACCAGAATATACAGGTGTCCCCTGGCAGACTTGATTAAGGGTCCAACCAAATCCATCGCTATTCTTTCAAACGGCACCTCTATGATAGGCAATGGAACTAGTGGACCCTTAAAATGTGCCCTGGGAGCATGATACTGACACTCAGGGCAGGATGCGCAAAAGTCAGATACCTCTTTATGAAGCCCGGGCCAGAAAAGCCTCTGCATTATTCGCTCAGTGGTTTTCTCTACCCCTAGATGGCCTGCCGTTATATGACCATGGGCCAGATCCAACACTGTTCTTCTGTAGGCTTTGGGAACTATTAGTTGTTCCACAACATCTTCCCCCTTCTTAGTCACCTGATATAACAAATCCTGCCACATTGCCATGTGGGGATAGGACAAAGAACTATCAGGGTCTACGGGTTTACCATCAACTACTTTTACATTCTCCCTGGCTTTTACCAAAGTAGGGTCATTCAACTGCTCCACGGCAAAGACCTCTCTTCTGACCTCTAAATCAGGCAGATGATCACCTGGCCCAACAACACTTCCCACCTCAATGGGAGGCACATCAGTTGGCGGGCCACCATCACGCTCCGCATTCTCTAGTTCGCCAATCATAGTAGAAAAAGGGAATAACTCAGAAGAAACTCCCTCCTCCACTACATCGACAACCTTCTCAAATGGATCAGGGTTGTTCACCTCTGGAACAAACCTCAGTCTTAGGTACATTCCACCGCCCAGCACCCTTCTCCCCTGGAACAGTCTTACCAGTGTCTGTGGGAGTTCGCCGGTGCGCCATCGGGGCTCGGTGGGGCATACTCATCAGCTCCTCAGCCACCACGTACCTCTCCACCAGCTCGACCAACTGGTCTGCGGACTTAGGGTCTGCATGGCTCACCCACTTGCGCAGAGTCACAGGTAATGATCGCAGGTACCGGTCCATCACGACCCTTTCCACGATCTGTGGTCCCGTCAGCGTCTCGGGCTGTAGCCATTTTGAGGACAGATGGACGAGGTCATGCATCTGTGAACGTGGAGGCTTGTCCATATGGAACTCCCAGCGGTGGACCCGTTGGGCACGAACAAAGGTGGTGACTCCCAAGCGAGTTAGGATCTCCTGTTTTAGTTTTTTATAGTCCTTGGCATCAGCCAGGCATAAGTCAAAATAGGCCTTTTGTGGCTCCCCAGACAAAAAAGGTGCCACCAGACTTGTCCACTGCTCCTTGGGCCAACTCTCCCTTTCGGCCGTTCTTTCAAATGCGGCAAGATAGGCCTCCACATCATCGCCCGAAGTCATCTTCTGGAGGAAGTGACTGGCTCGTACGGAGTGAGTGGTGGTGGGAGCACCAGTACCAACATCTCTGGGCCGGGCGATCAGGTGCTGTACCACCTCTTTTATGGCCTGGCTGTTTTCCGATAAGGCCCGGCGGGTTTCCTCGATGGCAACCTGTTGTTGCCCCTGGGCTGTCTCCAAGGCCGACAGTTGCACCCTGGTGGATTCCTGCAGAGCCCTGGTAGATTCCTGCTGAGCTCTGGTAGATTCCTGCTGAGCTGCTGTAGCTTGGAGCAGGGCTTTAATAATGTCCTCCATTTTGTCCTGGGGTGTAGGTTGGAAGCTGAACCTTGCCTCTCTGAGCATGGGCTGACGCCTCCTCTATGGGACTCCAAGGACACAGCGTTATTTCCACACTCACAAATTGGGTGTCTGTCCCTTTAATTTTTAAATGGAAAGTTTTCCTCTTGCTACAACTTCAGTGTGTGTGGGTGCCCGCATTCTCCACCATATTGTGACACAGTTAGGTTAGGGGGTCCCTCTCCTGGGTAGAGGACTCCTTCCTTACACACACACACAGCAGCAGGGAAGCAGAACACCAGTCTGGATGCAAGTACAAGCTGGTCGGTGCCAGTCTTTATTGTACAATGTCAGAAACATAAAGAAAACATAAATATAAATCCTAGCCCTGTCGGGGCACTAACTTCACAGGTAGTTCCCTCACTACCAGAACCTGGCAGGGCCTAATGCCCTCGCCAGCAACCAAAGCACAGCACAACACTCACAGTTAGGTATCCAAGTGTCTCTGAGCAAACTCCCTGTCTGCTCTCCCAGGTGAGACAATCAGCCCTCAACACACTAGGCTTATATTGGCCACTCTCAGGTGGGAACCCAATCAAGCCTGTTACCAGGCTGCGAGAACCAAAACCTGGAGTGGCCGTGGGTGGAGCCCTCCCTCTCCTCTCACCCACAACCCCCAGGTCCCAAACCGGCTTTTCAAAAAGCCGAAACTCAAGCCTGCTACACTGCAGACTTTCTCCTGGGGGTTTAAAACACAAAAGACAGGAATCTGGGACAAATGTACCTGCCACAGACCACTTTACCAGTGATCCTATCACAATATATATATATATATATATTACAGTGTTTCTAAAATAAAAGGGAAAATACTCTTTGAAATGTCTAATTACTGAATGCTCTAGATGAGTAAATCTACTTTTATATCTTTCCAGTGCTGTGCACTTGTTTCCTTTTGTCATCTTTTCTCTATTTATTTTGGGAACATACAGTAAAAGTGGATTGAATCATGAAGAGACATTCCACTATAAAAGACACAGGGGTCTATTCAGCAAAGATTTTTTTGCATAAAAAATGCGGAAATCATAATTTCCGCATGTTTTATGTAAATCCGCTATTCAGCAATGGGATAATGGAGAAAATCACTCAATTATGTTCTCCATTAATTCCCTGCTAGCAGAGTACCGCACTGTAGGGATCAGCCATTGATCTCTACAATGCTTTAACGCTTTTTGCTATGCAGCAAAGCAAAAAGCGTTAAATTACTCGATAAATCGTTACTTTATATATCTCAGAATGGTGTTATATGATAAAATTACATTAAATTGCCCGAAAACTGCAGGACAGAGGGAAATTTTCCCATAAGTCCCTGCAGCATCCTATAACATCGCCCAGTCACCGTACCTGCTTCCCGGTGACCGTCGGCAGGTAAGACCAATTAGAGCATGTTAAACCTGCCGAAAGTGATTGGCATATGTATACAGGCTTTATATTAGCCTGTATACATGTATATTTATGTGCTTTTATATTTAACATTTATATATAAATGTTAAATATAAAAGCACATAAATATACATGTATACAGGCTAAAATAAAGCCTGTATATACATGTCAATCACTTTGGACAGGCTGTATTTGCACTTACCCGTCTGCGGTCACCTCAAAGCTGGGACGCAGACTGTTCGGAAGCGCATGACTAAGCATGCGCAGTAGCAGAAATTGAAGGGATTGTTTTCGGAAACCGATAACAATGCCTTATGTAACATCACAGGGACAGCGTGTTACCGCAAACGCTGTCGCTGCATAAAATAATGCTGAATAACTTTCATAAATTTGAATAATTCATAAAAAATTGTGATGATGTTGCCCGATAATATTCTGGGCAACATCGTCACTTTTGCTGAATAGACCCCGCAATCATCACACCACAATTGTTTGCTGATGAAAGGCTTTATTTCTTCATCTAAGTAACAGTGCACACATGCTACTTATTTACTTTATTAAACTAGAAAACGTTTAATACTATATTTGTTTTCTCTCTCGCTTTCCTGCTTGTTTTAAGGAACTTCACTTTATCTGTTCCCTAAGGATTCTAGGGCTTTCCATTACACCTCTCACCATAAAAGCATTGAGGAGTGGATATTCTAATGGATTTGAACTATTTCTTACACTTTAATATATGATGGTGCAAATCCTTTTTCTTTTGCATTGTACTAATTTCATTAGCAGCAATCAGGAATATTCATCCAAATCATTTTCATCATCGTTTTCAGTGATTTGATCTTAATTGTTTGAAAAAGCATATAATTGCATGGACACATATGTTATGAAGCTATATTAAGTTTCATTTTAAGGCACAGTTTTTCCTCTTGGAAAGGTTTGTGCTGCTGGTCCCCATAACAGTTGCATTCTTAATTATGGCAAATGTTAAGCCCTTGTGTGAGAAGGAAACAGAGCGTTGAATAGGCTTGAATGGCACATAAATTCCTAGCATGAGACATTGGACGGAAAGTTGTTGTTATTATGTGTTGGCACCCCCATTAGCCAGGATCCCGGCTATGAGCATCCTAATTGTCACAATACTGGCAGCAGAATCCCGACGGTCAAAATACAGACTAATTCTGACGTTGAGGTTTAACGTTAGGTTAAGGGTTAGGCATTAGGGGGAGGGTTAAGGTTAGGCTGTGGTCGGGGACGATTAGGATTAGGCTGCTATAGGGGATGGTTAGGATTTGGCTGCCAAAGGAAATGGTTAGGGTTAGGCTGTGGGAGGGATTGGTTAGAGTTTAAATACAGACTAAAATTTGTTGGGATTTTGACCATCAGGATTCCGCTGCCGGAATTTTGACCGTAGGGATGGTCATTCCCGGGATATCGTACCCAACCCCCATCTACTACTCTCCCATGGACAGGTTTGAAAATGGGAATCAGAGGGCAGAATCATAGGGGATTACCCTTGTGAGTTCATTCGTAGGCTTAGTGATGGACTTGGCTCAGGTACTGCATGTGGTCGCTGGAGACTTGTATCGCTCCTCTGTTGCCAATGTTAATATAAATTAAGTTATAACCTTTATTTTGCCATACGAAACAGTTCTGTCCTTATTTCATAGGTTTTACTGGGTATGAGTTATACATTAAGTCAAAAGGTGATATAGTGAGCTGGAAAAAGACTATCAGCTTTAGGATCTTCCTAAATCAGTTAAAATAAATCTACAGTATGTGGGACACATTTAATGTATCAATATGCAAAAATGTATGTACCCAAAACAATATATCCAATTGGATTGCTTACTTAACTACTATGCAACAAAATGCTCATTTTGGTAAGCACAACAGAAATCTGTTTGGGTTTCATATTAAATAGACAAAGCAAAGTAAATGAAGTTTAGACTAGCAATCAAACTAGAAACAATTATGTTGGTTGGTGTACAAATGAAACACCACTCTGGTGGCTAGTACTGTATACATATAGATTGTGACCTGTGGGTCATGGAATATGGCATATACAGTAGCTACCGGAGCGTCGGTGGCTTCCTTCTGCTCCTTTCATGTTCTTCTGTAGTGCAGCTGAGGGTTTTACATTTTCCCTGGTGACTGGGATAAGCTGAACGCTGACATCACCATGGTGCTAGCTTTCAGTCCTCCCTTGTCTTTTTTAACAGAGCTTTGTGCCAGAGTGTTAGATGCCCCACCTGTAACATTCCTATGTTTCACAGATTCTATGTTGTCTGATTTCTCAGCTCCAATCCCTGGCTTGATCCTGACTATAATTCCTTCTCCTAATTGGTACTGGGATCTTCTAGTTCCTGATCATGGCTTGTCCTTACTCATCCTTTGTTCTCCATTTTGGTACCAACCATTTTGCCCCATCAAGGGATAGGTAGGGTCAGAGGGCTGCAATTTACTGTCCTTCTGCAGCAAGCCCAACCCTTCTTGCAGGCATCCATGATGAAATCCTATAGTCCTTTAGACTCTGATCAGTTACATTAATTGGTGACAGTAGAGTAAAGTATCCTAGAGTGTGATCACTCCCATTTGGCCAGAAAACAAAGCAGAACCCCATTCTGGTGTATAGCCTTCAAACTGAACGATGTCTGGTGACGCATGCTGAAATCATATTCTGTACAAAGTACAGTATGTGAAACTGATTTGCTAATGCTCTTGCATCACTCATAATTCAAAATTAGCCTATTCTGGTGTTGATTACGCTAATAGTTATCTGATGTGAAACAATTTGCTGGACTCTATTTTGTTTCTCATAAAGGAAGGTCTGCGTCGTGTGTGTGTGTGTGTGTGTGTGTGTGTGTGTGTGTGTGTGTGTGTGTGTGTGTGTGTGTGTGTGTGTGAGTAAACCATATTTGGAGTAAAGTTCTCTAACAAGTTTATTTTTTGCTGACCAATATTAGATTTACACTTTAAAAACTTGAAATAGGACAAAAGAGCCCTTTACAGTAAAATGCAAATTGCAATCCATCAGGGGACAGTCTTCATCACTATACCCGTTATCTCTTTAATGCACAAGTGCCGAGCAGGACTTATCCCTGCCAGCTACAGTAGGTG
This sequence comes from Taudactylus pleione, assembly GCA_031769625.1. Taxonomy (NCBI): domain Eukaryota; kingdom Metazoa; phylum Chordata; class Amphibia; order Anura; family Myobatrachidae; genus Taudactylus; species Taudactylus pleione. Next base: position 3,143,952 of record JAUIMM010000017.1, on the reverse strand, counting down.
CTAGTGGCTTATGTCACGCCCACATTTCTACTAATTAACAGTTTCTAACTGGCAGGTCTGCAATGGGATTTCTGTTCTCGTGATGTGCACAATTTTAATTAATGGAATTGGTCACAGATCCATGGCCATGAAACTATGTAGACCGTAGAATTCTCAGTCCATGAAATCACAGTCTCATTTATATAACCCAAACATTATAGAGATGGTTCCTGAATAGAAAAAAAAAAACATGGATGCAGCTTGTATGAGCTATTATGACAGATGTGATTTTGGAAAGTGGTTCTCTAAATGTAGTAATAATACATTGAATTTTTACTAGGCCACACTCAGCATTCCTGTAATGGCCTGTTTCCACTGATGGCTAATATAATGAGTGCAAGTAGAATTTCAGAAATCTAGTTACATGTGCAGCAATAACACCGAATTGGCCCAATACTACAGTATTCTGGGCAAGGATATGACAGTAATCAATCAAATAGATTTTGGGATGGTAGGGAACATTGACTGGCCTCCATTCCACTAATCACAAGGGATAAATGTTCCGTTCTGCTCTGTATGTCTACATTGGTATTTGTCCAGATTGGGAGTGGATCCCGTTGCTCAGTGCTTCAGCCTAGTGACATTGGGCTCTATTTCTTAACATTATTTTTACTAAAATAAAGTGAAAAAGGGTGTTTTCACACCCTTTTCACATTATTTTAGTATCACCTATAGTTATTACAGGGCAATTGGAGTAGAATTAGTAAAATTCTACTCCAACCCCCAGTATCACTTATTTTTAGTAAAGCAGATCGCATTTCCCATAATTGTAATGGGAAATGTGATCTGTGTGCAAGTTACTAAAAATAAATTGTAAAAAAATCTAGGGGGAAGCCCCTGGAGGTGGCGTTATCCAGGGTCTCCCCCGGTTACCGGGCTCCCACTCTGCTCTAACGTGGAGAGCAGAGGCAGGAGCCGGTACCAGTAATCAGCTATGTGGTCTAATCAGACCGCAAGCTGATTGCTGTAAAAAAAAGAAAAATAAAATTAAATATTTTTTACTTACCTGAATCCAGGGACCGGTGATCGGGCCTCCGGTGATGGCTCCTCTCCGGTCAGCTGGTCTCCCACACCGCGCCGGGGGGCAGGGCTTAGCGTCGGTGGGGGGGTAGTAGCGGCGGTGGGTCGGCGTATGCGCTGGCTCTTAGTCGCGGTATTTTTTCCGAAAATACCACGACTAGAGTGCGGATGGGATCCGCAGGGACAGAGCTTTATCGCAAGCTCTGTCCCTGCAAGGGATTTATAGTAAATCCCTGTGATATTGCCTGAATTCGCAATGCGAATTCACTCGGTAATATCACACTACAATCCGCATTCAATATGCGGATTGTAGTAAATAGAGCCCATTGTCTTTGTGACTAGCTTTACATGCAGGAATCTATGGATGTCTTACTTTTCTTGTTAAACTTGTGAGCTATCAATCTGCTTCCCAATATTCCCTGATAACTGCTAATAACAAAGCTATGTGATTTACCTTTTATGATTAATACTGAAAGATGAAATGGGTAATCCCTCAGGTGACGTTGGGTTAATATAGAAAGTGCTAATGATGACATTTGTCAGCAAAGCTAACTAGAAAGGCTGATTGCAGATTCACCTCTGAAGATGATAGATGTTTCCTTCATTGCTCACGCCTATATTATATGGCTATTATTACATGATTTTGTGAGAGTGTTTTAAAATATTTTTTGCTTCTATCATTTGTACAGAAGAAGGAAGATTACAGCATTAGAGAATGTTATTTTATTTAAATCAAACCTAATAGTGAATAGTGAATGCATTTTTTGCTGTGAAGTAAATGGAAAAGAAAACATATTCTTGTGCTTATGACCTGGTTGGATATGTATGTGTATCTGGGTATAATTACATAACTGATAGCTGATTGAAACTTCAAAAGGAAGAGCGGGGTCTCAGACGCTGTGCAACTGCTGGATTCTTGGGGTTATATTGACTAAGTGTCGGTTTTGCTTTTCCTGGTGTTTCTTCATCAGTTTTGCAATCCGTTCATTTATTAATGGCTAAACTGATGTAAAACCGACCAAATGACCATCTTTAGAACACAAAATAGTTGGAAATGATGTGTGTGTACAGGTGTTATAATTTGCATAGTTGTTAGGCATACACTAGCGGATGACTCAAACTATGAACAGGCCTTGTACTTAACCAGTTCTGTTGGTTTATTGATAAGTAGCAGGTACAGTCATACGCACTTTTATATATACACTGGTGATGGAGCAGAGTGCAGCTTCATACATCTTACCAGCCGGTAAATGCATTTTTATATATACACTGTCATACGCACTTTTATATACAGTCAGGTGCATAAATATTGGGACATTGACAGAATTATCATATTTTGGCCTCTATTCACCACCACAATGGCTTTCAAATGAAACAAACAAGATGTGCTTTAACTGCAGACTTTCAGATTTAATTTGAGGGTAATTACATCCAAATCAGGTGAACGGTGTAGGAATTACAACGGTTTCTATATGTGCCTCCCACTTTTTAAGGGGCCAAAAGTAATGGGACAAACTAAACAATCCTAAATCTAACTTTCACTTTTTAATACTTTGTTGCAAATCCTTTGCAGGCAATTACAGCCTGAAGTCTGGAACGCATAGACATCACCAGACGCTGGGTTTCATCCCTGGTGATGCTCTGCCAGGCCTCTACTGCAAATGTCTTCAGGTCCTGCTTGTTCTTGGGGCATTTTCCCTTCAGTTTTGTCTTCATCAAGTGAAATGCATGCTCAATCAGATTCAGGTCAGGGGATTGACTTGGCCATTACATAACATTCCACTTTTTAGCCTTAAAAAACTCTTTGGTTGCTTTTGCAGTCTGCTTCGGGTCATTGTCCATCTGCACTGTGAAGCGCCGTCCAATGAGTTCTGAAGCATTTGACTGAATATGAGCATATAATACTGCCCAAAACACTTCAGAATTCATTCTGCTGCTTTTGTCAGCAGTCACATCATCAATAAATAAAAGGGAACCATTTCCATTGGCAGCCATACATGCCCACGTCATGACACTACCACCACCATGCTTCACTGATGAGGTGGTATGTTTTGGATCATGAGGAGATCCTTTCCTTCTCCATATTCTTCTCTTCCCATTACTCTGGTACAAGTTGATCTTTGTCTCATCTGTCCATAGGATGTTGTTCCAGAACTGTAATGGCTTTTTTAGATGTTGTTTGGCAAACTCTAATCTGGTCTTCCTGTTTTTGTGGCTCACCAATGGTTTACATCTTGTGGTGAACCCTCTATATTCACTCTTGTGAAGTTTTCTCTTGATTGTTGACTTTGACACATATACACCTACCTCCTGGAGAGTGTTCTTGATTTGGCCAACTGTTGTGAAGGGGTTTTTCTTCACCAGGGAAATAATTCTTCTGTCATCCACCACAGTTGTTTTCCGTGGTCTTCCGGGTCTTTTGGTGTTGCTGAGCTCTCCGTTGCGTTCTTTCTTTTTAAGAATGCTCCAAACAGTTGATTTGGCCACACCTAATGTTTTTGCTATCTCTCTGATGGGTTTGTTGTGATTTTTCAGCCTAATGATGGCTTGCTTCACTGATAGTGACAGCTATTTGGATCTCATAATGAGAGTCGACAGCAACTGATTCCAAATGCAAATGTCACACCTAGAATCAACTCCAGACCTTTTACCTGCTTAATTCATAATGAAATAATGAGGGAATAGCCCACACCTGTCCATGAAATAGCTTTTGAGTTGATAGTCCCATTACTTTTGGCCCCTTAAAAAGTGGGAGGCACATATAGAAACCGTTGTAATTCCTACACCGTTCACCTGATTTGGATGTAATTACCCTCAAATTAAATCTGAAAGTCTGCAGTTAAAGCACATCTTGTTTGTTTCATTTGAAAGCCATTGTGGTGGTGAATAGAGGCCAAAATATGAAAATTCTGTCAATGTCCCAATATTTATGCACCTGACTTTATATGCTGATGAGGGAGCAGAGCGTGGCTTCATACAGTTTACCAGCCTGTGAGCGTATGTCACTTGCAGGATGCTGTAACAGCGTTTAACACTGGGTTTTTCATGAGCTAAGTAGGAGATGTCCTTCTCCCACCATGTCACTCTACCCAGTAACAAGATGGAACCCATGCTTGTGCAGTACTACCTACAGTGGCCATATTGGTATAGGGAATGAAGCATCTGTAGAGGGACACTAAGATGAAGTCTGTGCAGTAGCGCATTCCTCTTTCAACACCTCCCCTCGCTACAAGATTCTCCATGTTACTTAAACATTCAAATTAAGCTTTCTCGTAGGAGCCTGTAAATTGGTTAATCACATAAAAAGGCAGAAACATCATGTGACTTTTGTTTGGCCTTTTTGGAAGATACTTTAGCAAAAGTTTCTTTACTGATAGAATGGGCCTTCAGAACAGTCTCTCATCTCCTGAACATGGGACTGCTGCAACTATCATGACTCTTGATGCTTTTCACACTTATAGTTTTTAAATCTTGCTAAGTTTTTTATGCCTATCTTGGATTTCCATTCACACCAATCAGACTGTGGTTTTGGTTTCTGGATATCTTGAGATTCATTGAATGCAATGCTTGCAAATTTGTATCTTTTAGCTGGCTTGCTGATATTTGATCTTTCAGAAGATCTTTTCTGTGGTTACATTTCTATGCTGATAGTCTCTGACTCATATATATCCTCAGCTGTTGGCATGTTCAGTGACACATACAGTACTTGTTCTGCATATCAACTTCCAGCTTTTGTCCAATTTGCATTGTGTCTTTAAAAATAACATCCATGGACTTGACTAGCTTTCTGGTATTTGGGATTCCACAATCTATAACCTTTACTCTAATGGCAATAACCAAGCATGATGAACTTCACTGAGTTTGAATCCAGCTTCCATCTTTTCTCTTTTGGTATACTGTATGTAAAGAGGCAGCACTTCCAAAGGTTCTGAGATATCTTATACTCTGTTTTCTCTTTGACTGCTTCAATGGGTGTTATGTCTTTAGGGCAACTGTAGAAGAATGGTTCTAGAGATAAACTGCTGTGGATATGGCTTCTGCCCAAAACTGATTGTCTAGGCCTGTCTCCTTTAGCATGCATCTTCATCTCTCTACTATTATACAGTTTGCTTGTTCATTGACACTATTGTCTTAGGAGTATAGGCAATGGCTAATTGATGCTCTATTCCATATCTTCTCAAAAATAATTCCACCTCTCTGTTCAGATATTCTCTCAGGCCGGCTTGATTCACTACAAGTCTCTTGTAGTCTCCAATTTTCCTTACTACTTCAGACTTCTCTGTGATGAAGTATAAGTGTGTCATTCTTGTGAAGTCAGCTATGAAGGTCACAAAGTTTCTGTTTTCAGTTACTGACTTTACTTCCATTGAACCACCAACATCTATATGTACTAACTCAAGTGGTTGTTACAAACCACTTCCGCGGGTTGTTACTCTCTTGAGTTCCACTACTGCTACTCTTTCGGGACACCCTGCTCTCCAGCTACAGCCCCAGACTACTCCTCTGTTGCCGGGCAACCTAGATGCCATACTGGGATGGCACTTGCGGTTGCAAGGAGGTCTAGGTGCCGGGCTGGTGCGCATACTCCTGGGAACGTTGGCTGATGTGCTTTGCCTCAGCTGCTGGCTAAACAGCTCATCTTCTGCTTTGCACGCCATTGGTGCATTATCTTTTATAGATAAAAATAGATATTGTACCATGCACTCACCTTGTCATAATATAGGGGATGTAACAGATGTAAAAATTGTGGCGATGACGACAGATCTAATGGATGTTATAAAACAATATTTTATTTATTTTAATTTATTTAATTTATATAGACACAATGTACTAATGTGTCTAGTGATATGAATAGCTATTATAAAAACTATACTCAAGCAGGGATTCCAGGATGGTATTCTCTCGAAACAAGAATTTCACTTTCTAAATAACCCACATCCAGTAACGCCTGTTTTTTATTTTCTCCCCAAGGTCCATAAAGATCCACTGAACCCATCTGGGCGTCCGATAGTCTCTGGCATTAAGTCGCTCACAGCGAATTTAGCACAGTACGCAGATACTTTTTTACAAAATATAGTCAAGGGACTACCTTCCTATATTAGGGACACCACATATATAATTAATACTTTAGAGACAATAGAGTGGCATCCAGATTACTGGTTAATCACCAGTGACATGTGCTCACTCTTTTCAGTTATCAAACATATACAAGGCTTAGAAAGCACCAAATACTTCCTTAAAAAAGACCAACAATTAGAACAAGCACAGATAGAATTTATCATCAAGGCCATTGATTTCATATTGCACACAAGTACCTGTGGTTTGAGGATACATTTTATCTTCAGACCACGGGCACCGCCATGGGATCGAAGGTCGCCCCGAGCTATGCCAACCTGTTCATGGGCAAGTGGGAGGAGGAGCGCATATGGGGGGCATGGTTTTGGGGCGAATTTGATCCTGTGGCGGAGATACATAGACGACATCATTTTTATATGGAATGGCACTAAAGCAACTCTCGATGCCTTTCTAGAACATCTTAATGACAATGACCATAATCTCAAATTTACTACACAGATGAGCAGTGACAGAGTCTTATTCCTGGATCTAGAGATTTATATTGATAATAATAGACTACACACTCGGACATATAAAAAGAACGTGGATGTGAATAGTTATATTCTATCGACTAGTGGCCACTATAAGAGCTGGCTAGACAATATACCCAGGGGACAATTTAGAAGAATACGGAGAAACTGCTCCAAGATTGAGGATTATCAGGAACAAGGGTGTGAATTAAGTACACAATTCACTAATAAACTATATGACCCTAAATTAATACAACAGGCATTTTTAGTTGCTTGCCAATTGGATAGGAGGACAATTTTAAACATAAAAAATAATGATGTAACTATATCAACAGCACAACAACAGGATGTCCAATTCATCACTCAATATAATAAATCAGGACACCAAATCAAACAGATTTTAAAGAGACACTAGGACATCTTATTACAAGATGACGATCCTTATAAAGTCCTCAGCAGAGTACCTAAAGTCATATTCAGGAAAGCCCCAGATATCAAACAGAAACTGGTCAAAAATCATATTCCTCCAAAAACATTTATACAAAAACAGCTACCTTATATGTTACAAACAGGAGGTTTCCACTACTGTGGAAAATGTACAGGGTGTAAAGTTACACACACCCATATCAGTAAAAAATTGACACATTTCCACTCATCAACAATCGATAAGGACTTTAAAATTAGACAGAATATGTCATGTGAATCTCGGGGGGTGATTTACTTTTTAAGATGCGAGTGTGGCATCGAATATGTGGGTCGCACGATTAGACCTCTTAAAAATTGCATCTATGAATATATTAGGAACATAAAAATTGAGAATCAAAGTGTGTCGAAACATTTCAAAGAAGTACACAATTCGGACCCTACCAATTTTTTATGGCCATAGAACAACCGCAAGCCAATTGGAGGGGGGGGGAGATCATCTTAGAACTATAGATAAAAATGAAATGAAATGGGTTTTCATTTTACACACCATGACCCCAAAAGGATTGAATATTGAATTTAATAATAGAATATTAATTAATTAATATCAATATATAGGGACTCCTTTCTCTTTAATAACTTTGAGTGCTCATGTACATCAAACATGGATTAAATATAGGAAGTTAATTGATGCAAAATTAGATTTATGGACTAGTGATTCACATATAGATAATCTGTAGGATTATAAACGTTGAAGATTAATAAGGATTACTAAGAATAAAAAATAAAATATATTTGATTACATATAGACAGTATTTCCTCTTTATATCTTGCACAACACAATCTGACAAATTCAGAGAGTGGATACAGTACCATAAAAAAGAAAAAGTCGGGCACACCACAACTTTAAAATAGTATGCTGGGAATTTTTTTTGTTTTTATTTTTATTATTTTTTTATCTTTACACTGGCTTATTCATCATTTAAAATTTTCCTTTTTTTAATTTGATCTGTATTGATCGATCAATAAACCATTCATATCAGCTATTTTTACTATAATCTTTATAAAGTCAGAACAACAGCAGAAAACGTTTCATGCAGACGATTGAGTCAGCAAACTCATTATTGAGGGATACACCTACCTAATAGATGATTGGCTGCCTGGTTACATATCAACCAGCCAACATCAGAACACACCCATCCTTGAAGAAGGCCCGATTGGCCGAAACGCGTCGACACCCACTTTTACCATACATGTGACTAAGGAAGCAGAGAGCCTCGTGCAGAGCCTCACGCTGCTTCTCCTTATCCTCCAAACAGGAAACAGCACCCTTCTCTGTCACACTACAGAGCAGCGTGTATTAGAGCCAGAGGGTTGAGCAAGCGGTCCGGCTGGACTGACTGCAGCAACTCACATCACAGCGCAACGCTCCCCTCCTCTACACATTGTATGGACAGTGCAACACGTGACATTCAGTGAAGACGCCGACTGGTAAGCCCCGCAAGTGGGACGCTGTCGTCACACTGTGCACGGTTCACATTGCCACCGGGACATTGCATCAGACAGTGCAGGGACACGTATGTATATATTTGCATACGGAGAGCTACCTTCCTATACAAGGTTACCCTTACTTCCCTAGCACACTACAAGTAGCCAAAGAGACACACATATATGTGTCTTCTTAAACATAGGGTACCGTATATATTTACGGGAAGGTAACCCCCTCAAAGGGCACACCTACCACCCAGACATTATTGACCCATTTGGGAACATTTCTATTGGCTGCCTTTTTCACTGCAAATTGGTGTGGACATAAACTGAGCTGATACTATTATATAAGGGTACCGTATATATTTACGGAAAGGTAACCCCCTCAAAGGGCACACTTACCACCCAGACAAACTTGGATCCTTCCATATAGGACTTAGTCATCAGATATATTTTATCAGATCATTTATTATACTCCTATTACCAGAAAGGAGATATAATAGTTTTTATAATAGCTATTCATATCACTAGACACATTGGTACATTGTGTCTATATAAATTAAAATAAATAAAATATGATTTTATAACATCCATTAGATCTGTCGTCATCTCCACAATTTTTACATCTGTTACATCCCCTATATTATGACAAGGTGAGTGCATGGTACAATATCTATTTTTATCTATATAACTCTTTTGGAGACAGGACATCCCCAGTACTAAGCTGCTCCCTAAAACAATAAATATCTTGTTGAGCGCTGTTCACATTTTCCACTTCTGAAGACATTATCTTTTATAGTTAGTTTTATATAGCAGTTTCAGTGCCATCTTGCCGGTGATAACGTATTCCTACGTGTGTGCCCGGTTCCTGTTGGTCGAGATCTTGTCTGTCTGTCTGTGACCACTGTCTTTGCTGTATACCAGCCACCATCTACAGTCTGTTCACTGCTGTTTACATCCAGAGCAGTGTTCCAGCCATAAGGGACATTTACAGCAAGCAGCAGTTGCCTCTAGCCTGATCCGTGTCTGTGGACCTGCTGCATCTGCAGCATTACCATCTAGCGGCCTCTGTCTGCTTCCTGGTCATCTCGGCATCAGTGCCGCACCTCGGCCCTCTAGGCCACACCTCCACCCTCAAGGCCGCACCTCGGTACCAGTGCTGCACCTTGGCCCTCAAGGCCCCACCTTGGCACCAGTGCTGCACTTCGGCCCTCAAGGCCTCACAGCAGCACAGTGTTACACCTCGGCCTTTATGGTCGCATCTCGGCTCTCAAAGTTGCACCTCAGCCCATTAAAGCCACACCTTGGCCCTCAAGGCCATACCTCAGCTCTCAAAGCCGCATCTCGGCTCTCAAAGCCACACCTTGGCCCTCAAGGCTGCATCTCAACGCTAGCGCTGCACCCCGGCTCTCAAAGCCTCACCTCATCTCCCAAAACCCCATCTTATCACCAGTGCCGCACCCCGGCTCTCAAATCTGCACCTCAGCCCTCAAGGCCACATCTCAACACTAGTGCCGCACCCTGGCTCTCAAAGCCACACCTTGGCTCTCAAAGCCACAACTTGGCTTCCTAAGCCACATCCTGCCACCAAAGCCATACCAAATCCAATTTAGCCTTGCCATCGGAACCATCATCAGCTGCATACGCCACACCTTGGCCCTCAAAGCCGCACCCCAGCTCTCAAAGCCGCATCTTGGCTCTCAAAGCCACACCTCGGCCCTCAAGGCTGCATCTCAACACTAGTGCCGCACCCTGGCTCTCAAAGCCACACCTCAGCTCACAAAGATGCATCTTATCACCAGTGCTCCAACCCGGCTCTCAAAGCTGCACCTCAGCCCTCAAGGCCACATCTCAACACTAGTGCCACACCCCAGCTCTCAAAGCTGCACCTTTGTTCTCAAAGCCACAATTCTGCTTCCTAAGCCACATCCTGCCACCAAAGCCATACCTCAGCCAATTTAGCCTTGCCATCTGAACCATCATCAGCTGCTTAAAATCTTATGGTCATCAGGTTCACTGTGTAAGCCCCTATTGTCCCGAGTGTAAGACCAGGTGGCTACCTAAGTACCAGTGAGTGTGACCAGCTCTAAGGGAACAGTGGATGGCTGTTATTGGCAGAAGACCTTGCCAGTGTGACTCTAAGGATAAATTTATTAAAGTGAGAGTTTTTAGAAGTGAGTTTTAAAAGTGATGTTGCCCACAGCAACCAATCAGATTCTACTTAACATTTAAATAGCACCTTCTAGAAGATAATGGCTAGAATCTGATTGGTTGCTATGGGCAACATCATTTTTCAAACTCACTTCTAAAAACTCTCACTTTAGTAAATTTATCCCTAGGGGTCTTACACAGTGATTCCTAGAAGACTGTAACAGTGATGCTGTAGCTCTGCTTGCTTACATACATGTTTCTCTGTGTCTGTCACTGACATTCCTGTGACCATCCCATTCTGTAACTTTTGGACACTGTCATATCCAAGGTGACCAAATCTTCTTTGCCAGAGTTCTAGTGACTGAGTTGCCATAATCATGTAACAGTGCCGGTAGCTATTATGGTCCATTTTCTGTTTTGCACAATGCACTTTCCTTTAGCAAAGTGATCTCTGTGGCCTGTGTTCTAGGACACTAAGATGTGTTCCCATCTCTGAAACATAAAGCACATTTTGGATTTCTGTGACATTTGCTCTAGTCCCATTTTTTAAGCAAGTTTTAATTGTTCCAAATTTTTAAGCTATAAGCACTTGATTGCCAATTCCTTTGATTGTGATAAGATCATATTTGGTTACCATGGTAAACACCTCATTATTGCAGCTGAAATGCCTTGTTGCCCCTGAATTGATATAGCAATAATCTTTCCTGAGGCTATCTGTGACACTCAGGGCTGATTCAGCTTTACCATTGCATTTCTTACTTTGCATAAGATTCACACTTTTTTGCTTGCATTCAAATGCTGTGTGACCTATCTTGTGACAACTGTAGCATTTGAACTTGAATTTCTGAACTTCTCACTCTTTGAATGTAATGCAGTACTCTCAGCAGTCAACTCACAGGGCACATGTTCTTGGAACTGTAGCAACTGTGTCTGTGGTTAGTTTTGTTGTGTTTGCTTTCACTGTCACATATAGGAAGCCAAACTCAGGTGTCAAGTTTTGCAGCATTGCTATAGCAATCTACTCATCTTCTACTCACACTCCAAGAGATGTTAGTTGCTGAGAAACAGACATCATTTTGGCAATTAAGTCACTCATACTGCTACATTCATATAACTTGGTATTGTATAATATATGTATTAAATGAATCCTTATCATGAGACCTCCATTTTGGTATGCTTTCTACAGTGCTGTCCACATCTCTTTTGCTGACATCTTCCCATGTAGGATAAAGTACACATATTGCTCTACACTCTAGCCAATAGTACCCGTGGCTCTTTCCACATCATCTGCGTTTGGACTATCACCAGGTTCTACTGTCACTTTTCACAATATTTCATGCTTCAATTGCATATCCATAGCAAGCTTCAGTGTTGTAAATTTTTCTGCACATTTTAGCTTGTATAAACCCGTTATGAGTGTAACTCCGATGTGCATGCTTCTCACATATATAATTGTTTAACCTCTGTGCTCTAATAAGCTTCACCGCTGACACATTGTGCTATCCTTACTCAGGGTTTTGTAGCAGTCAGTATCTTGCATGTGCCTAAAATGGTGCCTGTGTGCTGCTATGAGTGTTCTAGTAACTTGAAGCCTGTGTGCTTGTAACCTGTGTGTCTGGGCCCATAACCTGTTGTAAATATGTGTGTACAGGTTGGATGATATAGCAGAGTTCCTTTTACACACTAGCAGATGCCCTGAAACAACAAACAGATTAGTTGCTTAACCAGTGAAGTGGTGTATTGATGTTACATATGACACAGCCGTAATCGCTGTTATACACATAGGCTTGATGGAGCAGAGCTTGAGCAGAGTGGGGTGTAATGCAGCTCACCAGCCAGGGAGTGTAGTCAGGTTCTGGGTAGTGGTAAAGGATCAATGGAAAGCATGGATATCACAGTAAGGGGTCTATTTACTTAGCTGTGTTAGGAGACAAAGTCAACGGTGATAAGGTACCAGTCAATCAGCTCCTAACTGCCATGTCACAGGCTGTGTTCAAAAAATGGCAGTTGGGAGCTGATTGGCTGGTATTTTATCACCATTCACTTTATCTCCTAACACAGCTTATTAAATAGACCCCTTGATCTCTTAGGTTTCAAGAAGCTAGGTGGAAGACTTGCATCTCCTGCTGTGGTGCTCTAACACAGTGAACAATATGGTGCCACGCAAACACAGTAGTAGTCTTGTTGGCTATCTTGGAAAAGGGAAATGAAGCCACCCTGGAGGTGTAATTTGAAGACTGCATAATAGCGCTCTTTGTGGTCTATTTACTAAGCAGTGTTAGAAGACAGAGTGAAAAGTGATAAGGTGAGAGCCAATCAGCTCCCAACTGCCATCTCACAGGCTGTGTTTGAAAAATGACAGTTAGGAGCTGATTGGCTGGCACCTTATCACTTTTCACTCTGTCTCCTAACACTGCTTAGTAAAATAGATCCCTTTATCTTCAACAGTCTCCTCCTCCCTACTCCTTCTCCTCTCCTCCTCCATACAAAAACAAATAATACAGACAAGCACTGAAAAATAAAACATACACAGTGCACTAACACTAACAGTACACTCTACACAAACAAGCCACAGTCACATACAAATAAACACTGACGAGACAGAAATAAAAATGACATAATTGACAAAAGATAGGACAAACTTGTAAAATAGACAAGACTATCAATTTCTCAGCACAAACTACTCCTACAAACTCCTAAATCCTCTCCCCAAAACAGATAATCCGGCAGGGTTTAGACAGAAAATATATGATGGACATCGCCATCTGATTTCTATTGACACTCAAATTCAATATTTAGAGATTGATATAGCCTTAAATAGGGATGCATGGATGGTGTAGTGGTTAGCATTTCTGCCTCACAGTTCAATTTCCACCATTCACCCTGTGCCTGTATAAGGTTATGTCCTGGTTTCCTCCCACACTCCAGAAATATACTGGTAGGCTAATTGTCTCCAAACAGAATATTAACCCTAGTGTGTATGTGTGTGTGTACATGTGGTAGGGAATATAGAGTGTAAGCTCCACTGGGACAGGGACTGATGTGAATGGCCAAATATTCTCTGTAAAGCGCTACGGAATATGTGTGTGCTATATAAATAATGGGTATTAAACACAGCGTAGATAGGAGTCATTTATTGGGTAAATTGATATTCCATGTAATGCAGCATTAAGTGCCATAATTCATAACTAACTTTTTATATTTCTTCATTCTTGCTAGATAAAGTATAGGAACTGTTAGGTAATTGTATTCATGTTTCCATTGAAAGGCTTGTGAAATCTGATCTATGAATGAATCCTCAAATATGTATAATTGTATTATCACAGTCTTTATAAGTGAGTGATAAAAGGATGCAAAGAATACATCTACGTTAATAGTAAAGTAGAGTAATTAAGGGTAACACAAGGATCAGAATAATAAGTCCTAACTGTGCATCAAATTTGTGGTGAAAGCATTGATATTATTTATTGTGTTGTAGAGTATTATTTATCTTATATGGATATTGTGTTGTAAGCTTGTAAGACTATAATATTACTGTACATTACTGTGATAGAAATGTGTTGGATAACCTAGCTCTTGATTATTATTATTGTAGAGCTGACTATTCCATTGCACTTAATTATTGTTGTGAAGCAAAGATATATTTAAGATTTATAGGTCAAATGTAATAAGGGGGGGAGTTTAGAAAATGTGAGAGTTTAGCATTAAAACTCACACTAATAAGGGGCATATGTATCAAAGCTTGAAGTGAAATAAAATTGTGAGATATATATCACCAACCAATCAGCTTCTAACTTACATTTTGCAGGCTGTGTTTAAGAAATTATAGTTTGGAGCTGATTGGTTGGTGATATATATTTCACAATTTTATCTCACATCAAGCTTTGATACATATGCCCCTTAAATCTTGATAGTCTTTTGAGTCTGAAAAACATGCAAGTTTGCATATTCTGTGACTTTATTACATTTTCTGAGTTTAAAAATGTGTGAGTTTTCTCACACATTTTCTAAACTCTCACCCTATTACATTTGGTCATAGTTTGAGAAAAACCCTACAAATATACTTAAAATAAGGGGACCCAAACTAAGTATCATTTTTGTGTCTGTAATAAAATTATTGTATTTGCTAAGTTGTGCTGTGTCTGGGGTTGGAAATCATTGCCTCTCATGCTGCTGAAGATTGGTGTCAGAGCAGAAAGTGAACTTTTCATATGCTGCCTCAACCAAGGTAATATTGGGCCTGTATTATCTGTCAGCTACAACATATTTAAACTTATTTGGGGTACTATAAAAGTGTGACTCCAGACAGCTGCATTCCATTGCTCCAATAATAGCCCCTGCATTCCATCTTAATATCATTATGGCATATACTGTTTCTCAGTGACGTGCGGTGAAGTCAATGGCTGGGGAGGCACACATGTATAAAAACACAGGTTTTATATAAAAACTCTGGAGCATGACAGGGAGTAGTATGATAGGGGAAGGAGTATGACAGGGGAGGCTCTGCCTCCCCTGCCTACCCTGATCACATGTCCCTGCTGTTTCTTCTGAGGGAGGCAAAGAGCTTGCTAGTGGCTGAGTTTACTCTCTTACATGCCCTTTCTACTTCAGACCTTCCTCTTACTCCTTGCCAAGACAACTTCGGAATGATATTTGGCCATGCTAAGAAAATGGAGCTGAAACACTCCTCCATCTAAAGTAACTACACTATAGCTGGCCATACACTAGACCAACTTTTATCCAACCAAAGGTGCATACACACGTAAAGATTTTCTGTCCAACCAACCAACTAGTTGATTGGTGGGAATGAAAATCTGGTAATGTATGAAAGCAAATGACAATCAGCAATTTGCTCCCAAATGCCGGAAAATGGACAAAAACTGTTGTTTGAACAAATTGTTTAGATCAAACATTTAACAAACTTGTCTGACGACCATTTTCATCTGTTTTCTGGCATTTAGGAACAAATTGCTGATCATCATTTACTCCCATACGTTACCAGATTTTCATTCCAACCAATCAACTAGTTGGATGGTTGGAGAGAAAATCTTTAAGGTGCATACACATGTAACGATTTTGTTACCAACGATTTTATGTCAGATTATCTGTCAGATTTTTTAAAGTGTAACGAACGATTTTTTGAACTACAAACGATTTTTGTAACTTCCCTTAATGAAAATCGTTCAGTTGGTCAGTCAGAATGAACTACAACTACAAACGGGAACGCGCATGAATGATAATCGTTCATCGTTATAACTCAGAAACTGAACGATTATTTGAACGATAACGACGTTCTTATAGTTAAATCA
The DNA here is from genome assembly GCA_031769625.1 of Taudactylus pleione. Lineage (NCBI taxonomy): Eukaryota > Metazoa > Chordata > Amphibia > Anura > Myobatrachidae > Taudactylus > Taudactylus pleione. Next base: position 3,127,937 of record JAUIMM010000017.1, on the reverse strand, counting down.
TTCAAAAAATCGTTACGTGTGGTTTGGGAGCAAATGGCTGATTGTCATTTGCTCCCATACATTACTATGTTTTTAATTCCAACCAACCAACAAGTTGGATAAAAGTTGGTCCAGTGTATGGCCAGCTGTAGTCCTGCTGGATGCTCTGAGCTAAATGCAGCAATTTTACTTTACAGAGATCATTTCCTAGGAAGTACATCACTACTACAGTACATTGGGCTGACCTCACCATAAATGTTTCTGCCAAATGTTTTTAGACCAGAAAGGAGGCCATCTTAAAATCTTAATTCAGGTCTGTGCTAATTGTTTACTCCATTGAACATTGAACTGATCATGCCTCTTCTAATGGCTGGCATTTACTTTTGGGTTGTCCTGTTGTATGCTGCCCTTCATGTTGTCTCCCATGATAGCATTCTCTCAGTGGGACTTTTATGTCTCAGTCCAATACTGGCTAGGGATATGCTCTAGGTTAATTTTATTACAGTGATCTAGGGATGTGCTCCAAGTGACTTACTGTATGGGGATCTACATATGTACTGTGGGATAGATATTTGACATGGATCTAGGGATGGACTTGGTTAGACACTCTTGGTTAGATGGTGAAATGGGATTGTAATCATAAAGATTACATGTGAACTATACTGTAGTTTCATTGGAACTGACTGTAATTCACTTCAGTACTCTAGTAACTCTATTTACTCTTAATACTATTTTAATAGCTTTAAAAAAAATAACACTGTGAAAATAATAATTTAGCATTGGTGTCAACACCACAAAAGTTGGGAACCACTGGGTGTAGGACTAGAGACTGAGGGTGCACAGTATGATCTGTGCAGGCTTTAGTGTGAACCAGCTATGGTATTACACTACAGTAGGGAGACACACAGGGTGGGATCCCTCTTCCATAATATAATACCAGCCCCAAACTTGTCAATCTGGGCGGTTCCCCCATTGATTTCAATGGGAATGACCGCCAGTGACCCTGGAACAAATTCTGTATCTGGATTGTATCGTGATGGCTTTTATTTCTTTAATGAACTTCTACATAGACCCCAGAGGATCCGATTCATGGGTTAGTGAGTATGCATTTAGTTTTTATTGCTATTGTTATTATTATTTTTTAATAAAGGACTTCCATTTTCAGTTTTCGTGTCCTGTCATCTTTTAAATATGTTCTTTATAGTGGGACTACAGGTGTGAATGGGTCCTGAAGTCTGGGCATGCTGACACTTGTTATTCCACAAGAGCCGGCATGACGGGACAGCCTTACTGAGACCAATAGTCCCACTGTATAGAACAATATTATTTTCTATATTTTACACAAATAAAATCACATTCAATGCCTCCGGGGATGTGGGGAATAGCCTGATGCTTTAGTCCAGGCATGGTTGATCCTCGGGACAGGGGACCCCCATTTCATTTTTGGGGTACCATATTTACAAGGATTTCCAGCCCTGGGCTGACCAGTTTGGGGCTGGTTTTACATTATGTCAGGGGGAACCCTACTATAGTATAAGCTCCCCTAATGGTTTAACACAGTGTTGGCTGGAAAAATGGGGGACCCCACACACCGGTTTTTCCTCAAATCTTTTGAGTAGCAGACCAGGCTCAGAGGTTCAGGGCTGGTTATGATTTTGGGGGCGATCCAATGCAAATTTTTGCTTTAATATTAACCCTTTCTTCACTCCAACACACCAATGTCTGCACAGATCATACTGATCTTTATAGTGCTTTGAATCCAATGAATATATTCATACTTTTATTTAACCCTGCGTCAGGCGCACCTCTGGGACTGACAGGCGCCTGTTATAAAATCGTCATTAGCACCTAATTAACTAAATTCTAATGTTCTTCAAGTGATCAGTGACCTTCATTAGGATGTACAAATATAGAATATATGGAAATCTGATTCACAAAACCACATTTATTAACTTTAAAGCAAGTAAAACCAAATATACTAAATTTTAAGAGGTTCAGTGTGCCTAAGAACCCACCCTGGACAAACCTACATATTTCTGCAAAATACCCACAACCTTTGTAATTTTCATTCAGAAAATGAGCAAAATACACAAAATTGTGAGTAAATAAAAGAAATACGTACCTTCAAAAGTCGGACGAGTTCGGGTGCAATGAGCCTGAGAGGTCAGGAAGGTCACTACTGCACTCCACGCAGGCGGCTGGAAAACTGTCTAGGGGGGTTTCAGACAGCACCTAGAGATAGGAAAGTACTAGGAGGGGCAGGCCCCTGTGCCCCCTTGCGGTGGAGAGGTGAGCGAGAACAGCTTTGTTGCGCTTATCAGGACAGCTGCACCTGACGCGGGGTTAACTGCAGTGTATATCATAAAGAAGAATTCCGGCAGGATTTTTGATGAAAGAAAATGATGGGTTTCACCAGTTGAAACAAAATAGAAATTTAAAAAAGGACCTTGGTAAATTTGTGATGTCGACCTTCTAAACTACTGGCAATGTCCAGCAATTTGGTTTAGAAGTCAAACATGATAAATTTACCCCCAATGGCAATAATTCAGAGATGGACGCAATGTCGATGTTGGTCAAACTGGAGTGATTTTTTTTGCCAATGCACAGTCACAGAAAGGATTTATTTGCAAGGTGAGTGAGAGGTAGAGAGCGTTTGGGAGAGCTAAGAAGGGGTAGTTAGAAAAGTGCAGGCGTTCCGGGACCGTCTTCTGGACATGCTCTAGTGAGCCTCTGGGAATTTATTTGCAGCTGCAGAGACCCAGATATCTTATGAGAGCAGCTCTGTCTGAGGCAGCACAGACTTACTCAGAAGTTCGATACACGACTGAAGTGCGACCAGGGGTTAAAGTGGTCCGGAATGGGGTGAAACTGTGTTCCGTCAGTTCTATTTGAAGACGGGGCCTCCGCCGGACCACCTAACCCAGCCAGTCAGCCGGGCGCCGCAGGGAGATGCCGGACGCCTGCTGAGATTTTGTTACCAGTGGGTGCCTGGCTCCTTCCCCACAGCGGCAGCTGGAGGCTGGAACTCACTCCTGAGCTCTGGCTTTCGGCTCCCGCAGTGTGCACTGTGCACTATGGGAGAGACGTCATGATGTCTCTCCCATAGTTCCGAGGAGCCACCAGTTGGACAGCAGTAGACGCAGGATTGGGGCTTAAGGTAAGTATTGTTTTTTTTGTGTAAGGGGCACTACTAATGGGGACACTACTACAGGGGGCATTACTACTACCCGGGGCATTACCACTGGGGGTACTACTAATAAGGGCATTACTACTGGGGGCACTACTACAGGGGGCACTACTAATGGGGGCACTACTGCAGGGAGCATTACCACTGGAGGCATTACTAATGGGGGAACTACTACAGGGGACATTACTACTGGAGGCATTACTACTGGGGGCATTACAATTGGGGGCATTACAACTGGGGGTATTACTACTGGGGGCACTACTACAGGGGAATTACTACTGGGGGCATTGCTACATGGGACATTACAACTGGGGCACTACCACTGGGGGCTTTACTACTGGGGGCACTACTACAGGGGGCATTACAACTGGGGAAACTACTACAGGGGGCATTCATAATGGGGAAATTACCACTGGCGTTACTGCTACTGGGAGCATTACTGTGGGGCACTACTACAGGAGGCATTACTACTGGGGATACTGCTAATGGGGGCATTGCATATGGGACACTGCATATGGGGCACTACTCCTGGGGGCACTGCATAAGGGGCACTGCTACTGGGGACACTGAATAAGGGGCACCACTACTGTGGGCTCTGCAAAAGGGGCACTACCGCTGTGGGCACTGCATAAGGGGCACTACCACTACAGTGGGCATTGCATAAGGGGCACTACTGCTGTGGGCATTGTATAAGGGGCGCTACTACTGTGGGAATTATGTGTGTTAGGGGCACTACTACTGTGGGCATTGTGTATAAGGGGCACAAATGTGGGCATTGTGTAAAAGGGGCACTACCGTGTGTCATAACATGAATAAGGGATACTACTATGTGGTGTTATGTGAATCAGGGGCACTATGTGTGGTGTAATGTGAATAAGATCGTGCTACTGTGTGGCGTAATTTGAATTGGGGATACTATTGTGTGACCACATCCCTTTCTTTTTGAGACCATTCCCCCTCTTTGAGACCATGCCTCTTTTTTGAGCTCATGCCCCTTTCTTTGCAGCGCACACTGTAGGCGCATGCAGTCCCTTTATTAAATAAGCATTAGGCAGGGGGGAGTTCCACCGCTTCTCTAGGACCACTTTAAGCACTGTGTGCAATCAATGTTCCAGCTTTTGTACGTGAGCGGCAGATGTCAGAAGCCAGAGGTGGGAATCTCAATGCACAAGACTGTGGCTGTGACATTAGCTACTTTTTGCAAGTCCGCTGCGTATGGCATTGCCATTGCGAGGGGATTTGCGCCCATCTCTGAATCACGCCCTGAATCCTCCACAAAACGAATGAGGATGTATTGTTGTTGTTCTTCATAGCTGAGAGTGCAATACTGATGTCTACAGTCTTACTTGCAATGAAGTACAAAATAAAGGGTTTAATATAAATATATACAAAATAATTATATGTCATAATGCTGGAAAGAGTGAATGTTTTATAAATGAACAATACGAAGAAGAATGATGAGCGAAAACAAATTTCAATACTGCGGCAACAAATCATGCTGAATTGGGCAGTGCCTATCACACTGACTCACATTACTTTGTACAAGGTACTTATCATTCTTATTAGACTCAAGACATGAATCATGCAGGATTCACAGGCGTACAAAACAATTTCTGCCAAGGACAGATTTAATATGTACAAAGTATGACTAGGTACTGTGACATTTATTAATGAGATCTCCCACTATTCATAAAATATTAAGTTACGGTACTTCCTATTGGATATGCTGAATGTAACAATAGTCACAGGACACTCTCTGCTCTACCAATTACACCTCCTTAAATGTGCTATAATGATGGGATGCTCTGTTTAATGTTTGTGTCCTCTCTCCTTATGGGATACACGATTAACTGTTAATTATTATCCTTAATTCCTGTGAGGGGCACTAGCCCTGTTTTTAAGTAATTATGACTAAAATAATATACTGTAAGTAACCTGACAATTAATTGATTATTGCAAGAACTAAAGCTTATTTAAAAAAAAAAAAAAAAAAACCATTTCTTTATTTCCAGAATTGTCCATGGCACAAAGAGAGGAAATATTTCCCATTAATAATAATTCAACTATTGCTCAAATAATAACTGTATATAGTATAAGAAGTGTTTTTGTTGTAATTGTAAGGCGATTGAGAGCAGGTAATCTAAATGACCTTTTGTTAGGTTTTGTCATCTTATGGCATTCATCACCCACATAAGAGGGGTCAAGGCATAGCAAAGTTTACTGAATGTAGAACCCATGGAAGATTTTAATTAGCATGTAAATCACACTCAGGAAACTTGTGTAGTTCATTGGTATTTTAATCCTTGAGGTTATCCTATAAGCAGGAAAAAACATTACCTGGACAGGATGGGGAGACTAAAGTGTATTCACTATGTCTGCATATAGATCACTAGAGGATGCTTACCTGGCCTCCAACACAGCAGGGTGTCTTCAAACAGCCTTCTAACCAAAATGTGAGACTGCACATAAGCAGAGATCAAAGGCCCGACCATATTTTATCTGTTTTTGACAAAAATTATATGTCCACCACCGCTAGGAGCTTGGTACACCGGTCTAGTGTGATTTGGGAGTCAGTAGGGTGTATGATTTGGGAGAAATTACGTATCTAACCAATCATACATCCCCGAACAGTTGTGTTTACTTTTATACTATAGCTTAATGTGAACATAGCATATTTCATGTAGCTACAGTATAACACAAAGGAAATTATGTACCGTTATTTGCACTTAACTTATGTGGACGGTTATGGTATGGACCCTAGGTCAGCCAGTCACCAGAGACTTGGCCATGACATCATATTGAGGGGGGTTTTAAAAAAAGTATAGGAGCTTTGTTCTATGCCAGAATTGGGGGATCAATTCTACATTAATGCCTAGACCTGCATTTTCCTGCTGTGCTCCCTGGCCCAGAGAAGCCAATTGTAATTATGTGTAAATTTTTTCCTTTTTATTCTGAAATTACAACATGTGTTTGTCTATGTAATCTTTAACACTTTTTATTTATATTATTTCTGTAACTAAGCAGTGTACTTCCTTTTATAAATAAAGTTATTCCTTTATTAGTATATTTTCATATATGCTAGAGGCTATTAGATTGCTAAGGTTAAGCTATAACTATTGTTTATTGCTAGAAGCAGGGGCAGACCAACTGAATAAATGTTTGTGTCGCCGAGCCTGCACAATTGTGATTGAGTGTTAGGAGACCTGTGGCTCCTTTGTGTATTTACCACAGGTGGTGACAGTAAAGAAGTGTATGGTATAATGTGCACAGTGATAGAATATTCATTGCGAGTATTATATTCAGCTATGCCCTCACTACACCAGGAATTGGAGATCTTCACAGTCACAGTCCTGATGTTAGTGTTGTACCAGTCAGGTTGATAAAGTCGTTGCTATGACCTAGTTAGTGCAAAATAGGGATACCTATTGGGGTCTTTGACATAATTAGACCCCCTTATGTGGTTGATGAATGCCACAGGATGACAAAACCTTACAAAAGGGTATTCAGATTACCTGCACTCAATGACCCTACATATGCAAAACCCAGTTCATATATGCATTTAAATAGCTGAATTATTATTATTTAATTCCTCTCTACAATGCCCTAACATACCTATAATCTCTACACACAGGATAAAAAGTCATAGAATCACAATATGGTCAACAAAGGTTAATAGGTAAGTAACAATAAGAACAGTGGGTTAAGAAAAAAATAAACATAGGAATAATTAAAATGTACACAAATATTAGGAAATTATCTTTAGTAGAAAGACACAGTAAAAACAGATTAATTATGGTACCAATAAAACACATTGTGAATTATTAAATGTCTCAAACCAGGGGAATAAGCATATAGGTTAGGAGATCTGTTAGGTAATGGATCCTCATTGAAAAATGATTTTTGTGTGTGGTCCGGTAACTGGCTACTGGTCTGTTAAAATGATAGCTGCTGCTGATTGGTAGGTGCTGGGTTCTGGGTAGTGGGAGCCAAGCTGCAGTGAGAGATGAGTGCAGATATGGGGGCCATGCAACTTGTACTGGGAGACATAATGGAAAGAGAAGATTGTCTGACCCTTGATAAGTCGATCTGCTTCACATCCAGGTCTTGGGGTTCAGCTGACCAATGCTCCCTGTAATGTGTAAATGTGCTTAATCCATGCTGGGGTTGATGTGGAGGAAAGCTGTTCAATAAATACCAGCATTATAATGTGCATGGTGGATGGGAAGAACAATAGTATGAAACTGTACTTGCTTCTCATTACTTATTTATTCTCACTACAGATAAAATTTGTCTCTTACACAGGGGTGAATACCAGTGATGTGTGGTCAAGGGAGGCAGAGCCTTTCCTGTCATACTTGGGTATACTCCATAGTTTTAACTATAAAAATTATAAGAAAAATTTAAAGAAAATATTATATATATTTTCTTTGTATTATTCTAAATGTTTTTATAGTGAAAACTCTGGAGTAAAAGTGTATGGCATGTGAGACTGCCTCTCCTGTCCACCATTTCCACACATCCCTGATCAAAACAAGGGATGAGCAGGTTCGGATTCACTCGGTTCGCAAAACGGCATTTTATTGGCTATCGGCTATCACATGTTTTGGATAGTCAATAAAAGAAATCCAAACTAATCCGAACTTGCAGTAATGTGGCGATAAGAACCGAGTAAATCCGAACCCGCTCATCCCTAATCAAAACGCAACAAATTTCCAGCACTATATACTGCTGCGCCTTTGTATAATGCCCACTGGTACCCTCGGGTTATTATATGTATCTGTAAATCTGCTCCAATACTAGCCAGTGCCTCCCCAGCCATTTACCTCACCACACGTCACAGGTGAATACAGATCCAAAACCAAAATCAAAACACGTGAGGGCAGTCTTGGCAAAATCTAACACCCGATAACGAATTAGAACCAAAACCAAAACACGGGGGTTGGTGCACATCTCTAGACCATATAGAGGAGGTAAACTGCATATGCAATCAAACATGAAATAAAAGAATTAATGCATTATCAGCTAAATAATAATTACTAATTACTTACTCTGATGTCCATATGCAGTATTAATCACCATAGACCACTATAGACCATGTAGAGGGGTAAACTGCATAGATTATCCACATAATTTTAAGAAAGTTCATCCAATATCAGCACAGTCTCAGTAATTAGAAGGCACATGTGTGTTAGTGCAGCGTAAGTAGTATGCTAGAGTTAGTATTGAAGGGTATGATTCCAAAGCAAAGGACCTTTCCAGTCATCTCACCCAATGGAGTAAGATGGCAGCACCAGACTAGAGCGTACAGGGGCCCCTCTGGCAGGTCAGTGTGGAGTAAGTGCCCGGCCATCAGGTGCAGCAGCCAAGGTGGTCTGGAGAGGGTACAAGGTCCTTTTGGTACAAGTTCCTCCTCCAGCAACCCTTGAAGCTTGCCATTAAAATACAGTGGCATTATTGCTTTCAGCTACTCCTCATAAGTGGTGTATTGTTTAACCAAGGGTGGCCCAATGCTTGTTTCTGCAGCCAGTTTCTACTTAAGCATTTTTTCTGTTTATTATGGGTTCTGGTATCCTGGCTCAACAAAATCTTCTTTTTACATGGGATAATATTCTTTAAAAGCACACAATTGTGTGAAAAGCATAAATTTCCGCCAGACTACCTGGCTAGCTTCATCTGTCCAGTGGCATATCTATAATGAGTGTAGGGTGTGCCTCCGGGTTAAGGGGGGCCCACCCTGCTCTCATGTTTTACTTACCTCTCTGAAGATGGGGTAAGATTAGGTACCATTGTAAAAGCACTTCACCCTGCTCATCCCTAACTAAATCGGCCCCTATGATCACTCTTCAGTTTGTGGAAATGTCTATGTCTCATTTAGGGGCTCCAGTTGCCCTGGTAATACTAATCCATGTTAGAAATGTCCTAATGTAAATGATCACCATGTTTGTCTCTCACCACACCCATGATTTCCAGAATAGTCCAAAGGAGAGTCCAAGAAATAAACCTTTGATTACACATTGCTTTATAAGATGTAAGAAGGCCACCCACTATTTCAGAATACTTTTTGGCCTTGAAATTCAAAAAAATAGTTAGTGGAGACACTTTTGAAACTCTGCAACGCAGCTTTCTCAACTTCATTCAACCCTCCTTCAAATCTCCCATCTCTTAACAATACTGTGATCTGAGGGCCTACAAAAATACCTTATTTAATCTTGGCACCGCTTTTCCGGGGAAACTTTCTGAAGAACAGTATGTGAATCCAGTTTGCGTTTTATCCAGCACTTTTAATAAGTCCAAGCTGGATGTGCAGTGGAGAAAAATACACTTTATTAGGATCAACAAGTGAACAATTCAGAACATTTTTCTTGCCTGGAACAAATTAGGTAAATTTTGTCCAATCCTTCTAAATGTATTGCTTTTGCTTGTACCTGTTGTCCCACTCACATAAAAAAAACGCAGTACTTGGTGTAACCTAGCTGCAACCCTAGAAAAAGTGGAAAAACCTTTAGATTTCCACAGATATACCATTTATATTTCTGATACAGAACCTTGTGTAAAAGCATTATCAATTCTGCAAATTCAGCTTAACATTAAAAAATAAAGAATATATAAAACAAATGCATTCCATGATTATTCTAAATAAGGAAAATAAACATGGCACCACAAAAAAACTAAGCCTGACAGGAAAAATCCAATGGCTTATTTGGGTTCAGCATAAAAAGGATGCAAAGAACACCCATCAAAACTCTTGATGATTATACTCATTACGCTCCCTCTGTCCTTGTCCCCTCTCTTCCCCATCCACTCCCCTGCACCACCGATACCACTCCTTTTCTCTTCAGTCAGTGCGACATGTGTGTGCACATCACACCTAACATTCACAGCGACTGCAGGTCGTGATAACCTAATTTAGATCAGGGTATGACTTTTTAATAATATATTTGCTGACTAGATATAATTCAGCATTATATCACACTAAAGTGTGGAGAAAAAAAAACCTATCTTAAAAAGACATTGGCATAACCATTTTGTACTGAAACAATTTTCTGCAGTAAAATGTTGGATCATTATTATACTGCTCATAACTTGTGTTTCTCCCATTTGAGACACTGCAATTGTATATATTATTATTGTGCAATAAATTAGGATTTTTTTTTTGAAAATGTGATAAATATCTAATTTACACATTTTGTACTTTTTATTTAATGATTTTGTTGTTTTTGTGGGCTAGCAATCCCACTGTGGAAGCTGCCTCTAAGTATTATTTTTTGGAGTATTATTATATTATTGAACAATACATGTTCTTACAGTTATTTTCTATACAGCATTAATAATAATGCAAATGTAGTGTTAAACATTACAAAGTAATCTATTTTTTCTTTTAGTTTAACTTGATTCATTGATGGCACATTTTGTTTAACAAGCAATTACAAACTATTCTTGCATTTTTGGCTGTACAGAAAATTAGATAAAACCTATCACAGTGTAAATACATATCACTGTTTGGTTTATGTTTACTGCTCAGTTTTGTTCTTATAGAGGGTGGGCAATTATCCTTCTTTATAATCAGCAGCTTACATCTCTGATCCAATTAGCACTCTGGCTTTTTATCACTGTCCAAATTTTTTCTGTTTGTTTAGTGCCTCAGTAGAGCTGAAAATCTAATTTACAATACACATACCAGGTTAAAGGTGGCAGAAGAAGAGACCACAGTAACTGCCTCACAATGACAATGCTCTAAATAATTTAAGATAGTTTATTATGCAGTATTTTTAACCGTTTTATTAATATGCACACTTTTTTTTTGGACCTAGCACTTACATGTACAGTAGTTGTTAATGAGTCTCTGCCAGACCTTCCCCTGTCTATATTCTCTACATCAGCTAATGGTACTATAACTCCTGCTTCCTTGCTGTCTAATGCTACAGTCAAAGGCATATTTGATGAGGTAAAGATTGTGTAGTAGACAGCAGCTAACTACAATTTACAGCCACATTTTGCAGAGCATAGAGAATCACACCACAAGATTTATCAAGTTTAACCTATAGTTAAAGTATAACCTAGTTTTCAATAGTTACTGGTACATTCAATTAGAGCCATGCCAAGAGTTGTGTGATTGATACCGCTGCCAAGGTGCAAGGACAAGGAGGCAAAATGGTTGCTGCTTGGGCAGCAACTATCTCCAGCTTGTGGGATGCCTGGATGGCCTGCTTCCTGCACATGACATAGTCTTCTGTGATGTCATGTGTACTGGGAGTATAAGCCAGTCCCAGGGCATGGTAGTTCCCTGGTTTGGCACGGCATTCTATTTTATCTCTAGTCGTTAGACTGTATGTTCCTCATTCTATCTGTGGATTCAACAAAGGTGCCCACCCATATCCAGAATAGCTGGAAATGACACACAGCACACATCTTATATTTAGCAAATATATGTTACATTTAGCAGATGGTAAGGATTTTAAACAATGTGCATGAACAGTGTAATTGTTCATTTACCTTTTCAGTTGCCATACCTTTGGAATTTCCACTTTGGCATTATATGTGCCACCTGCACATTGAATGTGATAGTAGTGGCGGTTGGTGTAAGTGCCCTGTAATGAGGTGGTTTTAGACCAATATGTATGGAATTAATAGCTTCCAAGACATGAGGTAGTCCTGCGAACTTATAAACTTTTAACTTGAGCACCCGCCATTGCACCATTTTCTGGTGAAACAAATATGTGTATGTAACATTTTTTTTTTTTAAAGCAAATTAACAGTTGAGTAAAGTGCCTTAAATATATTGACTGTGTAATGTCTCCCATTGCAGACAGATTGGAATAAACCTGTTGCCATACAGTGTTCAGTATATAATAATTTGTGCACACGAGACAGGGTATTATATAAAGTTATTAAATCAGTGGCTCTCAAACTCGGTCCTCACAGGTCACATTTCGCGGTCACCCAGCAGGTGCACAGGAGTAGTCATTAATCACTGACACATTTTAAAACACTCACAGGTGAAGCTAATTATTTTTCTTGTGATTCTGTGAGGAGACCTGGAAAACATGCACTGATTGGGGTCCTGAGGAGCCAGTTCGAGAACCTGTGCTCTAAATAATCTCACCTCACCTGATCATGAAAAGGCTGGATGTTTGTGCTGCTTTTGAGACAAAACACTTGCACAGCCTCTTGATCTGAGAGAGTCCAGGGCCCTAAAAACATGCTTTCATCTAGGCCCGGCAGGCCCATAGTGCACCATTTATCTTGGTTTCTCCTTCCAAATTACATAATGCAAACTTCTGCCCAAGCCCATCTACCAAATTTAGCCAAACCTATAGTTGAAGAGAGGTTTGGGTCTTTTTTTTATAAGCATTATAGGCCAATAAACTTTTTAAAAAAAGGCACCTTGATTAATTACATGGTTTTTATTTTTACTATATGGCTGCAATGGGTAATGTATAGCATAGTTGTTCTAGCATTTTGCCTTTAGTAACTATTATGGTATGAAAACTGCATAACAAAATTGCAGGAAGCCCAACAGTTTCACTAAACTACAGGTGTCCAATCAAAGGTACATCTCGGAAATCATTAACACCTAATGCTTCAGTGAATCTGGTTGTTTCATATGCCATTTTTAGCTATATAATGGCCAATGCATCTGTTAGTAATTATGGGAATAAATAATGTTTTTCTTTTTAGTACTTAATTACAATCATATTACTTATTTATAACGTATGCATTTGAATAATGGTTACCTAGAAACAATAACATGAATTTTGCACAATATAAGTTTCTATCTTTGCCAATTATGTGTTTACCTCACTTTTACTGACCAAAAAACTGAATAAAATGTTATAACTCAAAGAAATGCAATGTGCTTCTCACTCATCCTGCAGCTCACTCATCCTGCAGCTCACTCATCCTGCAGATCACTCATCGTGCAGCTCACTCATCCTGCAGATCACTCATCGTGCAGCTCACTCATCCAGCAGCTCACTCAAACTGCAGATCACTCAAACTGCAGATCACTCATCCTGCAGCTCACTCATTCTGCAGATCACTCAAACTGCAGCTCACTCATCCTGCACATCACTCCTCCTGCAAATCACTCCTCCTGCAGTTCACTCATCCTGCAGCTCACTCAAACTGCAGCTCACTCAAACTGCAGCTCACTCATCCTGCAAATCACTCCTCCTGCAGCTCACTCATCCTGCAGCTCACTCTAACTGCAGCTCACTCAAACTGCAGCTCACTCATCCTGCAAATCACTCATCCTGCAGCTCACTCTAACTGCAGCTCACTCATCCTGCAGCTCACTCATCCTGCAGCTCACTCATCCTGCAAATCACTCCTCCTGCAGCTCACTCCTCCTGCAGCTCACTCATCCTGCAGATCACTCATCCATCAGCTCACTCCTCCTGCAGCTCACTCATCCTGCAGATCACTCATCCTGCAGCTCACTCATCCTGCAGATCACTCATCGTGCAGCTCACTCATCCTGCAGCTCACTCAAACTGCAGATCACTCAAACTGCAGATCACTCATCCTGCAGCTCACTCATCCTGCAGATCACTCAAACTGCAGCTCACTCATCCTGCAGATCACTCATCCTGCAAATCACTCCTCCTGCAGCTCACTCATCCTGCAGCTCACTCAAACTGCAGCTCACTCATCCTGCAGATCACTCATCCTGCAAATCACTCCTCCTGCAGCTCACTCATCCTGCAGATCACTCATCCTGCAGCTCACTCATCCTGCAGCTCACTCATCCTGCAGATCACTCATCCTGCAAATCACTCCTCCTGCAGCTCACTCCTCCTGCAGATCACTCATCCTGCAGCTCACTCATCCTGCAGCTCACTCATCCTGCAGCTCACTCATCCTGCAGCTCACTCAAACTGCAGCTCACTCATCCTGCAGATCACTCATCCTGCAAATCACTCCTCCTGCAGCTCACTCATCCTGCAGCTCACTCATCCTGCAGATCACTCATCCTGCAGATCACTCATCCATTAGCTCACTCATCCTGCAGCTCACTCATCCTACAGATCACTTCAGCAAATACTGTAGCAGCATTCAGCATTGTGCCAAGAACTGCACCAATTGAAACTGAACTTCAACGGTTAGAGATATGGAGACGATTATTGTTAGAGCGAACAGTGACAAACTTAAAGAAAACCTCTCCCTACTGCAGGATAAAAAATATGACTATTTCCACATATTTTCCCTAAATGTATATGTCCTTCTATCTGGAGATATGTAGTTACAGTCTTGCCAGGATTACATAGACATACTTTTACCAAGTTTACCGAACAGTGTAGGATGCCTAAACTGGACTTGCACAATAGATGACTGATCAACAGGACCATTACCCTGAGGTACAATGTCTGAGGGACTGGCAGGATCATGGTACTGAGCTACAATGTATGGAAGGATGGAGACAGTTATAATTCTAATATACAATACATGGTGGGATGGAGAGGGTATTAACATTCAGGTAAATTGTATGGTGCATTTTAATGCTGCCATGCAATTCATTGTTATTAGGCAAGCTCATAATAAAGAGTAATATATAGTGAATAAAAAGGATCAGAGTTCCGAGGAACAATGGGCCTTATTCAGAGATGGACGCATTTCACACAGCAGTTGTTAAGCAAAAATATGTAAAAGCAGCAGGATGCATGCGCAGTAGAAAGACACCAACTGCAAGCTTTTGTGATCCGCTGCTTCGTCCGAAGATGCAGCATCAGATCATCTGGCTGAACATCGATCACATGAGTAACCCTCAGGATATGAAGAAAAGAAGGGTGGGGGGGTTACCGCACGGGTGAGATATGAAAAAATTATTTTTTATTAAGATAATGTCAAGGCAATTAAAGTGAACGGTGGTGGTGCTTCTCTCCATTTGCTAAAATTAGCATTTAATGAGTAACGAGAGATATATAATTGCAATAAATCCTTGGAAACAACAGGGAATATCAGAAACATGGAGGAAGCTGTCATTGGCTGTTATACCAATGAGGCACAGCACTGTTGATCTGGCATTGATCTGGAATATATTTGTCTCCACAATCATATCGCTACACAGTAGCTACTATAACAATTATTTGCTCAGTGGTGTATGATTCATTGAATTCCAGATTGCATTTCAGCGATATATTTGCTTCCAGAATTCATATTGCTACACAGTAGCTATTACAAGTGACATAAACTTAAAAGTGATATATTTTACTGCACTGTTCTATCCATTTCCTATCAGATATAGGAGGGGCCTAGTAATTCTCTTATCGGCTGTTCTATGCTATGGTATAACAGCAAAACGTAGAAACAAACAGCTGCCTCCATGTTTCTGATAATACCTGTTGTTTCCAAGGATTTATTGCGAGTATAGGTCTCTCATTCCTCATTCAATGCTAATTTTAGCAAAAGGAGAGAAGCAGAATCTAGAAAACATTTATCTTATACATTAATTTCTCCTAGTGATACTTGGATTGGATCATAACACTATATATTGAAATTAAAAGATATAGGGCATTTTAGCCTTTATCCATAATAAAACCTAGTGCCTTTTAATTATTATGTATATGTATTTTATTGTGTTTGTATTTCGCCGTTATAAGAAATAAGTGAATTATCCCTTCTTTTTCTAATTACACACCGCAGCATTCTGCTTAAGTATGCGTTGTTTGTGTGTCAGTTTTAAGCTGATCTTTTTTTTACAAATAAAACTTAAGTGTTGTTACTGGTACTGTATGTAGCTATAAGAGTGCCCTCCCCCTAGTGTTCTGTTCCCTTCTCTACTACTGTAATTCTCAGGTTACTCAAGATGGCCAGTGTAGGAGCCAGTGAAGCTGCATCCAAGGATGCAGCCACTGGCCTCAGCATGCCCAGCAAATGGGGCTTATGCCCCTGTTTTATTATTATTATTATTATTATTATCCTTTATTTATATGGCGCCACAAGTGTTCCGCAGCGCCTTACATAGTACATACAACTAATGGGTGAACAAGAAACAAGTAACATACAGTACATTACAGTACAGGACAAGGACACAACTTATATACATTGCTGAAATAGTGATTAAAGCACTCACAATAAGCTGCCGGGAATTGGCGGTCCCGTGTTAGGTGCCCTAATGGGGAGTAGAGAGTAGAAGAAAATGTAAAGAGAAGCACATGAAGGAAGAGGTCCCTGCTCGTGAGAGCTTACATTCTAAGGGGAGGGGCAGACAGACAGGCGTGACACAGAAGGGGAAGATGGGAAGGAAAGAGCATGAGGTGGGTTAGGATGAGTGCTGGAAGGCCTTGATGAAGTAGTGGGTCTTGAGAGCCCGTTTGAAGATTTGTAGAGAGGTGGAGAGTCTGATGTGGAGAGGGAGAGCATTCCAAAGGTAGGGAGCAGCATGGGCAAAATCTCGGATGTGGGAGTGGGAGGAAGTAATCAGTTGGCAAGAGAGGCGGCATGCATTAGTTGAGCGAAGTGGGCGGGCGGGAGTGTGAAGGGAGAGAAGGTCTGAAATGTATGCGGGAGAGGATTTGGTGAGGGCTTTGTAGGCGAATGTAAGAACCTTGAATTGGCATCTGAAGGGGAAGGGGAGCCAGTGTAGGGCTTGGAGGAGAGGGGAAGCAGATGTAGAACGTCTGGAGAGGAAGATGAGCCGAGCAGCAGCTGGCCGTTGCTGCCTCTTCCAGGCCACAAACAGCTGCAGCATGCTTAGGGGGCACTGCGATCATCGTTGCAGACAGAGATTTGCACATGCACAGATTGACGAACATCGGAGATGTATTTAAAGTAAACCATCGGGTTAAGCGTATATCTCTGAATAAGGCCCAATATCGGGTCATTGTGGGAGGATCATAAAAGTGTTACAATATATATTGCATGTGGTCGTTAACTGTGATGTAAAATATAGGGAGGCTGAGGAGGACTACAATCCTGAGCATAGGCGTCTTTATAATGGGTGCAAGGTGTGTTTTGCACACGGGCCCCTGGGTCCAGGGGGGCCCACACCGCACAACCTGCACCCATAGTTAATAATATTTACCTCTCCTCAGATTCCAATGTGCTGCTCCGCCGAGCAGCAACAAATCAGTGGAATAATGGCGGCAGACATTTTCCCGGTGACCTGCACATGAGCAGAATCGATGTCCCCTGGAAAATAGGTATGGGCGCCATTTTGCGCAGTAGATTCTGGCTTCATGTGCTCAGTGCACTGACAGAGAGGAGGGGGCCCTTACAGAGACTGCACACAGGCCCCTTCCTTTCTTAAAACGCCCCTGATCCTGAGGAACAATGTTTGGTGCACACAGACATGAGGTGCAGTCTACACCAGTGACATGCGGTGAGGTAAATGGCTGGGGAGGCATTGGCTAGTATCAGAGCCAGATTTACAGATACATATATGAACCTGAGGGTTCATGTGGGCATTATACAAAGGTGCAGCAGTATATAGTGCTGGAAATTTGTTGTGTTTTGATCAGTGATGTGTGGAAAAGGTAGACAGGGGAGGCTGTGCCTCACCTGCCATACAATTTTTACTCCGGAGTATTGACTATAAAATGATTAGAATAATACATAAGATATTTATAATATTTTCTTTACATTTTTACTATTATTTTTATAGTAAAAACTGTGGAGTATACCTCAATATGTCAGGAAAGTTTCTGCCTCACCTCACCGCACGTCAGTGGCGTTACTTACCTTATTTGCACCCGGTGCGGCAGTCGGTCCGGGGTGCTTGTTCTCGCGTGTCACCCGCGGGCGGAAAGGGGCATAGCTTTGTCCCATGAAGCCATACCCACTCATGGTTTACACTGTTGGGGGTGTGACCGCATGTCACCCTCCCCCCCCATCCTCAGCACTAAATGGTCAGAGGAGAGGCTAGGGGCTGCCCAGTAGCTGCTGTGCTGCTCCACTGATTTAGCCCGGCTCAGCGCAGCAACTGCTGGACAGCCAACAGCCTCTCACTGCAGTGTGGCTGCTCTGTGATACCATTCCAGGGGGTGACACCAAAATAGCAGAGCAGCTCTGCTATTTTGGTGTCACCCCCTCGGATGGTGTCACCCGGTGCTGCCCACACCCACCGCACCCCCCTTGTGATGCCAGTGCCGCACGTCACTGGTGTACAGTACCCAAAGAAACTAAAAATGTTGAGTTTAATTTCATGTTTGTTCCTTATGAATAAATAATCCTTGTAAAAAGAAACTCACAGGATTATCATAATAATTCTGAGTAAGAATGTAAAGTTGTAAGAGAGGCTGACAGTGATGCTATACAAGTATACATGGTGACAAATTCAAAATCCTGAGGTACAGTACAAGGAATATGACAACATGCTGAGATCAAAACAGGAGGCTTTTTTAGGAGGAGGGATGAATAACATCTGTTTTCTCCCTGTGTCTTTTTCCTTGACACCTGTAAGTTTGGCAGAACAACTAGCCCTGCTATACATCACCCTGTCCAAAATGCAATTTTAGCAGATTTTTACAGGGATTGAAACAATCAGAAAACAATTACTATATGTTGTATTAGAGAAGGTATGAGTTTTTATTTTCAACATGTGAAAAACATGCTGGCTACAGTGCAGTAGATGCATTTTATCTGATGGAATATTCTGTATCTCCAATGCTAAGTAATAAACCCTCCCCACCCTCTCCCTCCCTTTGTCATATCTCCAATTTCATTTCCTGCAGATTCCTGACAGGAGCATGCTAACGAGGCTGACAGAGTGATTGGCAGACATCTTGTTAGTTGTGCATTGTGATTGCAGGTCTTACGGTATCTATCTGAGCTGGGCGAGGTGTGATGTGCATCAGGTCCTGGCCACATAGGATGTTTTGTTTGAATTTATCACTCAAGGAAACAAAAGAGAGAAATTCTGCCTCATTGTCACAAAGAAATGAAAAGAACCTTAATCTGCTTTAATACATATTGAAACTGCTTTATTTATTTATTTGCAGCTAGGTTGTGGATTAATGCTATAACTAATTCAGCATTAGCTTTATGAAAATTGTATTCATTCCTCAGGTCTATGGAGCAGGCAGTATTAATGCTACTTAAGTATATTTCTGCACATTTGTATACATTTTTGTGACAGGTCAGCGTTGTATTGTGCTTGCGGTATCTTTTGACTAGTGTGCATGGAAAAAACTAGTTTTGATCTAGCAAAACTTCCTGAGCCATGCTATCGATATGCCTAAGACAGTTGTGCTGGTGTCTTTTTTATTGAGATGATTTCTAATGGTGCCACTGGAGACACATGTCCTTTGCCCATTCAAAAGATCCAATTCTCTCCTTAGTTAATCAGACAGGCTCCTTAGTTGTGGTTTATTTTACCCACTCATACAATCCTTTGCACCTTGCTCTGCAGATGCTCACACACAACAACCTTATATATAAATATTATTTATCTGCTGCTATTTTCCATAGGGTAAATTTGTGTTCATCACGGTTTATCCTACGCTAACTGCAACTACCCACTTAACTCCCTCTTCGGTCTTCTCTATCACCCACCTCCTCCCCCAGGCTGCTGGTGACATTTGCCTCAACGCAAGGCCCGCCACATTGCGCACTTTCTGTTCACGTTCCTCCTTTCACCACAAGACGTCTTTCCCAACACTTAACTCCAATTCTTTCAACTTCATTCTCATCTCTCCATTTTCCAAACTCCCTTTTCCTGTGTGCTCTAGAATGCTAGGTATGTTCACAACAAACTTTAATCCATTCACAACCTGTCCTCTCTCTCTGCTTCAGTTTCCCAGCCATTTCTGAAATCTGGCTTTCCTCCTGTGATGTTTCTTCCCCTACAACTCTCTCCTATAGTGGTCTCTTATTCTCCCACATTTCTCAGACAGTTGACAACAAGAAGGTGGAGTAAGCTCCCTACTGTGCCCTGGTTACACCTTCCGTCTCTTACCCCCAGTGCCCACCCTATCCATCTCCTCTTTTTGAAGTTAATGCCATGAATTCCTTTTTGCTGCTTCACCTCTGGGTTTCAGACATCTAATGGCCTCCAAGCCCAGTTCTCAGGTCATTTCAGTACTTACATTTCTTATTTCTTTTCCACTGTACTACCGAGTCTTTATGTAGGCGTGCCCTTCTGACACTGCTGTCTCTAAACTCATTATAGCAAAAACACAGAATTCCCCCAGTACACTATAATGGACAAGTAAATGAGATTTACATCCTATATGATAGTAGAAATGTAGAGATCTCAGTTTACATATGGCTAAGCCACCAGTCACTTCAAGGCGTCTATGATAAAACATATAAAGTATTTTGCCAGATGTGGAACTTAAAGGTCTAAAGGTGGGGGCAATGCAGCTATCAAGCAAGAGAAATGTTCTAAGTCCCAAAGACATAAAACCATAAAATTGACTGCGCAAAATGTCCACCCACAACGAGAATAATATAGGTGATATCTCAAATGTTCATATATTATAGCATTTATTACAAAAAAAAGTGGAGGAGGACGGGGAAAAAAGAAATTGTGTAGGCACACAATAAACGATAATATGTGACAACAATTAATATAGTATACTAGTAGACCAACTTGTCTAGTGCATAAAATAAATATAATTTAGAATGTAAGCTCTTACAAGCAAGGCTCTCTACCCTTTTGCGCTTCTCCCTACTTTACTGTCATCTATTTCTTACTCCCCACTAGGGCGCCTAACACTTGGTTGCTTAAGCTCTGCTGCTTATGTGGGTGCTATGGTCGCTAATGTGGCAATGTATATTATCCATGTCCTTGTCCTGTATTGTATTGTATTGTACTCTAAGTCTTTGGTCACCTATTTGTTTTACATACATTGTAAGGCGCTGCGGAACACTTGTGGCGCCATCTAAATAAATGATAATAATAATAATAAGCAACTCTCAATCGGCTGGGCAACTCTGCATCATGTACCGTCTATCTTACCTATACCACGCCGTGTGTGTTATAGTCATCTGAGCATTGCAATTTACCCATTAATTGTGGAATTACTGATCCTATCATTTATAATTTGCTCTGAGACAATATCTCAGCCAGATATTGATTAATCTTCAGTGAGTTATTGGCATTTTACATACTCTTACTGGGCTGCAGCTAATTTACACATTTGATGGTTTTATAGTAATTTTATGCACTAGAAACATTGGTGTACTAGTATACTATTTTAATTAACTATATTATTGTCTATTGTTTGCCATTACACTTTTTTCCCCCCTGTCCCCCATCTCAAACTCCACTTTATTTGTTATAAATGCTATAGTATATGAACATTTGAGACATCATCTACTTTATTCTCGTTGTGGGTGGATGTTTAGCGTAGTAAATTTTATTGTTTTATGTCTCTGATATAACGTCTCTAATGTCTAGATTAGCCTCTCCCTTGCAAGCACCTGTGATATTGTCAAACACTGAGGTGCGCAGTGTGATCAGATTTCTGCATCTAAGGGCACATCAGCAGATGAAATTCATCGGCAACTTGTCAAGATGTATGGCGATAAAAGCATTTCACGGAAACAGGTTTGGTGCACTGCCTTTGATAACGGCAGGACAGACGGTCAAGATGAGCAGCGATCCAGCCGGCCAAGCACTTTCACCACAGTTGACAATTTGTGCTGCATTGAAGGTCTAATTCAGGAGGACAGTCGCATTTGAGTTAGTGATATTGCTGACGAACTGACAAACATCTTAGTGGGTACTGTGAACAACATTGTTCATGAGCAACTGGGATACAGGAAAAAGTGTTCATGCTGAGTACCAAAGCAACTCTCAGAAGTTCCTAGAACCAATAGGATGGGATTGCCTGTCATGCACATGGTACCATGAGGAGGGAATGCAGGTCCTGCAGTGTATTGTTACAGGCGATGAAATGTGGGTGGGTCATGTGACACCAGAGACAAAACAAGCATCCATGACATGGAAACACATCATCCCCACCTTCAAAGAAATTCAAAACAACTGCATTAGGAACATTGAGAAAGACATTACTAGTCGAAACGCGTTGGTGGTGTGGTGTTACTATTGACATTTGGACTCTAAGCCAGTGATTATAACCAGGAGGTAGGAATTTTTGGGGCCCTTGGGTTCTTATACCTTTCTTGGCTGTAGAAATACAAAACATCCTCCTGGCAAGTCTGATTGGAGTTACATAGAATATTTTATTGAACTATTTACTTTATGATTTTGTCCATCTGTTCACATACTAAAAAAAATATCTGAATATTATCTACTGGAGTAGATATGGAATGTTATGAGGATTAAAGAAACTGCTATATGAAAGTACAGATCATAACACATGTAAGCATGCATGTAAGCCTTGTGTATCTGGAGGGCATTTGTACACGTGGTGACATAGAATTTAACATTCTTTGTGAGACCTCTACATGGGATGAATAAAAGATACTTTTATATGCCTGAAAAATACTTGATGATGTAAGCTTTTATGTGAGCACTTCAACGTTTTTAGTGATCACAGCATCACATTTTCTGAACTGTTCACAGTTTTGAAAATATATTCTAGTACTTTTTTTGTTTGGTTTGGATTCCTCTTTAGTCCCCTATAAAGGTTCAGAGATACAAAATACTACACTATCAGTTTATTTTTTTTTTTGTTTACATTTATACACTGGACCGCATCTGCTGTAAGAATATCTGTCTCCATAAGAGTTAAAAGAATTGGAGAAGATTGGGGAGACTCAAAATTGGATGATTTAAAGAGTCAAATTTGTACTTTATCACTATATCTGTACAGTGGAGTGCAAGGTTTCAATTATTTTATGCATAAATTGTTTCTCTTTCCAGTTTTAATAACACTGGAAGGAACCTTTTAGCTGCTCCTTTACAGTGTTAGATTGTACATTTTTGTATATTTCCATTTGTAAAGAAGGTTATTGTGACTGTGTTTTGGGACCACCAGGGCGTGATTCTTGTTGGTTTCCTCACCAAGGGATATACTATGAATGTTGTCCACTATTGTGACACTTTGAGTCGGTTGCGGAGGGCAATTTGTCAAAAACAACCTAAGTTGCTGCAAACAGGCATTGTATTGCTGCACAATAACACCAGACCACACTTATCCAACCGCATGCATGAGTTATTACAGTATGGAGATGATCAAGTTCAGCAAGCTGTCATGTCCTGGCTTCAGGCGCTTGACACTGATTTCTTCTATGCCAGAACAGATGCCTTGGTGTATCGTTGGAACCTCATGTCTCACCTCCCCAGCATTCCCTTATTAAGGTGATGAATATTCTATTTATGACAAAGTCAAAGGATTATCCTCCTTGACCTCTTTACTGCTTTAGATAAGGTCAACCACCATTTTCTCTTATACTCATCGCAGCACAGTTTTCACCAGGTTAACCTCCTAAATTACTGGATGCTCCTTCAGTAAGTATCTCTACTACTAAAACATCCTCCTTCCACATCCTCTATCTGTTGGTGTTCTCAGCCCTCTGCTTTTCTCTCTTTTGCCTATTTGTTTGTGAACTAATATGCTTCTTTGGCCTCCATTACCACCACTATGCAGATGAGACACAATCTTTCCTCTCTAAATATCCCAGTTTTACCTAGAGCACACCATCTACCTCCACTCCTATAGTCTCTCTTATGGGTAATGTTATCATACTCTTCTCTATTCCCCAAGTGCTTTGCCTTGGTATCCTTGATTTTTCCCTAAGCTTCACTCCCCACATCAAATCACCTGTGGTGTCTTGTTGATTCCTCCTATGGAACATTGGCTGAATATGCTCCTTTCTCACTCAGGACAGCACAGATGGTGTAATGGTTAGCATTACTGCCTCACAGCACTGAGGTTTTGGGTTTGATTCCCTTCATGGCTGTTATGGATCCCATTGATGCTCCGTGTAAACCCCCTAGAACCACCCAGTCTAGCGAGGTCTTCCACCACTAACAGCCACCCGTTGTTCCCTTAGAACTAGAAATATTTGCTGGTACTTAGATGGCCGCCTGGTCTTAATGCTCAGGGTAGTAGTGGTTTACATGCCACTGGGATCCGGAGGAAAGAGTGAGGAACAGGTCTGAGGAAAGTCAGTTGTGCGGCTAGGAAGCCGATGGTGCGGCTAGAGCTGGTAAACAACCTGGAGAACTGAAGATTCAGCTTTGAGAGCTGATGGTGCAGCTTGGATAATGAGGATGTAGCTTAGAGCCGATAGTAGAAGCTGGAAGCTGAAGTTGCCGTGGGAGCCGATGATGCGGCTTTAGTGCCATTGGTGTGGCTTAGAGCCAGTGGTAAAAGATGGTGAGACTTTGGGAGCCAATGGTATGGCTTGGTGCTGAAGCAGCGGCTTTGATAGCCGATGGTGCGGCTGTATGCCGGAGGTGCAGCTTTGAGAGCCGATGGTGCAGCTTGAATGCCAGGGTGCGGCTTTGAGAGCTGATGGTGTGGCTATATGCTGGCTGTGCGACTTTGAGTGCTGATGGTGCAGCTAGGTGCCAAAGGTGAGGCTTTGATAGCTGATGGTGTGGCTTGGATGCAGAGATAGGGCTTTGAGAGCCGATGATGCGGATGTGTGCAGAAGGTGTGGCTTTGAGAGCCAATGGTGTGGCTATATGCTGGTGGTCTGGCTTTGAGAGCCGATGGTGCAACTTGGATGCCGGAGATGTGGCTTTGAGAGCCGATGGTATTGCTTGGTTGCCAGAGGTGTGGCTTTGAGAGATGATGGTATGGCTTGGATGCCGAAGGTGCGGCTTTGAGAGATGATGGTATGGCTTGGATGCCAGAGATGCGGCTTTGAGGCTAATGGTATGGCTTGGGAGCCGGTGGTAATGTGGAAACTTCTGGAGAGGCTGAGAAGCCGATGGTATGGCTTGGAAGTCCGTAGCAGTATGGGTACTGATGAACCAGCTGGCACGCCGATGGAGTGGCTTAAGAGCCGGTAGTAATGTGGAGACTGCTGAAGTGGCTGAGAAGCCGTTGGTATGGCTTGGGAGTCTGTAACAGTGTGGGAATTGCTGAAGCAGCTGAGATGCTTATGAAGCGGCTTAGGAGCAGAAACGCTGACCTTGCAGCAGAGCCGAGGAATCCAAAAGGAACACTATTGTCAGCGAGGTGGCAAAGGGCCAGCGTGCAGAAATAAAGGAGGAACCCAATCAAGTCGTGCTGTGGGGAACACGTGACTTCCGGGGGTGTCCAGATCGCCTAGCAACTGACAGAACTGGAATAACACTGCCAGAATGAGACAAGTTGTGACCGCGACTTGTAACAATGGCCATAAGTCTAGTTAATTGGCTCCCAACAAAATATTAACCCTAGTGTACATGTACAGTATGTGGTAGGAAACATATATTGTAAGCTCCACTGGGCCGGGACTGACGTGAATGGCCAAATATTCTCTGCAAAGTGCTGTGGAATATGTGGGTGCTAAATAAATAACTGGCAATAAGTAAATAATAATAAATAAATAAGACATTTCTTAAAACCCTCAACAAGCAGTGATAATTTCCACAGCAATACTGATCATTCCCTCTTGATTCTCTACATACATTGCACCACTCTGCATGTCCATACAAGTGGTTCCTTATTTCCCCCAGAAATCAATTTAATCTTAAATGATGATGATGATGATCTGTGCAGTTGTTCAATTTAAGGTGAACTGCCAAATCATACAAATCTTAAAATTAAAATGTAATTTAATTTAACTGTTATTTTAAGATGGATCACTCATTATAACCAAGATGCACAGCTCTGATTTGATTGTCATATAGGCAAAACATTCCTTTGTGAATAAGCTCTTTTGGGGCACCAGAACAATAATACAGTACCTTAGTAGCAGCTAATAAAACATTATGCCCCACCAGCCTAGAAGCTGCAATAGGTACTGCATGTACTGTAGTATATTTATCTATGTAGTAATTCAAGAAAAACTAATTTTATGTACAGTTATAGTGTGCTTGAAACATATATTTAGGAGGGGAAAGTGATGTACTAGGGGTCATTCGTGTGTATGTGGACTCTGCTATAGAAATATGCTGTGGATACAGAATCATTCTAAGCTCCTCAATACTGAATATTTAGACATCAAGCTCCTTTCAAATATTCATCTGAGGATGCAATAGTGTTGCAGGCTTTAATTCTTGTTAGTCTGAGTTCTCCTTCAAGCAAGACATAGGAAAACAATAAGATCATGTTACATGAAACAGAGAATTAACCTTTTGAAGAGAAACAGTACAGTAGCTAGATCAAAACTTTGCAACATTTATATACAGTGCTAAGAGGTGATGGATTTTTACCAGGCCAGTACAATCCTGTGGTTACTTATGGATGCACCATGTCTAAATCCCCCAAAACATACTTAAAAATTAGCATGAGCTCCAATAGTTGTAAGGGACCAACAGGCCCAGTCATGAACTGATCTGACTCATCTGTCAAGCAGAAGCAGATTATGTCCAGGATCATGTGCTCCGGTGAGCCCTGGGACTGATGGAAATGAGCGCCAGCTGGGGATAACCTGCAAAAGCCCTACTCGCAGAGTAGAGCTCATGTGATGCTTGGTGACATCATGCTCACACAAGACCACTACAGAAAACTCACTGTGTGTTAGCACAGGAAGGATCATCACTGTATTGAGTTATCTCCAGGATAGGTAGTGGCTATGGGAGAATCCAACTATAAGTGACTATTAACAAATGGTCTGATGGCATGTAGTGAGGTCTGATGGGCATGTGAGGTCTGATAGGCATGTAAGGGCCATGTGTGTCAGTCTGAGGGGCATATGGGGGATAACCAGAGATGGCACTGATGAGCAGCAGATTCTGTGTGGGGCAGGAGAGATCCACCCACACAGAGTAGAAAGGCAGTGTGGGAACACGCCTAGATGCTGCCCTTTGCATATAGCCCAGAGAGGGCTGGAGCAGTCAGACAGTCCAGGTGGGATTGCAATTGGAGACCAGTGTGTGATGGTTGGAGGACTGCAACCAAATGTCTACCTTCACCTGTTGGACAGTGGGATGCCTTCACCTGCTAGATGGCTGTGTGCCTTCACCTGCTGAATAGATGTGTGCCTTCACCTGCCTGATAGATGTGGGCCTCACCTGCTGGACAGATGTGTGTCTTCATCTGACGGACAGATGTCTGACTTCACCTGCTGGATAGATGTGTGCCCAGACCTACTGGATAGATGTGTGCCTTCACCTTCCTGACAGATGTGTGCCTTCACCTGCCTGACAGATGTGTGCCTTACCTGCAGGACATATGTGTGCCTTCATCTGCTTGATAGATGTTTGCCTTCATCTGCTGGATAGATATGTGCCTTCACCTTTTGGACAGATGTCT
The DNA here is from genome assembly GCA_031769625.1 of Taudactylus pleione. Lineage (NCBI taxonomy): Eukaryota > Metazoa > Chordata > Amphibia > Anura > Myobatrachidae > Taudactylus > Taudactylus pleione. The sequence goes on along the minus strand of JAUIMM010000017.1, from coordinate 3,100,508 downwards.
ACTTTCACCTGCTGGACAGATGTCTACCTTCACCTGCTGGAGAGATGTGTGCCTTCATCTGATGGACAGATGTGCACCTGCTGGACAGATGTGTGCCTTCAAAAACCTGACAGATGTGTGCCTTTATCTGCTGGACAGATGTCTGCCTTCACCTGCTGGATATATGTATGTCCTCACCTGATGTATATAAGTGTGAATTCACCTGCCTGATAGATGTGTGCCTCACCTGCTGGACAGATGTCTGTCTTCACCTGCTAGACAGATGTGTGCACCTTCATCTGGTGGACAGATGTCTACATTCACCTGTAGGACAGATGTGTGTGCCTTCATGTCTTCACCTGCTGGGCAGATGTGTGTGCCTTCTCCTGCAGGACAGATGTATGCCTTCACCTGCTGGGCAGATGTGTACCTTCACCTGCTGGACAGATGTCTGCCTTTACCTGCCTTATAGATGTGTGCCTCACCTGCTGGACAGATGTGTGCCTTCACCTGCAGGATAGATGTGTGCCTTACTTGCAGGTCAGATGTGTGCATTCACCTGCTGGACAGATGTCTGCCTTCACCTGCAGGACAGATGTTTACCTTCACTTGCAGGACAGATGTGCACTTGCTGGACAGATGTCTGCCTTCACCTGCTGGACAGATGTGTGTCTCACCAGCTGGATGGCTGTGTGCCTTCACCTGCAGGACATATGTGTGCCTTAACCTGTAGGACAGATGCGTGCCTTTACCTGCTGGACAGATGTATTCCTTAACCTGCAGGACAAATGTCTGCCTCCACCTGCTGGAAAGATGTGTGCCTTCACCTGCAGGACAGATGTGTGCCTCCACCTGCTGGAAAGATGTGTGCCTCCCCATGCTAGATAGTTGTGCCCATGCTTCCACTGGACTGCGAGGTTAATTCACGTGCTCGACATTTGCTTTCATCCACTTGTTTTTCTATGACAGTTTTCAGTATTCAACTTTATCTTCTTATTAGTAGATGTATCTATTCATATGCATATCTATGCTTGTATTAATGTGTTGATTAATTTGCATTCATTACTTTTCATTGTTTGCATACATTTATCTCAGATGTTATCTCATTTACTTATTTTCTCATTTGTTTCTCTTTAATTTACTGCTTTATGAAGTACCTCAATTACTTTCATTGCTCATTTATTTACATTGTGAAACCAGAGACACTGAATAAATCAGTCACTCTGTTGCATATTGATGGTGATTATACATTTTCTCATTGAAACCTGACATTCATTCACTTCCTTATGCCTGTAATTTATTTCCTCGTTAATTGATTTATTTAATTCCTCATTTAACTGCATTTTGTCTACTTATTGATATATCTTTAACTTCCATCAATGTCTTTTCAGCTATGTTTTGTCATTTTTTCCAGCTATTCTCATCTTGACAAATTCCATTTGAAATTTAGCCATCCAATTGTTTTAACTCATTGATTTCACAAACTCATTGGCTGACAGTTGCCAAGGACACCTCTGTATTTTTAAAAGTATAGATTTTATTCCTGTCCAGCGCCTCTCATAGACAGGGATGGTTACAAAATCTCATGAGATGCATATTTTATTGGTTTGCAAATGTGACAAGGGAAAGTGGACTCAGCAGAGCTGTTGCTTCCACAAGATGAGAACCTTGTCTCAGGTATCACAATTCTAGAGTAGCAGAGGTGAGGATCCCACTTCTCCTTGTTGATCACTTTATATTTCTCCTTCTCTTGTACTACAATAGCCTGCAGATGGTATCGCTTTCATTGTGGACTGACTGCATGAATTAGTGACTAATTTTTGTGTGCTTTCTTATACACAGTACTACAATGGTAGTAAATTACTTTCATTGACCTCATTGGCCTCATCCATCAGAAATAACTACAATATAGCTATCTATGATGGGCTAAAATGTGAAAAAAAAGTTAATAACACATGAACCTGACTATTGTTTAAGTGCTATTAAATATACAGTGTATTTTCAATGAAATTTATGAATCTGCCTTTAAAAAGCTGCCATTTTGACAGTTGCCCTCTGAGTCTTGACTTTTTGTTTGCACTATACCTGATTTATATCCTGTACATCTGTTTTACTTTAGCTTGTACTTCAGTCATTCATTGTCTTACATCTGGTACCTTGGTCTTGACCATTCCTTGTCTTGAGGCAACATTATAGACAAGGAATGGGCCCAATTCTTTGATGTTGTCAGAAATCCCCAGATCAACCTGGATGCTGCTGAATTTCTTAGTTTATGGTCTAGTTAATTGTCTACCTTGAACTTGACCACAGCATGTTAAGCATTAGGTCTAGACTACCTTTGATCCAGATTATTCCTTTTCAACTGCCTTGACCATACTAACCATACCTTGTATTTCACCTCGAGTGACCCTTCCATGAGGACCCTTATCCTGCATCTTTTTCCTGCCTCAAATCTAAGTATATAAAGAGGTTCATTCTTTTTATTAACTTTGATCCCAGTTAAATAAATGCTTTAAATGACTAAACTACCTCATTTGACTCGTACTGCCAAACAGAATGTCTGTAGCCTGGATAAAAGGTATCCGAATACTGTATCTATGCTTTCAGCAAGAAAAGTGTCAAGAGCAACTAAAGGTTCTGAAAGTGGAACTTTTTCTTCCATATTTAAGCACACGTAACCTGCACAGATTCCAAATAAATCCTCTTTGTTTTTTATACACTCTGAATATAGATTTTCACTGCACCTCTATATGCTCCATCAGAAATTTATTCACCTGTTCACTGATGTTTTGAATTATTATGGCTCATTACTCAGAGCTTCATGAGAGCAGTAAGGAGCTGTGAAATATATTTAATTAAATTATGACTTGTTGTTACCTTTATTTTTAAAGTAAAAATGTGCTCAGACCCTCACCACCTCCTTCCTGCACTGCTTATTTAGCCAAATTAGCAGACACATTACAAGCAGTCAATGGTAAACTTATAGTGAAAATATGTAGACAATACATAGTAAGAGGAGCGTGCTAATATTTCATGATGAGGTCTCATCAACTGCTGTTTCTTTTCCAATGCTATTTTCTATTACACTTAGTGACAGGCAGAATATGGATGCATTTACTGTAGTACGCTCAATGTAAAAAAATTGATGTCAGATCGGTCTGCTCCTGAGATTAAAAAAGAAATAAACCCTTAAAACAACCTGTTCTAGGATAATGGCAGTACAAGGGAGGAAGGAGGTGGGCCTGACTGCTGCTGGAGAAAAAAGGTGACATTTCACATAATCATACAGTCATTTTACAGCCCACACATTAAAGCGATGGATACATCCATGGCAGAGCTGCCGATGGTCTGTAGGGTTCCCAGCTTTGAAAGCTAACTAGACATCTAAAGTGCAAGCATGTCCGGATCACTTAGAGATGACATTTAAAGGTGAAGTTATTTTAGGACCAAATAATATAAAGCAAACTAAAAATGACAAGTCATTTCTTAACCAACTCAGTTTACTGCTTTTCATTTTTAAGGTTTAACTCATCTACTATTTCAATAACAAGTACCAAAATGTGTAAATGGCAGAGGTCCTATTTTTGAGTGTTCAGCCATTTGGAAGATAGTGACACCCTAGCTCCTCATTTATCCTAAATGATCATCCTTTGACACTTCTGTGGTGTTAATATAGCTAACCGCAGTTACCCTCCGTGTAGAGATTCAGGTAGACTTGCAGCATGAGTATCCTGCCAAATGTTCGCTTTTAGATTTTTTGTGACCAGGTTAATTTATCATTCCACTCTTCAAAACTCTTGGGATAACTTGTAACATTTTCTCAATAGTAGAGTAGATTGAATATCAATAGTAGAGCATGGTAAGGGAATGAAATCTATGTTTGACCTATATTTATAGGACATTCAGGTAGATAAAGACATTGGGGTATATTTACTAAAGTGCAGGTTTTTAGAAGTGCCCCTAGCAGCCAATTAGATTCTAGCTATTAAATTATAGAAGGTGCTAGATAAATAAATAGAATCTGATTGGTTGTTATGGGCAACAACTCCACTTCAAAAAAAAAAACCTGCACTTTAGTAAATATAGCCCATCAAGTAAATTCTTCAATGTAACCTTGCAGAAAATGTTTTAATATAATCCACATCAGGATCACCTTCAAACTACCAGAGAGGAATTGTAAGATAAATAGTACCCTATATCCCTATAACCTGCTAGAGAGTCAGATTTTGTATAGATGCCTACCTAGTTGGGTACTCTTTCTAGGACTGCTATTAACAAAGATTTTTTTACTTGTTAATTTTGGTTTTACTTAGATTCTGCTCGGAACAGCATCTCTACAGAGGCGGCAGTTGCAGGATGGTAGAAGTAGGCAAAGTAGTTCCAACCTACTTCCATCATGGAACTGCCTCTGGGTGGGAACCTTATCAGTTCCACTGAAGGTAGTGAGTGGCAGCTGGAGCCAGTACATAATTGTATGCTAAAGAGTCTCCTTTACCTGGAGAAAAGGGGAACTGACTGCTAATCGCAGACAACAACAGGTGCCAGGTCATGCACAGGATGAGTGGATGCAGTGACTCCGGCCAGCACCACTTTCATACCTGTCTTCACTGATTCAAGTCATCAAATAACAACTCTCCTTCTCCCTTTGTAACATTTCTTTTTACAGGTAATTGTTTCCTTCTTTACTTTCCTTCAGATAGAAAACCTACTATGTGAGTCACAGTTCAAATCTGATCAGAGGTTTTAGGTCTCATGCAGGTTGCAAACCCTTTATACTCTCCTTAGCGAGGATACCGAAAAATGTGAATGTCCATCCAAGATGGAAGCTTGTCTAAAGGCACACATCCACTAGAAGACAGGCAAAAGACTGCACGATTACGACATTGTAATCGTGCAGTCGTTTGTCAGTCAGTGATGTGCCTACACTGAACGAGCAGTCGTTCAGTGTAGGAACATCAATCATCTGCAAAGATGTTGAACCTGACGTTATCGGTATTGTCCAGCATGTTTGCCCAATGATAGATGTCTAAACGACCAGCGGGAGCGCGCATCGCTGGCCGGTTTAGACATTTTTCTTAACGATTTGTGAACGATTGAATGATAACTATATCATTATCGTTTAATCGCTCAAATTAATCGGGGTAGAAAGAATAGGAAACTGTAAGCCATTCTTAAGTCAGTATATATTGCAGCTGGAGTTTCCCTTAAGCCAATCTTACCTTTGGCCTGGATTAATACATCAGTGTGGACAGAGCTATATTAAACAGTCAATAGTAATTTTTAGAGTAAGTAAAGTCCAGGCTTGAATTGCAAGTAATCTAAATACCTGATGGATACAACTAGGGTTTTCTGGCTCATTGGGGCTAGGATTTTAACTAGATATGTGTGCTGATTCCCGTGTTTTGGTTTTGTATCTGGATTCATCTTCTTTTGGATTCGGTTTTACAAAACCACCCTTAAGTGTTTTGGTTTTGGATCTATGTTTTTTTTAAAAAATTGCTAAAAAGTTTTTGAAAACTACTAAAATAATGTAATTTTTGCCATGCAAAACCTGAAATTCGGATTTAAAACAAAGGAAGTTCAGAACCGCGATTCAAGTCTGTCCGGATCTTCTGAGGAGATAAGAACCGCGACTTGGATATGTTCTGGTTTCACAAAATTCAGGTGGATTTGGAATCCTCAGCTTATCTCGGCTCCTGAGAAATGGATGCACCGTCTGATAAATATTCTTTGCACCATCTGTTTGTGGTAAAGCCTATAATGGTTTATTTAAAGAGACATCTCCAACTCTCTGCGCAGTGACAGAGTAAATGAGAAGTCATACAGATTTCTCCCTTCAGAGCAGAAAATAAGCAATTTTAAGCACATATTTGAATAATAATTTACAAAGGGGTGTTCATGACAACATTACAATACAGACATATCATTGGAGGATGTATAATAAAAGGAGTAACAATGTACAGGGGGTGGTTAATGGGACACGTAAGAGAAATCAGATGATGTTCAGGTGATCTTTGTGACATTAAAATGACTAAGTCATATTGACATCCAGCAGATAACATGATGTTAGTTCTTCACTTAAAACAAGTAAGAACTGAGGCTGATGTTTGTCTTGTCTCAGATTGAGCGGCGCCATCAATTACATAGTTCATGAAATTCTCTTTAAATCCACATTTTATGGTAATCCTTCCCTTTAGTCACCGCAAGAGTTTAACTGAAGACAATTATTTTGAACAAACCTAATTATTTAAGCAAGCAATACAGACACCATTTTGATTTAACTCTAACACGTCTAAGCAACAAGCTTCCAAGCCCTGAGTCACAGTTGGCATGATGGACAAAATGCCCAACAAACAAAAAATGTCTGTGGTGGGAATCAACTGCTTCACTTCTTGGACTAGTGATTATTCTTCCCTGTGTATAGGGCAAGGGGTGCATGTACAGCCACATCAGCTGGATTCTGGTGAGCTTGACTCAGACTGGATTTAAGCTCAACCAATCAGAGAGGTCCCATTTCAAAAGGTGTGAGCTAATCACGGCTTGCCCCTTGCCGTGACACAGACAGAGATGGAGGTCATTCCCTCACTCACACTAATTTAAGGAAGTACAAGGTGGCAAGCGGTAGTACTACGGTGGAGAAAAATAAGACAGATGCTGCAGACCAGGACCAGAGCCCTGAAGGGAAAAGACACTGGAGAGGATGTGGCAAGAGAATAAGATGACAGAGAAGCCCTGGGAAAGTGGTGGCCCTCAAGTGAAGTACTTCAGAAGTCCTGAGGCAGCTGAGGGATCCTTTCCTCAGGTGAAGCCCAGACTACAGACAGCAAGACCCAGGGGGGATTTTGTAACTTTTTCCACTAGGCCACCAGGGATTTTCATGAGTATATAGCTTCAGGCTCTAAACCCGTGCTGCATAATTATAACTTTGGGCACTAGGCCTGTGTTGCATAGCATAATTCTGGAAACTAGTCCCGTACAGCTCATACTGGGCACTAGGCCCATAGACCCCGGCCATTAGGCCCAAAAATAGGTTGCCTCCATTAAATAAGGTAGACATCAAGGACCAAGTGGGAGGGACATCAGATGAGTACACCCAACTAGTGGCTCTCTATGTGCATGGGTTTGTCCAGCTCCCACACTATGCTGGGCCTCATAGCTGGCACTGGGTGAGAAGGGGCTGTCTGACTCCCATCCCAACAGTAGGCTTAGGAAAAACATATACTCTCTCCATTTCCCAATTGTATCCTTACCCCACAATAAATAATAAAGTCCCTTAAATTAGGAAAGGTACGCTGATTGGCATTGTAAATAGAGTTAGCTGTGATTACTTAGTGAATGCTTACCATATTGTACATGGTATTGTTAGTGATTTTGTGTAACAGATATTGTGAGAGTGTGAAAGTACGTGTAGTACACCACACCTGAGATTAATGAAGTTAATGTCATTGTTTATACTAGGCAAGTGTTAGTTAGGGCTGGATTCATTAGTAAGTCACCTAGTTGTTGTTTAGTGTGATGACATATAGCAGTTATTACTTAAGGTAGGTGTGTGGGTGGGAAGTCATCTAACAAGATGACAAGTGCAGTTCTGGTGAGTGCCAAAATCCATGTTTGTGCTGTTTTCCCTTTCATTTTCTCTTGGGAAAGTTTTGATACCACCACACATATGTGCCCTCTATGTTCCACCTCCACAGTGCGCAACCTCAAGTGGTGGGATGGCCTCAGAGCCAATGATGACCATGCACTCACTAGGGTGATCACCCCTATTCTAAACTTGTTCTTTCCTCGGAGGTAATGCTGTTTCTAACTCATTTTTTATTTACCTTTAGTCTACGCCATCACACCCAGATCTTATGTATGCAGCAAGGTATAGAGCCTCCAGCATAGTATGACTGGCAGCCTCAGGTGGATCGAGTGGTTAGACAATCAGTTGCGAAAATCTAACTTCATACTTTCCAAGCCAATTGTTTTTCTAGGGCTGCTGTTTCATTCCAAAAAGGAGAAGGCGATTCTTTCATTGCAGGTGCTAGTAAAGTGGCTGGTATAATTATTTTATTAGTCCCTTTTAATTTCAATACAAGTCTCAGAGTACACTTGAAATCCATATTTATTAGTAACTATGGTACCTCTGCTGCTGCTGCTCCTTCAGGAACTGAGGTGTGAGTCTGGTCTGGTACGCTTATGAGAACACGTGTCTCCTGGATTAATTTGAATCCAAGAGATACCATGACACGCCACATGGTGCTGCTGTATTCTGGGAGCAAGCTGGGGCTGAAGTGCAATCTTGCCCTAATCCCAACTGCATATACAATTATATATTAGGCACATGGGGTAGCATGTTAACGCTGTTGGCCACACAGTTCCCAGACTGTAACCTTTAACTATTGCTAAATATGCCTGTAGCAGTCTGTAGCAAAGCCACACGTATACTATGTGGTGATAGAGGGGTCTATTTATCAAGCAGTGAAAAGTGTGGAGAAGTAAACCAGTGGAGAATTTGCCCATAGCAACCAATCAGCTCCTACTTATTATTTTATAGGCTGTACTTGATAAATGCTACTTGAAAGCTGATTGGTTGCTATGGGCAACTTCTACACTGGTCCACTTCCCCACTCTTTTCACTGCTTGATAAATAGACCCCTATATCTTAAATTGACACTAACTTCAATAGTTGTCTGTGCTTATAAAAGGACAGTGTATATGCTAGACATAATGTGATGTTATCGCCCTGTGCAAGCAATAAGCAGAATCCTATGGTTTGTCTGCTATCTCATATTTTCAGCCTTTCCTGGACCTGGGCACACCACCTATGACAACATACTGTGTTCCAACAATGAAGTCACATTTTTGTGTTTTTTACTGTCATGAACCTAAACTATAGTATTGTGAGAGGATTTTCACATCTCTATTCAATTTTCAGGAAGGCTCTGAGAGATTAAGGTATTATAGGGAGAAAGTAAATATGGTACAGTAAATACGGTACAGTAATATGGTACTGTACTAAATTGTGAGATCTGCAAGTAGATTTATTACCATCATAAAAAGTAAAGTAAAGTCCTGAAGCAAGAATTTGTTGCAGTCATTCCATAATATTTATGTTAGACAAATAATATTGAAAAATAAAAAAAAATTAGGATAAAAGTTCATTTAAATAATTGAGCATCTCCCGTCCATATCTCAAACCTGCAGGGAGAACAAAAGATATTTGTTTGGTAAAACAAAGAATAAGAGGTTAGCTGGTGGCAGTTGATCTATCTTTTCAAGTCAGTGCTCAGCGGGCAGCGTTGATTAATGATATCTTCCAGCTCTTAGAAACAACAGAATTTCATTTCTTTCTCTCCCCATTATTAAAGGTTTCTCTCTCCAGTCATTCTGGATTAATGATGGAGTTTGTTTAGTTTCATTCCTTGTCTCCTCTATTTTTCCGCCTCAGCATTTGCAGACTATGAAAATTTTTTTTTTTCCACTATACTTATTGGCCATTTAGGCAGATTATGATATAGGCAATATAGAGAATAGTTCTACACCTGGCACAAAAATAAATGTAAGATGCTTCTTGTAGTAGAGAGAATGGTACTTCCACACCAGCTAGGAGAGAGAAAGATGGCAGGAAGAGCGAGAGAGATGGGAGTGAGCGATATGGGGAGAAGAGAGAGAGCGATGGAAGGAGGAAGGAGACAGAAGTCAGGAAGAGGGAGATATGAGAAGAAGAGAGAGTGAGATAGAGGAAGATAGATGGGATAAATAGGGGAAGAGAGAGATAGGAGGAAGAGAAATATAGATGAGAAGATGATGGGAGGATGTTGAGGAGAGAGAGAGAGATGGCATGAAGAGTAGAAGGGATAGAGAGATTGGAGGAAGAGGAGGAGGGAAAGAGATGAGATGAAGAAGGGGAGAAAGATGGGAGAAAGAGTGGGAGACAGATATGAATTAAGAGGAAGAGGGGCAGATGGGGAAGAGAGGTATTGGAGGAAGATGGGTAAGAAAGATGGAAAGAAGGGGGAAGAGAGATGAAAAAGTTGACACCGGGAACAATAGCTAGTGACTTGACAGGTCTAAAATATTAGTAATAAAATAATCCCCCTTCATAGACACCAAAACCAAGATATTCATTGTGAATTCACACAAGTAATTTAAATTAGTCTTTATTATGAAACAGTTTAGCGACAATGTTTATCCACTTATAATAAAGATTCTATGGTTGACATGTAATATGATCAGAGTTTCCATCAAAAAGGATGTAATAGGCAGGGGGTAAGAAGGTGTCAACCTAACTCAATAGCGACTACTATATATTTGGCATCTGCTGTAAGCCGCCAAAATCTTGTCAATCTTTCAGCGAGTTTCATAACATGCTGTGTTTGCATTGATAGTATTGTAGCTATTGGTTGTTCAAATTCACAAGAGTTTGACCTCATGACCCTATATAAGCATACATTTTGCATTATTTTCTTTGGAAGGAGCTAGGTGTAGGAGAGCATAGTGGTGTGCTGGTGTAATTTGTTTGGAGTTTAGCGAAACTTACATTTGATTACGGATTGATTTGTTTTTGTGACTTTGTATGTCTAGTTTCTTATATTTATTTTCACAACATGTTGTCCTTGTATTTTCTGCTTGTCCTGTCTTATCTGTGTGTGAGTGATGTATGAGTATTGTGTGCTAGTGTCTGTTAGTTCTGTTTTCATTTTAACACAGTTTTAGTGTTATTTGTCAGTGTGGTGGAGGATGGTGACTGGAAGGAGGATTTAGAGACATGTTAGTGAAGTGGATGATTTGATAGGGGTACCCACTGAATTAGTGTTACAAGTCAAGGTCACGACTTGTATCCTTCGAGCAGTTTACCCAGTCAGGGCGGGGTTACTCCAGTTTCTCCTGTCACTAAGCGATCGGCACGCCTCAGGAAGTGACGTGTTGTCTACAATGCTGCGTGATTGGTGATGCCTCCTATTTGTACTCATTGGACTTTTGCCACCTCACCGACTATAGCGTGTCTGTGAATGTCATTGGCTTGGCTACTTGGTCAGTGTTCTGCTCCTCCTCGTGGCTTCCGTGCCACCTCTGACTCTTCAGCTTCTTCTACGGCTTCCAAGCCGCACCGACATCACCGTGCTGCCATCGGCTCTCCAAGCCGCAGCACCAACTTCTAACTTTACTTTCATCGGCTTTTGCCGTGCCTTCGGCAAATTTGCTGCACCAACAGCTTCCATGCTGTTACCAGCTCTCCAGCTTCCTCTACGGCTTCCAAGCTGCACCTACACCTCTCCAAGCCGCAGCACCAATTATTCACTCCTTCACCATCGGCTTTTGCTGCACCTTCGGCACATTTGCTGCACCATTGGCTCTCAAAGCCACAACAAACTACCTGTCTATCTACTAATGGCTATTGCCGCACCATTGACACACAAGCCGCATCATCGGCACATTTGCTACACCATCGTCTCTCCATACCACAACATACTACCTGTCTATCTATTGATGGCTATTGCAGCACCATTGGCATGTTTGCCACATCATCGGCACATTTGCCGCACCATTGGCTCTCAAAGCCATATCATACTGCCTACCTACTAACGGCTATTGGCGCACCATCGGCACCTTTGTCACTTCTTCGGCATACTTGCTGCACCATCGACTCACCACATCATTGGCTTCCAAATCATAAATCTCTCCCACTGCATAAACTCCTTCTTCTCACCTCCGGATTCCAGTTATATATACATTGGACTGGTTTTAGGCAAAGTTAAAAGGCAGGAGATAGGAAGGGCTTGAGCCATATAAAGAAGGTGCCAGAAATGGCATGAACCCACACTGACTAAAACACCCTAACATAGGCAGAGTGTGTAGGGGTCAGCGCGAGGCAGATAGTGCGAGCGCTGCAGTCGGGAAGCAGAGAGGCTCGCGGCCAAAGTAAGAGTCGCGTGCCTCTGTAGCCTGGTGTATATATAACAGTCGGCGGCTCTGCCGGCCAGTCTGCAGGTCCCTCTCTCCAGTGCCGGCCCTCCTGTGACCCGGGCAGCCAGTGGGCCGCAATGAGCTGCCGGGCGCAAGAGGTACTCACCCTGCCTTGCTGGTGTTGCAGGGGATGGTGGTGTCACGGGAAGTGGTCCCAGTGGCAGAGAGGAACATAGGGACCTGCACTGATTGGGGCGTTTTCTGTGGGAGGAGGCGGCTGGCTCAGACTGAAGGCCAATGGTGGAGGAGAGACTGCCGGCGTCATGGAGCAGGCAGCGGCTACAGTCATGTTCAGGATGCGGAGCAGTGGCTGGGATCCAAATTGGACAGGGCAGCAGCAGCAGCACTGTGCTGGAGTGAGTAACTGCCGCTCTTACACCCAAATAGGAAGCCTAAACCTTTATTTCAGTCCCCAGACACAAGCAGGCTAAAACAGCTCATATAGACAAGGGTGTGATGGACATAGGAGGCAAAGGGGAATATACTACAGTAGCACTCAAATAATACCCAGGTAGCTTATTGTTGCAGTAGAGTAAAGGAGAGACACTAGTATTATATAAAGCATTGCTGCATTTAAGGCTTACTATTTAAAGCGCCTAGAGAGAGATGTTGGAATGAGCATCAATTCTACAGAGTCAGAGGAGACAATTTAGTAAAAGCAGCAGAATTAATCTATACTCTTGTGGTTTCATACAACTAAATCCAGTGACAGACATGTTAGACTACATGCCTTAAGGTGCCTGAGTAATCATAACAAGGATTATTATAGTGTGTACAAATAACACAAGAAGAATTGCAACAATTACCACTCTATTTGCAGGGGAAGTCAGTTTAACTCAGAGAAATAGTGACATTGGTAGTTCAGTAGTAAAATATTGTTATTCTTATGAACAAAAGTATCTATATTTATAATGGAGACAAAGCAGTGAAAAGCAATTTTTATTTAACGCACCCACTCACAACCCTGCAAATGGATATTAAATATCTGTCAGAAGTGGAGACAATTGTATTGTGTGTGTTCCTGAAGACGGGGTCACGTTGCCCCGAAACGTCGAAATAAAGACACCTTTCTTCACTTATAAAGAAGTCTCCTGAGTGCCGCTGATCTTTTTGCCACGTTTATATATATCTATATATATATATATATATGGTATCCTGTGTTGCTCTCAAAGTTGTAACAAGAAAAAATATGTACTGGTGCATGTATTCTGTAACGGATTCAGTATGATTCACTGCCGGCCGCATGGACGGCAGTTCAAATCCCGACAGTGGCATCCCGGCAGCAGTGAAAACCCTGATCAACCCAAGGTAAGTATTTCCTACCCTATTCTACCCCCTAACCCTAACTCTGCCTTAGGGGTGCCTAACCCTAACCTCCCCCCAAGTGCCTAACCCTAATCCCCCCCCCTAAGTGCCTAAACTTAACCCCCCCTTCCCCGCCGCCTATACCTAAGTCCCCCGGGGGGGGCCTAACCCTCCCTTCCCCTAGCCTAACCTTAAACTCCCGAGGGGGTGCCTAACCCTAAGTCCTCCCTGGGAACCCTAAACAACCCCCCCCGCGGTAAGCCGGGTGTCGGACTCCAGGCAGTGGCGGAACTCCCGGGAGACAATGGAGTCAATTGCCGCTGGGCGCCAGCCCTGAAGGGGGCTCCTGGCTCCATTGTCATCCAGGCCAGCCACTGCTGAGCAGCTACATGGAGAAGGAGCGCGGCTGATCGGCTCTCCACCTCCAGTGGCGTAACTACGGGGATGCAGGGGGTGCACCACCTGCACCCTCCATTTGCCGGGCGCCCGCTGAGTGTGTTACTAGCGGGCGCCTGGCTCCTTCTCCCCCGGCGGCAGCGGCAGCCGGAGCTCACTCCTGAGTTCCGGGTCCCACAGTGCACTATGGGAATGACATCATGACGTCACTCCCATAGTTCCGAGGAGCGGGCGTTGGGTGCGGAAGGCAGCAGCACTGGAGCGGGGATTAAGGTAAGTGTTATTTTTTATTTTTATTTGTGTGTGTGTGCGTGCGCTTACTACAGGAGGCATTACTGGGGGGTGCTTACTACTGGGGGGTGCTCACTACAGGGGCTTACTACAGGGGGCATTACTGGGGGTGGTGCTCACTACAGGGGCTTACTACAGGGGGCTTACTACTGGGGGCACTATGGGGGCTTACTACTGGGTGCCCTACAGGGGGCTTACTACTGGGGGCATTACTGGGGTGGCTCTACTGGGGGCTTACTACTGGGAGCACTATGGGGGCTTACTACTGGGGGGCCTACAGCGGGCTTACTACTGGGGGCCCTACAGGGGGCTTACTACTGGGGGCATTACATTGGGCTTACTACTGGGGGCACTATTGGGAGCACTACACGGGCCCTTACTACTGGGGGCACTTCAAGGGACATTACTACTGGGGCACTGCAGGAAACATTACTACTGGGGGCACTACAAGGGCATTACAACTGGGGGCACTGCATAGGGGGACAACTACTGGAGGTACCGCGTAGGGGAACCATTACTGGGGGGCACTACATAGGCGGGCACTGCATAGGGGGACCTCTACAGAGGGCATTGCAAAGGGGGACCACTACTGGGGGAATTGCATAGGGGGGTGGCGGCAGCTGGGGCTGGTATAGGTGCTGGGGGGTTGGATAACTTTAATTGGGGGAGGGGGGCACCAACATTGATCTTGCCTCCGGGCACATGGGATGAAGTTACGCCACTGACTCCCGGCTTAGGTAAAATGACAGGTGTTGGGATTTCGACGCCTGTCATTTAACCCCTTGCCAGGATTAGACAGTCAGGAAGCAGACGGTCGGGATTCCGTCCGTTGGCTTCCCTTCTGTAACGTAATGTTGGTTACTGTTTATGTTATGTAAACCTAAGTAGTTATCTAAAGAAAATTTATGTTTGGATCATTTTAACATCATAGAGAATATACTTTGTCTAATTTCTATTAATTTAAACAACATCAATTTGACCCGTCATATAAACATTTTTCAAAAATTCATAACCTTTTGTGTTTATTCAAATGAAGACAATATTTGACTTAATAGCTTACAGTTCCATATTACATAACTGGGTTTTCCCAAGTAGGCCCACATACTATAATAATACTTGGGTGGAGGCACCGATAACATTATATGTACCACTTTTTGGGAGGATATAGGTGGGTATACATTAGACTAACTAGTGAAATGGGAGTAACCTGGTGTCCCTTTAGAGGGTAAAGGGGGGTTACACAGCATCTTTTGACAGAGCACTTTTACAAAAGTGATACCATTCAATCACAAATACCATTCAAGTGCAGTCAGTACTATTTTTTTTTATTTTTTCTTTCAGATATATTAGCCAGACTAGCAACTGGTTTACTCTGACTAGCAGCTAATTAATGGAATTAATTTATTTATTAATATAAAGAATATTTTTTAGCGCCAGGAATTAGAAGCAACTAGAGTGGAATCACAGGTTACTTTGACTTTTCCTGACGTGCACATGGTGTACTGTACACAGGCCAGCCCTATTCTTGTGAGTTACACATTTTTAACATGTTTTCCCTGTAGCAATACACAATTGTTTTAGCATAATTTTTTTTTAAATAAAATAGATGCAAAAGTGTCTCCTGTAAACAATAGTTTAGTATGAAATTTCTGCTGTGCACCATAGAAAAAAACAATCACACTCATCCTAGATTTTGTTATCTGTGTGTATTTTTTAATGTAACATAAATAATTTATTAGTCCTTGCAATAATATAGGCAGTGCAGTTTGTGTGGAGTCTAGTGAGTTATATGATTACTCTTGAAAATTCAAACAATAGTTAAGGTCCAGTCTTTTAATTTAATGATGCCCCATTTTTCCACAGATACACCACTTTGACAGAAGGTACCAGCCAAACAATGCCAGCAGACACAGGATGATAGGAAAGAAGCTGGTGAGTAGTCCTAAAATGCAAAGTGTAAAATATTATTAATGTATCAATGTTAGCAACATTACAAACTATGTTTATCCTAATAAAAAAAAATCTAGAACAGATTACTGCCTTCACAGTGCCTAAGGACCCCTTGGTGCTTCTGCATCACAGGCCCTTGCATTCAGCCACACACAAATGAATAATGTATCTGTATGCAATGCTGCCAAGCTGCTTATTGCTGGAAGCTGAAAGTCTCACACTCTTCATTCTTGCAACACACTTATAGATAGAACTTGGTTTGTCACATCCATGTGGAGTATATCACCTCCCTGTTATAAAAATACCACAAAACATCTCTCATTGGGTAAGTCTGAAGTGGCCTTTCACAGGTACATGTCTGTCACCTTTGTCCTCAGAGCGCTATAGCGTGGTGACTTTTTCTTTAATTTGCCTCTTATTCTCACCACAGATGTAGCAAAACACCACTCAAACTGTACCAGAGACGCTGTGACTCTAACCTCAAAGGAATTCCTTTTAAATATGTGCAAAGTCATAGATGAAGCACGACAGAACTTGGCGTGAAAAAAAGCCATGGCTGCTGCATCGTAGCACTACCTCCTTCTCACTCACAGGGCTCCATTTTACTCACTAAAGGGGTTATATTCTCCTTTCAGTGTTCAACTAACAGCAGTAAGCTTAGCTTATGGCTGCTTGTCACTGTACCGTCCGTTTGCACCAGCTATAAATGGCGGCAGCAGTACAGTCCCCATTGCCAACAATGAGGACCCAGCATAAGCCCTTCTGAGGAGGGGCATGTTGCTAGACCTTGCAGGAGGATAAGTAATGTTAATTAATGGAAGAATATTTGTTAGTATTACTGTGATAATAAAACTAGATATGCCATTGGTAATAAGCATTATTGTTAAATGAAGCCCACGTCCAGATAAATGCACATCAGCTGCATTAAGTACCACAGCCATAACTACAGCCACACAGAAGGGAAATGTCCTATGGGCAGGTTTACATAGGATTAGCATGTGCTGTAATAGGCCACTTATGTTATATGTGATAATAGGCCTGCAACTTATTCATTTCCCTGGCCTGTACATTGGGCGTGTTGTATGTGGAATGATTAAAGTGGGATTCTGGCTAGCTTGCTTGTATTTGCATACTGTTACATATGACAATTTGAAACTCACTGAAAATAAATTGGAAATAAGCTGGAATCGCGACAGTTTTCCAAATTTAGAACCTATTACATTTCCCCCTGTGTCTTAAAGTTCCTGTGTGAGGGGAGTTCTTTTTACCTACAGGGTCGCCAAGAGGGGGGGGGAGCAGGACTCTTTACTCGGGCTCAGGCCTGTTGGAGGGGCCCGGTGGGGGCACGGGTCCTGAAGCCCTGCCCCGCGCCCATGTAACAAAATGCAGCAGCCACTTAGGGCAGGGAGAGAGAAGAGACTGTTGCTGCAGTAGCCTCTCTCTCCAGCTGCTGTGTGCTGGGCTGGGAAGAAAGGCTGCTGCAGCAGTAGTCAGTACTCTCTCTCTGTGATGTGCGGAGGGGGAGCAATTACACTCGTGCCCCCCACCCTCACCAGGTCTGACACCCGGGCCCCCTTGTGCGGGCGCGCGCATTCAATTTTTTTTATGATTTGTAAGGAGGGGGCCTGGCTACACCACCACGAGTTGGCCACACCTCCTCCCAGTACCAGGGCCCCGATGTGCTGTTGGCAGCCCTGTTCACATATTAAGCAGATACAGTGCATCCGGAAAGTATTCACAACACTTCAGTTTTTCCACATTTTGTTACTGTATTTTACAGCCTTATTCCAAAATGGAATAAATTCATTTTTGTCCTCAAAATTCTACACACAATACCCCATAATGACAACGTGTAAAAAGTTTTTTTGAGATTTTTGCAAATTTAATAAAAAAAAAACACTAAGAAATCACATGTACATAAATGTTCACGGCCTTTGCCATGAAGGTCAAAATTGAGCTCAGGTGCATCCTGTTTCCACTGATCATCCTTGAGATGTTCCCACAGCTTAATTGGAGTCCACCTGTGGTAAATTCAGTTGATTGGACATGATTTTGAAAGGCAAACACCTGTCTATATAATGTCCCACACTTGACAGTGCATGTCAGAGCACAAACCAAGCATTAAGTCCAAGGAATTGTCTGCAGACCTCCGATACAGGATTGTCTCGAGGCACAAATCTGGGGAAGGGTACAGAAAAATATCTGCTGCTCTGAAGGTCCCAATGAGCACAGTGGCCTCCATCATCCATAAATGGAAGAAGTTCGGAACCACCAGGACTCTTCCTACAGTTGGCCGGCTGTCAAAACTGAGCGATCGGGGGAGAAGGGCACTAGTCAGGGAAGTGACCAAGAACCCGATGGTCACTCTGTCAGAGCATTCCTCTGTAGAGAGAGAAGAACTTTCCAAATGGACAACCATCTCTGCAGCAATCCACCAATCAGGCCTGTATATTAGAATGGCCAGACAGAAGCCACTCCTTAGTAAAAAGCACATGGCAGCCCACCTGGAGTTTGCCAAAATGCACCTGATGGACTCTCTGGTCTGATGAGACAAAGATTGAACTCTTTGGTGTGAATGCCAGGTATTATCTTTGGAGAAAACCAGGCACCGCTCATCACCAGGCCAATATTATGCCTACAGTGAAGCATGGTGGTGGCAGCATCATGCTGTGGGGATGTTTTTCAGCGGCAGGAACTGGGAGACTAGTCAGGATAGAGGGAAAGATGAATGCAGCAATGTACAGAGACATCCTGGATGAAACCCTGCTCCAGAGCGCTCTTGACCTCAGACTGGGGCGACAGTTCATCTTTCAGCAGGACAACGACCCTAAGCACACAGCCAAGATATCAAAGGAGTGGCTTCAGGACAACTCTGTGAATGTCCCTGAGTGACCCAGCCAGAGCCCAGACTTGAATCCAATTGAACATCTCTGGAGAGATCTGAAAATGGCTGTGCACCGATGCTTCCCATCCAACCTGATGGAGTTTGAGAGGTACTGCAAAGAGGAATGGACGAAACTGCCCAAAGATAGGTCTGCCAAGCTTGTGGCATCATATTCAGAAAGACTTGAGGCTGTAATTGCTGCCAAAGGTACATCAACAAAGTATTGAGCAAAGGTTGTGAATACTTATGTACATGTGATTTCTTAGGTTTTTTTATCATATATTTAATTTGCAAAAATTGCAAAAAAAACCCTTTTTTACACATTGTCATTATGGGGTGTTGTGTGTAGAATTTTGAGGACAAAAATGTATTTATGCCATTTTGGAATAAGGCTGTAACATAACAAAATGTGAAAAAAGTGAAGCAGTGTGAATACTTTCCGGATGCACTGTATATTTAAACATATTTCAACAATCAAGATCTTCAAATAGGATTCCCTTTAGAGGAGAGGACTTACAACAATAATGCTTTTATGAGCCTCATAATAACGAGATGTTGTCTATCACCTCTGGAAATTCCACGTAGAGCAGTGATGGGCAACCTGATACACTTCAGTGGTCTCATTGGCTGGCCCTTTAAGTGTAATATGCAGCCCTTTTGAAGGTTAATCTCATTAGCAAGTTAAATTAATATATTTAGTCAAGGAAAGAAACACCTAACTATAATAAATATCAGTAGGCCTTTCAAACAAATTTTACAAACTATAACATACAGATGTAGCCACGATCATCTATCCTTATTATGGCGTATAGTGTGATATCACAGTCGCCCTGCGCCTGGTCACAGGGTGGCGTATTCTGTCATGGGGTGCCGCGGTGTGGCGCATTGAGGTTTAGCGTTGCGTATGGAGATCCCGACGAGTGTTATTACTAGTGTTCGTCCACCAGATGTTGCTTTTGAAAATCACAACTACGCATGAATGAGTTCTACAATGAAATAATGTACATACTCTACAGTATGATTTACATTGCAAACCTAATGTTATTATACATACAGGCACTGAGAGTCATTTCAGTGCAGTTAAAAAAAAAACAATGCCGGGACCCTCTGTCACGGTCCTGTGAACCGACCCTCCAGATACGCCAATCTGATAATCGCCGCCCAAGACTTTTACAGGATGCCTCAGTACGTGTGGTTAAATAAACTTGGCAACTGCCGCCAGCAGATGAAAACTGTAATGCTAAAGCATAAGGTGAGCTTCTGCTCTCACCTGCATAGACAATTGTCAATACTTAGAAAAATAGGTAACATGAGCTATATGAGGCCTTGGGTCATAAAAACACAGATCCAGAACTATAAATAATGTTTAATTCAAGAATATCTTCAAAGCTTATGTACAAAAAGTTACAAAGAATATAATAATGTTAAAAGGAATCACACAGTGTACTTACAATTTCCAAACTAAAATAAAGTAATAAATTGGATAAAAAAAACACTCAGTTGGATTGAATAGTTTTGGGATGAGGCCTTCCCACATGCAGAATGAACAACAAACTAGGGTTGAATTACCTACTTATGCCTGCTTCAAGACATCCCCCTCCCTGAGTTGATTTTAACACTTGTCAGCTCAGAGTGGATTGTCCAGCTGGCTGAAGCCTCGGGCTCTCCTGGCCACTTGAGCAGGGGTTCTTTTATTATACCTTCAGCTCCTTGTGAAGTTTGGGAAGCTGGGAGTAGGACAATAAACGTGACTTCTGATTAGGTGAGGGAATACCCACATCTGTAGAATTAATGTCTCTCGGTATAAATAACCATTCTTTGATCTCTGATACTACACAGAATACAGAATGACGGTTTATCAAGGGCCTGGCCAAATGTCCTGTAATTTCCACGGACATTTTTCTTATATGCCATATAGAATTGGACATATTTATGGCTGATGCAGGAAAACAGAACTTCCTATAATCTCTCTTGCTCATCTTCAAAAGGGATTAGTCCAGAGGAGTTTTGTCACCTATCCACATACAAAGGATGCTACACACCAATTTACAAGAGAATGTTAAATGTTTATACCAACACAGAGTTTTGTCACTTATCCATATACAAAGCATGCTACACACCAATTTACAAGGGAAAGTTACACGTTTCTACTAGCATAATATCATGTGCAGTTATGCCCATGCTGATGCGAAATCAGCTTTTCCGCTACACACCCAATCACTTTATAAAGTCCCCAGTGCCAGGTTTAAAAATGTCAACTTCCAAATAAAAATATTTGCTGTCTGTGCTTTGAAGAAGCACGCAGTAAAAAAAATAAATAAAAATAACCTTACCATTTATTGATATCACCATGTAATTGCAGGTAATGAGCACTTGCATCTGTGGCTTACGTAGCCTAGTGGTATCGCCAATAATTACCATGCTTTTTTCCAAGTGTTCTGCCCTGTTATTCACTTTACACTTCAATGTACATACTGTATGATTTACACTGTAATAATAATGTTATTACACATACAGGCGCTGAGCGTCATTTTCTGCAGTGCGCTCACACAATGCCGGTAACCCTGATCACCTTATAAATTCCTCAATGCCCGCATTAAAAATATGAGCTTACAAAAAAATATGTATAGTGTATTACAGTATGTGACAAATACTGTATGATTAGGTGTCTTCCAACTGTTCATAGTGCAGTCATTTTCTCGCCATTGTTTTATTTTTTATTTTGTGTATGTTCATATTTGTAATGCGGGCGCTGAGGACCTCATAAGGTGATCAGGGTTCCCGGCATTGTGTGAGCGCACTGCAGAAAATGACGCTCAGCGCCTGTATGTGTAATATTATTAGGTGATCCTATGACGAAATTACCAGGGTGTAAAGAAACGCGTTAGTAAGACTACTATTCTTTCATCTACAACGTTATTGCCATTGATCGCATGTACCCAGAAAGTAAGACTGCATACCCCACTGTGCAAATCTTCAGGCGGCTACAGAGACTCCGCTCCAACGCACTAAACACAAGGTGGCTATAGAGATCATCGGCACTTAGCTGTTTACTCTCCTGCAGAGCTTGTAAGATATACGGGAGTTCCGGCTGGCACAGGTGTTCACCGCTCTCCGCTGGGTAGAGATGTCGGTCTTATCAAGCTGTATGAACGGAGACGCCGGCAACTAGCACGGACCCTGGAGACAGTCACAGCAACATTGGGACGGCTTTGGGATCTATCGACTCGTTGCATTGGTAAGCAGCTTCATACTATCCAGCCTTCTTGGCATTTATTTCAATGGAACATATGTGATAACTACAGCTATATATTAGTGGAAACACTATTACTTATTGAATGAATGAAAGTTATTTCAAATAATTTCAACAAAGCGGATGTTACATTATTTTCCTTCTTTGCAATAAATTTGGAACTTTGCGACACTATACTCCATATTAGAGGATTTTTGACTATACAGTCTGTATCTTTTGGGACATTTTATATTACCGATCTTTTTCTACAAAGGAAGGGTCCTGTTCTCTTCATAATAATGTTTGATAGAATTATTATATAAGTATACTATCTATTTTTTAATAGATTTAATACAATGCTGGGACCCATACATTAATGTTATTATTATTAACAATATATGTTTTAATAAATTATATTTTTTACATTGTATTTATTTGTATAATTAGTTACTATTATGATTGGTATAGCGCAGTTCCTTTAAATATATTTTTTGTATTATTAGGATTACAGTGTAAATCATGCAGTATATACATTGAAGTGTAAAATGAATACCTGGGCAGAATTTTGCATGGTTTTTCAAAAGTGTACACACTAGCGACCTCAGCAGGAATTGAACCCTTCAGAAAAAGCCTGGTAAACATCAGCGATACCACTAGGCTACATAAGCCACAGAGGCAAGTGCTCATTACCTGCAGTTACATGGTGATCTCAATGAATGACAAGGTTTTATTTAACTGTGTGCGTCTTCAAAACACAGATAGCAAATATTTTTTTGGAAGCTGACATTTTTAAATCTGGCGCTGAGGACTTTATAAAGTAATAGGAGGTCCCGGCATTGTTTTTTTTTTTAACTGTGTGTGTCTTCTAAGCACAGACAGGTGAGTTCCAAGCATATTTTTCTTTAAGTTCATATTTTTAATGCAGGGGCAGAGGACTTTATAAAGTGATCAGAGTTACCGGTATTGTGTGAGCGCACTGCAGAAAATGACGCTCAGCACCTGTAGAGTACAGTATTGTACTATATGTACTGTATGTGTAATCATCGGCGATACCACTAGTTTCCATTAGTGGAGCAATCACCACCCAGCGGTGAAGCTATATAATTGCATGCTGTGGATTCTCTTGCGCCTTAGTGAGCCTTAGTGTGCTTTAGTGAGCCTTAGTACGCCTTATCATACTAGTATGTGAGCGTGCCAAAAAAGTTGGCATGGTTAATGGAAAATGGGGGCATGGTAACATGACAAACCACCGTTTCTCATCACTCTGGGAACATTCCTTTCCATTCCATATGCACCTTAATACCCCCATTAGTAGTGCCCCTTATTCAATGGCCCCATTAGTAGTGTCCCTTATGCAGTGCCCCTAGTAGTAGTGCCCATCATGCAATGCCCACTGTAGTAGTGCCCCTTATGCATTGTCACCAGTATCAGTGGCCCTTATGCAATGCACCCTGTAGTAGTGCCCATCATGCAATGCCCACTGTAGTGGTGCCCCTTATGAAATGTCACCAGTATCAGTGCCCTTTATGCAATGCACCCTGTAGTAGTGCCCCTTATGCAATGCCCCCAGTAGTAGTGCCCCCCGTTGTAGTGCACATTATGCAGTCTCCCCAATAGTAGTGCCCCTTATGCAATGCCACCTGTTGTAGTGCAAATTATGCAGTGCTCCTTATGCAGTACCCGCAGTAGTGCCCCTTATACAATGCCCCCAGTAGTGCCCCATATGCAGTGCCCCCCAGTATTCCCCCAGTAGTGCCCCTTACACAGTGCCCCTAGTAGTGCCCATTATACAATGCAACTTATACAGTGCCACCAGTAGTGCCCCTTATACAGTGCCCCCTGTAGTGCCTCTTATGCAGTGCCCCTTATGCATTGCCCCCAGTAGTGCCCCTTTTGCAATGCCCCAGTAGTGCCCATTATACAGTACCCCCTGTAGTGTCCCTTATGCAATGCCCCTTTACCAGTCCCCCATGTAGTTCCCCTTATGCCGTGCCCCCAGTACTACACCTTATACAGTGTCCCAGTAGTGACCCTTATACAATGCCCCTGATACAGTACCCCCAGTAGTGCCCCTCAAACAGTGCCCCTTATGCATGCCCCCTGTAGTGTCCCTTATACAGTGCCCCTTATACATTGCCTCCAGTAGTACTCCTCATAAAATTCTCTTTAAACAGTGCCCCAGTGCTTAAAGTAGAGATGAGCGGTGCCTGTACCCTGAGCACCAGACCCACCCAAAGTTCGCGATCTGGGCCGGTATCCGAGTCTGGCTCTGGTTCTCGCGGGTTTTGGATACTATAAAGGTACCCAGTAATAGGGGCCATTTCACTCTGACTGTGGAGAGTGAAGTGAACAGACGTGCTGTGTCTGTCCAGGGGTTCTGTGTCTGTCCAGGGCAGGGGATGCTGGGTCCATCAGGGGTTGCTGTGTCCATACAGGGCAGAGGCTGCTGTGTCCATACAGGGCAGGGGCTGCTGTGTCCATCCAGGGGCTGCTTTATCCATCCAGGGATGCTCTGTAAGTCTATGGTCCAGTGTAAAAAAAAGTTATTATTTTTTTACTGTTTACATATTGTGACACTATAAGTCATAGCACAATGTAATATTCATACATGTATTGTGATATTGTAAGTGGAAACGCAGTGTAATATTCAACACATATTGTGACAATGTAAGTGGTAGTGTATTGTATTCATAGTAAATATTGTGACACTGTAAGTGGTAGCACAATGTTTTATTCATAAAAAATATTGTGAAACTGTAAGTTGAAACGCAGTGTTTTATTCATAAAAAAATATTATGACACTGTAAGTAGAAACGCAGTGTAATATTCAACACTTATTGTGACACTGTAAGTGGTAGCGCATTGTATTCATAAAAAATATTGTGACACTGTAAGTGGAAATGCAGTGTAATATTCAACATGTATTGTGGCACTGTAAGTGGTAGCATAGTGTATTCATAAAAATATTGTGACACTGACAGTGGAAGTGCAGTGTTTAATTAATAAAAAATATTGTGACACTGCAAGTGGTAGTGCAGTGTTTTATTCATAAAAAATATTGTGACACTGTAAGTGGAAACACAGTGTAATATTCAACACGTATCATGATACTGTAAGCGGTAGTGCAGTGTATTCATAAAAAATATTGTGACACTGTATGTGGTAGCGCAGTGTTTTATTCTTAAAAAATATTGTGACATTGTAAGTGTTAGCACAGTGTTTTATTCATAAAAAATATTGTGACACTAAGTGGTAGCGCACTGTATTCATAAAAAATATTGTGACACTGTAGGTCATTGATACCACAGTGTAATATTTAAAATTGGTACAAATTGATGTGTGTGCTGTACACAACTTCCTTTGCGTTTGTTGATATGGAGAACGATCATTTGAGAGGAGAGCAGGAACAACATACTAGTGCTGGAGCTGCTGCCAGTGCCACCAGTCATGAGGATACTAGTCTATGTTATCTACTAAAGCCGATGCCCAAGGGCATACAGGGCTTAAGTCAGGGCATCTAAAATCAAAGAAGCAATCTTTTACAGCGGTAAAGATAAAAACATCAAAGGGAAAGTTAGCTGCAGAAAGATATAAAATTGGCAATATGCCTTACACCATACGAAGTGGCAAGGAAAGGCTAAGGCCTTTATTTATGACTGGTGGTTCTCCCTCTTTTGATGATGTAAGCCCTTCTCCCTGTAGACATTTAAAACAAAAAAGGAAAATCGTTAAGGCACAGGAACCAACTGTGCACTCAGAAATGTCAGTATTCTCTGAGGAGAGTCTAAGTGTGTCGCCGGGTGCTATGTGTGAGCCTGACCTTTCCAAAACTGTACTCAAAGAGGACCCTCCTTCCACCACTTGTGCATCTTCTGCAATTGTGGGGATGAGCAGCACAAGTCAGCATGCTGACATAGAAATCAAGGATGCTACTATGGAAGTGCACCAGGATGAGGAGGATATTTGTGTAGCTAATGATAATAAGGATGTTGATGATGAGGATGCTGATGATGAGGATGTTGTTGATGAGGATGTTGTTTGTGTAAGTCAGGCCCCAGTGGAAACAGTTATTGGCCTATTGTCATGCCTGGGCATAAAACAAAATAATCCACTTCTTATGTGTGGAATTATTTCTACCCAAATCTGGACAATTGCCAAGCCATCTGTACACATTGTCATGCCAGAGTAAGTAGAGGTAGGGACCTTAACCATCTAGGAACCTCCTCCCTGTTACATCATCTACAAAGCATCCATCGAAAGTGTTTGCAAAATTCAGAAATTTTGGCTAAAAAAGTAACAAGAAGTCCAGCGTTAGCTAACTTCCCTCTCTCTGCTAGATCCAAGCACCTGGCATCTTCAACACCAACACCTTCATTAACAATATCCTCAATCATGATCGGAAATAGTCCTGCATCCAATTTTTTAGAGCTAACTCAGTCCTCCCTTAGCCTTGATTCCTCAGAAGAATCCTTGAGTGCTATGCCTGCTGCTGCTGCTGGGAGTGGATCTTCATCCCAGAAGGGGAGCAGGAAGACTACTAGTAGTAGTTAAAAAAAGAATTGACTGGTAAACAATCCTTTGCAAGGGGGAGCAAGTTTGACAGCAGTCACCCAGTTGCTCAGCGGATCACTGATGCCATAACATCTATGCTGGTATTAGATGTGCATCCAATATCTGCCATTAGTGCAGTGGGTTTTAGACAGTTAATTGAGGTCCTATGCCTCCACTACCACAACCCATATAGGTTACACTTCACTAGAAAAGCAATTCCCAGCCTGTACAGGGAAACTTAGTGCCCTCCAAAATGCCATTTTGTAAAATTAAATCCAGATCCAAAACCTTGAAGAAAGTACAGATCTAAAATCAAACCCAAAACATGGGAGTCGGCCTTATGCAATGCCCACTATAGTGATAGTGCCCCTTATGCAGTGCTCACAGTGATAGTGTCTCTTATGCAGAGTCCACAGTAGTGGTGCCTCTTAAACAGTGCCCCCAGTAGTAGTAGCCCTTATGCAGTGCCCTCAGGAGTGGTGCCGCTTATGCAGTGCCCCTGTCTAATGCCCTTATTAGTAGTGCCCTCAGTGGTAATACCCCCTGTAGAAATGCCCCCTGCAGTAATGCCCCCAGTGGTAGTGCCCCAGTGGTTCTGTCCCCTAGTGCCCCCTGTAGTAGTTCCCCTAGTGGCAGTGCCACCAGTAGTAATGCCCCTAACACAAAAAAGCCACAATATTTACCTTAAGCCTCACTCCTGGATTGGCTACCATCTTAGCAGCACCTAAGAAAAAGCAGCTTATTCAGAGGCAGGCTACTCTATGTATAACTGGTTTCCCTAAGAGGCATGCTGCTGACAACCTCTTAGAAAAACTCAGGGAAGTCATTGCAAAAAGGTTTACCCCACTTGCACTTTCGTCGGGATTTGTGATTTCTGACAACGCCACCAATATTGTGAGAGCATTACAGCTGGGTGAGTTACAGCACGTCACATGTTTTGCTCACACTATTAACTTGGTGGTGCAATTTTTTTTTTAAAAATGACAGGGCCATGCAAGAGATGTTCTTCGTGGACCGCAAAATTTCTGGGCATTTTCGCCATTCTGCAGGTGCATGTAGAAGATTGCAGCACCTGCAAGAAATGTTGAATTTGCCCTGTCACCAGCTGAAGCAAGAAGTAGTTATGAGGTGGAACTCCACCCTTTATATGCTTCGGCAGATGGAGGTACAGCAAAATGCCATCAAAAGCTAGACAACGAACTATGACATAGGAAGAGGAGGGGGAATGTACCACTCAAGCTCAGTGGAAAATATTTTCCATGTTGTGCAAAGTGCTGAAACCCTTCTAAGTAGTCACCTGTGAAGTGAATTCAGACACTGCCAGCTTGAGTTAGGTAATTCCTCTCATTAGACTGTTGGAAAAGCAGCTTGAGAAACTGAAGGAGGAGCTAAAATGAAGCGATCCCGCTAAGCATTTTGGACTTGTAGATCATGGCCTTTATTCGCTTTGCCAGGATCCATGGGTTGTCAGGATCTTCCAATCGGAGCAATACATTTTGTCGACCATGCTCAATCCTAGGTTTAAGTCATACATTGTGTCTTTCTTCCCAACAAACACAGATCTGAAGAGATGTAAAGAGCTGTTGGTAAGGAAATTGTCAGCTCAAGCGGCACATGATGCAGTGATGGCTCCTCCTTCAGTTTCTCTAGCAAGTGTGGCTGCCAGGAAAAAACTAAAATTCCCCCAAAAAAGACCCACTGATGATGCAGGTGAGTCAACATAGCCAAGTTTTGACATCTGGTCGGGTCTAAAAGATTTGCCTACAATTAATGAGATCTCTACTGTGACTCCATCTGATATGGTCACCATTTGAAGAATGGTTGAGGACTATTTTAATTATAGCATTCAAATAGTTTCACTAATGGCAGGAAAATAAAGGCAATTTGGAGGCCCTTGTCTTTGCTTTACTTGAGCTGCCCACCCTCCAGTGTGTACTCAGAAAATGTATTCCGCACAGCTGGGAACCTTGTCAGTAATCAGCAT
Organism: Taudactylus pleione; assembly: GCA_031769625.1. Lineage (NCBI taxonomy): Eukaryota > Metazoa > Chordata > Amphibia > Anura > Myobatrachidae > Taudactylus > Taudactylus pleione. The sequence continues at coordinate 3,071,984 of JAUIMM010000017.1, read as the reverse complement.
AGGAAGCTACTTCCTCAAAATGTGGAAAAGATGATGTTCATCAAAATGAACTACAAATTTCACAAGGAAGACCTTTACTGCCAATTACATCCAAAAATGACAGAGGCACCTGAGGCTGTACATGTGGATTTCAGCGGGGACAAATTAATATTGTGTGAAGATGATGTACACACTGATGAGGGTGAGGAATCGGATGATGATGGCAACAACATCTTGCCTCTGTAAAGTCAGTTTGTTGCACATTACCAGCAATGTCAGCTGCCCATTGGTAGCTTGTTTTGTGGGGTATAAAACAAACCAATCACTTCAGCCACAATTGCCAGTCCCTGTCACTGAAGTGATTGGTTTGTTAAACTGTGAATATCCTATATACAACATAAGGGTGGATGGAAGGGCCCAAGGACTATTCCATCTTGCACCTCTTTTCTTTGCATTATGTGCTGTTTGGGGCATTGCTGCCTGACATTTTTCATTTTATAATTGATGAAACTGCCATTCTGTCTGCCACTGCTGTGTTACAAAAGTTTAATAGATATCCTATATTTTTTTAAACTGCTGTGCTTTTGTGACGCTGCTCTGATGCTTACTTTTTTATTTATAATATCATACTGTATTTATTTCACCTAAAATCACAAATAGGTATACTTGCAAAATACTCTTATGCCATTTTTCAACCTTGATTTGTAGATACCAACCTAGTGGTCTTGGTTTTCCTTGATCATAACAGCCATGTTTGGCCAGATGCAACTCAAACACCTAATGGAAATGCTATTTTGTGATGGTATTTGGAGATGTTCTCTCTCTTCCTCTCCCAGCCTTCCCATCCATAATCCTAGAAGCACAATGATAACAGATGTCTAGTACCAGACTTTAAATATCCCTCTGCCCCTTTCCTCTTTAGAGCTTCAGTTTTGTATGCTGGCACAGACAGCATCTCCTGCATATCCCTTTCATTTTTTAAAAAAAATACTGGACCACCACAAGAGCTCAACTGGGGCAAGGACTAATGTGAATGAGTCAAATATTCTTTGAATATTACTCCTCACCTCCCTGCATCATAAATTTGCTTTGAAATCAAAAACTTAAATTAAATTTACTATGACTCAACCCTTCCTTTCCCTGCCTTTAACTACATACATACTCCATCTCCCTCAGGCCTCTTGATTAATGAAAACATATATTTTCTTATGTACCATGTTTGAAGTTGAACTGCCACGTGTTTGTGCCGCCCACTGCTGCCACTTATCTTAGTCAGCCAGCTAGCTCGGTGCAAATTATGGGCCTAAACTGGATGAAAACAATATTCTGAGCTGCGAGTTGGTCAAAATTGACTGGAAATGAATGGAAATTAATGTTATTGAGGTTAATAATACTGTAAGAACAGAGGGTCTCATTCAGACCCGCTCACGAGCGCTGTATGCTCGCAAGCGGGTCGGGTCGGTGAGTGACAGCACGCCCCCTTTGGTGGGCGTGCCGGGGGCGTGGCTGCCCATCTAGGTCCGGCCCCACTGACATCACTAGTGATGTCAGTGGGAGTGTTTTTGGCTCTGATAGAGCCAAAAGCACCCCTGGGCTTGCGGAAGCAAGACCCTACTGCAGGGTCTCGTCGCCAGCCCGATGGTCGCGATGGTCTTGACCATCGCGACCATCTTTTTGGCTGCTCGCATAAGCTGTGGGTGGTCACCCACAGCTATGCGAGCAGCCAGGAGGTCGCTCCATTTTAATTTAGGCCGACCCTGATTCAGAGCGAGCGCTCTGGTCAGAGCGTCCGGCTCTGAATCAGGCCCAGTCAGCACACATCCCTAATTTAAATTGAGAGCTACAATAACTTTTAGTACCAGGAGATTCAGCAAGAATCTACAACATGGCACTAAAAGGATCAGCACTCCCAGCCTTCTACTGATAACATTTATGCCTCACAGACAAAGACACACAAAATGGAACTTGATCTAATCAATTAATAAGTATCATTAGTTGCGAGAAAGGGATTGGTTAATAAAAGATAACAGCACACAACTGTAAATCATAGTTGAGAGAGGCTTAGCTATCATATATTTGCAAATGTGTGTAACTAAAACCTGTCTATTTTTACAAAGTAGAATGAGGGCATTTTTACTTGTCTCGCACATTTGAGGTGATTCATCATTGTACCCACTGCTGAATGCTGATTCCCGATTATCCTGCGTGATTGCATGCAGCCCCTTTTGTGCCTCTGCCTGATAGACAGTAGAGGCATTCACGTGGTGGTGCGGGGACAGCTGTCATTTCCCGGGAGTGGCAAGGTCAGGACCCGCATACACGGATGCAAATTCCTGGCCTCATAAACCAGCCAGCTGGCATAAGATGAGGCTTACTAAGCTGGCTGGAACTGTCCACCGATGGTCGCAATGGTTATCCCAGCCTGTGATTTTGGTCACAGTGCAGACACCTCCTGCTGCATTTACATATTTGCAAGGACGGAATTGCAAAGGCTCTACAATTCCGTCCTCTGCTGAATCAGCACCATTTTTTTTATGCTGGTAATGCCCCGGAGACCAAATTAATTGGAGACTAGAGGTGAGCATTGTATCTGGAAATAGTTTTTAACCACACTCAAATGTACCCACACCTCTGGGGGTGTTCTAATTGAATTGTCTACCCACATTAAAATACATAATAGTAAATATTGATTAAAAATCATATAAACAGATAACCCCTGTATACTGTTTTACAATGTCAAATAAACCATTAGTATACTACTACTATTACTAATTTATTTTCAAGTGCTACCATGTGCAACATAATAAAATATATATGGGCAGCACAGTGGTTAGCATTGTTAATTTACAGTGCTGATGCTATTCTTGTTGGTTTATTGGCTGCTGTGCATTTTTGCGGTAAAGAATTAAGCTGTAACTTCTCATGGTTGAGGGCTTGATGTGAATGATAAAATATTCTCTGTAAAGAGCTGCATAATATGTGTTTACTATAGCCATCCATTTATGTATGGTCTCTATAGACTGGGCTTTAAAATAATTATGAAATGATAACCAGGTTCAAAAAACATAGCCTACAGTGTTTCACTGTTAAGCTGGGTACACATGGTATGATGCGATCCACGATCCGATGGCCAACATATTGGAGCAATCCAGTGCCTGACCGCCCGATATAACGCCCCCCCGCCACCACCCCATAGACCTGCGTGTTGTTCATCGCTTCTCCAGATCTCTTGTGCATGCAGAAAGATCTGGAGGAGCGACGGACGAGCCCACAGGATATCATGCCCACACATGGAACGATATAGCTGCGATATAGATCCAATCCGTCGGATTGGCCACTATATTGCTCCGTGTGTGGGGGCCTTTATATTTCAATGTGTTGTTAGCTATGGACTTCAAAATAATACAACTGGAATGTCCTTGAATAAATTCTGTGGATAACAACTATCCACTTTTGAGGGTTAGTTTCCCGGGTTGAGGATATACAAGATTTTTATGTTTATATGAATAATCACATTTCTTTTTTAAAGAAATATAAAAAAATTTGTATCAAACTTAGGGGCCCATTTATCAACGCAACAAGTGATAAAACTCATTGCGTATGATAACTGGTGCTCCAGCCAATCAGCTCGCAACTGTCATTTTTCAAAACAATGACAGTTAGGAGTTGATTGGCTGGAGCACCATTATCATACGCAACAAGTTTTAAAACTCATTGCATATGATAAAACTTGTTGATAAATAGGCCCCTTAATTGTGAATAATAACGAATAATATTTCTGATTAATATGTGACAAAATGATTTACATTAGTAATACTTTCCATTGCAAATAAATATGAGCTTGTCAATATACCTATGATATATACAATGCGATTATATGTTTATACGATTTGTACTACCAAATATGTGATGAAGTACACACCGTTTCATAAACGATATATTACGGTGTAAATTCTGCTCCTAGAATATAGTAGGATTAATCAAACAGAAAATAATTGTGAGACAGGAGAAAATGTGTAGCTGTGGTCAAAAAAATCAATGTGGCTTGTGGTTAGATCACTATAAGCAATTAATAAAATAGTGTTAAGGGACTTTAAAGATCAGAACTTTGTCAGCATTTATGGTTACCTATGACTTGTATTCGATTAGATATTTACAATTACAGATATAATGTGTGATGAATGGAGAAATATGATGATAAAGTTATCAGCAGTGCTTTGTAGAATCAGGCACAAAAGGTCTACCTGGGGGAGTTTAAAAAATCCTTACAGCATCTGGAAAATTGAGAGTACTACAAATATCTTATACTGTATAAATAAAACTCAAGTGTCTAAAATAATTATTCCTTTTTATTTATTTATTAATTTATTAGACCTAGCAGAACAAATACTGAGATCCTTTTATCCTTATATATTAATATGGATAAGTTGGGACTTTCTCTATTTCTACTTATCTTTTCATGTTCTCTTCTTGCATTCATTGATCTTTCATGAACTTTATATGGATGCTATGATTCACTGTATCAGTGAAAGAATATTCAGTGCCCTTAAAGTCTGATGTATAATGTTTGATATTTGAATAACGATATGTTATACTATACACATACATTTTATTGTGCAGCAAATTGTAGCACATTTAAATAGTATTTGTATACTATTCTCCTATTTGAGGTAAAGGAGACAGAAGTTTATATATACAGGGCTCTATTTATTAACATTATTTTTACTAAAATAAAGTGAAAAAGGGTGTTTTCACACCCTTTTCACATTATTTTAGTTTCACCTGTAGTTATTACAGGGCAATTGGAGTAGAATTAGTAAAATTCTACTCCAACCCCCAGTATCACTTATTTTTAGTAAAGCAGATCGCATTTCCCATAATTGTAATGGGAAATGTGATCTGTGTGCAAGTTACTAAAAATAAATTGTAAAAAAATACCGGGGGAAGCCCTGTGATAATAACGCCACCTGGAGGTGGCGTTATCCAGGGTCTCCCCCGGTTACCGGGCTCCCACTCTGCTCTAACGGGGAGAGCAGAGGCGGGAGCCGGTACCAGTAATCAGCTATGTGGTCTAAGTAGACCGCAAGCTGATTACTGTAAAAAAAAGAAATAAAAATTAAACATTTTTTTTTTCCTTACCTGAATCCAGGGACCGGTGATCGGGCCTCCGGTGATGGCTCCTCTCCGGTCAGCTGGTCTCCCATAGTACACTGGGGCCCGGTCATCAGGTGATCGGGTCCCAGTGCAGTATGGGAGATCACCTGATCGGGAAGCCCGGAGAAGATCACCGGAGGCCAGGAGGATGCAGGTAAGTGTAATGAAGGGAGGGGGGGTCGCGGGGGGGGGAGGGGGGTCACGGGGGGTGGGGCTTAGCACCGGGGGGCGGGGCTTTGCGTCAGTGGGGGGGTAGTAGCGGTGGTCGGTTGGCGCATGCGCGAGCTCTTAGTCGCGGTATTTTTTCCGAAAATACCGCGACTAGAGTGCGGATGGTATCCGCAGGGACAGAGCTTTATCGCAAGCTCTGTCCCTGCAAGGGATTTATAGTAAATCCCTGTGATATTGCCTGAATTCGCAATGCGCATTCACTCGGTAATATCACACTACAATCCGCATTCAATATGCGGATTGTAGTAAATAGAGCCCTTAGTCTTGTTCATCTATGATATGGTATCCCATACAGTATCTCCTTTTAAGGAGTAAATTTACAAAGAATCGTGTTTGGGTTTGAAAAAAACACGCTCTGGATCACTGAGACTCGCGTGTGTTTTTCACGCTCAAACACAAGGATTTACTAAGAATCGTGTTTGCCTGTCTATTTCAATTTGACTCTATGCCATTGTGTTTGATCATGTGTGAGTTCAATCCTATTGGCCTGAAAACAATAGACCTGACTTTGAGCTGCATGTCCTGCAGAAGTACTGCACAGATCAGAGTGATTTGTGCAGTGCTCTGTGTTTTAGAGTTGTGATAAGGGGTTAAAAATTAAGAAAAAATGGCATGGGGTCCCTCCCCAAAAGCATAACCAACCCTAGAATCTGAGCCTGTCCTTGTACAGGAAAATTGGGGGTAAAAACCGGCGTGGTTGTGCCCCTATTTTTCTATAACCAGCACCAGACTGAACCAGCTGGAGTGTTAAAGGACACACAGCGTGGGGTTCCCCTGTTAAAGCAATCACTAACCACAAACTGGTCAGCTCAGGGCTGTCAATCTCCAGAAAGTGGGGACCCCAAAAATAAAATGGGTTCCCCCTTCCTGAGGGTCTTCCAGCTCTGGGCTGAAAGCCCAGGGTGCTTCCCCACATCCCTGATGGCGGTGGGTGCGAGGGTAATGGGTTAAAGTTAGAAATAATATTGTTCTTTACAGTGAAACTACAGGTCCCAGCAAGTCTGCCCTGCGGCACTTGTGGAACCACAAATGCCCGCAGGCCGCTGGCACCTGTACCCCCACTGGAAAGAAAACATAAAGCTCTTAGCCAATCAGCAGCTGCTTTCTATTACAGAGGCTGCTGATTGGCTAAGAGCCATCTGACTCTTAGCCAATCATGGCTATAGTACAGGAACCCACGTAGGGGACTTGTCATTCTCCAGAGAAGTGCCATAAGTACAGTATGTACTTACAGTGCTTCTGTCCGTGGGATTACATTTTTATTTTTTTATTTTAAGAAGACCTGGGATTCTACCTGGAGAAGGGGATCTACCTCCTTCAAAGAGAAGGTAAGTATGTAGTGTGAGTGTGTAATAAAGGACTAAATCATACGGTGTGTGTTCATTATGTTTTTTTCTATATTTTGTGTACAGTAAGGTTACAGGTGCCAGCGGCCTGATGGTACTTGTGGTTCTACAGGTGCCTCAGGGCAGGCTTGCTGGGACCTTTAGTCCCACTGTAAAGAGCAATATTATTTCTATCTTTTACCCAATACCCACGCAACCACCGCCACCATTTTTTCAGTCAGTGAGGAGGTGGCGGAGTTATCTGCCCGGATACTTCTTCGCATTCCCCAGAACTCCTTCTAACAAGCTAAAAGCGCCCTCCTCATAGATTCGCAATTTTATGCATTATGCTCCCCATACTGCCCATTTCCTAGAAACTAGAGATGAGCGGTTCGGATTCTGTGGAATCCGAACCGCTCCGAACATTGGGGATCCGAGTCCACCCGAACCCTGTTCGGGTGTTCACCGCCTGACTCGGATCCCCATTCGGGGCCGAACGGCGGCCGCCTGATGTCGGATTCTCACTAGAGAATCCGACATCAGGTCTCCTCGCGTGTAGGGCAGAGCGCAGTGATAGCGCTCTGCCCTACACAGACACAGACACACAGCCGCCAGCGGCAGCTGTGTGTTTGTTACAGCAGCCAATGAGAGTCACACAGACTCTCATTGGCTGCTGCACGGAGGGAGCCGGCTGGAGCTCACACATGAGCTCCGTCTTCCGGCTCCCTCCTCAGCGTGTGACAGAGCGGACGGCGCGGGAGTGGGGAATCAGGTAAGTTTTATTTTTTTACTTGTCAAAGGTCCGGGGGCGCTACTGGGGGGGGGTCTGCACTACTGGGGGGGTCTGCTACTGGGGGGGCTATACTACTGGGGGGGCCATACTACAGAGGGGCCTGCTACTGGGGGGGCTATACTACTGGGGGGGTCTGCACTACTGGGGGGGGTCTGCTACTGGGGGGGGCAATACTACTGAGGGGGCCATACTACAGAGGGGCCTGCTACTGGGGGGGCTATACTACTGGGGGGGTCTGCTACTGGGGGGGCCATACTACTGGGGGGGATCTGCACTATTGGGGGGCCATACTACAGAGGGGCCTGCTACTGGGGGGGTCTGCACTACTGGGGGGGGTCTGCTACTGGGCGGGGCTATACTACTGGGGGGGCCATACTACAGAGGGGCCTGCTACTGGGGGGGGCTATACTACTGGGGGGGGTCTGCTACTGGGGGGGCCATACTACTGAGGGGCCATACTACTGGGGGGGGCCATACTACTGGGGGGGCTTACTACTACTGGGGGGGGGCTGCTACTGGGGCAGCCTACTACAGGGGGGCCATACTACAGGGGGGGCCCATACTACAGGGGGGGCTACTACTGGGGCAGCCTACTACTGGGGGGGCCTGCTACTGGGGCAGCCTACTACTGGGGGAGCCATACTACTGGGGGTCATACTACTGGGTGGCATGCTAATGGGGGGCATACTACTGGGGGGGCCTGCTAATGGGGGGCATACTACTGGGGGGGGGGCTGCTAATGGGGGGCATACTACTGGGGGGCATTCTACTGGGGGCACTGCATAGTGGACCCTACTACTAAGGGGACTGCATAGGGGGCACCACTGCTGGGGGACATTGTGTAAGGGACACCGCTACTGTGGGCATTGTGTAAAAGGGTCACTACTGTGGGCATTGTGTAAAAGGGGCACTATTGTGTGTCGTAACATATATAAGAGACACTACTTTATGGTGTAATGTGAATCAGGCCCTATGTGCGGTGTAATGCTAATAAGATTGTGCACTGTGACTCCTAGGGCCGTAGCCCACTTTGTAAACAAGTACTGTGACTCTGCTGGCCGTACCCCACTGGGTGGGTGCACTACTTTTCATTTCTGCCACTGCTGTGTGGCAATGTGTCATAGATGTGCTTTATACTGTGGTGTCTGCGTCGTTGTGCCGCTGCTTTGTCGCTTAGTAACCAGTCAGCTCACTGCAACCTTTGGCCAATAATGTTGAAAACAATATTATAAGCTGTGATATGGTCTAAATTGACTGGAAATTAATGTTATTGAGGTTAATAATACTCTAGGAAGAAAAAAAAGACCAATTTATGTGATTTTAGCTTTTTTTGTCAATTTTTGTAAAAAAATCCAAATCCAAATCCAAATCCAAAGCCAGTCACCGCAGTTTGGCAAATCCAAATCCAAATCCAAAGCCGGACGACGAATTAGAACCAAATCCAAATCCGGCAAAAATGGTCCGGCGCACATCCCTACTAGAAACTAGTCGAAATGTATGAGGACTGCCTACTCTTTAAGGGTTCATGGGACTCTCTGAAAATGCAGGAGTGTCCCAGACATTCTGAGATAGTATGTAAGTATTCATCTACTGTACCTCACAGAAAATGTCCTCTATTGCTTGCTACTTCTGTCACAAGCATTCTATCATCTAGCTGTGATATTCCGAAGATGTTAACTTTTACTTGTGTGATAATGAATGTGAAGCAACTTTTACATGAAGCAACACGCAGTTTATGTTTAGTCTCTTATGTAGAGAGAATGAAAAATACGAGGACCAAAAGGAAGAAAAGCAGTGCAGCTGTAACATAAATATTCTAGGAGAGCCTGTATCAGCCTGTACAGATAGCTAAGGCATTTACAAATACAAACATATAAATGAACAGACAAATTAAATATGTGCAGTACAGAGTAACACATACTGCTCGATCTTGCAGAATCATCTGTATCTATGGAAACACAAATAATACATGTTTAGTTTTTTTTCACACTTGTGAAATATTGTAGGCTCTAAAGACTTGTTAATCCACTGGGGAAATTGAAAACTAAAAGCATCCTGCTCTGAGACTGACCTATCTTTAAAGTTTTATTAGCTGAGTCTTATTCTGCCAGAATTCACAGTGGAAAAATTTAGGGCTTAATTTAAAAAACACTAAAAGAAAGAAAAAAAGATTAAGCTTTAAAAATGAGGGCGGATGAGACATAATCCTGCTTCAGGTAAGCTGCTGCTGAAAATGATCAAGGATGGATAAATGCAGAACAATCACTGCTTACTTTTTTAAAATATTGAACACCTTGTTGTTTTCGGAGTGGCTTTGTAATATCTCTTGAATTGAAGTTCTACTTCAATTGCCTATTTTTCCATCATACTTTTTATGCAGTATATATTGCTTCATGCCCGAGTGGGCTCTCTCTTCTGGCTCCAAGCGCCCGTCCCTTCACCCGGCTGGCGCGCGACCCGCTCTGGGGACAGTGGCAGGTGGGGAGTTTGACTGGGGCGGTACACCTGTCAAACCGTAATGCAGGTGTCCTAAGGCGAGCTCAGGGAGGACAGAAACCTCCCGTGGAGCAGAAGGGCAAAAAGCATATACTATATGTAATCTTCTATCACAAAGCAAGGAATTATATAGTAGGTATAAGCTATACTCTGGTGTTTTCAAGTTATATAAAATTATTATGCAAAAAACAGAAAAAGATATTCCTGGCACCAAACCCTTTGAAACTAAGGGGTATATTTACAAAAGTGCGGGTTTTTAGAAGTGGAGATGTTGCCCATAGCGACCAATCAGATTCTACTTAACATTTATCCAGCACCTTCTAGAAGATAGTAGCTACATGCACACGGTCAGATTTGTTGTCAGATATGAATGATAACGATTTTAAAAATCGTTCAATCGTTCCATCTGAAAAAAAATCTGACATGTGGGCCTGCATCGATGAATGATGCGCGTTCTCGCATGTCAGATGACGATATCTGACATCGTCTGTGTTTGCAGACAGATTTTGACAATTTAATTCATTTTAATACTGTCTGAAATCATTAATCATTCAAATCATTGGTTAAATCGTTCAAATCATTGGTAAAATCGTTCAATTGTTCATCTGACAGATCTGACCTTGTGTATGCACCATAAGTGTCTGATTCATAGATGGACGGATTTGCAGAGTCGCACATATGCGGTTGTGCAATTCCATCCATTTCAGATGCAAATGCAGACACCTCCTTGCTGAATATGTGATCTCAGCACTGTGATGGACATTGCAGCTGGGATCGATGGTTGCTCTTTTGGTCAGGTAGAGGGAGCTTAAGCTTCCCACAGCTTGACCAGGTGCTGGTCACTTAAGAGGCCAGGAATCTGCATCCACCAACACAGGCCCTGGTCTCCCCCTCCCAGAAAACGGGGGCAACACGCCTCAGTTTCCAGGAAGGGTGACCCCCACCCTCGCTCCACCCGCCAAACTCCACAGCATGTAAATCATGCTGCGGCTTGGGGGGGGGGGAGTTCTGTGAGCGAGATTGCAGACGCAGACCCCTCGACATTGGAGATGTATGTTAATTACGGATTAACGTACTTCTCTGAATCAGGCCCTAAGGCAGGGTACACACCTGAACGATTTGTAATCGTTCCGATTTCTTATCCAATTTCCCTTGAAGGCAGAACTTTCCTGTCCAATTTCGCATAAGATTTGACGATTTTTTGAATCGTCTAATCGAATGCAATTTATCGTTGCTACCATACACACTAAAACAACCGTCCATAGGATCCCTGGAAATTAGAATAATGGGCTGTACAGTGTACAGTGGGCTGTCCTGTAAAAAAGGAAATAGGAAAAACGCCATTTTAGCTTTGCAGTATTGCTCTGTATTTGCTGAGGTTAGGTTATCCTGCTGAAAGCTCTTCATTGCTTACTGCTCTACTTTGTTCTACAAAGTGATTATTTGGTGCATAAAGTATGGATAGTTATCGCTATCAAGCTGTGGCTGCCTATGCTGTTATTGTGGCATCACTCCCTGGTATCCAGAAGGCTCGCATGAGGAGGAGAGTGGAGAGGGCCTGCTGGACCAAGGAGTGGTTGCTGCAGAGAGACTCCATGTCTCATATGCCTTTGCTCTCTGAAATTCGGGAGAACAATCCCGATGACTTCAGGAATTTTATGAGGATGGATGATGACACCTTTGACGAGCTGCTTGCTATGGTCATTCCATATATTGAGAAGCAAGACACCAAGTTCCGCAAGGCCATCACTGCTGAGGAGAGACTGGTGGTAACCCTACATTTCCTGGCTACAGGCAGGTCCCTGCAGGATCTAAAGTTTGGATCTCTAATATCTCCGCAAGCTTTAGGGATTATCATCCCAGAGACGTGTAAAGCCATCATACATGTGTTGAAACAGCAATACCTCAAGGTAAGTAAAAATAAGGACCATTTTTTTGCAGTTTTTTATACATTTATTTAAAACTCTGCAATATGTGTAACAATGCAGCATACTCGTTTTAACCTTTGCACTCCGAAGTGCTCCACATTTTTTTACTTAGAAAAATTAAAATAAAGGACATTATGTCCCACATAGTATAAACATACTTATATATCCAAATAACAATATAAAGAAATTAAAGCAATATAAATAACTTGCCTGCCTCAGCACAACAATTGGGAAGGCAAAAATTAAGTGAACCAGCATTTGCCCCGATATTATATAAACAAAACCGTTAAACAGGGAAAAACAGCACGGGGCTGTAAAGCTGAAAGAAAATCACATATGCTGAAAATTGGACTGACCATGATTGTCATCCTGTGACCCATATAGCATACCACTATAAATAGCGGAGTGTACGGGAGTAGAGGCCCTATGTGTATTGCTGCTCTCTCCACCATAATTGTGGTGTGGCTGAAAAATGGGTTTGGGGGGATGTGATTGTGGCTGAGGCAACAGTGGCATAAATGTATGCTCAGGCCGTGCTTGTAGGATTGAATTTTGCGTTAATTGACCAGCTAACCCGATCCTAAAAACATCAAAAATAATGCGCTCTGCGTGGGAACTCTGATCATCTGTCATGCGACACATTTTAAAGGCCATTGATGTTCCAAAAGCATCCCACTCGTCAGGGGGCTTTTGAAGAACATTTTTTACTGCTGTCAGCACTTCACGTGTTATCTGCACGTTGTCATGCTGCTGTGAAGATTCAGCCTGAGCAACCTTCTTTCGTCGCCGTGGTGGTATAGGCTCCACCATTCTGACTGTGTCACTTTCTAGATTGACGCTTGACACCCCACTTTCTTGTGACAACTCCAAGGCATCCTCAGGTGGTGTCGACAAAGCAGATGGCTGGAAAGGAAAATTAAATATTACATGACTATTTGTTTACATATATATGGCATGAAATTGACTTGTAATTAATTAAAATCATTGATATAATATAATTTTTTTTACAGTTACCCACATCTATGGAGGAGTGGAAAGCTATTGGGGAAGAATTTGATGCACGCTGGAATTTCCCCAATTGTGGAGGAGCCATTGATGGCAAGCACATCAGAATAACACCACCTCCCAACAGCGGCTCTTATTTTTATAACTATAAAGGCTTCTTTAGCATTGTACTGATGGCTGTGGTCAATGCTAATTATCAGTTTATTTATGTCGACATTGGTAAGAATGGTCGTTGTTCTGACAGTGGCTCCTTTCAGCAGACATCATTTTATGAAAAACTAATGTCAAACACTTTAAACATACCCTCGTGTGAACAAAATAAGCATGGATTACCATTTGTATTTGTGGCTGATGAGGCATTCAGTCTCCACGAGAATGTTATGAAACCAGACCCCCAAAGGGCTCTTACCAAAGAGAGGCAAATTTATAATATTAGACTATCAAGAGCTCGCCGCATTGTTGAGAGTGCATTTGGAATTCTAAGCAATAAATTCTGCATTTTCCATGGTCCAATTAATTTGAGGGTCGACAAGATCGACTGGGTTGTCATGGCATGCTGTGTGTTGCACAACCTACTACGCGCTAAATGCCAACAGGAAAGGCCCAATAGAACATTTATGCCTGATCAATTGGATCAACCAGAAGTAGAGGACAGGTGGACATCACTGGGACTTTCAAGTCTGCAAACACTCAGTGTTCGTGCAAAGCAGACACGGGAGGACTACATGACATACTTCAATGGTGTGGGGGCTGTGAGGAGTTTATTAATGATATATAAATGTAAATGTACAACTTTTTTTTGCAAATAAAATGTGGTTTTCCTGTTTCTCAGTTTTTTTACTTACCATCTCCATGCCGTTATTTTCCAAATCCTCTTCCTTGTCCCTTTCTATCATGTCAATTGAGTTGAGCGATGTTCTTTGTTCCCCTTGATCCAGGGTAAATTTCATCAAATTAATATACCGTAGTGTAGCTATATAGATGTCATCAGTACCAGCCCCAGATCTTTTTGATGTTAAACTTTTTTTGTGTTCTTTTAAGAAAACAGTTTTAAAATTTAGAATTTTCTATTTTACCCATTTGGGATCTGCTTCACTATGGTAAGGCTTGGAAATGGCTATCAATCTCTGAATAGCACTGGCTCGATTCTCTTTATTACAGTAATCCTTGGACTGTATTTTCGAAAGGCATTCATTGTCACGATACCCTTGAATAAATTCTTTGACAATATCAGCATCTTTCTCCAAAGGCATTTGGACCTTGAAATAAGGGGTAAAAATTGTTTTTAAAAACTACACACACATACATACATACAGTCCCACGCAGGCACGCACATACATGCATACATGCAGGCCCGCTGAGAGCCGCAGCGGGCCCGGGTAATAGGGGGCGTGGCCTAATCGTGGGAGGTGTGGCCACGCCCCCTTCCCGGGAAAAAATGAAAGATATGCAGCGCCGCTTCGCTCCCCCCACAGGCATAGGAGACTGCTGTGGCTGCTGCTCAGCAGCCACAGCAGTCTCCACTGCAGCTCAGCACACGCTGTGTGCTGGGCTGCTGTGAGGGAGGGGGAGCGGCGCCGGGCCCGGGCCCCCGCCGGGCCCCGGTAATCTGTACCCGCTCCCCCCCCCTCTCGGCACACAGACATGCATGTAATGTATCACTCACACACACTCATGCAGACACACACATACATACATACAGTCCCACGCAGGCACACACATACATGCATCAATCAATCAATCACACACACACACACACAGACATGCATGTAATGTATCACTCACACACTCATGCAGACACACACACATACATACATACATACAGTCCCACGCAGGCACACACATACATGCATCAATCACACACACACATACCAGTTGTATGAGCTGCAGTGGCTGCACAATACAGAAATCGCATCTTCAGCCCTCCAGGGAGCGGACATCATGCAGGGAAGGCAGAGAATTGTGGGAGGAAATGGGAATGGCTATATGAAGACGTCAAGATTGCCCTAATTAGACAACAAATTGTCTGATCGTCCGGGTTGTCCGTACACACTGTGCGATTGGCACCTTATCGTATGCGTTATCTTATGAATGTCTGTGCTGCACAGACAATCATAAAACGCTGCATACGACCAGCGGGAGTGCGCAATTGTGCGTACACACTATGCGATTTACACGATTCATCGTTCCAATTACCTTAATCGTGCCGATATTGTCCTGGTGTGTATGCACCCTAAGAGTGCAATGGAGCAGCCTAGCCCAAAAGAGGACTTCCAATCCTTTTAAGATTACCAAAGGGAATATAGAAGTACAGGTGGAGTTTAATTGCACAAACATTACATGTCAATACTATAAAAATATAATATTACACATTTATCATCTTCCAACAAATAATAAATCTCCCAGAAGAGGAGTATAAAACAATTCAGCAATCTACGTGGTTTTTAAAAATGTGATTTATAAGAACCGACTTTATAATGAATAAAATACTGACATATAAACATAAACTTCTAAAGTCTCAACTTAATATAGATACCAAGGTCCCGGTCTGCACAGTTATATTAATGTGTCACAGTAGCTGTCAGCTTGTTACAGAGTTCCTTAATAGAACAATGTTTGATCCTGCTAGAGCAGTGATTTTCAACCACTTTCACCTCGCAGCACAGTGAACAAGATTTTAAAATTGCCATGGCACACCATCAGTTTTTTTTAATGAAATATAATATATAATAACAAATAGCAACATATATTTAATATATATCCAGGTTTTTCTAAACCATACATGTATGTGTTACTCAGAATATCACCCAGCATGTGGTAATGACATACAGTAGAACATGTCATAGCACAGATGCACCTTTCACCACTTTTCTGACAAGCAATCCAACAACCAAAATAGGCTTCTTTCAAGAACTATCTTTCAGATAAAATCACCCAGGATCACATAGCACAGCTGCCAGCTTATTTTATAGAAGAACTGTAAGGCAGATAATACAGCCCATTGGCACATTTAGCCAATAACACTAGTGATTATCAACACAGGTACATTAGAGATGCAGACTGTTCCATACTAACCAATGAAGCTGCAGGATCCTTCATACTATGTATACCCATTGCACGCTATTATCTCACACAATGCACGGCCTGTGCGAAGAAACACAGAGAGAAACAATGCACTGACACCTGTGGGAAAGCCTAAAGTTCTCAACAGTGGCGGCAGCAGCAGACTAGTAACCATCATTGATGTGATAGATACTACTGTATAGCCAGATATGTGCCACACAGGTCAACAAGAGTATAAAGAGCCTATCCCTGGGCCCTTCACATGCGGCCTCTCACCTTGCTAGATGTCCCCATTGCTGCCACTCAGGCTCTGGAAGACAGTAGTGGCAGAGGGAGTGCAGGCAGGGAAGCAGCTTTGGCTCGTACTTCCAGCACACTGCAGACTCTGCTTGTACACAGTGCACACATCTAGCAGTGAGGTAGGATACCCTTTACTTGCTGCTCTTATTCCTCCATCGGCTTCTGTTGTCAGCATCCAGCGTTGGCCGTCATGGTTCTGCCTCTCCGGCGGCACACCTTCTCCGGCGGCACACCTTCTCTGGTGGGACATTAGTGTACTGCGGTACAGTGGTTGAAAAACACTGTGCTAGAGGCTGTGGAGACTCTCAAATGTTGCTGTCAGTCTCTATACAGCCAGGTAGTAAAGGCAATCCAGCAATAAACCAGTGTCTTAATACCACATCAGTGGATCCTCACGTTAGAATAGTAAAGTAATGAGTTGCTACTACCTGTGGTATTCAATGAAAAAGTAGGAACATGAGCAAAATCTCACCACAATATGAATGGTATATGTCTGCAGTGTTTCAGTGACGCTGCTGTTTTCAATGACCAACCAGGACCAGTAGTGCCATATATGTAGAGCAGCCGTGGACACTTGCAGGCTATAGTAATGGCTTTCAGCAGCGGGAGAATGGTGAACTGTGCTCAAGGGAAATTTCCTCTGTAAGCAGCACTGATGCTCGATGCAGTCTGCTGCAGCGGGTATACCTGGGCAGGTTTGTGCAGATAGCGGGAGCTGGGTCTCAGTAGTGCAGTGGCTGATCAATCTGTATCCTTTAACATGTTTCGCCGCAACCAGGGCAGCTTTGTCAAGCAGCAGAAGTCAATTCTTATAAATCACATTTTTAAAGTGTATATTGAGTGCAGAATTTTTTATACACATCCCAAGGGAAATGTATTATTTGTATGATCTTAATAAACAAGTAATATTTTATTTTTATAGTATTGATGTATCAGTTTTGTGCAATAAAGCACCATCTGTGCTTCTATATTCCCATATAACATAATGCATTAGAGCTCATCTTTGTGTCCTATCCACATAGTGTATCTATCTTACCGGGTTAAAAAAAAAGCATGAATAGTAAACACACAGCATTCTACAAAACTACAGTTGGAAAATGTGGTATTCCGTGGCATTGCAATACTGGTAGCTGCAATTGCAACTACACCTACTTACCCCTAGATGTCTGGGGAACCAGGTATAACTTAGGGAAAATAGAAGTAGTGTCAGGTCTGATGATATAACAGCAAATTACATCATAAAGAATTCTGAATTAGCAGTTCGCATCAGTGTCCTGCTAAGTTTTGCCCGAGGCCCAGTCTCCTGAATTATTTGGGAGTCTACAGAATTATGTTTTTTCCCCCCCAGTATCTTGATTTCATGAAACTGGGAAACAGAGGATCAAATTTATTCTACCCATTGCGGCTTGGACTGTAAGACAGCTTGGCTACTTTCTGTATAAGAAAAAGTCAGATTGAAGACTGACAACCCGATGTATGTGTGAAGTTACGCTCCAAGATTTTGGAGAGACTTTTCTAATCAGTACAATATGTTGTCTGCACCTGTATAGCTTCCCTTGACAACAGTAGATCTCAAGAAAGTAGTATTTGACTTTATGGTTTTGGATGGAATTATCCATTTTACTGTCTCCCTCTGCCTCAATAACAGTACTGGCAAAAGTGTCCTTTGCATGAAACTTTACATATAAAATTAGTTTGCTATAAAAATGTTTTTCTTCATTTTGTCTTTGTTGCAAGTAATGATATATATTAACCCCTTTATTTGGTAACGTTGCTTTCAAGCAACATGAATTTCCTATTATATTTATGCAGCAGTGTGTACATTTTTATCCTTTCTATGGCAGTGATGCCCTCAAACACCATCTAAATTAGTGCTATTATATGTCATCTGTTTCAGAATATCCAAAATTTACAATTAGATGAAAATATAATAAAAAAAAATTATATTCTTGGAATTTTTAATGTTTGTTAAATAAAGGATTAATATACATTGTTCGGTAAACAGTTCAAAAATATAGAAACTGTTAATACTTTTGCCAACATTCCTGAAACTATGTATAACAGTATGGAAATAATAAGTCATGTCTGTTTAACAGACAGCGGGCCTGATTCCAATATGTGCAATATCGTACAACTAATATGCTAATGCCTGCAGGAGGCGTCTGAGGAAAAAGACTTTGCTATAAAACTCTCTCTGTTCCCATTCCTCCGACGCAGACCTTGGCCCACTTATGGTAGGCATCTTGGTGATGACACAGATCAGTTTTCATATACAGTTTGAGGGCCTGATTCAGCGGTGCACGTAATGTCGATGCTGCATGGAAAGAGCCAATGTTTTCAGTCTGCGCATGAGTCACACTGCGTGGGATGGGTATGGAATGCCGGCACTCGTTATCCCAGGGGTCAGAATCCCAATGCCGGCATCCTGTCAGAGTTAGAATTCTGACACTTGTCAGTTAGCATTCTAATCCTCACCCTCTTCCTACCCTAACCCTAACCCTCCCTCGCCGGTGCCTGGCCCTAACCTCCCGCGCTAGTGCCTAAGCCTAATCTTCCATTCCCTGCACCCTAAACCTAACCCTCCCCCTTAGTGCCTAAACCTAACCCTCCCCCTAGTGCCTAACCCTGACCCCTAGCCCTTCCCCTAACCCCACTACTTACCATTGGGATGCCGGCCGTCGGGATGCCGGTGCCGGGATTCTGACAGGTGTCAGGATTCCGGCGCCGGCATTCTAAGTGCTGGCATCTTGACTGTCTGGATTTTAACTAGAGCTGAGCGGGTTCGGATATCAGAAATCCGAACCCACCTGAATTTCGGGGATCCGGGGTTATCCGAGTGCAGCTCGCATCTCCGTGTCTGCCCCGGATCCCTCACCCGAGGCAAAACCTCCCGACCCCGCTGTCAGGTCGCGAGGTTTTGTTTAGAGCAGGCTTAACACTGATTGGCTGAGAGAGCCGTCTGTCACGGCTCTCAGCCAAACAGCATTAAGCCCATTGAAAATGCTCTAGGAGAGAGAAAAAGATAGCGCCCCCCTCTGCCGACACCGCCAGCACCCCCGCTGGCAGCATCCCCCGCTGCCAACACCACAGTTGCCGACACTCCTGCACTGCTGCCCCATGTACTGAGGACACCGCCAGCAACCCCCGCACTGCCGACACAGCCAGCAAACCTGCAGTAAAGACACCACTGGCACCCCCGCACTGCCGACACAGCCAGCAAACCTGCACTAAAGACACCGCTGGCACCCCCGCACTGCCCACACAGCCAACAAACCTGCACTAAACACACCGCTGGCTCCCCCGCACTGCCAACATCATTGGCACCCTTCAGTGAGGACACTGCCAGCACTGCAGCACTGCCATTCCATGTACTGAGGACACCGTCAGCAACCTCGCTCTGCCGACACTGCTGTCACATTAAGTGCACTATTGGTGTATCCAACCCACACTGTATAGCACACTGTATCCGTGTTGGAAATTAGAAGCTGAACTGCCACATGTTAGTGCCGCCCACTGTGTCACTTAGCTTAGTCAGCCAGCTAGCTGGATGCAACCTTTTGTCCTTAACTAGATGAAGCAAATAATATTGTGAGGTGGTCAAAATTGATTGGAAATTACTGGAAATAAATGTTATTGAGGTTAATTATACTGTAGGAACAAAACAGGCCCATTTTATGTGATTTAAGCTGTTTTTATGGTTTTTTAAGAAAAAAATCCAGATCCAAAACCAAAACACAAAAACAAAACACCAAGAAAAAAATCCAAAACCAGATTCATATCCAAAACCAGGGAAGTTCCAGAACCAAAACCAAAACCAAAAAATGAGGGTCGGCGCACATCTCTAATTTTAACCGCATTCCACACTGCTTATGTGTCTTGATGGTTACCGCTGGAAGCTGCACACTGAATTTGGATGCAAGGCTTGGGTAATTTAATGGGTGTTACTAAGAGATGACAGCTGGCTGAAAAGACAGGGGCATGTCGCAGCCGCGGTATTAGCATAAAGACAAAGCAGCACCTGCAATAGTGTGAACCTCTTAAACAGGTGCACTATGACGAAACTGCATGACCAGATAGAGCTTTGTAATGTTGGTAAGTCACTGTTGTACATCTATTCATTTCTGAGTGCCACCAGCATGGCTGTCTAGCCACTCAGAACTGCTGCTATGTCTTGAGGAAGATCCTTAAATGAGATCGAAACGTCAACTGACTATGGGCCTGATTCAGAGCCGCTCGTAAGCGGCCGCTCGTTCGCTCCGAGCGATGTTCGCACATCTGTGCATGCGTATGGGTTGTAATACGCATGCGCGAACCAGTCAGTGAGGTCGGAAATCGTGTGCTCGCAAAATAGCGAATGCCTGCTAATTTGAGTGACAGGATGAGGCGTTTGTGGGTGGTAACAGGGGAAGGTGCTTGAAAATGGGGAGTAGAGATCCGAACGCAGCCGTGCCAAACGGTCAAAATGGGCGTTTTAAGGGTGTGCATAATTAACAAAGCAGCGTCATCGACCACGTCACTTGGTTGTCTTTTAGTCTGAAGTGCTCGCATGATTGCGGTAGGAAAATGCTACCAGGAGAATAGCAAGCAGTTCATATGCCGTTTGATGTACTCGATTAATCTAATAAATAGCGGAGATGATGTATGATGCGAGCGGCCAGGGGACGTTTTTTTTATAATAGCGAGCGCATGTTTCGTTTGCTTGTTCAGACATAGAGGCGTCAACAGACCACAAAGAGCGAGCGCTTAATTTAAATATCCGGCCCCTTTTTCAGTACGACCGTCCGCAAATAGCGTCCGGCCTGAATCAGGCCCTATATGCACCTTGTCGTTTTAATGGTAATTAAACCTTTCAAAATGTATGCCTCTGTACCTGGAGAGTGCCGAATATTTTATATATATATATATATATATATATATATATATATATATATACATATATACAGTACATGGTATTTAGAAACAAAGACACTCAAAAGGAACTTTAAAGTAAAACATCTTATGGTAAATACATTTTGGCTCTGGACATTGTCATAATTAATGAAAGGTTCCTGCTGAAAAATAGCACTAGGTATACCACATCTCAATATGCCTTGCCCATGCTATTTACTCTCTCTCAAGATTTTGCCCTTCTGCTCCACAGGATTTTTCTGTCCCCCCTGAGCTCACCTTAGGACACCTGCGTTACTGTTTGACAGGTGTGCCGCCCCAGTCAATCTCCCAACCATTACCCATTACCTACCCTACTCTCCTGACTCATACTCTTACACCAGTCACCCACATCTCTGCTAACCACATCTTCCTCCTCACTTTGCTCCTTCTCTTGACTGCATTAAGTTGATATTTCAGGCCTCTCTCTCTCTCGCTCTTTCTCTCACTCTCTCTAGACCATCCAATTTTAAATCTCTTGATTTCACAATGTGTTCTAACCCCCGTTTCTTCTTTTGCTCACAGCCTTAGACTTTGCCATCCATTTTATCTGGCTAGGGCCCAGCCGCTGTACCCTCCCCCTCTAGCAAACCCATCATGTGTTCTAACCCCCCCCTTTATTTGGACAAGGTTCATGACTTTCCACCCACTACCTGTCCCCTTGACGCCATCCTTTCTCATCTTCTCCACTCGCTAACACGTAACACTTACCACTGTTTGTGACTGTACCACTTCCGCCATCTGTAGATGGCATTAGCAGTATGGTCTCTATTGCTGGCAATAGGGACCCAGTAAAATAATTTCTGGCTTGAAATAACCCTTCCAGGGTTTGCTGTGTCCACGCCAGATTGAAATACAATGCACATGCACAGACAACCATCACATTTGTGCAGTAGTTAACAACCCTCTACGACACCATCGAGGAAAAGGACACTGCTGAACATTGCCGTACAGGAAAGTAATGTTAAATACCGGTGGCATACTAACTTAAATATGAAGTGGAGCTTATAGCGTGGGCAGTCCTGTGGATCTACATGTTGAGGTTGTCCTAGTTTTTTATTTTGTTTTAATTATAATTCCCTAGGATCACATTCTAATATTCTTTATTTAAGAGTGAAAATCTACAACCAAATAAATGTTTAAGTGGTTTTGAGATGAGGGTTGTAAGTACAGTCACAAGGTTTTATTCACAAAAGGATGCTTAGCGAGTTCTGAAGTGACTTTTATCATTCTAGAGTTTACGTATGAGCAGCTATTCTGTAATACGTTAATTTGTGTGCTGTATTAAATATTCAATGTGCCTCTTTAAAACCCTAGCAAATGTAATCTCCATATCTTCTTTCACTAATAATAAACCACATGTCAGTCATTGCATTTCCTACACATAGAGCATTTCCACTTTTTTATGGAATGCTCTGGTTGGCCCTATACATTGGATTGTGAATTAATACTTTGACTATAATAAGTTGGATATTTGAAGTAGACCGGCATCTACAGTAATCAATGAAAAGGAATCTATTTTTAAAAACAGTGCAGGGAGGATAGCTAATTAGGCTGATAAGCTGGAAGAATAGCAATCATGTCTAGCTATGTAAAATATAAAGGAATTCATTTGTCCACCTGAGCTTGGAGGGTACATTTTAGGGATGTGCAGGATCGGATAGGTTCTAATTGACCAACTAAGTTTGGATTTTTCCCGCCAAAAATTGAGACTCAGAAAGAGGCAAAATGTGATCTTTCATGGACAAACATCATCATTCCTGGACATAAGTCCATGGAAGATGATGTTTGTCCATGAAAGATGACGTTTTGCCTCTTTCTGAGACCCGATTTGTGTCGGGAAATATCCGAACTTGGTGGAAACATTCGAACCTATCCGAGCCTGCACATCCCTAGTACATTTAAAAGGTTCAGAAACTACAGAATATTCATTATATGTGTGTGATACATGAAAGTTATTCATTAATGTGATTCGAATAATGTAGTGTATTAATATGAGTTAATATAAATATATTCCATTCTACTTACCATGGATCCACCAGGGTTCCAATGGCAGTAACAGGTCCATGCTACATCCTTCTTACTGCTCAGCATGTTTAAAAACATTATACATGCATGTGGACTGAAAATTTACAGTGAAGGAGCACTGAAACGCACTCAGCCTTTTTGATACAGGACGACAAATACAAGTGCAGTGTGTTTACTGCCATCGGAAACCATGGGAAATTTGTCAGAAGGCACATTCATGTTAAGTACAAAATGGCTGCCTAACCCTCTAAAGCCTCTTGATCCTTCACAGTTGAAGGACATTGCTGTTATATATAGGTGTACTGAAGAGTATTACTGTAATATGGAAAGGCTGGGGGACGTTATTATAATGTGGGAGTTCAGTATAGCTGATTATGACAATGTGATAAAGGATATTTTGATTATTGTAATGTGAAAGGGAGAGTATGTGTGTCTGTGTGTGAGGATGGTAAGGACATTGATGTAATGGGGTGTGCTGATAGATTAAAGCTCCGGGGAAATATATATATTTGTTAAATGCGTATTCTCTTTATTTAATGTGGAACTGGTTTGGGGGTCTAGAGTGGTTTTTTTTAGAGATGTGCGCCTACCCCTGTGTTTTGGTTTTGGATCTGGATCTCCCCTGGTTTTGGATATGGATTGGTTTTGCCAAAACCTCACCTCCGTGTTTTGTTTTCGTGTTTTGGTTTTGGATCTGGATTTTTCCTTAAAAAATAAAAAAAACAGCTAAAATCACACAAAATGGGCCTTTTTTGTTCCTACAGTATTAATAACCTCAATAACATTCATTTACACTTGTTTCCAGTCAATTTTGACCACCTCACAGCTCAAAATATTGATTTGTTCATCTAGTTTAGGGCCAAAATTTGCACCAAGATAGCTGACTGACTAAGCTATGCTGCGGCGTTGGTCGGCACAAACACATGGCAGTTCAACTTCAAACATGGCACATCAGGAAACACTTTTATTATTCAAGAGAGGCCTGAGGGAGTTGGAGTATGTATGTAGTTGAAGGTAGGGCAGGGACAGGAAGGGATGATTGGTAGTAAATTTAATTTCGATTTTTGATTCCAAAGAAAATTTATGAGGGAGAAGGGGAGGAGGCATTTACAAAAAAATGTGATATATTACATTTACATCAGTCCTTGCCACAGAAGAATCCTTGAGCATGGCTGCTGCTGGGAGTTGATTTTTTTAATCCCAGAAGGGAACCAGGAAGCGTGCTTTCCAAAAATAAATAAACAATTGACTTAAATAATGCTTTGCAAATCTTCTATAAAGGCATTTCCCAACCTGTACAGGGACATAAAAAAAACATAGTTAGTTAGTGGCCTTCAAACTGCCGTTGTTCCCACTGTCCACTTAACCATATGAGATAACAAGCGGAACAGAGCAGCAAATGCAACATTTCAGACTTAAGGTTTAAGTATTACGTTGTGTCTTTCTTGGGAATTCTTTCTTGAGTGCCATGCCTGCTTGCTGGGAGTTGATTTTTTTCATCCCAGAAGGGGACCAGGAAGCAAGCTTTCCAAAAATAAATAAACAATTGACTTAAATAATCCTTTGCAAACCTTCTGTCCTGTAACGGAATTTCCCAACCTGTACAGGGACATTAAAAAATACAGAGTTAGTTAGTGGCCTTCAAATTGCCATTGTTCCCACTGTCCACTTCTTAGATATGTGAATGTTAGAATGTAGAAGGCCAAAAATTGGGTGGACCACACATGGCTGATTGATCAACCATGGTGACTGGATTAGTGTCATAAGGAAGAGGAGGCTGCAAACTGGGTGTCTTGTTATGAGTTGGCTATATGGGGTATGTTGCTGTTAAGGGATCATGCTGGTTATCATCAGTGGACACATTATTAATTATAGTTGTTGTTATTTTGGGTTGCCATCTCCTGAAGGGTGTTTATTTGCCAACAGACAGAGACTACCTACCTATCAGCTTAGGCATAGACACTTCCTGAGGAACAGAACTCTGCTCTCTGGAGGGAAGCCAAATAGGTGAGAGCCCCTGTTCCAACATCTGAAGCTCTTATCTCTCCACATCATCTATTATAGAAGAAAAAAAAATGTTATCGGGGACATCTAGCTCCTCTTTCTGTACCCTGCTCACCCTTTTTGGACAGGATGTTCAGGATGGATGGCTTGGAAGAAGAAGGCCTAGCAACAGATGGGGATGGTCATTATCAAGACCTGGTCCCCCCAGTTGGTGTAGACTGGGAGGTATTGGTTGGCATGCAGGCAGCGGAATAACAAAGGCCTCCATGTTGTCCGTGCTTACTATTCTGTATTTCAGTTTGCGATTTAGGTAGGAATAAAGTTGGCTACAGAACACAGTGACATAATCAGGCCAAATACGATCCGTGAATTCCCAGACAAATTCCGGACAGATGAATCCTTTGTTTGTAATAATCTTTGGTAATTCCTGGCAAAGGTGGGTGTTAAAGCCAGACACTTTGAAAGCTGTAACTTTGAACTGCTTTATAGAAAACATGTGAATTAAAACTTTCCACACTGCAGAACATGATGGAGAAATCCCTTGAAGTTCAGCACCAAGAGCATCTTTATTCATATTCTCTGAGGCCTCTCCTGACTTTTGTTTACGTTTTTGAATAGAACAGTTTTCAAATGTAGGATGTCTACTCTATATAGGTTTGTAAATAAATATAGGCTTTAGTTTTTTAGAGCATATAACTTTCTAAGCTGTTAGGATAACATTTCTGCTATGTTTAAGATTAAAAAAAAAAAACTTTTTGTAACCCAATTACTTAAAATTTTTTTTTTCATTGCAATATTCATGCAGCCCCTTGACAGACAGCAGCATAGCACCCCTGCGCACCTACGCCGATGACAGTGACAGCCAGGTCTGACTGACATGCACACAATAACAATTGTTTATTTATTATTTTGGGCAGCAGCCCCTCGACAGACAGGAGCACAGCACCCCTGCACACCTACACCGATGACAGTGACAGCCAGCTGTGGCTGACATGCACACACAAAAAATTTGACCAAAAAAGACAATATATTTTTATTTTTTTCTGCTCCAGAACTTTGGGCCCAGAGCACAGACTGATGACGACTGGAGTCGGCCAGTACTAGCTTGTGTTGCCGACATGATAGATCTTGTGCGGCTAAGCCTAACACACACAGACAATTATTAGAAAAAATTGATTTTTATTTTTTTTTCAGCTCCAGAACTTGGGCCCAGAGCACAGATTGATGATGACTGGAGTCGGGCAGCACTAGGTTGCAACTTGCATTGCTGGCTGGATCTTGTGCGGTACTGTGGCTAAGTCTAACACACACACACACAGAAAAATATAAATTACACTTTTATTGAGTTATTTTTTTTAGCACGACTGGAGTCAGGCAGCAGCACTACTTGTGTTGCTGGCTGGATCTTGTGCGGTACTGCGGTTAAGCCTAACACGCACACACACACACACACACACACAGAAAAATATAAAAGACACAGATTAATTTTTATTTTTTTTAGGACAACTGGAGTTGGGCAGCAGCACTAGGTTGCAACTTGCGTTGCTGGCTGGATCTTGTGCGGTACTGCAGTTAAGCCTAACACACACGCACACACACACAAAGAAAAATATAAATGACACTTTTATTGAGTAATTTTTTTTTAGCACGACTGGAGTCGGGCAGCAGCACTACTTGCAGTGCTGGTTGGATCTTGTGCAGTACTGCAGTTAAGCCGAACACGCACGCACACACACACACACACACAGAAAAATATAAAAGACACTTTCATTGATTTATTTTTTGACTATATATTTTTTTTTTTTGAGTGCAGAACTTGGGCCCAGATGGACACAGCACCAGCCCAGATGTATCTGCACCAGTCCAGATGGACACAGCAGACAGCAAAGCACCAGCCAGCCCAGGAGGACACAGCAGACAGCACAGACAGGCCAGATGCATCAGCAACAGGCCAGATGGACACAGCAAACACCACAGTGACAGCACCAGCCCAGAATTGATCAGAACCAGCCCAGGACACAGCAGACAGCACCAGCACCTCTCCCAGCCCTACACTACCCACCCTCCCTGATCAGTCTCCACAGCCGCAGTGAAATGGCGTCCGTCGCGTGGTCCCTTATACACTACATTGATCATAGAGACGAAAGCTTGTGAACCGCAAGATTTCAGACTCTATAGTTTTGCTTCGATTTGGAGATCCGAGTCGGCGGGAAATATCTGAGCCCATTTGGATTTGACTCGGATCCCTTTAGTTCGGGTGGGTTTGGTTCTCTTAGATCCGAACCTGCTCCTCTCTAGTTTTTTTAGTTGCCCGACTCTCCAGGATGCAAATAATATCTAAAGATGTGCACTCATATACTGTTGCTCAACTTGTGGCATATAGCCACTCTCTGCAAGTTATTTCCTGGGCGACTTGGTCACATCGAGCATCTTTCTCACTCAAAATGTGCATCTTATTGGCATAAGTAAATGAGAGATTTTGGCAGTGTATTTACACAGTCGATTCTGAGTTGATTTCAGTCAATTTAAATTGACATAAAAATCTACACCAAAATCAACATTTAGTAAATATACCCCTTTATATGTAAAAGATGTAGTAATATTTATAAAATCAAGAGTAATACATGTAAAATAAATTATAATGGAACTTCCATCTAAGAATGATTTATTACAAAATAATGTTATAATGAAATAATAAAGCAAATTATACACATCATTGAAAAGAGAGACCTTCAATTTAAATTCAATAGTTTGAATGTCACCTTAATATTCCTTTATATTGAGATAAATGTGATGTGTGTTATTTTTTTGCATTTTGTTTCTATTTTTATTGTATGTATAACATTATTAGTACTTTTTCTCATTGTCTAGGGGCATCATGTCTAAAATGTTATTGGCCATGGCTTCTATAAAATGGCTGCCTGGCATCTGCAATGCATCCCCTAATGGAATCCCTATTGCATAAACATGGGTGTGGCTTGCTCTACATATGTGCAGAAGGGGTAAAAGTGAGGCATGGATTGTCATGTGTACAGTATAGTACACTTATGGGTGTTGATCCTAGTCTGCGTCATCCCATGGTGATCTGAGTTCATGTCCAGCAGCAAAATACCCAATATACTTAGAAATCCCATTTACTTCTATACATTATTCTTTGAATCATTACTTATAATAACATTTAATGCAGTGTTTTGCTATCCCTATCTTCCTCTTTTACATAATCGGAAACAGAGTGTGATTAACCTTTAGTGGACTGACTTGATGAATTATTAAATTTCAGCTTCAAGGATGGTATATGTCCCTAAGGAAACTTTCTGCATAAGTTTGAATTTGATTGATTGGTGGCAAGGGAAGTTCTAAAAAAAATCTAATCTCCCCCAAACACTTGATGCAATAATATTATTAGAAGAAAATCAGTACAAGGTAATGTTACATGTGATAATGTATGGTAATTAGAAAAAAGAATGTGTAAATTGTATATATAAAAAACCAGATTAATATTAACCACCTTTAAATAAATTAATATTCACCATCTTACCAATTAATAATCCTTGTAAATAAATAGAATGCTACAAAATGAATAATTATCTCCCCTCACATACAATTAAAGTACAACACAAAATGACAATTAGTGTTAGAGATGCATACCCAAGAAACTGCAGAAGAGCACAGGTACAGTAACGTCATTTTACTGCATGTATTGTGTGTTTCCTCTGGGTGATTCAGTTTCCAGCTATGCTCCAAAAACATAGCGGTAGGTTAATTGGTTTCTGACAAAATTACTCTACTGTGTGTGTGAGTCTGTGTGGTACGGAATATAGGCCCTCATTCAGAGCCGTACGCTCTGAGCAGAGCGCACGCTCTGAATGAGGGCCGGCCTCCATTTTCATGGAGCGTCCTCCTGGACGCTCGTATAGCTGTGGGTCACCACCCACAGGCTATACGAGCGTGCATTGTGATGGTCGAGACCATCGCGACCATCGAATTTGCGAGCCGGAGCCTGCGTTTGAGGTTTTCAACCGCAAGCTCCGTAGTGATTTTGGCTCTATCAGAGCCAAAATCACTCCCACTGACATCACTAGTGATGTCAGTGGGCCGGCTTCTGACGGGAGGCGTTCCCGTGGGAACGCCCCCGTCAGGGAGGCACGCCCCTGGCACGCCCACCAAAGGGGGCGTGCTGTCAATCAACATTGACAGCACGCCCCCTTTGATCGGACACAACGAGCGAAGGACTTTCCTTCGCTCGTCGCGTCTGGCGCATGCGCACGACGGAGCTCCCTCCGTCGTGCGCATGCTCAGTCCATAACATCGACCCACTTGCGAGCGGACAGCCGCTCGCGAGTGGGTCTGAATCAGGCCCATAGATCATAAGCTGCACTGGGACAGGGACTGACGAGAATAATGAATATTTTGTGTAGCGTGATTAATTATATTTAGGCGCTTCATAAATAACGTTAATAATAATAATAATAATAATATGAAATAAAACACTGTCAGGGGCCTGGAGACATTTAACCTTTAATCATCACACAGGGTCACATGTTACAGTGTGTTAACTTTCATTAAGTGTTCATGTATGTAAATGTATGTATCCCAACTAAGGATGTTTCAATTTCCTACTAAGGAAGAAAGGATTTTTATCACAATAGGGCACTACACTAGAAAGGAGATAGAGGTTTAGTGATTCTCGTCCTTCAGTAAATAATCCCAAAATTCGATGTCCATGGGAATATTGTGAGAACTTTGGAATTATATTTATTGAGTGGAGTTGATCACTACCTCTCTATATCTTCAGCTCTGGAGACCACCGTCGTCTTGAGGAAAATACAAAATTATATATATGGAGCCAATATACAATGTCTATAGATGTATTGATGCTCACCACTGACTAAATGGAAAAGAGGTTTGGAACGCACGCGGTGGCCAGCGGTGTTCCGGAGTCCAAGTGGTGAACCTGAAATCGCCTGATAAGAGAGCAGCAATTAACCAAGTGGTCCAGGAGATACAGCGATACCAGGTGTGTGATATGATGATATACTTTTACTTCAATGTAAGTGATAGAAACTTTGTTATAAAAATTGTTTCATATAATACAACTGTGCTTATTTCATAGAATATATATATAAATACAGTATATATATATATATATATATATATATATATAAAAGATAATCTTCCAAATAAATGGCACAGAGAGGGGGTCATTCAGACCCACTCGCGAGCGGCAGTACGCTTGCAAGTGGGTCGATGTTCCCCACTGCGCATGCGCACGACGGAGGAAGCTCCGTCGTGCACATGCGCGAGACCCGGCGAGCGACTGGCTTTCCATCGCTCGGGGTCTCGCACCAAAGGGGGTGTGCTGTCGATGTTGATTGACAGCACGCCCCCTTTGGTGGGCGTGCCTGCCAGACGGAGGCGTTCCCATGGGAACGCCTACTGTCTGAAGCCGGCCCCACTGACATCACTAGTGATGTCAGTGGGAGTGATTTTGGCTCTGATAGAGCCAAAATCACTCCAGGGCTTGTGGCTGGGAAACCCGACCGCAGGGTTTCCCTCGCAAGTCCGATGGTCGTGATGGTCAAGACCATCGCGACCATCTTTTTGGGCGCTCGTATATGCTGTGGGTGGTGACCCACAGCTATATGAGCGTCCAGGAGGACGCTCCATTTTAATGGAGGAGGGCCCTGATTCAGAGCGAGCGCTCTGGTCAGAGCGTCCGGCTCTGAATCAGGCCCAGAGACAGCAAGTAGCAATAAACCAGTGTAATGGTCAAACGTTTTCGGGGTAAAACCCTGTCGTCAGGACCGCATACAAAAATACATACAACAATACAGGTGAATACTTCCCCCATAAATACCCCCTTTACCTGCCATCAATTCCCACTCTCCTCACCACTGTTCCTGGACGCCACCCACTGACGCTACTCACCGTCGCACTTCCAGGTCCGCAACCGCCGTCACCGGAGGAACTGCTGCACTGCGTTCCACCGGCTGGCTTCCTGCATTCCACCAGCAGTCTGATGGGGAACAGTCACCAGAGGGCATCTTACGGAACCTTTAGAGGGACAAAAATAATGAAATAGAAAGCCCCAAATCTCTTGTTTAGAGCAGTTTCTCTGTACTTGATGGAATTGACTGTTAGGTATCCAAGAGCGATGGTGACACCTTGGATAAATTCTGTGATTACCTTAATTCAAATGAGAAAAATATAAGATTGACATTTAACAAAAGTAAAGAGATAGTGAATTTCTTGGATTTATCTATATTTATTAAAGATAGCAATATCCACACGAAAGTGTTTTCTAAACCAACTGATAGCAATTCGTTTATTAATTTCCCTAGTAACCATCATGCCCAGGGCCACCATCAGGGGGGGACTGCCGGGTCATTAGTCCCGGGCACGGACACGCGGGGGGCCCTCCTGGTGCTACCGCCTGCTAGCTTCTTCCCCCTGTCACAATAACAATATTTACTGTCTGTCACAGACAGACCCGGCTGGGGCCCCGCCGCCTACCAGTGCACTGCGGTGCAGCCACCCAGCTCTCTTCTCGCTGCCGCCGCCATGTTCGTGGATAGCTGTGGGAGGCAGGCAGAGAGGATGCTACCCAGGCAGCTCCACGTGCCTGAGCTCCTCTTGGTATTACTGTCAGGTGCCCATGCGCAATCGCGACATAATGTCACATCAGTGCAGGCTGCTGCGCGCCGGCAACTGCAGAGGAGAAAGCTGCTGGCTCAGGACAGAACGGGAGACCAGAGATCGTCACCAAAGTTAAGGAGGTAAGTTTTGCTGGGGAAGGGGAAGGGAGGTTCAGCATGGTGATTATTGAAGGAGGAAGGGATTATTTAAGGGGGGGACTTGCTGCAGAAATTACTGAAGAACGGGGTTCTGTGA
The DNA here is from genome assembly GCA_031769625.1 of Taudactylus pleione. Lineage (NCBI taxonomy): Eukaryota > Metazoa > Chordata > Amphibia > Anura > Myobatrachidae > Taudactylus > Taudactylus pleione. The sequence goes on along the minus strand of JAUIMM010000017.1, from coordinate 3,039,861 downwards.
GGTTATTACTATAGGGGGGAGCTGTGAGGTGAATTACTGTAAGATGGTCAGCTCCACTGGCTTCAGCTATTTTTATTATGCCTCCATTTTCCAGATGTGCACTGTATAATGGGGTCTTGGGGGCCCTGCGTATTTTATCAGTCCAGGGCCCCACAATTTCTGATGGCAGCCCTGATCATGCCAATTGGTTACTGGCGATACCTAACAGTCAATTCCATCGAGTACGGAGAAACTACTCTAAACAAGAGGATTTTGAGACCCTGGGCTCAGTAATGAGAGAAAAGTTCCTGAAAAAGGGATATAAGAGGGACCAGGTAGAGAAATCCTTTAGGAAATATGAAAACATTGATAGATCCGTTCTATTAAATTCAAATACATCTAGAGAACAAACAAAGGATAAAAGCATCCCATTTATTACCAAATATAGTGGGCAATATAAAGAACTTGAAAGAATTATCAGTAAGAATTGGTATATTCTGGGAAAAGATGCAGACATCAGAGAATATATTAAAGACAGACCGCAATTTGTGTATCGAAAAGCGGATAACATTAAACAGAAAATAGTTAAAAGTGTTTTGCCATCTAAACCTAGACTCACCAGAAGCCAGATTACTTCTAAAGGTTTTTATAAATGTGGTGATTGCTCTATGTGTAAGAACTGTGGTTCCAAACAGACGAAAATTACTGAATATACGTCATGTGCAAATGAATCAAAAAAGAAAATTGATACATTTATTACTTGTAATAGTAAGAATGTGGTCTACCTACTGCAGTGTTCCTGCAATACACAATATGTGGGTAGGACCACACGTAAATTAAAGGAACGATTAGCAGAACATGTACGTAATATCAGGAAAGGGCTTGCGACCCATAGCCTTTCTGCGCATCTTGATAGTGTGCATGACCGTAATCCTGCCCATTTAGTCCTTTTTTGTGGTATCCGCCAAGTTCCTCATATATGGAGGAAGAATGACAAAGAGGCTAGATGGGCTAGGGCTGAAATGCGGGCAATCTTCGAGTTGGGCACCCTTGGACCCAAGGGTCTCAACTCTGATTTTGAAATGAAATGGTTTCTCACTTGAACGGTATTGATTTTCCACATAACATTCACTCCACTTCCTATTTGCGTTCCAAAGGTGGAACGCGGAAGTAAAATAAGTCTATCAGGAGTCAAGCCCGCCCATGTGGGTTGTTCATAGACCTTAAGTAAGTAAGGATATTTAGAGAAGTCTGTCCCTCGACTCACGTGGGTCCGGAAAAGGGATCTCTTCCGGTGGGCGGCGATGCGCTCCAGGTTAAGGAGCGCTATGTGACTGGTTGAGGTTGGGGTACCCTCCCCTTCAAACGGTGATGGAGGGTATTTAAGGTGCATCTGAGGTGGTTGTTCATGATGCCTTGATAAAGACCTGTGGGTAGAAACGCGTTGGAAGATTCTATGTTTTATGGGATTTTACCTGTTATTTTAACCTTTGATGTAAAGCTGTTTAAGCTTTTTTATAAATAAATACATATTGATTCACTTCCATCTCGGATCCTTTCCTGTGCATATGGAAAAGAAACCTTTATATGAAAGAACATCTTGCAACTGACGTGAGTATGGTACGCCTATCAACTTATCTCATCGATTTAACTGTTGTTGGGACAGACGGCACAATAGAGAATTAAAGATACCTTTTAGAGATTGCCTACCCACTTACCAATGTGAGTTAGGGTACGCATTAAAGGTGTCTATTGAGCTAAAGTATACCTGCTACACAGTTTTGAGAAAAAGGACCAACAAAGTATCCCTCCTTCTCTTTTCTCTCCTTTTTTTGTCCGCATGCACTTCTGAGACATCAAGAGAAGAAAGTATAAGAAAAAAGTAGGGGATCTGATTGGTCTATAGACATACACTGGCATTATTGATGAATTTATTGTTATATCTGGGCGCTGATATCTGAGGACTCCCATTTTTTCATTTTGCTGTATGTATTTAGTGTTGGGTGGACACTAGGAGTCTTTGTTTTCGAATTTGGCAGCCATCTGGTTGCGCTTAGAAGCGGGTCATTTTTTGGCTTGTGTGTATATCTTGGTTGGTAATGCCCATCACTGGACCAAATCGGATGTGACAAAGTTGCCAGCTGTGCCTGAATCCAACAAAGCAGAAACTTGCTTGAAGCGCTTGGCAACTTGCAGAGAAACTGAGAGAGAGAGAGAGAGAGAGAGAGAGAGAGAGAGAGAGAGAGAGAGAGAAAGAAAATGTTATCTGTTTTCCTTGGAGAAGAATGAACTACTCCTAACTAATTTAGCCCTCCATGCTGAGTTAGGAGTGGGCGTTTCCCTGCCACTTGGGACAAGTGTTGAGCTAATGAGAAGGAGCAGCACAGTAAGGGCGGAGATTCTCAGACTGTTGTCTATAGCGTTGTTCCTGTGATGGGCGAGAACGATTGATTTGCATCAGTTCCTCCTGCTGACCAGGGCAAGACTGTTGTCTGAGACTTAGGTTGAACAAATCTTCCTGTCTCAATGGCTTGTTTTTTAAAGCATAAGTCCACCTTAGTGCACAGAGAGATCACGGGCCTGATTCAGAGCCGGACGCAATTAGCGCTCGCTCGTCCAAAAAATAGGGGTGGCTATTCAAATGAACCGTTCGCTCTTTGCGGTCTGTTCACGCCTCTAGGTCTGAACGAGCGAACAAAACTTGCGGTCGTTTTTTGGATAAATACGCCCCCTGGCCGCTCGCATCCTACGTCATGTCCGCTATTTATTAGATTAATCGAGTACATCGATCAGCGTATTAACTGCTCGCTATTCTTGTGGTTGGTTTTTGCTACCACAATCTTGCGAGCAGTTCTGGCTATAAAATAACCCAGTGACGTGGTCAATGACGCTGCTGTTTTAATTATGCACACCCATAAAACGCCCGTTTTGACCTTTAAGCACGCCTGCGTTCGGATCTCCACTCCCCGTTTTCAAGCACCTTCCCCTGTTACCACCCACATACGCCTCTTTCTGTCACTTAAAATAGCAGGCATTCGCTATTTAGCGAACAAACGATTTTCGGCCGCACTGACTGGTTTGCGCATGCGTATTACGATCCATACGCATGCGCAGTTGGGCAAACATCGCTCAGAACGAGCGTACTGCCGCTTACGAGCGGCTCTGAATCAGGGCCCAAGTCCTCTAACTTGTCCGGAAGATCCCAGGTGACAAGTACATTTTTGAATCTGATAAGCCGTTCCAAAAGGCTGAATGTCATGCCAGTATTTGAAACTGCACCAGATACTGGCCTACAGAATTTGAACCCTGACGTAAATGTAGAAGGTTCGCAGATGCAGATAACACTCATTGAAGATTCTTTGAGGGCCATAACAAAATATTTGTAAGATGATAGTAAGGGATCAGTTCTTTCCCATAAGGGTGAAGCCCAGTCTCAGGCCAATCTGGATAATAGGGAGATGATAAATGCCACACGGGTTCGTTCTGTAGGGAAATTGTTTGGTTAGCATTTAAACTGAATTTCATAGTGATTTAAGAAACCCTGCAATTTTTTGGCTTCCCATCAAATTTTGCAGGAGTAGGAAGTTGTAGACAAGATGCAGCTGTGGAAACTGGAGCTGGAGGAATCAGAATATATGTAGTAGCAGCTCCAGAGCCTCTAGGTGTAGATTTGATAATGGATATTATGCAGCTGGTTGGTCAGTTCTTGGAGGAACTGCATCACTTGACCATGTGACGCCTCTTTGTGTTCTAGGCGAGTCACAAGATCCTGTGTAAATCCTGCAGCTCGGCCTGATTCTCAGCTGGATCCATTGGGCAAGTACAAACTGTCACACCTGTGGGTTGAGGTTGGCTGGAACAGGCGTGGGAGACTAAAGTGGAGACTGAAGTGGAAACTGAAGAGGCATTAATCTGGGTAGTTTGAGCCAGCTCTTCCTTATGTGTTGAGGAGAGAGAGGAAGCAGAGTAGCTGCTGTATATGGTGGACCTGAAAGCGAGAAAGACTTTATTATACAGGTAGTTGAGATGATGATATCGGACTGGAACCGATGATGTAGAACTGATGATGAGTTGAATTAGAACCGATGATGCTAAATTGGATTGGAACCAATGATGCAGAGTTAATGAATTAGAATTGAATTAGAACCGATAATGCAGAACTAATGAGTAGAAATAGATAGAACTGATGTTGCAGAACTGATGAGTAGAATTAGATTGGAACCGATGTTTGGAGATATTGGATGAGACCGGTGTTTTAGATATATCGGATGGAACCTGATGTTTAAAAAAATTGGATGGGACCGATATTTGGAGATATTGCATGGGACCAATGTTTGGAGATATCAGCTGGGACCGATGTTTGGAGATATCAGCTGGGAATGATGTTTGGAGAAATCGTCTGGAACTGTTGGTTGGAGATATCGGCTGAGAACGATGATGGAAAGTAGGAACAAGTCTCAGTGGAAAACCAGACTGAAGTATAGATGGAACAAGAGATTTGCAGGAACCAGACTGTAACTGGAATAGCACTTACTGGAACTGTTCAGAAACAGAGGACCTCATTCAGAGGCGGTTGTTAGTTGCAAGCGGTCACACTGAGTCAGGGTGGCCGCTTGCATCCTGAACGGCTGCCTCCTTATCGATCATAAAGCTGTGGGTTACCACCCACAGCTTAACGACCGACCAGGTTGATGGTCACGATGGTGATCACCATAGCGACCATCGGGGCTTACGACCAGACCCTAAGGTTGGGTCTATGTACTCGTAAGCCCCAGGAAGCTTTCTGCTCTGATGGAGCAGGAAGCTCCCCACTGACATCACTGATGATGTCAGTGCGGCCACCCACAAAACAGTAGGCGTTCGGAAAGGAACGCCTCTTTTGGAAACCACCCCCCCAGCCCGTCTACCAAACGGGGCAAGCTGTCGATCAACATCGACAGCCGCCCCTTTGGTAGCGAGCTCCGGAGTGACAGAGTTTCTCTGTTGCTTCGGGACTTGTGCACGCAAAGTGCGGCCACTGCGCGTACGCAGGTCAAACCATCAAGTCGGTTACGAGCGCATCGGCGCTTGTGACCGACTCTGAATAAGGTCCAGAGTACCTTGGAGCTCAGTACAGAGCTGTGACTTCAGGAGAAGCAACTTTTTACTGGTAATGTGGGCCAGTCAGGAAATAGAATTTAAAGGGATGATGGATCCCCACTTATTTGCATGCTGTGATTAGCTGGTCTGGGAGCAGCGCTCTGAGTGGTGGAGGAGCGTCAGGTGACCTAGTCCAACATGACTGCGCCCATACTGTGGTTTTGGAGGGAACTCTAGCGTGTAGCTTATGTACCATCATGCTCAGAGACAGAACACAGGTCCTGATTCAGAGCAACTCGCAAAAAGCAAACGCTCGCTCTGAATCAGGATGGGCGCTTGTTTTTTAAGTTGCGGCCTCCTGGCCGCTCGCATAGCTGTGGGTGGCCACCTGCAGCTTATGCGAGTGGCCAGGTGATGGTCAGGATGGTCAAGACCATCGCGACCATCGGGCTTGCGATGAGACCCTTACGGTAGGGTCTCATGGCCGCAAGCCCCAGTGGACTTCCTGCTCTAATAGAGTCCACCTACTGACATCACGAGTGATGTCAGTAGGGCCGCCCACAAACTGCAGTAACACCTCCGTTTGCCCAGACACCCCCCCTCCCCGCCTTCCAAACGGGGCGAGCTGTCCATCAACATCGACATTTGCCCCTTTTGGATGCGAGCGCTGGAGCGAGTGCTTTTTGCGCTCGCTCCGGGGCTGACGCACGCGCAGTGTGAATGCCGCGCATGTGCACTGGCCAACCATCGACCTGCTTACGAGCGGGTCTGAATCAGGCCCACTGAGCGGACTGGCCAGGAACAGCACAGACAGACCTCAGTACCATCTGGGAGCGATGTGCAGCGGGAGCGGACCTCTGCACTATCTGGCCCACTGTTCAGTTTGACCACACAGGGCCGAGGTTGGTGGAGCTGAGTGTTTATGTGCTACTGTGTGAAACATGCAGAAATCCTAAAAGTGCATGTGTTCCACTGAGTGTTCGCTATTGCATACAGGATAGCTGGCATTAGGAACAGCAAGGCAAAACTGGGCATTCCTGGGTGGTGACGGATAAGTGACCTGAAGTGAATGCAAAAAAAAAAAAAAAGGAGTCTCATGGACGTGCATGGGAATGTCACAGGCAGGGGCGCTGAGAGCTGCCACAGCCCTGGGTAGGGGATGTGACCAAATACCACGGAGGTGTGGCAACTCCCTCCCTCTCAAAAAAAAAGTTTTCCCGAGACTAGACCGGGCCCCTGCCAGGTAGCTGACCCAGGCCCAGACCGGTCCCCCACCATATACCTCCAACAAGCCTGGCTAATTAGTACCCGCTCACCCCCCTCTTGGCACCCCTGGTCCCGGGCATTTATAAGCAAATAGCTACATTCTCAGATGCAGTGCCGCTGTCACAAAGGTCATGTTTATCCAGAGTTGAGAAGGAGACACTGCACCTGCCATAGGCTGGTGCAAGTGTCAATGGTAAATGTGCCAGTGGTGGATTGGGCACTGAAAGTGGGCGGGCTTGCTAGTACAGAAGAGGAAGGCTGAAACTAGCATTTGCATATTACCATTGCTGCCACTCTGCAAATAAATCACAATCCACCTCAAAAGTGTCCACTTCTGAATCAGGCCCATAGTATGGCCAACAATCCTGAGCAATGTCACTACATGACATGTTGGGATACATGAAAACAAGTTTGAAAAAAGTTATACCATAGTACTTACTGCAGTAAATTATACAAAAGTCCGGGTCGATGTTCCATAGACACAGCATGTGGTAATTTATTAGCAATCTCATTTGAATTAGAACAGATACTCTTGTTAGACATTTCATAAAGAAAACAAAAACACATGATCACACATTGGCCCTCATTCAGAGCCACTCGCAAACAGCAGTACGCTCGTTGCGTTCCGATGTTGAATAACCGCGCATGCGTCGGTGTAACACTGCGCATGTGCGTACGGCAGATTGCGAGTTTTTTGGGTCTCGTTCGTCAAATACCGTACAGGAAGTGACATGTCAAATGTGATTGACAGAACAGGGCGTTTTTGGGTGTTGACGGGGGTGGAGATGGAAAAACGCAGGCGTGGCGAGGCGTTTTTGGGGCGTACATACATTAGCAAATGCGAGCGTAAAATGTGTTCGGACCGACTCATACGTCACTGGATGATCCTCTTTCCCTTATAAATGCTCGCACAGCTTAGGGTCTGGATTACTCGACCACATTGGCGATGGCCTTCTCCTCCGTCCCGGGACTCCACGATGTTGTTGCGATTAATCGCGGGAGGGCTGAAAAGCAATTAGTGTTGGATTGAAAACCGGCTTGGTATGTGTTTTGAAATCAGTTTTTTGGGATAGCACAAAACCGTACGCAGGTGGAACTCAGAGCTGCTAATGTCAGGATGACACAATCAATTTGCGTACATTTGTGGGGGTTTATTTTGCCCTCAATTTGGTGGTTAGGGCCTATTGTAACAATAATGTCATCATGTTTTAATTTTCGCACCATTTTATTTTTACCTCTTGAATTTGCCTCGTTATATGATTTTTTAAACGTTCCTTAAAGAGCCCATTTCTTTTTTTTTTATTTTTCTTGTTTTTTGCCAGTTTTTGCCTTTTGGTCCAGGATTAAATGTAACCCATTTGTACAATAATTTCACAATCCAATGTCAGATTTTTCGTTTCAATTTATTGCTCAAACAAAAAAATAAAAAATTAAAATATTGGGGACATCTTTTTTTGCCAAAGATATGTCCCAAAATCAAACAAATTGGTCCAACATAACTGTTGACATAAACATACATCCAAAATTTAAAAACATTTCACAAGAAAGGAGAGGGAAGTTTTGATCAGAAAGGAATATGAGCCAAGCACAGAAGGATTGTGGGAAAAGTCACCATTGCTGTCACCGTTTTTTCACCCGTTTGGATGGGGGAGGGAGGGCGCCAGACCGGGTCTGGGATGTCATCGGGCTGGCCTGTCCAGAGGCAGATGTTGTGGCCTCTGGACTAGGCACAGGGCTAGGCACATTTGGAGGATTGGCTGATGTTGTGCCAGAGGTGGAGGATCCTGATGTTCCGGCAGGAAGGGAGGTCGGCTCCACCATGTGCTGGCGAACGAGCTGCTCCAGGGCCTTGGCGATGCGGATGTTGGCCCTGGTATTTTCCGCCAGGGCCTGACCAATGGTCACGTTGGCCGCAGCATTTTGCTCCAGGGCCTCAGCCACCCGTACCAGACTGGCGTCCATCCTCTGCAGAATCTCCGTATGGAAATCCGATTTGAAATTGAGTTCTGTGAGGAGGGACACTGCCTGCGAGGGGGATTGCCCTGGACTGGCTTCTGCAGGGTCCTCAGCCGGATGTACTGGTTCCTCCCCTGCCGAGCCAGCAGAAATTCGGCGGCCAAGGCTCCCCTCTGGAGCAGACTCATCCGCCTGTGTCTCTGTTAGGAAAAAAGAGAAAAGCCTCACATTAGAATCTACATATTGGCACAATAACATTTCAGAGTTGATGACATCAAAAGATTTACCTGGGACAACATGAGGAGCCGCAAAGTCTGGCATGTCCGTATCCATGTTGGACACGCCAAACACCTCCACAGGCTGCACACACCCCTGTGCCAGCTCTTCTAAATCCGTCAACTCCAAAGACACAGGGGTGGGACCCCCACCTGTCCCCCTTGCATGCCTAGCCCTGTCCGCGAGTTTTTGCTTTAGGCGATATTTGAAGTCGCCCCATCTGTGGGAAAAAATGGAAGCCATTATCCTTTTGTTTAAAATGGTGTTTGTTTTTAGGGGGGGCAAGTGTTTACTTACCGCCGTTTGACATCCCTGCTAGACGGACATAATCACCCACCCTATTGACAGCAACGGCTACCTCTTCCCACATTCTCCCCTTCTGGCTTAGACTCATATTCCTGTCTGCCTGTGGCAGGATGTCCACACACTTCTGTATCAAAACCTCCATCTCCTTTCTTGTGAAATGTGGCTGCCTTTTTTTTTTGGCAGCTTTGGCCGGAATACTGGGCCCAGCAGCCTCTTCCATGTCATCCTCCTCACCTATATGTGTAAATATTCAGATTTCACAAAATCACAACTTGCCCAATCTTATGTTTCAAATTAATCATTGATACAAAATGCATGAAAGACTTACCGCCTGACTCTTGGGCATTGTTTCCGTGGTCTGTCGCCATGTCTGAGGTCCAAACAAGAAATACACCAGAATTTTAATGTGTTTTCGTGACGTATTTATGCATGCGTCCTTATTTTGTGGCCGCATCATTGATTGTGCGTTCCTATGATCCCTCCTTAATTTGTGCGGGAAACGAAACACTATTTATGGCTTGGTGTGTCTCGAGTCGAGGTGGCGTTTTTGGATTGTTGGAGGTTACCTTGGCTGGAGTGTATTGTTTGCGTATAAAGGAGTTGGCGTTTGGAGATTATTTTGTTTGGTAGATTTGCGTTTTTATTTTCCGTTCTCTTTTTTGCTTTTTATTTTTTGGACCTCGTTTCTTGATTTGGTAAGTTTTGTGAAGTCTAACTTTTGATCAATTGTTGTTTCATTGTGTTTAAATTTTGGATCCCTATTTTCATCTATTTTAGCTTTTGATTAATTTCGGACCCAAAGACCTTTTGATTTGGACTCTTATATATTTGCTCTTGGTAAGTCCATTTTTTATCTTGTATTTGCGAACTAATTAGCGCATTTTTACTACTTACTATTGTGACTTGTATTTGCGAACTAATTAGCGCATTTTTACTACTTACTATTGTGACTTGTATTTGCGAACTAATTAGCGCACTTTTACTACTTACTATTGTGACTTGTATTTGCGAACTAATTAGCGCATTTTTACTACTTACTATTGTGACTTGTATTTGCGAACTAATTAGCACATTTTTACTACTTACTATTGTGACTTGCATTTGCGAACTAATTAGCGCATTTTTACTACTTACTATTGTGACTTGTATTTGCGAACTAATTAGCGCTTTTTAAAATGCTTATTAATCATTTTTATATTTTTGAGGTTGCCCTTTCGCTTTTTGTGCAAACATTTCAACCCATTTTGATGTACTGTGTGCAATGTCGTTTTGCACTTTTGCCAAATGTGTGTTTCGCATATTTTAAGTTTGGTCTAGCACAAAATTTAGAAACAAAAATGCACAGAGTGAAATTTGTAAAATAATTTTGGTGATTCATTTCAGTTTGGACGTATCATGACAATACCCCGGCATGTAAGCAGCAATGGATGGTATCATCAAGCTAAGTTGTTTTGAATTTTCTTTTGGGGTGGGTCCAAAGCCTTACATTCCAATCTTGCCATTTCAGGTTGATCTAGGGCGGATTGTTCTGGCCATGCTCCCGGAAGCCGACCAACCTCAATCTCGTCCCAGGCGTAGGCATCGTAGGCGTGCAAGGCCCCAGATATTTTGAACACGTGTCACCCTTTTTGGAATGCCCGATGATGAGGTTTTAAGACGTTACCGTCTTCCTCCCAAAATCATCATAGACACTCTCTCATTAATAGAGAGTGATCTTGAGCGGCAAATTGACAGTCCTACAGCAATACCACCACTTACGCAATTTATGGCGGTGTTACATTTCTGTGCCTCAGGATCATTTCAAACAATGGTGGGAATAGTGGCGGGCATCTCACAATCCTCCTTTTCCCGGATCCTGAGGGCAGTGATGGAGGCACTTTTCAAGCACCTCCATCATTTTATTCAAATGCCTTTGGATATGGGTGGCCAAGGCCAATTTTTACCAAATAGCTGGCTTCCCACACATCATAGGGGTTGTGGATGGTACTTACATACCACTTCAGCCTCCAGCACGGCTGGAGGCCATATTTCGAAACAGGAAACACTATCACTCCCTGAATGTAATGGTGGTATGTGATGCCTCCCTCCAGATCCTGTCCCTGAATGCAAAATTACCAGGAAGTGCACATGACTCCTTCGTCATCCGGCAATCAGGGATATGGCACAAATTAAACAACCTACAAGCTGGTGATGCGTGGCTTCTGGGTAAGTGGAGACCTTTAGTACATAACAATGTTAAGCTTGATACACAGTGATCCTGATGTTGTCTATTCTTTTTCACAGGAGACAGTGGATACCCTTGCATGCCCTGGCTGCTCACTCCTTACTTGGCTCCCACACCAGGTCCACAAAGTGAGTTTAATATCGCACTTACAGCCACCAGGCAAGTGGTGGAGCGCTGTATCGGCCTTTTAAAAGGCCGATTCAGATGCCTCCACCGCTCTGGTGGCGAGCTCATGTATTTGCCGGATATGGTTTCGAAAAATTGTGGTCCTGTGTGGGATATTTCACAACATCGCCATAAGGAGTGGTGTTCCAATGCAGCCAGAGGATGCCTTACCTGAGGATGGCCCCCCCGAGGTTGGTCGGAGGTCAGTATGTGGGGGGGCCATACGCGATGATGTGGTGGCCCGATATTTTAGGTAATTATTGATCAAACAACAGTGTGTATACCCAATGTGTTCCATTTTTTTAATGTTCATCTTTTTTTATATTAATTCTTGAACCATCTTCTGTTTGTTTGCATAATCTTTGGCACTCCCATGATGACTAATTCCTGCTTCCCTTCCAAAACCTTTCTGTGGAAACTTCGGGAATATATTCTGACACCAATATTGCAACGCCATATTTTTGAAATCATGTGGACATGGACCTTCGTCAACCAGTTCTTGATTTGTTGTGTGTTTGTTTAGTTTTTTTGGTATGTGGAGTTTTTCTGATTATCACTGTGTGTTTTGTTTGTGAGTGACCACTTTGGATTTTGATTTCTGCTGTGTATAAATATTTGGAGAGTGTAATTTGTTTCCTTTTTGGGCACGTTAGAAGCAAGTGTAAACAAACTCCCAAACGTTAATTTTACCTAAGGGGTAACCCAGTAATGAAGCAAGTGGAGCTACAATGTAATATGTTTTCGGGGTACTAACCAACACAACAAGGAATCGTGTACAATCAGTTGCCTTCGTAAGATTGTCCTGAGCAGTTTGGCCACCAAATAGGAACCTGAAAAATGGTGTAAACTATCATGTTGACCACCACAAAAAAGGAAAATGACATTGGTACTGGGAGGTGTTTCTTGTGCCTGTTTGCATTCGAAATACAACACACAATCTGTAGTGAGTTTCTGGGGCAAACCTTGCTTTAAGAGTCTACTTATGTCAGTGTAAAGAATCTTGGATTTACTCCAAACGCATGAGACAGAGCTTGATTTTAAACAGATTTATTAAGAAACAATTTGTAAAAAAAATAAAAAAAACACTAATTCCTAAGGAGGACCAACAGATGCTCAAGGCCCTGCATTAGCCCGGTGACCTGCTCCCGCATACGGCCCACACAATTCAGAATCTCTTCCCGACGCCTCTGTTCCTCTGTGGGTGACAAAAGTTTGGGGATTAATAAATCGATAATGAAGCAACATTGTAAAAAAACAAAAAACAAGCAAACACAAACTTACAAGTTTGTGGGCCAAAAAAAAATTACACGGATAAAACCCAGAACCCCAAAATGTCGTATGCCAAAAATACAAGGGCCCTAAAAAAAGGCACACAGGTGTGATATGTGTATGGTGACATCAGCAGGAACAGGTACAGACAACCCCCAAAAATACCCTAAGGCGAAAAAAAGTTAAAAAAAATGGGGACGACACATGATTACATACAAACAGTTTGTGGTGTCCAAAATAAACTTTAAAAACATACCGTTCTCCAAAACGAGAGAGCCAGAAGCCACTCCCTGGACCACCTCGGAGGTGGCTAAATTCCCCAACCCGAGGGGCAGGGTGTTTTCTTGATCCTGGGAGGGGGTATTTGGAGGAGGGACGGATGGAGGAGAGGGGGAATTGGGCTGGAGGGGAAGTAGTACAGAAATATCGGCCACAGGGTCTGGGGAGGAGGGGGGAATAGAGGAATTGGGGGTTGGAGAGAGGGGCCGGGACCGGCGTCTTGTGTGGCGATGCCGCCGTAGTGTTTGCTGTGCCCCTAAAAAATGACCAAAAAATTGTTGTTAGTTTCAACAGGAAACCAAAAAAAAAAAAAAATAGGACAGACATAAAAACATGCACATGCAGATATGACTACAATGACTCAATAGGACAGACATGAAAACATGCACATGCAGATATGACTACAATGACTCAATAGGACAGACATGAAAACATGCACATGCAGATATGACTACAATGACTCAATAGGACAGACATGAAAACATGCACATGCAGATATGACTACAATGACTCAATAGGACAGACATGAAAACATGCACACGCAGTTAGGGCCCACAAGAAAAACTTGAAAACCACAGTCCAGAACACTTACTTTCCGCAATCTGCATGTGAAAGCATGCCAGCAAGCGGGGCGTCCGCCGGTGCAGGTCCGACCACCTGCGCTCCAGCTGGCCAATATGTCGGCGTGAGCCGAAGGAGCGCAGGCGTCGACGTACCTCCGCATATGCGGAACGCTTGCGCCTATTGGAGATGGGTGGAGGCTGACTGGTGATCCTCCTGTCCATCACCTCCGTCAGCACCAGCAGTTCGCGCCTGGTGAATGCGGCGGATCTCATGATGGCAATGGTGTTTTTTTGACAAAATATTTTTAATAAAGCACCCAAAAAAAATTTGATTGGCTAATGTATTTGTGAAATTAACAGGACCAATTCTATTGGTTAGTGTATGAGTCATGTGTTCGACAGGGCCAGAAATCTCTTGAGAGTTATGATAGGCTTGATGCAGTGACATGCGTAAGCTAATTTAAATAAAGAAATGAACCACAGAAAAATTGTGGGGAGACAAACAAATAGAACAATTGTTTAATTGGGGCTAACATGTCTTTGGAACAATAAAAGCGAAGGTTTCAGACGTACGTATTCTGCGAGCAAATACAAACACGGACAAGATTAAAGTTTATTGCATTGTGTTGAAAAAAAATAAAAAATTAAGCTAATTGATATATTGATTGGCATGATACGATTGAGGGAGGTAGGCCGAAAAAACGAGCAGGTAATTGGAATCTGACAGTCCCACTTCCGGTTTGTACTTGTGCGTGCGTTCCCTTCAAGCCATTTCGGGGATGTACGCTCGCTATTTGGCACGCTCGTTAGTCAGAGGAGGGGTCGCCTGAGTTTGGGGTGGATTTTTAGCTGCGTAGGAAAAAACGAGCGAGTGCTTGAATTTAAATATTTTTTTACGTACGGCGAACGTGCGTACGCCCACTTGCGAGTGGGTCTGAATCAGGGCCATTGTCAGGAAGGGTTAATGCAGTCATTTTTAAGGGCTTTCTAATTAAATATTCCCTTTCGCTCTGTCAAAGCATTATTAAATTGAAATAAAAGCGTTTTGAAATGAACTAAAACACAGTTACTTTATGTAACAAGAACACCACTGTGCCTGTCTTAACTGTATGTTGAGTTCTGTCATATGAACAAAGGCCATGCTAGTTGGAGAATGGTGGTAAATAATTAGATAATGTATGCTTTGTGTTATCAGAAGGGCATTATGGGTAGGGCCAAACTGAAAAGTGAATGTTGGGTATGGTATCTGGAAAAAGCAAATTATAAGAGCAATCTGGTGAGGAACATTAACTCAATAGGGTATATTTACTAAGGTGCGGGTTTTTAGAAGTGGTTTTGTTGCCCATAGCAACCAATCAGATTCTAGCTATTACCTTCTAGAAGGTGCTAGATAAATGTTAAGTAGAATCTGATTGGTTGCTACGGGCAACAAAACCACTTCTAAAAACCCGCACCTTAGTAAATATACCCCAATAAGTCAATAAAAATGTCTTCTTTGACCACCCTTTTTAGTTTCTACAAAAAGCCCACTGAACTATCTGTAATAGTAATAGGCAGCAACTGACAGAATACAACATCACTTATATAACAGGCAAAAACACTTTTCTGCCCATTTTGTTTTTACTTACAACTACTCCATGTAATTAAAATCGCAAAGCAGCATCACAGAGACACCTTATTTGAGACATTGTTGAGATGCTAGTTTCTAATTTAATTCTATTGTAAATAATATTGGCTCAGTACACAAAATGGCTGCCCCAGTATGTATAGGTGATAGATTAAATTTCCTACAAAAATATATTATACTCACTATATCATATTTGCTGCAAATAACTATTAGTGTGAGATGGAGTTCTAGATCTAGGAATGTAGTCAGTATGTCGATTGTCACAATGTCAGCATTCACAGACAGTTATGATGTTGACATTGTTGAAATCTTCGACATCTACAAAATTTCATACTGTAAGGGGTAAATTTACATTGTGTATTTGTAACACCCTTTACCTGAGTGTTCTGGGTAATGGTATGTGTATTACAGACTTTCACTTGTAAAGCTTTTCGCCTTGTGGTTCTTTTAGCTACAGTGCCTCCACCCAAATCCTAACATAAATTGGAGTGCTCAGGGTCAGTAACACCAGGGGAAGATTAGGGGAACCTCCTGCTCAACATGTACTCAGACCACAAACACTACAGGGTGTATCACACAGATATTTTGCAAGAGCCACCCTGGCACATTTATTAATGTGTTTTGGATAGCTACAGCTGTTATGTGTTTTACAGTATAGCAAAAGTAACTTTATAAGATCAATACAAGAGAACAGCAAAGTGAGTTGCATGTAGAATGGAATACACAAGCAACACAGTCCAGTAGTAGAGAGAAGAATGACTGATGTTCAGCAATGCACATTAGGGGAATACAACAATGAGTAGCTGGCAAGAGTAGTAAAAAACAAAGGGAAAAGCAGAGCAGTGGACAAGCAAAAGACTGTTTGGTAGGGGGACAACTACAGATACATTTAGTGAACCAAGCAAGACTAGTCTCCCAAGCCAAACGTCAATCCAGGCAGTGGTAACTGCAGTATCAGTGTTACAAATTAGAAGTCAGTAAAGGTATCGTTCAGTGTAGAATTGGGTCACAAAGCAGGTGGCATTGGAGTCACTGTTTTAAGCAGCTGTCACCAATCAAAAGCCATAATGAGACCAAGTGTACATAACAGGCATGTTACTACAAGCATGTGATATGCATAGGAAAATGGAACACAATGCCAGCAGTGAAAGGCAAATGCACACACTCTGAACTTCCTCTTGTTTTATTTTGAGCCTCTTTAAGCAGCTATGTTTGGGTGGACAAGTTCAAGATAGTCATTTAAATATATAATTAACAGCATGGAATGGAACAATGGCCCTGATTCAGACCCACTCGCGAGCGGCTGTCCGCTCGCAAGTGGGTCGATGTTCTGCACTGAGCATGCGCACGATGGAGGGAGCTCCGTCGTGCGCATGCGCCAGACGCGACGAGCGAAGGACTTTCCTTCGCTCGTTGTGTCTGATCAAAGGGGGCGTGCTGTCGATGTTGATTGACAGCACGCCCCCTTTGGTGGGCGTGCCGGGGGCGTGCCTGCCAGACGGGGGCGTTCCTAAGGGAACGCCTCCGGTCAGAAGCCGGCCCACTGACATCACTAGTGATGTCAGTGGGAGTGATTTTGGCTCTGATAGAGCCAAAATCACTCCGGGGCTTGCGGTTGAAAACCTCAACCGCAGGCTCCGGCTCGCAGTTTCGATGGTCGCGATGGTCATGACCATCGCGGCCATCAAACTGCACGCTCGTATAGGCTGTGGGTGGTGACCCACAGCTATACGAGCGTCCAGGAGGGCGGCCCTCATTCAGAGCGTGCGCTCTGCTCAGAGCGTACGGCTCTGAATGAGGGCCAATGTTTTGGTGTTCATGGATTTCAAGAATGTTTTTCTTTATGTTTAAATCTAGAAGGGCCACCAAAGTCTGTTCTAATATGCAGCTCGGTCCCATAACTTTCAGTTTTGGACTATTCCTTTTGGTTTTGCAACTACCCTGAGTGTGTTCATGAAGATCATGGTGCATATGCCTGTGCTCTTGATGTTGGAAGACATGAAGATCTATTGATCAAGGCCGACTCCTTGACTCTCCTTCAAGGCCACCATTGATAGTTACCAATTACTAGAAATCTAAGCTAATCCCTTCCAAGAAGTTGGTATTTGTTGTTCAACATTCAACAGCAAAAGTATTTGATTCAAGGGACAAGATATATGCTTTGCAAAAACTAATAAAAAGTATTTTGTTTCGCAGTCAGTTAATTTCTACTTGAAAGTTCTGGGGAAAATGGTTTCAGCACTCATCAGAATGCCAATCAGGATTCAGTCTTATAATGCCACTGCAGTTGCACATGTCAACCATCAGTGATGCACAAAGAGAACCCTTGCAACAATGGAGACCAGTAGAATCATGAGATGGGCAGAATGAAATATACAGCAATAACTGCAGTGTTCATACCAGGCGTGGAGCATCGAGAGGCCAATTACCTTTACAGATGATGTCATCAGACATTGGCATAGTGGCATCATGGCTGAACCACAGGGGTAATCTGGGATCACAGTCTTTCAGATCTCCTTATCTTGTTTTTCATGAAGATAGGGTACTTTGTTGGATATTTTAAAAGCATATTTATTTCCAAACTCTAAAATTAATTTCATACAAGTAAAGAGTAAACCTTTTGCACTTATACTAGTGTATATTTGCTATGTCTGGGGTGGAGTGGAAATCCTTTCCACTCTGTGGTGTGGAAACAGGGACAAACAAGGGTACTACTGCCAGAGCAGGAAGCTATTCCCTCATATCCTGCTGCAACCAGGTAACATTGGGCCTGCAAGAAAGAAGCTTGGCGAGGCTTAGTCTCCTGGAACCTAGTGATCCGAGAGGGACTATTTGCCGCGACTTAAGCAACAGTGCATGGCACTGGCATCAGCTTTGGGTATTGGTGTAACACAGGCCGGCTAAAGTTTGATGACTTCGGTTAACGTGCCACCTCTTGTGTGTGTAGGGGTCGAGTAATGATTATAGTCTGTGCAAACCAATACATCTCCATCACAATGCCCCGCAGGATCTTCTAGCGTATATCTCGCACTGGAAGGCATGGATGAGGATGGTGATGTTGTCAGGAGGATACCTGTTCCATCTTATGAGTCCAATACTGATCAAGACTGGTGAGTCAGCATGCTGTTGTCATCTGGTAGTTCTGCTAGCGCAGCAAGTCCCACACGTACTATTGGGGGATCATGGGTGCAGAGTCATTTGTGTGGGCATTTTCGGCATGCAGGTCACCGGCACAGCACTTTATCAGGTGGTTGTTCATCTACCTGCTTTACTTCTTCCTTGGAATCTGGGAGTGGGGTTGATGCAAAGGTTTTGTGGCGCCCTAGACATGAGAGGCATTCCCATAGTAATGTTTCTGAGGGGATAACACAGGCAGATATAATCCATTTAAGAACTGTGGATGTTCCGCCGAATGTAATGGCGCACCCCTGAACAGTCATGTGCCCAGGGTCAGGCAGTCTTAATAGAGATCTAACTCCAGTGAATGTGGGTGTTATGTACTTGATATCTATCCACGTTGACAGGATGCTATATTTTTGCAAGCTGATTTTGCATAAGGTATCCACCTCCCTATTTATGGTGAGGTGCACACTGGAACATTAAAGAATTTACGCTTTGCTTATGAATATCCAGGGGTTATTTTGGAGAAAGTGCAGAAAGTGGTGTTTTTGGGCGGATGGTTTGTCCTTTTGCAGATTCAAAATCGGTAAATATATTTTCTCAGATGGGAGCTGTCCTTACTCTCCTGGTAAGTTTAGACTTATTCAACATCTGTCTTACCCACAGGGTTCTTCAGTGAATGACGTAACACCAGAGAGCTGTTGTTTATCAATCGTTTGATGGGGTTCTGGACATTTTTCGGTCTTTTGGCTGGAGTGCACTCATGGGTAAGATATATACTGAATCTACCTTTTGAATGTTACCCCTGATTCCTTATTAGGGATCTGAGCCGACCCCCGTGTTTTGGTTTTGGATCTGTATCTCCTTCGTGTTTTGGATCTGGATTTGGTTTTGCCAAAACCACCCTTGTGTGATTTGTGTTTGGGTCTGTTTTTTTTTTTAATTTATAACAACTACTAAAATCACATAATTTGGGCTTTTTTTTGTTCCTTCAGTATTATTAACCTCAATAACATAAATTTTCACTAATTTCCAGTAAATTTTGACCACCTCAATATTGTTTTCATCCAGCTTAGGCCCAAAATTTACACCAAGCTACCTGGCTGACTAAGCTTAGCGGGAGAAGTGGGCGGCACAAACACCTGGCAGTTCAACTTCCAACATGGCACATAAGGAAACATACTGTATGTTTATATTAATCAAGAGGCCTGAGGAAGATGGTGTATGTATGTAGTTGAAGGCAGGGACATTAAGGGTTGATTGGCAGTTAATGTAATTAAATTTTTTTATTCTGAAGCAAATTTATGAGGGAGGAGGGAAGAGCATGGGTAAACAATAGCCAGCAGTGTCACCGAACAATAACACACAAATTTTTTTTTTTTTTTAAAAAGACCTTTTTTTATTTTTTGAGGAATGATAATTTTATTTCACTTTTATTTTTTTTACACTGGGGAAAACCACCCCTGGACAAGGCAGCAGCGATTGATAAACAACATAACACCTATTTATGAACAACAAAGCAACCCTGCATAGTGCAGACAGACCACCTGCAGAGTCATAAATTTGTGGATGATAAACTGCGGTCTGGCTGGCAGTGTCGCCGAACAATAATAGCGTACCTACTAGCAAGCATACACACACAAAAAAAAAAATCAAAAAAGATTTGTTTAATTTTTTTGAGGAATGATAATTATTATTAAATTTATCTTTTATTTTTTTTTACACTGGGGTAGAGCACCCCTGGATTGACAGAGCACCCTGCTGGACAACACAGCACCCCTTTATGAACTGCAGCCCTAGCCCCTTGATGGACAGGACAACAGTGACACAGCAGCACCCCTTTATGTACTGATTACTGAAGCCCCCCTTTATGTACTGCAGCCTCAGCCCCTTTATGGACAACACAGCAGCAGCCTGCAGCCCCAGCAACCAACAGGCCAACCCAGTGACACAGCAGTACGTGCACAGACAGAGCAGCATGTCTGTTCTGTACACTCTTCACAGCCGAAGTGAAAGTGGCGCAGATGGCCGGGACCTTTATACAATCCAAAACCCGTGAGAATCCGACGTGTTATGCCTCGTTTTTGGATCCGAGTTAGGCGGGAAATCCCGAGCCGGACTCGGATCTCGGCTCGGATGCACGAAGTCTCTAGTCCTTATGCTTTGAGATACATGCGTTTTTGGCTGGACAATGTATTTTTGTGGATGGATTGCTCTGTGTCTTGAGTTACAGAAACTTTCTTCATCGGTGTGTCTCTGTCAGTATGGAGGAAGCTGGCACTATCCGAATTGTTTTTTTATTAGTGGGTCTTCGTGGTTCTCCAAGTTTTGCTCAGCTTCTTTTATTATGTTCAGATATTATTCATGGAGTTCGGTGTCCCCACCGCTGTTGATAAAATGGAAGGTCCGATGTGTGTCTTGTCATACTTTGGTGTGGAGATCAATATTTAAAAGGGCTGGTGTCAGCTTCTGCTGGCTCAGCTTTGCAACACTATTGTATTTGCATTGGTATAAGGGAAAATTGCTTTGAAGCAAGTGCAGTCCTCACTGGGTATTTGAATTTTGCATGTCAGGTGATATCCATTGGCAGAGTTTTTTGTCACAAGTTGGAGCACCTGACATCTGGTGTCTGTCGGCTACATCATTTTATTAGACTTTCTGGTGAAATAGACTGGGACTTAGTATTACGGGACATATTTTTAGTCCAATTCAACAGGGTCCAATTTTGGATCTAACCTCCATCTACAATTGTTTACAGACGCAGCTGGTTCTTTTGGCTTTGGGACTTACTGGGAGAGCAGCTATTGTGCCACCCAATGGCCCGAAGAAGGTTTGATGAAAAATTTGCTTCTTCTAGAACCCCCTATCACAGTGGCCCTCAAATTGTGTGGTGCATGATTGTAAGAGTATTATTTTCTGGTTTGATAACCTTGGTGTGGTCCATGCAATCAACAGGCAATGTGCATCTTCAGTACTAGCCATTCACTTGTTAGATCAGATTATTTTGAGATGCCTTATGTTTAACATTTTTTTTTAGCACTCGGCATGTGCCTTGTGAGGAAGATAGTATTGCTAATGTGTTTTCTTGGATTGATTGGACCAGGTTTCGAGAACTTGTGCCAAATGCAAACTTGACTGGTAAGTTGTGCCTCTCTTATATTTGGCTGGTCATCAGGCTGGCATGAAAGTCTTAGCCTATTGGTCACTTGCTCCTAAAACTTATTGTGCCTATCAAGTGGCTCGGTTCATTAATTGCAGTGGAAATTAGGGTAAGAGTGGTCATGCTTTGATTCTCTACTTTGTTTGGAAGCTTTATATGGTGGGCAAATCTAGATTGGTTGTGAGTAAGGCATTAGCTGGCATCTTATTCCTTTTGCACTTGAGAGGTGAGGTGGATGTTACAAAAAGTTATCTCCAATCATGGACGTTGAAACATTGTGCTAGGGTTGCTCCATCTTTTCTGTATTCTAGGCATCTAATTGATTTGCACTTGCTTCCTTGCCTCCTTGATGGCTAAATTATGAATGCCCCTGCAACGGCGTACAAACGCACTGGCACGCCTGCGTTTCCCCAACACCCTCCGTCACCACCCACAAACGGTACTTCCTGTTAATCACTCTGTGATGGGTAGGCATAGTCACTGCGATCGCAGTCCCAATTGCAAGGACCAGTTCGTGCATGCACAGTACGCAACAATTGGCCAATTGCGTGCGTATTAGCAGTTGCAAACCAAGCTGAATCAGGCCTTCCATGCATAGTTGCACTGATAATTGGATTTGTCCATTTTCACTTTTTTTTGTAACATGTCGCATAGGCTCAAGGTTGCTGGGGCTTCATTAATAGGCCAGGACACATCACCAATCATCTACTATATAAAAGCGAAAATTTGTCCTTCTGTCATTCTGTCCTTCTGTCTTTCTATATAAATCCACAGTTTACAAGTCAAGATCGTAAAATTTTACATATGAGCGTATTAAAACACGACGGAGGCAACTAAAAAAATGTTAAATTGAAATTGTTTGCTGTTCATTTTTAATTAATTAAAAACCACAATTTTTGCATAGCATTCTCCCTCTACAGGTCAGGTACGGAATTAGAAAAGGATTCAGCTTATCTATTATTTTTTCTTTTCTATCTCTGTAATTCTACTATATAAAAGCAAACATTTTTCCTTCTGTCCTTCTTTCTATACAAATCCACAGTTTACAAGCCACAGTTTACAAGCCAAGATCGTTGATGGTTCTACACCTAAAACAACAAAGAAGAATAAAAGCATTGTCCTGTTTGGTTTATTGTTAGATGCAGATTTGGACACCATTCTTCTTAGGCCATCTACAAGGTCAATAATAAAAATATTAAAATGTTATTTTTGTTTAATATCATAATTTGATTTTATAACATGCATTTTGCTACATACTAAGGAATTATGGAATTTTATTCTGTAGCATATAATCTAAGTCTCTGAACATCATTTACTATGGCTCTCGCATGGAGTTTTCAGTACCTTTTAAATGCTCTATCAATTTATAATTACTACTGATATTAAGCCAGGCTCATTATGAGTCTGAATATGGTAAAATTGCTATCTGCATCCATGAGGAGAGATCCATCTGAGTAAGAATCAGGCCCATAAAGATGGCAACTATACTGGGATGCAAAAACGCAGCTCTGCAGCACAAATTTTTATTTATACTTGCTCATGCATCAGCTTACACAACTAGATGGTGTCAACAGTGGTGACCAAACTTTTTTGTCTACCTCCTTGGTTGCTGGACTGCACTATGGAACACAGAGAGGCTACTTCCGGTTCATTCCTTTGTCAGCCCCTGAAGGGTAAAACCGATTGGATGAATCTTATACACTGTGAAGACCCTGAATGCCAGAAACAGCTGCACACGGAACTGGAAGTAGTTGCTGTGCATTTCATAGTGCGATCCAGCAACCAGGAAGTACACAGTCATCCTGGTAGAGCAACAGAAGCTCTTGGCTGTGTTTACACTGTACATCCGACAAATTTTGAATGCTTCTATCTCTGTAGTTTGCTTTACACCATTACAGGTCCTACTTCCTTCGAAGACCTTATGACTGTGGATGGGGAAGTTTGTCACACTTTTCGTGAGGCCTGTCTAAGGAGAGGTTTGTTGGAGGGTGATGTGTAAACAAAATTCTTAAAATACCGGGCAACGCCGGGTACTCCAGCTAGTCATATATAAATTTGGGTGGGTATTGAAATGCTGTATTTTGTCATGTTTTATCCCTGTATGAGTTTGGAAAGCAATCATTCCGCATTTGCATGGCAATGTCGGCAGCAGCAGTGGGTTTGCCTATTCCAGAAATTTGTGCTCTTGGGTGATGGAAATCTAATGCATACAAGCAATGCATTATATTTCTTTAGTTTAATTGTGTCCAAATATGAGGGCTATCTGCACATCACCTTTGGTGGGGTCCATGAGGAATTTAGTTTTTCCTTGACAATGTTTACTTAACTTGTGACTTAATGCCCTGTCAGCAGGCCTTGTTTGTGTTTTGCCTCAGTTCAAGTTATAACACCCCTCCCGACCCCTCCCTTCCCTCTATTTCTTCTTTATTCTGGTTTTGACCTTGCTTTTATGTTGTTTTGTCTTTTGATCTTCTTTACTGGATTGATAGCACATTTTTCAGGGTTGATGGCCATTTCTATGCTTTGTGGTTCGCCAAGTCTCCTGTTTCAGTTTATTTTGCTTTGTTTCTTAAACTTGGTGTTTTTAGTTGGTTTAGATGGAGGGAGATACATTGGAATTCCTTATATGAAGTTTTGTAAAGTCAGTTGATTCTTTTATCTTTTTTATTTCTACTAGTTCATTTGGGTGCTAATGATCTTATGTCCTATACTTCTTTGGACTTAATATTGACAATTGGAATGTCAGGATGCAACCTGGGATTGGCCACTACTCACCATTGTGCTGGCTTCCCCTGATCTTCCAGACAGTCAGCTGCCAGGTTCAGCGGCAGGTGGTGCGCTGAGTATTCTCCCCAGGGACTGCTAGGACACCCATGTGTTGCTCCATGATTCGGTTCTTGCGGTTACCATCATGGATGCAGTCATGACAGTCTACAACACCCAATAAGCCCTTTACCCAATGGTAACATTGGTTACTGTCAGCTGACACTATCCTCCAATGGACTGCTACCTTAGGGTATTTAGTCTGACTCCTAGAACAGGAAGTTTCTGTTCAACTTTGCTTTCCCAGTGATTGTGATTCTGTTACATGGCTCCAGGCTTATGCTATTTATTTCTGGTGACTCCTTTCAGTGCTAATCAGCATCTGACATATCTAGTGATTTCTTTAGTACTAGTCTGTGTGCTAAACTCCAGTGAAACAACTTCAGCACTAATCAGCATCTGACTTCTCCAGTGATTTCCTCAGTATTTGAGTGCTAAACTGCAGAGAAACAATTTCAGTGCTAATCAGCATCTGACTTCTCCAGTGATTACTTCAGCACCTGTCTGTGTGCTGAGACTCTAGTTATTAAATGTAGTGCTATCAGTGTCTGGATCATCAGTGTGTGTTCCCAGTACAGCATCCTGTTGAATTCGTCAATAAACCTTTTAATACATTCCTGCCTATAAACCTCTAAGATTCACCTGCCTAGAACCTCTAAGACAAAACCTGCCTATACCTTCTGAAACCACAAGATGTCGCTAATTAGCGCTGTGTTTGATTATACCATTAATGAAATACTTAGACAGTTGAATAGCGGTCTAACGCGCTAAAGATTATTATTCAGGTAAAAGTACAGATGTTACAACGCTATGATCTAATAATGAGTGCAAATATATTGTACAAACATTAGGTCATAAGGTACAGTTAAAATACATGAAAAGGTTATTAAAGATCAAAATACAATGAGCAATATGAGACAGAGAGACAGAGAGAGAGAGAGAGAGAAAGAGAGAGAAAAAGAGACACATCAAAATACAATGAGAGAGATATCAATGTCTGTTGGGAGCACATGTTCAAGATGGCTGGTGATGGTGTGTGTGTGTGTGTTTGTGTTTGTGTGTGGGGGGGGTTAGGAATGCTTCCTGCCCTATTGTCCAAACCGCATGGTCTACAAACAAACTCCATTATGAAGCTACCTCTTTCAAATCTCCCATAATTCCATAGTTAATTAAATATGCAAGCTGGATATCATATGCCAACACATCAGGCAAACACTGCACCATTTAATATTCCAACATGTACAACACAAGCTGATTCCAATATACAACAATACTATCCTACAACAGACCTCATCCAGTACCCACTAGACCGTGGGGTGGGGGAAGGGCTGAAGCACATGCTCTTCCTTTGTTTGCAAGCCTCGTGATCCCTAGGCAAACTCCAATTTGAAAACTCACATTAAGTTGTAACTCTGTAAATCATACATCCATAAATGATCACAATTATAATAAAGACAATATACCTATCTGACCCATACAACAATTACTTATGACCATTCAAAGCTGTTATTAATTCAACTTCCATAATATATAACTGATACCACCCTATGATTACATTCATGAGTACACAACACATACCAAGCCTATCTCTCCCAAGCAGAGATATTGTTCAAGCACATGGGAAAGCCCTAACACAGAGCACATGGGAAGGCCCTAACACAGAACACATGGGAAGGCCCTAACACAGAGCACATGGGAAGGCCCTAACAAAGAACACATGGGAAGGCCCTAACACAGAGCACATGGGAAGGCCCTAACACAGAGCACATGGGATCTCAATCAACCAGCATCAATCATTTACAAATATTACAAAAACTCCATAATCAATCCCTTTCCTGCATGCTGATAACAGACTATTGTACCCTACAGTGTAGATAACATATCATCCACTGTATGCTAACACAGACTCATGAATATCCTTAGAAAACTACAAACCACACACCATGCTAAGCTAATAACAGATTAACACCAAAAATAGCTACAGACACCCAAATAGGCTAAATATTGCACATTTTATACTTAGCTATAACCCAGAGGAACTGAGACCCATTTTCCGTTGTCTTGTGAGGAAGGGAACCTCTCTCTTCCTTCCAAAATCTGCAAGTGTGTGTGTTGGCTGTGTGTTCTCAGAATGTGCATGCTATGTTCCCGCTCCCCTTTTACCTGTGAGGTCATCAGAAAGGGAGTATCCTTTTGGTTTCTTGAAACTACTGTTCCCAGTTAGCTATCTCTATTGATTAGACTGGAATAACCAGTCCTTTGGACAAAAATGTAAACAAGCCTACACCATGTCATTGTCTTTTGGTAAGGGTTAGAAATCTGTTACAGGGCATTTATTGGACAATTCCAAATGGATACAAAAGGTCTCCAACCTCCCTTTATATCCCCACATGCAAATCTAAGCTGCTATGGCAAACAACATTTCAAATAGTTATTCTCTCTAACATTCATATTTCATAGCCGCATGTTCTGATCTTCATATTGATGTCACCGGAACGCTGTGGAAACAGAATAGATCAGTACGGCTCCACACACAGTCCAATTGTCATTTACTAAGCCATAGTTACAGAAAACATTCATTTCTTTATATACTGACATTGCGTTTAAACCAAGTAATAATTATCCTTTTTGCGTTACGGGACCATTGCTTTTAAATGTATGTATGCGGGGAAAACACCATAACATGTGTTGGAAAGTTATTTTATGTATTCTGAAAAAGCTGTTCGTGCTACTTTTAGCAACTTTGCACTGTGGTTTGTGTACTATGTATTTTTGACAAAATGGCGCTTGTGTAAGCTTTCTTTTCTAAAATGGAGTCTTGCTGCCATTCACAAGATGGCGTCGTGCAGGTTTTCCTGATTGCAAACAGATTCTGTCTTACCCAATTATCCGGTTTCGACATCCGTGTACTGACTCTTAGTGCCATTCAATTGTACCAGTCCTACATCTGTATCACCAATGAGTGTACTCAGTACAATAGCCATATACTGACTCCTAGTGCCATTCTCCTATGTCTATCCTGCATATGGATCACCAGTATGTGTACTCAGTACAGCACCAGTATACTGACTCCTAGTGCCATTCTCCTGTGTCCATCCAGTACATATCTGTGTGCTAAACTCCAGTGAAACAACTTTAGCATTAATCAGCATCTGACTTCTCCAGTGATTACTTCAGCACCTGTGTGCTGAGACTCTAGTTATTAACTTCAGTGCTATCAGTGTCTGGATCACCAGCGTGTGTTCCCAGTACAGCATCCACGTACTGATTCCTAGTGCCATTCTCTTGTACCAGTCCTGTGTCTGGATCACCAGTGTGTGTACTCAGTACAGCATCCATATACTGACTGGTAGTGCCATTCTCCTTCTATCCTGCATCTGGATCACCAGCATGTGTACTCAGTACAACTTCTGTGTACTGACTCCTTGTGCCATTCTCCGTGTATACATTCCATATAGTTATACTGCATATGCAGTCTCCTAGTCACCTTACTTATAGTGTCAGCTCCCAGTCCTCATCATTTCCAGGTAACCTGCTCACTCGGTGTGACGAAACCCAAATCCCAAAAGGAGGGGTCACTGGTGAAGGCCACTGGATCGTGACATGGGAGAGCTTTGGAGAGTTTGAAGGAGAGGTGGTTCTCTTGTCGAGTTTCATTCCTTGGCAAGTGTGGCATTATACCAGTAGTAGTGTGGCCATTGACTTGGTGTGGAAGAGAGTGAATATAATGGTGGGTCGGAAAGTCCTGAGTCTTGGTGGCTAGCCATCTGATGATCAGATGTAGGTATGCACATCTTTATAAACCAGCATACACCTTAACGTAGAAGGGGTGTTTTGGTTTGAGAAATTTGGTTCTGATTGTTATGTTCATGTAGGTTTGTTGTATGGTGGCGACTGCGGATTCTTTGTTAGTGGGAATGATCAGTAGTAGTGACAGCCCTAATGTCTTGTGGTGCTATCCATGCCAATACACAAGTAACGCTAATTCTATCCTTTTAGGGTAAGCTGCACCACCAGTCCAGGTAGGCTTCTTGTGTGTCATTGTGAGGGGATATACGAAAAAATGCAAGCGCTAATACCTAATGTATGTCATTATAAATTCTTCATATAAAGTTCCCAATGAAAAGCCAGCCCTCTACAGTGGGGAAACTGGAAAATCCCCAACAGAGAAGTAGCAATGTGAAAGAAATAGTGGGCGCTAATCACGGTAAATATAAAAGGATATTTTAATGAAAGGCAATAGGAATAAACTCCAAGGAGTAAAATACATATGAAATTACATAGGTAATGTATTGAGAAGCGTATATGGTGAGTAAAAAACAATGACTAATCTGTAAAATAAAAAATAAAAATGAAATATATCAATAAAAATTATTGAAATAAACAATAAAGGATAAAGATAAAAATAAAAAATATATAAAGATAAAATATAAATGATAATAAATACACAATGTGTATACACAAATATGAATCCGAATGCACCACTGATCATATGGTGCTGCACATAAATCCACATAGAGATATTATATCACAGAGCAATTGCCATATGATAGCCAGTTCTGACCATTACACTGGTAATTACCACTGCTGGATCGTGGGCCGTGCAGCATTTGGTCTAATAGAAGAGACACTTTCAGGGTAGAAAACTGAGCGGGAAACTTTCTAAAAATACACATGCATGTGATTAACTTCCTCCCGTCTGACAACCCACGCTGCAACTCCACAGCCTCCAACCAACAATATTCCCGTTGGATTTATTTATAGCTCTAATTGGGACTGTTACATACAAACGAGCTATATTTTATTCATACCTTGTTCCAGGGAAACTTCTGGCTTGGGAAAATATATATATACTTTTTTAACAGGAACATTACCACATACAAAAGTATATACATTTTTTTGAAGGTTTTGTATCTTTTTTATCAAGTGGTTCTAGGATCCTGATCTATCTAATATTTGGATACATTTGTGTCTATCATATGGCAATTACTCTGTGATATAATATCTCTATGTGGATTTATGTGCAGCACCATATGATCAGTGGTGCATGCGGATTCATATTTGTGTTTGTATACATTGTGTATTTATTATCATTTATATTTTATCTTTATATGTTTTTAATTTTTATCTTTATCCTTTATTGTTTATTTCAATAATTTTTATTGATATATTTCATTTTTATTTTTTATTTTACAGATTAGTCATTGTTTTTTACTCACCATATACGCTTCTCAATACATTACCTATGTAATTTCATATGTATTTTACTCCTTGGAGTTTATTCCTATTGCCTTTCATTAAAATATCCTTTTATATTTACCGTGATTAGCGCCCACTATTTCTTTCACATTGTGAGGGGAGTTTCAATACAGTTAGCCTCCATGTAGGTTTTGAGTTGATGGTGATGGGCTGGTAGTTTTCTCATATCTAGCATGTTACAGAGTGGGCATTTATACTGCATGGGCCATTCTTTCTTCACCACCATACCTTTCCCCTTTTTCTTAAATACATAAAACTGACCTTTTCCCTACCAATACATCTCTGAGTCATTATTCTTAGAAAAGTAATTATTGCTTATTTGACATAAATGTGGGCTGACATCAACCAAAAGATAGTTTATAACTCAGTAGCACAATCAAACCCTATACTCTGACATTCCTGCCATCACACTAGCTGTAGAGTACAGCCATAAACACAGGGATCCTCTATTTGGTTCACAACTGTCTCCATTTACTTCATGTCCCAACTCTGCATGGGGTCTCATTTAGCAATTTCCAGCTGCAACAAAAATTGATTGTAAAAGTCACACAAAAATAAAATGGAAAGAAAAATCAGCTGCAGGGATATCATTGCGGCTCATGAGGCAATTGCCAATTTTTCCCTTCAGCTTTGTCTTATTTCTGTTAAAGTCCAATTCACAATAAATGTCATTGACTTGAATCAGTAAATACACTGTCTGTTAGCAAAAAATACCTGTTTACATATGACCTTTTAAAATAGTAAATTTGAAATGTTAATGTCAGGATATTCTTTGCATCCAGAAGCTACTGTAGCTGCTGTCAGACAAGTCTTCTGTATGTTTTGAAAAACTACTGTATGTATTGCTCTTATACTCCAAACCACAGCCACTAAGCATAGGACCATTTCAATTCAATTCTCAGCGATGTGAAGATGCAACACTAGGTTATGCATATCTACAGGAATTGTGGTAGAACACTAATGCACATTTTCCGGCGAACCTTCATTGGATAATAGGAAATATATGTCACGTTGGTGGCTGTAAGGCACTTTGAGGCATTTGCTTTGAATTGATTTGCCCCCATCATTTCCAGGAGGCTATGCCCCTGTAACAATTAGGACTGTTCCTCACAGATTGGGGCCATTACATGGTACTGTGGGCCTGATTCAGAGCCGCTCGCGAGCACACAGCGCTCGCAAGCGGCTCGATGTTTGGCCACAGTGCATGCACCACGTCCGGCGTGCGCATGCGCGAGCCCCACCAAGCGACTTATCTTCAGTCGCTACGGGGCTCGCTACAAGACAGGGCGGCTGTCGATGGCAAGTGACAGCTCGCCCCGTTTTGTAGGCGGGTAGGGGGGGTGGCTGCACAAACGCAGGCATTCCCTTAGGCGTTTGTGGGAGGATCTGCTGACATCACTAGTGATGTCAGTAGTGGACTTCCTGCTCTATTAGAGCAGAAAGTTCACTCGGTCTTGCGGCAGCCTAGACCCTACCACAGGGTCTTGTTGCAAGGCAGATGGTAGCGATAATCGCGACGGTCTCCAGGTCGCTCGCACAAGCTGTGGGAGGTCTTTGCGAGCTGCTGAAGGAAAAAAAAAAATACCCACATACCCTACGAGCAAGCGGGTCTGAATCAGGATCTGTATATAGTACTGCTCACTTTGGGATAAAACATCATTGTTACCTCTCAGTCATGAAAGCTGAATTTAATACTGATATAAGTTACAATGGCTAATTATCACATTCATCTAGCCTGCAAAATAAATATTTTATTTTTTGGGTGATTTCTTTTAACTTTAAAATCTAGTGTGGAATATTCTCAGGGGCTGCAGGTGTATAAGCGGAGGAGTATGGTTAGCATCTTGGGCTATTTTGAGATACATAAAGAATTAATTATAGAAAAGTATCTTGCACTCAGAGCTGGGGCAGGCAGAGCTTACAGCAGCTTGGCTCAGGTTAATATTCCTGAGGCGCAGTTGAACACAGGCACATTATTGATGCATCTGTTGAAAACAAACACTGTTCCTTGGGATTTATCATTTCTTTGCTGGTAATTACCTGTCAAAATTTAAATAATGGTCCATTAGATGAATGCTGGTTTTCTTTCTAATTAATTAGATACACAGCTTGTCATCCCAAGGCAAGGTTATCAGACAGTGAGCAGGATACAGTTAGATGGATGTGCCATATTGAAAAATAAACTTGATTTTGATATTCCCAAATCAGTTACACTTAGGAGCCATGGTACATTGGGGTTACCGTGGAACTCATTCATTATTTATTACACTTTGTATATAAAAATATATAAAACTGTTGCTTTTAAACTTGGTGCAGAAGTTGATACTGGACTCCCATCTGATTTTCCATCTTGTACAAAAAGCGTTTTTGTGTGTTCCCCACCCATGTTGCCGAACATATGCCTCCAGTTGCAGTGGATTAAACATGACCCATTGTGGGAGTCTAGAATAAATTCTATCTTTTTAAATGCACAATTAATCAGTTGGATTCATTTGCAAGTGACCTTGGTATTACTGAGGGTATTCATGTTATTCACAAATTACAGGCATGACCAAATGTATAGAGACACCCTTAGTAAATTTAAATAATTAAATGTTTCAGTGGATGTTTTTGTGAGCATAAATTATTGGGACTTGTTCATGCTTATAAGCGCACCATATTTGTGCATATTCTAGTAATAATTACAATTTATTTATTTTTTACTAGATTTAACATAATAAATGGAAGAACATGTTCTGTACATAAGTTTTGAAGTAATCCCAGTTTCAGTACAAATTAAAAGAAAATTAAAATTTTATTAATATGTAAATTATACAAAAAAAAAGTAAAAAGTTAATTGTAACATGAGGATTTTTGGTGCCATTAGACAAATTCAGATAAAAGTATGAATAATACAGGGTTTTTTTCCATTTAAGTACAAAGCACTCAAAAAGAACTATATAATTCTGAGGTAAGGGTTATATTAAATTTACTCATTGACCCAAATAAATTGGCTGTACATGCAGATGGTTAAAATTAGAGATGAGCAGGTCCGGTTCTCAGAGAACCAGACCCACCTGAACTTCGCAAACCAAGCACGGATCCGAGTCCGGTTTTCCCACCTTGCCTCGGATCCGAAAACAAGGCAAAACACCATTCTCCCGCTGTCGGATTCTCGCGGGTTTTGGATTCTATAAAGGTCCCGGTGATCGGCACAATTTTCACTCCGGCTGTAGAGAGTGTGCAGAACAGACGTGTTCTGTCTGTGCTGCTGTTATTCCAGGGTGCAGTGTTGTTGGGCTGGGGGTCTGTGCTACTGTTGTTCAACGGTGCAGTGTTGTCGGGCTGGGGTCTGTGCTGCCTTTGTTCAAGGGTGCAGTGTTGTCGGGCTGGAGATGCAGTACATAAAGGGGGTCAGCAGTACATAAAGGGGTGCTCCTGTGTTGTTCATAGATGGGCTGGGGCTGCAGTACATAAAGGGGGGCTGCAGTACATAGAGGGGTGCTGTGTCATCCAGGGGTGCTCTGTCAATCCAGGGGTGCTCTTCCCCAGTGTTAAAAAATAAAAGTTAAATAAAATTATCATTCCACAAAAAAAAGATCTGTTTTCATTTTTGTTTTGTGTGTACTACTGTAGCTAGTAGCTACGCTATTATTGTTCTGTGACACTGCCGACCAGACTGCAGTTTATCAACCACGTATTTGTGATTCTGCAGGTGGTCCGTGCGCACTCTGCTGGTCCACAGGGGTGCTTTGTTGACCATAAAGGGGTGCTGTGTTGTTCATCAAGGGGCTGCTGCCTCGTCCAGAGGTGCTCTTCCCCAGTGTTAAAAAATAAAGTTAAATAAAATTATCATTCCACAAAAAAAAAGATCTGTTTAGATTTTTTTTGTGTGTGTGCTACTGTAGCTAGTAGCTACACTATTATTGTTTGGTGACACTGACGGCCAGACTGCAGTTTATCATCCATGTATTTGTGACTCTGCAGGTGGTCCATCCGCACTGCAGGAATGCTTTGAGGTCCATAAAAGTGTGCTGTGTTGTTCATCAAGGGGCTGCTGCCTTGTCCAGGTGTGCTTTTTCCCAATGTAAAAAAAATTAAAGTGAAATAAAATTATCATTCCTCAAAAACTACAAAAAAAACTTTTTTGTGTGTGTGTTTGTTAGCAACTTAGCTGAGCTGTTATTGATTGGTGACACTGCCGGTCAGACCGCAGTTTATCATCCACATATTGTGACACTATAATTCGTAACGCAGTGTGTTATTCTTATTCATAAAAATATTGTGACACTGTAAGTGGTAGCGCAGTGTCTTATTCTTATTCAGAAAAAATCTTGTGACACTAAGTGGAAGCGCAGTGTGTTATTCTTTTCTTATTCATAAAATACTGTATATTGTGACACTCATAAAAAACTTTGTGACACTGTAAGTGGTAGCACAGTGTGTTATTCTTTTCTTATTCATTAAAAATCTTGTGACACTGTAAGTGGTAGTGCAGTGTGTTATTCTTTTCTTATTCATAAAAAATATTGTGACACTGTAGGTCATTGATACTGCAGTGTAATATTTAAAATTGGTTCAAATTGACGTGTGTGCTGTACCCCACTTTGTTCGTGTTTGTTGATATGGAGAATGATCAATTAAGAGGAGAGCAGGAACCACACACTAGTGCTGGTGCTGCTGCCAGTGCCACCAGTCATGATGATACTATTCTGTCTACATCATCTACTAAGGCCGATGTCCAAGGGCATACAGGGCTTAAGTCAGGGCATCTAAAATCAAAGAACCAATATTTTACAGTGGTAAAGAAAAAAACTCAAAGAGATGCAGAAAGACATAAAAGTTAGCTGCAGAATGACATAAAATTGCCAATATGCCTTTCCCCACACGAAGTGGCAAGGAAAGGCTAAAGTCTTGACCTTTATTTATGACTGGTGGTTCTGCCTCTTATGATGATGTAAGCACAAATGAACATGCTGACTTAGAAATCGTGGATGCTTCTGTGGAAGTGCACCATGATGAGCAGGATATTTGTGTAGCTGATGCTAATAAGGATGTTGTTGATGAGGATGTTGTTTGTGTAAATCAGGCACCAGTGAAAGAAACAGTTGTTGTCCATGATGAGGAAAAGCCCATTGTCATGCCTGGGCAGAAGACAAAAAAAATCCACTTCTTATGTGTGGAATTATTTCTACCCAAATCCAGACAACAATTATCAAGCCATCTGTACCTTTGTAAATCCAGAGTAAGTAGAGGTAGGAACCTTAACTATCTGGGAAATTCAGAAACTTTGGCTAAAAAAGTACCAATAAGCAGTCCAGCGTCAGCTAGATCCCTTCTCTCTGCTAGATCCAAGCACCTGCCATATTCACCACCAACACCTTTATCAACAATATCAATCATGTAGCGATTGGTTTGTTTTGGCCCCCACAAAATAAGCTACCAATTGGCAACTGACATTGCTGGCAATTATTTCTATATGCACAAACTGGCTTTATAGAGGCAAGATGTTGTCACCATCATCATCTGATTCCTCACCCTCATCAGTGTGTACATCATCTTCACACAATATTAAATTGTCCCCACTGCAATCCACCATTACAGGTTCCTATGTAATTTGCATAGAATTAGTAGTTAATTTTGATAGACAACATCTTTTCCACATTTTGAGGAAGTAGCCTCCTACGCCGATCACTGACAAGGTTCCTGGCTGTGAAGAAAACTTTTTCTGAGTACACACTGGAGGGTAGGCAGCTCAAGTAAATCAAAGCCAGTTTGTGCAAGGGCCTCCAAATTGACTTTCTTTCCTGCCAGTAGTCAAACAGACTGTCTGACATGTCTATTTGGACACTATCATTAAAAAATTTAAAATAGTCCTCAACCATTCTTTGAATGGTGACCATATCCGATGGAATCATAGTAGAAGTCTCATTAATTGTAGGCAATTCTTTTAGACCCGACCAGATGTCAAAACTTGGTTGTGTTGACTCATCTGCATCACGAGTGGGTCTTTTGGGAAAGTTTAGTTTTTTCTCAACAGATGAATTTGCTGGAGAACTGAAGTAGAACTTAACTTGAGCTAAACATTTGCTTACCAACAGCTCTTTGCATCTATTCAGATCTGTGTCCTTTGGGAAGAAAGACACAACATATGACTTAAACCTAGGATCCAGCACGCTCTCCAAAATGTATTGATCCGATTGTAAGATCCTGGCAACCCTTGGATCCTGGGAAAGCGAATAAAGGAATTGATCTAAAAGTCCGACATACTTAGCGGAATTGCTTCATTTCAGCTCCTCCTGCAGTTTCTCAAGCTGTTTTTCCAACAGTCTAATTAGGGAAATTACCTGACTCAAGCTGGCAGTGTCTGAACTCACTTCACAGGTGACTACTTCAAAAGGTTTCAGAACTTTGCACAAAACAGAAAGTATTTTCTACTGAGCTTGAGTAAGGTACACTCCCCCACCTCTTCCTATGTCATAGTATGCTGTGTAGCTTTGGATGGCTTTTTTGCTGTTCCTCCATCCACTGAAGCACATAAAGGGTGGAGTTCCACCTTGTAACTACCTCTTGCTTCAGCTGGTGGCAGGGCAAATTCAACATTTCCTGCAGGTGCT
This sequence comes from Taudactylus pleione, assembly GCA_031769625.1. Lineage (NCBI taxonomy): Eukaryota > Metazoa > Chordata > Amphibia > Anura > Myobatrachidae > Taudactylus > Taudactylus pleione. The sequence continues at coordinate 3,003,914 of JAUIMM010000017.1, read as the reverse complement.
GAAATATTCTACATTCTCTTGCTGAATGGTGAAAATGTCCAGAATTTTTTTGGGCCACAGAGAGCATCTCCTTCATTGCCCTGTAATTTAAAAAAAAAAATTGCACCACAAAGTTGATTGCGTGAGCAAAACATGGGACCTGCTTGAATTCACCCAGCTGTAATGCTCTCACGATATTGGTGGTGTTGTCAGAAATCAAAATCCTGAGGAGAGTCCAAGTGATGTAAGACATTTTGCAATGACTTCCCTGAGTTTTTATAAAATGTTGTCAGTGTTATGACTCTTAGTGAAACTGGTGATACACAGAGAAGCCGGTCTCTGAATGAGCTGCTGTTTCTTAGATGCTGTGCTGCTGTTGCTGTTGGTGCCGCTAAAGGCAATACACCCACCCAGTGGGCTGTTAAAGTCATGTAATCTTGCGTTTGCTCTTTTCAACTTGTCCACATATCTGTGGTTAAGTGGACAGTGGGTACAATGGGATTTTGGAGGCCACTAATTAAGTGTTTTTTTAATGTCCCTGTACAGGTTGGGAACTGCTTTTCTAGTGAAGTGGAATCTAGATGAGATTTGGTAGCGGGAACACAGGACCTCAATTAACTGTCTAAAACCCACTGCATTATTGGCGGATATTAGACGTACATCTACTACCAGCATAGATGTTATGGTGTCAGTGATCCGCTGTGCAACTGGGTAACTGCTGTCATACTTGCTCCCCCTTGCAAAGGATTGTTTTACAGGCAATTGTTTTTAAAGTACTACTAGTAGTCTTCCTGGTCCCCTTCTGGGATGAAAATCCACTCCCAGCAGCAGCAGCAGCAGCAGGCATAGCGCTCAAGGATTCTTCTGGGGCAAGGACTGATGTGAATGATTTAAATATGTTTGTTAAAAAAGCCCAAATTATGTGATTTTAGCAGTTTTTATAATTTTTAAAAAAAAAATACAGATCAAAAACCAACACGCGCAAGGGCAGTTTTGGCAAAACCAAATCCAGATCCAAAACACGAAGGAGATACTGATCGAAAACACGGGGTCGGCGCATATCACTAGTTAAAATGTGTACATCCTAAACTGATAATTATTAATATCTGGTAAGACCTAAAATGTCAACTTAGCACATGAGCCCCAATGATGCGTTTGTGAGATTATCATACTAATAGTATCAGTCCTCATACCCATTAATGTCATTTGTTTCACCACATCTCTTGCTAAACAGATTAATTCACATATGAGTTCCAGTATCCCCAGTTATTTAACTTCCCCTGTTCACTTTCTTCATCATGTTGCTGTTCCTTATTCCCCACATTAAAACAATTTTACCTGCACAACATCTCTAAAATATGCCTTTTTTCCACATGCACTCCAGATCTACTCTATTTCTTTCTGATTTGCCAATGAGAAGATTATCCCTAATCAATCAATCATAGATGCTGCTGCAAAATGTATCTACTGTCAGGAGACGTCATGTGCAGCATTCAGCTTCCATTTACCATCTGTCGGTAACTACTCTCTCCACTTTCCTCTGTAGGTCGCATGCTGTATTCAATGCCAGTGCCATCCTTATTCTCTATAAGAACATGTGCCCAGCACTTCCTCATTCTTGAATCAGCTGTCAGGAAACCCCTGAGTCTCAGGGGAAGAGGATTCAGACTGGCTGCAGCTATTTAAAGTTCTCTTTGGTCGCAGCCTACCAGAGTATTTGGGTTCACACTCCTAGGGAATATTTACTAAAGTGTGGGTTTTTAGAAGTGTAGTTGTTGCCCATAGCAACCAATCACATTCTAGCTATTATCTTCTAGAAGGTACTAGATAAATGATAAGTAGAATCTGGTTGCTATGGGCAACAACTCTACTTCTAAAAAACTGCACTTTAGTAAATATACCCCCAAGTATCCAACCATCCAGTTTTTATTTTATTGAGCTAGCTGTGTATGACTTCTCCTTGCTTTATCCCACTGGCCCTGTTCTGAGCCATAGATTTCTATCCTGGATTCAGTGGCGTAACTAGGGCAGGGCGAGCGGGGTGCGTGCCCTGGGCGCCGTTGGACCGGCGGTGCGGGGGGGCGCTGCCACCCACGGTACCGGCCCGCCCGCCCAAGTTAGCCAGTGTAGCGCCGACTGCAATGAGTGCGGTCAGCGCTACACATTTACACAGGACCGGCGCTAGGCTTCCAGCGCCGGTCCTGTGCTTCACACCTGAGCCCGTTCCCTCCCCATGAGCGCTTGCCCAATAGCGCTAGGAGGCGGGCTCAGGCTGTGCATAACACATGCATCGCTGGTGGCGATGCGTGTTAAACAGCAGCCAATGAGAGTCAGATAGACTCTCATTGACTGCTGCAGCACCCACTGCAAGAGCCGGACTTCCGTCCGGCTCCTGCAGTGGGTAATGGGACTAACGTCATGACGTCTGTCCCATAATGCTGAGCGCGCCAGCCCGGGCGGGAGCGGCGTCGCGGACAGGAGCAGGAGCAGGAATTCAGGTAAGTATATTTTTTATATATATATATATATATATTTTTTATCCTATCTGCACAACGGGGGAGGGCGGTGGCTACTACTGGGGGGACCTCTACTGGGGGAGGTGTGGCTACTACTGGGGGCGCCATTGGGAGGACCTCTACTGGGGGGGGCTACTCTACTGGGGACTACTACTTGGGGGGAACTACCACTGGGGGCATTATATAAGGGGCCTATTACTAGAGGCCCTGCACTCGGGGGACCACCACTGGGGGCAATAATAGGAAGGACCACTACAGGGGGCACTGGATAGGGGGGATCACTACAGGGTGCCTGCATAAGGGGACCACTACTGGGAAAACTGCATGGGGGGACTACGGCTGGGGGCACTATATAAAGGGCACTGCATAGGGGGGGGGACTACTACTGGGGGTACCATATAAAGGGCACTGCATAAGGGGATACCGCTACTGGGCACACTGCATTGTGGGGACTGCTACTGGGGGCACTGCATAAGGGGGAACACTACATGGGGCACTGCATTTGGGGGGGCCACTACTGGGGGTACTGAGTAAGGGGAACTAATTGGGGGCTGTATAAGGGGGACCACTACTGGGGATACTGTATAAGGGGCACTACTATAGGCCTGCATAAGAGGGACCACAACTGCATACTGGGGGTACTTTATAAGGGGCACTACTGGGGTTAAGGTGCATATGGATAGGAATGTTCAGTTTGAAAATAAAGGGGTGTGTCATGTTGACACGCCCCATTTTTAAGTGACCACACCCATTTTTTGCTGCACGCGCACATCGGGGGGGGGGGGGGGGGCTCCCTTTTCAAATTTGCCCTGGGCTCCAAATACCCTAGTTACACCACTGCCTGGATTGTGTCCCATCTATTCTATTGTATTCTCCTTTTTGGACATGGTGTTTCTGCTCCGCTACCAAATCCTGCTTGCTGACTACTCTTTATCTATCACACTCAGAACCAACTCAGGGTGCCTCCATGTGGAGGGTCCCTGGTGTATGTCACCAATATGTTAGACTCTGCGCCTCTGTTGTTGGTTGTGTAAAACCACACTTATAGACGGAATCCATATCTCATCAATGGTTTGTGAGATCTACATTTAATTTGCCATTTCCATATTCACTTGTCTCCTTTTCATCATTAATTTTAATCGCTGCTGATAAACTGCAGAATAAAATTCGTAGAGCTGAACCTGTACCAACTTTATTCCTGACATCAGATATAAATGCTTTCCCAGTCACTGTTTTAGTGCTCCAGTGACCTTGTGATGTCTTATCATAGCCTCATTTCACGTATGGCTGCAAGACTTCTCCCATGCTACTCCCCTTTAAATAACCGAGGTTTGCATAGAACAGAGGGCATATAAACTTCTAGACAGGGATAGATGGGGTTAATAAAGTGAAAGGAGGGGTAATTTAGGATTGACAGTTGTTAAGTCACAGGGATAGGTTGTTTGTTGTTAAGGGGGGCGTGATTATTGGGCTTATGGGTAATGTCTGTAGGATATTCCGCCTCTTACATTCTGATCTCCAAGCTGCATGGTCACAGGTTGTAGAGCTGCTGTTGTCCAGGGCCGATGCTAGCCTTCTAGGCACTCTAGGTAAAACTTCTGCATGCGCCCCCGGCCCCCTCCCCCGTACTCATTTAGCCGCTCAGGTGAAAATGACTTTGCACAGGTGCAGTGGCGGTTGAGTTTTGTGTTAAAAAAAAATATTTATTATATATATATATATATATATATATATATATATATATATATATTAGGGGTGTGCACCGGCCACTTTTCGTGTTTTGGTTTTGGATCTGGATCTTTCTTCGTGTTTTGGATCTGGATTGGTTTTGCCAAAACCACCCTTCCGTGTTTTGGGTTCTGGGTTTTGTGTTTTGGATCTGTATTTAAAAAAAAAAAAAAAAAAAAAGCATAATAATAGCTAAAATCGAAGAATTTGTGGGTTTTTCTGCTCCTATGCTATTATTAACCTCAATATCCTTAATTTCCACTCATTTCCAGTCTATTCTGAACCCCTCACACTAGTGTTTTTATGTCCAAAAGGTTGCACCGAGGTAGCTGGATGACTATGCTAAGCGACACGAGTGGGCAGCACAAACACGTGGCCCATCTAGGAATGACACTGCAGTGGCAGACAGGATGGCAGTTTGAAAAACTAGGCCCCAAACAGTACATAATGCAAAGAAAAAAAAGAGGTGTAAGATGGAATTGTCCTCCCACCCACCTTTATGTTGTATAAACAGGACATGCACACTTTAACAAACCAATCATTTCAGCGCCAGGGTCTGCCACACGACTGTGGCTGAAATGATTGGTTCATTTGGGCCCCCACAAAACAAGCTGGCAATTAATCTGTCCCTGCACAAACTGGCTCTACGGAGGCAAGATGTCGTCCTCATCCTCCTCATCCACCAATTCCTCACCCTCTTCAGTGTTGTGTACATCCTCACAGAGTATTAATTCGTCCCCGCTGGAATCCACCATCACAGGTCCCTCTGTACGTTCTGGAGGCTGGTCTCCCTGGAAGAGTTGATAATTAATTTTTATGAACATCATCTTCTCCACATTTTGTGGAAGCAACCTCCTACGCCTTTCGCTGACAAGGTTCCCGGCTGCACTAAACACTCTTTCGGAGTACACACTGGAAGGGGGGCAACTCAGGTAAAATAGAGCCAGGTTGTACAGGGGCCTCCAATTTGCCTCTTTTTCCTGCCAGTACAGGTATGGACTGTCTGACATGCCTACTTGGATTCTGTCACAGATGTAATCCTCCACCATTCTGTCAATGGTGACAGTATCATATGCAGTGACAGTAGACATATCAGATATTGTTGGCACGTCCTTCAGTCCAGACCAGATGTCCAAACCGGCCCTTGACTTATGACACAGGCGCATGGTTGGTGCTGCTGCTGTGTTGATGCATGTGCGGCTACTGCGCATACATTTCGCACACAAACACAGAAAAAAAAGAATTGTTTATTTTTTGTGGAGTGCACTTTGGGGGTTACACCAGCCTTTAACAGACTTATGGGACACAGGCGCACGCTTGGCGCTGCTCCTTTGTGAATTGTATGCACTGTACGTGCATCAACAAACACAGAAGAAAATGTTTTATTTTTGTTGGAGTGCACTTTGGGGGTTACACCACCCTTTAACAGACAGATGCATGCTTGTCGCTGCTGCTTTGAGGATGCAGGTGTGGCTGCAGCCCACACAATTCACAAAGAAAAAAAAAGAAGAATTTTTTATTTTTTCTGGAGCGCACTTTGAGGGTTACACCACCCTTTAACAGACAGACGCACGCTTGTCGCTGCTGCTTTGAGGATGCAGGTGCGGCTACTGTGCATACATTTCACACACAAACACAGAAAAAAAGATTATTTAATTTCGGTTGGAGCACTTTTTGGGGGTTACACCACCCTTTAACAGACAGATGCACGCTTGTCGCTGCTGCTTTGAGGATGCAGGTGCGGCTACAGCCCACACAATTCACAAAGACAGAAAAAATTTTTTTTTTTATTTTTTGTGGAGTGCACTTTGGGGGTTACTGCACCCTTTAATGGACAAGCCATCCGGCCCTTTACTTATGACACAGGCGCACACTGCAGCCACAGTGCACACAATTCACAAACACAGAAAATAATTCCTCCACCATTCTGTCAGTGGTGACAGTAGACATGTCAGAAATTGACATTGTTGGCACGTCCTTCAGTCCGGACCAGATGTCCAAACCGGCCCTTGACTTATGACACAGGCGCACGGTTGGCGCTGCTGCTGTGTTGATGCACGTGCGGCTACTGCGCATACATTTCGCACACAAACACAGAAAAAAAAAATTGTTTATTTTTTGTGGAGTGCACTTTGGCGGTTACACCACCCTTTAACAGACTTATGGGACACAGGCGCACGCTTGGCACTGCTCCTTTGTTGATGCACGTCCAGCAGCAGCAGTGCACACAATTCACAAACACAGAATTTTTTTTTAATTTTGTTTGGAGTGCACTTTGGGGGTTACACCACCCTTTAACAGACGAGCCAGCTGGCCCTTTACTTATGACACAGGCGCACGCTTGGCGCTACTTTGTTGATGCACATGCGGCCACAGTGCACACAATTCACAAACACAGAAAATATTTTTTTATTTTGTTTGGAGTGCACTTTGGGAGTTACAGCACCCTTTAACGGACAAGCCAGCCTGCCCTTTACCTATGGGACATAGGCGCAGGCTTGGCACTGCTCCTTTGTTGATGCACGTGCAGCCACAGTGCACACAAATCACAAACACAAAAAATATTTTTTTATTTTGTTTGGAGTGCACTTTGGGGGTTACAGCACCCTTTAATGGTCAAGGCAGATGGCCCTTTACTTATGACACAGGCGCACGCTTGGCGTTACTTTGTTGATGCACGTGCGGCTACTGCGCACACAATTCACAAACACAGAAAAAAAAACTTTGGTGGAGCACCCCTGATGCACAGATCACCCCCTCGACAACACTAAAGCACCCCTCTAGGACTACAGCCTTTATGGGACACTGCACAACACAGTCCAGCCAGCCTGTATAGACTTTGGAGTGGACACAGCCCCTATGGACAACACAGCTCAGCCAGCCCCTATGACAGCAGCATAACACAGCTCAGCCAGCCCCTATGACAGCAGCACAACACAGCTCAGCCAGCCCCTATGACAGCAGCACAACACAGCTCAGCCAGCCCCTATGACAGCAGCACAACACAGCCCAGCCAGCCCCTATGGACAACAGCAGCACAACACAGCCCAGTCAGCACCTATGGACTGAGTGGTCACAGCCCCTATGGACAACAGCAGCACAACACAGCCCAGCCAGCCCTAACTCCCACCCTCCCTCTTCACTGTCCACAGCCGGAGTGATAAATGGCGCTGACGCAGGGACCTTTTAAAGAATCCAAAACCTGCAAGATCCGGAAGGCGGGATGATGACGTTTTGCCTCGATTTCAGTTCCGAGTCAGACGGGAAAAGTAGAGCCTGAATCGGATACGACTCGGTTCAGGGGGCTCGGGGGGGTTCGGATTTCAGTAATCCGAACCCGCTCATCCCTAATATATATATATATATATATATATATATACACATATATACACACACATATATATATATATATATATATATGTATATATATATATATACATATATAAAACACAAAACTTATCCGCCACTCCACCTGTGCCAAGTCATTTGCACCTGCGGCAGCAGTATGTATATATACGCACACACATATATATATATGTATACATACACACACACAGTATCAGGGGTGAAACTAGAACTTTGTGGGGCCCATAGCAACATTTTTAACTTAGGTCTTACACAATGCCCACAGTAGTATTTCCCCTAAAACACTACAGTCCCACTTGTAATGGTGCCCCTTATGCAATGCCCACTGTAATGGTGTACCTTATGCAGTACCTCCAGCAGTAATAATTCCCATAATAGTAATGCCCCCTGTAGTAGTGCCCCCAGTTGTAATGCCCCCTGCAGTACCCCTAGTAGTAAGGGCCCTTGTAGTGCCCCCAATAGTAAGGCCCTGTAGTGCAGCTCCTGTAATGCCCCCTGTAGTGCGGCCCCTGTAATGCCCCCTATAGTGCCCCAATAATGCGGCCCCTGTATTTCCCCCTGTAGTGACCCCAGTAATGCAGCCCCTGTAATGCCACCTATAGCGACCCCAATAGTGTGGCCCCTGTAATGCCCCCTGTAGTGCCCCCAATAGTGTGGCCCCTGTAATGCCCCCTGTAGTGCGGCACCTGTAATGCCCCCTATAGTGCCCCCAGTAGTGCGGCCCCTGTAATGCCCCCTATAGTGCCCCCAGTAATGCGGCCCCTGTAATTCCCCCTGTAGTGCTCCCAGTAATGCTGCCCCCCGCGCGCACAAACACACTCATACATACACACACATAAAAAAAACCAACACCTTAAACCCCGCTCCAGTGCCTGCTGCCGTCCGTCCCCGGTGCCCGCTCAGAACTATGGGTGTGACGTCATGACGTTACTCCCATAGTGCACTGCGGGACCTGGAGGATGGAGCTCCGTCCTCCATCTGGCGCCGGGGGGCGTTGGTAAGGAGACGGGTGCCGCCGGGAGGGGGGGCGGAGGTAGAGAAGGAGCTGGGTGCCTGCTGGTAACACAATCTCAGCGGGCACCCTCGCAAATTGGAGGGGGGGGGTGATCGGAGTGCCGGGCGCCCTCTAGTGGCCAGCGCCTCTAGGAAGCTGGCTAAGCTTGCCTAATGGAAGCACTGGCCCTGCTGTTGTTACTTATAAGGCCTAAATTTCTTTATACTCTTTCTTTATAACTCTGGGCCTGATTCAGACCCGCTCGTGAGCGCTGAGCGCTCGCAAGCGGGTCGATATTGGGTCAGTACGCATGCGCACGACGGACCCGGCTTCGTCGTGTGCATGCGCGAGACCCAGATAACGATGGGCAAGCCGTCGCTATGGGTCTCACTACAAAGGGTGCGTGCTGTCGAAGGTGAGTGACAGCACACCCCCTTTGGTGGGCGTCCCGGGGGCGTGGCTGGCCAGACAGAGGCAATCCCATGGGAACGACTACCGTCTGGGGCCAGCCCCACTGACATCACAAGTGAGGCATGAAGGGAGTCAGCATTGGAGGCATGAAGGGAGTCAGCATTAGGAGGAGGTGCTGATCCTTATAGTGCCGTGTGGAGGTTTTTTGGGGTACCTCCAAGGTAAGTTCGCTCTCAGCTCATACATGTACTGTTATCATGCACTACATCAATTTGTAATTATATGATCCAGAGTGGGTGCTACTATTATGTAGCAATAATTATTTTGGGGTGAGCATTTGGGAGTGGGGCCCCCGGGGTTGTTCTGGCTGGACCTTTCTCATGGCATCACCACTTAATTCACATAGAATATTTTTTCACTTCTCTAATCGTTTGTATATTATTTATGTCATTTTAATTCTTTTACATTTCATTAACACTTATTGATTTATCTTTACACATCTATCCTTTACACTTTACTATCACCTTTTTTCCCCTTTTCGTGTGATGCCCTGGGGATGGACCTTGGCTGGAATTTTTTGGGGTGCCTTGCTTCTCGGACGTGAACCCCTTAATGTTAGGGACGCTGGTATAGAGGAGCCTTGACGTTGGCCCAGCGCTTATTCATATATTTGCAAATGTATGTAACTAATACCTCTGAATTTCTATTATCATGTAGGATTCAAGTATTTTTGATTTAGCTGCAGTGTGCTGGAGGGCAAATTCCTTTTTTCTGTGTTCAGTGTAAACCCCGCCCTTTACAAGCACCTGTAGTATGTCATTAAGCTGATTGAGCAACTACCATATTTTTTGCTGACATTGTAATTCTGCAAAAGCTCAGTTATCGGCTGCAAATTGAGCATCCAAATGTCGGAAACGACCAGCGATGCGCGCGCCTGCTGGTTGTTTCTGACATCTATTATCGCCCGAACATGACGGTCAACCTGACAAATGTCGTCAGGTTGCCCATGTTCGGAAATGATTGATGTGCATACACTGAACGTCTGAACATTCAGTGTATACGCTTCACCCCTAGGGATATGACGGCGCGATTATGAAGTCATAATTGTGCCGTTGCACCCGCATCTACAAGTGGATGAGCACCTTTAGTGAATGTGTGTGTGCACATGTGTGGGGGTATTTAGTGTGGACTCGGCTATTACTCTCTTAAAATACATATGTAGCAAAAAAAAATATTCACACAAAAATTAACATACAGGACGGCGGGCTGCATGATGCATCGTATTCGGGATGTGATGCATCCCACCACTCTTCGCATGCATGCCGAATGTGAATGTGACTGAATGACAGGACTATGAGGGTCAGAGGAAGTGACTGGCAGTATGAGTGGCAGGAATAGTGAGACTGAGTTACAGGCAGGGTGTCACGACCAGGGTTTCTCGGCATGGTAGTCAACAGGTAATATCTGTGAGGACGCTATGGCGAGGGGCGTCTGGTGGTGGCGCTAGTGCCTGGCGGGGAGCATTGGCTGTGCGTGGTTCCGTGTGGGCATACTGCCACTCTAGTCTGGTTAGGCCTGGTGGTGCTTACGTTCCGTTCTGGCATGGGCGCCTCCATCTTGTCTCCGGTCAGGTGACCTAGTTGCCCTATCCTGTTGTGTCACATGCTCCTCTCTGACCAGTCACGGCTGAGCACTGGGGATTTAAGGGAGTTCAGAGCTCCCTTGCATTGCCAGTGCAACGTGTTTCTCAGTGAGAGTTGAGAGAGTGAGTTCCTGTGCTTTCACCTATCTATTGGTTTCATTGCCTAAGCCTGCTTCACTTGACCTGCTCCAACCCTGCTGGATTCCCCTGCCTCCTCCAATTACCTGAGCACCTGTGTCAGCTAGACTTACCCTGCACCCTCCATTTACCTTTTCCCCTGCCTGAGAACCGGAACCTGCTGTTCCCTGCACCTTGCCTCCACTTACACCCAGCTGGACTTCGTTCACTACCTGCATACCTGGCTTATTATTTTCCTGCATCACTACCTGCATACCTGGTTGATTATTCCAGTCTCACTACCTGCACACCTGGACAGTTCTAATTGTTTTTACTTGGACATTAACCCATTACTCCCACCACAGAACTCTAGTGCACGTTTATATATACCTGGACTTTTATTTACTGCCATATTTTATGTCTACTCAAGCACCTATTAAAAAACCTAGTTTTATATTCAAACCCGCTTCTGTGATCGCTCCTGCTACCACCCGGGTCCACAAACAACCCAGAACATAACACAGGGTAAGGACACACAATGTGAGTTATGGGAGTAGGGTGGATGAAGGCAGGGTTACAGCTGGATCCCCTTTAGCTAATGGACCCTGACTTCATCATTTACTATTCACATGTACATCTATTTGAGTTACTAGCCTGTGGTGAGTAAAGCATACAGAGGGTACAAATTTATACTGTTGGTGGCCGGATACTACATTTGAGACCAGGGCCGGATTAACAATGGGGTGGGTGGAGCTTCAGCTCCAGGCCCTCCCATAAAAACAGGCCCACAGCATCTGTTGTGCTGCTGTACACAGGAATTGTTTTTCCTGCTACTGCAGCCTGCCAGTGGCCGTCTGAAGCCCCGCCCCCTGAACGAGGCCCCGCCCCTATACATGGTTTTTACATATATATTAAAAGAGATCACTAACCTAATGAGCCGGCCCCAGCATACATATGCTCCTCCGGGTGGCTGGCCCCTCCCCATGTACCAGCGTCCAACTCTGCAAGAGATCCTCCAACCTAGAAAAAAGCTGCAGCTTCCGGTTGGAGGAGCTGTGCTGTGGACATCAGGAGGGATGGGAGGAGCTGTGCTGTGCCTGTGGACATCACTCAGGGGATTCCGCGCTGTATGGAAGTTACAGGAGGCTGGTGGGCGTCGGGACTGGAGCTGCTGCAGTTCTATTAGGTCAGTCACTGTCTCTGCTTGCCGGGTCCACACACGCGGGTCAGTGGTACAGCCCCATGACCTGCAATATGCTGTTCCCCAGATCTGTCATCTGCTGGCCCCTAACTGCTCCCTATGTCCCTGACTGCTCCCTATGCCCCTGACACACCTCTGACTGCTCCCTATGTCCCTGACATACCTCTGACTGCTCCCTATGTCTCTGACACACCTCTGACTGCTCCCTATGTCCCTGGCACACCTCTGACTGCTCCCTATGTCTCTGGCACACCTCTGACTGCTCCCTATGTCCCTGGCACACCTCTGAGTGCTCCCTATGTCCCTGACACACCTCTGACTGCTCCCTATGTCCCTGACATACCTCTGTCTGCTCCCTATGTCCCTGACATACCTCTGACTGCTCCCTATGTCCCTGACATACGTCTGACTGCTCCCTATGTCCCTGACACACCTCTGGCTGCTCCCTATGTCTCTGACTGCTCCCTATGTCCCTGACATACCTAACTGCTCCCTATGTCCCTGACTGCTCCCTATGTCCCTGACGTACCTCTGACTGTTCCCTATGTCCCTGACGTACCTCTGACTGCTTCCTATGTCTCAGAGGCACTGTCTAACCCAGTGTTTCCCACCATTACTGACCCCCTTCACTGTGCCCATATCACTGCCCCCCCACCCCACCTAGAATCCCCTCAGCCAGTCCAGTCACAGTGATCCTACCTCATTCAGCCAAGAGTTCCCCCTACCATCCCTTTCTCAATGCCCCCCTTCCATCCTGCCCAGTGCCCCCCATCCAGGCCAGTGTCCCTCACCCTCTCACTGACCCCCCCATCCTAGTGTCTCCCCCCTTCCCTCCCCCAACCAGCTTACTGCCCCATCTAACTACCCCTCAGCAAGAACCCCCCAAGCCAGTCCAGCTTAGTGTACCCCCTCCCACCCCCATCTCACTGCCCCCTTCCCATCCAGCCCAGTGACCCTGTATATTTAACCCTCTGCCTCTCCCCCTCACCCACTACCTTTTACCCTGTTACCCACTGCCTGTCACTCACTGCCTCTCCCTGTCACCATCTCCTCATCACCCACTGATTTCTCTCATTACCCTCTGCCTCTCCCCTATGTCATTATATCCCTGTCACCCTCTCTCTCCTGTCACCCTATCTCTCCAACACATCACCCTCTGTTTCTCCCTATCACCTTCTCCCTGTCTCCCACTGCCTCTACCCATCACCTTTTCCTGTCACCCACTGCCTCTCTGTCTCCCACTATCTCTCCCCATCACCTCTGTCTCCTATCACCCTCTCCGTCACCCACTGCCTCCCCCGCACCTTCGCCCTGTCACCCACTGCTTCTCCCCATCACTTTCTTGTTAGCCACTGCCTCTCCCTGACTCCTGTTCCTGTCACCCACTACCTCTCCTGTCACCCTTTTCTGTCACCCTCTGCCTCCCACTATCTATCCCTGTCACCTATCTCTCCAGTCACCCTCTCCCTCTCCCCATAACCCACTGCCTACCTTTGGTATCACTCACTGCCTCCCCGTCACCCTTTCCCAGGCATCGCCCACTGCTTCTCCAACGAGGGCATGGCTCGTGGATACGGCATTCAATTTGAGGCCACGACCCTTGTTGCAAGGCCACACGCACAATTCCCCCTGCTCCTTCCCCTGTCAAGGTGCCCCCCCTGTCATTTTGTTCTGGATCTGCCCCTGCCCACACCCCCACAACACTGGTCACATGCACCATATCACTAGTCACACTCCCGTGGCACTGGTCACGTCGCCTGCATTAGCACACAGTAGGCCCTTCAGAAATATCAGCTCCAGGCCCATGAAGACCTTAATCTAGCACTTTTTGAGACAAAATAATGATGCTTTCAGGGCATAGAGCTGCACTTCTGCCCTCACTCAACGTCACGTCCAGATCCATTAGCTGAAGGGATCTAGACTTCACCGTGAAGGCTGGGACAGCGATGGGGAGTTACAGGGTGGGTTAGGGCAGGGATGCTGAAGGGGAGTTATAGGGAGGGTGACGGTAGAGATGCCGAGGGGGAGTTACAGGGAGGGTGACATTAGAGATGCTGAGGGGGAGTTACAGGGAGGGTGACGGTAGAGACGCTGAGGGGGAGTTACAGGGAGGGTGACATTAGAGATGCTGAGGGGGAGTTACAGGGAGGGTGACGGTAGAGATGCTGAGGGGGAGTTACAGGGAGGGTGACGGTAGAGATGCTGAGGGGGGGTTACAGGGAGGGTGACTTTAGAGATGCTGAGGGGGAGTTACAGGGAGGGTGACGGTAGAGATGCTGAGGGGGGGTTACAGGGAGGGTGACTTTAGAGATGCTGAGGGGGAGTTACAGGGAGGGTGACATTAGAGATGCTGAGGGGGAGTTACAGGGAGGGTGACATTAGAGATGCTGAGGGGGAGTTACAGGGAGGATGACATTAGAGATGCTGAGGGGGAGTTACAGGGAGGGTGACGGTAGAGATGCTGAGGGGGGGTTACAGGGAGGGGGAAGGCATGGAAAATAATAATGGGGGAGTTACAGGGAGAGCAAGGGCAGGGACAATGAGGGTATATATATATATATATATATATATATATAATGTCCAAAAGTTCCTATAATAAAGAACCAGGCGGCACTCGCAGATGATGTACAAAATGTGTATTTTCAAATCATCATAGTGACTGAAACATCAACGTTTCAAAGTCTGCAGACTTTTTCTTCAGGATGCATCACACAAATCTTAGTGTAACCAAACAAACTTTGATGAAGTCCCCAGGACGAAACGCGTTGGTTGTGACCAGACCTTGCCTCTTGAACTTAAGAAATAATCAACCTCTATCTTTTCCACTCAGATAAGCTGCTATTTATTTATTATATATTTTTTAAATAAGGAATGTTTCCCCATTTTTAAATGGAATGAAATAGTTACAGCTGCGGATACTTTCTGTGATTTTATGCCTCATTGTTAATCCTTTGACAAAGGGTTATATTTTAGCATTACTAGTGTATATTTATCTCAATTTATTGTGTATCCCCCCCCCTTATTTTCCTTTTTTTTCTTTTATTGGGGTCTCTTAAAAAATTATTTACTATTTATCATATACAGTATATATATGTATTTGCACTTTATTCCTTTAAATTTATCATGGGTTCGTATTTTGAATAATAGTAATGATCTGTGTTACACTTATATCACTAGCACATTTTAGCAACTTAGTCGCTCTTCAGTCAACCCATTTTCTTTATTTATTTCAATACTTTACCAGTATTTTTCTTTTTGACTTTGAGCTGATTCCCACAAATATTGGGCTTTGTTGCCATATTTTATTGATTATTAAGTTATACACATAAACGCACTACACTTTAATAACCTTTGGCGCCGTACCCACCCATATTCTTTGCATATATATATATATAATATAATATGCACACATACATACACATATATATATATATATATATATATATATATATTAGGGATGTGCAGGCTCGGATAGGTTCGAGTTTGCACGCTGAGTTCGTATTTTTCCCTCCAAAAAAACGGAACTCAGAACGAGGCAAAACGTCATCTTGCATGGACAAACATCATCATTCCTGGACAAAAGTCCTTGCTGCTCGCATAGCTTTTGGGTGACTACCCACAGCTATAGCGAGCGGTCATGATGATGGTCGCGATGGTCAAGATCATCGCGACCATCGGGCTTGCGACGAGACCCTTGTGGTAGGGTCTCGTTGCCGCAAGCCCAAGAGTGCTTTCGGCTCTAACAGAGCCGAAAGCACTCCCACTGACATGACTTGTGATGTCAGTGGAGTTGGCCCCAGATGATAGGCATTCCCATGGGAATGCCACCGTCTGGGCAGCCACACCCCTGGCCCGCCCACCAAAGGGGGCGTGCTGTCACTCAACATCGACAGCACGCCCCCTTTGGTATGAGACCCGGAGCGACGATTTGCCCGTTGCTATCCGGGTCTCGCGCATGCGCATGACGGAGCCGGGTCCGTCGTGTGCATGCGCACTGGGCCACCATCGACCCACTTGCGAGCGCATAGCTCACACACATAGGGTCCTATGTGTGGGGCCCCCGGGACGACCTCCCCTGTCACCCTGCCTTTAATCCAGCCCTGTATACACATATTGTGTGTATATATATATATATATATATATATATATATATACACTAGGGGTGTGCACCGGACACTTTTCGTGTTTTGTGTTTTGGTTTTGGATCTGGATCTTTCTTCGTGTTTTGGATCTGGATTGGTTTTGCCAAAACCACCCTTCCGTGTTTTGGGTTCTGGGTTTTGTGTTTTGGATCTGGATTTTTTCTTAAAAAATAAAAAAAAAAACGCTAAAATCACATAAATGGGCCTTTTTTTGTTCCTACGCTATTAATAACCCCAATAACATTAATTTCCACTCATTTCCACTCTATTCTGAACACCTCACACCTCACAATATTGTTTTTAGGCCAAAAGGTTGTACCGAGGAAGCTGGATGACTATGCTAAGCGACACAAGGGGGCGGCACAAACACGTGGCCCATCTAGGAGTGGCACTGCAGTGGCAGACAGGAAGCCAATCAGCGTTATGGTGCCCATTTGCATGTAGCACGAACCCGGGAGATCCGTGCTACATGCATCTGTGTGATTGGCACAGAGCAATGACAGGTCCGTGAGACCCATCTGTGCTGCTGTGGTAAAAAAAAAAAAAAAAAACCTGTGTAAAAAAAGAAAAAAATGGCGTGCACCCCCCCAAAAAAGAGCAACCAGCCCCGGGCATTAGTAACCCAGTGCTGGGTGTGCTTAAATACAGGGGACAAACGACGTAGGGGTCCCCTGTACTTAAGCACAACCAGCACCGGGCTAGTCAGAACCAGCGCTGGTTGCCAAAATACGGGGGACAAACGACGTAGGGGTCCCCTGTATTCTGCGCAACCAGCTCTGGGCTCTGATCCGGTCCTGGTTCTGGAAATATAGGGGACAAAAAATGAGTAGGGTTCCCCTGTATGTTCCAGAACCAGCACTGGACTTTTTCTAGCGGGGGGCTGATGCCACAGCCAGGGGAGCCCTTTCACCGGGCCCCCCAGCCGCAGCATCAACCCTGACCGCTAGTCAGCCCAGGCCGGGGATCCCTGGAGAGCTGGGGACCCCCCCAATAAAGGGGTCACCCTCTCCAGGGCACCCCAGGCCCAGGCTGATAGCCCGGGGCTATCCCCGCCACCCCTGGTGGCGGTGGGTGGCGGGTTGATTGTGTGGTGTGGTGTAAATAAAGAATATCAAACATTGTCTTTACAAGTAGAACTGCAAGTCCCAGCTAGCCTGCCCCGCATGCTGGTACTTGGAGAACCACAAGTACCAGCATGCAGGGCATTAAGGGCCCACTAGTACCTGTAGTTCACCTGTAAAATAAATGTTTAAAAAAACACAGGACACACACACCGTGACAGTATAAGTTTATTAAACATACATACACACACACACATGTACACATACTCACCTATGTAACCTGTAGCATCGGTCCACTTGTCCGGTAAAGTATCCCTAGGGGACCTGTGAAAAAAAACATACTCACCATCTCCTATGCGAGGTTCTGTCCTCTTCGTTCCAAAGTAGGCATCCCCGGACTTGGCAAAAAAAAAAAACGAAAACGCGATCCACGAACTTAGTACCGTTCTATAGAACGGTACTTCCCGAATGAGAGCTTAGCGGCGGGGTATCACCATGGAAACCCCGCTGCTAAGCGTTCATTGGCTGAGAGAGGTCATCTCCCGTCTCTCAGCCAATGAACGGCTCCCTCCATTGTAGTCAATGGTGGGAACCGCAGGGTAAACTTTAATAACCTTGCGGCTCCCACCATTGACTACAATGGAGGGAGCCGTTCATTGGCTGAGAGACGGGAGATGACCTCTCTCAGCCAATGAACGCTTAGCAGCGGGGTTTCCATGGTGATACCCCGCCGCTAAGCTCTCATTCGGGAAGTACCGTTCTATAGAACGGTACTAAGTTCTATAGAACGGTACTAAGTTCGTGGATCGCGTTTTCGTTTTTTTTTTTTGCCAAGTCCGGGGATGCCTACTTTGGAACGAAGAGGACAGAACCTCGCATAGGAGATGGTGAGTATGTTTTTTTTCACAGGTCCCCTAGGGATACTTTACCGGACAAGTGGACCGATGCTACAGGTTACATAGGTGAGTATGTGTACATGTGTGTGTGTGTATGTATGTTTAATAAACTTATACTGTCACAGTGTGTGTGTCCTGTGTTTTTTTTAAACATTTTTTTACAGGTGAACTACAGGTACTAGTGGGCCCTTAATGCCCTGCATGCTGGTACTTGTGGTTCTCCAAGTACCAGCATGCAGGGCAGGCTTGCTGGGACTTGCAGTTCTACTTGTAAAGACAATGTTTGATATTCTTTATTTACACCACACCACACAATCAACCCGCCACCCACCACCACCAGGGGTGGCGGGGATAGCCCCGGGCTATCAGCCTGGGCCTGGGGTGCCCTGGAGAGGGTGACCCCTTTATTGGGGGGGTCCCCAGCTCTCCAGGGATCCCCGGCCTGGGCTGACTAGCGGTCAGGGCTGATGCTGCGGCTGGGGGGCCCGGTGAAAGGGCTCCCCTGGCTGTGGCATCAGCCCCCCGCTAGAAAAAGTCCAGTGCTGGTTCTGGAACATACAGGGGAACCCTACTCATTTTTTTCCCCTGTATTTCCAGAACCAGGACCGGATCAGAGCCCAGAGCTGGTTGCGCAGAATACGGGGGACCCCTACGTCGTTTGTCCCCCGTATTTTGGCAACCAGCTCTGGTTCTGACTAGCCCGGTGCTGGTTGTGTTTAAGTACAGGGGACCCCTATGTCGTTTGTCCCCTGTATTTAAGCACACCCAGCACTGGGTCACTAATGCCCGGGGCTGGTTGCTCTTTTTTTTGGGGGGGGGCACGCCATTTTTTTCTCTTTTTACACAGGTTTTTTTTTTTTTTATTTACCACAGCAGCACAGACGGGTCTCACGGACCCGTTAGTGCTCTGTGTCAATGACACAGATGCAAGTAGCACGGATCTCCTGGTCCGTGCGTGCATCTGTGTCATTGAAATACACAGCAGCACAGACGGGTCTCACTGACCCATCTGTGCTCTGTGTCACTGTCAATCACACAGATGCATGTAGCACGGATCTCACGAGTCCGTGCTACATGCAAATGAGCACCATAATGCTGATTGGCTGAGAGCCGTGACAGACGGCTCTGTCAGCCAATCAGCACTTTGCCCATTAAAGGCAAAGGCATTTTTTTTTAAATGGCCGCTCGAGGCAAAACCTCGAGATCCGACAGCAGATCTCGAGGTTTTGCCTCGGGAGAGGGATCCGGGGCAGACAGGGAGATCCGAGCTTGGGCTCGGATCACCCCGGATCCCCGAAGTTCGGGTGGGTTCGGTTCTCAGGGAACCGAACCCGCTCATCCCTAATATACACACACACAGTTGTCTTTTTTTTAGGCTTTTCTACCTGTGATGGCACTACAAGTCCCTGCACACCCAGTTGACAAAGTGTGCTGGGACTTGTAGTCTCATCACAGCTGTATAGGTAATCAGTGATTTATTTTCAAATGGGATCTGCTTACCTTTAAATGTAGAGCTGTTTAAGTGCAGCTTCCACAGGGTCCAAGATTTCTGTGTGCTGACTGTGGTGGCAGGGGACAGACCTCGGTGGACCGCTGGAAAGGGGAGCCTAAATGCACCAGTGCTTGTGACTCTGGTAATTGTCAGTGGTCCGACTCCTGACCGATGTCGGCGCTGTTTGGTGCCCGGCCCCGCACTGCTAAGGGGTGGTCAGAGGAGTAGCGTGGAACCATGGCGCCCGGAGAAAGTGCATGTCATAGCGCGCCCCCCGTACTGAACTGTGCCAGTGGGATATGACCAGCCTGTAAGGGAATACTGAAGTGAAGAGAAACACAGTAAACAGTGGCAGTATCACTCTGGGTGTAGAGGTTCAGTTGGGGGAATAGAATGCTTCGGTGATTTGACATTAAGGAGTAGCTCCTTTGGCACTGCTTTATTTATGTATAGCACCTAGGATCTGACTTTTATCTCCTTTGAATCATTCTTAGTCAATAGAGGAGATTGTATTATAAAGTTTGAACATTTAACTTAAATTGACAGAGTGAAATTTCACAGGGTGCACAGTTAATTACTGCAATGACTGCCCCGCACAGCTTTCACAGAAGTGGGAACACCTATGGGAAGCTCCCTTTTTAGCTTTGCTCCTACTTTGCTAATTTACATTGCACCTATATTAATGTGAGTACTATTAACCATGTCATGTTCTGTCTACCACCATTATTATTATTTCAGGTTTCATATTTTTTTAAAACACCTTTCATATAACACTGTATGGTCATGTCTGGGAACACCTCCATTACTTTAAATAGCAAAGTGACTTTTTTTTAAACTCATACCATATATTTGAAGTTTAGGATTTTACCTCAGATGTGTAACTATTAAGTCCATTGAAGCACAATGAATGAATGAATGAATGAATAAGGAGAGAAGGAGGGAGGGGATCAAAGAGGAGAGGGGAGATGATACAGGACAATATGAAAGGAGAAGGGAGTGGCAAAGGGATGATCAGAGAGGGCCAGTGACAGAAGCCAATAAAAAAAGGAGAGGAGAGGAGTGGTGACAGAAGCCAATAAGAAAGGAATGAACAGGGGCAAAGAGCCCATCACAGGGTAGAGAGGGGAGGGAATTAAAGAGGTGAGAAGTGAATGTAATCAATCTGACGGGTAAGGGGAAGTGACAAAAGATGATCACAGAGGAGGGAGGGTCAGGGGAGGCAATCTGTTCTGCTTGAGGGAGCATGAAATGTAGAAACGAACCTCGGATTCATAACTTATTTAGGATATAGAGCACACAAACCAAGATAAAAATAACAGGAGGCCGTCACACTGTGCAGCGCCCCATGAATTCCGTAGCGATCCGAGCGCAGCTCGGATCTCCCTCCCTGCCCCGGATCCCTGACCCGAGGCAAAACCTTGCAACCCCTCTGTCGAGTCACGAGGTTTTGTTTTCAGCAGGCTTAACGCTGATTGGCTGAGAGAGCCGTCCGTCTGTCACGGCTCTCAGCCAATCAGCGTTAAGCCCATTGAAAACAGCACAAAAGAAGAAAAAGAAGATGGCGTCCATCATCCCCCGCTGCCGGCACCCCCCTCTGCCGACACCGCCAGCACCCCCACTGGCAGCATCCCCCACTGCCGACACCACCACTGCCGACACTCCTGCACTGCTACCCAACGTACTGAGGACACCGTCAGCGACCCCCACACTGCCAACACTCCCACACTGAGGACACCACCAGCACCCCTGCACTGCCGACACTGTCAGCAAACCTGCACTGAGGACACCGCTGGCACCCCCGCTCTGTCAACACTGCCAGCACCCTGCATTGAGAACACCTCTGCACTGCTGACATAGTCAGCAAACCTGCAATGAGGACACCGCTGGCACCCCCACACTGCCGACACAGCCAGCAAACCTGCACTGATGACACCGCTGGCACCCCCGCACTGCTGACACAGCCAGCAAACCTGCACTAAAGACACTGCTGGCACCCCCGCACTGCTGACATCACCGGTACCCTTCACTGAGGACACTGCCAGCACGGCAGCACTGCCATTCCATGTACTGAGGTGGACACCGTCAGCAACCCCGCTCTGCCGACACTGCTGTCACAGTAAGTGCACTATTGGTGTATCCAACCCACACTGTATAACCCACTGTATCCGTGTTGGAAATTAGAAACTGAACTGCCACATGTTAGTGCCGCCCACTGTATCACTTAGCTTAGTCAGCCAGCTAGCTGGATGCAACCTGTTGTTCTTAACTAGATGAAACAAATAATATTGTGAGGTGGTCAAAATTGATTGGAAATTACTGGAAATAAATGTTATTGAGGTTAATTATACTGTAGGAACAAAAACAGGCCCATTTTATGTGATTTTAGCTGTTTTTATGATTTTTTGAGAATAAATCCAGATCCAAAACCAAAACACGAAAACAAAACACGGAGGTGTGGTTTTGGCAAAACCAATCCAGATCCAAAACCAGGGTAGATCCAGATCCAAAACCAAAACCAAAACACGGGGGTTGGCACTCATCTCTAATTATTAGTGCAATTGTGCATTCAATTGTATGATATATACTGTTTATTAAAAATATTTTGTGAACGTAAATTCTATGGCTTTTTAACTAAATGCAGTTTAGATATACACTTTCCTTTCTATAGACAACCAGCGCAGTTCATACTTAGTAGTCATTGGATTGCACCTCATTTTTGTTCTAATATCCATGTATTTAGTGTATGAATAGTGAGACCCAAGTATTGTATGCCACAACCACAGTTAATGGCATGTATAACAGGTTTTGATCGGCAGTTTGGAAAACCTTTTAGCTGGTATACCTCTTTATTTGTGTATGATGTTATTGAGGTGATTCTATGGTTAACATGATCGCTTGTGGGGCAATTTGTTCAGGTTTCTGTGGTAACCACGTTCAATTTGAAGTTCTGATGTTATCATTGTCTGCTTTTCGAAGCAGTCAGAGCTAAAGTTGTTTCGGATTATTAAACATTCTGAATACCACTTTATCAACATCTCCTATGGTAGGTGCCAAAAACAGTCCATCTTAATAGTGCAGCATTTTCTTTTGCCCTTATGAGTTTTTACTGATACCTTCTATAGCTGAATGGTATTGATTCACGTAAGCTAGGCTCCTGTTCCCTATAGCCTGTGTCTTTCTATACTGCTGAATATTTTGAGAGCTTTGTCTAAAACATTATGGGGATAGTCGTATTACACAAAGGTCTGATACATCTGCTTGGATTATTTCAAACATCTCACTGGACCAGTGCCTCCTCAGACGCAGGTACTGGCCTTTGGGAATATTGTTTTTATTTAAAAAAAAATTTGTGTTGATAGTTTTTATAGTCGAAATATGTGTTCATAGAATTTAGATGAGCTACACAATTTAAATTGAAGACTCATCCCCATCCCAAATAAGGCCTAATCATCTATCTATCTTGCATACAGAAACAGGTTTGACCAGAGTCCACCACCCCATATGCAATGGTCTTCAAAACACACCATGGGGCATATACAATTGGGCACGAGGTTTAGCGAGGAAAAAACCTCGTACCCAATTTAGGTATACTGCGGGTATGCGTGCTCCTGATATATATGTATTCAATTAAAAAAATAGTGGTCAGCCCTGAAAACCCTGTGCCGCGTAAAAAAAAAAAAAAAAAATCTTCACCTACCTGGCTGGGTCTCTGCTGCTCCTGGTGGCTTCCCCTCTCTATTATTACAGGAGAGGGGGCTGCTGGGAGTCCCGGGGGCTCCTGGGAGGCTGCAGGGGCTGGTGGGAGGGGCAAGGGTTGCTGGGATATGTAGTTCTCCCAGCGCCCATTCTGGGGGGCCACACATACATCGGGGGTCACACACACACTAATGCACACACACACTATACACACTTATAAACACCACACATACTACATACTCATCCTGCTGCCGAAGAGCCGGCTCCCAACGCTGGATGCAGAAGACAGCACTTCAGAAGGTGAGTAATTAAGGACTAAGTAAGATAATTGGAAACTTCCAATTGCTTAATCAGTCCTAATGGGGGGTGCCGCCGGGGTGCCAGAGCAAGTGCCACTGATTTTTTTCCTAATATTTACGATTTTAGGAAAAATCATGCTTGCTCTGGAGGTGCGAGAATAAAAACCTCCCAGCGTGCAAAAAAACCCAAAAACTTGCATCTAATTGAATAGCAAAACACCCGCACCTGCAGGAAAAACCTTGCAGGTGTGGGTTTTTTTGCTATTCTCACACCCAATTGAATATGCCCCTATGTCTTATATACAGCCCTATGTAATACCTGGACATGACCCTGCCTTGGGTTCCCCCATACTGTAGGCTGCGGGCTCCCACTGGCTTGGATGAGCTGAGGCAGCCTTTTGTAGCAGATTTACTGTGGGGTTGCCAGTATCAGGGAATACTACATCCCTGGTTACAGGAGCCATCGCTGCACTGCTTGTGTCAGTGGGGGTGTTCCGATGCCCCTGCTGTTGCAACAGGGGATGTCATCGTCTGCGTCTCCAGCATCCACCATTTGTGGTCTGTCTCTCTCTTCTTTGCTGGTTGTTCCCTCTTTCTCTTTTGCTATTTCCACTGCTGCGCCTGCGCATCCAGTTCATAGCCTGACTGCAGGGGACCCTGGGTGTACGCAAGATACTGTCCCCGTATTCTTTCTGTTTCAGACATCGATGTGGTCGGACTCCCCTTGGTTGCTCCTACCACCACCCAGGGATCTATGGTGTCGCTTCTGTTGCCAAGCCTGGAGTCATCAGTGCAGCCGGTACCCTTCCAATTATCGAGCCAGCGTGGAGTGTCTCATATGTCGGTCCTTGGTCCCTCACATCTCGATTGCCTAACAGGCTTTGTGGCAGCAGTGAGAGACCTTCTTGCAGAGTCACAGCTTGGCAGGAGATACCAGCTCTGTGAAGATGGAAGTCCAATGCCTATCTGAGATATATTCATGTGGAATCATGATATGTAACGTTGTTTGTGGACTTGAGTGCTTTGGCCAACTTGCCATCTTTCTGGTGGGGGTCTCGAGGCATTTTTCGCTATTTTTTGCCCTGCTTAGGACAACAATTGAATAAAAAAAAATAGTAAAACTGAATGGAGACAAATAAACAGCAAAGAATAAGAGAATGGCATTACTAACAAAAATAAAAGATCCAGCAGGTTTTTTGTAGGTTTTTACCTCAGGTCAAGTCCTCCTCCCCCCCTTTCCCTCCCCCCTCCTCGTTTGGTAATGGTTTCTATAGTTACATGTTCTTCATAAATTTGTTTGTGTGTACTGCAGGTGATTTATTGGATTCTAGGCTCATCTGACTGGTTGGTCACTCTTTTATATGTGGGCTGCACAGTCCCATTTTTCATCCAATTCCTCTATTTTCCCATGGTGGAATATGGTGCCGTGGTTAGGACGTAGGGGTACGTTGTGGGATGGTTTGTTGCACGATCTACAGATGGCAGCAGATTCCTTTTAGGTTCCCTTATTTGTTAGTGATACTTCTAGAGGGAATGATCTGTGCCAGGTTTTCTTGGGGGCAGGTTAAGTGGGGTTGTGACTGACAGGGCCTGGAAAATGGTGGACAAGTGGGTGGCCAGACATTTTTTTTTTAGCAAGGCGGGATTGTAGTGCATCATCAACTACTCAGAGTCCAGGATGCCCAACTTTTTCTCAGGGATGGGGTTAGCCTCATGGAGTAGAGGAATTGTTTGTTCCTTGAGGAGCATTTTTCAGTGTTTGGGGATTTAGTGAGCTAGGTAGTATTAGACCGGCAATCTGTAAAGCATCCATATTGCTGCAGTAGGAGCGGTGCACACCCCTTCAATGCACAGGTTAGGCTGATTTCACCCTACTGGGGTCAGCATCGCCTCTCATCCGTGTGGGCTGAAATGGTGCATTGTTATGGGTGTTGGATACCGTCTCACTTGCTAGAAAGGGAGAGTTGGCCCTTGCAAGTATTTTATATTGGCATGGGTGTCTTACTTGCTTAGAAAGGGAGAGTTGGCCCTTTCAAGTATTTTATATCTCACTTACCATTAATTGGGATAGTTGGTCCTGGTAAGTTGTGGACATCTTTTGCCTAAGTCAAGCTGGTGCCGGTGGTTTGCTGTTCTTTCCTCTGCCACCATACTCATTATTGTAAATAAATAAAGCTGACCTATTCTTTTTGAACAGCATTAACTTGGTCTGTGTCTTTATTTTTTGAGAAAATATAGTATGAAAAAACTTATGGTTACATCCATTATCTGACAATATAGTTTAATAGTGATTTCCCTTACACCCTACCAAACTTCCCTTAATAGAAAAGTAGAAAAGATATTTTAGATGTCCATGAAGACCAATTTCTTCAAGGAAACAATCTCACATTCTCTTCTTCATAATCACTATTCTTAAAGTGTCCATGCTTTATAGTTCTCATGTACACTTTTCCCACCAGCACCTACAATTGCTATTCCCCATACCTAATGTACAGTATCAGATGTCAGTTCTTGTATGTTGGAAGCTCTTTTGGGCAGGTCCATTTTTACTAGGGATGAGCGGGCTCGGTTCCCTGAGAACCAAATCCACCCGAACTTCGGGGATCCGGGGCAATCCGAGCCCAAGCTCGGATCTCCCTGTCTGCTCCGGATCCCTCTCCCGTGGCAAAACCTCGAGATCTGCTGTCGGATCTCGAGATTTTGCCTCGAGTGGCCATTTAAAAAAAATGCCTTTGCCTTTAATGGGCAAAGTGCTGATTGGCTGACAGAGCCATCTGTCACGGCTCTCAGCCAATCAGCATTATGGTGCTCATTTGCATGTAGCACGGACTCTTGAGATCCGTGCTACATGCATCTGTGTGATTGACAGTGACACAGAGCACAGATGGGTCAGTACGGATTATATTTAGGTTGGCACCGTTGGATACAGTTCTCATCAACTAGGGACCCACAAAGCTCACAAATACAGGAATCTTCAGACGATAACCCTCCACACCTTCCCCGAGTATCCGGAATGACAGCTCTTTTAACAATAACAGTACTAAGATTGGAAAGACACTCCCCTGATTGGCATTGCACTCCTCCTTTCTCCACTCCATCAGCACTGCCATCAGCTCCCGTTTCCTCAATTGGTCCCCCATCACAGACACTGGATATTCCCGAACTGACCAGGATGGTGAACACTCTAAAAGAGAATATGAGAATGAACTCAGCAGGCCCGTCCATTTTAACAACAAGTCCTGCAAAATTTCTCTCGGTTCAGGTATCTCACTACAACCTTTTCAATCCTCCCGGAACAAGCTTGCGAGCGACAGGTCCACACTATCAGCCTTGTTTCCGCCTTGTTTCTCCACCAGTTGATTGACCTTTTTGCAGTGAGTGGAATGGACCCAGGTATCTCTCTCGGCCACCTTCAAAGATGGAGTACTCGTCAGCAGCACTTGGTATGGACCTTCCCACCGATCAGTCAAACAACCTGAGCGCAAGAAATTTCTGATCATTACATATTCTCCTGGTTCGACATCATGACAGTTAGTTTCAGGCATATCATTAGACAACAATTTCAGTTTCTGCTGTTGTTGCTTTAACTGCTTACTCATTGATATAAGATACTTCACAGTTACCTCGTTGTTACCCTTCAAGTCTTCCTGGGGACTTATAATCAAATGAGGTTGTCTGCCGAATAGTATTTCAAATGGGGACAGATTCAGAGGAGGTCTAGGAGTGGTCCTTATGCTATGTAGGACCAAAGGTAACGCTTCTGGCCATCCTAGTCCAGTCTCTGCCATAATTTTACTTAATTTATTTTTAATAGTTCCGTTCATCCTCTCTACCTTGGCACTGGCTTGCGGTCGGTAGGGGGTATGAAGTCGGCTATTAATACCCATCAGCTTACACATATTTTGGAACACATCACCTGTGAAATGAGTACCCCTGTCACTCTCGATGATCTTAGGGATACCGTACCTGCATACAAATTCCTGGACTATTTTCTTGGCAGTAAATGCAGCAGTATTAGTGGCCACTGGGTAGGCCTCAACCCAGTTGGAAAATATGACTGTGCACACTAATACATACTTAAGGTTCCTGCAGGGTGGTAATTGGATTAAATCAATTTGTATCACCTGGAGAAGTCCATCAGTCGGTGGAATGTGGGACGGTTCAGTAGGGATCGCTTTCCCTATGTTTTTTGACAAGCAGGTCAGACAGGACATTGCCATCTTCTCTGCTTGTGAAGAAAAGCCTGGTGCGCACCAGTATGCCCTCACCAACTTGCACATACCTTGTTTACCTAGGTGAGTTAGACCGTGTGCTGCCTCAGCCAGGCTGGGGTAATATGCCTTGGGGGCTACTGGCTTACCTTGTCCGTCCCTCCAGAGCCCAGATGACTCTGGCCCACATCCCTTGGACTTCCAAATGGATTTTTCCTGAATTGAACACAAATTTTGCATCTCAATTAATTTCAGCATATCAATGGTTTGGTATGACATAATTGTTTCAATTGGAGAAGACATTTTTAACCCTGCTGCCCATTTTGCAGCTTCATCAGCTCTGTTGTTGCCCAGTGACGCTGGGTCATTCTCACAAGTGTGGGTTTTGCATTTAATTACTGCCACTGCTTTGGGCAGTTGGATTGCTTCTAAAAGATGTTTTATGTGTTGGGAATGTGCAACTGGTGTGCCTGCTGCTGTCATAAAATTTCTCAGACGCCATAGAGCCCCAAAATCGTGCACCACCCCGAACGCGTACCTTGAGTCAGTGTAAATGTTAGCAGATTTGCCTGCTGCCAGTTCACATGCTCTAGTCTGTGCTACTAACTCTGCCACCTGGGCTGAGTGAGGAGGACCGAGAGGTTTAGCTTCCATGATGTCTGTGTCATTTACAACAGCATAACCTGTACATAATTCACCTGTGTCTGTTTGTCTATGACAACTCCCATCCGTATAGAAAGTTACATCCACATTCTCTAAAGGTGTGTCATGTATGTCAGGTCTAGCAGTAAAGGTCTGATTCAGATATGTCATACAATCGTGAGTATCATCATGTCTGCCGAACTCACCTCCTGCCAGCAACTCCTCTCCTTCCACCCTTTGTACATCATGTTGTACATATGGTAGGTATGTTGCTGGATTCAGCATACTGCAACGTTTGACAGTAATATTTTCAGGAGCAATTAGAGCTAGTTCCCATTTGGTGAACCTAGCCAAGGAGACGTGTTTGGTTTGAGCTGAGTTCAACAGAGCAGATACAGCATGAGGAGTGTAGACAATCATATCATGGCCCAACTATGTCCTCACTTTTACTCACCAATAAAGCGGTAGCTGCTACACTTCTCAAACAGGTGGGGAGTGATCTTGCTACCGTGTCCAATTGGGCACTGTAGTATGCTACGGGCCTACTGGCATCACCATGCTTTTGTGTAAGGACACCTGCAGCACAACCATCGGCTTCCATACAATATAAATCAAAAGTTTTTTCATAATCGGGTATTCCCAATGCAGGAGCTTTTGTCAGACTATCCTTAAGATTAAGAAAAGCCTGTTCTGATTCCTCAGTGTGTATGACACGATCGGGCTTTGAGGAAGAGACTAGTTCCTGGAAAGGCAAGGCCAAAATAGAAAAACCTGGGATCCACATTCGGCAGTATCCACACATTCCCAAGAAGGTACGAATTTGTTGTTGATTCTGCGGCAGTGTCATGTTTTGAATGGCCTGGATTCTATCTGTTGTAAGGTGTCGTAACCCTTGGGTTAGGCAGTGTCCCAAATATTTTACTCTGGATTGGCACAGCTGTAACTTGTCCTTAGCCACCTTGTGTCCTGTATGCGAGAGATGAAGTAACAAAAGTTTAGTATCATTCACACATGACATAAATGAGTCAGAACATAGCAATAAATCGTCCACATATTGAATTAGAACCGATCCATTGGCAGGTTGAAAAGCTTGTAAACAGTCATGCAATGCCTGGGAGAAGATACTGGGGCTGTCTATGAAACCTTGGGGCAATCATGTCCATGTATATTGCACACCTCTGTATGTGAATGCGAATAGGTACTGACAGTCAGGGTGGAGAGGCACAGAGAAGAAAGCAGAACAGAGGTCAATGACAGTGAAATGGGTTGCATTTGGTGGGATCTGCATCAGGGTGACAGCTGGATTTGGCACTACAGGGAATTGGCTCTCTACTACCTTATTAACACCTCAAAGGTCTTGCACCAGTCTATAACCCCTCCCATCACTCTTTTTCACTGGAAAAATGGGACTGTTGGCTACACTAGCTGTACGAACTAAAATTTCCTGTTGCAATAATCGCTCAATTATTGGAAACACCCCTAATTCTACTTCCTGTTTTAGTGGGTACTGGGGAATTTTTGGAGCTTGCCTACCGCTTTTTAAGTTTACCATTACTGGGCTTACATTTGCCATTAATCCAGTGTCCTGTCCATCTTTAGTCCAAAGGGAATCTGGGATTTGGGACAACATTTCATCTACTTGTGATGGATTTTCTTTTAAAACTGTAGAGTGATACATTATCCTTTGAGGAGTGTCTAAAATATCCTGCACCTCATATACCATTCTCTCTGGGATATCTAAATATACACCATCAGGGGTGCAATATATAACACATTCCATTTTACATAACAAGTCTCTGCCCAGCAGGTTAGTAGGAGCCGTGGCAGCAAGTAGAAAAGAATGTCTGGTATGCAACGGCCCAATACTAACCTCTGCGGACTTTGTTAAAGGATAACGTTCCACTTTACCTGTCACACCCATTGTTGGTATTGTCTCGTTGGTCACCTGTAAATTAACGGGAGATTTCATCACTGACTTGGTCGCCCCTGTGTCTACAAGAAAAGGATATTCAGTACCAGCTACATCAACCATCAAGACCGGTTCTTCCCTAGTACTTCCCGTTAACCTGACTATCTGTAGACTACAGGTATGACCTGACCCCTAGCGTTGACTACCATTCTCCAATAAAGCATTTAAGGCTACAATTGGAGCTGGTGCTTGCTGAACATTTTCTGGTCTCTTTGCATATCCCTTATGGGGGTATCCAGGTTTCCCTTGATGTGGGGTCCATACTCTTTTTACTGTACAGTTTCTACTTAAGTGTCCTGTTTATTTACAATTAAAACATGTGCGTGATTCAGGTGAAAGCATGTGTTGTTGTGAAGTTTGAGCAGAGGGTAAAGGTGGTGGATATGGGTAAGGATAGGGAGGGTAAGGGTATTGTGGGGGATAAGAAGTAGGTGGATAGCCTGGGACCTGTGGTTGCATTGGGTTAGTGGGATAGAGTTGTGTGTGTTGTTGAGTGGGGTTAGTGAGAGCACATACTTGTTCTGACATGAGTGTGTGTGCAAGTGCAAGCGTGTCTGTTGGCTGTGATGGTACCGTCATTCCCTCCAGAGCTTGTATACTGACAGCCATTAATTTTTCGCTCTGGATCTCCCTCTTTTTTGAGATGTTTTTGTCATGTTCTATGGCGGACTCTATGAGGTTATCTATTGTAAGTCCTCTCCAGCCAGGCTGTGAGGTCTGAACCCGAATTTTTAAATTCTCTTTTAAACCGTCCATTAATATCGTGACTATCATTCCCCTGTGGTGAATGCTATCTTTAATATCTTCTATCCCAGTGTACTGGGTGATAGCCTGCAGAGCCTGGTCGCAATAGTCTTCTGCAGTTTCACTCTCCTTTTGTTGATTGTGAAGATTTTGTTCCAGTTAACTACTACTGGAAAATATACACCCAATTGAGTCACAATACGGGAAATGTTACCTTGGTTTACTTGGTCTGTTAAGGGAACGTCGCCATCCAATACACAATCCGTGATAAATTTTGTCACGTCGGTATTGCGTGCAAGACAGGCCCTTAACACCACACGCCAATCTTTATTAGTGGGCTCATGAGAACTACCCAAATTTCTCAAAAATCTTTGACATTTGGCTAGTTCCTTTTTGGGATCGGGGAAATCATTTATGATGGAATTTAGTTCTGTTCTTGTCTATGGACAATGCATTACTACTTCCCTCGTGGGCACTACACCGTTTGCATCTGCATTTCCATTCAGAACAGTTATTGTCCGAATGGGATGCAGACCGGCAGCGTTGCTACCTATGACCTGGTTACCTGGCTGGGGGTTTAATCTGCTGCTGCTTCGTATGGTATTAACAACTTCCTCTATTGGTGCAGAGTGTGTTAACACTTCCCTTGCTGTTACCGATGGAGATGGCGGCACCACCCGTGATTGTGGTGATGCAGCATCTATCATTTGCACAGCATGGGAAATGGCAGACATTACAATAGGCTCATCATCCACATCATAAACATTTTCTTTATGGTTGCTTAAGAGGGGGTACAAATTGCTTGTTACATTTTTATGGTTATTTTTGGTAACTGTACTTGCACCTCCATCCACATAAGGTGGGGGAGGTGAGCGTGAACTGCTTGCAATACTCTCCACGACGCTACCTTGCTGCCCATGCGCGCCAATTTGCGGCTCGCCCGTATTGCAACTCAGGGTCGTGGATGTATTTTCTGGCAATGCGCTCGCAACGCTAGCTTGCGTTGTTTGCACATTTTTAAGCCACGCATCCCCTTCATGCTGCCATAGTTTTAAACATTCAAAATACTTAATCTTTTTCTCTCAGGATCGCACCATACTGATGTGATCCTGTACATTGTCTTACACATTTTTATCAAAACTACCAATTCTGGGAAACGGTCTAACACTCTTCCTCGTCATATTAAACCATAAATCACAATACCTTATTGCATAAGTACCATACTTAGAATGCATGATACGATGGGCCGATCCAATTGGCGCCTCCATTAGCAGCACATCATTGCCTAACATCTCTACTGTTTGCATGGCTCCCATTCTGAGACAACTCCTACGCTTTTCAATAAAAATTTTAAATGGTGAAAGACAATCAAGATACTTTCACTTACCTGTGGACAATTTAAGTCGGCGACGCCCACACACCTGGATAAGATTTAGTAAGGCAACTTCCAAACCTGGATAAGATTTGAAAAGGCAACTTCCACACCCGGATAAGATTTAGTAAGGCAACTTCCACGCCTATGAGTGTTTATATGTCGGCTACTCTCACGCTCCTCTATACAACAAAGACAACATGTACACCTGCTACTGTGTATAGAACGGTAAAGCTGCTTACCGAGCATCTAGGCTAACCCTTGCACCTATCCCTTAAGGATCATACGATACCCTTAACTTTGTTCAACAAGTATTCGCTGTTACACACTTTTTTCCTGCGCAGAAAAATACACGTTTAACCCAGATATTGGTAATAGAATAAAATGTTTTTTAAACCTCAATGGCTTTGTTCAAACACGTGGCAGCAGTACCGGAAATGCGTATACGCTATTGTGCAACCAGCCGCATACACAATAATGCGACTACCACACAACCGTATAATGACTTTTTAACTGCGTATGCAAAAATGCATTTTGGCCGCGAACGCAATACTGCGGCACCCCTCTAAATGCAAGGTTCTATCAACAGAGGAAAACAAACTTTTTCCTCTCTTGTCCCTGGATTCTAGTCAGCTTCCTTAATTCACACGGAAATGGATAGCGATCTTTCAGCACAAAGCAGTTGCAGGCAAACCCTGCATGTGGCCACTCCACCCTTTGCTGAAATATCGATGACCGTATGTACCGTGTGAGCAGGTAAGTGACTTCTTTACGAGCCCCAACTAACGAAACTGGATCAGAACCTCTATATACCCCTGCCTATACCTTTGTAAAATCCTTCCTATAAACCTCTAAGTTTAATGCCAATTTGCGTACGCAGTCTGACCGCAAATAAAGACAGGAGTGGAATCTGTGGTTCCAAAGCACAAGTATTATTCAGGTAAAAGTTCAGTCAGTTACATGCAATTGATACATACACAATTTAGGTGTAAAAGGAAATAATACAGACCCAAGTACAGTATACATACGCTGTGCCTCTGGACATGGAGATAGGCATCAGTAAGAGACCTTCAGTTCATACTGCATTCAGCATGGACTAAAAAACCAGTATCTGGGCACACATATTTATCCCCCCCAGACTAAAACAGGACAATGGGGAAGTTTCTTGCTGATGTCATTGGTTCCCAGAGGAGAAGCATATTTTACAGCACATTTAACAGGCTGGTTCAAATAGACTCTCCCTGCCTCTAACAGCAGGGGAATCTTTATAGTAACGCCCTCTGTAACATTCTAACATTTAAACATTTTGTTGCTTGTAAGTTCTGCGATCCATAACTTGAGTTTGCATGATGCGATCTCTCCACCGATAACACCGGAATGCTGTAAAAAGCGTACGCATCAGAACAAAACCAAACACAACTTGCTTATCATGTATAATACCTTAGTTATCAAATACCTTTATTTCTCAGCATTTAAACTAACTAAACCAACTTAAATCATACATTTTGATGCTTATTGAACCTTATGAGTGAATTTGAAATGTATGGGTATTCAGGGTTTGGTATAAAGACGTATTAATATGTGTATGAAGAAGGGTGCAGTTAACTCTCACTGAGTGAACATTTAAGCAGTGTGACATGCTGGGCTAGATAGTTCTACATGCCTTCTGTCAGCAGGCCCCCACTTGTCCTGTGTTCAAAGGGAAAAACCTATTTTGTTCTCCTAGACTCTTGTGTGAAATGCAAATGTATTATCACCTCAAGCTGTGAAGTTTGGGGCCATCCTGTCTAGGATTCAGACAAATCCAATTGTGTATATCAATGCCTGGATTATATTACAATTGCCACAACTTTACTTTATCTGCATCCAGGGATTCCCAATTTGTATGTAAAAATACCCATTGTCTATTTCTATTTACTTTTACTCAGAAAGCTTGTTTTTCCAGTTGCCCTTGGTAGATTAACATTGCCATCTGTTCTTAGCTCCTGAGTTGTAACTTGAAATGACGCTGGTCATAAAATGGCGTCTTGCAGATTCTTGTTTCTAAAATGGAGTCTAGCTACCATTTGCAAAATGGCGTCGCACACGCTTCAATTTTAAACTGATCTCGTCTCAGCTAATAATCCAGTTTTGACACTGGTAAAGTATCCATAGGGGACCTGTGAAAAAAAAACATACTCACCATCTCCTATGCGAGGTTCTGTCCTCTTCGTTCCAAAGTAGGCATCCCCGGACTTGGCAAAAAAAAAAAATGAAAACCCGATCCACGAACTTAGTACCGTTCTATAGAACGGTACTTCCCGAATGAGAGCTTAGCGGCGAGGTATCACCATGGAAACCCCGCTGCTAAGCGTTCATTGGCTGAGAGAGGTCATCTCCCGACTCTCAGCCAATGAACGGCTCCCTCCATTGTAGTCAATGTTGGGAACCGCAGGGTAAACTTTAATAACCTTGCGGTCTGTTGACGCCTCTATGTCTGAGCGAGCGAACGAAACATGCGCTCGCTATTTTGTAAAGACACCCCCTGGCCGCTCGCATCATACGTCATCTCCGCTATTTATTAGATTAATCGAGTACATCGAAAGGCGTCTGAACTGCTCGCAGTGCTTGTGGTTGGATTTTCCTACCGCAATCATGCGAACAGTTCAGGCTAAGAAACAACCAAGTGACGTGGTCAATGATGCTGCTTTGTTAATTATGCACACCCTTAAAATGCCCGTTTTGACCGTTTGGCACGCCTGCGTTCGGATCTCCACTCCCTGTTTTCAAGCACCTTCCCCTGTTACCACCCACAAACGCCTCATCCTGTCACTCAAATTAGCAGGCACTTGCAATTTTGCGAACACACGTTTTCTGACCGCACTGACTGGTTGGCGCATGCGCATTACGACCCATACGCATGCGCAGATGTGCGAACATCGCTCGGAGCGAACGAGCGGCTCTGAATCAGGCCCACAGTTCAGTGCTGCATAATGTGGTAGTGTTTTCTAAATAAAGGATAACATTAATTATAAGATGTATTTTCAGCTACAATATGCTCACTCCTCCAATGGAGCTAAAGAGAATGTGTATTGCTTCATTTAATAAATGATCAGGAGATCTTACTACAAATCTTCCCAGCAAGTTTCCCACCTTGCCTAAAAGAGCATGCCTTTCTTTGTGTCCATTGTACTGAAAGTCACTGTATACGGTATACCTGGTTTACCTCCAGTTCAATCAACGACTAGCATGGCAGCTTACAAAGCCACTTACAGTTTGTAAAAAAAAATAAAAATATACAGTATTTGCAGCACAATTCCCAATACAGAAAAACATTTACAGCTTTTCATTAGGCACATATTAAATGTAGCTAATTGTTCTATTGCAGCTGCTTGGAAGAATGAAAATAGAACCTAAATTACCTGCTGCTGTGTACTACTTAATCTGGCATACTTGCTAGCATTTTCCATGAATGCCCCAACAAATTTGCTAGCATAGTGCATGTCCCCCCTGGATTTTGTATAATAAGATGTAGAGACTATAAAACTGACCTTACATGGCTTCTTGCATTCTCCTCCAAGCTTCTAGGAGGTTCTTTCCCCTATACCTTCCTCACACTGTTCTAACATCCTTCCCCCTTCTATAATTTCTCGGTCTTGCAACAAGTGCAGCTCACATTTTACTTTTTGTATTTTGAGATTTGTCAAATCCTATTTGTTGGATTTCCACTGCATTATGTACCAGATGCTCAACTCATTAAGGGGCCTAATTTATCAATATTGTTTTTACACCCTTTTCACATTATTTTAGTATCACATCAATTAATTAAAGGGCTTTTGGAGCAGTTTTCGTGAAAAACTAATTCAAGTGCTTCAATTCACTTATTTTTAGTAAGCTGATAACATTTCCCATTTATAATGGGAAATGTGATCTGCTCAGATTTACTAAAAATATATTGTGAAAAAATACCGGGGGAAGCCCTGTGAAGCTTTCCCCTGGTTCCCCAACTCCTGCTCTGCTCTGATAGGCAGAGCAGAGCCAGGAGCTGGCCCCTGTGATCAGCTTTGTGGTCTAAATAGACCACAAGCCGATCACTGTAAAAAATAAAAAAGTAAAAAAACCCCACTTACCTACATCCAGGGACTGGAGATCGGTGCTCCGGTGAGGTCCTCTCTCTGGGGCTCCTGTAAGCTGGTCTACGGCTCCTGCACTGTGACACTGGTCAGTTGCTGCATAGAGCAGGGTCGCTGTGCAGGAGCCCAGAGACCAGCTGACCGGTGTCCCAGAGAGAGGACCTCACCGGAGCACAGAACACTGTGCAGGTAAGTGTAAGCTGAAGAGGGGGGTTGTGGGGGAGGGGGTGCACAGATCCTGGGGGGAGGTTGTTGAGGTATGATCGGTGGGAAGGGGGCGCGGTGGTGGTGAAGTCGCCGGTGGAGGTTGGTGAACCGGGGGCGCATGCACGGACACCTTCTCACTGGATTTTTTTGTGAAAAATACAGTGAAAAGTGTCTGAAGTGGATTCACTGTGACGGAGCTTTATCATTTGCTCTGTCCCTGTATGCGATTTTGATTCATCCTTGTATTGTATTCAAATATTGCATTGCGAT
Organism: Taudactylus pleione; assembly: GCA_031769625.1. NCBI lineage: Eukaryota > Metazoa > Chordata > Amphibia > Anura > Myobatrachidae > Taudactylus > Taudactylus pleione. The sequence goes on along the minus strand of JAUIMM010000017.1, from coordinate 2,966,847 downwards.
ATTGGGTGAATTTATCACAGCCTCTAATTTTTATACAACTGCCTACTCTGGGATTGATTGTGGCTTATTTTGTATTTGCTATCCTGTGTCACAAAACGCAATAAAACAGTATTGCTTAAAAAAAAACAGCTCTTTTGACAGGTTTAGCTATCATGGACGCCCACAGAACAATTGAATCACTCCCATAGAGTTGAGACCCAAGGTTCTGAATATTTGAGAATAAACAATGCAATCCAGATATGTATACATTACATTGGCAATGGTGAGACATTCAATACTAGAGCAATATGTTGTATTTATCTCTCAACTAAAACTGGAGGGAATGCTCTTAGTTACATTAGTTCTATATGACATTCTGTATCACCCTCAACAGGTTGGGTATGAGATCCCAGCGGTCGGGATGCCTCTGGTCAGAATACTGACAGTGGCATCCCGGCAGTCAGAATGCCCACACTCATAAGCAGGGGCGTATCTACCCATTGGCCTGGATGGCACTTGCCAGGGGCGCTGGCCAAAGGGGGGCGCTGTCCGTCACAGCCACCAGCAGCCAACGAGTGGACTACCCCAGGGGCCGAACTAGTGGTGGTGCACCCATCGCTAGTCCCCCGGGCCCCACAAGTGTAGGGCATACTGCAGTGAGAGCGGTCTGCCCTACACAGTTTGCAAACACACAACTGCCAGCGGTGGCTGTGTGTTTGTTATAGCAGCCAGCCAATGAGAGTCGGACAAACTCTCATTGGCTGCTGCGTCCATGGAGGGAGCCTGCTAGATCTCACTCATGAGCTCCGTCTTCCGGCTCCCTTCGCAGCAATTGATGGGAGAAACATCATGACGTCCCATAGTGCATGCAGAGTGGGCCAGGAGGAGCGGACAGCGGCGGTCGCGTCAGGAACGGCCATCAGGTAATTTGTGTATTTGTTTTTCTTCTGTTTGTGTAAGCCTGGCACGGGGGTGTGTGCTACTAGGAGGCACTGTATAGCTGGTAGGCACTACTGGAGGCACTTTATGGGGGGTGGCCGCTACTGGGGGCACCAAATAGAGGGGACTACTAATGGGGGCAATGCAGCATAGGGGGACTACTACTGGGGGCAATGCAGCATAGGGGGACAACTACTGGGGGTGCTGTATAGGGAGGACTACTACTGGGGACAATGCAGCATAGGGGGGACTACTACTGGGGGTAATTCAGCATAGGGGGACTACTACTGGGGACAATGCAGCATAGGGGGACTACTACTGGGGGCAATGCAGCATGGGGTGACTACTACTGGGGGCACTGTATAGGGGGGCTACTACTGAGTGTACTGTATGGGGGTTGGCCGCTACTGGGGGCACTGCATAGAGGGGACTACTACTGGGGACACTGCTTAGGGGGGCAGTTGGGGAATAATTTTAAGTACTTATTTAATGTATAGTATAATTATTCAGAAATTATGGGGGGCGGGGGGATGCCAGTCCATTAGTTTGCCAGGGGCGCTCGGATCCCTAGATACACCCCTGCCCATTAGGGAACAAGGTAAGACTAACCCTTACCCCTAACCCTCCTTCCCCGGTGCCTAACCCTAACCTCCCCCCTAGTGCCTAAACCTAACCTCCTCCCCGCACCCTAAACCTAACACTCCCTCCCGGGTGCTAAACCTAACCTCCCACTACTGCCTAAACCTAACCCTCCCCTTAACGGCCGATACTTACCTTCAGGATGACAGCGGTCGGGATTCTGATGCTATCATGATTTTGGCGCCGGTATTTTGCCGGTCGGTATCCCGCATGCCGGGATGCTGACTACATCCCCAATCAACATACTTTGAATTTATCTGTTTGAACTGCGTCACATGGGCTTGTGTTTGAAAGGGTATTCTTTCATAGAACCTGGAGTTTCACCTTTATAATTTACTACTGTATATCTTTTATTCTCCATTTGTTATTCTCTTTAAACAGAACTATTCCAGCTTAATAACTATACTCCTTTATATATGTTATGTACACATGCTATTTAAAAAATAAATAAACAGCAGCTAATATTAAAAGCTTGATAGCCAGGTATATATCCCACCTGGTCCTAGAGTGACAACTAGAGCTGGGAATTGGAAAAATATAAGGCCACATTAATAGTGACATTGGCCTATAGCTAGAACATGCTAAAGGGTCACAACCATCCTTAGGGATTAATACAATCTCTGCTCAGGTGGTGGCCCCATCAAATTTCCGGCCCCAGAGTACACATTAGACAATTCTTAAACTATATTAGAATTTAATGGATCCACATATTTTGCATTGCAAATGTCTTTTCCTTTCTTTTGGCAGTAAATAAGGTGATTTGGTACTACTGTAGATAAGAAAAACTATTTAATTAGATTGTGCACATGATATAAAACTATATGAAAACTTCACAGACAATATCAAATCAACAATGCACAGATACGTTTAAAAATATGTATTATTGATGAGCACTAATCCCTAAATATGTTCAGAATATTAAAGATTACATTTGTTAATATAACCAGTATAGGAAGCAATAATAGAAAAAAGAAAAAGACAATGGGCCTGAGTTGCACACACTGTTTATTTCAGACGCAGTGAAGCTCTTATTTTCTTCTGCGCATCCATCTGTCTCGTCCTGCGCATGTCTAGAGATAGCGTGTGCACAAAGTCAGAGTTGTGATTGAGGTGTATGGGAGACACACGGTCTCAGAAATGTATGGAAAATATAGTGGACATTCCTGGGTTGTGACAGGGAGGTGTCTTATCGCAGACACAGATATACTGTAGTCCGTCTTATGGCCATGTTATGAGAGTGTCTCTGAAAGAAGTTGTTTACACAGATGATCAACTGCTTACATAGCAGGCCATAGTCAGAAGGAGAAACTGCACCCACCAATGGGCTGGTGCAAGTTTCGATGGTGCAACCAATGGATGCTGCCAGTGGGCATCTCAGTCCTTTTGGACACATTTGGATGCATGGATGTACACCAGGGAAGGACTTTGTATAGGCATTTGTATACATTATTACCATCGATGCCGTGCTGAAGGGAGAAATAAATATGCATCTCTTTGATTGGACCATGTGAGAAACTAAGAATCGTGTTGGTCCGAGATTGCATTTACGGGTGATTTTTGCCATTTTTTAAAACTCAGAAAAAACAGATCAGTGTGATTTGTGTATGTTTGTACCTGTTTTTAAGCATAGAAAGTGTTAAAATGAAAAAACAAAGTGGCGTGGGCTCCTCCCTCCCGGGCATAACCAGCACCGGGCTCTTTGAGCCAGCGCTGGTTCAATAATACGGGAGACAAAAAATGTAGGGATTCCCTGTATTTCATTGACCAGCACCAGGCTCTTGGCCCTGGCCTAGGTTGTAAAAATGTGGGAAACAATGGCGTGGGGTCCTCAGTATTTTTACAACCAGCACCGGGTTCCACTAGCTGGTGTGTAATGCCACAGCCAAGGGTTCCCCTGGCCAAAGCATTCTCATCCTACACTAGTCATCCCAGGTCATGGATCCGAGGAGAGGTGGGGACTACCCCAATAAAGGGGTCCCCCTCTCCTGGATACTAGCAGGGGTGTAATGCCACAGCCAAAGGACGCTTCACAGAGTCCACCGGCCAAAGCATTCCCAGGAGAGGTGAGGACCACCCCCAATAATGGGGCCCCCCTCTCTTGGATACCCCAAGCCTGGGCCGCAGCCCAGGGCTATGCTCCGCACCTCTAGCTGGCGGGTGCGAAGTTCTTGGGGTAAATGATATTGTATAAACTAATATTGTCTTTTACAGGGGGACTGTAGGTCCCAGCAAGCGGGAAGATCCGAGCCAAAACTGAACTACTCATTTCCAATATCTATGGTGTAGTAAATGGTCACACACCCCACATTACTAGTCCCACCTCCACATTGCTGGTCACACCCCCTGTGGCAGCACATAATAGGAACTTCATAAATATCAGCTCCAGGCCCATGTGGACCTGAATATGGCTCTGAATACAATGATTGGAGACTCTAGGAGGTAGAGTTCACTTCCAAATCAGCTTGCTCACTCCAAACTATGTGTAATTTGTACTCAATATTATTGCCATTTTAAAATTTTGCGTCAACTGCCAATTACTAAATCTAGCCCTTGGTCTTTCAGAGCAAGTCAAACATGCTTAGGTCCAATATGGTTACAGTGTACTGTACTTGTCTATTTACATTGACATACAGGTTAAAGTCATAATACAGGAAAAGGAATTTGTCTCAAATCCGCTCCTCATTTTTGTTCTCTGAAAAAGACTGAGGCTTACAATTTATGCAGGTAGCTGTTTCTCGACTTTCTTCTGAAGCGAGGACTTACTCATAGAATGCATCTTTATTGTGGTTGCAAGGAGCACTTCATTCAGGCATATCCTTGCATATTGGGAAACTTATACGCTCAGATAAGTGGGAAGTACATCCAAGTGTACTGCATGTCTACTGAAATGTCAAAATTCCCTCCAACTACCTAACAAAATATCTTTTGGTGCTGTGTCTTTGGCTATTATTTCTTTTATGGATGTTGGGGCTGCTGCAAATGTTTGGGCTATGTCTTGGGACTCTCTATGAAATCACTAGATATTCCAGTAGCTGATTGTGGCTTGGATGGAAGCTTCTCTCTGGAAAGAATATAGATGAAAAGATAACTAATGTTATCCTTACCATATGGTAACATCATTCTGAGTCCTTGTAATTATTTCTAATTGACTCACTCATTTACCCTCTGGTGCTTGGGTTTACCTGGTTGAAATAACATAATGCAACAATTTATTGGTGCATTGGTGAGTTAACTGTCTGGAGTAAAGATTGCTTAGACACATGTCTTTCTCAGCTTTGCTCAATTTAGTTCCATTCCATTATCAATAATGTATAATTTATTCTGTAAACAAGCGGATGACATTTTGACACCACATTGGCCATATGATTGTGCTATTGACCTTGCTCCAGGGTTGAAAATAAGCAATGGCTGGAATATATTCTCTCTGCTCATAAATCCTCATCTATGGACAATATATTCCTGAATATATAAGGACGGGATTTATCAGGTCATCCACAGTGCCATTGGTACCTGGGAAGAATGGTGACTTACTGTACAATATGTTTATGTATAGACTCCAGGGACTGTTTTACCATTTTAAAGCTGTTGTTTTTGCGACTACAGTGGAAGTAAAAAACAGTCATCAGACAAGAAATTTCTCCCTACATCTACTTATTAGTAAACATAAGACCTGATTCAGAGCTTTGTACACAGCGACTGTGCTAAAATCTGCAAAAGCCACAGGAGGCATCTTAAATAAAAACATGCTCACTGCTGGCTTCTCTGATCCAATGCTGCGCCCAAATGACACAGGATTGGATCAACTGCATGAACATCGGACATCTGAGTAACCCTCAGGCTCGAACCGACATGCCCACGTTTTCTGTAACGCTCTCCGTCCATAGACTGAAATTATATATCTAAAATATTTAGTAGGTGTGCATAGTACATAGCTGTAGAAATTATTTAAGCTGCAGTTCCTATCTAATCTTGCTGCACTTTCCACCTGGAGAAAGAACTGTCAAAGTTGTAATATGCTCTATAATAAGCATATCTCAGTAGTCATAATGTGGCTCTGTCACCATAGATATTCCGTTTTCTCACTCAGTGTCACCTGACATCTCATCTCATGGAAGATATAGTATGTCTTTCAAAGGTGAAACATTTTAATTGCCTTCTTCTAAACATGCCTTCCAAGTTAGTTTTAAACTTTTAATGCTATATATCGAATAAAAAAATGATGTATGTATAAATACTGTACAAAATATATAAATAAAACAAATTCCCTAGTGCTCTCTTGCAAACATACAGTGCAGACATCCAATTTCTCCAATAATAGGGGGTAAAAAAAAAGCATAATTCAGGGTCTTAGTTATCAGCGCAAACAATGTATTAAAGCATTCCACCATGTCATTTCTTCAGGGCTTAAGCTGCCTTAGGGTCAGAGTCGGCCCTAGCCAATTCGGTGCCCTAGGGAAAATTTTGGCTGATGCCCACTAGCATGTAATATATATATATATATATATATATATTTATATATATACTGTATATACATTGTATATATATATATATATATATATATATACTGTATATATATATATATATATATATATATATATATATATATGTATATTAGTCCAAGGCCGCACTCACACCACCAAATTCTTCAAATATCCTGGGGTGTCACCCATGACAACCACATAGAGAGTCCAAAAATATAGAAAAAATGAGGGGCAATCACCAGCTTTACACACATAAGAAGTATTAAATTTTATTCCTCACATAATCCATGAGTATACAGGTAATCCCAGTCTCAACGTTTCGGTCCCATCTGGACCGTCTTCAGGAGATACAATACTACACTATACACATCAGTGGTCAACCAATCCTTAAGGATCCTATATTGTACTGAGCATCACCCACTGGGTCACTAAATACTCCAAACAATCAGTCAAATGGCGCCAAACCACATCAGTGACAGCCACTGCTAATTGATTAATTCAAACAAGCGGGACTTACCACATGGTACCCACGAGTGCAGAGCGGCATAATCACATCAACCCATATTCGATGTGTGAGCTGCATACAGAGAACAGTGGGGACAACGTGACAATGCTTCTGGAAAGTGGAACGCACACGTCACTACTGCCGGCCACTCACTCGGACGTAGACACACAGACATCACTGTCTATAGCGCATCGGCGCTATCAAAGCCCACCCACTTGCCGTGACCATGGCAACCCGGCTGTAGTTACATATCATGACCATAGCAACCCACTTAATCGTAGTTAATGCCAGGAAACCAAATTAGACTCTAATGGTCACAGCACAAACAAATATACTACAGTGGAGGATCGACATGAGCTTATCGGAGATCCGATGTGTTTTCGGGAGAAATATCCTATTCTTTTGACCAAAATAATAGAATAGGGTGAAAAAAATCATTGGTAAAAAACGGAGACGATCTTCGAAAAATCCCTGATTTTCGCCGATCGCGGCTATCCATTAGCGCCCGAACAATGTTCGGGGCTATTTGGATACCACCCATAGGGATATATTTACAAAAGTGCGGGTTTTTAGAACTGGAGATGTTTGCCATAGCAACCAATCAGATTCTACTTAACATTTATCTAGCACCTTCTAGAAGTTAATAGCTTGAATCCGTTTGGTTGCTATGGGCAATATCTCCACTTTAAAAACCCACACTTTAGTAAATATACCCCTTAGAGTTTGTTCTTTGAGTCTCAACTTCTCTACCAGACACCCTAGAACACTTTTCTGGCTAGAGACGGTTTCTTGTTTGGTGTATATGCATATGGGTTATCTTTTATTAATTTTAATGCAGTGGTTCACAAGCTTTCTTGAATCATGGAGTATAAGCATTTTTTCATAGCACCAATAGGCCATAGGTTTCTAAATTCTGCAATCATTATTAAATTAAGTAAATGGTGTCTTATTATGTGTATAGTTATTATAAGTATAGTTATGTGGTGGTGGTGGTGGTGGTGGTATACAGGGTTCTGCTTCTCTTTGTCCATATAGTTTGTGATTGGCAGCCACCATCTTTGGCATTGCCTGTCACAAGGACCATAAAATATTTGATTTGGTCCTAAACCTACCAACCCATGGCACCCCTGCAAGTGTCCCGGAACCCCAGTTTGGGAACCAATGTTTTAATGTATGGACATTTCTAATTGTTCTTTTTGTTACTTTAAAGAGTTATTTTGTCTTGGGGCACCTAAGCAAAGATTTTCTTATAATCCTGAGGTAATGAGTATGTAATGCCGGCTGTCGGGATGCCTCCTGTCACAATACCGACAGCGGCATCCGGATGGTATCCCTACAGGGGTCAGGTATGTATACTTACTCTCCCCCTTTCTGCCCCTAACCATAACCCTCCCTCCTTGTAGCCTAACCCTCCCACCCCGCACCCTAACCCTTCCTGTTAGTTGCTCAACCTGTCTCCCCCTCAGTGCCTAAACCTATCCCCCCCTAGTGGTGCCTGACCCTAACTATCCCCCCTAGGGGTGCCTAACCCTAACCTCCCTCCCAAAACCTAAAACTGAGCTCTCTAACTGACCTAAATCTAGCCATCACCCCCTCCCCCCACAGTTGACAGTACGGGCACCCCAGCTTACCTTTGTTTGGGCATGCGTCCTCCTGGATTCCGGCATCGGCATTAAGATAGGCGTTGATATTTTGATGGCTATCGTAACTCCTTTTTTAGGATTCCAGCGTCGGGATAGAGACCAACAGCCTCGTGCCCGCTGGTCTCTTAACTACATCCCATCCTGAGCATGTGTGTCAACTGCAAGTTTTCTCCTATGGTACAGTATTATATTCTTTGGTATGTTCCTTTTTGCCATCACTTTAAGTCATCTCCCAGTCTCCACCCTTATACTCCCAAGGATCGACACACTTTTCAAGTGTTAGCGAATCTGTACACAATTGCAAATAACATAGGACACTTGGGTTTGCGTGTCTGTAGTAAGAGATTCCTGGACTTTTATGAATCCGCACTAGCAAAACAACGTTCAACTGCGGGAACAAGAGATGTATCTGAAGTCAGGCGGATCTTTGCATATGCATAACTCAGCATAGCCCATAGTTCCATCTATACACCGTCTCCAAGCGACCTTACTGTATTTAGCCCATGTGCAAATATCTCATTGTCACTAGACTTGCACAATCAAAATGTTTACATTAATGTTTTCCATCAATTTCACTGTAGACACCTGCCCATCAATCGCAAGTAACCAATGTTCAAAAAAAACATTGGTATTTGTTGTCCCATTTCTAAAGCCCAGCCCTGGTTAAATCCTATAGATCAGTGGTTCTCAAACTCGGTCCTCAGGATCCCACACCGGTCACATTTTCCAGGTCACCCAGTAGGTGCACAGGTTTATTCATTACTCACTGACATATTTTAAAAGATCCACATGTGGTTATAATTATTTCACTTTTGATTCTTTGAAGAAACCTGGAAAATATGCACTGTGTGGGGTCCTGAGGACCGAGTTTGAGAACCTGTGCTATAGATGCTAAGGTGGAAAGTTTGGCCATCACAATGACAAACAAAACACGCAGGCACTGTTTCTGACTATTTAATAGCACAATCCAAAACCTGGATCTAATCCTCATTTCATTCAGCCCGGATCTGGGTGAAGCCCCCTTTCCTGTTATTTACCATCCCATCTGGATATCCATCCAGCCCTTCTTTTTCTACATTGCCCATGGCACGCTGCTCATATTTAATACTCCAGTGTGTATTTTAGCTTGCTATGCTGTGTATTTTCCCTGTTTCCCTTTAATCCTATGCTATTTCTTCCATACTAATGCATTAATAAGCCTAGCAGCCAAGATATAAATTATGTCACTTTGCAGACCTTATACTCATCAGTATACAATCATCTGTTGATATAACACAGGGTGGGGATATTAAAAGTTTACAGGGTATTATAGCAGGTCACTATAAAGCACCTTCTCTTCTCTGCTTTTGGTAGGCATACCTGCTATTCATAATTCTGCATGATTTAGCATACTGTACATGAGAACAGATTTATTTTCAAATGGACAGACTGTGGATAACTGCATATAAAATAAACCAATGCAAGTTTAAATAGTTTGTCAGAGTTAATAGCAATATTGAAATGAGAAATCACCAGACTGTTATAATACTCAAAGCCTGCTCCGTGTGAACCCCATGGAACTCAGACTAGCGAAGTCTTCCACCAATAACAACCGCTCCTTTGTTCCCTTAGAACTAGGTAATGTTCACCGGTACTTAGGCGGCTGCCTGGGCTTATCACTCGGGGTTAGTAGAGATTTGCACAAAGGTACTATGGGACTCAGTGGTGAGAGGATCGACAGGAACAGAAACAGGATCAGGTAGACTTGGGAGTCGATGATATGACTTAGTGAACCGATGGTGTCGCTTTTAAGTTAATGGTGCGGTTTGGAGCTGGTAGCAGAAGAAAGTATATAATTGATGAGGCCTTGAAAGCCAATGGTGCGGCTTGGAGTCGGTTGCAGAAATGAGTAATAATTGATGCAGCTTTGAGAGCCGATGGTGCGGCTTGGAGCTGGTTACAGAAGATTTTACACAAATGATGTGGCTTTGGGAGCCGATGGTATGGCTTGGAGCTGGTAGTAGAAGAAAGTACATAGTCAATGCGGGTTTGAGAGCCAATGGCGCAGCTTGGAGCAAGATGCAGAAGCGAGTAATAATTGATGTGGCTTTCAGAGCCGATGGTGTGGCTTGGAGCTGGTTACAGAAGATTGTACACAGTTGATGCGGCTTTGAGAGCCAGTACACAAGTTTGAGTACTAGTTTGTGGACTAATTAGTTTACTGCATCCTTAAGAGTTGGTACACAAGTAGGTGTACAAGTTTTGTGTACTAATTTGTGTACTGTGGCTTAGAGACCTGGTACACAAGTCTGTGTACATTGGTACAGCTTTGATAGCTGGTGGCAGCACAGATGCTGCTGATTCAGCTAGGGAGCCATAAGAGAGGCAGGAGAGCCGGTGGCAGCACGAATGCTGCTGATGTGGCTAAGGTGCCGTTGGAGAGGCTGGAGAGCCGGTGGCAGTACAGAAGCTGTTGGTGTGGCTAGGAAGCCATTGGAGAGGCAGGTGAGCTGGTGGCAAGACAGACACTGCTGATGCAGCTAAGGAGCCATTTGACTGGCTGGAGAGCCGATGGCAGCATGGAAGCTGCTAGTGCGGCTAGGGAGCCGTAGGAGAGGCAGGAGAGCGGATAGCAAGGTAATACCACTGGAATACCCTTCCACAAGGTGATACAGAATACTGACGTTGCGGCTGAGCTGAGAGGACATACAGGAATGCTATAGTCAGCAAGGCGGCAAAAGGCCAGCGTGCACAAATAGGAAGACAAACCAGTCATGCTGTGCTATGGATGACATGTGTCCTCCTGAGGCGTGAAGATCACCAAGCAACTGAGAGAACCGGAACAACAGTGTCACAAGAAGGTAAACCGCTAGAGCGAGACAAGTCATTGCCGCGACTTGTAACACAGACACTGCTCAGCTAGTGTGGTGAAGGTATTGAAGTGTGTTAGATAGTCCGAACTCAACTCTTCCATGGCGATGTAGAGCCTGAGAGGCTGGGCAACATTAGGTTGCCACACATCTTGCGCGGAATGCTGTCCAGTCAATAATGTATACACAGTAATGCACTGATAACATAAGAAAGACAATTCTAAGTCATTTTCTACACCAACCCTAGTGACCACAAACATTATCACTCCGCATTAATGTTTTTCATCATAACAGTCGATGTCCTCTATTATATCAATCTTTACTAGCGATTAGCAATCTTTTTCTAACTTTTGTTTACCTAACATCGGCAATAAACTATTGACAGTGAAGAAACATTGACCTGACACTACCAATAGCAAAACCTTTGACCTTTTTTAACAGTGTCATTACAGAGATGGGCTGTTGAAATTGGTCTTTCTTATTCAAGCAACATTCTGGCTGTAGATGACTGCTCAAGTATTAGTCTGGTGTTTTAGAACCAGCATCTTGTGATCTCTACTGTGTATGCTACTGCGCGAGACCCAGTTAGTTTCTGTTTGCTCTCTGCAATATCCCTGAGGCTTATCTGAGATCACTCTTTGACCTACAGTAGGTTTTGCCCGTGACTCCTCTCGGCATTATCTCTGTGGCTTATCCATGACTTCCCCATGTCCTGACCTCGGCTTTGTTCGTGACTCTATTTTGCATCATTCTTGTGATTTATACAAGTGTACCAGAGTCTGGCTTGTTGACTTCTCTTAGGGACCTAAACATCATTGCTAGTTTCCAAATGTTTTCAATAATGGACCCATTCATTATTAGGAGCCCGATAGGGCCAAAAAGTATTCAGCAAACTCGATAAACTGAAAGTTTTTAGAGTTTGCTTGCAGGAACCAATGTCGTCTTCAGATTCCTGAAGAGGGAGCTCCCCGCTGCCTCTGCACTGAGTGCCCAGTGGCCATGTGCATGCATGACCTCAGGTCAATGCCCGAAACTAGCAATTGCCCATCAGTCACCCAGATCGGTTGGGATGATAATAATTTTTTGTTTTTGCTGGACCCCTTTGAAGTGGCTGAAGAGCGGAACTCAGAAGGAGGAAAGCATTGGTTAGATGTTAGACCTTTCACGGAAACAGATCTGTTCGAATTTTTCGGGCACAGGGAGGGGTATACCATTATGAACATGACTATGGTCCAAACTCAGTTGAAGTTTAATTTGTAAAATACTAAAGGAACTGTATTTGAAATGGGTATGGGAATCTTGGAGTGAGATGTAATAGGGTCCGAGTTTGTCTCACAAGGAAAACTTGGACCCTATTACATCTACCTCAAAGATTCCTGCACATTTAAAGGTCCGAATTTGTCTCACAATTTGGAAAACATAATAGCCTACGAACTTGTGAGTTTGAGTCAATTACATTATGCGAGTCCAGGTGAGTTTTCCCCTATGTAAACTCGGACCTTTTAATGCGACTAGCATTAAAATGTCTGAATTATACAGAAGCCTTCACAGAGATGCATGAAGGCTTCTGTGTATAAAAAAAGTAAACAGTAAAAAAAAATGATGTGGCCCCCCTCCCCCTCACAAGCATAACCAGCCCTGGGTTTTGTTGAGCCTTTCCTGGTTCTTAAAATACAGGGGAAAAATACATAAGGGTCCCCTGTATTTTAAGAACCAGCAGCAGGCTCTGTTGAGCCTGTACTGGTTCTTAAAATATGGAAAATGTGCAGGGTACCCCTGTATTTTATGAACCAGCACCATGCTCAGTTGAGCTGGTCCTGGTTGTAGAAATACAAGGTACAAAATGAGTAGGTTGTCCCCTGTAGTTTTCATAACCAGCACTGGACTCTTTCTAGCGGGAGTGTAATGCCACAGCCAGGGAACCCTTTCACCAGGTCCCCTGGCCAAAGCAATACACCTGACCGCTAGTCAGCCCATGCAGGGGATCCCTGGGGAGGTAGGAACCCACCCAATAAAGGGGTTCTCCCTCTCCATGGCATCCTATGTCTGGGCTGATAGCCCAGGGCTATCCCCGGCACCCCTGGCCGACTGGTGCCTGGTTGAGTATAAAAATAGAATAAATAACATTGTCTTTTACAGGAGAACTAGAGGTCCCAGCAAGCCTCCCCCGCATGCTGGTACTTGGAGACCTACAAGTATCAGAATGTGGAGGTGCCCACAGATTGGCTTGCAGGCTCCAGTAATGACAGGATTCATGTGGTTCCTGGTCATTCGAGCGAAGGAAGGGTATGTGTAAACACATACCCTTTCTCCTGTCTGGCCTGGTGTCACATGCCCGTTTATTTGTTTTTAACCCATTGAATGCCTACTTGGAATGAAAAGGACATGATCTACACTACGGATAGGTGAGTATGATTTTTTTATTTTACAGTACCCATGGATTCTACTGAGCAAGTGGACATGAATGGCTGCAGGGATTCTAGGCTAGTATGCGTGAGTGTGAATGTGAGCAGCACCATTAAGAGCCAGCCCGGGCCCAGGGGAAGGGGATGTGGCCTAATTGTGGGATGAGTGGCCATGACCGCTTAGGAAAAAAGAAAACCATTTGCAGCAGTGCAAAGCAGCACTGTGCACTGGGGAGGGGTCCCTGTGAGCCCCGCAGCCCTGCGGAAATCCAGGGGGTGCAATCAGTGTGATCGCTGCCACCCACAGGCAGAGGTGACTGCTGATGCTGCTCAGCAGCAGTGAGCAGACTCCCACTGCAGTCTCCTGTCAGCAGCCCAGCACACGCTGCTTTGTACTAATGAGGGAGGGGCCAATGTCAGACCCATCCAACAAGCCCGGGCCTGGGTAATTAGTACCCCCTCCCTTAGTGCCCCTAGTGTGAATGTAGAGTACTGTAGAAAAGTTTTTGGTAGGTGTGAAAAAAATGTTGCAAAGTAAGAATGCTTTAAAAAATAGAAGTGTTGTAAGTTTCTTCTTTTCAATTAAAATGCAAAGTAATTGAACACAAGAGAATCTAAATCAAATAAATATTTGGTGTGACCACCCTTTGTATTCAAAACCGCTTCAATTCTTCTAGGTACACTTGCACAAAGTCATGGATTTTGTAGGATTATAGGCAGGTGTATGATTAACCAATCATACAAACAGGTGATAATGATTATCATTTTCATGTAGGTTAAACTTAAAACCCAGTCATTAACTGAAACAGAAACAGCTATGTACGAGGCTTAAAACTGGGTGAGGAACAGCCAAAAGCTGCTACATAGGTGAGTTTGTGAAAGACAGATTTGTGTCACAGGTCATACACCATGGCAAGACTGAGCACGGCAACAAGACTCAAGGTAGTTATTAGAGATGAGCGGGTCCAGTTCTCAGAGAACCGGACCTACCCGAACTTCCAGATTCGAGGTGAGAACTGAACTCGGCTCAAGTTTTCCCGCCTGACTTGGATCTCAAAACAAAGCAAAACATCATCCTCCAGCTTGCAGATTCTCGCGGGATTTAGATTCTATAAAGGTCCCAGTGATCGGCAGCATTTTCACTCCGGGTTTGGATGGTGAACTGAATAGATGTGCTGCTGTCACTGTTTGTGTCAGTGTGTTGTCCAACTTGTCCTGTCGGGGTCTGTGGCTGAAGGCTGCTGGTGTGTTGTCCATAAAGTGGCTGGGGCTGCAGTATATAAATGAGGACTTCAGTGGGTGCTGCAGCTGCTGTGTCACTTGTCCTGTCAATCAAAGGGCTGCTGCTGTGTTATACATAAAGGCTGCTGCTGGGTTGTTTTCCTTTCCATCAAGAGGCTAGGGTTACAGTCCATAAAGGGGTGTTGTGTTGTCCAGGGGGGGTGCTCTGTCAATCAGGGGTGCTCTTCTCCAGTGTAAAATAAATAAAAGTGCTTTTTTTGTGTGCGTCAGCAACTTAACTGCGCTATGATCGTTTGCTGACATTGCCGGCCAGACTGCAGTTTATCGTCCGCGTATTTGTGACTCTGCAGGTGGTCTGTACGCACTTGGCAGGGGTGCTTTGTTGTCCAAATAGAAGGGGTGCTGTCTGTGTTGTTCATCAAGGGGCTGCTGCCTCATTCAGAGGTATTCTTCCCCAGTGTAAAAAAATA
This sequence comes from Taudactylus pleione, assembly GCA_031769625.1. Classification (NCBI taxonomy): domain Eukaryota; kingdom Metazoa; phylum Chordata; class Amphibia; order Anura; family Myobatrachidae; genus Taudactylus; species Taudactylus pleione. The sequence continues at coordinate 2,951,695 of JAUIMM010000017.1, read as the reverse complement.
AAAGCGAAATAAAATTAATATTATCAAGCCACAAAAAATAAAGATTTTTTTTGTGTGTGTGCATTAGCAACTTAGTAGCACAATTATTGTTTGGTGACACTGCCGGCCAGATCGCAGTTTATTGTCCATGTATTGTGACACTCTAAGTCATAGCACAGTGTGTTATTTTTATTCATAAAAAATATTGTGACACTGTAAGTGGTAGCACAGTGTTTTACTCATAAAAAATCTTGTGACACTGTAAGTGGTAGCGCAGTCTAATATTCAACTTTTCACTTTTTTCCTCTATCGTGAATAAATGATTAGTCTACACGCCGACTACAAGACCACAACAAAGTGCTAAATAACATGCGTTATATATAAAACATAATGACATCACTGTGAGTGGCAGCGCAGTGTGTTATTTTTTTCTTATTCATAACAAATATTTTGACATTGTAAGTGGCAGCATAATGTGTTATTCTTTTGTTATTCATAAATAATCTTGTGACACTGTAAGTGGTATCGCAGTGTTATTCATAAATAATCTTATGACACTAAGTGGCAGCACAGTGTGTCATTCTTTTCTTATTCATAAAAAATCTTGTGACAATGAAAGTGGCAGCACAGTGTTATTTTTTTTATACATAAATAATCTTTTGACACTGTAAGTGGTATCGCAGTGTGTTATTCTTATTCATAAATAATCTTATGACACTAAGTGGCAGCACAGTGTGTCATTCTTTTCTTATTCATAAAAAATCTTGTGACACTGAAAGTGGCAGCACAGTGTTATTTTTTTTTATACATAAATAATCTTTTGACACTGTAAGTGGTATCGCAGTGTGTTATTCTTATTCATAAATAATGTTGTGATACTAAGTGGCAGCACAGTGTGTTATTCTTTTCTTATTCATAAAAAATCTTGTGACACTGTTGGTCATTGATACCGCAGTGTAAGATTTAAATTGGTACAAATTGACGTGTGTGCTATACCGCACTTCATTCGTGTTTGCTGATATGGAGAATCATCAGTTGAGAGGAGAGCAGGAACCACATACTAGTGCTGGAGCTGCTGCCAGTGCCACCAGTCATGATGATACTATTCTGTCTACATCATCTACTAAAGCAGATTGTCATGCCTGGGCACAAGACAAAAAAATCCACTTCTTATGTGTGGAATCAATTCTACCCAAATCCGGACAATTGTTAAGTCATCTTTACCCTTTGTAAAGCCAGAGTAGAGGTAGTACCTTAACTATCTAGAAATCTCCTCCCTGTTACGTTATCTGCAGTGTATCCATCCAAAAAGTTTTTGTGTTTTGTGTTGACTCATCTGCATCACCAGTGAGTCTTTTGGGAAAGTTTATTTTTTTCTTGGCAGGTGCACTTGCTGGAGAAACTGAAGCCATTGCTGCATCACGTGCCACTTGAGCTGACAATTTGCTTACCAATAGCTCTTTGCATCTCTTCAGATCTGTGCACGTTGGGAAGAACATAATGTATGATATAAACTTTATATCTTAAATCTTCTGTTTACTCTCTTCAGCTTGTCCACATATGGGTACAACAGCATTTTGGAGGCCACTAATTATGTTTTTTTTAATGTCCCTGTACAGGTTGGGAATTGCTTTTCTAGTGAAGTGGAATCTTGAAGGGATTTGGTAGCGGGGACACAGGATCTCAATTAACTGTCTAAAACCCACTGCATTATTGACGGATATTGGATGCACATCTAATACCAGCATAGATGTTATGGTGTCAGTGATCTGCTGTGCAACTAGGTGGCTGCTGTCATACTTGCTCCCCCTTGCAAAGGGTTGTTTAATAGTCAATTGTTTTTTAAAGTACTACTAGTAGTCTTCCTGAAAATCCATTCCCAGCAGCACCAGGCATATGGCTCAAGGATTCTTCTGGGGCAAGGACTGATATGATGTAAAAATATTTTTTGTAAATGCCTTCCCTTCCCTTCCTCCCTCATAAATTTGCTTTGAAATCAAAATATTAAATTAAATTTACTACTAATCAAATCTTCCTTTAACTGCCTTCAACTACATACATACTCCAACTCCCTCAAGCCTCTTGAATAATAAAAACATTTGTTTCCTAGATGTGCCATGTTGGAAATTGAACTGCCACTGCTGCTGCAACTTTGACGTTGCTGAATGCCAAAAATGTCCAAAAATGTTTACAGCCACAGACAGCATTTCCTGCATGCCCCTTTATTTAAAAAAAAATATTCTGAGCCACCAAGTTGATTTTGTGGGCAAAACATGGGACATATTGTTCACCCATGCTCTCCCCTCCTCCCTCATAAATTTGCTTCAGACTCAAAAAATTTAATTAAATTTACTACCAATCAACCCTTCCTATCCCTGCCTTCCACTACATACATACTCCAACTCCCTCAGGCCTCTTGATTAACAAAAACATATGTTTCCTTATGTGCCATGTTGGAAGTTGAACTGCCACGTGTTTGTGCCGCCCACTGCTGCTGCATAGCTTAGTCAGCCAGCTAGCTTGGTGCAAATTTTGGGCCTAAACTAGATGAAAACAATATTGTGAGCTGTGAGGTGGTCAACACTGACTGGAAATGAGTGGAAATGAATGCTTTTTAGGTTAATAATACTGTAGGAACAAAAATAAAACCAAATTATGTGATTTTAGCAGTTTTTATCATTTAAAAAAAAAAAAATACAGATCCAAAACCAAAACACGCAAGAAGCAGTTTTGGCAAAACCAATCCAGATCCAAAACACGAGGAGATAAAGATCCAAAACCAAAACATGGGGGTCGGCGCACATCCTTAGTAGTTATACTGCATCAGCAAGGTCTCTCCAGGGCAAAGTTTTCAAAGCAGACTGGAGTTTCAAGATGTGCTGTTCAAGCTCTTTTGAAGAAGCACTAAGAATTGAGCAATGTTGAGGACCGTAGATGCAGTGGTTGGCCAAGGAAACTTAGTGCATCAGATCAAAGACACATCATGCTTACTTCCCTTTGAAATTGGAAGATGTCCAGCAGTGCCATCAACTCAGAACTGGTAAAAACCAGTGTGACTCAGGTACACCCATCTACTGTTCAGAGAAGTCTGGCCAGAAGTGGTCTTCATGGAAGAATTGCTGCCAAAATGCCATACCTTTGATTTTGGAAACAAGGCCAAGCGACTCAACTATGCGCAAAAACATAGGCAGCAGGTGCTCTGGACTAATGAGTCAAAATGAGAAATATTTGGCTGTAACAGAAGACTGTTTGTTTGCTGAAGGTCTGGAGAGTGGTACAATAATGAGTGTCTACAGTGGAAGTTCCTTGCAAATTTTTGGCTACATTTCAGAAAATGGAGTTGGGAATTGGTCAGGATTAATGGTGTCCTCAATGCTAAGAAATACAGGCAGGTACTTTTCCATCATGCAATACCATCAGGGAGGCATCTGATTGGCTCCAAAGGTATTTTGCAGCAGGACAATGACCCCAAACATACAGCCAATGTCATTAAGAACTATATTCAGCATAAAGAGGAACAAGGAATCCTGGAAGTGATTATATGGCTCCCACAGAGCCCTAATCTCAACATCATCGAGTCTGTCGGGGATTACATAAAGAGACAGAAGGATTTGAACAAGCCAACATCCACAGAAGATCTGTGATTAGTTCTCCAAGATGTTTGGGATACAACCTCCCTGCCGAGTTCCTTTCCAAAACTGTGTGCAAGTGTACCTAGACAAATTGATGCTGTTTTGATGGAAAAGGGTGGTCACACCAAATATTGATTTGATTTAGATTTCTCTTCTGTTCATTCACTTTGCATTTTGTTAATTGATAAAAATAAACTATTTACACTTCTATTTTTGAAAGCAATCTTACTTTGCAGCATTTTCCACACCTGCCTAATACTTTTGCACAGTACTGTTACTGTATGTTTAAATAAAATTTTACTTTCACGGTGTGTGAGTTTTGTATTTATTTGAATATTTCTTTTGCAGGTGAACTAGAGGTACCAATGGGCCTTTAATGCCCTGCATGCTGGTACTTGTGTTTCTCCAAGTACCAGTATTTCGGGGAGGCTTGCTGGGACCTCTAGTTCTCCAGTAAAAGACAATATTATTATTTCTATTTTTTATACATACATTTACACAATCAACCCAGCACCTATTGGCCTGGGGTGCCGGGGATAGCCCTGTGCTGTCAGCCCAGGCCTGGGATGCCCTAGAGTAGGGAACACCTTTATTTGGGTGGTCCCCACCTCCCCAGGGATCCCAGGCCTGGGCTGACTAGTGATCAGGTGTAATGCTTTGGCCGTGGGACTCGATGAAAGGTTTCCCCGGCTGTGGCATTACACCCCCGCTGGAAGAGTCCGGTGCTGATTATGGAAAATACAGGGGACCAGGGCCGCCATCAGGGTTTCTGCCGCGACTGGAATCCTGGGCCCAGATACTCGGCAGAAAGGAGGAGGTCCCACCTGCTCCTACCATCCACTCCTACCCCCTTTGAATTATAAGTGAGAGGGAGCCCACTCCTACCAGCACGCCACACGCAACTTCCCCCATGGCTCACACAATAAAAATTAGTTAAGGGGGACAATGGGGCCCGCACCTACTGCCCGCCAACTCAGCTGTTCAATAAAGTTTTTTTTTGAGCCGGCGCATGTGACTTTGTGCCGCCCGTGCCGCTGGGAGCAGCGGCGCAGGAGGTATAGCATCATCCAGAACAGGAGAAGAGGGAGGTAAGTAATGTTTTGCAGATGTCATGTGGATGTGAGGAGTGGGGAGACGTACTGCCTGGCTAGGCGAGAGTGCACACAAGAGGCAGATGTAGAGGGGGAGAGAAAAGGGAGTTGGATAGAGCTGGCTGTACTGCAGAAGCACAACCTTTGTACATTAGAGAAAGAAAAAAAGAAGATAGCTGTGCATATTACAGGGACAGAAGCAGAAAGGGGAAAAAGAGAGAGGAACCAGGTGCAGAGAGGAAGAGAGTGGGATAGAGAGCTAGGTATACTAGACAGGGTCAGCATTATAGATAGCTGTGCATACTGCAGAAAGAGGAACAAACAGAGCGATAGCAGATAGTTTTCACTCAAAGGGCTCTATTTATTAACATTATTTTGACTAAAATAAAGTGAAAAAGGGTGTTTTCACACCTTTTTCATATTATTTTAGTATCACCTATAGTTATTACAGGGCAAATGGAGTAGAATTCGTAAAATTCTACTCCAACCCCTAAGTATCACTTATTTTTAGTAAAGCAGATCGCATTTCCCATTATTGTAATGGGAAATGTGATCTGGCCAAAGTTACTAAAAATAAATTGTAAAAAAATATCGGGGAAAGCCCTGTGATAATAACGCCACCTGGAAGGGCGTTATCCAAGGTCTCCCCCAGTTACCGGACTCCTGCCCTGCTCTAACGGGGAGAGCAGAGTCGGGAGTTGGTCCCAGTAATCAGCTGTGTGGTCTAAGCAGACCGCAAGCTGATTACTGTAAAAATAAAAAAAAATTGGTAAAAAAAAAAATTTACTTACCTGACTCCAGGGACTGGTGATAGGGCCTCCGGTGATGACTCCCCTCCAGTCAGCTGGTCTCCCATAGTGCACTGCTGCCTGGTCATCAGGTGATCGGGTCCCAGTGCAGTATGGGAGATCACCTGACTGGAGGCATGGAGAACATCACTGGAGACCCGGATCATGCAGGTAAGTGTAATTAAGGGAGGGGGGGTCGCGGGGGGCCCCGTGATCATGGGGGGTGGGGCTTAGCACTGGGGGCAGGGCTTAGCGCCAGGGGGCGGTAGCAGCGGCGGTCGGTCGGCGCATGCGCGGGCACTTAGTCACGGTATTTTTTGCGAAAATACCGTGATAAGGCTCCGAAGGGGATTCGAGCTTTAACACAAGCTCTGTCCCTGCAAGGGATTTGTGGTAAATCCCTGTGATATTGCCTGAATTCGCAATGCGAATTCAGTCGTTAATATCACACTACAATCTGCATTCAAAATGCGGATTCTAGTAAATAGAGCCCTAATTGTGCATGACAGTGACTGTTGTCTGGTAATGTATTTACAGTATTTCATGTGGACATTGGCAGTGATGCTTGTCCTTCTACAGAGGTGGTGGGATTGCTGATCTGTCTGTTTCTTATGCCACAAATATAGACGTTATTTGCCTATAGAGTTCTACATTGACTTGGTAGCAGGCTCTATTATTTTTTGGAGGGGCAGGGAGCTTTGCCTATTTTCTCAGTCCCAGGCCCCACAATTTCTGATGGCTGCCCTGCAGGGGACCCCTACTCATTTTGTCTCCTGCATTTCTACAACCATGACCGTCTCAACAGAGCCTTGTGCTGGTTTATAAAATACATGGGAACCCTTTGCATTTTTTCCCCTGTATTTTATGAACCAGGATAGGCTCAGCAGAACCCGGGGCTGGTTATGCTTGTGGAGGAAGACGCACGTCATTTTTTTTTTACTGTTTACTGTTTTTATACAAAGAAATATGCACAGATCTCATGGATCTGTTCATCTTTAAGTGTAATTTGGACCTGCTCAGGCTAGACACCCTAGCCTGAAGCAGGTCTGCTTTCTTTGAAGTTTTCAGGCAGTAACAGTGTGCGAGTTAAACACTTCTATTGCATTGCCCGACTTGTATGCTCACAATGGCAAAACATCTGGATATGTGTTTTGCCATTGCGAGTTGCGGAGGTGTGAGAAACATGCAAGTTTGCATGTTCTCACACCCTATTACATAGGGTGAGTTATGAGAATGTGCTAGTATACAGTAGCTCTATCATACTTGCCTACTTTTGGAAAAGCATTTCAGGGATATTGTGAAAGCTACATCTATGAGCACAGTGGTAAAGTTGACGTGTACTTCTACACCTGTGAGATGTACTATAAAAGTGACTAACATACAAATGTAAATGAGGCCCAAAGCAGTAAGTAAGATCTACTTGTTGATGAAAACTCACTATAACTTTTTAGAAAATGCATATAGCCATAGGGATCACTGTGCCTTATAACTAATGCAGGGACATGTTACTAATGATCCCATTTAAATGTGTATATCTCTGTTTTTTCTTTAGTAAAACTGCTACATACTGTAATGGGGGTAAGGTGCAATCAGGGAGATTGCTAGACTCTTCAGGGAGACAGGGAGATTACTACTATTTCAGGGAGTCTCCCTGACAATGAGGGAGAGTTGGTAAGTATGACTCTATACTTTCACATTTTACAAACTTGAACCCTATTACATCTCACCCTTGGTGTACTACATGTAGATTTGGAGGTACTTGTCTGCAGTGAGACATAGCATTTGTTGTAAATAAACATACATGTAGATTTGAAGGTGCTTGTCTGCAGTGAGACATCCTGTAGCATTTATTTTAAATAAACATTAAACATTAAACAAGTGCCTGACTTTGGTTGGGGAATAGTGGAGGAAGAGAGCAGGAGGTAAAAGAGGAGGGGGTGGGACATCAGGGAATTGGGGTCAGTTGGTAAACGACATTACAACTGTATCATAATGCGATATAACCAGAGAAGCAATGTTAGGAACATGATATGAAACTTGAAAATAATTATAAATAATTTGCAAATAACAATTGTAATAAGCTGAAAAGCAGTAACTAATGTAAGAAATAAGATTTTATTGCTCAATTGGCAGTTCCATAGGGCATAACTGAATCTTTGTAAAAAGTCATTAATGTCAGAGGACTGACTGAATCCCTGTGCTAGAGGTATGAAACTCTCCTCAGTAATGAAGCTTCAGGCCCAGACAAAAGACTTCTAAAAGGTAAGTGAGTCCTCAGAGAGTCAATCTGGTTAAAGTTGAGTACACGAAGGTTTGACGCAAAAGGCAATATCAACTCCCAAAGGAAGTTGTAGAAAAGCTTCCAAGATATCAGTGAAAAACAAAGTGATAGTTTCATAGCACTGCTTAAGTTACAATATCTATTTAAGATTTGGAGGATTGAAGGAGAAGAAATTTGGTGATAGGCACATCGGTAGATTGTTCTGGGAGAATGCCAAGCTTGGAAAGGTTTGCATCATTGTGACAAACAACAGTGCATTCGATGTGAAATGGGAAGCACCACTTGTATTTAAAATTATGTCGATGGAGATTGTTAGTGATAAGCTGCAGATTCACTGGCATATTTATAAGGAATGGGATTGTAATGCCGGCGCAAATCCCGACAACTTGAGCCCAAAAGGATGAAATGCCGACAGCGGAGGTAAGTAAAGCTAACCCTTCCCTCACCCCCCCTAACCCTAACCCTCCCTTAGGGGTGCCCAACCCTAAACTCCCCCCTTGTGCCTAACCCTAACCTCCCCCCACGGGTGCCTAAACTTAACCCCCCCTCCCTGCTCCATGAACCTAACCCTCCTGGGGGGTGCCTATCCCTAACCTCCCCTAGGGGGTGCCTAACCCTAACCCCCTCTCCCTAGCCTAACCCTAACCCTCCCAGGAGGGTGCCTCTCCCTGTCGTCCTGGGAGCCCCACAACCTAGCCCTCCCCCCCCACGGCTAAGAAGAGGCACGCCCCAGACTTTCCTCGTTCGGTTCCGTGTCGTTCTGTATTTCGGCGTTGGGATTATGATAGGCGTTGGTATCTCGGCATTCTGCTGTCGAGATTGTGACCAGTGGCCTTGCGGGCCGCCGATCACTTAACTACATCCCATTTATAATAGGTGCTGGTGTGCAGTGCCCCCTTGGTCATTGAATTTGTCTATTGAATTGTATTACCTTGCAGGCATTTTCCTGGAGCTGTGCATGCACAGTAGACAATGGCAAAGTGCCAGAGTCTTCAGCACATGCACCAGTACATTATTTACATTTTGTAGGTACTATTTATATAGCCATAAAATAATTAAAAAATAAATCATAAAATAATCTTTAACACCAATGGACAATTATTTAATATTGCTCCTTTAACATAATTCTAAAATTATTAAATAATACTTCTCTCTTAATAAAATGAAACTCTAATCATCCCTAATATATTATAAAAATGATATTTCCCACATAAGAGAATTATCAATGTAATTCTACTCTTTATTCATTACGCAATGATTGCCCTGATTAGAAGTGCATTATGATTTCTCTCCTTCTGACTGACCAGATAATGCACACAGATTGCTTTTTCTGCTTTTTTAGCTGTGGTTTTCCAGTGGTTTGCAAAATCATTACTTGATAACTTTGTGGTTTCTAATCTATTCTAAACTCTTCTTGACATGCAAAATAATTGGAATGGTGGTATTTTTTGTGGTGTCTTCTAAACTGGTGGTTTTATGGTGGTTTGTCTTTTAGGAAATATACAATTTAAAAAACTGGGAAGACCATTAAACTGGTGGTTTGCAAAACCGATGCTCAGTAAGTTTCCACTTGCACTCTGACCATCATAAGTTTAGTGTCATAGGTATTGGGAACAATATGTTAAAGAGCATGATATAGTAAATTGTTTTGGTTAAAGGATCAAAAAATTGTCACATGTTCAGGATCCTGAGATATTTGCAATGTGACCTATTTCCTACGTCCTCATTTTATCCTTTCAGGCTCTTGAGTTCACAATGGATGACAGACAATTTCCAGGCAACTGCCATATGTGAACTACAGAACTCATCATTTTATTTTCAATACTTCCCAATGATGATATTTCTGTTTTAACACTGTTCAGTTATATTTTTACTGTAGCTCCTGTTGGAAGGTGAAATTGATTTGTTTACCAGATTGATTATTTATAACGCAGTTCTACATCAAGACAGGTACAATGTAATACCCTGTTAATAACTCTCTTATTAATGTTACTGCTGTGATGTCTCATTGTATGCCCAGTTGGCAGTTGTAACCGTTTCTTAATAATTATATTATCAATTGTGTTTATTTCATTTTTTCATTTTTAATTTCATTATAATAATATGATAGAACCTTGTTTATTTTATGTGTCAAAATGCCCAGAATGTGTAGACATTGTACAAAATAAAATGTTTGGGAATGGGGTCCAGATGAACTGTCTGCCTGGGTATATTGAGGAGCAGGAGCCTGGGGTAAATGCATCTATAGGACAGCTTCCTATCACTGGGCTGTGATAAACGGTTCATCTGGTGATGGCTGTACGAGAGTCCTGGAGCCAGCGCATCACACTAACCCTTTTAGAAACAAACTAAGGGGTCTATTTATTAAGCAGTGTTAGGAGACAGTGAAAAGTGATAAGGTACCAGCCAATCAGCTCCCAACTGTCATCTCACAGGCTGTGTTTGAAAAATGACAGTTGGGAGCTGATTGGCTGGCACCTTATCACTTTTCACTCTGTCTCCTAACACTGCTTAGTAAATAGACCTCTAAATTTGCTCATTAAGCTGGGTACACACCTATATAATCATCAGGGCATTCTTTCAAGTACTGTATGACCCGTTCTTTCAATATTGAAAGAGTGTGTATGCACCTCCAATCATGTTTTGTAGGATGAAACAGGTGAAGGATCGCATCTTATGTGAAGTTTAATATTTATCCGATTCGACCGGGCCAGATCGGACCTAAAATGTAGTGTACGCACATTCGACCATTCTTGCATCCATTCTACACCAGAAGCACTCTTATGTAAGCCTTCCTCCATGTTGATGTACTGTAAATATTAGCCCTTTTATCATTTGCCACCACTGTATATGGCCTATATAGTGATATTGCATTATATTCTATTTTTTCACTCTCTAAAATTGCCTCTCCTATAAAGCATTGAATGTACTAATGTATTGCAAGTGGATAAATGCATACACCCTGTACACCTTCCTACAGAACCCATATTTAGTAGGTAGTGGCTGAAAACATGGTCAAATATATAATTACTATTCACATTCAGTAAACCTGTTTCTACTTTCTACCCTTTAGCTCAACCAAAGTTCACGTATGTTGTATACCATACAAATATCGTCCATTTACCTTACAAAAAAAGAACAAGTTTTTTTCAAAACAGTTTTTGTTTTAAAGGTTCTGCATAATTTACAACAATTTTGGGACACAATCCAAGAAAAAAAATGCAGCCCTCATGGCTCTATACAATGCCAATTACGATTCTGCAAACATATAGTGGTATATGCCCAGGCTTGGACTGGGCTGCCGGGGATTTGGGGAAATCCCCGGTGGGCCCCACAGCCTCATAGCCACGCCCTCTTTCATCGGGGGGCGGGGTCAAATTGTATCAGATCTACAGTCAGGGAGACAGCGAGCACTGGCCCTGATTTAGAGCCGGATGCTCTGACAGAGCGCTCGCTCTGAATCAGGGCCGTCCTTCCCACTATTTGGAGCAGCCTCCTGGCCACTCGCATAGCTGTGGGTGACCACCCACAGCTATAGCGAGCGGCCAAAATGATGGTCGCGATGGTCAAGACCATCGCGACCATCAGGCTTGCGACGAGACCCTTGCGGTAGGGTCTCGCTGCCGCAAGCCCTGGAGTGCTTTTGGCTCTATCAGAGTCAAAAGCACTCCCACTGACATCACTAGTGATGTCAGTGGGGCTGGCCCCAGACGGTAGGCATTCCCATGGGAATGCCTCCGTCTGGGCAGCCACGCCCCCGGCACGCCCACCAAAGGGGGCATGCTGTCAATCACCATCGACAGCACGCCCCCTTTGGTGCGAGACCCATAACGATGGCTTGGCCATCGTTATTCGGGTCTCGCGCATGCGCACGACGGAGCCGCCTCTGTTGTGCGCATGCGCACTTGGGCAACATCGACCCGCTTGCGAGCGCTCAGCGCCGTGAGCAGTCTGAATTAGGCCCACTGTCCCTGTACTTCTGTCCTGGCTGTCGAGAACATCAGGGAGGAGTCAGATAGCACCACCCATTGCTGTCGTCATTGTGAGGAGCAAGACAGTTCGAGCTGTGCAGTTAGTTGCACACACGGGGAGGAGTCAGTGCCACTGTCTGTCATGGTCATAGACAGTCACTGGGGGATCTGGAGAAGTCAGACTGCGTGGCTGTAGTCATGTAGTGTATGACACAGCTGAGTGGGTGGAGCAGGAGCGGAGTAAGAAGAGGAGCCCGGAGGAGTGAAAACTAGACCAGAGCTGGAAGTGTAGCACCAAGCATGTCAAGGTTAGTAATCAGCTATCTGTCTCCCAATACCGGATAACATACGCTGCCTTTAACACTTGTTTCTTATCAGAGAACACCAGTGATTTACAGCCTTCTGTTTACGTGGATAAACCTCTCTCCCCTGGTGTCTCCCACCATACAATGGTTACCCTGCATTCACAACCTTCTCTACACACACTGTCCATTTATTAGCAATATAATCCACCACATGAGCTTTCCTTTTTTTTCCCTCTGTTAATCACTGTGTACCAAGGGCCTGATTGAGAGCCGCTCGTAAGCGGCCACTCGTTTGCTCCGAGCGATGTTCACACAACTGCGCATGCATATGGGTCGTAATGCGCATGTGCCAACCAGTCATTGCGGTCAGAAATCGAGCGCTCGCAAAATAGCGAGTGCCTGCTAATTTGAGTGACAGGATGAGGCGTTTGTGGGTGGTAACAGGGGAATGTGCTTGAAAACGGGGAGTGGAGATCCGAACGCAGGCGTGCCAAACGGTCAAAACGGGCATTTTAAGGGTGTGCATAATTAACAAAGCAGCGTCATCGACCACTTCACTTGGTTGTCTCTTAGCCTGAACTGTTCGCATGATTGCGGTAGGAAAATCCAACCACAAGCACTGCGAGCAGTTCAGATGCCTTTCGATGTACTCGATTAATCAAATAAATAGCGGAGATGACGTAGGATGCGAGCGGCCAGGGGGCGTCTTTACAAAATAGCGAGCGCATGTTTGATTTGCTTGCTCAGACATAGAGGCGTCAACAGACCGCAAAGAGCGAGCGCTCAATTTAAATAGCCGGCCCCTTTTTCTGAACGAGCGAGCGCAAATAGCGTCCGGCTCTGAATCAGGCCCCAAGTCCTGTTCTCAATGTATAGCTGTAAATATTATTTCCACTGCTTTACTTTAATCATATCTCTAACTCTCCCCTTCGGCCTCCCAACATTTTTTACTGTAACTAATACTAGTTTTCCAACTCAGTTCCATATATTAAATTCCCCCCAACAAAAAAACAAACAAACAAATAAACAATAGTGCTGTAATATTTCCACTGATTCACTGCTATACAATATATCTGGACTTGCTCCCCCCTTTTATTCCCTTAACTTTCGATTAATACTTTAGACCTGAGTCAGAGACAGACGCTTTGCCGATATTTCCACAGTTGAGCGATTATCAGTAAACTGCACATTACCGTGGTTACTCGAAGTGACTGTTTACCCGCAGTGTGATTGCCTGTCGGTGCATTTGGGAAAGATTATGAGGAAGTGGCAGCAAAAAACACAGGCATACACATTCTCAGCTGCGGTATGGATGGGTACGGGATGCCAGCGCTCGGACACCTGTTAGTCGGTATCCTAACCCTCTCCCTAGCCTTATCCCTCCCTCCCCAGTGCCTAACCCTAAACTTAGGGCACTTAGCGGGTTAGCATTAGGTTTTTGGGGGGAGAGGTTAGGGTTAGGCATCCCTAGGGGGGAGGATTAGGTTTAGGGAGCGGTAAGGGGGGTTAGGGTTAGGCACCCACGGGGGAAGGGTAGGGTTAGGCACTAGGGGGGGAGGTTAGGGTTTGGTACCACCAAGTGAGGTTTAGGGGGGGGATAGGGGAAGTTAGGGTACTTACCTGCCTCTGTCGGGATTTTCATCCTGTCGGGCAGCCGCTGTCAGGATTTGTTGTGATACCCCGTTTGTACATGCCAGGTATACGTAATATTTGTGAATACCCCTTAAAACGGGTGTTTTGGGGGGATATCCTGCAAATATACATTCCCCCAGCTAAAATTTGCTGGCATTCATTGACGTTATTTATTACATATTTGTTTTTCCCTCCCAATACAGTATCTCACCATACTAATCAATTAGTACCCCCCAAGCTTATTGTTAGAAGGTATAGATTCATTGCTGTGGTTCTTTAAATTATTATTAATTTTTCTTATTTATTATTACTATACTTTATTTATTTTTATTTTTATGTCTCTCATAACAACTAGGCCCAAGGCAGCACTTAACGTGGATTTCTGCTGTTATCCTATGGAGTTACGAACAGGAATCAGCATTTCGTTGCAGCTGGGCCATTAATTCAATAGCTCCACACACTTTACTGAGGCCACACTGTAAACCCTGCAGTTATTTGAATTCCACCCTATGTAAATGTAAATGCCAGAGAGAGAGAAAGATTGAATGAAGATAGCTATGTCTCTTTGGTAGTTGGTCACCACAACCGTTTTTGTGACTGAGCATGCCCCTTTGTGGGCCTTTATTATTGCATTTCCCCTGTGGGCCTTGCATGCCCCAGTCCGGCACTGTATATGCCATGCATATAGTCTCATGCCAACAATGCATCGCATGTTAACATCCCAGCCTGTTTCCATGAAGGAGCCAGAGACTCACCTGTCATTTGGGTGCAGTGAGGATCTGGCCAGTGTGAGAGAAACCTCAGGCTGGTGTGAAGACCTGGAATTGCTGGCGGTGGCTGCGAGAAGGTGGTAGAGGACTCGCAGGACTCTTGGGAGGAGCTGGACGAGAGAGGTCTTGATATGCACTTTTGCACTGCTGATTCTACAGTTCGGCTGCCTGTCAGAAGCAAACGGAGCTGTCTACTTTGCAGGTGCTGAAACAGCCCTCAGAGCACAGACAGCATTCCCTTAGCATTCCTTCACACCTCTAGCATGCAGTATTAGAGATACTACAAATATTATTTTACTACCCACATCGCCAATGATTAAGACTGGATTAAAGTGGTATGGGTCCTGCAAAGCCTTCCCTGTATAGAGACAATGAGAAACTTAAATTATACAGTACTTAATCAATTGGGACCTCATTTAAGCCAAAGTTGAAGGAGAAGATCAATCTGTAAATGTCAACAGTTACCTGTATTTCATTAGGATCACATACAAGGGGAGATGCACTAAGCATTAGAGAGAGATAAAGTGGATAGACATAAAGTACCAACCAATCAGCTCCTAACTGTCATTTTTAAATCCAGCTTGTAACATGAAGGTTAGGAGCTGATTTGTTGGTTCTTTATCTCTCTGCAATTTCAGGATTGACACATCTAGCCCACAGCATCTAAAACTGCAATTCTCAAAGCATTGGAAAGTGAGAGATCTCCTCAGGGAATCCCATACCTCATACAAAAACCCAAACTTCCTTCGTTGACAAGTATGGGTAAAATATGCATATACAGTACTCATACTCCTGCTCATTCTATGAATATTCAACTGACTCTTGAGGCATATTTTGAATTTCAAGTGGGCCTGAAAAAAATTCTGAAAGTGGCCCTATATAGGATTTTTAGTATTGGAGCTTGGGACCTTTCCATGCACTGAGAAAAGGGGACCATCGGGCTTGCGACGAGACTTTGTGGTAGGGTCTTGTTGCCGCAAGCCCCAGAGAGCTTTCGGCTCAAACAGAGCTGAAAGCTCTCCCACTGACATCACTTGTGATGTCAGTGGGGCCACCCCAGATGGTAGGCGTTCTCATGGGAATGCCTCCATCTGGGTAGCCAGCCCCCCGGCCCACCCACCTCAACATTGACAGCATGCCCCCTTTGGTGCGAGACCCGGAGTGGCGGCTTGCCCATCGCTATCCGGGTCTCACGCATGCGCACGACGGAGCCGGCTCTGTTGTGCGCATGTGCTCTGGGCCACCATCGACCCGGTTCCGAGCGCTCAGTGCTTGCGACCGGGTCTGAATCAGGCCCAGAGGTTGGGGGGTGATAAGCAGCTGAAGTTCATCTACACTCACATGGTGGTAGACTATCAACTTCATTGTGTAACCACATTCTTTAGGGTAAAAATATATGTGAGCATCCTCAGGTATTCCAGATGTTATTAGGAAAGGGATGCAATAAGATTTCTAGAACATGCTGTGAGATTTCTCTTTGATTTGAAGAATTGCACCTGAGAAGATCATACACTAGGCCACTCCCTCTGTATGTTATATTTTCATCCATAATTAATTAGTTAATTACTTATTTTAGAATTGAAGTACTAATGGAGTATAGTGAGGATGACCTGCACTTTAGTACATTCAAAAATTTACATTAATCACCATTTTTTTTATTCAAATGGAGTGCATGGAGTGATAATAAGGCACCTAATTCATGTGATCTCTGACAAGTTCCCAATATGGCAACATATATCAAGACTCGAGAGCACCTAAGAGCTGGTGCAAATGCACACTAATGATGCTAGTCAGAGCACTACCTAATTACTTCTGATTTGCTGATGACAAATTTATAGCTGAATCTTTTTTCATTGCCTGCTCATATTACTGTTATTATTCTGTGTTTGTGTTTTAGCAAGTTTGTTTTGTATTCAACTTGGAGAGATGTACCTGCTATATTAGATAGGCCTATTTAAAATGTTATCTAAACCTAATAATAAATATGTATTTTTTTTTGCTCACATTTTGTTTTGCTTAAATGATGTGCAAAATGCATGTATTATGTGCAGCAGGCCAACAATCTGTACATTTAAGATATTGTCCATCCACTATAAAACCTTATTAAATTGTTTTACATAATATTATTAAAGATTTTTTTATATTTTGTTTCTATTATGAACTGACATCAAGGTGGATATTTTGTTGCTCGTATTTTCTGAACTCATCATGTTTTTACCCCAGTAGAGAAGATCTGTTTTCCTGTTTGTTTTTCACCACTGACAAGTAGATTTACCATGTCTATTCTATATTTACATTGCCAGAAAACAACAACTGACCTTTACTAACCAGGTGCACAATACAATAGGGAGTCATGATGGAAAATAAAAATAAGAATTCTATTTCACAATATTGCTTGGGTTTAATGCAATATATCATTCATATTTTAGAATGGATAACACAGGGTTTGTGGTTACAGACCAAGCTATTTGTTGCTGGAAGACAAAGGCCACATAATTGCTGCACATCAAGATAGAGTGTAAACATGTTGGGTGCTGATACCTTTAGAGTACTTGCTGGGAGCTGTAAAATATAAGGATGCATGCTGGGTCCTGGAAGCTGCAGTATATGGTGCATGCTATAAGATAAAAAAGTACATATTTGGTGCTGTAATTGGTCTACACCGTGTGCTGGGTACAGTAATTTGGTTGGTACACGTTTGGTTCTGTAAGGGTGGGTAAGTGCTAGACAGGTAAATATTAGGCACAGTAAGGTGTAATGAATGTGATAATGTAGAGAAGAACATGGTGGCACCTACATAATTCAGCGGTACTGCTGGGCTTGGGTACATGTTTGGTGCATATTAGGTACGGGATCCCAGCAGTTGGGATGCCGGCAGTTAGAATACCGACAGCAGCATCTTGACAGTCAGAATCCTAACCCAACTAAGTAAGGGTCCTAACCCTAACCCCAACTGTCCCCTAACCTTAACCCTCCCCCGCAGCCTAAACCCTGCCCTTCCCCCTGCATCCTAACCCTCCCCCAACAGCCTAACCTAATCCCCCCCTCGCAGCTAACCCTAACCTTCCCCATAGTGCTTAACCCTAAGCCTCCCCCTAACCCTAATACTTACCTTTAGTATGTAAGTGGTTGGGATTCTGGTGCTGGGATTCAGACTTCTGTCGGGATCTGGTGTCAGTATTCTGAACGGCATCCCAACTGCCAGGATGGTAACTACATCCCGTTTGGTGCTAATATGGATGGCTACATGTAGGCGATTAGGTAAATGCTAGACACAGTAAGGCAGACGGGTGTATGCTGGTTGATTAAAAAGTAAATGCTGTGTGTTGTAAAATAAAGAGCACCTACTAGGTCTGTAAAATGAGGACAGTGTAGCTTACTAGCAAATTTGGAAATCATGGGTATATGTTAAGTGTTATAAGATAAAGGTTTGGTAAATGACAGATGTTTTAATATAGAGACTAGTTCATGCCAGATACTAAAATAAGGCTAGGTACAGAAAATTGGAGGAATACATACTAGATTTTGCAGTGTCATGTATATGATATTTGATAGCTGTCATGAATCTAGATGTTTTTTTTTATCAGCAAGAATAATTTCCATCTATTTCTCAGGCAGATGTCACCCAGTGGATTTCCATCATCATTAAGGATTGCAAGGCGTGCTAATAATTTCCATGCATTGCATCTTTTTAATAATGCAACATATTAAAATTGGAATAAAATCTGGCATGCACAGAGCATATTGGAAAACAAGAATGACAGCATTACAATTACACTTAGATATATCACTGGATGCCAGATAATATTTTTTTCTGTAAAGTGATAAAGTGAATGTTTCCTATTACTAAATGGATTCCTTGTATACAAATATACTTGTCAGGATATTAATTTTGCTGTCACTTGCAAGTGTGATTTTACTTTGTATTATTATTATTGACTTGGGAAATGTAGGCATCAGATTTCTCTTATCTATGGAAAGGGTTCAATGAACTGTTACTGTAATTAGACATATGGCCAGCTGTACTTAAGTCTTTAAAAGTTCTCATCACATGTTACTAAGTTATGAATGGGATATTCCTGACAAAGTGCCTGTGCATAAAACATACTTAGAAATAGCAAGAATCCTTTTTTTTGGCGCAGGTTCTACCCATTAAATATGCAATACAACTTTTTTTATATAAATGGCTTGTAAGTTTATTAAAAGTTCATCATGATTGGTTCAGATGTTTTAATCAGCAAAGCATCAACCTGTATAAGGTATTTACAAGGAGAGTTGCATAAACTGATGTTACACATCTCTCGGGTGTGCTGCCCACTCCTTCAGACATGTTTATGCCAGTTTAGATGAGCGGCTTCTTACGCTCTAATTAATGATTTCCCGGTATTATATTAATCAAAGAGAGCCAGCTGTGTAGTCAGGTTGGCAGCATCTCACTATGTGATTGACGACTTCCTATTAGCAGACTAACATGTAAGGCATAGACTATACCAGTGAGTGGTATGCCAAACAGATAACTAGAACCTAAAACAGACTTCTTTCTGGAGGCTACTTTATAAAACAAGAACCTTTTCTCTGCTGGCTAAAGACAATGTAGACTAAAGTCACTTGTGGTTAAGTAAGCAGTGCATGGCCATTCAACAGTATTCTACTGGACATATAATATGCCTTTGTACCCACCAACCACTGAATTGCATCATTTGATGTTGGGTCATTTTATTGACCTGATTTAGCATGTAATGTATTTTAATTCATCATCACATATTTGTTGGGTTGTAACCTAGGAACAAGTAATGTCATTTTGGGTCTCATGTCTCAATTACATCATATTCTAATTTTGGGATTTGGGACTGGGGCATACAATGTTTATTTGTGTCTTTCCCCAAAAAAACTCCTCCACTCACCTTAATATACCCATCCATTGGGACTTAACTCCAAATATTTCCAGCAATGGGGTCAAAAGACTCACCAAAAAGATATTAAGTAGTCTATTTATAAAATATTTAGAGCAACTGGAACTGATTTTTGTGATTTTACATTATTGAATGAATAATTAATTTAAGATTATTTAGATAATATTAACATTAGCCACGATACTAGCACAATCCAGAAACATTTAAATAAAGGTATATCATAGGTATAAACACATTAGATGGACTCTGGTTTATAATATGTTAGAGGTAAAGTATAAAGCTGCTATAGCTTTCAGGGAAAAAACAAGCAGGCAGGATAATTTGTCTGGAGAATGTGTGAAATTAGAGATATCTGATGTTAATTAACATTGACTTAATGATAATTTTCTTCTGCTACTGTCCTGACTCCAAAACACGCTACAGAGTTGGTGTTTAACCATTTACCCTTTAAGGCAACTGTCCCTGTCATAAACCAGTTTATGTGCTTTAAAGGACAACAATCTGTGCCATCCTTGTATACAAATAGACATACAGATGTGTACACATACTGGGTGTCTGCACACTATATGGCAGGAGACAGTGGACACCCAGTGCGACTGCGGTGCTCTGAGAGGAGTAGTGTATCATTTTTCTTTAAATCTAGCATCTTATCGCATCGCAGACTCAGTGAAAAGCCACTCACAGTGTACCAGAGACTCTAGGCTGTGACTTTAACTGCACACTATTGGGTTCACACATGTACAAATTTGCAGGTGAAACACAATGGAATTTGGTGTTAAGAAAACCAGCGGCCACTCAAATCGGAGCCCTCTCTACATAGATTCAGACTCAGTCACACACATATACAAATGTCGCACACTAAATTGATTAACATACGCTAATAATGTTGATTTGTCTCTTCTGTGTGTATTAATTATGCAAATAATTATGAGCAAAAAAGATCCTTGGCGCTGCTGAGTTACTCAGAACCTGGCACGCTGAGAGGGGCTATTTGGTGCAGTTGAAGCAACAGTAAGAAAGCACACATCTGTAACTTGTAAAAATTGTACTTAATGTTTATTATATTTTGTGTTTTATTCTTTCATTTCCCATCTTTAATATATTACTATCTGGTGCCCAGGGCTGGTCTGGGACTAAATTTTGGCCCTGGCTTATAAAGCACACAGGCCTACATTGGCAAAGGCTTCTGGCATCCTCACACAGCTCCCAGCCTCCTACAGTTTGTGCGATGTGACGTCATGCCACTGACATCCATCCCTTTGGGCAGAGCACCAGGTAGCGGACCTGCTCGGCTCAGCATTGGGGCAGATCTACACTTTTCTTTTAGGTGGAATTTTAACAATTAAAATAGCTTCCTACTCTTTATATTCCTGACTATCTTAGTATATACTCTTACAATACAAATATAATTCTAGGAATGGTTAGTGTTTCTTCGGGGAGGGTATTACTAATGCTCCTCCAGAGCTTTATTTTCCCTGCCACAACTCTGTGAGTATTTAGATTTGGTCTCTTTCCCCAGGCTTTCCCAGGATACTGTGCTTTCCTAGATGCCCCATTTACTGTAGAGGAGTTGAATTTAGCCGTTATCTCATTTCCAGTGTCGAAGCCGGATGATTGGCTGAGACCAGATCTCAAGTTAATATCGGACAACGCCATCTTATGCTGCTCCTGGCGACGCCATCTTGCGTCGTCAGCATGAAACCATTGTGTGCGATGCTAATATGCTATTATTAGCATCGTGTGACTGCATTTCTACCGCATACTGTTAAAAGTCCTACCATACCCCATATGCACATTAAATCATACATATAATATACAAGACGCAGAGTGCACAGTTGTGCTGTTTAGCAAAGCACTCTACACATAAAATGCACCACGCATATTAGCGACTACACGCAATATCCTTACACTTACATATACCAAAACTTATAAAAAGGTTCCCCACAATTAAAGGCTTAATATTAAAGGTTATATTAGCGAATAATCATGTTGTGAAATTAAATGTATACAATATTTAAGGTACATAAGCTAGTAAGCATATCATGTTTGGTACCATTCTAAAGCACTGTTTGTTTGCAGATTTCCGGTTCAACCAGCAAGGAAATCGCATCATGCGTTTGCAAGATATGAACAATATGAAAATAGTGGTTAGAATGTGAAAATGTATGTAGTGTTTTTCTACTAGTTTAAACCAGTGCTTTGGCAGGAAAACCACACAAAGCAACACTGAAGAACTGGGACATGCCCCTAGTGATGCTATATGAACTGTCCAATGACCTGCATCATACCAGAATGTCCACGAGCAAACTCCAATGGAAATTCGATATCTAGTTTCTTTATTCTGGGAGGGTATAAAGCTTGCATGCTGGTCCTAGTCTACAGCCATTCTTTCTTGGATGACCACAGACTTCTGGACTGATGACTGTTTGCTGGGACCAGTGCGCACGCGTATGTATTTGTGATGTCCTGGTTTTGTTGTGGGCTAGGGATGGTGATAGGAGCAGACACAGAAGCAGATTTAAAACAAAACGTGGAACTTTTAATAAGTGGTTTGGTAGACATGAACAATGGGAGAAAAGAAGTCCAGGGATGGCACTAAAGTGCAAATGGGAACTGAGGTGAATGCAAAAAAAGTCCAGGTAGTGGCAGATAGGAGCAGTCCAGTATCCAGGTCTTGTGAGGGTGGTGAAAAAAGACTTGTCCAGCAGAGTGTTTCTGGTTAATAGGGAAATGTCCAGTTAATAACAGGCGGGGGAAATCAGGTGTAGTGGTTGAAATTAAAAATACAGGCTAAGGGAAAATCATCCAGCAGAATGTCAGTGGAGGCAAGGTGCAGGGTGAACAGCAGACTCAGGTTCTCAGGCAAGGGGAAGGTAATGGAGGATGCAGGGTAGTCCAGCGGGGTAGGAGAAGACAAGCAGGCAGGCAGGTAGTGTTACACAGGAAGAGATGGTGAGCACAGGGAACTCTCTCTCAGCTATGCTGAGAAACACGTTGCACTGGCAATGAAGTGAGGCTCTGAACCTCCCTAAATACCAAGTGCTGTGCTGTGACTGGTCAGAGAGAGCATGTGACAAACCAGGATTGGGCGATTAGGTCACGTGACCGGAGGCAAGATGGCGGCGCCCATGCCAGAGCGGAAGCACCACCAGGCCTCACCAGCCCAAAGTGACAACATGCCCGCACAGAACCATGCACAGCCAATGCCCCTCGCCAAATACCAGTGCCACCACCAGACACCCCCCACCATAGTGGCCTCACAGGTAATCCCGACCACCATGCCGAGAAACTCTGGTTGTGACAGTATTGGCCTGTATCGTATTATGTATATCACTGCTAGATTAAAGCGTGTAACTTTCTTTTATTACAATAAGAACTTTTTTGCATTGGAAACACAATTATTGTCTGGACAGCGATTATTTCTCTCTAGCGATAAAAGGGTATTCATACTAGCCTCTAAGGCTCCCGGGGTGGATGGGATTTCCATGGAGGTGCACAAAAAAAGTAGACATTGTTTCATCCCTCACTTGTCTGAGACCCTGGTTGTGGTACTTCCAAAACTGGATAAAGACCCTCTCTTGGTATAGTCGAATAGGCATATCTCCTTGTTCTCAACTGACATTAAAATTTTGGCCAAAATACTTGCTCTCAGTTTTTATGCGGTGATTACAACTATAGTCCTTCCTGACCAGACCAGGTTTATGTCTGGGAAATCTACCAAACAGAATTTCTGTCATTTGCTTTCATTTCAGGTGGACCATGGGGCAGTGATGAGGGCAGTGGTGGTGTTTCTGTTAAGGAACAGGTATTATCTTTTGAGGGTATAGTCCCGCAACAGCCTTGAGGGCTGGAACAGTTGGCTAGCTGCGACAGTGGAGCAGCCTTGAGGGCTGGGAAGTCTTTGATTAGGCGTGGCCTGAGGGTAGTGAAATAAGATGTGGCCTTTGGGCCGTGCAGCAGCCTTGAGAGCTGGTAAGCCTTGGCTTGTTGTGGCCTGTGGGCCGTAGGACAAGATAGGCCTTTGGGCTATGTAGCAGCCTTGATGGCTGCTAACACTTGGCTTGTTGTGGCCTGTGGGCCATAGTACAAGATGTGGCCTTTGGGCCGTGTAGCAGCCTTGAGGGCTGGTATGCTGTGGCTTATTGTGGCATGTGAGCCATAGAACAAGATGCAGACTTTGGGCCATGAAGCAGCCTTGGCAAGCTGTGGCCTGTGGGCCGTAGATCAAGATGCAGCCTTTGGGACGCATAGCAGCCTTGGCAAGCTGTGGCCTGTGGGCTGTAGAACAAGATGGCGGCCTTTGGGCCATGTAGCAGCCTTGGCAAGTTGTGGTCTGTGGGCCGAAGAACAAGATGCAGCCTTTGGGCCATGTAGCAGCCTTGACAGCTGCTAAGCCTTGGCTTGTTGTGGCCTGTGGGCCGTAGTACAAGATGTGGCCTTTGGGCCATGTAGCAGCCTTGAGGGCTGGTAAGCTGTGGCTTATTGTGGCCTGTGAGCCATAGAACAAGATGCAGACTTTGGGCCATGAAGCAGCCTTGGCAAGCTGTGGCCTGTGGGCCGTAGATCAAGATGCAGCCTTTGGGCTGCGCAGCAGCCTTGGCAAGCTGTGGCCTGTGGGCTGTAGAACAAGATGGCGGCCTTAGGGGCGTTTAGCAGCCTTGGCAAGTTGTGGCCTGTAGGCCGTAGAACAAGATGCAGCCTTTGGGCCGTGCAGCAGCCTTGTGGGCTGGTAAAGCTTGGCAAGCTGTGGCCCGTGGGCCGTAGAACAAGATGCAGCCTTTAGGCCATGCAGCAGCCTTGGCTGTGGTGGTCTGATGAAGGACCTGTGCCGCCAGATTGACTCAGGTGGTGGTATGCTGGGTTGCGTACTTTTGACACTGGGTTGCAGCCTGTGGCGCTGGGTTGACACCAGCAGCTGGACACAGAACTGCGCACTCTGCACACTGAGTGCTGGCTGTCCCACCTGGGTGACACAAACGGCGGAGCGAGGATATGCGGACCGTCCTAGATGATACAAACGGCAGGTAACAAAAGTTGACAGGAGGACTGGGTACTCAACTGGATAACAGAAGACAACACCAAAACTGGAAACACGTGAAACGCTATCACCGGCACCATAGCAGCCTTTTACACCAGCAGGAAATAGCCACAGGAGCCAATCCACAACAGACCAAGGATGATGGACAGCTGATGGGGAGGAGTCCAGCAAACGATCACCCGGTATTCGCCTCGCCCTGCGTACTCAGTGCGGCAGCTTGTGACAGTTTCTTGACACTGCCAAGACCTTTGACTCTTTGGAGTGATTGTATCACTTTGAAGTGATTGTATTGTATTTAAATAAGTATGCTCCTATTTGAAAAATAACTAAAATGTTTCCTGAAGGTACTATCAATAGTTTTCTATGTATATACAATTTGAAATATAGATAGTGTTTTTAGAGCGCTCTAAAAACACTATCAATATTTCAAATTGTATATGCGTCTAATTTTCTTGTATTTGGGTAAGACAAGGTAGAGTTTAGGAGCTGCTATCATTAGATTTTGCGCCTTATTTGTTCCAATAGCTTTTTCTTATCATTGAGTTTTCTATGTATGCATACTTGTAAAGTGCAGTGACAAGATTTATAAGTGCCTACAGAGTTTGGACTTGTCTGATGGATAAAACCCAAGACTTGTCATAAGCTACGTGCAAATCATGCATCCAGACACAGATGAAAGGCAAAATAAAAAATTGTAATTTAGTTTGTCAAAATGAGACTATTCTTGTAAAACACTCAATGCTATCTAGACAGAAGGTAACCTGCAGTTTTCCTAATATACCACAATACAGTTGAAATTTCATTCTCTTAAAAAAAGAATTAAGCCAAGATTCATAAATATGTACAAAGTCTATTGGGAGTATGGCAAAAACAATGCTCAGTTGACACTTTTAACTGAGGTAATTGACAAGAATCAGCTAACTGAACCATGGGATGCCCCAGAAATAGAAAAGCTTGTCTGGGATTTGTACCCAGAACCTCTCGCACCCAAAGCAAAAATCATACCCCTAGACCAACGAGCTAACTGAATCAAGCAATTTGCATTTGATTTTTCAATTGTTGTACATGAAAATTTTAATATTTCAAAACACTCACTAATGTATACAAACAGGAAATATTTGCATAATTAAAATATTTCCTGAAGGTCAATATTTTTCTAATTATACTCACTCGGAAATTGCTGTGCCAAGATTTATGATTCCCAACAGAGTTTTATCTTGTCTGATGGATGAAACCCAAGACTTGTCACATGCTATGTGCAAATAAGCACTTACAAATTATTTTAGGAGTTTGACAAAAACAAAATTCAATTATGCAAATAAGTATATACAAATTATTTTGGGAGTTTAGCAAAAACCAAATTCAGTTCTACTGATCCTATTGCTATCCAATTTAAACTACGGGCAGAGATTTGGAAAAAGCTTACTTTGTCAGCTTCTGGTCCCAAAAATCTTTTTAAGATGATAATCGAGCCATAATTCTTGTATTTTATCCAGCACTCTCCAGTATACAGTATATTCTTAAGTGTTTAGTGCTATAGATCAAAGTGCTTCTTCATTTATATTGGACAATAAACAAACACGTGTAAGTTTCCATATATTGTGTAAGTCTAAAGCCTCTGGGTGTTTGGCTGTTCCCAACCTTTGTTTGCACTATTTGGCCTCACAGTTTGCTCATTTCATGGTTTGGATCTCACCCGAGGGAAATCTATGCTGACAGGATTTCTGGCTAAACAGACGAGGTCCCCGCTAACTCTGTTACAATTTTTGCTTTCTATATTTGTGTATGATAGTGTGTCAGGCCTTATTGGAAGCTATGAAGGTATGCGCATTACTTCCTCACAGCACTGAGGTCGTGGGTTCGATTCCCACCACGGCTCTAACTGTGTTGAGTTTGTATATTCTCCCAGGGGCGCCGAGAGGGGGGAGCGGGTACAGATTACCTGGGCCCGGGCTTCCTGAAGGGCCCGGTGGGGGCCCGGGTCCGGCGCCACTCCCCCCCCTCACAGCAGCCCAGCACACAGCGTGTGCTGAGCTGCAGTTGGAGCCACAGCAGTCTCCTATGCCTGTGCGGGGGAGCGATCACACTGATCGCGCCCCCCCTGGCTTTGCGCCGGGCTGAGGGGGCTCAGAGCGCCCCTCTCCGGCACTGCAAATCTTTTATTATTGTTTGTTTCTCGGCAAGGGGGCGTGGCCATGCCTCCCACAATTAAGCCACGCCCCCTATTACCGGGGCCCGCCACGGCTCTTGGTGGGCCTGTATTCTCCCTGTGCTTGCGTGGGTTTCCTCCGGGTACTCCGGTTTCCTCCCACACTCCAAAAATATACAGGTAGGTTAATTGGCTCCCAACAAAAATCAAAAATTAACCCTAGTGTCTATATGTGTGCGCATGTGGTACGGAATATAGATTGTAAGCTCCACTAGGGCAGGGACTGATGTGAATGGCCAAATATTCTCTGTACAGCGCTGCAGAATATGTGTGTGCTATATAAATAACTGATAATAATAATAAATATGTGGGAGATTCTGGAATCTGATAAGCTTGTCTGAAGAGGTGAGTTTTCAGGGTACGCTTGAATGTTTGGAGATTAGCGGAAAGTCTTGTGTGTGGGAGGGCATTCCACAGGGTGGGTGCAGCCAGAAAAAGTCCTGTAGCCGTGAATGGGAGCAAGTAATGCATGGGGATGAGAGAAGAAGATCTTGTGCTGAGCGGAGAGGTCGGGTTGGGAGATATTTTGAGATGAGTGAAGAGATGTATGTTGGTGTGGTTTGGTTAATAGCTTTATGTGTAAATGTAAGTATTTTATATTGAATATGGTAGAAGACCGGTAGCCAGTGGAGGGACTGACAGTACAAGTATCCTTTTTATACACTTACCTTAACTCCCAATACAAGACTGACAGTGCACGTATCCCTTCTATATACTTACCTTAACTCCCGTTACTTACCAAGTGTCCTACACCCTTTGAAATTGAAGTAGGACCTTTATTTGAGTCCCCTATCAGATGAAGATTGGGGGCATATCTTTGGCTCCAATAAAGACACCACTCCCTGTGTTCATTACCAACAGATTCCCTATTACATCCTACATAGGGTGTATTGCAGCCTCCTATCCTTGTTCAAAATGGGTTTTCATATGGGGTCTGACATCATATTTGGGACTGTCCTGATGTCTTTGATTTTTGGACCCATGTCTGGGATAATATTAGGGTGACCACTCCTACGCTCCCCTTGTTAAATCCTAACATCTGTGTATTTGGTCTAGGGGTGGAAGAGCAATACAATAAAGTAATTTACAGTTATACTCTCTACTTCTCCACTCTTGCTAAAGTTATCATTGCCAGGTTTGGTTTGTTCCAGAACATCCAGACATTTTTATGTGGAGTACCTTGGAGGTTTACAATCATAAACATTTGTTATACACCTGCAGAAATAATCTTGTATCACAAGATTTGGAATAGATGGTGCAACTCTATTTTTGGTATACACAGGGAACCCCCTCCAGCTTTTACATTTACCCAATCTAGCTATGGCACTACATCATGCCTTGCATGCTATGCCACCCCTGTACTATTATTTATGTTTTGTACTATTTCTGTCTGATCAAGCTGTGGCCATGGTTGTTTACATGGGTGCAGTTTCCTCATGGCCCATTGCACTCTTTATACTCATGCAAGATTGTATCCCCTTTACTGTGTTATGACTTCTGTTTATGTTTTTGCTTTTTTTTTATTATAAATGTATTTGAAACTTAAAAAAAAAATTCTTATGGGTAAGATGCACATATCTCCTGTCCGTGCTTAATTGATACAGGGGAAGGGATTGCTGAGAAACAAATGATGTGACGGCAGAAAGGAAGTGGACATACTGTATGTATTAATAACTATGGCAGTGCTGCGATTATTAGCATCTGTATTGTGACAAACTTTCATTTTGTATTTAAAGCTTACCCCCGTTGTACTAACTGTAGCTTTGCGGACAGCAGCAGAGATAACTACTGCAGCCCCACAGCCCCTAGGTAAAATCCGCCACTGGTCCCCATTCATAATAATGGGGAGGGACTGCGGTCTGCAGCGGTAATTAGCCTTTTGCAGAAGATTTCTGTGAAATATCCTGCATTAGGCTATTTGTAAATTGCAACAATTCATAAAATTATGCAGAAACTGCAGTTTCTACATAATTTTATGAAAAAACCCATAAGTCTTTATCTGTTCACCATGCAGAGAAGGCAGCTGGGTCTAAAAAAAAATAAATCATGCTTGTCACTTGCAGTCAATTTTCCGTGGGTCCTTAATTGGTCATCAACTGGGGTGTGTTGGATGGCATCACCTGGTTAGACGAATTTACTCAGCACATGTAATGGTAGCTATTTCTTCTGCAGACTCAGACTTGCAATATGTTCCTTAGCCTAGATGCTAGTAGGCCTTTGGACTGTGTTATGACTCAGGTCCTTGGTTTGGCTTGTATTGATTTTATATGCTATTAATATACAAACCCCAGCACCCCTCTCATGGTCAGTGACCTTACTGGTGACAGCATTGCTATGTCTAGGGACGCCAGGCTGTCAGAGATGACCTCTCTCCCAGCTGCTTTTCATCTCAGTTCTCAATCCCATTCTATGTATTCTTCAAACGTGGCTGGTTTTATTGGACATTCGAGTCAGTTTGGAAGTTCTGAAGTTGAAAGCTTTTGCAGGTGACAGTTTAATCTATATATCAAATCCTGAAAGTTCTCTGGCACCTCTAATTTTTATACTTGATTTTATTGGCATATTGTTTAGGTTTTAGGTAAATTCCGACTTCAATTTTGTGGGTGTCTAATGATATCTTGTATCTTGGTATTTAACTGCCTAAGAATTTGAGCTGGCTGTATCACCTACAGTAAAAGTTATTAAACTAGTTGCTGCTTCTCACAGGGAGGATTTGGGTTGGGGCCATCTGTGCTGGTCATACATGGGTATGGCTAACTTTTTTTAAATGATGACATTTCAAAAGTGGTAATACCTTCTTCAAACCATGTCCATATAAATAAAGGATAATAATAATACTAATAATAATAATAATAATAATAATAATAATAATAATAATAATAATAATGTCCTTGCTTTGATGCACATTGGCTTTTCCTTTATCGTCACAATCTTCCATACATTTCTGTGGGGTCGCAGAAAGCCTAGGCTGGGTTTTATTAAATAACAGC
Organism: Taudactylus pleione; assembly: GCA_031769625.1. Classification (NCBI taxonomy): domain Eukaryota; kingdom Metazoa; phylum Chordata; class Amphibia; order Anura; family Myobatrachidae; genus Taudactylus; species Taudactylus pleione. Next base: position 2,922,096 of record JAUIMM010000017.1, on the reverse strand, counting down.
AATAAATTCAATGCAGCTTCCAAATATAGCTTTATACAATCAGACGGCTAAGCTGTGGGTAAAGTTCACCAAACTTTGCCAATACTTTAGTGCAGGATTTTCTGCCTGAAATGCTGAATATACAGTATTATGAAATTCTGCAACATGTGAGCGAGAATCATCTTCTGATCTCTAAGCAGAGGGTGAGGCACATACTGAGAACCCTTACTATTCGATTCATCTTACTTGACTGGGTAACATACCCTTTACAGTTTACTTTGTGGGATAGGGTAGGTTTCAGTCATATGGGACACAACATAATGCTGTTACCTTTCCATTGGCCTTTTTCCAGGCCCAACACTAGGCTAGTACTGTACCTCCATTTATTTCTTCCATGACTGGCACAACTTCTTTTTTGCTCTCTGGTCCCCCTCCTCACCATAAGGTCTCTTCATTATGCTTTTCAAAGGGAACCTCTAAGTTTTAAAAAGATCAGGACAGGTTTGGTGAAATTATTAGATTATTTCCTCTCATTACCTATTGAGACTCTCCTTAAAGTGTTGGCATCTTCTATTACATTTTATCTGATGATAATGTATGACAAAATGTTTTTGAATGTTTATCACCATGCTAGATGCTTTAAAATTGGTCTTTGTGGACCTCAAACCTGCCCTAACTGTTGTTCTCCCAAAGTAGACCTTTATTATTGTTTATGGGATTTCTTCCTTATTAAGGGTTTCTGGATTAAGTAATGGCAATTTACAATTGAATGTACAGTGAATATTTTATTCCTCATTCCTGAGTATGGTATATCCCATATCCTACCACAGGGCTCCAGGGTTTCTAAGTTTTTTAAGTGTGTTTTAGGAAGAAAAATACAAAAATGAAACAGTATTGGTGGGAAAGATAAAGATGATTAGTTGTGAAGGGCCAGGGACTAAGGCCTTCATTCAGAGGCAGCCGTACGGTCTTTGACCGCACGGCCACCTCGATGTTTTTCCAGTGCGCATGCGCACAAGGGAGCCGGCTCCTTCGTGCGCATGCGTAAGACCCGCTACGACTGACAGCGCCGGTTGTAGCGGGTCTCTTTCCAAAGGGGGTGAGCCGTCGATGTTGATTGACAGCTCGCGCCGTTTGGAAGGCGGGCCGGGGGGGTGGAAGCCCAAACGGAGGCGTTCCCATGGGAACGCCTACCGTTTGGGGGAGGCCCCACTGACATCACTATTGATGTCAGTGGAGAGCTTCCGGCTCTGACAGAGCCAGAAGCTCTCCGGGGCTTACGACAAGTGAGACCCTACCCTAGGGTCTCGTTGTAAGCCCCGATGGTCGCGATGGTCTCTGACCATCGCGACCATCACCCTAGTGGTCGTTAGAGCTGTGGGTGTAAACCCACAGCCTAACGACCGAAACAGAGGTGGCCGGTCAGGATGCAAGTGGCCGCCCAGTTTCTGAGCGACCACTTGCATCCTCCGACTGCCTCTGAATGAGGCCCCAAGTCCATAGAGACAGTTGTAAGCAGAGACTGCATTTTTGACTGGGTAGATTACAGTAGGAAATGTAACTGTAAATTAAGATAATTGGTCCGTGTTTCCCGGATGTTACAAAATAAACATAAGGTATAAATTCCAATTATTTTTAACATTGCTTGATAATAGGGGTAAGGTGGTTGTCCACTCAGCCATTAAATGGCAAATATCTGTAGTGGTGATGTCAGTTTATTGTGATGATGAGTTTCTATCGATGACATGGTAAGCAAAAAATATTTAGGAGAGAGAAGGATTTCAACTTGGCTCCGCTACTTTTTGTATTTTGACCATCTTGGGTGACATTCCTATTGACATCCTTACTAACCACACTGCTTCAACTTCACACTCTCCTCTTATTGCACAAATTTATTTCAAAGCTCTTATATTATTCCAGTTCTCCAACTACCTAATTTTTTTCACTTTCTTCCACTCTATCATCTGCCCACCCACTCCTTTATTTCTGCCTGAAGAATTTGACATGCACTTTACTTCTAAAATTGAATCCATTCATTGGTGTGTCACCTCCAATCAGGCTTCTCTCACCCCTCCAACTTCCTTCCCCTTTGGCATCTCACCATTCCTCCCCCTCACAACTTACCCTGTTTTCCTTCTCTCCAGTATCTGAAGATGAAGTGAGGGCCCTTTTATTGCCCCCTTAAACCTATCCTTTCCAGTCCCCTGAGCTCTCTCTCTCCCATTTCCTGTTTATATCTTTCGCGCCTCTTAAACTTTCCTCTCTCATCAGACACCATACCCTCTACATTAATTTTGCCCTTGTCTCTCCCATCCTAAAAACCCACCCTTGTTCCTGACTCCCTAAACATCCCATCACTCACATTTGAAACAATTGTCTGTTACTGCCTTATCATTTTTCTCTGCTCAGACTTCCTTCTTGGCCAACTTCGGTCTGACTTTCATCCCCCTACACGCTACTGAAACTGCCCTCATTAAAGTCATTAATGACCTTCTCACTGCCAAATCCAAGGGACATTATTTTTTATTCATTCTCCTGGACCTCTCTTCTGCCTTTGACACTGTGGATGACTTCTCCTTTTGCAATTCTTTACACCATCAGTCTTCATGACACTGCCCTCTTCTAGATGTCTTACTAGCTCTGACCATTTTTCAGTTCTCATGACCCCACCTCTCCCCCTCTTCCGTTACCTGTTAGCATTCCTCAAGGTTCTGTTCTTGGCCCGTTCCTTTTCTCACTATATACTTCCTCTCATTGGTGAGCTCACCAGATCTTTTGGCATCCAATACCATCTCTCAACTGATAATACTCAGATCTTGTATCAAGTTATCCTTGACTTCAACAACATTTACACCATCTCCCATTCATGCTGCTTCCACCTTTGTATCATTGGCAAGAATCAGATCCATATTCATCCTTGATGTCATTAAGAGCCTCATCCAGTCACTGGTCATCTTTCTACTGGACTTCTGTAGCATTCACTTATCTAGTCTTCTCTACTCCTGCAACTCTCTACTCCAGTTCATTCTCAGTGTTGTTCAGCCAACTTTTCTCTCCAACTGCTGTTTTCTCTTCCCTCTCTGCCAGGCCATACACTGGTTCCCCTTCTCCTATAGAGTACACTTCAAACTCCATACAGTCAACTATAAAGCCCTCTCCCAAACGTCTTCTACCTACATCTCTAACCTAATCATATTGACTCATATCCCTATAAATAAAGGATACTACTACTACTACTACTACTACTACTACTAATAATAATACTACTACTACTAATAATAATAATGTTTCTTGAAAATAACTTACCCTTATGTATCAGTAGACACTGTCGGATACATTTCTAATTCTGGGATTTTACAGGACATTTTGGGAGAGTAGGTAACTATGCATAAAATAATATAAAACAACATGACAAGTGTTTTGCAGGCATATTAATTAACAGAAGCAACTTGCTGCAACCTCATTAATAAAATTGCTAGTCTGTTTTCTTTCAGTTTTAAGTAAACAGTTAATAAAATAATAAGCATTATATATTCTGGTGAAATATTTTGAAATATTAATTTTATTTGTAAATATACAACATATTTGTGAGTGATACAACAGTACTTAGTAATGTGATGTGTCAGTCTGCATCCCAAACTTGCCAACGGATGTTGATTATGTGGAACACGGGTATGCTGTATATAAAACTAATTAGAGCTCAGCTATGGAAATGAGGGATGACAGAGATAATGTCTGTATATTACATAACACTGATTCAAACCTAGCCAAAACCTAATTAAAAGATAGCTCAAGGATAAACAACATTTTAAAACTCCAAAATGCTAGTGGATCCATTTTTATCGACAGTGTTTTAATGCAATTTATTCTGTGTATATATATATATATATATATATATATATATATCTATAATATATATCCTCCATCTAAGGTGCATTGTGTATAGAACAGGAAGGTAACTGCTGAAATAGTGGTTGAGGGGGATCAGCTTGCCCTTTGTGCATTTCATCTGCACTAATAATTGAGCTAGTTTAATGCTGAACAAAAAAATCTGCCAATGCATAGACAATAATTAGTATTAAAGAGGAGCTTAGGTCCCTATTGCAAGTACAATGAGACTGCTCTCCCTGAAAACTAATTTGTTATCCTCTGTCCTGAATACTATTCCAGTACATGTTTCTGACTGGTTGGACCCTACCTTGAATAAGGACTTCAGCAGTGCACCAAACTCAAATTGCATATCAGAGGCCACGGTCTCATCACAGGCCAATAATGGAGTTATGATCACATTACGATCAGTTTGCTTCATGTGAATTAATGTGGAAATCAGACGGGATAATGTTGTTGTTGCTGTTTGAAACCTCTATTTTTAGCACCTGCCTAATTTGGAGACACTGGTGCTTGAGAAGGGGTTTGTCAGCACTTAGAGCAAGAGAGACATTTCTAATGCCTCTTTATTTCAACAGGATAGTACTGTACATCATGCCTTTCACCATATAAAATTTACATTATGGCTGTTATCCTTAAAACATTCTCTCATTATACGAGTTCTCCAGGGTAGCCTGCTGAGACTAATCTCACTGCAAAGATGTTGATAATTACCACAGACTGTGACGGACTTCATACTGAAGTGAAGACTTGGCTACAGTTAGCTGGCAAACAGACATCATATATATGGTTATGTATGAAGTTGTATTGCTCCCTGCCTTTGAGTGTCTTCCCCAATGGTATAAGAAAAAGGGACTGTTTAACATTGACTATGGCACACCTTCTAAGGAGATGCCTACTCCTACTAGGGGCCGTATTCAATTTGAAGCAAAAAGACATTTTCTTGTGTTTTTGGCGAAAACTTTTCACCGATGGTGTCATTTTCGCCTGTTTTGGTTTTAGTCCGTATTCAATTTAGAAGACTTTCCGCCTAGGCAGAAAGTCAATGCAATGTAATAGGCGAAAAAGTTTCCGCCTATGAATACCAGGCGGAAAAAAGTGCAGAATTGGGGTGTTTGGGGTGCAACATGGCGGGAACCCCTGTGCAGCCTTCAGACAGTCCCCCAAAGGTAAACTGTGTAAAAAAATTAAACAAAACACTTAAGGAAACCCCAAAAAATCACTTTGAATTTGGGGGCAAAAAAAAAAATGTTGAGGGACAAAGATAAGGTGTTTTTTTCATTGCAGGTGCTTGTGGAAGGTGGATTTTTCATGATTTTTTCAACTTAACTTTAGCAACTTTTAAATATGCTGACCCCCATTTTCAAGTACCCCAAATTTGCCGGGATAACTTATTTTCTGGAAAAAATACTACTGAATACTATTCTGCACCATGTATAGAAAAACGCTATTTAGCAGCTTTTGAGCCCCTTTAAAAACACCAAATACCTTCAGCAAGCCAAATCGGGGGGTACCATAGCTAACCCCCATGTCAGAGCATCTTTTGGAGGTGTCAGGCTGATTTACCGAAATCTGACAGGACTTTCCACCTGTTCAAGTTTCGCCGGGTCCCGTTTTCACGTACTTCCATATTGAATACGGGGTAAAGCGGGAATGGCCGCGATACTTTTCAGCCTACAAAAGACGCGATGTAGGCGAAAAGTCTGGGAGGCAAAAAAGTATCGCGGATCCGCTCTAATTGAATATGGCTATAGGTTTGCAAATCGACATTTTCAGAGCAGAGCAGATTATAGACTGGGTGTTATTGTTAATATACCTCGTATTTTAATGTCAATAGGATTTACACTGATATTTCTGTTAATGTCACATATTGTGTCCTCCCCACTTTTCTTTCGTCTTATTGTTTAATAATTTGCTTATTGACCCACTAGAGTCCGCGTCGAATCAAGTCCTAGTTTGGAATCACTTTGGGGTTCCGAGTCGAATCGAGTCCTGGGTTTTGGATAGCATGTAAACAGGTCTAAAATAGCTGTTTTATCAAATTTTTTATCTTTTTTTATTGATTTTTAATAGATTTTCATTGACTTTTAGAGAATCCAAAACCGAATCCTACCAAAAAACTTGATGCTGGTTTTGCCAAAACCAAAACACTGTGATAAATTAGAACCAAAACCAAAACACTGGGGTCAGTACTAATTACTATTTTCTTCTGCCTACAATGCATCTCCTTTATTTGTCTGAAACAGGTTTTATGCAGAGATTGTTTCCGCCCTTGTCCACTTGCTCTGTGTGCTGCAATATAAAAAACAACTTTTAACTGAAGTTGCTCTACCACTTGCAGACAGTCCAGTATGTATTCTGTTTTCATCCTTCAGCTTGTGGTACTCTTTTTCTGTAGATTTTATAGAACTAATAATCCTAGGCTCCAGAGCACTGATATGTGTCTTCCTATGTTGTGGGTGTCCACCTATTTACATCTAAACATTTTCTTAATTGACATTGTTGGAAGCAGAATAAATAATGCAACTAGACTGTTCTGCTGGTTTCACAAGTTTTTGTTTGCTTCATAAAGAACTAATTTCTTTTATATAATTCATCAAGCTATTAACCCCATCACCTTCCATGGTTCTGACTACACTCCCCAGTTTTGGATGGATCTTTGTACAAATATGAGTTTAGGGTTCCCATTGCCACTCTCAATGTCTTCTAAAGTTTTATTCCTCCATCTCATACTTGCCTACTCTCCTGGAAGTTTCGGAAGGCCCACACCCCCAGAACAGTAGGTGGACCACCTGCATCTCGCCCATGGGGGAGATCATATGAGGAATATGCAGGTCCGAACAGAGGGCTTTATGATGCAAATTGCATCATAAAGCCCCTCCTCATGGACCCGCCACTCATGGCATTTTGTCATGGAGGGAGAGGAGCCTAATGACATGGTGAGTCTAGCCCCACCCCTGCAGCTGTCAGCTGCATCTCCTCTCAAGGCTTCTCATGGAGGGGAGTTGTTTCAAGTAGGCGGGGTTGCTCCATATAGGTTAATAAAAACCACCATCTTGGTTGGCCAACTTCTTCCTCCAAAGTGTGACAGCTTCGAAGATGTTTTTTGCAAAAAAAGAGAAGAGGAACTGCTTTCTCATAGCAAGAGGGACTGTCCTATTAAACTCCTTCCTAGGAAGTCTTCCCCAAATGGGAGTGCATACTCTCTCTCCTTTTCCCAATGATTGTTTTTGACTATACAAAAAAAAAATTTGGAAGGAAGATTTATTAATAAGTCTGCCTTTCCAGCTGGGGCAGGCTTCTTCTTTGTTAGAAAGAAAGATTGAGGCCTGTATCCTTGTATAGATTATTGTGTGACATTCAGTCTCATGGGAGACATTGCAGAGGTTCTCATCTCATCCATTATTTATTTTGTAAACTCAATAAATGTGTTTGGTTACCCGGTCTCTGGCACAGGTCCTGAGATGGATCTGGAAAAAGTATAGACAATTTTTGATTGATCCCAACCTACTGGCTTTAATGCTATTTTTATAAGTTGCAAATAATTATTGCCAATTTATTCTAAGATTTTCTACTATTGTCACCCTTATCACAAGTCACTGGAGGCTTTAAAAGATTTTCACCTTTATATCAACTCCTATTCTTAAGAAAACCTACTGTACCTTCTCAACTATTTTTTCTTGAAGGATCTTTCTACCTGACTGATCTTCCCCTGGAAAGCTCATCAATTCTTTGCCCATAGGCTTCAGCCTGTTGATAAAAATTACGACATAGCTGACAAGCAACTTTTACACATGAAACTTGCTTTACAATGGTCTAGAATTGGCCTTGATTCTTGTCCTTTGGTGGTGAGCTTCTATAATAAGGACCTATGTTTTATTAGGATTCAGTGACAGCCAACTAGCACTCATACACTCCTGGAGCTCAGCTTGACAGCCATTTAGGGTTGGTATGGGTTCTCAATACCGGGAGCAAAATACATGTACCGTTGTGTATCATCTGTATAGCAGTGGTCAGAAAATGTCCTGAAATGACAAACAAAATGGTTATAACCCTACTGTAGTTTTAGCCATCTCCCAAGAATCTGAAAAAAAAAAGGTAAGGTGATAACCCTAGGGCTAATTAATATTGGTGATTATGCAGGTAATTATTGTAAAGGGGTTAATTATATTAAATGGAATAGTGACTATTAAGTAGTTAAACATTTTGAGCAGGGGTTATTTTTTGATCAAGCAATTTTATTGTAAGGTGATCAAAAATACTATGTATTATAATAATATATAGTATGGTGGTCATATTCCGCTGTATTATATGGCAGTCATGGTGATGTTCTTTGTATTATATGGTATTCACTAATGCTGGCTGTATTATATAGCAGTCACTAATGCTGTTTGTATTATATGGCAGTCACTGATGCTGTCTGTATTAAGTGCATAGCTTAAAACTGTCCCACTTTGAGTGGGACTGTCCCACAAAGCCACGTCCCCTTCCTACGAGGTCACTTGCCTTTGGCGGCACAGATAGTCCCTTTTATTAAAACCCATATGCTGGGAGGTAGGTTATATGGCTGCAATATAGGTACAGGATGATGTATATACTGGAATGGGGGAGGGAGGGCATCGGGATGAGTCTTTGTCCTGGTGGGCAGAAAGCATAGCTTTACCCCAAGCTTTTACTGTAAATATTTTGCACTTCAAGTCTACAGAGAAGTGGCTTTTCAAATGCTGTATGTGCCCCACATCTACATGTTCATCATGGGTTAATAAGGAATGTAAGCACACCATGTTACATGCTTTATGGTAAAGCTGATATCTGGACTCCACAGTGTTCAAAACAACAGTGAAGAAAGTTGCTTTTGTTCACAGCATGGCGTCCTGGTCTCTTGTTATATCTTGCTTTCTATTGTGATTTTATCGGTGGACAGTCACAAAGCAATATAAAGTGGCTGCTGGAGAAGATTAGCGTTTTAGTCAATAATTACCATCTCCATCGACTGTCCTGCATTTTCACAATGAAGATATTTATTTGTCAGAACAACATTGGATCTCAGGGAAAATATGCACAATCCATTGAGCAAAGACAGAAGATCCACACAAATCAGGATACACAAAATGTAGCATAGAGTGAAGCATAAAGCAACGTGCTCAGTATGCAGAATATACTGTAGGAATGATAGGAAACAACTCATGGCTGAGCTAGAATACTAGATTAATCTGTGGCGTGAGGGGCCTGAGAGGTGCATATAATGTTGATGCCACATGCAAACAGCAGCTGCTTACAGTCTGCTCATGCACTTGGATCGTACTGCGCATTTGTCCCAATGGTTAATGCTCTAAGATGAAGATGGAAATTACACGCAGAGAGATGCAATTTTTTGTGGCTTTTTCTGAGAAATAACAGGTGGGTGGCTAGCAAGACATGGGCATGTCGCAGTCAGTGAGTGCGGAAAAAGACGCAGCTGCACTGACACCAGAGGCCATGTTCAGAAACTGCATCTACCATAGGGTAGGTACAATCTTATATGTTAAGACCGATGGTGTAACGTTTGTGCGCCTTAGTACATGCAGAGATGGAAAACAACCACTACCAGTAGGCATCTCAGTAGGCTAAAAATAGGTCCTGCCATTTGCAGAAAAATGCAGACGCGGTTGCGTAAAAGGATGAAGTTGTAAGTAACTGCGTCCACCTCTGAATCAGCCCGAATATTTTTTGGGGGGATACAGATCTAATGATTTCATTTAGACATGTGCAGTTCTCTATAGATCCGAATACACCCAAATTTCATGAATCCGGACAGATCCGAGTTACAGTTCTGGGTCCGAACACAGAAGTAAAGTGTTCACGTAAACAATCACCTGAGCTCCTGAGAGGAGCTGGACAAATCCAAGTTGCAATTCTGATCTTCCCGTGATTCGGATTTTAAATCTGAAATTTGGGTTTCAGACTGAAAAAAATTACATGATCCAAAATCAAAACATGAAGATGAATCCAGATCCAAACCAAAACACGGGGGTCAGGGGACATCTTTAGTTTGATTAATTGTATTTTTGTAGATACACTCTTATATTTTTGTTAGAAAGAGTTACAGATGTCTTGGCATAACAAATGTTTAATATATCTGAAGACTGAGAATCATGCACAAAACAACACCAAAAAATCAGTACCTGATACACCAGTACAGTGTTTACAATAGTAATATTCATTATGGGGCTAGGGAAGCAGGAAGGGGCAAGAGGAAAGAAGGAAAGAGCACAGGGGAAAATAAAATCCAATCTTCACACAGTACCATATTCACATTTACAACTGGAAAGGAGAATTGACATAAGGAATGGCTATTAAAAAAATTAGCAAATGGTGGGAGAAGACAGCTAAACCCAGTTGTTAAAGCAATAGAAGTGCAACTGTCAGGACTTTCGACACATGCTCTAAAAAGGGCCCTGTTCTGATGAAGGCTAAAATATAAAGTGATTGTTTACATGAACACTTTACTTCTGTGTTCGGACCCAGCTGAACCACTACTGGCTATTGGGAATCACATTTAAAAAGTGGTATTTAGCAGAGATGGATCCACAAATGCAAAATTCTTGTCCATAGGCTACAATAGATAACAACATCTAGAGATGACCAAGCTCTGAAAGCTAAACTTATGGGAACTTAGTAAATGGTGCTTTTGAGCAGTACCCAACGAAAGCTATGTGGACTGTTTTGTTAGCGTTACGAGGCAAATCGCATAAGATATCTCCCCTTAATTAGTATAACAGCAACAAAAAAATGAAGCTACCCTCCAAAAACAGACCATTTTGTAGGATTAACCACATATTTTAGAATGATAAATGTATAAATGTACCTTAGTCAGACACTGTCTTCCCAAAGTGAAACGAAAGCTAGAAGGACATCCTTACATTCCTTTATTATTCTTAATTCAAATCAGGTCCAAAATGTGTCCAATTCACACCTCAGCACAGAGTTAGGGTGCTTTAGATCATAACGCAGGCGATCCAGTCTCCAATTAACGGAGGAAACAACTACAGTATTTCCATGCACAAGGGATTACCTTCCCCAATAGCAAAGATCTTTTATACCTCCAAATTTGCTAGAGGAGATAAATGTGATAGAGGAGATAAAATGGCTCAACTCCAAAGAACCTCTTCATAATTACCCTGATCTCATCCCAATGACACCCTCGTTTGCAGTACTATGAAATTAAATTAAATGTAATAGGGAGTCCTTTACTCTCCAAAGTTATAACACGTAGGAGATGAGGATGAGAACATTGTAAGCAGAACATTGGGTGTATATGATGCCAGCCAATTAATAACTTTTACCCTGTTATAACAATAATTTGTAACAAGAATACCAATATTGAATCATTGTTTGGCTGGAAAACTGAATCCTACAGTAGGTCCTTATGCCCATCAGGAGAGATTAAGATTTAGTTTCTGTGTGAAAGGGTATGTCACTGTAACCCTGGGCTGAGGTCTTTCATCTGCCAAATGTAATTATTCAGCTATAGTTTATTATTCTCCACCAGGGGTTGGCTTGGGGTGACCCCTAACCCTAGGAATTAGGTCTTGTGGATTATCTTCCCTTTCACCAGTAATTAAAAACTACATTAGGTTCAAAGGATGCAAATGATATTATTCAGCAACACAGTTTTTGTGAAGGTCCCTAAAATTCAACTGTCATGTCATATAGGTAGAAGGTAACTACTGGGATGGGGTGTGTGTGTGCGTGTGTGTGTGTGCAAAATGAGTCTTTGCTCCTAGTGACATAAAGCCTAGTTTCACGTCTGGCCAGGATGATGCAGTTCACAGTGCCACTCCTATGTTTAAAGCAAGGTACATTATAGAAAAATTAAAAAGCTGATCTCTGTAGTCAAGTCTAACCATTGTACATGCTGTACAGGTGCAGTACAATTTTTCCACATTCTGTATGTCAACATTTAGATTATCAACACCTGAATTTCAACATGTTCTGAATGTTGACAATCAGAACGTCAACATGGACAGGAAGTAGACATGGACGGAGGTAGATATGTCACATGCCGACATTGACAATATCGCCATTACCAGAATGTCAACATTGTGAATGTTGTCGGACAGCATGTTGAGCATGCGGATATCCATAGCGACAATGAGTACTGCTGATCCTAACCCTAACCCTCATCACAGGCTAAATCACAATAAATAAAAGTTATTACACACTTGCGGTGCTGTCTGGATAAATCACAAAATAGTTCAATTTTTTGCCATAGATGAATATTTTTCGTGGTATAAATCAGCCAAATTATACAGAAATGATCTTGTAGTCCTTCTCTAGGGAGGAAGTGCCTCTCTTTTCAGCTTTCCGGCATAAACATCACCTATACACGGCCGCGCCACTTCCAGTGATCACCCGAAGTAAACAATAACATTGGCCATCTCCCTCTTTTTCTTTTCAATAAACTTTATTAGAACATAGGCCCATTTTGGCACTAATATACACCCACAGATGACCCGGAAATGGAGAAAATACATGGGACTAGGGGACTAGTTTTAATGCCTCAACCATTGTATTATTATTTTTTATCCCTAATGTCTTTTAAAGTGATTTTTTTTACTGAATAAGTGTATTTATATGCTTTTATGATCATGAACAAAGTTTTTAGACAGATGTTGGTTACACTTCTGGGTCAAGGCAGCTTTTAATAGCCATTACTGAGCCCAATAAGTCCATACAGCCCTGATGAAGAGTGTGATCACTCGAAACGTGTTGGGAGAGCATTATAGGACTTACCAACATATCTTTCAAACTTGACTTGGAACACCCCGTAAATGGCCAAGCTGCTTTGCTTGAAGGGAGGAGGGGAAGGAGTCCAGAAACCTCCCATCATTACTTACTTCCTAGCACCGAGGCTTGGTGCTGATCATGGTACGGGTCCCATTTTTTCTATATTCTGGACTATCTACCTTATTGGATTATTAAAATCATTTATTGTTCTACATTATTTGTTTTATACCATATGGCTATGCTTATAGCCTAATATGTATTTCTATGTGTATTAAATTATTGAAGTTGTGAAGTACTACACTATGTATTGCCCTTTCTTCTACTTTTGAGTGTGAAGGAAAGTGCAGAACCATTTGGGGAGAATCATTCATCTTTCCAAGAAATAACACCTAGAGAAGGACTACAAGATAATTTCTGTATAATTTGACTGATTTATACCAAGAAAAATATTAATCTATGGTGAAAAAGGGAACTATCTTGTGATTTATTCTGACAGTGTTGCAAGTGTGTAATAACTTTAATTTATTGTGATTTAAATGACTTTTTGGTTGTGGTGGACTTCAACTCTTTACACACTTTGGCAGCTACTAGTCAGTGCACCAGTACTTATTCAAAATATTCCTTTTACTCATCACAGGCTAGCCCTAAGTCTTGCCAATACTCTAAAATCATCCTAAGATCTGTCGACACTCACGATGTCTACATTATTTCATGTCATGAATTTAGAAATTCTTTCAATGTTAAAATTCTGAATGTTGACATTCATGCCATGTCAATATTCTTGTGTCGACATTCTGAGTGCTGACTATCTGAATGTCAACATTTCGAAGCTATACCAGGTTTAAATGTATGTCTGGGTCCTGCATCCTATCTTGGGCAGGTGGGTGCAAGACATACTTTGTTATAAAAAAAAGGCTGTAGTGATGGAATATAACTTGTAACTTTAAAACTCCACTGTAAATAATAAACACAAAAAAATATTATACTAAATTTAGATTTCCTATCCCGAACCCACAGGTCATGGGCAGTGGTTATCGGCTTGGCTGTAACACAGACATTTTAGTACAAAAACAAATAATGGCAAGTAGTTCCTGTGACTGTGGCCATTTAAATCCTTCTCTGAATGCTGGAATTGCCCTGTGGGTTGCTGATTAAAGCTTCATTTTATGCAGCTGTTCATATGTCTTACCTGTAACAGCAAAATGATTATATCTTTGCTATTGGTAAAGCATATTTGTGTCATTTTCTATAAATTAATAAATAGGTCTTAAAAATCTCACTATTGAAAGATATAAAAATCAACAGCAGCCCTAGAAATTCAAATTAAATTGGAAACCATGAAATGGAGCACATTTAAATGGCACTGCAGTAAATTTATATCTGTTTCAATTTATGTAATGATTTGCACAGACTGCGTGTGTCTTCCCCAATCTAGAGCAGAACATGATTGCTGGAACAGTATATGTATATGAGCAGAGTAGAGCAGAGTAGAGCAGGGCAGTTATGGCTGTGGGATTTTCTATCTGTATTGCACGGCTCAGAGCTGTTCTTTTGCTGGAGGTCACAGTGGTGATTTGGCAGTGTCTTCGTCCTTGCTGTTTGGATATGGTTTGTAATGAGGTCTAGAGATTCTCTTACACTCTGTTTAAGTGGATATCAATCACGAGGGAGATGTGTTAATCTGAAAAGCTGTCAGCAGGAGCTCCCGGCCTGACAAAGGATCACTGCCTCACTAACAGATTGTCAGGTTTATCTGAAGAATACCACTGTACATTTATCCTGTGCGCATGTATCCTGTCTCCAAATGTGCTAGCAATAGAGGCATTTCTATCTAGAGCTAAAATATAGAATGTCAGATCTGTGACAAGGCAGCACACCATGGTTTATATTAGTGTGACAACCAGACTTCATTCATACCATGTGCTAGCAGCTTCACCATGACCAGTAATAGTGACTGATAGCTAAAACCAACACTAATCACACATGCTATACTGTTGTCAAAGTCTAGGGATTCACAACATTAGAGAACGTATATCAACAAAATAGATCTCAATGCTGTTCAAAATGAAAAGTAGATAAACTTTACTTTGTATTAAATGTGGAACCATACCGGTATATAACTTTTATTCTTAACTATGATACTTCACCTCTAATTATATTTTAGGATTGTACAGTAACCAGGCAGCAGTGTTGCTACTTGTGTTCATAAAGCACAATGTGGCTAGAATCATATTGAAACGGCAGATTATGCATGATTTACGTGTCCCTCCTTTTAAGAAGTTCAAATCAAGGTCGGAATATTATTATTATTATTATTATTATTATTACCAGTTATTTATATAGCGCACACATATTCCGCAGCGCTTTACATAGAATATCTTACCATTCATATCTGGCCCTGCCCCAGTGGAGCTTACAATCTATATTCCCTATGATATGTACATACACCCTATGGTCAATTTTTTTTTTTTTTGTGGGGAGCCAATTAACCTACCTGTATATTTTTTGGAGTGTGGGAGGAAACCGGAGTACCCGGAGGAAACCCACGCAAGCACAGGGAGAATATACAAACTCCGCACAGTTAGGGCCATGGCGGGAATCAAACTCACGACCTCATTGCTGTGAGGCAGTAACGCTAACCATTACACCATCTGTGCTGCCCTAGGAGATGAGGGTCCCGTGTGTGTCTTGCCTGCACATACACCAAATACACTTTGGGCAAAATTTACTAAGTGGCAGTTTGACGGTGGGTTGGTGGTGGTTTCTATTCTATTCTAAACTACAGGGGCTTTGGTGGCAGTTTTGCAGCAGTTTCTAAATGACAGCCCTCTTCTATTCTATTCTAAAATGTGTTTTGACTGTGGTTTGGTGGCGGTTTTGCTATCTGCACATTTAGTGTGTCTATCATATGGCACACAAGATTATTTATTAAAAATTGTCACTTTTATTAGATATACATCAAAATGTACTGATGCGGGACATGACCAGCGAAATAGAGGTTAAAAATAGACTCAATAGGGTGATAAGGAATAATCAGAAATGTGAAATAAAATAATAAAGTATCCACACTGTGTGACCTCCTCCTTGTTAAAATAATTCTATCTGTGAATATTTCAATTAAATTTTCATCCTATTACATTTCTTTAGATTGGCAACATGTAATTATATATAGTAAAGAACCTTACTTATGGAGTGCTAGGTAAATAACCACAAAATTAACAGTGAATTTCCTAATTTTAGTTGTCACTGATATATTTATTTGTTTATTGTGGCTTATTATTTATCACAATATTGTCCACATATAAAGTGGTTATAGTATTGCACTCAAATAAGGTCTATTATTATAAGACTTAAGTAATCAAGGGTGTCTTTATTATGATTACCCTTGTAGGGTCACAGCTTGTGTGCAATTACTACGCATATCAAGGGATTTGCAGGGTTAAATCCAAGGTCTCAAGAGATTCCCCTAGAGTAGTTATAAAGATATTTTATCCCAGTATAATTAAGTCCACAAATGTGGATGGGCTATATAGCATTCAGATATTATAGTCAATTAATTGCACACAGTTCCTTTTTAAAAATAAACAGAACTATTAGCTATGTGACCAGTGCAGCTCTGTTCTCAATCAAAGTGCTGCCTGAATACAATGTTGCACAGTAACAAGATTGTGTAGCATTTGAGTTCCACTCGTGTTACATATCTTCCTGCTTAGCAGGGTTTTTACAGTCAAATCATATTCAACATATCAATTGATGCCATTTCATTATAACAATTAGACATATACGAGGTTCACACAGCGGGCGTGCCGACGCACGTTTCGCTGTTATGTTAGCTTTATCAAGGCAAGACGATTGACCTTCTAGTCTCAGACTATATTCCTGTTCACCGGCCAATCAAATCCTATGGTCCAGTAATGTGATTGTATTAGCCAATCCTGGGCCGTCTGTCATTGCTGCTAGGAATTCGGTCTCACATCCAGTGAGTATTATGATTAGAGTGACTGCTAGTAGTAGGTGTGTTATCGTACACCAATCAGATCCCTGGAAAAAACATATCTATACATTCTAGTGATCATACCAGTTCCTAGTGTCATAATTGCAATAGTGATCGTGATTCACCTTTAATCATCAGTGAATGAATTCTTACATTCATTCACCTAAATCAATGCTCCTAAGGTAAGTATATTATACATCATGATGTTATCTCGCAATAACTGCTAGTAGTAAGTGTGTTATCGTACACCAATCAGATCCCTGGAAAAACGTATCTGTGCATTCTAGTGATCATACCATTTCTTAGTGTCATAATTACAATAGCAATCATAATTCACCTTTAGTCATTAGTGAATAAATTCTTACATTCATTCACCTAAATCAATGCTCCTCAGGTAAGTATATTATACATCATAATATTATCCCAAGGAAACCTGCCGATTTCCATATTTCAAATAAAAAAATATATATATATCTCATTAGTGTGTTTTATTTATTTTATTAGTTATTATTAAGCTAATAAAGTCAAGGAAAAAAATATATATAAACTATTATATTATTATAATTAGTGTAATATTTAATTTATTCTTATTACCTTCTGACTAATATTATCAGATAAACACAAGGATTGTCAAAATATTTTTCCATTAGAATACAAGTGACTATATAATATTTATTATTATTTTCTACTTATTCATTTATTATTTTTAAATAATCACATCATTCATTATCATGTACACATGTATCACTATATATTATTACATTTTCTCTAAATAGTACCCCTTTCTTTATGAATAGGGGTCGACTAATATATTCACAATGTCAATATACAATCCTCATTATATAAGGATCACTAGTCACTTGTATTCTAGTTCAATTTTTATAATGGAATATGGTTAGCTTTAAGGATATTCTGAATTACATTTTGTCATATTGATACAGGTATTGCCCCTATAATGGAATATTTTGACAATCCTTGTGTTTATCTGATAATATTAGTCAGAAGGTAATAAGAATAGATTAAATATTACACTAATTATAAAAATATAATAGTTTATGTATTTATTTTTTTCTCCTTGACTTTATCAGCTTAATAATAACTAATAAAATAAATAAAACACACCAATGACATATATATTTTTTATTTGAAATATGGAAATTAATCTAGGTGATTTAGGTGAATGAATGTAAGAATGAATGTAAGAATTCATTCACTAATGATTAAAGGTGAATCACGATCTCTATTGCAATTATGACACTAGGAACTGGTATGATCACTAGAATGTATAGATATGTTTTTCCAGGGATCTGATTGGTGTACGATAACACACCTACTACTAGCAGTCACTGTAATCATAATACTGATTGGATGTGAGACCGAATTCCTAGCAGCAATGATAGACGGCTCATGATTAGCTAATACAATCACATGACTGGTCCATAGGATTTGATTGGCCGGTGAACAGGAATATAGTCTGAGACTAGAGGGGCAATCGTCTTGCCTTGATAAAGCTAACATAACAGTGAAATGCGCGTCGGCACGCCCGCTGTTTGCACCTCGTATATGTCTAATTGTTATAAAGAAATGGCATCAATTGATATGTTGAATATGATTAGACTGTAATAACCCTGCTAAGCAGGAAGATATGTAACACGAGTGGAACTCAAATGCTACAAAATCTTGTTACTGTGCAACATTGTATTCAGGCAGCACTTTGATTGAGAACGGAGCTGCACTGGCCACATAGCTAATAGTTCTGTTTATTTTTAAAAAGGAACTGTGTGCATTAAAGTGAATATAATATCTGAATGCTATATAGCCCATCCACATTTGTGGACTTAATTATACTGGGATAAAATATCTTTATTAACTACTCTAGGGGAATCTCTTGAGACCTTGGATTTAACCCTGCAAATCCCTTGATATGCGTAGTAATTGCACACAAGCTGTGACCCTACAAGGGTGATCTTAATAAAGACACCCTTGATTACTTAAGTCTTATAATAATAGACCTAATTTGAGTGCAATACTATAACCACTTTATATGTGGACAATATTGTGATAAATAATAAGCCACAATAAACAAATAAATATATCAGTGACAACTAATATTAAGAAATTCACTGTTAATTTTGTGGTTATTTACCTAGCACTCTATAAGTAAGGTTCTTTACTATATATAATTACATGTTGCCAATCTAATGATATGTAATAGGATGAGAATGTAATTGAGATATTCACAGATAGAATTATTTTAACAAGGAGGAGCTCACACAGTGTGGATACTTTATTATTTTATTTCACATTTCTGATTATTCCTTATCACCCTATTAACTATTTTTAACCTCTATTTCGCTGGTCATGTCCCGCATCAGGACATTTTAATGTATATCTAATAAAAGTGACAATTTGTAATAAATAATCTTGTGCACCGTATGATAGACACATTTTCTCTCTTTTTGGTCATTTAATATATTTTGTGTCAGTTGGCAGCACCCCACAAGTTATATATATACAAATAGGGGGCCTATGTTGTATATATTGATGTGTGCAAATGTTTATGTGCTTCTGTATTTTTATCTGCAGATTTACTAAGGCCAAAACCGCTGCAAAACTACCTAGAATAGAAACCGCCGTCAAACTGTCGCTTAGTAAATTTTGCCCTTTGTCACTGTGCCAGAGTCTACTGGTACTAGGGACATATCTCTAATGGGTGCAGGGTGTGCGGTGCACATGGGGCCCTTGGACCAGGGGGCCTACACCGCACAGACCTGCACCCATATTTAGTTACCCTTACTTTTCTACAGTCTTGCAGAGCAGCAAAAATCACAGGGAAAATGGCAACGGCCATTTTCCCGGTGGCTAGTACATGCGCAGAAAGATGTCCTTAGGAATAAGGTGCAGGCATGGCCGGACTTGCCATCTAGCAAATGCCAGAAGGGCCCATGGTCAGATGGGGTGGTCTGGATGTCCGCAGGCCCCCCGACAGCACTGCCTCTTGGGTGGCCCTACACTATACACTGCACTATAGTGACAGCATTCTGCAGCAGCCGGGCATGAAATGTGTGGTGGCAGGGGAGAATCTGAGCAGACGGCTGGACATTTAGGCATCTCCTGTGACCTGGCGTGCAGGGCTGCCCGGCAGCACTACCTCCCGGGCAGCACTGTGCTCAGTGGGTGGAGGTTCATGTGTGGTCGTGTAGTGACATCATGACGTGGCCAGACAAAGGTGTGAGCAGCCGAGGACGCATCTTCCAGCTCTCTCAGTGCGTGCAGCATCAGGCCTGGGCAGGCATGGTCATGAGGAGACCAGCGGCGGCCGTAAGAAGCAGGGTAGCCAGCAGCACCCGCAAAGCAGCCAGCATAATGTTCTGGGGGACATTACTGTGTGGCATAATGTTCTGGGGGTCATTACTGTGTGGCTTAATGTGTTCTAGGGGGGCATTACTGTGTGGCTTAATGTGTTCTAGGGGGGCATTACTGTGTGGCTTAATGTGTTTTAGGGGGCATTACTGTTTTGGCATAATGTGTTCTCGGAGACAAAACTGTTTTGGCATAATGTGTTCCAGGGGGAATTACTGTTTTGGCATAATATGTTCTAGAGGCATTACTGTTTTGGCATAATGTGTTCTAGGGGCATTACTGTTTTGGCATAATGTGTTCCAGGGGGAATTACTGTTTTGGCATAATATGTTCTAGAGACATTACTGTTTTGGCATAATGTGTTCAAGGGAGCATTACTGTTTTGGCATAATGTAGAAGGGGCACCACTGTGTGGCGTAATGTGACGAAAGGGCACTACTGTGTGGTGCTTCTGTGTGGCATAACGTGATGAAGGGGCACTGCTGTGTGGCATTATGTGATGAAGGGTCACTGCTGTGTGGCGTTATGTGATGAAGAGGCACAACTGTATGGTGTAATGTGGCGAGGGGCACTAATGTGTGGGGTAATGTTATGAAGGGGAAATAATTTGCATTCAGGGTACTATTTTGTGGTCGTACCCCTACCCAGTGAGACCACATTAATTTTTTTTGGTCATCAAGTATCATCTATGGGTGCAGGATGTGCGGTGTGGGCCCCCTGCACCGCACACCCTGCACCCATTATAGATATACCCATGATCCAAGTGCAGCAGATATCATTGATATGTCCTGTGTTAGTCAAACTAACGTTGCAGATTGAAGTTCCAATTATAATCAGTGGAGACTACTACAAACAGCTGGGGGCCCAACCACAATGACCCGATCACTGTAGCCTCCCCGCGCACCTGCCACAAGGTTGGAGAGCCCCAGATGTTTTTTTTTTTAAAGTTGCCACAAATGTGCTCTATCTATTCAGTTGCAAAAGCAGCCATCATAACTTTTAGTGCGGACTTGCACAAGTCCTATCCTTGGTGCAGGAGAACCATCTGGAATCAGACGGATCTTTAAGGACACGCAACTCTGAATAGCTGGAAATTCTGTCTACACACCCATGGAACACTTATACTATGTGAAAATGCCCAGTTGTTGCCAAGTTTTACCCTCTAAACTGCATGTGGAGATACGGTTGAAATATGTATGTATTGCCCATAGTGGCTTAAAGTTGCTTACGCACAACAACGGAGCAAAATAGCAAGGTGCAACTCTGAATCAGGCCCTATGTTTTGAAAGTAAAAGTCTAAAACCAATTAGTTTGCCATTAAAGTCACAACCTAGCATCTCTGGTACACTGAGAATGGGTTTTCAATGCGACTGCAATGAGAATAAGACACAAAATTTAAAGAAAAATACAGTACTCTACTACTTTCAGAGCATCTCAGTTGTGTGGCCATCTTGTGCCATATGAAGTACTGACAACCAGTAAGTGAGGTGGGCTACATCTCTAGTTGCTACTAGGCAGTCACTTGGACAGTGCAATTGATCAGCTGCTAGTCTCCAGGTAATTTTTTCTGATTCTTGTGTTTGATTCTTTAATATGGCTATTTCCTGAAGAATAACCATAGAAGACCAATCAGGTAAAAGCATACTTCCCAAATGTCCAAATTTTGGCGTGACAGTTCTGATTTTTGGTCACTGTCCTAACATCCCATCTGTAGTGTCCTAGGGGGAAAAGGTTGGGAGGGAGCTTGGTCTCACCGCTGCTCTTTACAAGTTGAGGAAACAGGTTATACTGTACCTTTGCTTCAGAAGCAGCTCAAGCTTTTGCTCTACTTTCATTACCTTGTAGTTTTAGAAGAGCCACACATTTCAGTATTGCAGTAGAAAGCAATAAAGCATCATATAATTGTATGTTGGTCCATTTTTAATTTGTGTGTCCCCTGAAGCAAGGAATCTTTTTTTATTTCCATAATTGTTCATAATTGTATACTAAGCCAAATGCGGGAACGAGAATCAATAAACATATTAGCAGACTTTTCTGATCTAGGAATACTCGTACACGCAGGGCTAAAAATAGTTCAACTACCTGTGCTGAATGTATAGAGGGTAAGTGATTGCTTTTAATGACTTCATGCTGAGAAGAGCACACAGTGTGTCTTGACAACAAAGTGCAATGTTTGTCTCAAAGACAGAAAACATCTACATGTAGAACAACGTATGAATTAGAGATGTGCGCCGGACCATTTTTGCTGCTTTTGGTTTGGATCGGTATCTCCTTCGTGTTTTGGATCTGGATTTAGTTTTGTAAAAACGCCCTTGTGTGTTTTGGTTTTGGATCTGTATTTTTTAAAAAATTATAAAAAACGGCTAAAATCACATAATATTGGCCTGTTGTTGTTCCTACAGTATTATTAACCTTATTAACAATTACTTTTAGGCATTTCCAGTAAATTTTAACCATCTCACAATATTGTTTTCACTACTTTTCACCAATATAGGCCAAAGGCTGCAGCAAGCTGGCTGGCTAAAGTCAGCGGCAGAGCAGCGGCACAACCGCACTGCAGTTTAAAAAAATATTGGACATCTATTAAGCATTACAACACAGAAGTGGCAGACAGGATGGCAGTTTAATAAACTATAAAAATGTCAGTCAGCAATGCCCCAAACAGCGCATAATGCAAAGAAAATAGGTGCAAGATGGAATTGTCCTTGAGCCCTCCCACCAACTCTTATGTTGGATATTAAAAAAGACATGCAGTTTAACAAACCAAGCACTTTTTAGTGACAAGAACTGACACTTTTGTGGCTGAAGTGATTAGTTGATGATGAGATTGAAGTGATTAGTTGATGATGAGGTTGAAGGCTGAAGTGATTAGGTTGATGATGAGGTTTTTTTGGTCAGTGGAGATTGCTTGTGCTGGTCCAAACTGCTATAAGCTGATACTGGACTGCATGTTATTAATTGACAAATTATTATAATTTTGTTAAATAAATTGCATGAACTCGCTGCAAATGACATATCAGGAAAGAGGTGCCTAGATGGATAATGTCCCTATCTCTACTAACTTTGGCTTCACTAATGGTACAGATGCCTTCACAACTGTTGTCAGGATTTGGGCTAAAATAATTCCACCCCCAAGATGTGGCTTTTCTTGTCTTATGCCCAGGCATGACAATGGCTTTCTTTTTATCATGAGCAAGAACTGCTGCCACTGGTAGCTGAATTACACAAACCACATCCTCATCATCAACATCCTTTATAGCATAAGATAGGATACAAATATCCCCCTCATCCTCCTTTGCACTTCCTCCACACTATCATCCTCAATTTTTATTATTTCACCATCTAATACTAGCACAGCCATCATGGCAGCAGTGATCCGCTGTGCAATTGGATGACAGCTGTCATACATGCTTCCTCTATCAAAGTATTGTTTAACAGTTAAATGTTTTTTAAACTACTACTAGTAGTCTTCTTGGTCCCTTTCTGGGATGAAGATCCACCTCCAGTAACAGCAGGCTTAGTGCTCAATGATTTTTCTGAGGAATCCTGGATAAGGGAGGAGTCCCCTAGCCTTATCCTGGATGCAGAACTACCACTGATCATTAGTGAGGATATTGATGATGAAGGTGTTGGTGGTGGAGATTGCAGCTGCTGGGATCTAGCTGAGGGAAGGGAGCTAACTGGTGCTGGACTGTCTGTTGTTATTTTTTTAGCACCAATTTCTGATTTTCCCAAAAATGTTCCGTGAACTCACTGAAAAATACGTAACAGGGATGAGGTTCCTAGATGGTTAAGGTTCCTACCTCTACTTACTGTGGCTTTGCAAATGCTACAGATGGCTTGACAATTGTTGTCCGGATTTGGGTAGATATAATACCACATATAAGAAGTGGATTTTTTTGTCTTATGCCCACGCATGACAATGGGCTTTTTCTTATCATGGGCAACAACTGTTTACACTGGTGCTTGATTTACACAAACAACATACTCATTATCATCAACATCCTTATTAGCGTCAGCTACACAAATATCCTCCTCATCCTGTTGAACTTCCACAGCAGCATCCTCAATTTCAATGTCAGCATGTTGACTTGTGCTGCTCATCCCCACATTTGCAGAGGGCACACAAATGGTGTTAGGAGGCTCCTCTTTGAATACAGTATTGAAAAGTTCATGCTAACACATGGCACCCGCAGACACACTTAGACTCTCCTCAGGGATTTGTGACATTTCTAAACACACAGTTGGTTCCTGTGCTTTAACGGTTTTAATTTTTTTGTAACTTCTACAGGGAAAAGGGCTTACATCATCATAAGAGGCAGAACCAGCAGTCATAAATAAAGGCCTTAGCCTTTCCTTGCCACTTTGTGTGGTAAAAGGCATATTGCAAATATTATATCTTTCTGCAGCTTTCATTCCCTGTTGGTATAAACATATTAGCAGACTTTTCTGATCTAGGAATACTCGTACATGCAGGGCTAAAAATAGTTCAGCTACCTGTACTGAATGTATAGAGGGTAAGTGATTGCTTTTAATGACTTCATGCTGAGAAGAGCACACAGTGTGTCTTGATAACAAAGTGCAATGTTTGTCTCAAAGACAGAAAACATCTACATGTAGAACAACGTATGAATTAGAGATGTGCGCCGGACCATTTTTGCTGGTTTTGGTTTGGATCGGTATCTCCTTCGTGTTTTGGATCTGGATTTGGTTTTGTAAAAATGCCCTTGTGTGCTTTGGTTTTGGTTTTGGATCTGTATTTTTTTTTTAAATTATAAAAAACGGCTAAAATCACATAATATTGGCCTGTTGTTGTTCCTACAGTATTATTAACCTTATTAACAATTACTTTTAGGCATTTCCAGTAAATTTTAACCACCTCACAATATTGTTTTCATTTCTTTTCACCAATATAGGCCAAAGGCTGCAGCAAGCTGGCTGGCTAAAGTCAGCGGCAGAGCAGCGGCACAACCGCACTGCAGTTTAAAAAAATATTGGACATCTATTAAGCATTACAACACAGAAGTGGCAGACAGGATGGCAGTTTAATAAACTATAAAAATGTCAGTCAGCAATGCCCCAAACAGCGCATAATGCAAAGAAAATAGGTGCAAGATGGAATTGTCCTTGAGCCCTCCCACCAACTCTTATGTTGGATATTAAAAAAGACATGCAGTTTAACAAACCAAGCACTTTTTAGTGACAAGAACTGACACTTTTGTGGCTGAAGTGATTAGTTGATGATGAGGTTGAAGTGAGGTTGAAGGCTGAAGTGAAGTTGATGTTTTTTTCTTTACCACTGTAAAAGATTGCTTCTTTGATTTTAGATGCCCTGACTTAAGCCCTCTGTTTGCTTGGGCATCGGCTTTAGTAGATGACGTTGACAGACTAGTATCCTCATGACTGGTGGCAGCAGCTCCAGCACTAGTATGTGGTTCCTGCTCTCCCCTCAACTGATCATTCTCCATATCAAAAAACACGAATAAAGTGGGATACAACACACACCACAATTTGTACCAACATTTTTTATTTTTAACTTTAACATTATTTTAAAGTTTGTTCACAAATGACAATGCTTATGTTAATGCACTGGGGTAGAACCTACAGCATCAATACTTGTATGAAGATTACACTGTGGCCTGAATGACCTACAGTGTCACAATATTTTTATGAATATTACACTGCGTTACGGATGGCAGAGTCACAATACTTGTATGAATATTACACTGTGGTATAAATGACCTACAGCATCACAATACTTTTATGAATATTACACTGTGGTGTGGATGGCAGCATCACAATACTTGTATGAATATTACACTGAGGTGTGGATGGCAGCATCACAATACTTGTATGAATATTACACTGTGGTATGAATGATTTACAGCATCACAATACTTTTATGAATATTACATTATTATGGTATGGCCAGCAGCATCAAAGTGCTTATATGGATACGCTGGGGGGAGTATGGCATACAGTGTCACGGTACTTATACGGATACACTGGGGTACAACACAAAAAAAATCTTTTTAACTTTTAGTTACTTTTTTTTACAGCCAATGGAGCTGACAGCACACACCTGGATGGGCAACACAGCCCCCCCCCCCTCCTGGACAGAGCACAGCACACCCCTGTTTTGGACAACAGCCCTCTGGACAGAGCACAGCGACAGCACACCCTTACATTGGTCACACAGCCCACCCTGGGCAGAGCACAGCACACCTCTGTTTTGGACAACAACCCCCTGGACAGAGCACAGTGAGAACACACACCACTGGATTGGACACGGACACACAGCCGCCCCTGGAATGGACGCGGAGCACAGTTATAGCACAGAACGGGACTCAGCAACGAACTGGCACTGATCACCGCGGGGAGGGACTTATATACAATCCAAAACCCGCAAGAATCTGACAGCGGGAGGATGATGTTTTGCCTCGTTTTTGATTCCAAGTCAGGTGAGAAAACCCAAGCCTGACTCTGATCCTACTTGGATCCCCTATGTTCGGGTGGGTCCGGTTCTCAGAGAACCAGATGCGCTTATCTCTAGTATTAATTATGTAAAGTGTGTCTTTGAGATGTTGTATGTGAGGTATGGTCTATAAATTGCACTGTTGTTCATTTTCACTAGGACAAGATAAAAATATATGCAGGATGTGTGGTTGTAATGACATTTTCCACTGACATTGGAAAGATGTTGTGTTTTGGTCTTAAACACAAGGGCAGCTAGTGCATGTGGTACTGAAAGAGGTGACCCTAATAGTAGTGGGACAATATATTTGTTTCTATTTCCATATTGTGTAATTAGGCCTAATGCAAGCACAAGCTTTTCATGACAGAACAGTGTAATAATTTTAATGTGATCAGGTAATAGCAAAGCAGTCACAGAAGGGTTTATTTATGAGAAAAAGAAAGCCCTATAAGTATCTCACTCCTACTGGGTAAGATTATATGATGTTCCTAGTTGGCTGACACTGGAATATAAACAAGAATCCACTAATAAGAGTAGTTATACATACCTAAAAAGATACTACAAATGAGGTGTGGCTATCAAATAATGAAACTGATGCTATAATTTATGTTTCATTATATTAAGTACATTTTAACTCTGTTCCCCTTCTATGTACTCCCCTTCTGCATCCATACACTGATGCATTCTTATTTTCCATTGGTCAAAGCCGTGTTACAGCTCATTATCTGTCAGCTGTCTCAACAGTTCCATTGTTTTCTTCTTTACCTCAGTAACTGATGCAAACGAGTTACCTTGAGTACAGATTTGACTTTAGGGAAAAGACGAAAGTCACACGGTGCTAGGTATGGTGAGTATGGAGAGTGTTCTAGCACTTCAATCTGTTTCTCAGCCAAAAACTGCTTCACAGAGAAAGCTGCATGGGCTAGTGCTTTGTCCTGATGGATGATGAAACCATTTTTTTCTGATTCTTTCCAGCAAATTTGCTAAAAAAATGTTGTAGTAATGTTGATCCACTGTTGCGCTTTCTGGCACCCAGTCTTCCAAAATAACACCCTTGATATCAAAGAGAACAATTACCATGGCTTTGAATTTGCGTGCTTCCTTCATTCTTGGTGATGATGGTATTTCCAGTGCATAAACTGGCATTTTGTCTAAGGATCATACATCTAAAAATTCTAAATCTGCTTTAATTTGTTCCAAAATGTCTGTACAAATTTGCTTTCGATTTTCTTCCTGCTTGGCAGTGAGAAGCCTTGGAACCATCTTAGCTTAAACTTTTGTCATGTCGACAGTCAATTTGAACAATTTTTTTGTTTATTTTGTTTTTTTATGTGCAAGGTCTTCAGGGACATTCCTCACCTTCGACATCCTCTAATTATTTTGTGACACTCAAACCAGGGCCGGATTAAGGGGGGGCGAGAGGGGCGATCGTCCCTGGGCCCCCACACCCTGGCTTGGACTGGGCTGCTGGGGTATTCCCCGGTGGGCCCCACCGACTGTAAGCCCCGCCCCCTACCGCTGGAGGGCGTGGCCTATTGCGCTGCCAGTGTCTGCAAGGTAATCCCTTTTACACAACAAGGATGCAAGGCAGGGGGCCCCCAACAACGAATAATGTTTTCTTTTTCTTTTTTGAAACCCTTGTACTCACACTGCAGCACTCGGATGGAGGGAGCGGAGCCTTCAGTTTCGGGGGGAGGGACCACTGTGCACTTCAGCCTCTCTGACTGTCCCTGTTGGCTGCAGTGCTTGCTTAGACAAGCTGTCACAGGAAGGTGGGGGCGAGCTCTGAAAGAGTGACCAGCGCGGGAGATTTCTAAATTGTGAGAGCATGAGCAGCAGCTGCAGCATCAGCACTGCAGGGAGAAGGAGCAGCCTGGAAGAGCCCATTATCAGCCAGGGAATGGAGAGCTCTGTGCCAGCCAGTGTGGTTGCAGTAGTGTATATTGTATCTGCGGCTGATCCAATCTCCCCCCCTCTGCAACCCAGAGTCTGTGCCACGGGGAACAGCGCAGGGACACAGTGCAGGACATTACTGGGTGAAGTATACTAGTTGTTACCCTGGCTGACTCTCTCTCTTGCCTTCAACTCTCTCTCTCTTGTCACTACCCCTCTATATCTTGTGTCTGTCTCTCTTGTCCCCGCCTCTCTCTTGTTACTACCCCTCTATATCTTATATCTCTCTCATCCCCACCTCTCTCTCTCTCTCTCTCTCTCTCTCTCTTTCTCTCTTCCCCATCTAGGTCTCTTGTCCCTCCTGTCTATTTGTATTATTTATTTATTTATTTTTATACTGTTTTCTTTTTAATGTTATTTTATGCATTAGCAGTGGTGGCCCATTTATTGCAAAGTGAATGGTAGGGGGCCAGAGAGCTGCCTCCCATTGGTTAAGTTTATACCCAGTCCCCTTTTATTGTGGAAAGTAAAGTTACTCTCATGAGGTGACCTGGGGACGGGATGCACCCAGGGCCGGCTCCAGGCACACTCCAAGCGTGCGGCTGCACATGGGTCCAGGTGTAAAAGATCTCCGCCCACCCGCAGCTGTAATTATTAATCTCAGTGGGAGGCCGCAGTGAAGGAAGGGGCGGAGGGAGAGCACAGGACGGCGCTGGGTGCCGAGACACCTAGCGCCTGCACTGGATGC
This sequence comes from Taudactylus pleione, assembly GCA_031769625.1. Taxonomy (NCBI): domain Eukaryota; kingdom Metazoa; phylum Chordata; class Amphibia; order Anura; family Myobatrachidae; genus Taudactylus; species Taudactylus pleione. The sequence continues at coordinate 2,892,987 of JAUIMM010000017.1, read as the reverse complement.
ACCATAGGGAGAAATGCGGTACAGCCCCAAAAATGCAGGTTTGACCGCATTTCTCATGTGCACCAAGCCCTGAAGTGCACTTGGTTGCTGTGGGTAACACCATCTTCCTGATGGTGTTACCCATAGAAGCCAATGGGCTTCTTTCCACAGAGTTCTGTCAGAGGGATCTGATTGGATCCCTCCCAGCACCCCCCTATGGCATGCGCAGAAGGATGCCAGAGGGATTTCGTGGGTCATAGACCCAGAAGCCACTCCGCCGCAAAAGGCCGCTCTTACCGACAGAGTGGTCCTTTGCGGGGATCGTCATGCATACTGGCGTTACCAATGCCAGCATGCATGCGATGACCGGCGGAATGCATCGCATCGCGAGTGCGTTGTGTCATGCATTCCGCCCCTGGGCAGTTATTCGTCTTTCCTTCTGGTGGCTGGCCTCACCTTTTCAGCTTTGTGCTGCCTCCCTTCTGGGGGCCCCTACCATTGCATTCCCCTGTGGGCCCTTCATGCCCCAGTCCGCCACTGCCCACATCCATCGGGGTTAAAGTGAACCGGAGGAGACGGAACCAGTTCCGCCTCCTCCGGCCAACCCAACCCCAGCGCCGCAGGGAGGCACCATTTGCCAGACGCTGAGATTGTAATCAGCAGGTGCCCAGCTCCCTCCCCGCAGCGGCAGCCAGAGACTGGAGCTCACTCGTGAGCTCCGGCACACGCAGTGCACTATGGGAGAGACGTCATGATGACGTCTCTCTCCCATGGTGCAGAGGAGCAGCCGGGCGGCGTGGACGTGGACTTCAGCGGCAGCGGGAGCAGGGCTTAAGGTAAGTAATAGCTCTTTTTTAATTTGTAGTGCAAGCGGCTTTTTGTACTGGGGGCATTACTTGGGGAGGGGGGCATTACACCTGGGGGCATTACTCGGTGGGGAGGGGGGGCATTACACCTGGGGGCATTACTCAGGGGGAATTAATATTTGGGGCACCACTTCTGGGGGCATTACTATTGGGGCTCTACTACTTGAAGGCAGGGCATTACTACTGGGGCACTACTACAGAGGGAGCATTACTATTAGGGGCACTAATACAGGGGCATTACTACAGGGGGTATTACTACTGGAGCCACTACCACAGGAGGCACAACTACAGGGGTATTACTATTGGGCACACATAGGGGGCATGACTACTGGTGGACATTACTATTGGGGAACAACTACAGTGGTATTACTACTGGGGGTATTTATACAGGGGGCACAACTACTTGGGGCATTACTACTTGGGGCATTACTTATTGCAGCATGACTACTTGGGGCATGACTACTTTGGGCACTATTAATGGGAGAATTGCATAAAGGGCACCACTACTGTGGGCACTGACACTACTGAGATCCCCACTTTGCATACCCCAAGTTCGTCACATTTAATACAGGCCCCCACATGTTTGTTGCCCAGGAGCTCCCACAGACCTTAATCCGGCCCTGACTCAAACACACGTGCATGTAACATACAATCTGCCCTGTAAGCTTCGGTTAGCATATGGAAAGATTCAGTGGGCATTTTGTTCAGTTTAACTAAAACTTTTAGGTTAACAAGTTGATCTACTTTAAAACTAAGCATTTTTTATGGTGCACAGGAAAAACACAACTTCTTCAAATGCTGTGTGACAGCAAATGATCTGGGCAAATGAGGTGAAACTTGCAAAACCATTTTGGGATAGGCCAAGGTCAATGTTTCCCCACTCCCTTTTAACTCACAAAGTAAGGTTCATTTTTTACAAGAACAATCTTGTTATTTAATAGCCACATCTTGTATGGTACAAATTGATCTTCGACAAAAAAAGCAACACAGTGGTCTCTCCAGAATACTTTGTACACAACCTTTTGGGTTAATGATGATACTGTTAAAGATGTAAAGGAAAAATGTGTGCCAGCATATTCTTTATATTAGATCCCTTCTTAAAAAAATATTTTATCTTTAGAAAGTTGATAACATTTAACATTGGTATTTAAATGCTAAAACAAATGCTATATTCATGTCTGATCTTGATTTACAATTTTAATTTTACACCATATAAAATGAGCAAGCATATCTAATTCTCTAAGCCTTTATTGGCTTTTAGTACTAGAATGGGCAGCACAGATAGTGTAATGGTTAGCATTACTGCCTTGCATGCACTGATGTCTTGTGTTTGAATCACACCATGCCCTAACTATGTGAAGTTTGTATATTCCTCCCGTTCTTGAGTGGGTTTTCTCCGGGTACTCAAGTTTCTTCCCACATTCCAAAAATATAGTGGCTATTGACAAAAAATTTGCCCTAGTGTGTGTGCATGCATGTGCTAGGGAATATAGACTGTAAGCTCTAGGGACTGATGTGAATGGCCAAATATTATATGTAAAGTGTTACATTTAGTTGTGTGACTGTTTTCTAATTCCTCAACATTGTCAATCATGATCCCAGTACTGTGAGGACAATGTCCAAGGAAATAACTGACAGTTAATTAAATTATAAACATTTGTGTTCATATACAAAACAAAATCTAGTGTTATGCTTAAACTGCATACCAGATAATAAAATCATCTATATAATGTGCAGTAGAGTGCCAGACTATCCCCCCAGTCACTATTCAACACATACCATATAAGGATACAGAACTTCCCATGTGGAAGTTAGTGCATCAGGGGCGAATCAGGTGCCCATGGCCAATCCCAGCACTTTTAAATAATAATGGGTTGATTTAGCAAAGTTTCTAATTTTTTGAAACAAAATGTTTGATGCCAAGTGGAATCATATTAAAGTTAATGCTTTGATTCCAAAAAGTTTACAAGGTTATAATCCAGGAACTACGGTATGCTTTTCATTAGGATAGCACTAAAGAACAGGTGGTATATGTACTAATTGGCAAATACAGCAATTATTCGCAGGTTTGACTGATAGTTTATAAATGGCAACATTAACTAATGTTAAATCAGGCTTGTTTGAGATTGATTCCTGTTTTAAAGCTATCAATCAAAGCTGCCAATGAGCAGAGGCCATTACCGCCCATATTACTATTAACATATTAGTACAAACCGCCCATTAGTACATATACATCCAAATTTCTTTTTTCACCAAAGTTCCCTTTATAAGTCTGGATGTATGAATTTCTAAAGGATTATATATTACCAGGATGGGAAAAAGGCTGGAGGCTGGATTAGAATACATTTTACTGCACATATTTCGATAAAGTTATCTTTTTTTTAAAAAAACATCTGCACAGTATTACAATTACCGAATATGTGTCAATAACTGAATATCTATAATAATTTCTTAGACTTTAAATTGTAAGACTTGTTTGTTGCTAAGTAACTAGTCTCTTGACAGAGATATTAATTAAGAGACTATTTAATTAGGAACTAGATATGGTGTACTTGTGATCAGATGATGTGAATAGTTTATTGAGTTGTTTTCTGCACAATTTAGAGTAGTTTCATGTTTATTAGTTTTCTTGATATTAACAAATACTGTATGTTATTTAATAAACAATAGTGTATATTAATTCACATTTTAAACATTGTGAGTGTTTTCCTAATTTTTTTTCTTTCAATTTTTTTTTGCCAGATTTAGCACTTTGTTATATATATATATATATATATATATATATATATATATATATATATATATATATATATATATTAATGTACCCTTTCTTCTGCTTGTTTATTTGATGTTGGTATGTTTCTAGCACTGTACCAATTTGGGGATATTTTTTTATCCTTCCTTTTAAAGTTGTGAGTTTGGTGTTTTAAAATATTCTGGGATCCTATCCATTAAGTGAGGAACTTCCGCAGCTGAAATATCATGCTCTAAATTATGGTCTTTGGGTAGGCATGGTAAGGGAAGAAAAGAGAGTTTGCTGCCTCTGTAAAGGGAGAGTAAAAGTAAACAATTTACTTACTATACAGGAATTAAACCAGAAAATTAATGTGATCTACAGTAGATCAGTTTTAAGAATCTGGGTTTAGTGTGGGGATTCTGTAAAACCTGGGAAAAGTGTTCAGTAGACCTTGGTAGGTAGAATTAAAAAGGTGCTATAAGGTTGACTAGGAATGGAAATAGAGCTGGGCACAGATCAACTGAGTAAAGTAAGTATATATTAAAGGCATACAGCAAAGAATGATAGTAAGGTTAGGAAAATTAGATACATTATTATTCACAGCTCCAAAACATTGAGGTTAAGGATAATTCAAGGGCCATCCAATGCAGCCCTAATGTGTATCATACATTATTGCCTATCACAGCTCTAAAATAATTTTCCAGGTTACTTGGTTGAGTAAGAATAGGTGTGTATGAATGATCCTTCCTTATGTAAATGATTCTTACATTACAGTGCATTTCCCTTCATCAGCATAAGGTTGGAGAGGATATTGAGCTATTTTTCATAATGACATATATATACTTGTCTTGATTTTTACAGGTTCTGCAGTAAGTATTTCATTTTATTTTAATCTTTAGACCACAGACATGGAGGTACAGTGTTAGATTTTCTATCTCCATTAATTTTAATGCAGGATGTGCAGGGGAATCAATTAGAGAAGCAAATACCAAGATATTCCCTCTTGAGAGTAATAAATTGTAAATGCCATCTTACAAAGGAAGCCTGTTCTATACAAATGTATGGATGATAAAGTGATACCAGTTGATTGGTCGACAATACAAATGTCTTCATTCAGAAGGTTGGCCCCAAAAGGTCGACACATTCTGAATGTGCTTATTTTAACCCTGGTTGTCTTACTACCTATACATTTGCCATTCAGTGGGCATTAATTTTGTAGAGATGAGCGGATCGGTTCTACAGATTTCGGTTACATTCGGATCTGAAAAACTGTATCTTATTGGCTATCTGGCTCTCACGTGTTTTTTTAAAACCAATAAGATATTGCCAAACTTGCGCTAATTTGGCTAAAAAAAAACAAGTAGAAACGAGTCGCCCATCTCTAGCTTTTTTCACTCTTTTCTATAAATTCTAAATATTTAAATTGAGACAATCTTCTGTAACTCTGGGTAAATTTATATTGTACATAAAAATGAGGCTGATGTCCACAGGTAAGGAACATATCTCTTTACTATTAAATGTTGCCAACTCTAATCACACAACATATAATGTATATCCAAATAGAAGAGTCAGTATATGACTTCACTTCTACTTTTATCAGTCTTATTATGAGTAAGACAAAGAAATAATGAAATTTCCAGTTTAGCTGCAATTCTCAGTGTTTAACCGCTGATATCTTTACTATGCATAATCTCATTTAGGGGAAGATTTATCAAACCAACCTAAAGAGGACATTGTAGGTGTTGCTCATAACAAGCAGCTATTATTTATCTAGTACATTCTGTTGTTATGGGTAACACCTGGTCTTGTCCTCTTTAGAAGGTTTGATGATTCCCTCCCTAAAGAGTCTATTCATTATGTTAATTATTGACGTCCGAACAGACCCCGATAATTAACAATCTATCTCGACGCGAGCACAGGAACAATTCATCATTGCTCCGGCATGGAGACAGCTGTTCCGAAAATCATCTGTCTCCCCGAAGCACTTCACTGCTCTTTTCGGAGCAATGAGATAAGTGTGCATGCATGACCTACAGGTCACCCATGCGCACAAGAGCCCCAATGTCCGGTGGAAGGAGCTGGACGGGGGCAGAGAAATCCAAAAAAGAGTCACAATATAGTAAGTTCTGGCACCAGAAGGGAGGCAAGGGCAATAGATTAGGCAAAACACTCTCAAAAAAATCTTTAATCTTTAACTTGTGGTGCACTGAGATTCGACTTTGTACAGTCCACTGTACTGTTTCTCCTACACATTATCCATCTACATCCCACTTCTAACACCAGACAATTTTAGTATCGGATGCATATAGATTGTGTTAGAGAATAAGAAGACATAAATTTAGCCAAGCTATTGCAAGGAATGAGAGATCAACTGTCAAGAAGTCTCATGGGTTCTCTACAAAATTCAAATATTATACTAAATATCTTATCGGACATTTTTACAAAGATAGAGTCTTATAGCATAATGATTGGACAAAGATCAATATGACATTGAACTTTTTCAGTTTTTCAGAAAGATTAGTACATTTTGACATTTACAGATTCTTAGCAATAAAACATGTAACAGGTTGGAAAAACATAACAACAATCTTTCAACAGAACAAGTTCAGAGAAACCCATCTTTTTGTCATACCTTCAAAGTACAAGCAATTGTATAAATTAATGTTATGCCTCTTGACTCTTTATTTCCCAGAAATATGGATATGAAGGTATAATTCTCAGCACAGAACAGTTTATTCAATTGTATTCATACCTACATGGTCAGTTTCCAAATTTATATTTACTAATTTCTCATAAAGGAGACACTTAAACAATATTAAATACAATTAGCTCTCATCCACCCAGTTAATGGTGTGTAATTAAGGGACCTTATCATTTGTCTGTTTTAGTGTAATTATACATATTTGTCTTCTTCAGTCAAGTCATTTTATTTTTTTTATTTTGGTTATAGGCCATCATGAAATTTTCAGTGTGAAATAATAACATTTTTCACATTAAAATAATCAATTATTTAGACACCTGGCAAAATTACTTTACTTCTCCTATGCTCCTATTGCTATTGTAACCAAAGGGAAAGTGTTCTGCTAAATTAGGCAGAAGCTCACTTACAATGGACTAATTGTATGTAAATCAGGCTTGTATGTATTCACCAGGGATATTAGAAGCTATTGTGGTGCATATCGGGAGCAGAGTCAAGGTGCACTGAGATAAGAACAGCACAGCCACAATTAATGAATAATTCAGGATTTACATCAAATTGACACCATTAACTTTCATTTTCTCTTGCTTAGAAATGTGCTTTCTAACTATCCATGTTTTCAAAAAATTTTTCCAGTGTATGCTGCTTGGAACCCACCATGTAGCAAATGATCAGGGTATTAAGAAATCTATTGACCCTTACAAATTATCCTCATGGGAAAGCAATCTTCCTATGTGGTCACTGGATTGTCTACTTGACACGAGAGAAACTACTTATTTTTCATAAAATAAAATGTCCTCTAGAAACCTCACGTTATTTTTTGGTTCAGTGCCCCATAGCATTTCCTTGAGCAGCTCCTAATACATATACCACTCTTGGGTGTGCAGTCACACTCTGATATACACACACATTGGTGAGAAAAAACACCCCCTGGGGTTTAACACACGGGGGAAACCCATTACGCAGAATCAATGGGTTAACGGGTTATTTTATTGAATAGCATTTCCCCGTGTGGTGCAGGTAAACCCCACTGCTAATTGAATCCCCCCCATGGTGTAGTGCAGTGTACAAAACTACTGTACAGCTGGATTAATTTCCTCCTAAGCACAACAATTCCTATCATATAAACAAAACTATCAGGTTAAAGCATCACTTCAAACAATATACATTCAGCCACAATGGGGCCGATTTGTCAATTAATATTTGCAGGGCCCCCTCAAAAAATGGGTATTTTTGGGGGATACCCTGCAAATATTAATTGACAAATAGGGTACCTGATAATATTAAGTATCCCCGAGATGTACCGTGGAGGGACTGCAGCAGATATCTCCATCTACAGATAGCCTATAGGAGCCTATGGGCTACTGTGGCTGGGATTTTTGCAGAGAGGGATCCTCAAGATCCCTCTCCATGTCCTCTCACTGAGGCATGCATTGGCCAACGGCCGCGCATGCACAGTGAGCCCACAGATGTTGAACCTGGAAGCAGTGTGATACAAATCTTATACATGTCTTGTAAACCAGTAGTGCTATTCCCCTGTTGTTTCCTTCCCAGTTGTGTAATAGTTTGGAGTTCACTTTTGGGAAGTTTGGCAGGAAAATGGGGATGTTGTGTGGGAGTCAGTCAGACCATCATACCACCTACCCGCTGCCTCGGTCCTAATGCCCGAAATTATAAGGGTGCCAATGGGCTTAGTACCTGAATTACTCTGGTGTCCACGGTCCTAGAGCTCGAATGCACTTGTGGAAGCATGGAGCTTTCTATAGCTCTCTTACTACCGACTGCTGCCATTCTGCTTCATGGGATCAGCTGCATACTGAATTTGACTAGCTGCGTCCTTGGCTCTCTGCTCCCATGTACTGAAACGTCTTCTTAATTGCCGGCATCATTTTCTGGCTTCTTCTGGAGCCTCAGGAACTCTTCCTGTCCAATGCGTATCTCTCTCCCACCGAACTTAAGTAATTTGGCCTATGAAAGGTCATAAGATCTATTACATGACGAGCCATAATTGGTTTGTCAGTCAAGTGAGATTTGCTGGACAGGCAGAAGTTCCGATTGGCTTGCTGCCCGTCTTCGTCACAGATCCGCCACCCCCTGGGGGGGTGATTCAGCAGGAGTCACAGCACCAACCTCAGCCTAGCATCAAAGATGTAGACCCCCTTCCACAACTGACCCTGTCTCATTACCTTTCTTCTGCTCTAAGAAATAAATCAGTGTAACCGTGCCATGCTACCTATCAGCAGGGCCGGGCCCATCTGACACAAAAAGCTCTGCAGTCTGCACTGCTGCAGAGTGTCACTTCTTTTACCACCACCTCCACAGAACCTGGCAGTCTCCCAAGTCGCTTGCTTGAATGATCGTTGGCTTATCTTCCCAGTCACTGCGCAACTGCTGAACCTTGCAGATGTCTTTTCTCCAGTCCTGGGTTTCAAACTTTGGATCCTCATCACTGATGCTGGGAGAAGGTGTGGAAGTCCCAGCAAGGCAGGCAGCAGCTATCTCTGTTTTCATCCTGCAGGGCAGTGTGACTGGGTGCAGGGATGGAGGCAGCCCGGGCCCATCATAGCCGTACCACCTGCACCCACACTATTACAGATTTGCTGGGCCTTCTAATAAACAAAGGATAAAGGTATTTATTTTGGGTGTTTGAGTTACATGCCCCAGAGAAAACTGTGTCATTGGGCCTGTCCGACAATGAAAAATACAAAGCAGGAAGGAATGGCATTGGCATTATAGATTTGCACTTATCATTCTGTTTCCTAGATTTCTGTCTCCCACTCCACCGACATGGTTCCCTTTTATAGAAGAAATTTGCCTCTGCTTTTCTAGACGATGAAGCCCCTATTTTTTATTTTTGGTATAACTATAAACCTGTGTGCAGTACTGGAATTTGGCATGCCTTATTATGCTAAACACCCTCAGTCTCGGGACCTGTCAGAGAAATATAGTAAATGTGATAGTTCAGAGCCCAACTGGGAGAAAACAAATGAAAATGTAAACTCTTTATTGAAGGCCTCATTTCTCAGCCACACTGCATGGGAGCTGGCAGCCAGTCAGCATATAAATCACTGTGCACATTAATATAACTGTCAAGACTTTACAAACTGTTTGTGATGTTTTTATAAGAGGAGATAAATATATATTAACATCTGTCTAATACCAGCATATGTGGCTCATATACAGAGCAGATATATAGCATCACAGTCATGAATATACAAATACCTATCCAGTGCTTGCTGCCTGGGATAAAGTACTGTAAAAGAACTAGCTAATTTACCATAGGAGCAGGAACATGGAAATGTACAGTCATACTGTCAAAACATTAATCAGAGTACAGTCATACTGCTTTCCAGTTTCTAAGAATGTCCAATGAGCAAGTGCAAGGGATGTAATGACACAGTATAATCACGCAGCAGGAGTTAGGGCTGTAATGACTCGTCATCGTTCAACAAAGCTTTGAGGGTGTGATTTACATCATTAGGCTCCATTCATGTCTCAAGTAAAGAGAATATGGATCCAGGAGAGTGGACTGCTCTCCAGTGAGTCTGGGAGGTCTCCTGGACATTCCAGAAAGGTAGGCGAATATGCCTACAGTGTGTGCAAGATGACCTAAAAACATTTCTGAGCTTGTGCAAAGTAGAAGAGGAAAAATATAGCTGGCTACAATATTTGTTTCAAAGCTGAAGTACTGACTGAAAGGGTGCCCAGATTTTTGCACATACACATATACTGTGTTTAAAATAAAAATATGTTTCTTAATATTGTGTTGAATACATTTTAAATAGATTTTCCTGACCTGATTCAATTATAAAAAAAAGACAATGTCTGAGCGTGTTTTGGAAAAGCTATTAGCCAGTTAAGTGGCTAAAGATCAGACTACTCAGTACTAAACATTGTAAAAGATTGTGCCATCATCTCATTCATTGCTCTTTTGACTTTTAATGTTGCTTTTTATAGAGCAAGTTAAATCTGATCTCATTGTGTAAGACAGGATATTATAGCTCTTGAAACCACACATTTGGAGACATTAAAATCTGACACTGATTGGCTATGAAGATTACAGAACTCTGTGACTAGTGTTAACATAAGATTTACTTAAACATTTAATAAAATTAAATCCCTCCATTGGCTGCAGTCTTCTACCGTATTCAATTTAAAATACTTACATTCACACATAAAGCTATTAACCAAACCACACCGACATACATCTCTTCACTTATCTCAAAATATCTTCCAACACGACATCTCCGCTCTGCGTCTCTCTTCCTTACGCATTACTTGTTCCCATGTAAGGTTACAGGACTTTTTTTGGGCTGCACCCACCCTGTGGAATGTCCTCCCACACACAATATGACTTTCCACTAGTCTCCAAACATTCAAGCGTTCTCTGAAAACTCACCTCTTCAGACAAGCTTATCAGATTCCAGAACTGCTCATATAACCCTTATAGCTTCCCTATCTAACTCCCTTTTCTCTCTCTTCAATTTCACATCCTCCTAACCCTAGGCTAACTTTCCAGAGTGACTGGATCATACAGCTCACCAAAAACCTCTGCAATCGGACTGGACCAATTTGCAATTTGTAGCACCTATCCTTGTGTATCAACACCTAATTCCTATAGATTGTAAACTTGCGAGCAGGGCCCTCTTACCTTTATGTCTGTCTTTTACAACCCAGTCCTGTTCTATTAATGTTGATTCAAGTTGTAAAGCGCAACGGAATATGCTGCACTATATAAGAAACTGTTAATAAATAAAATAAAAATAAATATGTGAAACAGGGCTATAAGTCCAACAGAGGGCCAAATTCAGACATTGCAGAGTGATTCAGACATAAACACTCTATCGTCTGATTTCACATGGCAAGTTTAACAACAGAATAACCAACTTATAAAATAATGACATGGAGGCATATTTGGGAGTCAGATTTATTTTTAATTCATTTCATCGCAAGAGGGAGACATAGACAGATAAAGTATGGTGGCGAAGAAAGAACGGCCCCACTAAGCAATAATCTTTTCACCAATTCATTGAACTAATTTCCATCCACTTGGATGGGAGCCAACCACCAGCCCATCACCACAATTCTAGGTATCCAAACCCTATCCCAATGCCACAAAAAGGCCCACCAAGACCGGTGGTGCTGCTGACTCCAGTAGAACCAGTCTATCACATGTAATGGTGGTGAGAGCACCTATACTAGAAACTGCAGATGCCACCAAACACTAGACAACCCCCCCATCGCACTACCTTTAACAAAAACAAGCCCACGTCATTAATGTGAACCTCACTCAGTCTATAATGATGGAAATCCTTAAATATGATGATGGGATGTTGAATCACACCACCTCCAAAACCCCAGACACATTGACCAACAACAGAATATACCTTTTTAATAGCCAAGTCTAGGACCCCCAGTGTCTACTGATATCTCCATACCAGCCTATGGACAATTTCCAACCACAGAACATGGCAAAAGGGCCACATCTCAACAATCTTCGACAAATCTCGAGAGATGGATATTTGAATTTCCAAAGAGGTATGGGATGCCAAATCATTACTTCCCTGGTGACATTTCAACCCAAAGGGACATTGGCTATTATTATACATGAAACACTTGCCCTTAGCTTGATATGTCAGCACACCCCAACCCGCCTTATGCAAAACTTTCTCTGAACCAGTATGCTGTGGCTGTGTAACTTCTAGCCAGACCTCAACACCTTATTGCCATGGGCCATGAGAGCTAAGCCATTCTACTTCTGATGGAACTTCTCGTTACATGCCCACCAAACAATACTTTTAGCCAAATGGTACAGACTATGGGCCTGATTCAGAGATAGACGCAATACCAATGTTTACACAGTTTAGCAATTATTGGTGATCTGTGCATAAGTCTGAGTCACAGACTCAAATGCAGGTATATTGCAACCATTTTCAGGTCGTGAAATAGCTCTGGCTTCTCAGTTCTGGCAGCCATTCTGCATGACCATTTGCTACTCAGAAGTCTGGTAATCAACTGATCTGAGCTCGAGCTTCATCTTTGTATGCATTCGCAGGATCTATGTATTGAATGGAAATGGGTTCCAACAGGAGCCCTTCCCTCTGGTGTGTAAAAGTAAAGTGATCATTAATGCAATTGCCCTTTTTAACAGCCCCAATAGAAACCTACTGTATGGGGCAGCTAATGCTATTGCAGCCAAAAATGGAGTATAGCTGCAGATACAGTATCTATAATATCTGCTGTGGTGCACATACATATATCAAAGAGAGCTTTAATATTTGTGGGTACACTCAAAAAAATCGGTGTTTTTGAGGTATATCTCTCAAATATGTTTTGATAAATATGCCACTTATGCGGGGCCTATGTATTAAACTACAATTCCTCAATATACAGTCAGGTGCATAAATATTGGGACATTGACAGAATTTTCATATTTTGGCCTCTATTCACCACCACAATGGCTTTGAAATGAAACGAACAAGATGTGCTTTAACTGCAGACTTTCAGATTTAATTTGAGGGTAATTACATCCAAATCAGGTGAACAGTGTAGGAATTACAACGGTTTCTATATGTGCCTCCCACTTTTTAAGGGGCCAAAAGTAATGGGGCTATCAACTCAAAAGCTATTTAATGGACAGGTGTGGGCTATTCCCTCGTTATTTCATTATCAGTTAAGCAGGGAAAAGGTCTGGAGTTGATTCTAGGTGTGACATTTGCATTCGGAATCAGTTGCTGTCAACTCTCAATATGAGATCCAAAGAGCTGTCACTATCAATGAAGCAAGCCATCATTAGGCTGGAAAATCAAAACAAACCCATCAGAGAGATAGCAAAAACAGGTGTGTCCAAATCAACTGTTTGGAACATTCTTAAAAAGAAAGAGCGCATCGGAGAGCTCAGCAACACCAAAAGACCCGGAAGACCACGGAAAACAACTGTGGTGGAAGATAGAAGAATTATTTCCCTGGTGAAGAAAAACCCCTTCACAACAGTTGGCCAAATCAAGAATACACTAGAGGAGGTAGGTGTATATGTGTCAAAGTCAACAATCAAGAGAAGACTTCACACGAGTGAATATAGAGGGTTCACCACAAGATGTAAACCATTGGTGAGCCACAAAAACAGGAAGACCAGATTAGAGTTTGACAAACAACATCTAAAAAAGCCATTACAGTTCTGGAACAACATCCTATGGACAGATGAGACAAAGATCAACTTGTACCAGAGTGATGAAAAGAGAAGAGTATGGAGAAGGAAAGGAACTGCTCATGATCCAAAACATACCACCTCATCAGTAAAGCATGGTGGTGGTAGTGTCAAGGCGTGGGCATGTATGGCTGCCAATGGAACTGGTTCCCTTGTATTTATTGATGATGTGACTGCTGACAAAAGCAGCAGAATGAATTCTGAAGTGTTTCGGGCAATATTATATGCTCATATTCAGTCCAATTCTTCAGAACTCATTGGACGGCACTTCACAGTGCAGATGGACAATGACCTGAAGCCTACTGCAAAAGCAACCAAAGAGTTTTTTAAGGCTAAACAGTGGAATGTTATGCAATGCCCAAGTCAATCCCCTGACCTGAATCCGATTGAGCATGCATTTCACTTGATGAAGACAAAACTGAAGTGAAAATGCCCCAAGAACAAGCAGGAACTGAAGACATTTGCAGTAGAGGCCTGGCAGAGCATCACCAGGGATGAAACCCAGCGTCTGGTGATGTCTATGTGTTCCAGACTTCAGCCTGTAATTGCCTGCAAAGGATTTGCAACAAAGTATTAAAAAGTGAAAGTTAGATTTAGGATTGTTTAGTTTGTCCCAATACTTTTGGCCCCTTAAAAATGGGAGGCACATATAGAAACCATTGTAATTCCTACACCGTTCACCTGATTTGGATGTAATTACCCTCAAATTAAATCTGAAAGTCTGCAGTTAAAGCACATCTTGTTTTTTCATTTCAAAGCCATTGTGGTGGTGAATAGAGGCCAAAATATGAAAATTCTGTCAATGTCCCAATATTTATGCACCTGACTATACATTCAGAAGAAAATTAATATCCCACATTTAGGTATGTGAGCTATTTAACACAAGAGATATTGCCATGTACAGTACAATGAATACCTTTTACTTATTCTTGTTTTTATGTAGCACCATCATATTCATCTGTACTGTCCATTCATGTAGATACTGTACATTTTAACGTTATAAAATGACATTGGGAACATTCAATGAACCAAAGGTGAGGGCCTTGCTACAGTAGCACAAGCTTGCAAATAATAATAATAATAATAATAATAATAATAATAATAATAATAATAATAAAAAAATAAATACTACACTTGCATATTTGGCTTTTACAGGTGTCTACACGACAAGTGTTATTTTACCCATATGATATGTAAGGAAAAGTGTAACACTGGTCAGAGAATGGCCTGTTTATCAAACAGTCTAGCATAACTCTGATGCAGAATTTTTGAAAAAGTAGTACCTGTTTGACAGAATAACATAGAGAACAGTGGGCCTTTAAAGACAGACCTGAATACAGATAGGTAGATTAGATGGAATTGAAAAGATAAATGAGAATGTATAGTTTCTCTGCACCTCCTCCAGTCTCCTGTCTCAATGTGATTCTATTTAATCCAATCTCTCAGCAAGGAAATGAAGAGATGTATAATGATTGTAGAACAATGAACAGCAGAGCTTTTCATGTGCTGCTTGAGTTTAACCCTCCAGGTATGCTATTGTCCTACAGCATCTAATGTGTCACTTTCATCATTTTACTGCTGTTTAGATTTGGATTGAGCAACTGGTGTCTCCCTATATCATGTGGTGTTACAAGTGCCAGTTTACCATGCCAGTCTCAGGTTGGAGAGCCATAGGTTGTCCAAGTTCAATTTTAAAGAGTTGCTGTTGATGTGTTTTTGGACAATGGGCTGAGGGTTTGATGTTAACCAAAAGTCAACAAGAGATGTCAGTACCACAGCGCTGTGACCGATGTATAGTTCCTTTAAAAGGGATCAAATGATATATAAAGGGATCATAATTGAACCACATTTGGAAAAAAACTTTAGTCTCTTCAAAAAAGGCAATATGTATCAAAACTTGTTTTATAGCTTCAACCAGCAACAATATATCTTGTCTTAATAATGTCTCTCAATGAATGGATTTGTAGCAGGAAGGTAAAAATAAAACTCCATTATTTAAAAATATCCATAAAACATACTTTGCTCCTCGTATGTTCACAATAATAAAACAATATCCAGCATACCAGAAATAGTAACGGACAGAGCTCACCAGATTTGTGGGATACTCAAAATAAACACAGGCCTCCAATAGGATGTTGCAAAAGGCAAGAACTACAGCTCGATCCCCAAAGGTATCCAGATGCTGTGGTCTGGTGGTAACTGTATAGTGGCAGCTAGGACTCCCATGCACCGCAGTTCTCCCGGCTCTTTCCTGATCACTCGTGTATATACCGGGCTGCAGTGCCAGATTAAGGTCCAAATGGGCCTGGAGCTGAAATTTATGAAGGGCCTATTGTATACTGCCGCAGGGGTGTGACCAGTTTCACAGGGGTGTGACTAATGATGTGGGGGGCAAGACGTGTGTGTTGGGGAATGGTTAGCACCATGATGGGCTTAGCTAGCGCCTACCTACCACCACCCCAATGAAACTCCCTTCTTCGCATATATATTTGTGCCCTCCCCCCCCCCACACACATGTATTTTAGTAGGCCAATAATAGTCACCTATCGCATCACCTTTGTGCAGGCACAGGTGTAAGTATTGCTGTCTGTACTATACTACCTTTTACCCACTACCACTCATAGAGACCATCCCTCAAACACTTAAGTACCCATCATTCGCAATCGCTCATCGACCCCATATTTCACCATCTGTGATCCCTCTTACCACCACTCCCTGGCCCTAATGCTGACACACTGATATACCCCTCACTCTAGATCATACTCTGACCACATAACAGACACAAATACCCCTCACTCACATAATACCCTGACCACATAACAGACACACAAATACCCCTCACTCACATTATACCCTGACCACATAACAGACACAAATACCCCTCACTCACATCATACCCTGACCACAGAAGACACAGATACCCCTCACTCACACCATACCCTGACCATATAACAGACACACAAATACCCCTCACTCACATCATGCCCTGACCTCATATCAGACACAAATACCCCTCACTCACATCATGCCCTGACCACATAACAGACACAAATACCCCTCACTCACATCATGCCCTGACCACATAACAGACACAAATACCCCTCACTCACATCATTCCCTGACCACATAACAGACACACAAATACCCCTCATTCACATCATACCCTGACCACATAACAGACACAAATAGCCCTCACTCACATCATACCCTGACCACATAACAAATACACATACCATTTTTAAAATCTGACATAAAAAGAAAAACACCAAATTATATTTATAACATTTTAATTTCTTAAATTAAATGTCCCTACCTCTCAGTTGGGCCCGTTGTTATTCACTCCTCCCGCTAGCTGCATTACGCAGAAGCTTCTCTGTTGCTGTCTTTCTGTCACTGGCCTGAGACACAGGGGTAACCCGTTTTTAAAAGGGGGTTCACAAAATACAAAAGAAAAAATGGCACAAATACAGTATATAAATACACAGGTAAATGGAATATATATTATGCTTGTAATAATAATGTTAGTGTAAATGCTATCTATCTAAATATATTAACCTCAAAAATTCTCATAGAGAAGGTAAATGGGGTAAAGTAATAATAAGTAACTGACAATTATCTATTCTGACGAAGCCCATTTACCTTCTAACTTAAGGTTTATATATTCAGATAGACAGCCTTTATTCTAATATTACTATTGCAGTCATAATATCCATTTTATTTATATTATTTTTTCCATCTTACATTATTTCTTTGTGTTATCCTCCGCCATTTGATATGTCTGATTGTACCCCTCTTAGTCTGTATGTCCTGTATTGTTTATCCCCTCCCCCATAACTATATGTGTTGCACTAAGCTTCCCACCTCACCTGTATGTTCTGTCTTGTACTACCCCCTCAACAGGGGCGTTTTAAGAGAGGAGGGGGCTCGTGTGCACTCCTCATGCAGGGCCCCCTCCTCTCTCTCTAGTGGCTGGCAGCCGACTGAATCGGCTAGCCAGCTACCAGAGCATTAGTAGACTCCGGGCACTAGAGTGTCCCCGGAGTCTACTGCGCATGCGCAGAACGCCGGAAAAATGGCTGCGGCGACCATTTTCCAGCATTCTATGCATGCGCAGTAGACTCCGGGCACACTCTAGTCTACTGCGCATGCGCAGAACACCGGAAAATGGCCGCGGCGGCCATTTTTCCGGTGTTCTGAGCAACAATGACATCCGACGCGGGACCTTGGACAGGTAAGTTTAAAAAAAATATGGGTGTAGTGTGTGCGGTGCGGGGCCCCCCTGGACCCGGGGGCCCGTGTGCCCCGCACACACTGCACCCATTATAGATACGCCACTGCCCCTCATCTGTTTGTTCTGTATTGCACTACCCCCTCATCTGTATGTTCTGTGTTGTATCCCCCTTCCTCCTCCTCCTGTGTCCATCATTATTTTCTCTAAGCCTCCTCTGTGTCCGTTATTATGTTCTCTCCCCCTCCACTATATCCATTAGTATGCCCCCCCTGTATCCATTATTATGTCCTCCCCTCTCTATCTATTATTATGTCCCCCCCTTATGTCCATTATGTCTTCCCACCCTTTGTCCATTATTATGTCCCCGTGTCCATTATTCTGTACCCCCCCATGTCCATTATGTCCCCCCTGTGTCCATTATTATATTCCCCCATGTCCTTTATTATGCCCCCCCTCTGTGTCCATTATTACCCCCCTCTGTCCATTATTATGTGCTCCCTGTGTTCTTTATTATGCCCCCTCTCTGTATACATTACCCACCCCTCTATGTACATTATTATGTCCCCCCTGTGTTCTTTATTATGTCCTGTCTCTGTGTCCATTATTACCCCCCCTGTATGTCCATTATTATGCTTCCCCTCTGGGTCTATTGTTATTTCCCTCCATCTGTGTGCATCATTATGTCCTCTCCCCTCTGTGTCCATTAGTATGCCCCCCTCTCAGTGTACATTATGGTGTTCCTCCCCTTCCCTCTCTCTGCACATGCTCCCCTCTTCAGGTAGTTCACTTACCTTCTCTATTGTCTTCTCTCCACTGGCACTGGTACTGACAAGAAGGTCGGAGCTGTCGGCGTCAGGTGTGTCTCCTCCTTAGTCCACCATGAGAGCCCGGCGCGGGCCGCGCGGTCACATCTAGGTGATGTCACGCGGCTTGACATCACATAGTGTAGAGGAGGGGCTGAGGTACACTACGCGGCGCAGGGAGGGCTTGTTAAGTGAAGCCTTCCACTGCGCCGCTCAGGGAAAATTCTCCCGGGTGGGTGGGATTGGGAGGGGAGTGTGAACTGGAGGTGGTGGTTGGGGGTGCAGTTTGAAAGGGGAGAACCTCGGACGGCCGCTTGTTCTGACAGGAAAAAAAATAGTTCCTGTCTTCAGCGGATCCTCCTTGGCGGTGTGGGCCTGTTTTTATGGGTGGGCCTGGAGCTGTAGCTCCACCCACCCCATTGTTAATCCGGCCCTGCCGGGCTGTCTGTTCACAGCAGGGCCGTAACTAGGGTAGTGCGTCCTGTGCCATGGCACAGGGCACCACAGAGCAGGGGGCACTGTTTGGGCCTGTCAATTTTCCTGTTTATTATAATTCTCACTTGTAGCTTCCTTTTCTTTTATCCCCAGCATAGGAGTACCCCTATCTTTGGTCCTTCCCCATGAAGCCATGGCTCTTTTTCAGGTGCACTATCTTATGTCGCTATTTAAAAAATGGTGGGGGAGGGGGGGCACCAATGCTCTCTCTTGCACAGGGCACCAAAAAGTGTAGCTATGGCTCTGGCTCACAATATAGATATATTTCTGTTGCAAAATAAAATCTCTCCACTCATTCAGTAAGCTGGCTGCCGATATGTTTCTACCCTCAGCCGGTCTTTGTCACGGCACAGCTTAATTGAATCAGAGTAATCAATTTAAACTTCCCGCAAATCCGGTATACTCGTTCCTCACATACTTATACATAATACAAATTCCCTGAACAAATAATGCTTAAAAAATATCCAATACAAATAGAGACTGATAGACATTATCGATTGGACATATTAGATACAATACCCAGAAAACAATTAATTAAGTTCAAATGGTACGAAAACCATTTTAAAAGCTGACCTATTTTAAAGAATACGCTCCCAGAAAACCTGTAGTAATATATAAAAAAGCTCCTAATCTTAAGAACTTTTTAGTTAAAAGTGCCCCTTCCCCTTTAAAAAGGACAGGTGTTAGGAGAATACAAAAGGTTTTTTCCACTGTAGAAATTGTTACAATAAAGAAGGTAATAAAATTTATAGATTTACCGCTAATGTAACAAAAAAAAAAGAGTATAAAAAAATAAATGTTTAACTTATAACAGCAGCAATGTCGTTTACCTGATACAATGTACATGTAATAAACAATATGTCGTGAAAACGAGTAGTCCTTTTAAAGTGCACATGGGCGAACACCTCAGCAATATCCGAAAAGAAAATCATTGTATGGCATTGCATTTTAAAACCAACCATAATTGTTCAGTGAATGATATAGTGAGCTTTAAGGTAATCAAAGGGGCATATTCAGTTGGGTGTGAGAATTACAAAAAACTCGCACCTGCAAGGTTTTTCCTGCAGGTGCGGGTTTTTTGCTATTCAAATAGGTGCAATTTTTTATTTCCATTCACGCAACTCCAGAGCAAGTGTGATTTTTCCTAAAATCGTTAATTTTAGGAAAAATCAGCGGGACTTGCTCTGGGACCCCGGTGGTATCCACCCCCTGAGGACTAATTAAGTAATCGGAAGTTTCCAATTAGCTTAATTAGTCCTTAATTACTTACCTTCTGCAGGCGCTGTCTTCTTCATCCAGCGTCGGAAGCCGGGTCTTCTGCAGCAGGGTGAGTATGTCAGTGTGAGTGTGAGTGTTTGTTACTGTTTGTAAGTGTATATGAGTGAATGTGTGTGTGTGCATGAGTGTATGTGTGTGACCCCCGGTGTATGTGTGGCCCCCCTAGTGTCAGTGTGGCCCCCCCGAAATGGGCGCTGGGAGAACTACATCTCTCAGCAGCCCTTGCTTCTCCCACCAATGCATGGAGCCTCCCAACAGCCCCCCCTCCAGTCTGAAGATAGAGGGCAGGCCACCAGGAGCCACGGAAACCCCCGAGCAGGTAAGTGCTGTATTCTTTTTCTTTTTTTTATGTGGCACAGGGTTTTCAAAGCTGAAAACCCCACATCCACTTTTTTTTTTATTGGATACCGCGGGTATCGGGAGCACGCATACCCGCGGTAATCCAAAATTGGGAGCGAGAGGCGCAAGGTTTTCTACCTCGCTAAACCTCGTGCCCAATTGAATATGCCCCATACAAGGAGAAAATGGTTGGAGACAGGGAGATTCTAATGCAGTTTTAGCACATGCTGAACTGAAATGGATATATGAGTTTAAAACCCTACAACCAGGTGGTTTGAACGGCGAATTCGAACTGAAGTGGTTTCTTTGATCGCGCACTTTATATTTTGGTTCTGCATTATTTTATATGCAGTTCAAGAAAAAAGAATAGATGTTTGCCATTTTTTAGCATCAAAGATCAACATTGGTGTCTAGATTAGGTGTTAAACCCTGTCTGTGTTAGGTTTTTCATCGTTTAGGGGGATAAATAAGGTTTTAGTACCATTTGAACTTAATATCATATTCATTGTTTTCTGGCTATTGTATCTAATATGCCCAATCGATAATGTCTATCAGTCTCTAATTTGGATTGGATATTTTTTAAGCTTTATGTGTTCAGGGAATATGTATTATGTATAAGTATGTGAGGAACCAGCATACCAAATTTATGGGAAGTAGAAATTAATTACTCTAATTCAATTAAGCTGTGCCTTGACAAAGACCCGCTGAGGGTAGAAATGTGTCGGTAGAGAGCTTACTGAATCAGAAATATATCTATATTGTGAGCAGACAGCCCGGCATATACACGAGTGATCAGGAAAGAGCTGGGAGAGCTGAGGTGCATGGGAGTCCTAGCAGCCACTATACAGTTAACACCAGATACTTCTGGGGATCGGGCTGTAGTTCTTGCCTATTACAACATCCTATTGGATGCCTGCGTTTATTTTGGGAATCCCACAAATCTGGTGAGCTCTGGGACTGATTCAGAGAGGCTCGTAAGCGGCCGCTCATTCGCTCCGAGCGATGTTCGCACATCTGCGCATGCGTATGGGTCGTAATGCGCATGCGCCAACCAGTCAGTGCGATTGGAAATCGAGCGCTCGCCAAATAGCGAGTGCCTGCTAATTTGAGTGACAGGATGAGGCGTTTGTGGGTGGTAATAGGGGAAGGTGCTTGAAAACGGGGAGTGCAGATCCGAACACAGGCGTGCCAAACGGTCAAAACGGGCATTTTAAGGGTGTGCATAATTAACAAAGCAGCGTCATTGGCCATGTCACTTGGTTGCTTCTTAGCCTGTTCAGACGCCTTTCGATGTACTCGATTAATCTAATAAATAGCGGAGATGACGTAGGATGCGAGCGGCCAGGGGGCGTCTTTACAAAATAGCGAGCACATGTTTCGTTCGCTCGCTCAGACATAGAGGCGTCAACAGACCGCAAAGAGCGAGCACTCAATTTAAATAGCCAGCCCCTTTTTCTAAACGAGCGAGCGCAAATAGCGTCCGACTCTGAATCAGGCCCTCTGTCCGTTATTATTTCTGTTATGCTGGATATTGTTTTATTGTTGTGAACATACGAGGAGCAAAGTATGTTTTATGGATATTTTTAAATAAAGGAGTTTTATTTTTACCTTCCTGCTACAAATCTGTTCATTGAGAGACATTATTAAGACAAGATATATTGTTGCTGGTTGAAACAAGTTTGGATACATATTACCCTTTTGAAGAGACTAAAATTTTTCCAAACTATATATTTAATAATGATCCTTTTACATATAATTTGATCCCTTTAAAAGGAACTATACATCGGTCACAGCGCTGTGGAACTGACATCTATTGTTGACTTTTGGTTAATATTATAACAGCTGTTGTTGAACTGTGATTGATGTGGATATAGCTGCAATGACTTAGGAGCGCTTTGGGAGAAAAACTTTAAAAGAATTAGATATTGAGGGTTTGATGTTGTATTCAAACTATTTTGTGATGTTTAACCTGTAGAGTTATATGTCTGCCATTTAATGAACCTTTTGTTGCAGAGATATATCTATTAGGCATTGGATGAGGTGCACCCATTATTGTATGTACTATATATGAAAGCATTTCTCACTAAATAATGTTATCAACCTGATCTGACCCATTCTCTTGGTAAAAATATTCTCTGTAAAGCACTGTGAAAATTAGTGGTGCTATATAAATGAATAATGATAATAATAATACTACTAATAATAATAATACTAAAAATAATAATAATCTCAGTGCTCCGATAAAAGCTTCAGTGGCACCTGATCAGAGTGTCGCAGCATTATTATGTAACAACAGCAATGCTTAAGTGAAATGGGAATTTCTCTGCATATAGTGTGGGAAGAATTGGCAAGTGGCAAGGCACCCAGCAGCTTGTGGTGCTGCCCAGAGCATCCTTAGGATGCTCTGTGCAATGCTTTACTTAATGGAACCAGTGGCCCCACCAATATGGGCACAGGATGGCAAGAGCTATAGATTGTAAGCTTGCAAGCAGGGCCCTCTTACCTCTATGTCTGCCTGTTATTATCCTGGTTTGTTCTATAAATGTTTCCAATTGTAAAGCGCAAAGGAATATGCTGCGCTATATAAGAAACTGTTAATAAATAAATAATAAATAAGAGCTCTATTACGGCACTGTAACATACCTTTTAAAAAATACGAATATGAGGTGAGATCCTTGTAATGCTGATATAGCCATGATCAGCCGTAAATTATTGTATTTTGCCACCGCATAATAGGTTTCTTGTACCATGCAATTCTTCCATCTGTTTTCATTTTCCTGCAGAACTTGCATTTACTTTTAACTGTCTTGCGATGACTTGGTCTCTGAACTACAGTATAGTCCATGTAATGTTTTCATCAAGCAATTTCATCTCTTTGTCTATCCCTGACTTCCATTCAGACTAATCAGCACTTAACTGTGCTTCTTGAATATATAGAGGTTCACTGAATGCAATGTTTGCAAATTCTTTATCATACCTTCTAAACAGCTTGCTGATATTTGATCTTGCAGAAGACCTTTTCTGTGGTTGAGCTTCCACTCTGATTCAGATACATCTTCAGCTGCTGGGATGCCCAGTAACACATACTTCTTCTGCATATCAACTTCTAAATTTTTTTTTCATTTATGTTGTTTCTTTAAAGATAACATCTTGTGACTTAACTATTTTTCTGGTATTTGGATTCCACAATTTGTAATCTTTGCTCTCATGGCAATAGCTAAGTATGATGCACTTTACTGACTTTGAATCCAGCTTGCATATTTTCTCTTGGTACAGATGTTTTCTCAATACACCACGTGGCCCGAGATGCCTGGCACAAATGATTCTGGGTGACTCTGCTAGCAGTGGGTGCCTTTTGCATCTTGTTTTGACAAAAATGTGTCTAAGGGGCTGAGATGACTTGGGGAAGTTAGCTTGTTAGAGAGGTCAGTGGTGCAGTAAGTAGGTGCATAATAAGAAGTCCAAACGCAGTATTGTAGGTTAAAAATGAAAAGACATGGTGCTTTTACTGTTAGCATAAATCAAACGGAAAACAACAAACAGCCTAGCCCCCATTCAGGGCACTGCCTCACTTCTTCGCCCTTGACTAGAGTAGGCAGCTAATCTGCAAATGCAACTTAGTCCTTTAGTCCTGTCTCTCACGGGAATCAATACTGGCCTCTTGGCTTTTACACAAAGTCATTCTTGTGGTCATCCCTGTCTCCTGCAGGTATAGACACTGGCTTCCTTAGCCTGCAGCTTATTTGCTTCCACGTGACACAGTCTGAGAGGTTTGTGGTCCTCCCTGCCTCCTGCAGGTCTGGACTTAGGAGCCCCTGGCCTCCAATGGCTTGGCTTGGCCTCACTGGGCTCTCTGGCTGCCACAGTCCAACTTAGACTGTCTCCAATGGCAGCCTGACTGGACTGCGTTCTCCTCAGCCCACACCTGGACTCTCTCCACAAGGCAGCCCCTAGGTGTGGCAAAACTTAGTTTAACTACCCTGTGTGGGTGGATCCCTCCAACTCCACACAGAATCCATGGCTCACTATCGCCATCTTTGGCGATAGTGCCACATATCCCCCTCCCCAGCTTGAAACCCCTGGGTTCAGCGACATGGGACGAGGCATTCTCATGGCGAAGTCCCTCTTCATTCTTCTTAACAGGGCCTTTCACCACATTTCCACACATCAATGAGACTTGTCTGTCATCTGGCGGTCTCATCCTCCAGGTTCCGGGGTTTATTTCCTCCTAACTTTTTTACTCACTTTGTGGCACTTTATATGTTTCTGTGAATTGCCATGTAGTCACTTGATGGTGTTTTCAGATGTCGCAACAATTTTCCCAACCCCAGATAGCAAGAGGTGATACCCTTCCTATTCATCAAGTTTTGGGAGGACTGTGATTACAGAGGAGATGTCAAAGACTGTACACAGGAGGTTGAAACTTTCCAACTTCTCTTTATTTTTAACACATAGACCCTCTGAGCAAAACATTTCTGTTAAGGACTCTACAAGCTTTGAACAGCTTTTCCTTGGCTTTTCCTTAACAAAATAATGGTTCCTCTTGCTTAAACCTTTCTAATTCAAATCCTTTGGCCATCTTCTGTTTGCAAAATCTTTCCACTTCAGCCTTGAAGCATGATATTGGCTATTGGCATACTTAACTGGCAAAGCATTTTCTTTCAAAGTGCCACCCTCATCCTGAGTAACTAGCATCACAGTTTCCAAGCTGTATATCATCAGAGCATGTACTGGCACTGCCACCCTCAGATTCCGGACTCTCATGTCCACGTAAAATACTTGAATCTTTGCTTCATTGATTCACAAACTTTATCTTATGGCTTTTATGGCTATCTTCCACTTCGACAAGGCATATATAACTTGCATTTTCCTGTGCATTCACGTTTTCGGACCTGAAAATATGATGAACAACTTCCAAGTGTTCCACCAGCACAGGTTGAAGTTCACTCTCTACAGAGGTCATTATTTTCAAATACTGTTTAGCTCGACTACAATACTTGCTTCAAGCTTTATAATATGAGACTACTCCACTTCCCCACAGACAAATTCAGCAGCATTGCATTGCAAGTTCCATCCTGCTTGCATGAAGGCATCATTTCACATACATGAGTCTTAGTTCTGGTTTGCACAGCAAAACGGTGTGATTGGGTCACATTCACATCACTCTGATAACACGTTGACAACCGAGTCTCATATGTGGAAGCCATCAGCATCTCTGTAGGCTTCTGTACATCCTGTACCTTTGCTTCACGGGAATTGAGATCATCATCTGTATACGTCACTTCTTTATCATCAACTGTAGACACAGTTTTGCAATCTGAACCTGATCCTCGTTGAGAGGACTTTACACCCTTAG
The DNA here is from genome assembly GCA_031769625.1 of Taudactylus pleione. Taxonomy (NCBI): domain Eukaryota; kingdom Metazoa; phylum Chordata; class Amphibia; order Anura; family Myobatrachidae; genus Taudactylus; species Taudactylus pleione. The sequence continues at coordinate 2,866,998 of JAUIMM010000017.1, read as the reverse complement.
CTATAACGGTAAGCTGAAAGACACTACAAGGTACTTCACCCCCTTTTGCAAGACAGTCTTTCAGAAAATTTCCCAACTTTGATACTTCTGTTCCTACTTGGACACTGTGACATTTAAGGAGGAAATCTTCATTGTCAAATTGCTGCTGACAAATATCACTATTCTGGAACATCTTACTTTGTTTAAGAATCTCACTGCTCATCCGCTGCTCATCACACAAGACACTCTGCATTGATAGGATATTACTCTGCATGCCAGCCTTTTCAGGATCAACCTGTGATAATTGCTGCTTGTGTTTATGTACTACTGGAACACTGGGTTCATTGAATACATAATATGCCATTTTGGATCCAGAATCCAACATCAGTATGTTATTCAACTTATTTTCCTATTCTGATTTTCCCACTACCACGTGGAACTCTTTCTAAGTCACAGATAGCTGCTCTTCCAGCTGGGCAACTTTCGCCATGGCATCTTCCAATTTGCTCTCTGACTGCAGAAGATTGCTCTCCACAACTTCAAATTCAGCAAGTCTCAACTTTTGTACAGGTATTTGAGACTCTGCCACATTTAATCCACATTGTAACTCCAGCTCTTTGGTATTCCTCTTAATTTGGAATCTTTGCAACTGCTTCTGTGTACTTAGCAGACATTTCCCAAGGTTTTCACTCTTTTCTTGCAATTCCAAGCCACGCCATGTGTCTGGTTATGTTTTTCCTTCAAAGATTCACTTTGCTCTGATACTTTATGCATACTTTCCTCCAACAACACATTCCTTTCTGTCAAACCTTCTGAAACTGCTGTGCCTGCAGCCAAGTTGGAATGGAGTATCTGAATTTGCTCCTGAAAGCTTGCTTCAAGATGGACAACCTCCACATCCTTTGCACCATGCTCTTTCTGCAGCATCTGGAGACATTTCTCCCTTTCTTCTGAACATTCACAGAGTTTCTCAGACAGAGAATTTCTTTCTAACTCACAATCAGCAAGTCTTGCTTTTGTGGAACCACTAGAAAGTCTTTTTCTTTTAACATCAAAGTTAGATTCGCCACTTTTCCTTGAGTGCGAGCTGCATCACACCGGTGTCCCTTGACACATTCTTTTAATTCTTCCACTTTCTGCTGAAGTGCCACACACTTTTGATGCAATTCAACCATGTCTTGCTCTAATACTTCATTCTTTGCTAGCAACACATCATTCTCACACTTTACCGTAGACTTTAATGCTTCAGCCTTCTCAAAGCATTCAGACAAAACCACTAATTTGAGGCCTGTCTCTTTAAGAGCTTTAAGTCTTTTTATTTCCTCCTGCTCAAATGCTATTTTCAAAGAGGTCAACTCACTCTGTAATGTTCTTTCAATTTTCACATGCAAAAACTTCTCTTTTGTTGACTTTCCCTCTAAGTCACTTATCAAATTTTTCTATGCTGATATAGTTCTCTCTTAGTGGACCTTGCATCATTCACTGACCACACACACTGACATTTTTATTCTTCTTTGGCAACTTAAATGTCTCTTTCTCTGAAACATTACTTGGAGCCCCAGCATTTTGAACAGAGTTTCTACAGAGGATTTCAAACAACTTTAAATCACTTCCTTGTAACACACTTTCTGTACATTCAGACTGTAAACTCCAGTACTGGATTGGCATCTCTCCAGCTTGAGACTGGACCTTTTTTAGCAGGCCTTCTGCCTTTAACATATTCCTTTTTATTTCTTAGAAATATTGTTACACAATACACAGGTATAACTTGCTTTTGTTTTCACTATATCACACTTTGCCTTCAAAAGTATTTTCAATACAGCAAAACATTTTTCTTCATGTGGCACTACAATTACCAGCATATATTAAGCTCTGTCTCTTTAACAGCCTTTCAAAAGGAATCTCTGTTCTATCAGTACCACACTCTGACTTAATGAGGTTATAGGCTTGAGCATTTCAGCAGAATAAACCACAAACTTTCCTTTAACCCTTACAGTGCTGCAGCAGGAATTTCAACAGTTAAGCACATTTCTTTTTACAGACAATATTCCAGCAATTTGTGTAACACTTATTTGTCTTCCTTTCCAAGGACAAAAGTGTACACTGCAGCATTAGTGCATCTCATCTATGCAGCCAATTCATTTTATACAGTTCAACAAGTGTTGCTTCCACTCACCACCTTGATGAGCATTCACCATGCTGGTGCAGTGAGCATCCATATTTCCATTTAGATGTAGTAATCCACTTTCTGTGTAGATCAAATTGCCCTCATTCTCCACCATATTGTGATGAATTGGGGAAGTTAGCTTGGTAGAGAGGTCAGTGGTGCAGTAAGTAGGTGCATAATAAAAGGTCCAAATGCAGCATTGTAGGTTAAAATGAAAATTAATGGTGTTTTTATGGTCAGCATAAATCAAACGAAAAACAACAAACAGCCTAGCCCCCATTCAGGGCACTACCTCACTTCTTTGCCCCTGACTAGATTAGGCAGCTAGTCTGCAAATGCAACTTAGTACTTTAGTCCTGTCTCTCACAGGAATCAGTACTGGCCTCCTGGCCTTCACACAAAGTCTTTCTTGTGGTCCTCCCTGTCTCCTGCAGGTATGGATACTGTCTTCCACGTGGCATAGTCTGAGAGGTTTGTGGTCCTCCCTGCCTCCTGCAGGTCTGGACTCAGCCCCCCTGATCTCTAATGGCTTGGCTTGGCCTCACTGGGCTCTCTGGCTGCCACAGTCCCACTTAGACTGTCTCCAATGGCAAACTGACTGGTCTGCCTTCTCCTGGACTCTCTCCACAAAGCAGTCCTTAGATGTGGCAAAAGTTTAACTACCCTGTGTGGGTGGATCCCTCCAACCCCACAGAGAATCCATGGCTCCCTATTGCCATCTTTGGTAATACTGCCACAGGGCATATTTATTAACAATATTTTTACTAAAATAATGTGAAAATGGGTGTTTACACACCCTTTCACATTATTTTAGTATCACATGAATTTACTAAAGGACAATTGGAGTAGAATTCACAAAAATCTACTCCAAACCCTAATTATCATATCTTTTTAGTAAGCAGATCGCATTTCCCATACTTGTAATGGGAAATGTGATCAGCTCAGATTTAAAAATATATTGTGAAAAATAACAGTGGGAAACCCTGTGATGATAACACCACCTGGAGATGGGTTTCCCCCAGTTCACCGACTCTTGCTGTGCTCTAACAGGCAGAGCAGAGCTGGGAGCCAGGTCCCAGTGATCAGTTGTGTGGTATAAATAGAGCACAAGCTGACCACTACAAAGCAAATAGTAAAAAAAAACCAATTACCTTCATTCAGAGACTAGTGATCTGTGCTCCGGTGATGTCCTCTGGAACTCCAGTCAGCTGGTCTCCAGATCCTGCACTGAGTAGCTGACCTGGGTCACAATGCAGGAGCCAGGAGCCCAGCTGAACAGAGCCCCAGAGGACATCACTGGAGCACCGAACACTGAGGTAAGTGTAAAAGGAGTGGGGGTCATGCATGTGCCTGGGGGGAAGGGGGGGTCGAGAGGGTGGGGTTGGTTGCAGCAGACATTCTCCATTTATTTTTCTGAAAAATACAGGGAGAAGTGTGTGGACAGGATTCGCAGGGACAGAGCTTTATCGCATGTTAGTAGATCCATGTGATATTTCCTAAATTCACAATGTGAATTTAGTCGGAAATATCACACTACATTTTAAATGCGGATTGTAGTAAATAGGGGCCTTTGGGGCTTATTTATTATATTATTTTTACTAAAATAATGTAAAAACGGGTGTTTTCACACCCTTCTCACATTATTTTAGTATCACATAAATTTATCAAAGGGCAATTGGAGTAGTTTTCATGAAAAATTACTCCAATCCCTTCAATTCACATATATTTTGTAAGCAGATCGCAATTCCCATACTTTGAATGGGAAATGCGATCTGTCCAGATTTACTAAAAATATATTGTGAAAAAATACCGGGGAAAACCCTGTGATAATAATGCCACCTGAAGATGGTGTTATTGGGGCAGAGCAGAGCCGGGAGCCAGCCCCTTGTGATCAGCTTTGTGGTCTAAATAGATCAGAAACTGATTACTGAAAAAAAAATAGTTAAAAAAAAACTTACAGTACATGCATCCAGGCACCTGTGAGCTGGTATCCGGGCTCCTGCACTGTAACCCTGGTTAGCTGCTGCATAGAGGATCTAACTGGAGCGAGGAGGGGGGTCCAAGGGGGCATGCACAGACACATTCTACCTGTATTCTTTCTGAAAAATACAGAGAGAAGTGTGCAGACTGGATTCGCAGGGACAGAACTTTATCGCACACTCTGTCCCTGCATATGATGTTAGTACATCCATGTAATATTTCCTAAATTTGCAATGCGAATTTAGTCAAAAATATCACACTAAAACTGCATTTTAAATGCGGATTGTAGTAAATAGAGGCTATAGTCACAATTCGATGTACTAGGATACCCCAGCAGACTGTGATGATTAATTTGCTATGCAACACTTGTATATCTTGTCTTCACTCTGTGTTCTTATGCAAGTGCCGAACTTTGTGTCTGTGTGCTGGGTGTCTCTTATGCTGTAGCTTGTATGTCTGGGACTGGGTGTCTAGGTACTTTACACCTCTGTGCCTGGGTCCATAACCTGTTGGTGTGTGAGCAGGCATGATACTGAAGAGTTGTATGGACACACACCAGCGGATGACTCAAACTATGAACAGCTCAGTTACCATACTTGACCAGCGGTGTTGGTTTATTGAAGTAAATTTGATAGCTGTACTCAGTGTTACATGTACACTGGTAATGGAGTGGATTTTGAAAGGAGTAGGGTTCTATACAGCTCACAAGCCAGTGACTGTATGCTGGAATGGTAAGCTGTGCAGGATTGCTGGAACAGCTTTAAATGCAGGTATTGACCAGGTCTCTCATAGGAGCTAAGTGGGAGACTTCAGTCTCTCTCCATGGGCTCTATTTATTAACATTATTTTTACTAAAGTGTTTTCACACCCTTTTCACATTATTTTAGTTTCACCTGTATTTATTACAGGGCAATTGGAGTAGAATTAGTAAAATTCTACTCCAACCCCTAAGTATCACTTAATTTTAGTAAAGCAGATCGCATTTCCCATAACTGTAATGGGAAATGTGATCTGTGTGCAAGTTACTAAAAATAAATTGTAAAAAAATACCGGGGGAAGCCCTGTGATAATAACGCCACCTGGAGGTGGCGCTATCCAGGGTCTCCCCCAGTTACCGGGCTCCCACTCTGCTCTAACGGGGAGAGCAGAGGCGGGAGCCGGTACCAGTAATCAGCTATGTGGTCTAAATAGACCGCAAGCTGATTGCTGTAAAAAAAAGAAAAAAAAAATTAAACATTTTTTTTTTTACTTACCTGAATCCAGGGACCGGTGATCGGGCCTCCGGTGATGGCTCCTCTCCGGTCAGCTGGTCTCCCACAGTGCACTGGGGCCCGGTCATCAGGTGATCGGGCCCCAGTGCAGTATGGGAGATCACCTGATCGGGAAGCCCGGAGAAGACCACCGGAGGCCAGGAGGATGCAGGTAAGTGTAATGAAGGGAGGGGGGGTCGCGGGGGGGGGGGAGGGGGGGTCGCGGGGGTCCGTGATCGCAGGGGGCAGGGCTTAGCACCGGGGGCGGGGCTTAGCGTCAGTGGGGGGGTAGTAGCGGTGGTCGGTCGGCGCATGCGCGGGCTCTTAGTCACGGTATTTTTTCCGAAAATACCGCGACTAGAGTGCGGATGGGATCCGCAGGGACAGAGCTTTATCGCAAGCTCTGTCCCTGCAAGGGATTTATAGTAAATCCCTGTGATATTACCTGCAATGCGAATTCACTCGGTAATATCACACTACAATCCGCATTCAATATGCGGATTGTAGTAAATAGAGCCCCATGTCACTCTACACGGTAAAAACAAGATGGCCCCTGCAGATGCTCAGTAGTGTTCATGGCAGCCATCTTTGGACAATGCATGAAGCCTCCTTGGAGATCAGGAAGACGAGTCTGCTCAGTAGCGCACTCCTTTTTCAACAACCACAACAATGGTTTTCCAAGTTTTAGAGCTGCCATTTAAAACATAGTTTATCTATTTAGGCTATGTGTTGCCATAGAAGAATGACACTGTCATTCAGCTCCCTCCTCTCGTCGCTGTTTTTACATTGCACACTTTCCAAAACAATTAAGCTTAAAGAACACACATAATGAGCCTGTGAACAATAGTTTAGTTCTGATCAAAGACAAAAAGGCTGACGTGATTTTAATTACAAAGTCATTGAGGCTTCACACACATTTTTGTAATCTGCCCATCAGCTCCATATGTCTTTACCTACTGCTGAAGACAAGTTCTTTCTTATTCCTTGGAGACAGATACCATTGTACCCTTAGTCTGTGTTTTCATTCTGACAAGTGCCATGGTTATTCAGTTAGTTGTCGATAAAATACTATTGTACCAGGAGATTTCACACAAAGACAAATATTATAAATATATTCCTGTGCCAAAGTGAAATTTCACTTTAATTTGTGAATACATAAATATGCAAGACAAGACTTGACCCTACAGAACCTTCATTTTGCACACTGCCACAAACACAAATCCCTGTAACATGGCACATATTGCTTTTCCTTGCATGCCAGAAGCTATTTGTTTTACACTACAGCCAAACGCCAATGATGTTCAAATTACAATGCAAAATAATTACAATTTATATCTGTCAAACAGAATGGTGTAACCTGGTGGCTTGGTCACCGCTATGCAGCAACCACATACAGTACATTGGCATACAGTAGCTCTCTGCTGCAGATGTTCCATCACCTGCAGTATAGAAGCAATTTTGTTGGTTTGAACCAGTATTTACCAGTATCTGTGACAATGCAGCTTGAGAATGACATGAGGTATGAGGTACTTTCTATGTAGTTATAAGATCTTTGAGACATGACGCACTTTGGCATATTTATCACAATGCGCATTTCAGATGCGGATTGGCTGTGATAAATTTGCCCGATATCGCATTTCGATATTTGAATACATTACAAGGATTTATCAAAAATCGCATACAGGGACAGAGCTTGCGATAAAGCTCTGTCTGCGCGAATCCACTTCACATGCTTTTCACTGTATTTTCCACAGCAAATACAGTGAGTATCTCTCCGCAAGTGCCGCTACCCCCCTCCCGCAACCAACCCTCCCCTTCATGACCGCACTCCACTGCCTTTGCAACTATTTTAAATATGTGAGAAGATTATATGGAAGGTAGGCAGAGAGCTGATCTAAGGTGTGGCATCTTTTAATTCCATGCCATAAACTAATATTCACCTTACAATTCACTAGGTACTAGTGACATCATACAAAATGGTGGCCTCCACAATAAATATATATGCTCCCCTGTAATATGTGTCATTGTAAATTGCTCTGTAACACTATAACTTTGTGACATTTTGTGTAGGCAAAGCTGCTTTGTGACAACATTCTGTATGTTGTGTTGTGATACTCTCAGTGTTCAAACAGGGGCAGCCACATCCAGGCACCAGTGCCTTTGTCACTGCAGTAATCAGTAAGGTACAGCAAGTACAGGATCTAGGGTACCAGCAGCCACTGTCCAAGAATCTTCCTGCATTGGTGGCACTGGCCGGTGCAATAAAGTTTTATTTGCTTACTGCAGCATAGGGCACATAACATCATGCCGCACCACTGAAAAGCCGAGAAGTCATGGTGTGAAGAGGATGAGGAGTAGCCAGAAGACGCAGAACAAAAAGTAGGTAAGTGGCTGTGGGCTAGAGCTGGAGGGATGCAGGGGCTGTAGCTGGAGATACCATTTGGACTGGAGAGACAGCAGGGAGATGGAGAAACACTGCAGGGCTGGAGAGACAGAAGGGTGCTGGCTGGAGCTGGAGAAACAAAAGGGGGATAGAGCTGGAGAGACTCTGGGGGTTTGAAGAGACACTGGGGGTTTGCATTATAAACAGATGGGGGCTGGATCTGGGGGACTCTGGGGATCAGGAGAGACACTGGAACTGCAGCTGGAAAGGCACTGGTGGCTGCAGCTAAAGAGACACTAAAGTCTGAATAGATGAAATGCATTGGGCCAAGCCCACAACCGGATAACATTTATACATGCATACGAACTAGACTTTCTTTAAGCAAGAGCCGACTGAAAATATGAAGATTTCATATAGGCTTCCAGATTAGTCTAATTGATTTTAGATTAGACTTATTGCATGAAATACTTGTATCTATATTGATAGAATAAAAATGTTGTACCAGACACATTTCCTGCAGGTCATTATACGTGTTAATATACAATGACACATATTAGAATTATACCTCATTCACCACCACCTGAGGCACCGGGACTGATGAGACCAGCAGGACGAGCATAGCACTGGCCAGGTAAGTATGCATGGTTTTACCTAATTCTGCATCACTAGTGTCCCTATGAGTTCCTGATACTGTGCATTATGTTACATTTGAGGTGGAGAGGAAGGTGAAGAAAAAATAGAATTATAAGAACAGCCACCCTACAGAATTTGTGAAAGTTATGCAATTTTTTCTAAATGTGAGATGGGAGCAGGAGTGACCATTCTTTTGTTTTGGGACTTTTAGGAACACCTTACCTACAGCAGTTTTCTGACTTTTTTCATTGGACAAATAAGACTGTCCAATCGGACTAAGGACCTCATTCAGAGTCGGTCGAAGCGGCCACACGGTCGTACGGGAAAAGGGGCCGGATATGCAAATGGTTCCCTCTCAAGTTGCGTCCCTAAGTTCGGATCGGAAGCTGGCCGACCAAGGGGAGGAAGTGGCCGGAATTCAAAAAAATACGCCCCCTTCTCGAACGCATTGCACGTCATCTCCGGGCATATAAGGATTAATCAAGACCATCGGAACTGATGAGCTTAGAGCTTAAGGTTGACCATACCCTCTCTTAAGCTCTACGATCATATCAGTGACGCTACTTTGTTAATTATGCACTCCCATAAAACGCCGTTCGCATAATTAGGCACGCCTGTGTTCGGATCTCCACTCCCCCGTTTTCAAGCACCTTCCCCTGATCGTAGCGGCTAGTTTGTGAACGCACATTGCAAACTTTACGCATGCGCAGTATAGCAAACATCGGTGGCGTACGACCGTGCAGCCGCTTCGACCGACTCTGAATGAGGTCCTAAGTGTGGACTCTTGTTAAGACACTGCCGAGTCACGTATGCACTGTAGAAACATTAATGAAACATCATTAGTGCAGTTTAACATACCATATATCATACTAAAACACATAACTATTCTACTATTATCAAAATACTCTAGAGTGCTCCATATTATCACTTTCTTATATGACTTTATAGAGGCTGGGAAGCTCATTTATTTGGAGCAGCTAGAGGTATATTTGTAGAGCATCTTTGAGCGCTATACTTTAACATAAATTTAAGTGTATCAATAGGAGTCTTGAACTCAGCATTATGCTGTCCACCCAGCTATGCCAAGAGGAAGATTGGGCACGTACACTTTACCAAGGCCCGGGATTGTCCAAGGGACAAAATGGGGATCTGAGCTGGTTAGAGAGATAGAGCAACTGCCCCATTTCTGTGCGCGTTTTCTTAACAAGGTACAATATGCAAAGCGGGAAATGACCACCCCCCTCTCTAGAACCATGGCCCATCTGATGTCTCAGCAGCCCTGTGTCCACCAAAAACATTCAGCCACAGGGCTTTTCATCATATGATAAATACACCACTAGCTATCCTGAATCTGAACAAACACTATTAAATCAGTGAGCTGTGTATAAACAGGAACAGTTCATCATGCGAAATTATATGGTTCCTTCTACCTAATAACCTGTCAGGTCCAGCCCTGCAGTGCAATGACTCTTGGCTATGAATGTTGCAGTTGAATAAGACAACATCCAATGTCTAAGTTGCTGCAGGCAGTCCCCTGGTTCTCTCTCTTACTACAGTTGATCTGTGTTTTTTCATTGCCTGGTTTATTTGCCCCTCGGAGCCTTATCTAGCTGTCCCCAAGACAAATATGCTCTGCATTACAAAGCTTTTTTCCCTGAAAACTTGCTGTTTTCCCTATTTTTTATGTTTTTTAAATCAGTAGAGAACTGAAGAAATGCGCTTTGTTAAACAGAGAAAAAAATAAAGCAAAAAGGATTGAAATAGGGTGAAGTAACACTGAGAGAAAATAATGAGGTTGAAGAACAGGCAGAAATCCAAGGAAGAAAGTCAATGTCTTGTGAAATCTATATCAGCCTGAACACAAATCTCTGCAGAGCAGTCACAAAAACCTAACACCCACCACAATTTACTGACAGAATGAACACAGAAAATAGCTGCAAATAACTGCTTGCGTTTTGGTTAAAATATAATTGTATATTGGTTTTGTAATTTCAGAATGAGGTGCTATAAGGATCGATAGCTGATCCTCACAGTATATACCATAATTACAGGGGATGATAAATGGAGGAAATCATCATTTTTTGTAAAGGAACTACTTGTCTCTGCTTTGTTTCCTCTAAGCCTTGTTAATGTCTTATAGCAGTGAAAAAAGCAGCATTCTCCGAGGAAAAAAAAATCTGAAATAGACATTTTACATGTAGAAAATTGAATTTGTGTGATCTTGAGAACTGGAGATATTTACGTATGAGCAACCAGAGGTCTGGGAAGATTATGTAAATATCACCGAACCACAAGGGCTGTTAAGATGTGCTGAGAATTGTTCAGAACATAAGATATTTTAATGTATCTATAAATCTACAAGCAAAGTTTGAATTCTGTAACTGGCTGCGGTTGGAGACACTGAACTCTACGGCAAGACGAGAACTCAAAGCAGAGGTTAGAAAAATCATGTATTTATACAGTACATTTATTTTATTCAGTGGTGAGCTGTGGATGAACAACAAGTGCACATTCCATTATGTACTGCAGCAAATGTTGAGGAGCAGGATTTGTGTTTGGGCTTTTTATTTATTTTCACATGTACTGCAACCTGGAGTTTATGATATGTGTTTGCTGAAGATATTTTGTATAAAACCACAATGCATCATCACTGCTGCAAAAGAAATAAAACTTCCTCTCTGCTGTAAAAGAAATGCTGGTGTGCTACTAGAACTCTCAGAGGATTAGGAAAGTCATGATAGATTGGCATTTTTTAACCTTACCTATCAGTAATTGAATTGTTTAATTCCACAGATTCAAGCAGTAACATTGAGGATATATATATATATTAGGGGTGTGCACCGGCCACTTTTCGTGTTTTGTGTTTTGGTTTTGGATCTGGATCTTTCTTCGTGTTTTGGATCTGGATTGGTTTTGCCAAAAACACCCTTCCGTGTTTTGGGTTCTGGGTTTTGTGTTTTGGATCTGTATTTTTTTTTAAAAAGCATAAAAACAGCTAAAATCACAGAATGTGTTGGTTTTTCTGCTCCTATGCTATTATTAACCTCAATAACCTTAATTTCCACTCAATTCCAGTCTATTCTGAACACCTCACACCTCACAATAGTGTTTTTATGTCCAAAAGGTTAAACCGAGGTAGCTGGATGACTATGCTAAGCGACACGAGTGGGCGGCACAAACAAGTGACCCATCTAGGCGTGATACTGCAGTGGAAGACAGGATGGCAGTTTGAAAAACTAGGCCCCAAACTGTACATAATGCAAAGAAAAAAAAGAGGTGCAAGATGGAATTGTCCTTGGGCCCTCCCACCCACCCTTATGTTGTATAAACAGGACATGCACACTTTAACTAACCAATCATTTCAGCGCCAGGGTCTGCCACACAACTGTGGCTGTAATGATTGGTTTGTTTGGGCCCCCACAAAACAAGCTGGCAATTAATCTGTCCCTGCACAAACTGGCTCTACGGAGGCAAGATGTCATCCTCATCCTCCTCAACCACCGATTCCTCACCCTCTTCAGTGTGTACATCCTCATCCTCACAGAGTATTAATTCATCCCTGCTGGAACCACAGGTCCCTCTGTACGTTCTGGAGGCTGGTCTCCCTGGAAGAGTTGATAATTCATTTTATGAACCTCATCTTCTCCACATTTTGTGGAAGCAACCTCCTACGCCTTTCGCTGACAAGGTTCCCGGCTGCACTAAACACTCTTTCGGAGTACACACTGGAGGGGGGGCAACTCAGGTAAAATAGAGCCAGTTTGTACAGGGACCTCCAAATTGCTTCTTTTTCCTGCCAGTACAGGTACGGACTGTCTGACATGCCTACTTGGATGCTGTCACCGATGTAATCCTTTAACAGACAGACGCACGCTTGTCGCTGCTGCTTTGAGGATGCAAGTGCGGCTACAGCCCACACAATTCACAAAGACAGAAAAAAATAATAATAATATTTTCATTGTTTGAGGAGCGCACTTTGAGGGTTACACCACCCTTTAACAGACAGACGCACGCTTGTCGCTGCTGCTTTGAGGATGCAAGTGCGGCTACAGCCCACACAATTCACAAAGACAGAAAAAAGAAGAAGAATATTTTTATTGTTTGTGTAGCACACTTTGAGGGTGTCACCACCCTTTAACAGACAGACGCACGCTTGTCGCTGCTGCTTTAAGGATGCAGGTGCGGCTACAGCCCACACATGTCACAAAGACCGAAAAAAAAGAACAATATTTTAATTGTTTGTGTAGCACACTTTGAGGGTGTTACCACCCTTTAACAGACAGACACACGCTTGTCGCTGCTGCTTTAAGGATGCAGGTAGGGCTACAGCCCACACAATTCACAAAGACAGAAAAAAATATATATTTTTATTGTTTGTGTAGCACACTTTGAGGGTGTCACCACCCTTTAACAGACAGACGCACGCTTGTCGCTGCTGCTTTGAGGATGCAAGTGCGGCTGCATCGCACACAAGTCACAAACACATTAAAAAAATAGTTTTTTATTTTTTGGAGCACTTTGAGAGTTACACCACCCTTTAACAGACAGACGCACGCTTGTCGCTGCTGCTTTAAGGATGCAGGTGCGGCTACAGCCCACACATTTCACAAAGACAGAAAAAAAAAGAACAATATTTTAATTGTTTGTGTAGCACACTTTGAGGGTGTCACCACCCTTTAACAGACAGACGCACGCTTGTCGCTGCTGCTTTAAGGATGCAGGTGCGGCTACAGCCCACACAATTCACAAAGACAGAAAAAAGAAGAATATTTTTATTGTTTGTGTAGCACACTTTGAGGGTGTCACCACCCTTTAACAGACAGACGCACGCTTGTCGCTGCTGCTTTGAGGATGCAAGTGCGGCTACAGCCCACACAATTCACAAAGACAGAAAAAAAAAAGAACAATATTTTAATTGTTTGTGTAGCACACTTTGAGGGTGTCACCACCCTTTAACAGACAGACGCACGCTTGTCGCTGCTGCTTTGAGGATGCAGGTGGAATCTAGACGGGATTTGGAACCGAGGACACACTACCTCCATCAATTGTCTAAATCCCACTGCACTAATGGCGGATACCGGATGCACGTCTAACACCAACATAGCAGTCAAGGCCTCAGTTATACGTTTTGCTTCAGGATGACTGCTGTCGTACTTCATCCTCATCGCTAGGGACTGTTGGAGGGTCAATTGTTTAGTAAAAGTAGTGATGTTCCTACTTCCTCTCTGGGATGATGAATAACTCCCAGCAGCAGCAACAGCACTAGGAGGAAGTGGTTATTGATCTTTCCCTATTTTATTTTTATCGGAGAAAGTTTGGTCCTCCATTTATGTTATATTGATATATACGTGCGGCTAAAGCGCACACAAACACAGAAATTTTATTTTATTTTTGCTGGAGAGTCGTGCACTTTGTGGGTTACACCACCCTTTAAGAAATGAGCCAGCCGGCTCTTTACTTATGGGACACAGGCGCACGCTTGGCGCTGCTCCTTTGTTGATGCACGTGCAGCCACAGTGCACACAAGTCACAAACACAGAAAATATATATTTTTTTGGTTTGGAGTGTACTTTGGGGGTTACAGAACCCTTTAACGGTCAAGCCAGCCGGCCCTTTACTTATGACACAGGCGCACGCTTGGCACTACTTTGTTGATGCACGTGCGGCTACTGCGCACACAATTCACAAACACAGAAAATAATTTTTTTTTTGGTTTGGACTGGAGTGTACTTTTGGGGGTTACAGCACCCTTAACGGTCAAGCCAGCCGGCCCTTTACTTATGACACAGGCGCACGCTTGGCACTACTTTGTTGATGCACGTGCGGCTACTGCGCACACAATTCACAAACACAGAAAATAATTTTTTTTTTTGGTTTGGACTGGAGTGTACTTTCGGGGGTTACAGCACCCTTAACGGTCAAGCCAGCCGGCCCTTTACTTATGACACAGGCGCACGCTTGGCACTACTTTGTTGATGCACGTGCGGCTACTGCGCACACAATTCACAAACACAGAAAATAATTTTTTTTTGGTTTGGACTGGAGTGTACTCTCGGGGGTTACAGCACCCTTAACGGTCAAGCCAGCCGGCCCTTTACTTATGACACAGGCGCACGCTTGGCACTACTTTGTTGATGCACGTGCGGCTACTGCGCACACAATTCACAAACACAGAAAATAATTTTTTTTTGGTTTGGACTGGAGTGTACTTTCGGGGGTTACAGCACCCTTTAACGGTCAAGCCAGCCGGCCCTTTACTTATGACACAGGCGCACGCTTGGCACTACTTTATTGATGCACGTGCGGCTACTGTGCACACAATTCACAAACACAGAAAATAATTTTTTTTTTGGTTTGGACTGGAGTGTACTTTGGGGGTTACAGCACCCTTTAACGGTCAAGACAGCCGGCCCTTTACTTATGACACAGGCGCACGCTTGGCACTACTTTGTTGATGCACGTGCGGCTACTGCGCACACAATTCACAAACACAGAAAATAATTTTTTTTTGGTTTGGACTGGAGTGTACTTTCAGGGGTTACAGCACCCTTTAACGGTCAAGCCAGCCGGCCCTTTACTTATGACACAGGCGCACGCTTGGCACTACTTTGTTGATGCACGTGCGGCTACTGCGCACACAATTCACAAACACAGAAAATAATTTTTTTTTGGTTTGGACTGGAGTGTACTTTCGGGGGTTACAGCACCCTTTAACGGTCAAGCCAGCCGGCCCTTTACTTATGACACAGGCGCACGCTTGGCACTACTTTGTTGATGCACGTGCGGCTACTGCGCACACAATTCACAAACACAGAAAATAATTTTTTTTTTGGTTTGGACTGGAGTGTACTTTGGGGGTTACAGCACCCTTTAACGGTCAAGCCAGCCGGCCCTTTACTTATGACACAGGCGCACGCTTGGCACTACTTTGTTGATGCACGTGCGGCTACTGCGCACACAATTCACAAACACAGAAAATATATTATTTTTTTAGCACTTGGGGGGAGCACCCCTGATGGACAGAGCACCCCCTGGACAACACTACACTCCTTTAGGACTGGGACACTGCACAGGACTTTGGAGTGGACACAGCCCCTATGGAGAACTGACTGCACAACACAGTACAGCCAGCCCCTATGGACTTTGAAGTAGTGGACACAGCCCCTATTAACAACAGCAGCACAGCACAACACAGCCAGCCCCTATGGACTTTGAAGTAGTGGACAACAGCAGCACTACACTACACTACACTACACAGCCCTAACTCCCACCCTCCCTCTTCACTGTCCACAGCCAAGTGAGAAAATGGCGCCGACGCGGGTACCTTATATAGGATCCAAAACCCGCGAGACTCGGAAGGCGGGATGATGATGTTTTGCCTCGATTTCAGATCCGAGTCAGGCGGGAAAAGTCGAGCCTGACTCGGATCAGACTCGGATCGGGGGGGCTCGGGGGGGTTCGGATTTCAGAAATCCGAACCCGCTCACCCCTAATATATATATATATATATATATATATATATATATTAGGGGTGAGCGGGTTCGGATTTCTGAAATCCGAACCCCCCCGACCCGAGTTGGGAACCGAGTCCGGCTCGTGTTTTCCCGCCTGACTCTGACCTGAAATCGAGGCAAAACATCATCATCCCGCTGTCGGATCTCGTGGGTTTTGGATCTTATAAAAGGTCCCCGCTTTGGCGCCATTTTTCACTCCGGCTGTGGACAGTGAAGAGGGAGGGTGGGAGTTGTGCTGCTGTTGTCCATAGGGGCTGTGTCTACTCCAAAGTCCATAGGGGCTGGCTGGGCTGTGTTGTGCTGCTGTCATAGGGGCTGGCTGGGCTGTGTTGTGCAGTGTCCCATAAAGGCTATAGTTCTAAAGGGGTGCTGTAGTGTTGTCCAGGGGGTGCTCTGTCCATAAGGGGTGCTCCCCCCAAGTACTGTTGTGTGCGGTGTAGCCGCACGTGCATCAACAAAGTAGCAGCGCCAAGTGTGCGCCTGTGTCGTAAGTCAAGGGCCGGCTGGCTCATCTGTTGAAGGGTGGTGTAACCCCAAAGTGCTCCAAAATATAGAAATTTTTTTTTTCTGTTTGTGACTTGTGTGCGCATTAGCCGTACATGCATCAACAAAGTAGCAGCGCCAAGCCTGCACCTGTGTCATAAGTCCTGTGTCATAAGTCAAGGGCCGGCTGGCTCGTCTGTTGAAGGGTGGTGTAACCCCAAAGTGCTCCAAAAAAAAAATAAAATAAAATTTTTCTGTGTTTGTGACTTGTGTGCACATTAGCCGCACGTGCATCAACAAAGTAGCAGTGCCAAGCGTGTGCCTGTGTCATAAGTAAAGGGCCAGCTGGATCATCTGTTGAGGGTGGTGTAACCCCCAAAGTACCGGAAAAAATAATAAAAATATTTTTTTCTGTGTTTGTGACTTGTGTGCACTGTAGCCGCATGTGCATCAACAAAGTAGCGCCAAGTATACGCCTGTGTCATAAGTAAAGGGCCAGCTGGATCATCTGTTGAAGGGTTGTGTAACCCCCAAAGTGCCTGAAAAAAATAAAAAAAGATTTTTCTGTGTTTGTGTGCGCCTTAGCCGCACGTGCATCAATATCACATAAATGGAGGACAAAAATTTGGGAAAGATCAAGAACCACTTCCTCCTAGTGCTGAAACTGCTGCCACTAGTCATGACATAGACAATGAAATGCCATCAACGTTGTCTGTCAAGGCCAATTCCCAATGTAACAGTAGAGGGCATATAAAATCCCAAATGGCAAGTTCAGGAAAATGACCTTAAAAAATAAATTTAAATCTTCTGAGGAGAAACGTAAACTTGCCAATATGCCATTTACGACACAGAGTGGCAAGAAATGGCTTAGGTCCTCCCCTATGTTCATGACTAGTGGTTTAGCTTCACATGAAGATGAAAGCCCTCTTCCCGCTACAAAAATCAAACAAGTTAAGCTTCTAAGAAGATATCACAAATCCCCATGGACAGTCCAAGTGTGGCGACGGTTGCGATGCCTGCCCTTCCCAACACTGGACAGGAAGAGGTGGCTCCTTCAACCATTTGCATGCCCTCTGCAAGTGCTTGAAGGAGCACCCACAGTCCACTTGCTGATATTCAAATTGAAGATGTCACTGTTGAAGTACAACAGGATGAGGATATTGGTGTAACTGGCGCTGAGGAGGAAGTTTGAGGTGGTATGTTTAAATCAGGCCCCGGGGGAGACAGTTGTTGGTGGAATAAGTAGGGGTAGGGACGTTAACCACCTAGGAACATCCTCCCTTATACGTCACCTGCTGCGCATTCATAAAAAGTTACTGTCAAGTTCAGAAACTGGGTAAGACCGTAAGCAGTCCAGGGACACCTAAATCTTTTTTTCCTGTTGTATCCAAGCGCCTGCAAACCACACCGTCAACTCCCTCCTCATCAATTTCCTCCTCAGCCAGGATCAGAAGTAGTCCTGCAGGCCATGTCACTGGCATGACTGACTCTCCTATCCGGAATTCCTCGGGAGGATCCTGCATTGCTACGCCAACTGCTGCCGCTGCTGCTGTTGCTGCTGGGAGTTGTTTATCATCCCAGAGAGAAAGTAGGAACACCACTACTTCTTTTACTAAGCAATTTACCCTCCAACAGTCCTTAGCAAGGAGGATGAAGTATGACAGCAGTCATCCTGAAGCAAAGCGGATAACTGAGGCCTTGACAGCTATGTTGGTGTTAGACGTGCATCTGGTATCCGCCATTAGTGCAGTGAGATTTAGACAATTGATGGAGGTAGTGTGTCCCCGGTACCAAATCCCAACTAGATTCCACTTCACTAGGCAGGCGATACCGAGAATGTACAGAGACGTCAGAAAAAGTGACACTGTGGTTGTACCCAATGTCCACATGTGGACAAGTGGAACAGGGCAGACTAAGGACTACATGACTGTGACAGCCCACTGGGTAGATGTATCACCTTACGCAGCAACAGCAGCATCACCAGTAGCAGAATCTCAGAAACGCCAGCTCGTCCCAAGGTAGGCTACTCTGTGTATCACCGGTTTCAGTAAGAGGCACACCGCCGACAACCTCTTAGAGAAACTGAGGGAAATCAATGCCCAATAGCTTGCCCCACTTAGACTATCCTTGGGATTTGTGATATCTGACAACGCCACCAATATTGTGCGGGCATTACATCTGGGCAAATTCCAGCATGTCCCATGTTTTGCTCACATAATAAATTTGATGGTGCAGAATTTTCTGAAAAATGACAGGGGCATGCAGGAGACACTTTGGGTTGCCCGAAAAATTTCTGGCCACTTTCGCCATTCAGCGACTGCGTGCCGAAGACTGGAGCGCCAGCAAACACTCTTGAACCTGCCCTGCAATCAACTGAAGCAAGAGGTTGTGAAACAGTGGAACTCAACCCTCTATATGCTTCAGAGGATGGAGGAGCAGCAAAAGGCCATTCAAGCCTATACATCCACCTATGACAAGGCAAAGGAGGGAGTATGCACCTGACTCAAGCGCAGTGGAGAATGATTTCCGTGTTGTGCAAGGTTCTCCAGCCCTTCGAACTTGCCACACGTGAAGTCAGTTCAGACCCTGCCAGCTTGAGTCAGGTCATTCCCCTCATCAGGCTTTTGCAGAAGCAGCTGGAGAAAGTGAAGGAGGAGCTAAGAGAGAGCGATTCTGCTAGGTATGTGGGACTTGTGGATGAAGCCCTTCATTTACTTTGCCAGGATTCCAGGGTGGTCAATCTGTTTAAATCAGACCACTACATTTTGGCCACCGTGCTCGATCCTAGGTTTAAAGCCTAGGTGGTGTCTCTCCTTCTGGCTGACACAAGCCTGCAGAGGTGCAAAGACCCGCTGGTGAAAACACTGTCAGTTGAAGCAGAACGTGACACGTCAACAGCTCCTTCTTCATTTTCTCCCGCAACTGGGACTGCCAGGAAACAACTTAGGTATCCTAAGCAATCCGCTGGCAGTGATGCAGGGCAGACAGGACCAAGTTTGGACATCTGGTCCGGACTGAAGGACATGGCAACAATTTCTGACATGTTTACTGTCACTGCATATGATATTGTCACCATTGACAGAATAGTGGAGGATTACATCGGTGACAGAATCCAAGTAGGCATGTCAGACAGTCCGTACCTGTACTTGCACGAAAAAATATGAGATATGGTAAGAACTTACCTTTGTTATCTCTATTTCTACGAAGTCCATAGGGTTCCACAGGATACCTTGGGTATAGGTGTGACGTCAGTCATCGGGCACCATAGAGTTAAGCTTTCAGCCTCCCAGGATGCACTAGGGTCCCCCTCCTATACCCCGCCCCCGAGCCAAGGCACCTCAGTTAGTTACCAAGCCATAGGCCGGAGGAGGAGAAGGAAGAGAGAGAAAGAAGATCTGGATACATACAAGAATCACACTCTCACCAGAGGGAGACGGGAAAACCGGTGACCAGACCAAAGCCCATCTGCAGCACAGGTGCGACAGGGCGGGAGTCCTGTGGAACCCTATGGACTTCGTAGAAATAGAGATAACAAAGGTAAGTTCTTACCATATCTCATATTTTCTACTTCAGGGTCCATAGGGTATCCACAGGATACCTTGGGGATGTCCCAAAGCAGTATCCTTTAAGGGTGGGGACGCTCCTGTGCTGAAAGGAGAATCCGCCGCCCGAAGGAAGCATCATGAGAGGCGAAGGTGTCAAACCTGTAATACCTCACGAAGGTATGGACAGAGGACCACGTAGCAGCCTTGCAGATCTGGACTGCAGAGGCACCACGTCGAGCTGCCCACGAAGGACCCACAGACCTAGTGGAATGAGCCTTCACAGAAGGAGGAACCGGCAGGCCTTCATGAAGATAAGCTTCTGAAATCACCATACGGATCCAGGCTGCCAAAGTTTGCTTTGAAGCAGGCCACCCCTTTTTACGGAAGCCATAGAGGACAAACAAGGCGTCCGACTTCCTAAATGAAGAAGTGCGGTCAACATAAGTCCTTAAGGCCCGCACAACATCCAAAGTGGCCTCACCCACTGAAAGACCAGGTGAGTTAAAGGCCGGAACAACTATTTCCTCGTTAACATGAAACTGGGAAACAACTTTGGTAAGAAATTCAGGCCGAGTGCGGAGCACTGCCCTGTTCCCATGAAAAATCAAGAAAGGGGGTCTACAAGAGAGAGCCCCTAAATCAGAAACACGTCTGGCCGAAGCTATGGCCAGAAGGAAAACAGTCTTAGCTGTTAGCCATTTAAGATCCACTGAGCCCAGTGGTTCAAACGGTGGTCCCTGGAGAGCCCTCAGGACCACAGCCAAATCCCAAAGCACCACAGGTGGAACAAAGGGCGGCTGAATGCGGAGAACACCTTGCATAAAGGTGCGCACATCCGGGATTGTAGCAATCCTACGGTGAAACCAGACAGACAGGGCCGAAACCTGTACCTTCAAAGAAGCAAGGCGAAGCCCATGATCTAGTCCCGCTTGTAGGAAGGCAAGTATCCTAGACAGACGAAACTCCTGCGGTGCATAACCTCTTGGTCGACACCATCTGAAGAACGTATGCCACACGCGATGGTATATCCTCGCGGACGACGGTTTCCGAGCTTGCAACATGGTACGCACCACAGAGCTGGAAAACCCCCTGTACCTCAACAAGGCTGTCTCAACAGCCACGCCGTCAAAGACAGCCGAGCCAGGTCCGGGTGAAGACAAGGACCCTGCGACAGAAGGTCTGGTCGTAGCGGCAACCTCAGAGGACTGTCCACGGACAGACCCTGGAGGTCTGAGAACCAGTGCCGTCTGGGTCACGCGGGAGCTATCAACAGGAGCGTCCCTCCTTCCTGTTTGAATTTCCGGATTACCCGTGGAAGAAGGGAAACCGGAGGAAACAGGTATGCGAACCGGAACGTCCACCGGACAGACAGAGCATCCACCAGAGACGCCTCTTCGTCTCTTGTGCGAGACCCGTACACCGGTAACTTGTTGTTGTGCCGGGACGCCATGAGGTCGATCTCTGGAAGACCCCACCTGTCCACCAGCATTTGACAAACGTCCGGGTGCAGGGACCATTCCCCCGGATGAACGTCCTGGTGACTTAGAAAGTCCGCCTCCCAATTTAGCACTCCCGGAATGAAGACCGCTGATGTGGCCGGAAGATTGCGCTCCGCCCATACCAGGATCCGAGACACCTCTACGAGAGCTGCCCGACTTTGGGTTCCTCCTTGCCTGTTTATGTAGGCCACGGTGGTAGCGTTGTCCGACTGGACCTGCACCGGGCGACCCTGGAGAACCCGATGTGCCTGCTGGAGAGCATTGAAGACCGCACGGAGTTCCAAGATATTTATTGGAAGCTCCGCTTCTGTCGGCGTCCACCTGCCCTGGAACAAGTGTGGACCCGGAACTGCTCCCCAGCCCCGAAGACTGGCGTCCGTTGTCAACAGGACCCAATTTGGAACCCAGAACGGACATCCCTTGCTGAGATGGGTCGTCTGCAACCACCAGGCAAGGGATAGGCGAACCTCCGGGGTGATCACTATCGTCTGGGACTTTAGAGGCTGAGGCAGCCCGTTCCACTTGGACAGGATCAGGTGTTGCAGAGGTCTGGAGTGAGACTGGGCATATTCCACCATGTCGAACACTGACACCATGGAGCCCAGTAACCTCATCACAGAGTGTAGAGACACCCGGTGGCTGTGCAGACAACTGCGCACCCTCGACTGTAAAGCAGAGATCTTTTCCTCCATCACAAAGATCCTTTGCTGTCCCGAGTTCAATAAGGCTCCGAGGTGCAGAATCCACCGAGACGGGATTAGAGTGGACTTCTGCCAGTTGATTAACCAGCCATGCCGTTGCAGCAGCGCAATGGTCAGGTCCAAGTGGTGTAGAAGGAGCTCTGGAGATCCTGCCACTAATAACAGGTCGTCCAAGTACGGCAACATGCGGACTCCCTGCAGCCGCAGAGAAGCCGCCATGACCGACATCACCTTGGTGAACACACGCGGTGCTGTCGCCAGGCCAAAAGGTAACGCCCGAAACTGAAAGTGGTCGCTGCGGATTGCAAACCTGAGGAACTGTTGATGGCGCAAAAGAATAGGGACATGCAGGTAAGCGTCCTGTATGTCAAATGACACCATGTAGTCCCCAGGTTCCAGCGCCAGAATGATGGACCGTAGGGTCTCCATCCGAAACTTCGGCACCCGCAAAGACTTGTTGAGAGCTTTGAGGTTGAGAATCGGACGATACGACCCATTGGGTTTCTGCACCAAACAAAAATTTGAATAGAAACCCTGGCCCCTCTGGGAGAATGGAACAGGCACTATAACTCCAGCCTGGAGCATAGTGTGCAAGACCTTCCGCAGCTCCGTGGCCTTGTTCCGGTCTTATGGTAGACCCGTGGTGAAGAATCGAGCCGGGGATCTGTGCCGGAAAGAGAGGGCGTACCCGTGGGAGACCACCTCGAGAACCCAAGTGTCTGTCGTGGTGACCGACCAACACCGGGCGAACTGCAGCAGGCGGCCTCCCACTTTGGGATCCCCCAACGGGAGGCCCGGACCGTCAGGCCGCAGGCTTGTCATCAGGCTTAGGGGCCGGACGTCTGGTACTCCATGCCTGCTTCCGGGGCTTGGCCGATTTTTTGGGAGCAGCCTGTCGGGGAAAAGACTGTGGTTTGGGCCTGCCCTGGGCCCTATAAGACTGAAAGGATGATGGTCCTGAACCAGAAGGAGCCGCGGCCGACGAGAGACATGCCGATTTGGCTGCCGCCAGCGTGGCCACAATCATGTCCAGATCTGGACCGAAGAGAACTTCTCCATTAAAGGGACCCTTTTTGGAGTCAGCGTCCGCCTTCCAGGATCGCAGCCACAAGGTATGACGAGCAGCCACCGCTGCTGAAGAAATTTGAGACACCAGAATACTAATGTCTAAGGCCGCCTCGTTGATATAAGTGGCCGAATCACGGATATTACCAATCAACTCCGTTTGTTTGGCCGGACAGTCGGAATCAAAGGATGCCTCCAATGAATCCACCCAGCGCTCCATCGCTCTGGCAACCCAACAAATGGCCATAGCCGGCCGCGCTGCCCCCCCCGCAAGGGAATAAGCGGACTTCAGGCAGATCTCCACCTAGCATCCTTAAGGGAGGACATGGATGGCATCGGCAATGTGGCACTACGGACAAGACGTGTCACATGAGAATCCACCTGTGGAGGGGATTCCCACTTAGCAAAATAATTATCCGCGAACGGATAAGCCACCGCCAGATGCCTCTGCGGCTGGTATCGCTTGCCAGGCTGTTTCCACGCCTCCTCTAAATGGTCCATTTACTGACCCGAAAGAGGAAAGACTGTGGCGTCACCCTTCACATCCTTAAAAAAGGCATACTTGGATTTCGCAGCTGGGGGAACTTCGTCCTCAATCACCAAGGCTGTGCGGACTGCCCGAATAAGTCCAGGAATATATACCTTGGACCTAGCGTCAGCGTCCTTAATATGGAGAGGTTCCTGATCGTAAGGATCCAGAATCTCCCCATCATCAGACGTCCCTTCGTCATCCTCATAAGGGGCCGACAGAGACGCCACCGGCCGTTTATGTGGCCGCATCACAGTCTCCCCCTGCAACACCTCCGACAAGTGCTGTACAGAACTCGTCAGGGAGTTAACCCACGCTGGCTCCTGAGAAACCGGGAGAGGGGAAATAGGGAGACTGCGGGGTACCACCAATTGTCTTGGGAAACCCTGCATGGGTGACGACACCACTGACTGCTGGGACAAACCCATCTGTGTAAACGCAGGCTGCGGAGCTAACTGGCCCACTAAGGTTGTAAGCGCCTGAGCGAAACAAGCCCAGGGCGGCTCCTGTACCAGTGCTGTAACCGTAATAGGCCGCGCCATTGACAAACACTGCCGGCAGAGGCCCTCCGCGCTACCCTCCCCCTCCACTAAAGGTACTTTACACGTAGTACACTGTAGCCGAGAGGAAAATCACTTTCAGACATGATGGTACTAAGTATGTGCCCCCTCTCACCAATTGTATTTTAAAGAGGTGAGAGACCACCCTGCAGCACCGCACCGCAAGGGCTTAGCAGAAAGAACAGGGACAGTAATAAAGCTGACAGTCTGAATAGAAGATACAGGCAGCAGCGCTAGCACAGTCACATACAATGCAAAGAAAATCAATTCCTGCACTAACCAGTGCTGATCACTCAACTACGCAGACACAGGGTCTGGTAGGACACAGCGCTGCATACACAGACCTGGCCACAGCGGAGGAGAGGTATGCGTGGGGACCCAGACCAAGATGCTTCCTTCCAGGCTTCCAGCAGCGTTCACCATGCATTCAGGAAGATGGCCACCGAGGAGCAGAGAGGAGGCTGGCCTGGGGGAGGAGCGCTGCCACAGGGCCAGTCGTCAGAGTGCAGAGAGGGCTGTGTGCAGCGGGGGAGGCGCCGGCTGTGAGACAGGGAAGGCGCGCTCCCCTGGCATGCATTTAACCCCTGGGATGCCACAGCGCTACCGCTCTGCTGCGGTCCGCTGTCCCAGGAGGGTAGTGGAAGCGCAGGTTCTTACCTGGCTCCACACTGCAGTCAGTCCCCAGGGAGCCCCCTGCCTGGGGACTCTGGACCATGTAACAGCGGGGACCCACCACGGGACCCCGCTGCTTACCTTGCTGTCCCCCTTGAATCCGGCCATGGTCCGGAACATCTGGGGTCACCGCTAGCTGTGAACCCAGATGCTCACCAGCATCCCCGGATCGGTACCGGCGTTCTTGTACCGGCAGGGGTGTAGGGAAGACAGCATGGACTTCAGGACTGACTGTCCATGCTGTACATCCAGATGTGCAGCCACAGCTGCATGCAGAAAAGCTTCAGGGGCTCTTCTTAGCCCCCACTCCAACAGGTGCACCCGACTCCGGTCGGGCACCAAACTAAACTGAGGTGCCTTGGCTCGGGGGCAGGGTATAGGAGGGGGACCCTAGTGCATCCTGGGAGGCTGAAAGCTTAACTCTATGGTGCCCGATGACTGACGTCACACCTATACCCCAAGGTATCCTGTGGATACCCTATGGACCCTGAAGTAGAAAGAGACAATTTGGAGACCCCTGTACAAACTGGCTTTATTTTACCTGAGTTGCCCCCCTTCCAGTGTGTACTCCGAAAGAGTGTTTAGTGCAGCCGGGAACCTTGTCAGTGAAAGGTGTAGGAGGTTGCTTCCACAAAATGTGGAGAAGATGATGTTCATCAAATTGAATTATCAATTCTTCCAGGGAGACCAGCCTCCAGAAAGTACAGAGAGACCTGTGGTGGTGGATTCCAGCGGGGATGAATTAATACTCTGTGAGGATGAGGATGTACACAACACTGAACAGGGTGAGGAATCGTTGGGTGAGGAGGTTGAGGACGACATCTTGCCTCCGTAGAGCCATTTTTGTGCACGGACAGATTAATTGCCAGCTTGTTTTGTGGGGGCCCAAATGAACCAATCATTTCAGCCACAGTCATGTGGCAGACCCTGGCGCTGAAATGATTGGTTTGTTAAAGTGTGCATGTCCTGTTTATACAACATAGGGGCGGGTGGGAGGGCCCAAGGACAATTCCATCTTGCACCTCTTTTTTTCTTTGCATTATGTACTGTTTGGGGCCTAGTTTTTCAAACTGCCATCCTGTCTGCCACTGCAGTGTCACTCCTAGATGGGCCATGTGTTTGTGCTGCCCACTCGTGTCGCTTAGCATAGTCATCCAGCTACCTTGGTGCAACCTTTTGGCCTAAAAACTATATTGTGAGATGTGAGGTGTTCAGAATAGACTGGAAATAAGTGGAAATTAATGTTATTGAGGTTAATAATAGCATAGGAACAGAAAAAAACACAAATTCTGTGATTTTAGCTGTTTTTATGCTTTTTTCCAAAAAAATACAGATCCAAAACACAAAACAAAACCCAAAACATGGAAGGGTGGTTTTGTCAAAACCAATCCAGATCCAAAACACGAAGAAAGATCCAGATCCAAAACACAAAATACGAAAAGTGGTTGGTGCACACCCTATATATATATATATATATATATATATATATATATATATATATATATATATATATATACAGTCAGGTGCATAAATATTGGGGCATTGACAGAATTCTCATATCTTGGCCTCTATTCACCACCACAATGGCTTTGAAATGAAACAAACAAGATGTGCTTTAACTGCAGACTTTCAGATTTAATTTGAGGGTAATTACATCCAAATCAGGTGAACGGTGTAGAAATGACAACGGTTTCTATATGTGCCTCCCACTTTTTAAGGGGCCAAAAGTAATGGGACTATCAACTCATAAGCTATTTCATGGACAGGTGTGGGCTATTCCCTCGTTATTTCATTGTCAATTAAGCAGGGAAAAGGTCTGGAGTTGATTCTAGGTGTGACATTTGCATTTGGAATCAGTTGCTGTCGACTCTCAATATGAGATCCAGAGAGCTGTCACTATCAGTGAAGCAAGCCATCATTAGGCTGAAAAATCAAAACAAACCCATCAGAGAGATAGCAAAAACATTAGGTGTGGCCAAATCAACTGTTTGGAACATTCTTAAAAAGAAAGAACGCACCGGAGAGCTCAGCAACACCAAAAGACCCAGAAGACCATGGAAAACAACTGTGGTAGATGACAGAAGAATTATTTCCCTAGTGAAGAAAAACCCCTTCACAACAGTTGGCCAAATCAAGAACACTCTCCAGGAGGTAGGTGTATATGTGTCAAAGTCAACAATCAAGAGAAGACTTCACAAGAGTGAATATAGAGGGTTCACCACAAGATGTAAACCATTGGTGAGCCACAAAAACAGGAAGACCAGATTAGAGTTTGCCAAACAACATCTAAAAAGGCCATTACAGTTCTAGAACAACATCCTATGGTCAGATGAGACAAAGATCAACTTGTACCAGAGTGATGGGAAGAGAAGAGTATGGAGAAGGAAAGGAACTGCTCATGATCCAAAACATACCACCTCATCAGTGAAGCATGGTGGTGGTAGTGTCATGGCGTGGGCATGTATGGCTGCCAATGGAACTGGTTCCCTTGTATTTATTGATGATGTGACTGCTGACAAAAGCAGCAGAATGAATTCTGAAGTGTTTCGGGCAATATTATATGCTCATATTCAGTCAAATGCTTCAGAGCTCATTGGACAGCGCTTCACAGTGCAGATGGACAATGACCCGAAGCATACTGCAAAAGTAACCAAAGAGTTTTTTAAGGCTAAAAAGTGGAATGTTATGCAATGGCCAAGTCAATCCCCTGACCCGAATCCAATTGAGCATGCATTTCACTTGATGAAGACAAAACTGAAGGGAAAATGCCCCAAGAACAAGCAGGAACTGAAGACATTTGCAGTAGAGGCCTTGCACAGCATCACCAGGGATGAAACCCAGCGTCAGGTGATGTCTATGCGTTCCAGACTTCAGGCTGTAATTGCCTGCAAAGGATTTGCAACAAAGTATTAAAAAGTGAAAGTTAGATTTAGGATTGTTTAGTTTATCCCATTACTTTTGGCCCCTTAAAAAGTGGGAGGCACATATAGAAACCGTTGTAATTCCTACACCGTTCACCTGATTTGGATGTAATTACCCTCAAATTAAATCTTAAAGTCTGCAGTTATAGCACATCTTGTCTGTTTCATTTCAAAACCATTGTGGTGGTGAATAGAGGCCAAAATATGAGAATTCTGTCAATGTCCCAATATTTATGCACCTGACTATATATATATATATATATATATATATATATATAGAAACACAGCTGATCCGGCACTCCTGATTGAAGCGATAAATTATACCTGCTCACGGTGCCCTCCTTGCAAGGGTCAGAGCCCCTGAGATATATGAACACATAGAGGCGGCACTCAGAGACTTTCAAATGGAATGTGCAAAAGCAATGGATTAAAGTATTGCTTTTGCACATTCCATTTGAAAGTCTCTGAGTGCCGCCTCTATGTGTTCATATATATATATATATATATATATATATATATATATATATACACTGTACAGGGATGGACTGGGGCTTTAATGTGGCAATGAGCATGGCAATGTCTAATGAGGGTGTGGCCACACATTACGAGGAGTGCTGCAAGTCACTGGGGCATGGTCTCGCTGCAGTGAACAATCTAAGCATGCCAAACAAGCAGAGCGCCGGGGTGCGGAGCTGCTCAGCCAATCCTTTTCATGGCCAATATAGCTATTGTATATACATTGTGTCATATATATATATATATATATATATATTCTATGATTATGATGATTAGATTATATATGTGTGTGTATATATAAAAATATAACAAAAACATGGACTATACTCATCCAATAGAAATATTTGCCCTGGTGCCCTTCCAGGATGTATAACCATGAACAGATCCCCTCTCCTGGAACCTTGGACATGAGAGGGGGAAACAGAGATAATTCATTATATTTCTAAAACATATATTCACCTTTTTGTTGTTTTAATAATATTTTGTTCTTTTTTTTCTTTTTACTCTTACTTTATTTATTGGGTTAAATGCTCCCGATCAGCCGAGTAGTGTGTACCCTGCTTGATCCTCTGTGACTCCCTATATACTGATCTAGAATTTGCTCAGTGTGTACGTTGCTTTATAGGATCGGGAGTTTGGCATCTAAAACATTAAACAGCATATAAGATCTGACAGTTACAGAAGCGATTTAAGCAATTTATACTAGGGACGTGCGCCGACCCCCATGTTTTGGTTTGGTTTTGATTTTGGATCTGTATCTCTTCGTGTTTTGGATCTGGATTTGGTTTTGCCAAAACGGCTCTTGCGTGTTTTGGTTTTGGATCTGTATTTTCTTTTTTTTTAAATCATAAAAACAGCTAAAATCATATAATTTGGGCCTTTTTTTGTTCCTACAGAATTATTAACCTCAATAACACTTATTTCCAGTCATTTCCAGTCAATTGTGACCACCTCACAGCTCACAATATTGATTTAATCTAGTTTAGGCAAAAAGGTTGCATCCAGCTAGCTGGCTGACTAAGCTAAGCGACAGCAGTGGGCTGCACTAACATATGGAAGTTCAGCTTCCAACATGGCACACATTGGCACTGCAGTGGTAGACAGGATGGCAGTTTAATAAACTATTCGATCCCTAGGAAGTTTAAAAACCAAGATTGTTTTCCTTAACTAGGTGAGAGGCCTGATAGAGTTGGAATATGTTTATAGAGTGAACACAGGGAAAGGACGGTAGGATTGATTAGTTTTCAATTATTTATTTTAATGTTTTGAAATCTTTTTTTTTTTTGTGAATTGATAATATTAATTTTATTTCATGTTTATTTTTTTACACTAGGGAAGAGCACCTCTGAACGAGGCAGCAGCCCCTTGATGAACAACACAGACAGCACCCCTTCTATTTGGACAACAAAGCACCCCTGCCGAGTGCGGACAGACTACCTGCAGTGCAGAGTCACAAATACATGGATGATAAACTTCGGTCTGGCCGGCAGTGACAATAAGTTGCTGACTCACAAAAAAAAAGCACTTTAATTTTTTTTTATACTGGGTAGGAGGATCCCTGATTGACAGAGCACCCCTCCTGGACAACTCAGCACACCTTTATGGACTGCAGCCCTAGCGCCTTGATGGACAGGACGACAGCAGCAGCCCTTATGTATAACACAGCAGCAGCCCCTTGATTGACAGGACAAGTGACACAGAAACTGCAGCACCCACTGAAACTCCCCTTTATATACTGCAGCCCCAGCCCCTTTATGGAAAGCAAAGCAGCAGCCTTCAGCCCCAGACCCCGACAGGACAAGTTGGACAACACACTGTTCAGTGATAGCAACTGTTCACCATACACACCCAGAGTAAAGTGGCGCCGATCATCAAGACCTTTATAGAATCCAAAACCCGTGAGAATCCGACAGCGGGAGGATGACATTTTGCCTCGTTTTGAAACCCGAGCCTAGCTCGGTTCTTGCCTCGGATCTGGAAGTTCGGGTGGGTCCGGTTCTCAGAGAACCGGACCCGCACATCTATAGTTTATACGCTAAAGTTTTTATAGGTGTATAGTATACCCAGCTATAGAACTAGGTCTATTGTAAATACACTTTAAGTGCTATTTATTTTTAGAGAGAAATATTGTTATTACATTTCAGTTTAGATTATGGCCCTCATTCAGAGGTGGTCGCAAGAAGCGAGCGCTCGCTCTGAATGAGGGCGGCCGCTTGACTTTTCAAGTGCGGCCTCCTGGTCGCTAGCTAAGCTGTGGGTTACCACCGACAGCTTTAGCGACCGACCAGGTTGATGGTCGCGATGGTCAATACCATCGCAACCATCGTGGCTTGCAACGAGACCCTAAGGTTGGGTCTCGGCAACCACAAGCCCCAGGGAGCTTCCAGCTCTGATCGAGCAGGAAGCTCCCCACTGACATCACTGCTGATGTCAGTGCGGCCGCCCTCCAAACGGCAGGCGTTCCTTAAGGAACGCCTCCGTTTGTGTAACCACCCCGCCGCCATGCCTACAAAACGGGTCGAGCTGTAGATCAACATCGACAGCCGGCCCTTTTGTAGTGAGCTCTGGGGCTTGAGCACGCGCAGTGCCTAAACATCGACCCGGTTGCGAGCGCTCAGCGCTTGCGACCGGGTCTGAATGAGGTCCTATGTCTCTTTCCTATGACCATTTTGTTTCTGTTACGGTAGTCTGACCAGGTAGTGTTATGTACTGCTTAGATAGCTGTTTCATAATTGAATATTACCATAGACCTGGCCCGTTTACTACATTCCACCTTAGTAAGGTTTTTTTTCTGATTGAAATAATTGAGACACTAACCCATGATTGTTTTTTGGTGTCTCCACTTATTAGCTGGCATATTTCCATGGTCCTTTCAACCTTATCTAGTTAAGTCATTATTGTTTACATATGACATGGTCTCCTTTGGTGACCTCTATATGGATTCGGTGTTTCTGCTCTTTCCAATACACAGTTTTGGTATTTAATCCTTGTCATCTGGCTTCAATGCACGTTGGGCTAAATTGATTATTTAATTCAGTATTATGCACTGTCTGGAATTTATTTTTATTCAGACTCTGAACTGGGTTTTCCCTTTAAGTGATAACTAGTGTGGTTTGTTTAGATTTGTTTGAAGTTTACATACTGTACACTTCAAATCTGTAAAGTGTTTGATTAATATGCCCTGATTGCATTGGATATTAATATTTGTATTTCTACTAGGGAAGCCAATTCCACCCCATTTTTGTAATCCCGAGATTCAGGAATGAAAAAATCGTCGGCTGTCAGAGAGACCGAGGAATATTTGTCAGTTTATCCTTCACACAGACCTCCCCCTTGACATAGGTTATACCTAACACAGATCTGACCCTCACACAGCTCCCCCCTTCTCACATGCAGGGGCGTATCTACCCATTGGCCATGATGGCACTCGCCAGGGGTGCCAGCCAAAGGGGGGGTGCCGCTCGGCAGTGCCACCAGCAGCCAATGGGTGGACTACCCCGCTAGTCCCCTGGGCCCTAAGTGTAGGGCAGACCGCAGTGTGAGCGGCCTGCCCTACACAGTTTACAAACACACAGCCGCCAGCGGCGGCTGTCTGTTTGTTACAGCAGCCAGCCAAATGAGAGTCAGACAGACTCTCATTGGCTGCTGTATCCACGGAGGGAGCCGGCTGGAGCTCACTCATGAGCTCCGCCTTCTGGCTCTCCCCGAAGCGGGTAATGGGAGAGACGTCATGACGTCTCTCCCATCCTATAGCGCAGAGTGAGAGAGTGGACCCTGAGGAGTGGACAGCGGCAGTCGTCGGCAGGAGCGAAGATCAGGTAAGTTGCTTTCTTTTTTTGGCATTGCACAGTGGGGGAGTGTGGCTACTGGGGGTACTGTATAGCAGGGTGGCCACTACTGGGGGTATGTTATGCGGGGGAATGGACGCTACTGGAGGCACTGTATTGTGCTGGCCACTGCTGGGGGAGTGTTATGGGGGGGATGGCCGTTACTGGGGGCACTGTATAGAGGGGAATGTATAGGGGGACTACTACTGAGGGCAATGCATAAGGGGGACTACTACTGGGGGCACTGTATAAAGGGACTACTACTGAGGCAATGCATAAGGGGGACTACTACTGGGGCACTGCATAGGGTGGACTACTACTGGGGGCAATGTATAAGGGGGACTACTACTGGGAGCAATGCATAAGGGGGACTACTACTGGGGGTACTGCATAGGGTGGACTACTACTGGGGACAATGCATAGAGGGGACTACTACTGGGGGGCACTGCATAGAGGGGACTACTACCGGGGGGCACTTCCTGAGATTATGGGGGGAAGGGGACGCCAGACCATTACCTTGCCAGGGGCGCTCGGATCCCTAGATACACTCCTGCTCACATGGCCAGCTGTATCCCTCACACAGTTTATCTCTACTACTGCAGCTCCCCCCCATCATGCAGTTTATCTTCCCTCATGTGGCTCCTCCCCTCATGCAGCTCTTTCCTACCTGTCTCTTGCGCTCCTCGTGCCATTATGCTCAGTACTACTTCACCATTTACACCCTGGGACCCTCTTAATCTGGTTCTGACACTAACTCCGTTGGTGGATTGGCATGAGCAGGGGTTAAAGTGGGCCAGAACGGGGCTGAACTGCGTTCCGTCAGTTCTATTTGGAGACAGAACCCGTTCCGCATCCTCCGGCCTACCTTATCCGGTCAATCAGCGTGACACTGCAGGGAGGCTCCATTTTCCGGGCGCCCGCTTAGATTTTGTTACCAGCGGGTGGCAACTAGCGGCTGGAGTTCACTCCTGAGCTCCGGCTTCCATCTCCCGCAGTGGGCACTATGGAAGAGATGTCATGACATCTCTCCCATATTTCCAAGGAGCAGCCAGTTGGACGGAAGTGGACTGCTGATCAGTCAGCAAAGCAGGACCCCCTCCCCAGTGCCTGCAGAACTGAGCAGCCACTGGGGAAAAGTAAGTTAACTACCCCCCTCACTCTCCTTACGGTCACTCTCCTTACGTAACTTGTGCTTGGAGCCGGTCTCAAATTGAACATCGCAATGTTTCCGATGTTTCTGATGTTATGATGGTGGTTCCGATGTTCCGGTATTTGAAAAAACAATTTTTTTTTAATTAAACCATTTTGAATAAGTTAAAATGGATGTTCCTCACCTAATTCACTAAAAAAACAAAACGACAATTTTGGAGCGCTTTTTAGAAAAAAAATCGTCAGTTCAGTGTTTAATTAGTGCCTTAGTTATTTTTATTTAACCATCTGTGCTCAAGCATGAATATCACTGAAACCTGGGCTGTTAGTGTGCCTTGAGGACCGAGGTTGGGAAACACTGCTCTAAAGGTTAAATGTATAAGCATTCCTAAATAAAAGAATACATGCAAAAAAAGTGTAATTATCATTTGGGTATTCTTTTCCGTAATTGAGACTACAGTATTTCTTTTTGTCACAGTGATGTTCTTCTCAATTTATACTAATGACACAAGCAAGTGAAAGTCACACGTACCCAATAGTTCAAGAAGGGGAAGTTGTTGCTGTAATCTCTGCTTTCTTGGAGAAGAGTAATCACACTGGGGATATAATGCCACTGGAGGGGCTATGTGATCTTCTGGCCCTGGGGGGGTGGGGTGGGTAATGCCTCACAAAAGGCTTTTATATATAGTAACACATGGAGGAGAGAGGGTGCCACAATAGGGAAATACGGACACTAGTGGATGTGGGGGCTATGCTACTGGTAACAACTAGGGGAGTAATGCCACTGTGGAATCTATTGCCACTGGGGAGTGGTAGGTACTGTTAAAATGGGGACCTACAGTATGGAACATATTTTTCAATTATTTTTTTTTTAAAAGTGACAATTTCTGAGCGGATTTTGGGAAACTAAATGAGCCAGTTAAGTTGATAATTAAAGGGTTAATTGCATACTTTATGTAACTAATGATATTATTTAAATGTTAAAGGGACATTTTGTATTGCCAAAAAATAGTTTATTTACATGTTTGAATGTAAAAACCTTTTGAAATATTACTTAGTTGCATTAAACAGACTGTTGTTTTCCTGCACCAAGGGTACAATGGAAAAGTATGTTATGCATTTTAATTTGGGGCTGGTTACCCTCTGCTGAGCATGTTTCAGAACATAGCAGTTATTACACCGATATTTCTTTTATGTGACTACTCACTTGAGGACTATAGAAAATGACAGATTTTATTTATTTTAAATATGCCTTTGTTGTTCATTTAGTAATCATTGCTGGTGTTTTTTGAGGTTTATTGCTTTCTTTTTAGTTGCAAGCTGTAGCTCCAGCTGTAGTCGGTCTTCTGCACTTTCATGTTGTGTGTTTCTACTGTACTTTGTCGCAACAATAAACTGAGATCATATAAGACTTATGACTAAGGTGTGTGCTTCAATATCACACCTAACTGGCTTAATTTACCACCATACGGTATTATGTCTGCCCTGTAACCTCATTCTAGACTTGATCATAAGTCACTTTTTCCTTTCCCAGTAACAGGAGTAGGATAAAAAAAAAGATTTGAAGAATGGCTGCACCCCTCAATCATATACCCTTCAGCAACAGGAATGATCTGTTCCCAGGAAAATTATTTAGAAGGTTATAGCTACAAATATCTATATTTTAGCTATATAAAGAGCTCACAGTATCACAATGCACAAGATGCAGATTGTCGTCTAACACTTTGGTGATCTCATGGTGGACAAATCATTCTTGTATTGTCTGTGGAAAGTTGTATGGTGCAAAAAATACCCCCGCAATCTTTAAATGGTGAAATGCCTTACTTACATATGGGTATGATACTGGAAGAGCATCAAAGATACTCTCTATGACAACTTTAATATAAAATGAGGGCCTCCTCGATCCACATAGCATCCACGGTTCTTTGCAAAAAATAAAAATAAAAAATCAAATCCAAGAAGCAGCACTCTTAGCCAATCACTGCATTTCCATTAATTTCAATGGAGAGTAACCAGAAGTGACCCGATCACTGAGCTAGTTCATCCGGTTTGTTTTTTTGTAAATAATCGTTCATGCTACATGGGTCGAAGAAGACCCTCATTCCTGAATTTTGTGACTATTAAAGTGGAGATCGAGGGATATGTTTAGGAGTAGTTATTTAATAGAGGTATACAACAGTCAGTGTTAATGTAGTGTCTTTATTTAAATATAATATTCACAGGTGGACTACAGCTGTCAACAGCCCCTTAACGGCTGGTACTTATTGTTCGACAAGTACCATCATGCTAGGGCAAGCTTGCTGGGACTTCTAAACCACTTGTAAAGAACACTATTATTTAACTGTTTAAGTACCATTACTCCTGTACCCACCGCACCAGAGATGCGGGGAAGAGGTTTGTGTGTGTGTGTGTGTGTGTGTGGGGGGGGGGGGGTTGGGTGATTTTCTGAGTGATTCCAGCCCTGGGCTAAGCAGTTTGGGGCTGACTGTCGTTATGGCAGGTGGACGCCATGCTGTGTGTCTCGCTGCTATAGCGTTATTCCCCCAGCTAAATCATACTGGTGCTGGTTATTGGAAATAAAAGTTTTTAAAAACAAAAAATAAAATATTAACCATACCGATACCTGTGTTAACACCCATTAAATTAATGTGTTAATGGACGTTAACATGGGTTATCGGGCATTAACACCCAGAATCCGTGATAAGTTCATGGATTTAGGCTTTAAGTGTCGTTAGGAACCGATAAAAGCACACTTACCAGGGATTTCTTTTGAGGTCCCATGACAGAGAAATGGAGGTACAAGGAAATGGAGGTGGAGTATGTAGTGGAAGGCAGGTAAAGCATTGACTGATTTAGAAAATTTTATTTGAGACGTGCCTTGCGGGTTCTGTTTTTCAGCAACTGAGAAGAGATAAGGTCATAAAAGCATACAATTATAATATAGCCAAGAATTCTTGACAATGGTTGCAAGAAAAGCTGGCCATACTACCCCCCTCCTCCCACCCTCCTTTCTAATTGGGAAACAGCCCCTGCAGTACATTTATGAGGTGCACAAGAGAGTCTGAGAATGAGGGAAACTAGCTCAGATGCCCAAGAGCAGTACAGGGAAATGGATGTGGAGCATATAGTGGAAGGTATATAAAAAAGAATGATCGATTGATTAATTAAAGTCTTTCATGAACATGAGTTTTTCCACATTTTGAGGAAGTATCCTCCTACGCCGATCACTTACAAGGTTCTCAGCTGTGCTACACACTCTTTCTGAGTGCACACTAGAGGGTGAGCAGCTTAAGTACACCAAAGCTAGTTTGTACAAGGGGCTCCAAATTGCCTTTTTCTCCTCCCAGTAATCAAAAGGACTGTGTGAAATGCTAATTTGTACATTGCCATTACAATAATCCTTCACCATCATATTGATACTTAGTATATCATATTGAATCTTGGTAAAGAAGGTTCCAATAATTGTGAGAAATTCTATGAAGTATTACAGTACCTGATGTCCAAATGGTGTCTCACTTTTGTGCGCTTATTACCCACTCCCCCATTGGCTCTCTTAGAAAAGATCAGATTTTTTTCCTGGTACAGCATTTGAAGGAGAAACTGAAGCAGGAGTCATCATGTCATGTGCCATTTGAGCTGACAATTTGCTGGCAAGGAGCTCTTTGCATCTCTTAAGATCTGTATCAATTGGAAAGAAAGACATTACGCATAACTTAAACCTAGGATAATGCATGGTTGCCAAAAGGTAGCAATCCAATTGCAAGATCTTGACAACCCTTTGGTCCAACATACTTAGCGGAATCACTTCATTTCATCTCTTCCTTCAGTTTATCTAGCTACTTTTCCAGTAGTTTTATTAATGGAATCACCTGACTCAAGCTGGCTATGTCTGAAATTTAGAAATAGACCTCTGCACTTGATAATATATATATAGAGAGAAGTGGCATGAAATGATTCATACACTTCACAAATTGGCTTTAAACCATTTTTAATAACTAATAAAATAAATTATAATTCATTGACCGGTCAAATAAATTCACAATAACAACTTATAATACATACACAAATATATAGAGAAAGCAACGTTGCAAATTTTATATTAAAAACATTTAGCTTAAATAGCAGCACTATGTTTAAATAGGATTGGTTCAAGGAGGTGGATCATAAACCATCCAAAAAGATTTTTCAAAGTCCAAAAAATGTAAGAAACAAAAAAGGGGGCATAGTTTCAAATCAT
This sequence comes from Taudactylus pleione, assembly GCA_031769625.1. NCBI lineage: Eukaryota > Metazoa > Chordata > Amphibia > Anura > Myobatrachidae > Taudactylus > Taudactylus pleione. The sequence goes on along the minus strand of JAUIMM010000017.1, from coordinate 2,829,388 downwards.
CCACATCTGCAGTAGTTGTGATAATAAGCAATATCCAAAGTGTATCCAAGTTACAGCTCGTAGTCACACTTTTACTTAAATAAAGATTGTAACAAGCTCCATTGAACTCCATACCAGCACTTGAATGTTACCGATTCCTTGCAGAGTGCCCTGCAAAGAATACACGGTGGGGCTATGTAGCTGAGACGGAGTGGCAGGGGGAGTGACACAACCTCCTTATGAGAGATATAGTGTACGGTGGCTAACCTTGCATAGGTATAATTCCTTCCAGCCGTATCTCAATCCTAGTCTCAACCCCTGCGCTGCAAATGTCCAGATAATGTCCTTCTCACGTCTCTCAAGTCTTACAAATACTGCAGGTAGGTGTTACAAGTATCCCAAGTGGGTCCATTGTTGTCCTCTAACCGGTTTCGCTACACACCATGGGGGCTTTATCAAAGAGTGTCTGAAATTACTTCATTAGTTACTACTTCAAATGCTTTCAGTAGGTTGCATAAACCAGATAGTGTTCTCCAGTGTGCTGGACTAAGGTATATTCCCCCTCCTCTCACTATGTCATGGCTTGTTGTGTAGGTTTGGATGATATGTTGCTGTTCCTCCATTCGCTTAAGCATATAAAGGGTGGAATTCCACCTGGTCACTACCTCTTGCTTCAGTTGGTGGCATGCAAATTGAACTGTTCTTGCAGCCACTGCAATCTTCTACATTCGGTTGCTGAATGTCCTGAAATCTCCTGCACACCCCTTTTATTTATTTTTTACATTTTTGAACCACCAAGCTTATTGTGTGGGAAAAACATGGGATGTGTTCAAATTCACCCAGTTGTATTGCTCTCACAATGTTACATGCATTATCGGAAATGATAAATCCTGAGGAGAGTCCTAGTGGTGTAAGCCATCTTGCTATGACATCTCTGAGATTTCTAACAGGTTGACACTGGTATTTCTCTTAGTGAAGCTGGTGATACAGAGAGTAGTCTGTCTGTGAATGACTGGCATTGTGGGTTAGATGCTGCTGCTGAACTGAATACACCCACCCAGTGGTTTGTCATGGTCATGTAATCTTGCCTTTGACCAGTACCACTTGTCCACATATCTGTGGTTAAGTGGATAGCAGTTATGTGGATAGAATTTGGTATCGGGGGAAACACAACCTCAATTATCTTTCTAAAACCACATGCAATGATGGCGGATATCGGATGCAGATTTACAGGTTTGTCCTCTTGCATCTTTGTCACTTGTGCAGGGAATCGCACCACACATGGCGAGAGTCGTGCATCCGCGAACAGATACGCTTGCTGCCTTTGCACCCACAAAATTGCATGCTGCGAATGCAGCACGCAGCATGAAGTAACGTGGTGCATGCAGCCATGGCTAATCGCATGGTGCGATGCATGTGCACATTTGCAGCATGTTCAGCAAAGATGCAAGAGGACGCATCTGTAATACTAGCATAGACGTCATGGCTTCAGTGATATGTTATGCAACTGAATGGCTGCTTTCATACTTGCTTCCTCTTGCAAAGGATTGTTGCACAGTCAATAGTTGTTTAAAACTAGTCTTCTTGATCCCCTTCTGGGATGAAGTTACACCCCCAGAAACAGCAGCACCCCCTCGAGTGTATTCTTCTTGGGAATCCTGGATAGGGGAGAAGTCAGATTTCACAAATTGGATGCAGGAGGACTACCCCCTATTATTAATGAGGAGATTGATGAGGAAGGTGTTGGTGGTAGAGATCGCATGAGCTGGTATATATTTGAGAGCTGGGAGCTAGCTGATACTATACTGCTTGTTATTATTTTACCAGCTTTTGCCAAAAACTTTACATGAACTCACTGTAAATGATGTAACAGGGAGGAAGTTCCTAACCTCTACTTACTTTGGCTTCACAAATGGTACAGATGGCTTGACAAATGGTGTCAGGATTTAGGTAAAAATAATTCCACACAAAAGAGGTGGCTTTTTTTCCTTTTGCTCATGCATGACAATTGCCTTCTTTTTATCATGGGCAGGAACTGCTGCCACTGGTGGCTGACTTACTTTGACAGATACAACATCCTCATCAGCGTCAGATACACAAATATCCCCCTCACCCTGTTGCACCTCCACAGTATCATCCTCAATTTCTACTTCACAATCTTCAACAGTGCTGTTCATCCTCACATTTGCAGAGGGTGCAAAAATGGTGAAAGGAGGCTTTTCTAAGAGTACAGTGTCAGAAATGTCAGACTCGCACATAACACTTGTAAATACACTTAGACTCTCCTCAGGGATTTGTGAAGTTTGTGAACACACAGTTTGCTTTTCAGCCTTAGTTTTGTATTGGTGAACTGATTTGCCTGTTTTAAAGGTGACACATGTAGTGAGAAGGTGTTGCATATGAGGTTTCAGAAGATGCCCAACTATGTTGGCCCCAGTTACCTCAATAGGCATTCTAGTGCATAAAACATCAGTAGCAGGACCACCACTTGCAAAGAAAGGCCATGCCCTGAACCTTTTCATTGCCGCTGGTTTATGGAATTTTGGTAATTTTACGTTTTGGGGCAGAAATTTTGCCCTTTTTTATTACAGGTGATGTACTCTTTAACATTGCGAAATATTGTTTAGATTACAGGCACCCTTTCTTACTTTATTTCCTCTGGACTTCCTTTAGTAGATGTTGAAGTACTACCAGGACTGCTGCAGCAGCCACAGCACTAGAACTGGCTCTTCTATGAGCTGATCCATACCAACTCACAACGCTCCTAGTATTATGGTGGCACCCTAATGACATTATATTTTGTTAACACACAAGTCTTGTATTATTTAAAAAAAATTAACAGTGCCTGAAGCCCTGGACACACAACAAACTGCCTCACAAAGCCCCTAGTATAAGCCGGGTGGCAGCCTAATAATAAGTTTATTTTTTAATCACACAAATTTCATATTATTGAAAATTTGCTGATCCCGATCATATTTGGGTTGGAATCGGAAAATCAGGATAATAAAACATGTTGGATTTCACTGGTGCCCCGACCTCGGCATCCGGGGATCGGTGAATTAGCCCAATACATGGCAAAGGTATGGGGGTCTTTAGGCTAAAAAGGGGATTAAGTTGTTAGTTGCGGTCTGCTACCAAGAAGCTGCCCATCCTCTAGCCTTTCACAAAGTGGCAAGATAAATGAAAAGTATATGTGTTTTTCTGTTGCTGTGTTTTATTTACATTGTATGTGCATTGATATTTCTGTATGTATATTTGTTATCACCATTTCATTAATAACCAATGTGACTTGTCACATTAAATCGAATTTAATACAATTCTTTGTGTTCTGAATCAGTTAGGCTTGGTTCTTGTATACTACATTTATGCAAGGAAATGTGTAGTTTACATTAGCTCTAATGCAGAGATTCTCAACTCTAGTCCTCAAGTCCCACCAACAGGTCATGTTTTGTGGATTTCTTTAATCATGTACAGGTGAGTTAAACTATTTTGCTGGGTCAGTGATTATTCCAGCCGCTTCCACGGATAGAAATCCTCAAAATATGGCCTGCTGGGAAAACTTGAAAGTTGAGATTGAGAACCACTGCTCTAATGCAATAAGTTTGCAATTCTATTTTGGGATCAGTCAGGGAATAAATCAAGATCTCCTAAGCATGTCATACCAGGACAGATTGGGAGATTTTTGGAAATGACACACTTATCCTACAGTATGTACAAATGCCCTGTTGCCACTCAGTTACCCCACAAGTAGAGTTGCGGCTGAGATGCCAATGACTCTGAATCACTTGTAGTTTCCAAAAGTTGTCTATGCAGTCTACAACATACTTGCCTACTTTTGAAAAAGCATTTCAAGGAGATTGTAATTGTAAAGCGACACCTATGAGCACAGCGGTAAAGTGAACGTGTACTGCTACATCTGAGAGAAGTGGCATAAATTGACTTACAGTACATCCAAACATAAATGAGCCCCATAGCAGTTAGTAAGATCTATTTGTTGATGAAAACATACTGATACTTTCAGGACTTGCTCCTGTATTGTGTTTTACAAGAGGTTCCTTAAGAAACCTTATGTGAAAATGCATGTAGCCATATGGATCATTGTGCCTTATAACCAGTGCAGGGGAATGGCACGATGATCCTATTTTAATGTATATATCTCTAATTTCTTTTTTTCATAGTATATAACAGATACATAATGGGGATAAGGTGCAATCAGGGAGACTGCAAGACTCTTCAGGGACTCAGGGAGATGAGTGTCCCTGACAATTAGGGAGAGTTGGTAGCTATGGTCTACAATGCATGTGCAATTGCAAAACCAGGCTGATTTTTCCATTTAAATTATTGCTGCTTTACATCTGCAGCTGGGACTGCCAGACTGCCAGAATCATGCTGCTTCTGAAAACTCAGACCCTATTACATAATCCCCATGGTCTGTTAACGCATATCAAAATAAAACACTTTTATACAAATATTTAGTGAATTCTTGAAATAAAGTCTATTTTTCTACATCTATATTTCTCCCAAATCAGTTTATGAATTTGCACAATTTCACAGACTGACTTATTGAAGTGGTAATATACCTCTTACTCTGGGTTGGGTACGGCAGTCAGGATGCCGATGATAAGAATACCGACAATGGCATACCGACAATGGCATCCTAATGGTCAAAATCCCGACGAATTTTAGTGAGTATTTTAACCCAAATCTTAAACCTTACCCTAACTTTAACCCACCACTTCTTAAGCCTAACCTTAACCATCCTATCCCGCATACTTACCCTAACCCTCCCCCTAGTGCCTAACCCTAACCCTAAACCCTAAACCCAATCTTAATACTTACCATTGGAATCTGTCAGGATTGTGACCTTTGGGATACTGACTACTTCTCTTTACTCTATGGATGAGTATTGCAGAGGCAGCTGACTAACAAATAATTATAATTAGTTCTGTAATATTTGTTTCTAAAAGACTGTAATGAGTGATCAATTTTATCTTGTTATTGCAGGTTCAAACAACACGCTGATTGGCTAAATGTGGATTCATTGTTCCTGAGATCATAATACTAATAATAAAATAAAAATGACAGAAGATTCCCACACTGCATGGTTCCCTGTAATAATGTGTCCATCTCGGGCTGTCATAGCCTGGTGCCAGCTGAGGCTTTTGCATGGGACTCCCACACTCTAGACGCATGCAGCAAGATATGATTACAGTGTATCTTCATGTGTCTTAACCCTATCTTCATGCAGATGCACAATATGCTAAGATCACGTTTCAAATCAACATAGTCGTATAAAAGCTCCAATTTTGAGGCTCCCATTTTATTTGTATGTTTTAGACTGAAATGCGGCCAACTTTTCATGAGAACCTACAGATAATACATGTACAAGTTAATGGTAAAAGTGCATTTTTTTTTAGAAATTGCATATCACAGTTAGGTACAGGAATGGGTTAAACTGTTGTGTTTTATAAGGTAACAAATTTCTGTTATGAGAGTCTTAAAAAGGCAAAACTAAAAAATCAATGAGAGACGTGGCGCAGAGATTATTTTCTCCGGTGCCTCCCGCTCGCTGGATCACTATTGATTCTCTCCAACTCCCGAAGTTATTTAGAAAGTAAGGAAATAATTGTTTGGAACCTGTTTTCTCACTCTCGCTTGAGATGTACTGGGTATTGAACGGGTGCAAGATGTGTGTCGTCTGGAAATTGTCACAATTTGCAGCTTGGAGTCTTGTAGTGGTGCAGATAAAAATTCATTATACAGTATTTCTTTTGTAGCTGGAAGAAACACAATTGTGTTTGTAGAAAAATAGAGCAGACAAGTTGTGTAGAGCAAAGAAATCGTTATAAGGAGAGCATTGTAAAGGGAGACAGTGATCTATATAACAATATATATGGGAACCGTTTAGAGTGTAACTAGAAACAAGCTGGTTAGCACCAATCACGGCGCTGCCTAAGGGAGCAAAAGATCTGTTGTAGTCACTGACCCATCAGCACCTTGAGAAACACAGAGGAGAGAATTAGCCTGAACCAGAGGTGGATGCTGCACACGTTTGGCAGATTACGCATGCATGCGCAGACGTACCTGATGGTTACCAACGGGAGACGCAAAGCTTTGTTGGATGCAAGAGCTGTGGATTTCAGTGGGGGTTTCTGGGAGATAACAGCTACTCACACACAGGCATGTCGCTAACAGCGACTCCGTCTAAAGACGGATCAGTGGCCATCTCAGTATATTCAGAATAGGCCATGGCATCAGCATAAAGACACCGATGCATCTGCAGCAAAAGAAGCATCTGCGTCCACCTCAGAATCAGCCCCAATATCCATTTTACACACACGGGGGTAAATTTACTAAAGGTTGATTTATAGCGCTTTAAAATCGATCTAAATCGATCACCATTGACAGAATTTCCGACTGTAAAATCTGCATATTCATTATCTGTAGGGTTTCAACTACAATTGTTGTTGTTGATTGATTTTAATTAATTCTAAATTAACCTCTAGTAAATTTAACCCCTTGTGTTTACAATTTTTAAAAGGGTTAAATTCACCAGATTGAAAGGATTAAAACTGTACACAATGCACGCACAGGAGATGGACATATGCCAGTCTGCATAGTGTAAATATGCAAATTTCTTCTGCTCATGCCCACAAAACAGGTCACATGCATACTGTATGCTCATATGTTGATTGCATGCATCTGTCACATGCACCTGCTTGGGACCGGTCAGGGGAAAGTACAGTAAGTTCATGTGTGCATAATTGTAAACAGTTATCGAGATGAAATATGTTTGTCAACTGCAGGTGCCTAAGGGTAGGTGCGAACAACACTCTGATTGGCTGAATGTGGATTCACTACTGAAGCTCATGGTTTCTTTGTAATATATTTTACATATAGGACTCTGTGAGCAGTATTTTAGGAATACTTCATTTTTAGTTACTGTGGCCTTCATTCAGAGGCGGCCGTACGGTCTACGACCGCCTCGATGTTTGTCAAGTGCGCATGCGCACAAGGGAGCCGGCTCCTTCGTGCGCATGCGTGAGACCCGCTACGACCGACAGCGCCGGTCATAGCGGGTCTCTTTCCAAAGGGGGCGAGCTGTCGATGTTGATTGACAGCTCGCCCCGTTTGGAAGGCGGGCCGGGGGGGTGGCAGCCCAAACGGAGGCGTTCCCATGGGAACGCCTGCCGTTTGGGGGAGGCCCCACTGACATCACTAGTGATGTCAGTGGAGAGCTTCCGGCTCTGACAGAGCCAGAAGCTCTCCGGGGCTTACGACAAGTGAGACCCTACCCTAGGGTCTCGTCGTAAGCCCGATGGTCGCGATGGTCTCTGACCATCGCGACCATCACCCTAGCGGTCGTTAGAGCTGTGGGTGTAAACCCACAGCCTAACGACCGAAACAGAGGCGGGCGGTCAGGAAGCAAACGGCCGCCCAGTTTCCGAGCGACCGCTTGCATCCTCTGACCGCCTCTGAATGAGGCCCTGTATGTTGTCATTTTTCAACAGTTACTGCTACCATTATCTTGACACAGTTGTAATGGTACTTAGAGCATTTTAACCATGCATGCATTGTAACTTTAAACATGACGCTTTATCAGTAAAAGGACACCTCAGTCTGATTGAAGGCGTTTGTTCCTGCAACCCGCTCCTTCCCAATGGAAAGGAGTCCCTGGTTTGCGAAAGGTCCTTTTGGATCCCTCCGCCCCTGTCCAGCTCCTTCTGCCGGACGCCAGGGCTCTTGAGCACATGCGTTACATGTAGTTCACACATGCGCACTAGTTTCACTACTCCAGAAGGAGCGTGAAAAGACTCGGGGAGACATCTGATTTTCGGATCAGCTGCCTCCACGCCGGAGCAATAATGAATTGCTCCGGTGCTCGCATCCAGTAGGAACACTAATTATCAGGGTCTGAATTAACATGTTGAATAAACATAGACATGTGAAATAGAGTCCTAATAGAGAAACTACTACCATGGTTGCCGACTTTTAGCTCCCTCCTTCCAGGAGGGAGCTGCCGGGCTTCCTCAGCAGGGGGGGCGTGTCGTGGCAAAAGGGGGCGTGGCCATGCAAATAACACATCAATGGGGGTGGATCAGGGGCATGACAGCGCAATTGCATCATCGCGGCCCCGCCCCCTCTTCACAATGCCGATATTAATGGCGGGGCCACGATGACGTGATTCAGTGTGTCCCCAGCTATTGGTGAAGGTTTTCCCCACCCTGGAACTCTCCTGGAGGAGGCATTGAGAATGTTGGCAAGTATGAGACAGTGTTATGCAGCAATGGGTACATTAATCAGGAAGATTGAATCGAGGAGGTAGTAGCATACAGTGGGTGCAGAGCTTCAGAACTTGTAGACTCTTTAGGGCTGATTCTAAGTTGGAGGAGGGGCATATTTAAATGTGCACAGAGATTTAGATTTGGGAGAGGCGTATCCAATATTAAATCTAAATTGTCATGTTAAAATAAAGCTGTCCAGGATTTGTGGGCTACAGTACATGCAAAAGCTGCTGGTATTTACCATGCATGTATTTACCACGCATGCAACAAAAAAAATAAAAATGCATTTACAGTAGAGATGTGCGCCGGACCATTTTTGTTGGATTTGGATTTGCCAAACCGCCATGACTGGTTTTGGATTTGGATTTTTTACAAAAAAGCTAATATCAAATCATTTGGGCTTTTATTGTGCCAAGAGTATTATTAAGCTCAATAACATTAATTTCCAGTCATTTACAGTTAATTTAGACCACCTCACAGCTCACAAAATAGTTTTCACAATTATTGGCCAAAAGCTGCAGTGAGCTGGCTGGTTGCTAAGTGACAGAGCAGCTACACAGACACCGCAATTTAAAGCACATCTATGATACATTGCCACACAGTGGTGGCAGAAATGAAAGGTAGTCCTTGGGCCCTTCCATCCACCCTTATGTTGGATATTAAAAAGGACATGCACACTTTAACAAACCAAGCACTTCAGTGACAGGGACTGCTATTTTTGTGGCTGAAGCGCTTGGTTTGTTTGGGCCCCCACAAACAAGCTACCAATCGACTTAAGGCAACAGCTCTACAGTGGCAACATTTCAGCGTCATTGCTATCCTCATCCTCATCAGTGTGTACATCATCCTCACACAATATTAATTCATCCCTGCTGGAATCCACCATTACAGAAGTCTCTGTACTGTAACGTAAATGCCAGGAAAGTTCTTCCTCATGGAATTTTCAGTTCATTTTGATGAATATCATCTTTTCCAAATTTTGAGGAAGTAGCCTCCTATGTCATTCGCTCACAAGGTTCCCGGCTGTGCTGAAAACTCTCTCTGAGTACACACTGGAGGGTGGGCAGTTTAAGCAATGCAAAGCCAGTTTGTACAAGGGCCTCCAAATTGCCTTTTTTCCTTCCAGTACTCAAAAGGACTCTGTGACATGTCTAATTGTAAGGTGTCATGAAGAGAATCCTCCACCATTCTTTGGATGATGATCATATCAGATGGAGTTACGGTAGAGTTGTCACTAATGTACACCTCCACCATTCTTTGGATGATGATCATATCAGATGGTGTTACGGTTGTCACTAATGTTGGGCAATTCTTTTAGACCCGACCAGATGTCAAACTGTTGAGTAGACTTATCTGCATCACCACAGGGTCTTTGAATTAATGAGGGGATGTCGTAGTGCCATGTGTCACATTAGCTGCTAACTTGCTGTCCAACTTGCTCACCAGGAGCTCTTTGCATCTTTTAAGATCTGGGTGAGTTGGAAAGAAAGACATAGCATACGACTTACACCTAAGATCAAGCATTGTTGCTAAAATGTAGTGATCAGATTTCAAGATATTGGCCACTCGTGGATCCCGGCGTAGTGAATAAAGAACTTGATCTACAAGTCCAGCATACTTTGCAGATTCACTTTGTTTGATCTCCTCCTTCAATTTCTACAGCTGATTTTCCAAAAGCCTAATTAGGGGAAACACCTTACTCAAGCTAGCAGTGTCAGCACTCAGGGCCTGATTCAGAGTTAGGAATAGAGTGAGATATCTCTCTCAACTGTGAACCTGAACAAACCATATTGCAATGCAAGGGGTGTAAATACATTTAAAAAAAATTCATGTAAAGTAAATACTGGCTGCTTTTGCATGTAGCCCACAAATACTGCACAGCTTTATTATTACTCTACAATTTAGATGTCAGTTTGGAAACACTCCTCCCAAATCTAATTCTCTCTGCACATTTTAAATCTGCCCCACCTGCAGTGCAGCATGGTTTCACCAAGATGATCAGTTGAGAGAGATATCTCTCTCTATTCCCAAGTCTGAATCAGGCCCTCACTTCACAAGTGGCTACTTCTAATGGTTTGAGCACCTTACACAAGACAAAAGGTACTCTCCACTGTGCTGGGCTAAGGTACATTCCCCCTCATCTCTCAATGTCATGGCTTGTTGTATAGCTATGAATGGCTTTTTGCTGTGTCTCCCAAAATTTTTCGGGCCACAGACAGCATCTCCTGCATGCCCCTGTCATTTTTAAAAAAAACTTGCACCACTAAGTTGATCGTGTGAGCAAAACAAGGGCTGTGAGTAACAAACTGAAGATAACGCGCTCCTCCACCAGGAAGGAAATTGTTTAGAAAATATACAGTATGTGCACAGATTGTCACTCTGATGTACACAGAATTGTGTAAGTCACTTAGTCTAAGTCAATAATTCTTCAGGGGACAGCTGGTATGGAGGTGATTTCAATCAATCCAGATATATCAACAGTATAATGCTTCACCAGCTATTTCTCTTGCCAGTGATCATAAACGTAATGCACATAAAATAACAAAAAGAGTCATGAGAGGCAGAAGATGCCTCACTGACAATTGCAGAACCACCACTCAGAAATAAAGGCCAAAGATTGAGCCTTTCCTTGCCACTGCATGTGGTGAATGGTATGTTCCAATTTTCTGTTTTTATGCACTAACCTTTAGAGGTGTTTTTGTTTTTAACCCTGTAAAATCAAATTTTTTTATTTCAGATAACCTCAGTTTTTAAAGCCTCTACACCCCTGAACATCACCTTTAGATGATAGTGAAGGACTAGTATCATCATCATGACTGGTTGCATCAGCTGCAGTGCTAGCATTTGCTTGTTGCTTCTGCTGTCCTCTCGGTTGGCTGTCATGATCCATATTGATGAAAACATTCAAGTTGTACAAAAATGACTTACTAGTATTATGTATTTAGTAATCACCACTCACTGCGGAGTCACAGTACTTGTGTGGTATATACACACAGTGGGTATAGGCAGCAGAGTCACAGTACTTGTATGCACAGTGGGCTATGGCCCAAGGAGTCACAGTGCTTGTATACACAGTGGGGTATGGCCCAAGCAGTCACAGTGGTTGTATACACATTGGGCTACAGCCCAAGGAGTCACAGTGCTTGTATACACAGTGGGCTATGACCCAAGGAGTCACAGTGCTTGTATACACAGTGGGCTACAGCCCAAGGAGTCACAGTGCTTGTATACACAGTGGGATATGGCCTGCAGAGTCACAGTACTTGTATACAGTACACAGTGGGGTACACCACAAAAAAAATGACCTTGTATAAATATTTTTCATTTTTTAAACTTTTTTAAAACTTTTCTTGCGTTAACTTTCCACACTACTTGTGTGCTATGAACACGCAGTGGGCTATGGCCCAAGTAGTCACAGTGCTTGTATACAGTGGGGTATGGCCTGCAGAGTCACAGTACTTGTATACAGTACACAATGCGGTACAGCACAAAAAACAGTTTTTTTCTACTTTTATAAAATATTTTCACTTTTTAAACTTTGTTTTTTACTTTTCCTGCATTAACTTGTCACAGTACTTGTGTGCTATGAACACACAGTGTACTATGGCCTAAGGAGTCACAGTGCTTGTTTACACAGTGGGGTATGGCCCAAGGAGTCACAGTGCTTGTATATACAGTGGGCTATGGCCCAAGGAGTCACAGTGCTTGTATACACAGTGGGGTATGGCCCAAGGAGTCACAATGCTTGTATACATAGTGGGCTACAGCCCATGGAGTCACAGTGCTTGTATACACATTGAGCTTCAGCCCAAGGGGTCATAGTGCTTGTATGCACAGTGGGCTATGGCCCAAAGAGTCACAATGAGAGCTCAGGGAGCAGGGTGAGGTAAGAGGACACAGCAGGGAGGGATCTTTTCAGATCCTTCAGCTGCATCGGGTGCTGTACGCCATCTCAGAATGGCATACAGTATCACTGTCAAAAATGCCTTTTCAGAACTTGATGAAATACATAATTTCCACATTCCCAAACTACGGTATGGGGACAGTTGAAATTATTGGGGGAGAATTGCAAGCAGGAGATATCAGTGATATCTCCTGATTTACATGAATGATGAATTAACCTGACACTCAATTTTTACAAAAATAAGTGAAAAGCTTAATTTTCACCTGCTTTTGTAGAAATTAATTGATGATGAGTAGGCCTCTAGGAGAGTGTAGTGAGTGAGATGTGAATCAGAAATGTAAATGAAATTATCTGTAGAGAAAAATCAAGTAGAGGCCATAAATGAATTGTTTGGAACTTTTATAGGTAGTAGTTGAAATAAGTACTGTATGTAATGTAATTAAGTGTATTAATGCGTCCTAGCCCGGAGATGAGCAATTTGTTCTGCAACTTAAGGTCAGATTTGGAAGTGGTGAAGTTAGCCTTATATAATTTGTTATATTGTCTTGCTAAGAATACCATTTAATTATATGATTGTGCCATTTGGAAGTGAAATTGCTTTCAAAGAAAGCATTGGGCGATGGGGAAGTATTATGGTCTAATACTTATGATTTATGTTATTCTTATAGCATGAAAATTCCTTATACTTCAGATTTGTTTAAATAGATTAGGCAGGAAGGCAAGAGATTTTGTTATGGTCAATAATACATTGTCCACGTGTATAACTATTTTATTATCATTATGCCCTGCTGCCTAATATCTATTATACTGACTTAGATTTGCCTCAGATGTGTGCAGATAGCTGTGATACAGGAATGCCAAAGGGAGGAGATGAGAATCAGTTTGTGGAATCCACTGGTGTGGGATTGTGATATGAGTTGGTCATAGGTTTGAAAAAGTTGCCACAAGTGCCCAGACTGTGCAGCTTAAAGGGGGCACCAAGCCCTATGAAATGCCTTCTGGCTCATTGCTGACATGAGTTCTCTTTATTTCCTAAATGGATCAGGTTAATTATCTGTTATTTATTGCCAAGGATTTAACGTACCAGAATAAGGATCTTTACCTGGTTTTTGAATCACAAATATTATTGCTCTAGACTTAAGCTGGATGAGAAGTAGACTCTTCAAGTACTGCAATAGTTTAGGCCTTTTCAGGACTAAACACTGGGAGGGGGGGGGGTGAATTATTGTATTGGCACCGTGGGGCTGATTATCTCGTAGATTTAATGTTTTGAAGTATCTCTTATGTGGTGATTTTAGTGGGAGGTAACAAGGTCCTGTGGGCTAATGAAGCCCCACAGGATGAGAGGCTGGACTAGGATCTTTTGTCTTAAAATCTTGCTTCACAAAATATATCTCGTTTCTGTAGTACTCGACAAAGAGAGTTACTCTGCAGGAATACTTCTCAACTGTTTCATAATATATTTTGGTGCTGTAATGACTTTGTCTTGAATCCCTTAAATAGGTAGGGATCACTCTGCTTTACACTTTGGTTGGATGGAATATCCCATGGCAGCACTATCCTAGTCTTTTTCTATTTGACACTGGTTGTGTTGCCGGTGGTTAGACAGTGTCACACAACACGTTTAGACATGTGGATAAAGCCTACATGACAAATATGGCTGGTTCATCAAAGTGTTCATTAAAGATAATTCAATCAGCCATGAGTTTTGCTGGAAGCGAGCTGGCATTTGTGAAAGGTCATCTCCTGACAGCGGAGAGAAGACATATACTCCTGCTCATTCTGTTTCCGCCAGACATAAGGGAATTAGTCTTGGTAACTACTGAGTCCTCTGTATAAACCACCAATCAAGCACGCTCAGTCTTTCATCTTAATTCATTTTTAGAGTATCTGTAAGTAACCTTGCTAGATAGTCTGTTACATTATATCCATGGCATTGCATTCTGTGATACAATACTCTTTATACCCCTAAGAAGTAGCATACAATTCAGTTAATCAAGGGATCTAACTGTTTTTGTAAAGCATGCAATATAAGTGTGGACATTAAAAGGGCTTTGTAAATGCTTACACCGAAGTCTCCATTATCTTGATAATAAAGGGGTCCAGCCAGTGTCGGACTGGGACATGAAGGGTCCACCGGAGGAATGCAGAGATAGGGGCCCAAACGTAGAGGTGTGTCCAGCCTTCAGAAGGGACGTGGCCTGCCTCCACAGAGGCTTGGTTAACCATTACAGAGGGCATGATCTGGGCCTCTTTAAATATATAGTAAATACTGCTAGTGCATGCATGATAATGTACCAGATTAATAACAGCAATGCATTGTAGAAAATACACCATAGTCCTGGGCAGTATAATGTAACAAATACATAATTCAAGTGCACAGTCTGTAACCTGATCCCTAGAGGAGGGGGTGGGCCCTCAGGCAGTGGGGCCCACCGGGGGTTTCCCCTGTACCCCTGTGGGCCAGTCTGACCCTGGGTCCAGCAGTGGTCAGCTCGGGGCAATGCCTACATACCAATACTTAGGTGTAGTGGACAATGGGCCTGATTCAGAGGCGCTCGCAAAAAGCAAGTGCTCACTCTGAATCAGGGCGGCCGCTTTTTTTTTTTTACCCGGCCTCCTGGCCACTCGCGAGCGGATAGGTGATGGTCGCGACCATCAGCCTTGCGACGAGACCCTTGTGGTAGAGCAGGAAGCTCACTACTGACATCACTAGTGATGTCAGTAGGGCCGCCCACAAATGGCAGGCGTTCCTTCAGTCACCCCCCCTCCCCGCCTACACACAGGGGCAAGCTGTCGATCAACATCGACAGCTGCCCCGTTTGTAGCAAGCCCCAGAGCGAGTGCCCCACCATCGACCCGCTTGCGAGCGCATAGAGCTTGCGAGCGGGTCTGAATCAGGCCCAATGTTCCTTCCTTTCCTACAAACCAACACATAGGTACACGGAATGAATAACCCTTTAAGGGCTCTATGTGTTTTATTAAAAGCGATAGCCAGAGGTTTTATTAAACATTATGCCAATTCAAATGATTACAATGTTATAAACTTATGTAACACTTTATGAGGCTGGCGCATTGGGACACTCCCTGACACTCCCATGAGACAGCCCTTATTTGCACTCACTGCAGACTGCCTCCAGGACACCGCCCAGGAACGCCCTTGGTTTTGCCTCACCGATTCTAATGCCAGTGTCCCCGTATGCAACTGCGGACTCCGCATACACTCAGGGGAGAGCATGCATGCGCAGTAGCAAATAATTGCTCAACTCTGCAAACATCGGCATTTGATCCACCTCTGAATCAAGAACCAATATGAGGACATCCACTGGCCGGCTCTTCCCTCCTGCATGCTACATCTGACTGACTACTGACAGACTACAGACTAACGTCTCTCACAATAGAATGCTTCTCCCATAGTATGGATATTTATTGTTTCTCCGCTTCACTTCTAGGACAGGAACTGTCCCCGTTTTAATCATCAGTGGATCACACACTGCCCTTTTTACTGCTGACCCACTTCACTATAGTACTCGCAGTGCTAGTCTCTTACCCAGACCGGTACAGCAGACCAATTCCAGTGGTCACAGTGGCTTGTGCTTGTCTCCTTCCCAGCGGTAGTGCGAGCCGATAGATCTCCTGCTCTCTGTCTGCTGCACGTGAGCCTCCCTTGTGCCTCTCCTTACAGTGTCTCAGTTGCTTTGGAGGCACTGGGGGTCTGAGGTAGATGCAGTGGCGATGCCGGCCGCAAATAGGCAATTTTTTCAGTCTGCCCGAATCGCTCGGCGCATGCATCCCGATGGTTAGAGCCGGAGGATGCAAGATTTAGACATAGAGAGAGGCAATTTCAGTGGGCATCCCTGACTGGTAACAGGGACGGTGGCTAGCCAGATGCGGTCGTGTATCTAAAAAGTCGCAGGTGCGAGTTTTTCTGCAGTTGCACTGATTTCGGCACCCATGCTCAGACAGACATTCTGCGCCTCCATAGGGCTGATGCAATGATACAGATTGTGCGTCTTAATATGCAAAGTGGCAGATTAGTGCTGCAGCCAGCGGGCTTCTACCAAACATTTTATAGAATGTACTTGATAAATGCTAATTATATAAGCTGATGGGGGCAACATCTCCACTTGTCCCCTTCTCCACTCTTTAGAAGGTTTGATATATTACATCTCCCCCACATGCAGTGTTGCTCCTATAGCTGAAGATCACAGATCAATCCTTTTATTGACAAAAGCCTATACTAAATGCTGTGGCATAACTAGGGCAGGGCAAGCGGTGTATGTGTCCTGGGCGCCATGGGACTGGTGGCGCGGGGGCATACCGGCCCGCCCTAGTTAGCCAGTGTAGCGCCGACCGCAGTGAGTGCGGTCAGCGCTACACATTTACACAGGACTGGTGCTAGGCTTCCAGCGCCGGTCCTGTGCTGCACAGCTGAGCCCCTTCCCTCCCCCTGAGCGCTTGCCCAATAGAGCCAGGAGGAGTGTGGCAGACGTGCTCAGGCTGTGCATAACACACACATCTCCGCCAGCACTGGCGGCGATGTGTGTGTTAATCAGCAGCCAATGATAGTCAGACAGACTCTCATTGGCTGCTGCTGCTGCTGCACACACATCACCGCTGAGTGGCAGCGATGTGTGTGTGTGAATTAGCAGCCAATGAGAGTCAGATAGACTCTCATTGACTGCTGCACGCCTACTGCAAGACCCGGGCTTCCGTCCGGCTCCTGCAGTGGGTAATGGGAGACACGTCATGACATGATGACGTCTCTCCCATAATGCAGAGCGGCCCGGCCCGGGAGGATGGACGTGTGGCGTCGGGAGCAGGAGCGTGGATACAGGTAAGTATTTTTCTTTTGTTTCATTTCAGTGTGTATTTCGGGGGGGGGGCGCTCTATTACAAAAGAGGGGACTACTACTGGGGGCACTACTGGGGGGGATACTACTGGGGGCACTGCTACAGGTGGGGGGGACCACTACTGGGGACTATTACTGGGGGGGATACTACTGTGGGCACTGCTTTGGGGGGGACCACTACTGGGGACAACTACTGGGGGGGATGCTACTGGGACACTGCTTCGGGGGGAGAGACCACTACTGGGGGGATACTACTGGGGGGGACCACTACTGGGGGGATACTACTGTTGGCACTGCATCATGGGGGACCACTACTGGGGACTACCACTGGGGGGGATACTACTGTGGGCACTGCATCATGGGGGACCACTACTGGGGACTACTACTGGGGGGGATACTACTGTGGGCACTGCATCGTGGGGGACCACTACTTGGGACTACAACTGGGGGTGGATACTACTGGGGGCACTGCATTGTGGGGGACCACTACATGGGACTACTACAGGGGGCACTGCATCAAGGGGGACTCCGACTGGGGGAACTATATAAAGGGTACTGTATAGGAGGGACTACTACTGGGGGCACTATATAAGGGGCTCACTACTGGGGGCACTGCACAGGGGGGACCACTACAGGGGACACTGAAAAGGGAGAACCACAACAGGGTGCACTGCATAAGGTGGACAACTACTGGGGGCACTGTATATGGGGGAATCACTACTGGGGGCACTGTATAAGGGGAACTAACGGGGGGCTGCATAAGGGGGATCACTACAGGGGGCATTATGTAAGGGGCACTGCATATGGGGGACCACTACTGGGGGCCTGTATAAGGGGAACTAATCGGGGGCTGCATAAGGTGGACCACTACTGGGGGTACAGTATAAGCGGCACTACTGGGGGCCTGCATAAGGGGACCACTACTAGCGGCACTGCATATGGGGGCTGTATAAGGGGCAATGCATTAAGGTGCAAATGGAAAGAAATGTTCCCAGTGACAAGAAAGGGGTGTGTGTCATGTTAACATGCCCCATTTTTCAGTGGCCATGCACACATAGGGGGGGGGCTCCATTTTCAGATTTGCCCTGGGCTCCATATACCCTAGTTACGCCACTGACTAAATGGTGCTAGGGGGGGTTACATTAACAAAAAAATGTTCAGTGTGCTTGCTTAAGAGTACAGTATTCTGGTGCACTACAGGTCCCAGCAAGTTCTGGATGTTAGTTCTATATGAAATATATAGTTCTAGAAGCACCAGCATACTCTGGCAGCCATGGATGTGCCTGCTTTTATAGTTCCATGAGCACCAGCATGCCCAACCATATTAGGACTGCCAGTGGTTGCTAGGGCCAATAATGCAATAGCATGTGGGTAATGTCAGCCTGTGACTTGTCACTGTGTAGGAGCAGTTTTTATTGCATAATCATTTCACATGGCATACTAATTAGTGTTCATATCTACAGATAATGTCATAAAAAAAATGTATTGACTAAATTGGTCTCTTGTAATCAGAGGAGTAGCGTGTAGCCAGGGCACCCGGAGCACGTGCATGCTATGGCGCCCCCCTCAAGTGTTCCAGGGAGAAGGCGAGTCCATATGGGATTAAAGTAAAGAGAAATGAAAATAAAGATTAGGGGCAGCTCCCTGTAGTGGTGCCCATATGCAGTGCCCCCTGTAGTAGTGCAATGCCCTTTCTAGTGGTGCCCATATGCAATGCCCCCTGTTGTGGTT
The DNA here is from genome assembly GCA_031769625.1 of Taudactylus pleione. Lineage (NCBI taxonomy): Eukaryota > Metazoa > Chordata > Amphibia > Anura > Myobatrachidae > Taudactylus > Taudactylus pleione. The sequence continues at coordinate 2,810,636 of JAUIMM010000017.1, read as the reverse complement.
CCCATATGCAGTGCCCCCTGTAGTTGTGCCCCTTAAAGTAGTGCCCCCCAAACTGTGCCACCTGTAGTAGTGCCCATATGCAGTGCCCCCTGTAGGGGTGCCATTATGCAGTGCCCCCTGTATAGGTGCCCATATGCAGTGCCCCCAGTAGTTGTGCCCCTTAAAGTAGTGCCCCTGTAGTTTTTGCCCCCCCCCATACTGTGCCCCCTGTAGAAGTGCCCATATGCAGTTCCCCCTGTAGTGGTGCCCATATGCAGTTCCCCCCTGTAGTGGTGCCCATATGCAATGCCCCCTGTTGTGATGCCCATATGCAGTACCATCTGTAGTGGTGCCCATTTACAATGCCCCCTGTTGTGGTGCCCATATGCAGTGCCTCCTGTATAGGTGCCCATATGCAGTGTCCCCAGTAGTTGTGCCCCTTAAAGTAGTGCCTCTGTAGTTCTGCCCCCCCATACTGTGCCCCCTGTAGTAGTGCCCATATGCAGTTCCCCCCTGTAGCGGTGCCCATATGCAATGCCCCCTGTTATGGTGCCCATATGTAGTGCCCAGGGCCGGATTGAGGGCCACATGGGCCTGGAGCTGAAAATGACCAAGGGCCTGTTATGAGAAGAGAGGAGGTGTGACCAGTGCCGTGTGGGCGTGTACCCCCCTATACTCTCAGCCCCAGTGTCTCCCTAAATATATTAAAGAAAAAAATGCTTCATTTTGTGAGGTAAATAGAAATACAATTTTACTACTTATGATTTATGGCCAATTTGTGTCTAGAGCAGATGGCCAGTCAACATCATGTTGTCATGACAAAGGGCCTATTTTTATGTGGAGGCCTGGAGCTGTAGCTCCATCCGCCCCATTGTTAATCTGGCCCTGGTAGTGCCCCCAGTAGTGGTGACCTTATGCAGTGCCCCCTGTATAGGTGCCCATATGCAGTGCCCCCAGTAGTTGTGCCCCTGTAGTTCTCCCCCCCCAAACTATGCCCCATGTAGTAGTGCCCATATGCAGTTCCCCCTGTACCTGCTGTGCCCATAAGCAATGCCCCCTGTTGTGGTGCCCATATGCAGTGACCCCTGTAGTGGTGCCCATTTGCAATGCCCCCAGTTGTGGTGCCCATATGCTGTGCCTCCTATGGTGGTGCCCTTATGCAGTGCCTCCTGTATAGGTGCCCATATGCAGTGCCCCCAGTAGTTGTGCCCCTTAAAGTAGTGCCCCTGTAGTTCTGCACCCCGTAGTAGTGCCCATATGCAATGCCCCCTATAGTGGTGCCCATATGCATTGTCCCCTGTAGTGGTGCCCTTATGCAGTGCCCCCTGTATAGGTGCCCATATGCAGTGCCCCCAGTAGTGCCCCTGTAGTTCTGTGCTGCCCCCCCATTACTTACCTGATCCATCACGGCTGTCATCCATGCTGTCATTACCGCTGCCGCCCTGACTGGATCTAACTAGATCCAGCAGACGTGGCCACACCGGCTCCTCAGCGCGCACTGCATCACTGGGAACGCTGGCCTCTGAAGCGTTCGGAGGCTTCCTTAGCCTCCAATCGCTTCAGAGGACAGTGGGCCTGATTCAGACCCGCTCGTGAGCATTGAGCACTCGCAAGCAGGTCGATGTTGGCACAGTGCACATGCGCACGATGGACCCAGCTCCGTCGTGCGCAAGCGAGAGACCCAGATAGCGACGGCCAAAGGGGGTGTGCTGTCGATGGTGAGTGACAGCACGCCCCCTTTGGTGGGCGTAGCTGCCCAGACGGGGGCGTTCCTATGGGAACGCCTACCATCTGGGGCCGGCCCCACTGACATCACAAGTGATGTCAGTGGGAGTGCCTCCCGCTCTGATAGGGCCGAAAGCACTCCAGGGCTACCACAAAGGTCTCATCGCAAGCCGATGGTCGCGATGGTCTTGACCATCGTAACCATCTTTTTGGCCGCTCGCTATAGTTGTGGGTGGTCACCCACAGCTATGCGAGCGGCCAGGAGGCCGCTCTAAAAAAAGAGAAGGACGGCCCTGCTTCAGAGTGAGCTCTGAATCAGGGCCAGTGCTCACAGTTCAATGCTGACACCCAGCAGGCTGTCAGCTAAGACAGCTGCCGAGTACACAGCAGCGCGTGGCGCCTCAGGACACCTGCGGCGCCTGGAGCTTGCGCTCCACTTGAGCCGCCCTCCCTACGCCCCTGCTTGTAATGTGTTTCAACATGCACTGCGTAAGCAAATACTGGCTGCATCATTCACTTTAAGAAATTAATTTTGATTATTCAGATATATTTTACTGATCAGAAAAAACCTGCTGATCTATTTATGTGCCAGTGTGTAAAGTATAAATATAATGCACAAATTTCCACAGAGTTGATGGTTGTTCCGAGTTTCATACATTTGACCCACTTACATTTTCTCTGAACGCCAATCGATACAAGGAGGGGGGATATGAAGGAGAATGGAAGTAAATTGAGCCAGATGGATCCTGAACATTTTGCACGCTGAGAGCTAATTTCCAGCTCTTTAACTGTGATGGATCTGCTCCCCCTCACCGGTGTACAGAAACTGAATTGATAACAGAGGACTGTTGAGAGATCAGAATAGCTGGTGCAATCAGTGCTCACAACAGAACTTGGTGTTCTCCAGTGGCACATTTCAAACTTATCACGTTGTCTCTTTGGCAGAAAGCAGGGCGCAAGCTGCAGCACTTGTCTGACCACTGCATATTGTATTGTGGATGCTGAAATCTATCAAAATGCCATTGTTGTAGGATTATGAATTCCCACCCATAAGAGAGTTCTGGAGTCAATCTCCACTGCATTATACCATATTTCTGTTACATGGCGCAGGAGTCATGAGCTCAATTCCCAATGAGGGTCCTGTCTGTGTGGAGGTTATATGTTCTCCCTGTGTCCCCTTTATCTTGATAATAAAGGAGACACTTGTGTGGGTTTTCTGGTTTCTTACCACATTCCAAACACATACCTAATTGGATTCTGACAAAATAAACCCTATTATGTGTGTGTGCTTCTGTGGGAATTTGCACTGTAAACTCCAATGGGGCAGGGACTGATGCAAACAACAAATATACACTGTATATGACTAAATAAATAAACAATAATAGTAATAATATTTTACTGTCCTGAACAATTTAGCTTTAAACACTTAGTTTTCATTCATTATATTTAGGCACAGATTATGCACTGCCCCATAGTAACCGGTCAGCAAGTATCTTATATCTATGTAGTGGATAACACCAAAAGAAATAAAGAGTCTGAATGGTTAAATTCGCAATATTAGGGAAGAGCCAAATTAATTGTTCCTGAGGAGAGGTGGTCCCAGATGTGCTTAACATTTAGTGAAAGTACTTGGTACCCCATTCTTGTCATAGTTGCTACAGTCAACTGCAAAATTTGCACATTTAGGTGTTAGTACATAGCATCTAGCACATGTTTGCTGTCCCTACATAAATAGCATGGACAGTATAGCGTATTAAAAAACACAAACCAATAACAGCAGCTACAGACACTGGTCGCTCCATAGAAAGGTCCATGCATTCTTATTGCTCTATAACAGTGACTTCCATGCTTTCCTCAAAACCAATTTGTAATCCTTGATTTTCTAGGACCCTTTCAAAAGCGACGGTTTGAAAATTCTCTACATAAAGAACATAGGGCCTGATTCAGCACGGATCGCTATTCTGCTTATACGCACGCAACGCAGTTGCTAATATCAGCGGTGATATGTAAATGTTTGCATTCGCGTTGCAATCGCAGCCTAACATAAGGACACCCACTTCCCCTTACTCAAATCCGTATACTTGTCCAACATAGCAAAACAATCGGTAACATCGAGTAACATCGGATCCAGACACACAGTTAAGGCAGGTCAGACCTTACTCAGTAACTGCTAACTTCAGGGCACGCCATGAGACCTCAGGCTGCATCTGGTATCACAGTGGCTAATTTATGCAAGCCCATGCAACGCTGTTGAAACGAACTGGCACGCCATGTGTACGCCAGAACCCCCCACCGTCACCACCCACAAACGGCACTTCCTGTCAATCACTCGTATAAGCAACTGTGATCCTTGCTGAATCAGGCCCATAAATAGTTCAGATCCTGAAAGGGCATACTGTGACCTGTAGTTGTGTTGCTGGTCACATGTTTATGAAAAAAAAAATGTATCACCCTGGTTATACATATGAAATTAATCTAGCTAAGATTATAGCATAGGTGTTGGCGTCCTTCTATCCCCTGGTTACACCTACCAACTTATACCCCCTGAAACATCCCTTACATTCTCTACATTTGAGGTTCATATTATACGTCTTTTCCAACCACTACACCTGCGAGTAGCTGTCATTTACCGTCCCCCTGGCCCTCCCTCCAAATTCCTTGACTACTTTGCTTCCTGGCTCCCTCACTTTCTCTCCTCAGACCTTCCCTCCGTTATCTTAGGTGACTTCAATATTCCAATTGATATCCCCACTGAACTCTCTGCTTCCAAACTCCTTACCCTCACATCCTCATTTGGTCTCTCCCAATGGACCTCCTCACCCTCCCATGTGAGTGGGCATTCGCTTGATCTGGTCTTTACTCACCATTGTGATATTTCTGATTATTCCAATTCCCCATTCTCCCTCTCTGACCATCACCTTCTCTCTTTTAACTTATCCCTCTCTCCTTCCCCCCCTCTACCTCCTAAGGTCACTGGGCCTGATTCAGAGCCGAACGCTCTGAATCAGTGCCCTCCTCCATGAAAATGGAGCGGCCTCCTGGTCACTCGCATAGCTGTGGGTGACCACCCACAGCATATGCAAGCGTCCATGATGATGGTCGCGATGGTCTTGACCATCGCGACCATCGGGCTTGCGACAGAGACCCTGCGGTAGGGTCTCGCTGCCGCAATCCCTGGAGTGATTTTGGCTCTATCAGTGGGGCCAGCTTCAGACGGTAGGCATTCCCATGGGAACGCCTCCATCTGGCAGGCACACCCCCGGCACGCCCACCAAAGGGGGCGTGCTGTCAATCAACATCGACAGCACACCCCCTTTGGTGCGAGTCCCGGAGTGATGGAGAGCCCGTCTCTCGCCGGGTCTCGCGCATGCGCACGACGGAGCTCCCTCCGTCGTGCGCATATGCAGTGGGGGAACATCGACCCGCTTGCAAGCGTCCTGCGCTCGCGAGCGGGTCTGAATGACCCCCACTATCACTAGGCGTAACATTGAGGCTATCGACACCGTATTCTTTTCTTCCCTACTTGACTCGCTTCTCTCTCCTTTGGCTCTCTCTCTCCTGCCCTGTACAAGCTGCTTCCCTATACAACACCTCCCTTACTTCTGCTCTTGACTCTGTTGCTCCGGCTATCACTGCTCACCCTTGCAGATCCACACTTCAACCCTGGCATTCCAAATGTACCAGATAGCTGCAAAAGTGTTCCCGAACGGCCGAGCGACAGTGGAGAAGGTCACGCTCTAAGGCAGATTTTCTCCATTTCAAATTTATGCTCTCATCCTACAGTGCTGACCTTTCCCTCTCTAAACAGTTATACTTCAAGCACCTCAACTCCTCCCAGTCCTCAAATCCGCAGCGTCTCTTCACCACCCTGAACTCCCTCCTCTGCCCACCCCCTCCTCGCCTTCCCTCCTTGCTCTCTGCCATTGACTTTACTTCCTTCTTCACATCTAAAATTGACTCCATACATCAGGATATCATATCCCACCAGTCCCCCAGCACTACACCTCCTCCTTTCCAGGGTCATCCCTCCCCTTCCATTTTACCTACACTAACATCCTTCTCCCCTGTATCTGGAGAGGAAGTCATGGCCCTTATCCAGTCCTCCCCCTCTTCCACCTCCCCCTTGACCCTATCCCTTCACGTCTCCTCTGCTACCTCTCTCCCTGTGCCTGTTCCCATCTTGCCCACCTCCTCAATCTCTCCCTCTCATCTGGTACTGGGCCTGATTCAGACTCGCGAGCGAGCGCTATGTGCTCGCAAGCGGGTCGATGGTGGCCCAGTGCGCATGCACACGATGGAGCCGGCTCCATCATGCGCATGCGCGAGACCCGGATAGCGACGGGCAAACCGTTGCTCCGGGCCTCGTACCAAAGGGGGCATGCTGTCGAAGTTGAGTGACAGCATGCCCCCTTTGGTGGGCGGGCTGGGGGCATGGCTGCCCAGACGGAGGCGTTCCCATGGGAATGCCTACCATCTGCGGCCGGCCCCACTGACATCACAAGTGGGCTTGTGGCAATGAGACCCTACCACCAAGGGTCTCGTCGCAAGCCCGATGGTCGTGATGGTCTTGACCATCGCGACCATCATCATGGCCGCTCACCATGATGATGGCGAGTGGCCAGGAGGCCGTTATGAAAAACCAGAGGGCCGGCCCTGATTCAGAGCGAGCGCTCTGTCATAGTGTCCGGCTCTGAATCAGGCCCACTGTCCCTTCTGCATTCAAACATGCCCTTGTCTCCCCCATTCTTAAAAAACCTACTCTTGATCCTAACACTCTCGCCAACTACCGACCCATCTCTCTCCTCCCTTTTGCATCCAAACTCCTTGAGCGAATTGTTTACTACCGCCTTACCACCTTTCTTTCCTCCCATTCCCGCCTTGACCCTTTTCAGTCTGGCTTCCATTCTCTCCACTCCACAGAAACTGCCCTCACTAAAGTCAGCAATGATCTCATTGCTACCAATCCAAAGGCAACTACTCTCTACTCATTCTCCTTTACCTTTCTGCTGCTTTTGACATTGTGGACCACCCTCTCCTGCTGAAAATCCTTTGGTCTACATGACACTGCCCTCTCCTGGCCATCCTCTTACCTCTCTTATCGATCCTTCTCTGTCTCCTCTCATGGCTTATCTCCCCACCCCACATCCTCTCACAGTAGGTGTTCCCCAAGGTTTTGTTGTTCTTGGACCACTCCTTTTCTCCCTCTATACATCCACTCTAGGTGAACTCATCAGCTCTTTTGACCTCCATTATCATCTCTATGCAGATGACACTCAGATCTACCTTTGCTCCCCTGACATCTCTCCCTCTCAACTCACTCGTATCTCCAACTGTCTTTGTGCTATATCTTCCTGGATGTCCCAGCGATTTCTTAAACTTAATATGTCTTAAGACTGAGATGATCATCTTCCCACCCTCCCACATAACCTCACCTCCCACTATTTCTTTATCAATTGATGGCACAACTATCTGCTCTAGCCCCAAAGTGCGCTGTCTTGGAGTTATCCTGGACTCCTCCCTCTCCTTCAAACCACATATCCAGAACCTCTCACAGTCCTGTCATTTCCATCTTACAAGTATTTCCAGGATCAGAACCTTTCTCACCCAGGATGCTACTAAGACCTTAATACACTCACTGGTCATCTCCAGATTGGATTACTGTAACCTTCTCCTATCTGGCCTCCCCAACTACCATCTCTCTCCGCTCCAGTCTGTCCTCAATGCTGCCGCTCAATTCATCTTTCTCTCCAAATGCCCTTCATCTGCCTCTCTTACAAGCCCTCCACTGGTTCCCCATCCCCTTCAGAACCCAATTCAAGGTTCTCACTCTCATTTACAAAGCCCTCACACACTCCTCTCCCATTTACATCTCTGACCTCATCTCCCTTCACTCTTCTGTCCGCCCTCTTCGTTCAACAAATGCACACCGCCTCTCATGCCAACTGATTACTTCCTTCCACTCCCGCCTCCAAGACTTTGCCCGTGCTGCTCTCCACCTTTGGAACTCTCTCCCTCTCCCCATCAGACTCTCCACCTCTCTACAATCCTTCAAACGGGCTCTCAAGACCCACTACTTCATCAATGCTTTCCAGCTCTCATCCTAACTTGCTACTACATGCTCCCTCCTCCCTGTCTTCCCCATCTGTATCATGCCCGTCTGTCTGCCCCTCCCCTTGAGAATGTAAGCTCTTGCGAGCAGGGCCCTCTACCCTCTTGTGCTTCTCCTTACTTTATGTTCATATACTTCTTACTCACCACTACCGTGTTTCCCCGATAATAAGCCCTACCCCGAAAATAAGCCCTACCCCTACTTTTGAAAGACGGTCCAAAATAAGCCCTACCCCGAAAATAAGCCCTAACGAAAAATGAGGAAAGAAAAATAATGGTAAGTAAAGAATTGCAAAGCAGGACTGAGGCCATGATGGGGATAAGAGCAGAACTGAGGCCATGATGGGGATAAGAGCAGGACTAAGGCCATGATGGGGATAAGAACAGGACTGAGGGCATGATGGGGATAAAAGCAGGACTGAGGGCATGATGGGGATAAAAGCAGGACTGAGGCCATGATGGGGATAAAAGCAGGACTGAGGGCATGATGGGGATAAAAGCAGGACTGAGGGCATGATGGGGATAAAAGCAGAACTGAGGGCATGATGGGGATAAAAGCAGGACTGAGGCCATGATGGGGATAAAAGCAGGACTCAGGCCATGATGGGGATAAAAGCAGGACTGAGGGCATGATGGGGATAAAAGCAGGACTGAGGCCATGATGGGGATAAAAGCAGGACTGAGGGCATGATGGGGATAAAAGCAGGACTGAGGACATGATGCTGTCAATGTTAAATAAAATAAGCCCTACCCCGAAAATAAGCCCTATGGAGTTTGTTTGACCAAAAAAAAAATAAGCCAGTGTCTTATTATCGGGGAAACACGGTAGGATACCTAACACTTGGTGCGTATGCTTTGTTGCTTAATTGGGTGTTATGGCCACCTATGTATCAATGTATATTAGCCATGTCCTTGTCCTTCATTGTATTGTATTTTACTGTAAGTCACCTTTTGGTTATGTACCTTGTAAGGCGCTGCGGAACACTTGTGGCACCATATAAATAAACGATAATAATAATAATAATAATAATAATAATAGCACATATACATTTCACCCTTGACCTTGTACCTTCCAATAAATTCTTATTTTTTATAATTTAAATGTTAGGTTTTACAGACAAATCTTACACAGAGTCCAGTCCATATGAGAAATTCATCGCTCTGTATCAGCAGTGATGTGTTATATATCATGTACAGCAGGGAATCCATAAGTGAAAGGACATGATTTTGTCTTTTTACTTTGCAACAAAGACGTTTCAGATGTCTTTGTCAAAGATAATTACAGTTTAGCCAATAGAAGTCCTAAATGAATGGTAGAAGTAAATGGGCTGCTCTGTGTTAATTACACAGACGGCGGTGATAATATACAATGCTAGATACAGCCCTTTCCTTGTGTACTAGAGTGTACTTTAATGTGCAAGGACTGAAACCATACCTCCCAACTTCTTGTATAAAGTAATAAAGTCCCTGGTGCACTTCAAAGGCACATGTGCACAAAAAAAGGTGCATGGCCTTGTGACACAGGGTGTGGGCACGTCCCCTGTTTTCATCACGATGGGGGAATGCCCAGGGTGCTGGGGTCGTGCACGGTATCTATTCATCACTGCTCTGTTAATCAGAGCAGCGTGTGAAAGTTGGCTTTCCAACCTCCCACCACCACCGCGGGACACTGAAGCCCACGGGTGGGACACCGGGACAGTCAATCAGGACTGTCCCACCAAAATCAGAATTGTTGGGAGGTATGCTAAAGTGCCCACTTTCAGTAGTGCTTCACGGTGCAACACAATTGGTGATTGAAGACACTACCCATTCGGTGCACCTTCGCATGCACTATCGGCAGGTGCAGTGTCTCCAGCTGAACATAGCCTCTGTGGTTGTGGCACTACAGCTTTCAATTAGAGATGAGCGGTTCGGATTCTGTGGAATCCGAACCGCTCCGAACATTGGGGATCCGAGTCCACCCGAACCCTGTTCGGGTGTTCACCGCCTGACTCGGATCCCCGTTCGGGGCCGAACGGCGGCCGCCTGATGTCGGATTCTCACTAGAGAATCCGACATCAGGTCTCCTCGCGTGTAGGGCAGAGCGCAGTGATAGCGCTCTGCCCTACACAGACACAGACACACAGCCGCCAGCGGCAGCTGTGTGTTTGTTACAGCAGCCAATGAGAGTCACACAGACTCTCATTGGCTGCTGCACGGAGGGAGCCGGCTGGAGCTCACACATGAGCTCCGTCTTCCGGCTCCCTCCTCAGCGTGTGACAGAGCGGACGGCGCGGGAGCGGGGATACAGGTAAGTTTTATTTTTTTTATTTTTTTACTTGTCAAAGGTCCGGGGGCGCTACTGGGGGGGGGGTCTGCACTACTGGGGGGGTCTGCTACTGGGGGGGGGCTATACTACTGGGGGGGCCATACTACAGAGGGGCCTGCTACTGGGGGGGCTATACTACTGGGGGGGGGTCTGCACTACTGGGGGGGGTCTGCTACTGGGGGAGGCAATACTACTGGGGGGGCCATACTACAGAGGGGCCTGCTACTGGGGGGGCTATACTACTGGGGGGGGTCTGCTACTGGGGGGGCCATACTACTGGGGGGGATCTGCACTATTGGGGGGCCATACTACAGAGGGGCCTGCTACTGGGGGGGGCTATACTACTGGGGGGGTCTGCACTACTGGGGGGGGTCTGCTACTGGGCAGGGCTATACTACTGGGGGGCCATACTACAGAGGGGCCTGCTACTGGGGGGGGCTATACTACTGGGGGGGGTCTGCTACTGGGGGGGCCATACTACTGAGGGGCCTGCTACTGGGGGGGCCATACTACTGGGGGGGCCTACTACAGGGGGGGCCATACTACAGGGGGGGCCCATACTACAGGGGGGGCTACTACTGGAGCAGCCTACTACTGGGGGGGCCTGCTACTGGGGGAGCCATACTACTGGGGGAGCCATACTACAGGGGGGGCCCATACTACAGGGGGGGCTACTACTGGAGCAGCCTACTACTGGGGGGGCCTGCTACTGGGGGAGCCATACTACTGGGGGAGCCATACTACTGGGGGAGCCATACTACTGGGGGGGCATACTACTGGGTGGCATGCTAATGGGGGGCATACTACTGGGGGGGCCTGCTAATGGGGGACATACTACTGGGGGGGCCTGCTAATGGGGGGCATACTACTGGGGAGCATTCAACTGGGGGCACTGCATAGTGGACCGTACTACTAAGGGGACTGCATAGGGGGCACCACTGCTGGGGGACATTGTGTAAGGGACACCGCTACTGTGGGCATTGTGTAAAAGGGTCACTACTGTGGGCATTGTGTAAAAGGGGCACTACTGTGTGTCGTAACATAAATAAGAGACACTACTTTATGGTGTAATGTGAATCAGGCCCTATGTGCGGTGTAATGCTAATAAGATTGTGCACTGTGACTCCTAGGGCCGTAGCCCACTTTGTAAACAAGTACTGTGACTCTGCTGGCCGTACCCCACTGGGTGGGTGCACTACTTTTCATTTCTGCCACTGCTGTGTGGCAATGTGTCATAGATGTGCTTTATACTGTGGTGTCTGTGTCGTTGTGCCGCTGCTTTGTCGCTTAGTAACCAGTCAGCTCACTGCAACCTTTGGCCAATAATGTTGAAAACAATATTATAAGCTGTGATATGGTCTAAATTGACTGGAAATTAATGTTATTGAGGTTAATAATACTCTAGGAAGAAAAAAAAGACCAATTTATGTGATTTTAGCTTTTTTTGTCAATTTTTGTAAAAAAATCCAAATCCAAATCCAAAGCCAGTCACCGCAGTTTGGCAAATCCAAATCCAAATCCAAAGCCGGACGACGAATTAGAACCAAATCCAAATCCGGCAAAAATGGTCTGGCGCACATCCCTACTTTCAATACACACCTGTGACACTCCTATAACACGCGCATGCAAAGGATTTTTTTGAGTTCACTTCAGGTCACTTCCCAGTCACCACCCAGGAATGCAGGCCCGGTGACAGGGGGGGACAAAGGTAACACTCATACCGGGCTCTGATGATTAGGGACAAAAAAACAGGGCAGATTTTTAAATGGCTGGTGTGCTATGTTACAGCAGCCATCCAGCTGAAGCCCCGCCCACTGATACCATCACATAGGGGCGCATTTAGGGAGGAGGAGGCCCATGTTCACTCACCATCTAGGGTCCCCTCCTCTCCGGCGGCTGTGGCGTACTGACACATTCAGTAGACAGTAGACTCCAGGCACAGACTAGTTCCCGGAGTCTACTGCACATGCGCAGGACACTGGTGATTTCCCTACTCCGCCCACTTTCCAGGCGTTCTGTGTAGCACCTCTCCAGCCGACATAGGACTTCGGAGATGTAAGTATTAGGAAATATGGGTGCAGGGTGTGTGGTGTGGGCCCCCCTGGACCCTGCACACCCTGAACCATTATAGAAACACTCCTGCCGTCACATGATAAACACTGAGACAAGCAGGAGCTGGTGATCGTCCTCCTGGGCCCGCACCCCCTACACCCAGCTCCTGCTGCCTTACTGATCCTCTCCTATAGGCTTCCACCCCAACTCCCCATTGTGGCATCCCCGCACCCCCCCCTCGCGCCCACCCCCCCTCGCAGAACCCCCACCCCTCCCCCCACTGCACACACACACTCCTCCTCCTTGTTCAGTGGTCCCGCTGAAGAGTATAGGAACACAGCCTCGGCATTAAGGTAAGTGACTATGTTATTGTCACTTAGTTTTAACATACAGTATGTGTGTTTATATGTTTACCTTTATTGTTGAAATTGCATATATTCTGTAGTTCCATTCTCTCAGTCACTGTAATGCGGGCTGTGTGAGCCAGATACATATGCAGTGTTCAATAAATATTTAAAACTATAATAATAATAATATTTAAAAAAAATCAGTGTCAAAAAAAATAAAATTTTCTGCAGATATTGGTGTTCTGGGGCTGAATCAGTTCACAAAGCTTGAAATTTTTTCTCAATTTCCTCTAAAACAGACTCTGCGGGAGATGTATCAAGCTTTTGGCGTGTGTCTGAAAAAGGGGTGTGGCCTCATGGCAGGGGATGTGGCCTCATGGGAAACATCGTAACTGCAAGCCACACATATACAGTCAGGTGCATAAATATTGGGACATTGACAGAATTTTCATATTTTGGCCTCTATTCACCACCACAATGGCTTTGAAATGAAACAAACAAGATGTGCTTTAACTGCAGACTTTCAGATTTAATTTGAGGGTAATTACATCCAAATCAGGTGAACGGTGTAGGAATTACAACGGTTTCTTTATGTGCCTCCCACTTTTTAATCAGCCTAGTGCTGATGCACTGTGCCTCAGTCCTGGCCGGCTCCACTGAGCATGCGCGGGATCTCGCAAGTATTGCGAGATCCCCGCGTGCAGCCTGGAGCTGGCATGCGCCGCAGCAGGTACTCTGAGAGTGTAGGTAAGTTAGGTTTAAAGTGAAATCTAAATTGCAGTGTAAAATGAAAGCTATCCAGCATTTGTGGGCTACAGGCAGATGCACCCAGTATTTACCTATGAATACCGTATTGTCGTTACCCCTAAATAATCGCAAGACGCTATTTAGCGTTACTTGTCGCACAATAAATAATTGCTTTCCAGCCCAACTGTGTTTCCAAAGCACAAAAAGTTCTTATTGCAACAAAAAGTAAGTTACACGCTATGATCTATCACAATTAGCGCAAAGACAATTAAATACAAAAGGTACAGCTTGTACGCATGCACACCAGTCCCAGTAAACAGTTGTCACTCCAGAAGCCTGTGGTCATCCAAGAAGAATGGCTACTGACTGGGACCGAGACACAGGTTATATACCCTAATAGATCATGATACCAACAATGTAGACAGACAAACATAATTCCATTGGTTCATGCTCTTGGTCTTTGTAGTACTTTGTTTGCTGTAGTTCATAGGACAGTTCACTAGGGGTTTGTCCCAATTCTCTACAGTCTCTTGAGCTTACAGTGTCTTTCTTTAATTGGTTTAAACTAGCTAAAGGCACTACATTACAGAGTATACATTCTAACCAATAATTTCCTATAATCCATAACCATCGAACGCAAGATGCGACTCCCTCGCTGGTAGGTTCGGATATCTGGAAATAAACAGAGTGTCAGTATAGTACCAAACATGCCATGTCTACCATGTTGTATACCTTAAATATCATATACCTACATTTCACAACATAATTATATGCTACTAAAACCTCTAATATTACGTTTAATGTGAAGGAACCTTTTATGAGTGTGTGTATATTTATGATTATATGTAAGTATGCATTGTGCATCTACACGCAGCGTAAAAGGTGCGCTGTGTGCATGGGTTGTGTACAGCACAAACATGCGCTGTGTGTGTGTTTATATTTACAATAGCAACTGTGTATATGTGTGCACGCATTGTGGATACACGTGATCGTTTAAGTGTATGTATATATATATATATATATATATGTGTGTGTGTGTGTGTGTGCAAATGTGCATCAGTGTCATGGATTTTTATATATACATATATATATATATATATATATATATATAGCTTTATCCAGTAACAGGTATTATTAATATTACTTCTGTCTGAACTAAGATCAAAAATTACAGACAATGGAGTTGTTCTGATCAGAGATGGCCAGCAGATACTTGATGGAATCACAAAGTAATCAAAGGCCTCTCCAGACTATTTGGAATGCAAATGCTAGTTCCTTTAGGCATACAATGATAATCAGACTTAAAGACAATGGTTCATTGAAAACACTCGTCTGCACCTCACAGTATGTGTTTGTTTTTCAATTACTAGTCACAGACATGTCCACAGGACTTGTCTCCCAGCACTGACCAAACCTTTGCATTTTTAAATATATATAAAGTCTTTACATACATATGTGTATCCATGCGCATTTATCATGTAAAGACTTTAACAGTGAGCAGTAACACGGCAGATGTACACAACGATAAATAGCGCCATACACAATAATATTATACTGACTATGCCAGATGGCATCGTGCAGATAACGCAAACATGGCGTCTTCAGATATTTTCAAAGATTTGATCTCAGCCAATCATCCAGCTTCGACAGACCACCCTTTGATAGCAATCAACAAGCTATCACACTCTGGGCCTGATTCAGAGCCGCTCGTAAGCAGCCGTTCGTTCGCTCTGAGCGATGTTCGCACAACTGCGCATGTGTATGGGTTGTAATGCGCATGCGCAAACCAGTCATTACAGTCGGAAATCGTGTGCTCGCAAAACAGCGAGGGGCTGCTAATTTGATTGACAGAATGTACCGTTTGTGGGTGGTAACAGGGGAAGGTGCTTGAAAACAGGGGAGTGGAGATCTGAATGCAGGCGTGCCTAATGGTCAAAAGGGCGTTTAATGGGAGTGCATAATTAGTAAAGGAGCATCATCAACCACGTCAGTTGGTTGTCTTTTAGCCTGAACTGCTCGCAGTGATCACGGTAAGAAAAACCTATGCCTTTTGATGTACCCGATTAATCTAATAAATACCGGAGATGATGTGTGATGTGAACAGAAAAGGGGCGTCTTTACAAAATAGCGAGCGCATTTTTCGTTCGCTCGCTCAGACATAGAGGCGTTAACAAACCGCAAAGAGTGAGCGCTCAATTTAAATAGCCGGCCCCTTTTTTGGAACGACCGTCCGCAAATAACATCCGGCTCTGAATCAGGCCCTCTGTTCTTAATCTTTTGTAGTCATGCATAATAATGTATTATTCAAGGTTATAAATGGTGCGACACAAGTAGGTCACTGAACTGTTAATAATGCATTTCAAAAGAGGGTAAAACAACCCTTATACACCATCTAAGGATCTATAGGGATCATTGGTGGGATGTGGGATCTCATCGAACCTATAAAGGAAGTTTGGGGGGGATTGAGAATGCATTATCTAGGATGTTTAAAAATAACATTAGTAATACATCTATGCATGACCACACAATTTTTTATTTTTCTTCTCATCATCTGATAGTACATTCTAATTCAAGTTGTAATACAGTTTTTCCTTGACCTTGGTATCCATATTACCATTGCTTACCACCATCATAATCTCTGTTTCTCATGTACATATTCTACACTTCAATACATAAGGAACACACCTGACACATAAGCCAATTACTAAAATGACAATAAGTATGAGGATCAAGAGCTTACCCACAATAGCAACCAGTTCCTGGACCCATTCTCCT
Organism: Taudactylus pleione; assembly: GCA_031769625.1. Lineage (NCBI taxonomy): Eukaryota > Metazoa > Chordata > Amphibia > Anura > Myobatrachidae > Taudactylus > Taudactylus pleione. The sequence continues at coordinate 2,794,595 of JAUIMM010000017.1, read as the reverse complement.
AGACCGGAGAACCATTTCACAGGGTTCAACCAAGAGAACCACTCTTCTATCTTTTCCTCTACTTCAGCCAGTGAAGCATTATGGTTCTTTCGAAATTCCCATTTCAGCTGCAGAATTTCATCCATCTTCCGGTCTATCACCTCCTTGGGGTCACTAGAGTTATTTGTGATGTATGTGCAACACTTGACACCAAACTGGGTGGCCAAGGTTACACAGTACCCACCAGTAACAGCTGTTAAATATTTTAACACTAGCCTATGTTGCACAAGTTCTTTCTTATAAGCTTGTAGCTCCTTGCCGGTATACCTGAACGTGTCATCATACATCTCGGTGATATTATGTTTTAATTTAGCAGGATCTTGGATGTATCTAAAATTTAAAGTACCCCAAGCGATCCTGGTGGGATCTAGTGCTACTAAAATTTGGAAACCAGTTGGTTCGCTAATCAACTGTGTAGCTGCATGTATGTCACCAGGTATCATGTTTCTTTTGTCACGGTGTTCGTAATGCGTATGAAGATATGGAGATGGTGTGTTTTTATGGATACCAAGCATTTCACCATGTGTAAGGGTCATAACCTCTGGGAGTACCCTTCCCAGATAACATAAACCTTCGGAACTCGGAGAGAGCCACTTATAAGCTTTCCTTCCATATATAAAATACACATCATCTGGAGTACATAAGGAATAGAATGCATCATTATCATCGGACACAATTCTCTGACAAATAATCCTACCCCAGATTTTCCCATTTTACTAATACATGTTTTAGGTTGTACAATAACTGCACAGTACCCTTCTGGTACTCTGCCAACCATTACCTTGGTGGAACTAAGTGTATGCTTATACCGGAAGTGTCTTCCACTGGTAATGTTGCGTATAAGCCCACCATCTACTGGTTCATTATCATCTCTGTGTGAAAAGGTCATTGTCTGATTGTTCCTGGACACCTCCCAATCTCCTGGTTTATTGGAATTGGTGATGTTTAAACATAACAGGGATCTATCCACCTGGTACTGATGGAGCTTAAAATTTGAAGGCTTGGACATAATAAATTTTCCATCCAGCATCTTCCCCTTATGTAATTCAAGGACCTCAGAGACATTTAATGGGAGTGGTACTAGTCCTACATTATGTTGTCCCTGAGGTATGTGAGAGCATACCCAACATTCAGTCTAATTTAAGACTTTGCCGACCAAGGCATGATAATCCTCTAAAGCAGTGTTGGCTAACCTTGACACTCCAGCTGTTATGGAACTACATACATGCACTGCTACAGTTTTGCTATTAGGGCATGCTAAAACTGTGGCAGGGCATGCTGGGATATATAGTTCCACAACAGCTGGAGTGTCAAGGTTAGCCAACACTGCTCTAAAGGATACCCATCCCAATACTGGTTATACTTGGGCTGGCACCGCTGGAGACATCTCTCATTGATTAGGGACCCACAATACTCACAAATACAGTGTTCCTCAGACAATAACCCCTCACACTGTCTCCGAGTTTCTGGGATAACAGATCTCTTAGCAATTACTGTACTGAGTTTGGTCAGATACCACCCTTGTGAATGTATGGCTCCTTCTCCCGACTCCACTCCATTGATATCGCCAGAAACAGGACATCCCGAACCAAACAAGGATGATGAGAATTCTGGAAGCAAACCCAGCCCGCCATTCCATTGCTGGAATAGTGGACTGCAAATTTCTCCTGCTCTGGTATCTCATTGCAGTCTTTAAATCTCCCGGAACAAGCTCGCAATTGACAGGTCTGCGTTATCTTCCTCAACTCCGCCTTGTATCTCCACCATTTGGTTGACCTATCTGCAGTGAGTGGAATGGACCCAGGTATCTCTCTCTGCCACTTTCAAGGATGTTGTACTTGTCAGCAAAACTTGATACGGACATTCCCACCAATCTGTCAGACAACCTGAACGTAAGAAATTTTGAATCATAACAAATTCTCCAGGTTCTACATCATGACAGTTTGTTTCAGGTATATCAGGTGACAACAATTTTAATTTCTCCTGCTGTTTACTCATGCTTATGGGATATTTTACCGTAACCTCATTATTACTTTTCAAATCGTCCTGTCGACTTACAATCAAGTGCGGTTGTCTCCCAAACAGTATTTCAAAGGGGGACAAATTAAGAAGAGCTCTAGGAGTGGTTCTGATGCTATGGAGGATGAGCGGTAAGGCTTCTGGCCACCCCAGTCCAGTCTCTGCCATGGCCTTACTTAGTTTGTTCTTAAAAGTACCGTTTACCCTCTCCACCTTGGCACTGGCTTGTGGTCGGTAGGGGGGTGTAAAGTCTACTATTAATACCCATGAGCTTACACATGTTCTGGAAGACGTCACCTGTGAAATGAGTACCACTTTCACTTTCTATGATTCTAGGGATACCGTATCTGCATACAAACTCCTGAACAATCTTTTTAGCAGTAAAAGCAGTGGTATTAGTGGCAACTGGATATGCCTCAACCCAATTAGAAAACACATCTGTACAAACTAATACATACTTGAGATTCCTGCAAGGTGGTAATTGGATGAAATCAATTTGTATTACCTGAAAAGGTCCGTCTGTCAGAGGGATGTGGGATGGCTCAGTAGGGATTGTTTTCCCTACATTTTTCCACAAGCAAGTCAAACAGGACATAGCCCTCTTTTCAGCTTGAGAGGAGAAGCCTTGTGCACATACCTTGCTTTCCTAGGTGAGTCAAAATGTGCGCTGCCTCAGCCAAGGTTGGGTAATATGTCTTGGGTACAACAGGCCTACCTTGTCCATCTCTCCAGTCCAGAGGACTCTTGGACACATCCCTTTGATCTCCAGACTGCCCTTTCTTGTATGGAGCATACATTTTGCATCTCAATTAATTTCTGCACATCAATTGCTTGGAAACCATCATTTGATTAATTGGCATGTTTACTCTTAAACCTGCTGCACATTTGGTAGCTTCGTCTGCCCTGTTATTGCCCAGTGACACTGGGTGTTCCTTGCACGTGTGGGCTTTACACTTAATGACGGCTACTGCCTTTGGTTTTTGAATTGCTGTCAACAGTTCTGTTATGTGGTATGAGTGTGTGACTAGTGTGCCTGCTGCTGTCATAAAATTTCTAAGACGCCAAGGAGCTCCGAAGGCGTACCTGGAGTCAGTGTAGATGTTAGCTGACTTACTTTCTGCCAGTTCACATGCTCTCCTTAATGCCACCAGCTCAGCTACTTGTGCTGAGTGAGGTGGACCAAGTGGTTCAGCTTCTACAACATCTTCATCATTTACAACAGCATAATTTGTGCATTATTCACCTATGTCAGTTTGTCTATGACAACTCCCATCCATGTAAAACGTAAAATCTACATTTTCTAAGGGTGTATCACGTATGTCTGGTCTTGCAGTAAAGGTCTGATTCAAATATTCCATACAATCATGTCAGTATACCTGCAAAACGCACCTTCAGCCAGTGGCTCACCTCTCTCCACCCTTTGTGCCTTCCTAGGCACATATGGTAAGTACAGTATGTTGCTGGATTTAAGGTGTTACATCGTTTAATGGTGATATTTGCAGGTGCCATTAGAGCTAGTTCCCATTTTGTGAACCTAGCTGAAGAAACATGTCTAGTTTGGGCAGAATTCAGTAAAGCAGATGCAGCATGGGGTGTAATAACAATCATATCATGACCTAATACTACATCCTCACTCTTATTTACCAAAAGAGCTGTCGCTGCTACACTTCTTAAACACGTTGGGAGTGATCTTGCCACAGTGTCCATTTGGGCACTGTAGTATGCTACAGGTCTGCTAGCAGCACCATGTTTTTGTGTGAGCACACCTGCCGCGCAGCCATCAGCTTCCATACAATATAACTCAAATGTTTTTTTTTCATAATCTGGCATTCCCAGGGCAGGTGCTCTTGTTAGACTATCCTTAAGGTTAAGGAAAGCCTGCTCTGTCTCCTCAGTGTGTGTTACACGATCGGGTTTTGATGATGAAACTAACTCCTGCAATGATAATGCCAAAATAGAAAAACCTGGGATCCACATTCTGCAGTATCCACACATTCCCAAGAAGGTACGGATTTTCTGTTGGTTTTGCGACAGTGTCATGGTTTGTATGGCCTGTATTCTGTCAGTTGTCAAATGTCGTAGCCCCTGGGTTAGACAATTTCCCAAATATTTGACCCTAGTCAGGCATGGCTGTAATTTGTCATTTGCAACCTTGTGCCCTGTTTGTGAGAGATGAAGTAACAACAGTTTAGTATCATTTAAACATGACATAAACGAATCAGAGCATAACAATAAATCGTCTACATATTGAATTAGAACAGATCCATTAGTGGGTTGAAAAGAATGCAAACAGTCATGTAAGGCCTGAGAGAAAATATTGGGGCTATCTATGAAGCCCTGGGGAAATCATGTCTATGTGTATTGTACCCCTCTGTATGGGAATGCAAATAGATACTGACAGTCAGGGTGAAGAGGGACAGAGAAGAATGCAGAACACAGGTCAATGACTGTGAAATGGGTAGCGGATGGTCGAATCTGCATAAGGATGACAGCTGAATTTGGCACTATGGGGAACTGGCTCTGAACTACTTTATTAACCCCTCTAAGGTGCTGTACTATTCTATAGCCCCTCCCCCCAGCCTTCTTCACTGGAAAAATTGCACTATTGGCTACACTTGCTGTACGGACTAAAATTCCCTGTTGCAATAACCGCTCAGTTATGGGATAAACCCCTATCTCTATTTTCTGGTTTTAACGGGTACTGGGAAATTTTTGGAGCTTGCATACCACTTTTTAGATTTACCATTATGGGAGCTACATTTGCCATCAATCCAGTGTCCTGTCCATCTTTGGTCCAGAGGGACCCTGGTATTTGTAACTACATTTCCTTTACCTGGGGTGAAATATGCTCTAGAATGGTAGAGTGCAACATTAGTCTTTGTGGGGTGTCCAATATATCCCTTACCTCATGCGCAACCTTCTCTGGGATATCTAGGAATATACCATCAGGGGTACAGTAAATGACACATCCCATTTTACACAACAAATCCCTTCCCAGTAGGTTAGTAGGAGCCGCTGCTGCTGAGAGAAAAGAATGTTTGGTTTGCAATGGTCCTATAGTAACCTCTGCGGATTGGTTAAAGGATAATGTTGCACTTTACCCGTTACCCCCATGGCTGGTATGGTCTTGTTAGTAACCTGAAAATTTAATGAAGAATTTATCACAGACCTGGTCGGCCCTGTGTCTACAAGAAAACTATGTTTAGTACCAGCTACATCAACTGTCATTGTAGGTTCTTCCCTAGTATTCTCAGTTAACCTGACTGGCTGTAGACTACATGTGTGACCTGACCCCTAGCACTGACTATCTTCTTCCAGTAAAGCATCTACTGCCACTATGTGTGCTGGTGACTGTTGGAACTGTCCTGATTTCTGTGGGTGTTTAGGTGCCCCCTGGTAAGGTGGCTCCCTCCTCTTCTCCCTGCAGTTTCTACTTATGTGTCCTATCTGATTACAGCTATAATACCTTCGTGAATATGTGTTGAAAGGTTGTTGTTGTGTGGGTTGGGGTATATGAAGAGTTTGAGGCTGTGTATGGTATGTGTGTTGAGGCGAGGTATGTTGATATGTGTTTTGTTGCTGATGCATGTGTGGCTGTGCAGGATGGTATGTACTGAGAGCATGTAGTTGCGCAGGTGTACATATCTCTTGTGGCTGTATTTACATTGCTTTCAAAGTTTGAATGCTAACAGCCATTAGCTTTTTGCTTTGAGTTTCTCTTTTCCTGAGGATGTTTTTATCATGTTCAATAGCAGATTCCCTGAGAGTGTCTACCGTGATTCCCCTCCAGTTAGGCTGCAAGGTCTGAACCCTGGTCATTAGGTTGTCTTTAAAACCATCCATAAGTACCATGACTGCTACTCCCTGTGGTGTGTGTTGTCTTTTATTTCCTCTATCCCAGTGTACTGGGTGACAGTCTGCAGTGCTCGGGTGAAATAATCTGCTGCAGATTCACTCTCCTGTTTAATGGTGAAAATTTTACTCCAGTTCACTACTACTGGAAAATATACGGCCAATTGGGTGACTATGCGGGCAATGTTATCTTGGTTACTTTCATCAGTTAAGGGATTGTCTCCATCCAATACAGAGGCCGTGATTAATATTTTCACGTCGGTAGTAGATGGAAGATATGCCCGTAATACCACTCACCAATCCCTGTTGGTTGGCTCGTGAGCATTACCGAGATCCTTATCAAATTTTTGGCATTTAGCTAATTCTTTTCTAGGGTCGGGAAAGTCTGACATTATAGAAAGCAGCTGTGCTCTCGTCCATGGACAATACATAGTTACATCCCTTGTAGGCACTACACCGCTTGCGTCTGGATTCCCACTGGGAACTGTTATTGTCCGGACAGGATGAACGCCTACCACATCGCTACCTTTGGCCTTGGTACTTGGGGGGTTCAGTCTACTACTGCTACGTATTATATTACTTCCACCAACCGCAGCTGTCGCTACAGTTGGTGGCGCTACAGCTGATGGTATCACCTCTGCTGCTGTACCTGGTGGGGTCACTCCCTGTGCTTGCTGCGGTGGAATAGCTAACATTTGAACAGCATGTGAAATGGCAGACACTACAACAGGTTCATCATCTGATTCATAAACATTTTCCTTATACTTACTTAGGATAGGGTACAAGTTACTTGTTACATTTTTATTATTTTTGGTATCAGCTGTACCTGAACCTTCAGCTGCACAGGGCAGCGGAGGTCCGCCTGCACCTTTGGCAAAGCTACCTTGCTGTGCATGCATGCTCCCTTGAGGCGCACACATGGTGCTATTTAGCGTTGCATGCACGCTCCCTTGCATCATGAGCGCAGCGCTATTTTGTGTCACGTGCACGCCGCTAAGCCACGTGTTCCCCTCATGTTGCCATTGTTTTAAACAATCATTATACTTTATTTGTTTCTTTATTTCACCACACAGATGCTATGCCTAACATTATTCAACACCTCCGCATCAAAACTGCCAATTTTGGGAAAAGGTTTCACACACATTTTGGTCATCTTAACCCATACATTACAGTATGCAGTTGCATACGCACCATATTTTGTATACATTATATGCCTTGCCGAACCTGTCGGTCCTTCCATAAGCAGCATATTGTCCACCATACCCAGCATCAGCCTGGCACCCATCTGGGAAAACGCTAAGCACTTTTCGCTAGTATGTGGACCGGTAAACGATTCCCGAGAGCTACGTTCACGCACTCCTTCTCTTGTGCACAACCGGCCCGATAAGCATTGCGGAGAGCGTGCACAAGAGGAGCAGGATATTCCTATGTAATTATCCTTCTTTCAGACAGATCTCCGTAAAAGCTCTGTCTCAGCTTCTTCCCTTATGTGCTACCAACCGCTGAGCATTACTGCCAGTGCACACAACGAGGATCAAACTAATGTCTATGCACTTATTCTGACTCCAGACGAATCCACACAAGCTTCGTCTAAGCTTCCTTTTTGAATACTTTCCACTTTTAGCATTTAAGAGTTCCAATAACTCTCACCCTTTCCAGTGATTTCGTCCACTACCCCCAGTCACAATCACAGTCTGCCCAACCGTGCAGTCGAACCGCAATGCCCAGAGAACCTAACTGATCAATGGACCTTTGCGACCACTATTTGAGGGCTGAATTTCAAAAACCTACTTGTTTTCTCCAAGGTACAAAATCCCTGTCCTTGCTGCAATACACCTGCTATGTGTACACACCCAGTAGCTTTCTGCCTCATCAGACACCTACCAAGTCTTAAGGACCGACATTCACGCCACAAGCACACATTCACTTTCAAACACCTTTTCTGCTCAGAAAAATAAACCTTTCCCCAGTATGGCAGTATGATTCAGAGACCTTAAACAATGCAATCACGCTATCAATACAACAATGTTATCTTACTGATTGTTTAAACATATGGAAGCAATATAAGAAACATGTATACGCTATTGTGCAAGTCGCATGTTAGCACCAAACCTAACAAAGAAAGAAACAGATTTTTTTCTCTCCCGTCCACAGGTCCTAGTCAGCGCACCTTTGAAATCACACAATAAAGGGTATCGGTTTCTCAACACTAGATGGTAGCAGATTTGGAACACAGTGCGTTCTTCCTGCGTATGGCGCCTTCCACACTTTGTTGAGAAAGCAAGAGCCGTATTACCGTGTAAATTCAGGTAGCGTGACCTCCAAACTATGAGCCCCCAACTATGAATACCGTATTTTCGTTACACCTAAATAATCGCAAGACGATATTTAGCGTTACCTGTCGCACAATACATAATTGCTTTCCAGCCCAACTGTGTTTCCAAAGCACAAAAAGTTCTTATTGCAACAAAAAGTAAGTTACACGCTATGATCTATCACAATTAGCACAAAGACAATTAAATACAAAAGGTACAACTTGATACATACGCATGCGCACTGGTCCCAGTAAACAATCGTCACTCCAGAAGCCTGTGGTCATCCAAGAAGAATGGCTACTGACTGGGACCGGGACACAGGTTATATACCCTAACAGATCATGATAACAACAATGTAGACAGACAAACATAATTCCATTGGTTCATGCTCTTGGTCTTTGTAGTACATTGTAGTTCATAGGACAGTTCACTAGGGGTATGTCCCAATTCTCCACAGTCTCTTGAGCTTACAGTGTCTTTCTTTAATTGGTTTAAACTAGCTAAAGGCACTACATTACAGAGTATACATTCTAACCAATAATTTCCAATAATCCATAACCAACAAACGCAAGATGCGACTCCCTCGCTGGTAGGTTCGGATATCTGGAAATAAACAGTGTGTCAGTATAGTACCAAACATGCCATGTCTACCATGTTAAATATCATATACATTTCACAACATAATTATATGTTATTAAAACCTCTAATATTATGTTTAATGTGAAGGAATCTTTTATGAGTGCGTGTATATTTATGATTATATGTAAGTATGCGTTGTGCATCTACACGCAGCGCAAAAAGTGCGCTGTGTGCAGGGGTTGTGTAGAAGCGCAAACATGCACTGTGTGTGTTTATATTTACAATAGCAACTGTGTATATGTGTGCACGCATTGTGGATACACATGCAATCGTTTAAGTGTATGTACTATATATATATATATATATATATATATATATATGTGTGTGTGTGTGTGTGTGTGTGTGTGTGTGTGTGCAAATGTGCATCAGTGTCATGGATTTATATATATATACATATATTAATATATATATATATATATATATCTAGCTTCATCCAGTAACTGGTATTATTGATATTACTTCTGTCTGAACTGTGGGCGCTGAGCGCTCGCAACCGGGTCGATGGTGGCCCAGAGCTCATGCGCACGACGGAGTCGGCTCCGTCGTGCGCATGCGCGAGACCCGGATAGCGACGGGCAATCCGTCGCTTCGGGTCTCTCACCAAAGGGGGCGTGCTGTTGATGTTGAGTGACAGCATGCCCCCTTTGGTGGGCGGGCCGGGGGGTGGCTGCCCAGATGGAGGCGTTCCCATGAGAACGCCTACCGTCTGGGGGCGGCCCCACTGACATCACAAGTGATGTCAGTGGGAGAGCTTTCGGCTCTGTTTGAGCCGAAAGCTCTCTGGGGCTTGCGGCCTTGAGACCCTACCACAAGGGTCTCGTCGCAAGACCATCGCGACCATCATCCTGGCCGCTTGCATTAGCTGTGGGTGGTAACCCACAGCAATGCGAGTGGCCAGGAGGCCGCTCCATAAAAATAAAAAGACGCCCTGATTCAGAGCCTAAGTTCAAAAATTACAGACAATGGAGTTATTCTGATCAGAGATGGCCAGCAGATACTTGATGGAATCACAATGTAATGAAAGGCCTCTCCAGCCTATTTGGAATGTAAATGCTAGTTCCTTTAGGCATACAATGATAGTCAGACTTAAAGACAATGGTTCATTGAAAACACTCGTCTGCACCTCACAGTATGTGTTTGTTTTTCAATTACTAGTCACAGACATGTACACAGGGCTTGTCTCCCAGCACTGACCAAACCTTTGCATTTTTAAATATATATAAAGTCTTTAAATACATATGTGTATCCGTGCGCATTTATTATGTAAAGACATTAACAGTGTGCAGTAACACGGCAGATGTACACAACGCTAAATCATTGCCATACACAATGATATTATACTGACTACGCCAGATGGCGTGGTGCAGACAACGCAAACATGGCGTCTTCAGATATTTTCAAAGATCTGATCTCAGCCAATCATCCAGCTTCGACATACCCCACATGCAAAACAAAATTATGTATTTGCACCCCTTGCATTGCAACATGGTTTGTCCAGGTACACAGTTACTGTACTTGCTATATCTTACTATATTTCCAAGACTGAATCAGGCCCATAGTCTCCAGGCTGTTGTCGTCTAGAAATATAGTGATCATTCAGTCTTATAATTCCGGTATATATATATATATATATACTGTACTGTTGCTTAATGTCTATAAAATAGCTGTACACAACTTGCAGTATTTTCATGTTCATATTTAATAAATATTACTGTTTATTTTTGGTTTCAGAGATAGCAGCGGTATGTAGCATATGATCTGCTATGGGAATCGTTATGCAATGCGGGCGGCTGAATAGCCGCCGGATCAAATACCGACAGCGGAAGACCGATGGCTCTAAATCCTGACAGGGAGTGGTAAGTACCCTAACCCTCCCCTCTCCCTACCCTAACCCTCCCTTAGTGGTGCCTAAGCCTAACCTCACCCCTTAGTGCCTAACCCTAACCTCCCCCCATTGGTGCCTAAACCTAACCCCCCCTTCCCGCACCCCAAACCTAACCCTCACAGGGGGTGCCTAAACCTAATCTCCCCCCTGGGGTGCCTAACCCTAACCTAACTATAACCCTACCAGGGGGGCTTCCTAACCCTAAGTCCTCCCCGGAGGTTCCTAAAGCTAACCCATCCCCTCAACCGCGTCTAGAACCTAAGACACCTGGCTTACCTTTGTTTGGTATGCCAGGTGTCGGGAGTTCTTCGTGGGGCTAATGATAGACGTCGGGATTCCGACGCCTATCTTTAGTCCCATGTCGTGCTTTAAGTGTCGGGATTTTTCGGCGGCAAGGATAGCAGCCGCCGGTATCCTGACTACATCCCTCTGCTATGTACTAGTGATAGAGGTAATTAATCTTGTAGGTCATTCTACAGTAACTTCAGCTGGAGCTTAATAATAGCATGTCATTACATTTATGTATTTGTAGAGAAGCATACTGTGGTAGCTGAGCCGCAGGTGACATCACCTATGCCCAGTGTTCATAATTGAGTCCAGTGTGTGTTACCTACTTTCCGTTGATTAGTCTCTGCAAATAGCTTCTCTCTCCCCTACACGGTGCTGAGCCCAGCCAAACCACTCACAGAATGTGCAGGAAATTGCCAGGACAGCTTGTAAAGTGCTCTAGGAAATAGAACTAGACTTTCTCAGCCTTTCTCAGTCACAGTGTGAACACAAGGGTTGCATAGTTACCAGGAAAATCCTTACTGTAAAGAAAAACATGTGTACTTAATAAATAAATTATATATTTCTATGTGCACATCACAATATAAATGATGGTAGACACAGACACAGGGGTAAATGTAATAGCCTGCAGACTGCAGGCATCAGCAAGCTCTGTGTGAGACTGTCTGATGTTTTAAAGAAGCAGTCATTTAAAAGGCACAATATACTTGGTTTTGCCTTTCAAATTGCTGCTACTTTAAATCATTGGGCAATCTCAAACGGAGCTCGCCGATGCCTGCAGTCCGCAGGCTATTACATTGACCTCACAATGTTTTTTTAGGACATATACAGTAAGATATATATATATATATATATATACATATATATATATATATATATATATATATATATATGGGTGGTCCATAAGTGTGGAAACACCCTTATAAAAAGGAAATGAGCAAGGAAATATATATATATAGGAAATCCAAAAGAGGGGATATGACACTCAAAAAAATTAAACACTTCTTACCTCATAAGATCAAGCGCACCAAGGCCCCCATTTACTAACGAGTTTTATCACCAAATCAAGTGAAATATTTCACTGTGTATGATAAATGGCGCTTCAGCCAATCAGCTCCCAACTGTTATTTTTCCAGCAGTTGACAGTTGGGAGCTGATTGGCTGGAGCACCATTTATACACAGTGAAATTTATCACTCGTTTTGGTGATAAAACTCGTTAGTAAATGAGGGCCCCAAGTACAATGCAAAGAGATCGGCGGCACTCAAGGGATTAAGGGCTCCATTTACAAACGAACGAAATACCAGCGGCAATTTTCGTTTAGTATCACTGTGATACAAACGAAAATTCCACTGGTATTTAGTAATACCTACCCCTCTGGCGAGGTCCAGCGAAGTCCAGGTCCTCTGCGAGGTCCTCCGCTGGGCTGCTGGCAGCCTAACGCTGCCAGCGACAGGGCTCCAGTGTTATGCACATGTGCGACGGTCCGTCTGCGCATGGTTATGACACGGAGACCCGGCAGTGCCTGGAAGCCTTCCCTGGCAAGGCACCGCTGGGGCTCCACTGCCGGCAATGGGGCCCGCATCGCTATCGCCATCTGAAAGATACACACGCTGTAAAAACAGCGGTAATCTAAGATTACCGCTGTTTACTAAATACAGAAAGATGATATAACCCCTTTAGCGAGCGCTAAAGGGGTTATATTTCGTTAGTAAATGGAGCCCATAATAAGAGACGACAACCAAAGGAAGTCAGCCAAGTCGACGTTTCAATGTGACAGCATTTTTATCAGGACACATTTAAGGTCAGTGTTTTTTGTACTTTACTAAGTGCTCCCCATCACCACAATTCCGCATGTTTTTTGTACTTTACTGTGTCCTGATGAAAATGCTGTCGCATTGAAACGTCGACTTGTCTAAATCCTTCGGTTGTTGTCTCTTATTAAGGGGTCTATTTACTAAGCAGTGGTAGGAGACAGAGTGAAAAGTGATAAGAAAATGATAAGGTGCCAGCCAATCAGCTCCCAACTGTCATTTTTCAAACACAGCTTGTGAGAAGACAAATGGGATCTGATTGGCTGGCACCTTATCATCACTTTCTTATCACTTTTCACTCTGTCTCCAAACACTGCTTAGTAAGCAGACCCCGTAATCCCTTGAGTGCCGCTGGTCTTCTTGCTATATATATATATATATATATATTAGGGGTGTGCACCGGCCACTTTTCATGTTTTGTGTTTTGGTTTTGGATCTGGATCTTTCTTCGTGTTTTGGATCTGGATTGGTTTTGCCAAAACCACCCTTCGGTGTTTTGGGTTCTGGGTTTTGTGTTTTGGATCTGTATTTTTTTTTAAAAAAGCATAAAAACAGCTAAAATCACAGAATGTGTTGATTTTTCTGCTCCTATGCTATTATTAACCTCAAAAACCTTAATTTCCACTCATTTCCAGTCTATTCTGAACACCTCACACCTCACAATAGTGTTTTTATGTCCAAAAGGTTGCACCGACGTAGATGGATGACTATGCTAAGCGACACGAGTGGGCGGCACAAACACGTGGCCCATCTAGGAGTGACACTGCAGTGGCAGACAGGATTGCAGTTTGAAAAACTAGGCCCCAAACAGTACATAATTCAAAGAAAAAAAAGAGGTGCAAGATGGAATTGTCCTTGGGCCCTCCCACCCACCCTTATGTTGTATAAACAGGACATGCACACTTTAACAAACCAATCATTTCAGCGCCAGGGTCTGCCACACGACTGTGGCTGAAATGATTGGTTCGTTTGGGCCCCCACAAAACAAGCTGGCAATTAATCTGTCCCTGCACAAACTGGCTCTACGGAGGCAAGATGTCGTCCTCATCCTCATCCACCGATTCCTCACCCTCTTCAGTGTTGTGTACATCCTCATCCTCACAGAGTATTAACTCGTCCCCGCTGGAATCCACCACCACAGGTCCCTCTGTATGTTCTGGAGGCTGGTCTCCCTGGAAGAGTTGATAATTCATTTTTATGAACATCATCTTCTCCACATTTTGTGGAAGCAACCTCCTAAGCCTTTCGCTGACAAGGTTCCCGGCTGCACTAAACACTCTTTCGGAGTACACACTGGAGGGGGGGCAACTCAGGTAAAATAGAGCCAGTTTGTACAGGGGCCTCCAAATTGCCTCTTTTTCCTGCCAGTACAGGTACGGACTGTCTGACATGCCTACTTGGATGCTGTCACCAATGTAATCCTCCACCATTCTGTCAATGGTGACAGTATCATATGCAGTGACAGTAGACATGTCAGAAATTGTTGCCAGGTCCTTCAGTCCGGACCAGATGTCCAAACTTGGTCCTGCCTGCCCTGCATCACCGCCAGCGGGTTGCTTAGGATACCTAAGTTTTTTCCTGGCAGCCCCAATTGCGGGAGAAAATGAAGAAGGAGCTGTTGACGTGTCACGTTCCGCTTCAGCTGACAGTGTTTGCACCAACAGGTCTTTGCACCTCTGCAGGCTTGTGTCGGCCGGAAAGAGAGACACCACATAGGCTTTAAACCTAGGATCGAGCACGGTGGCCAAAATGTAGTGGTCTGATTTCAACAGATTGACCACCCTGGAATCCTGGCAAAGCGAAAGAAGGGCTTCATCCACAAGTCCCACATGCCGAGCGGAATCGCTCTGTCTTAGCTCCTCCTTCACCTTCTCCAGCTGCTTCTGCAAACGCCTGATGAGGGGAATGACCTGACTCAAGCTGGCAGTGTCTGAACTGACTTCACGTGTGGCAAGTTCGAAGGGCTGGAGAACCTTGCACAATACGGAAATCATTGTCCACTGTGCTTGAGTCAGGTGCATACCCCCCCCTTTGCCTATGTCATAGGTGGATGTATAAGCTTGAATGGCCTTTTGCTACTCCTCCATCCTCTGAAGCATATAAAGGGTTGAGTTCCACCGCGTCACAACCTCTTGCTTCAGATGATGGCGGGGCAGGTTCAAGAGTGTTTTCTGGCGCTCCAGTCTTCGGCACGCAGTCGCTGAATGGCGAAAGTGGCCAGAAATTTTTCGGGCCACCCAAAGCGTCTCCTGCACGTCCCTGTCGCTTTTCAGAAAATTCTGCACCACCAAGTTTATTGTGTGAGCAAAACATGGGACGTGCTGGAATTTGCCCAGATGTAATGCCCGCACAATATTGGTGGCGTTGTCAGATATCACAAATCCCCAGGAGAGTCTAAGTGGGGTAAGCCACTGGGCGATGATTTCCCTCAGTTTCTCTAAGAGGTTGTCGGCGGTGTGCCTCTTACTGAAACCGGTGATACACAGCGTAGCCTGCCTTGGACCGAGCTGGCGTTTCTGAGATGCTGCTACTGGTGACGCTGCTGCTGTTGCTGCGTAAGGTGATACATCTACCCAGTGGGCTGTCACAGTCATATAGTCCTTAGTATGCTCTGTTCCACTTGTCCACATGTCCGTGGTTAAGTGGACATTGGGTACAACGGCATTTTTCAGGACACTGAGGACACTTTTGTTGACGTTTCTGTACAGTCTGGGTATTGCCTGCCTAGTGAAGTGGAATCTAGATGGGATTTGGAACCGGGGACACACTACCTCCATCAATTGTCTAAATCCCACTGCACTAATGGCGGATACCGGACGCATGTCTAACACCAACATAGCAGTCAAGGCCTCAGTTATACGTTTTGCTTCAGGATGACTGCTGTCGTACTTAAAGGACTGTTGGAGGGTCAATTGTTTAGTAAAAGTAGTGGTGTTCCTACTTCCTCTCTGGGATGATGAACGACTCCCAGCAGCAGCAACAGCAGCAGCGGCAGCAGTAGGCGTAGCAATGCAGGATCCTCCAGAGGAATCCCGGATAGGAGAGTCAGTCATGCCAGTGACATGGCCTGCAGGACTACTTCCGATCCTGACTAAGGAGGAAATTGACGAGGAGGGAGTTGACGGTGTGGTTTGCAGGCGCTTGGATACAACAGGACAACGGGATTTAGGTGTCCCTGGACTGCTTACGGTCTTAGCCAAAGTTTCTGAACTTGACAGTAACTTTTTATGAACGCGCTGCAGGTGCCGTATAAGGGAGGATGTTCCTAGGTGGTTGACGTCCCTACCCCTACTTATTTCACCTTTACATATGGTACATATGGCAAGACAGTTGTTGTCCGGATTTGGATAGAAATATTGCCAGACCAAAGAGGTGGAATGTTTGGTCTTCTGCCCAGGCATGACCGTGATGGGCTTTTTCATCCCACGGACAACAACTGTCTCCCCCGGAGCCTGATTTAAACAAACCACATCACCATCAGAATCCTCCTCGCCAACTTCCTCCTCAGCGCCAGCTACACCAGTATCCTCATCCTGTTGTACTTCAACAGTGACATCTTCAATTTGCATATCAGCAAGTGGACTGTGGGTGCTCCTTTCAGCACTTGCAGGGGGCGTGCAAATGGTGGAAAGAGCCACCTCTTCCCATCCAGTGCTGGGAAGGTCAGGCATCGCAACCACCACCACACTTGGACTCTCCTTGGGGATTTGTGATATCTTCTTAGAAAGCACAGTTCTTCGCTGTGCTTTTGCCAGCTTAACTCTTTTGATTTTTTTAATGGGAGGAGGGCTTCCATCGTCATGTGAAGCTGAACCACTAGTCATGAACATACTAGGGATCGACCTTAGCCGTTCCTTGCCACTCCGTGTCGTAAATGGCATATTGGCAAGTTTACGTTTCTCTTCAGCTGATTTAAATGTCTTTTTCAAGGTCATTTTCCTGAACTTTGCCATTTGGGATTGTATGTGCCCTCTACTATGACATTGGGCATCGGCCTTGGCAGACGACGTTGATGGCATGTTATCGTCTATGTCATGACTAGTGGCAGCAGCTTCAGCACTAGGAGGAAGTGGTTCTTGATCTTTCTCTATTTTATTTTTATCGGAGAAAGTTTGGTCCTCCATTTATGTTATATCGATTTGATATATACGTGCGGCTAAACACAGAAAATAATTTTTTTTTTGGTTTGGACTGGAGTGTACTTTGTGGGTTACAGCACCCTTTAACGGTCAAGCCAGCCGGCCCTTTACTTATGACACAGGCGCACTCTTGGCACTACTTTGTTGATGCACGTGCGGCTACTGCGCACACAATTCACAAACACAGAAAATAATTTTTTTTGGGTTTGGACTGGAGTGTACTTTCGGGGGTTACAGCACCCTTAATGGTCAAGCCAGCCGGCCCTTTACTTATGACACAGGCGCACGCTTGGCACTACTTTGTTGATGCACGTGCGGCTACTGCGCACACAATTCACAAACACAGAAAATAATTTTTTTTTGGTTTGGACTGGAGTGTACTTTCGGGGGTTACAGCACCCTTTAACGGTCAAGCCAGCCGGCCCTTTACTTATGACACAGGCGCACGCTTGGCACTACTTTGTTGATGCACGTGCGGCTACTGCGCACACAATTCACAAACACAGAAAATAATTTTTTTTTGGTTTGGACTGGAGTGTACTTTCGGGGGTTACAGCACCCTTTAACGGTCAAGCCAGCCGGCCCTTTACTTATGACACAGGCGCACGCTTGGCACTACTTTGTTGATGCACGTGCGGCTACTGCGCACACAATTCACAAACACAGAAAATAATATTTTTTTTGGTTTGGACTGGAGTGTACTTTGGGGGTTACAGCACCCTTTAACGGTCAAGCCAGCCGGCCCTTTACTTATGACACAGGCGCACGCTTGGCACTACTTTGTTGATGCACGTGCGGCTACTGCGCACACAATTCACAAACACAGAAAATAATTTTTTTTTTGGTTTGGACTGGAGTGTACTTTGGGGGTTACAGCACCCTTTAACGGTCAAGCCAGCCGGCCCTTTACTTATGACACAGGCGCACGCTTGGCACTACTTTGTTGATGCACGTGCGGCTACTGCGCACACAATTCACAAACACAGAAAATAATTTTTTTTTTGGTTTGGACTGGAGTGTACTTTCGGGGGTTACAGCACCCTTAACGGTCAAGCCAGCCGGCCCTTTACTTATGACACAGGTGCACGCTTGGCACTACTTTGTTGATGCACGTGCGGCTACTGCGCACACAATTCACAAACACAGAAAATAATTTTTTTTTTGGTTTGGACTGGAGTGTACTTTCGGGGGTTACAGCACCCTTAACGGTCAAGCCAGCCGGCCCTTTACTTATGACACAGGCGCACGCTTGGCACTACTTTGTTGATGCACGTGCGGCTACTGCGCACACAATTCACAAACACAGAAAATAATTTTTTTTTTGGTTTGGACTGGAGTGTACTTTCGGGGGTTACAGCACCCTTAACGGTCAAGCCAGCCGGCCCTTTACTTATGACACAGGCGCACGCTTGGCACTACTTTGTTGATGCACGTGCGGCTACTGCGCACACAATTCACAAACACAGAAAATAATTTTTTTTTGGTTTGGACTGGAGTGTACTTTCGGGGGTTACAGCACCCTTTAACGGTCAAGCCAGCCGGCCCTTTACTTATGACACAGGCGCACGCTTGGCACTACTTTGTTGATGCACGTGCGGCTACTGCGCACACAATTCACAAACACAGAAAATATATTATTTTTTTAGCACTTGGGGGGAGCACCCCTGATGGACAGAGCACCCCCTGGACAACACTACAGCACTCCTTTAGGACTGGGACACTGCACAGGACTTTGGAGTGGACACAGCCCCTATGGAGAACTGACTGCACAACACAGTCCAGCCAGCCCCTATGGACTTTGAAGTAGTGGACACAGCCCCTATTAACAACAGCAGCACAGCACAACACAGCCAGCCCCTATGGACTTTGAAGTAGTGGACAACAGCAGCACTACACTACACTACACTACACAGCCCTAACTCCCACCCTCCCTCTTCACTGTCCACAGCCGAGTGAGAAAATGGCGCCGACGCGGGTACCTTATATAGGATCCAAAACCCGCGAGACCCGGAAGGCGGGATGATGACGTTTTGCCTCGATTTCAGATCCGAGTCAGGCGGGAAAAGTCGAGCCTGACTCGGATCGGACTCGGATCGGGGGGGCTCGGGGGGGTTCGGATTTCAGAAATCCGAACCCGCTCACCCCTAATATATATATATATATATTAGTACATATACTCCTATTCAAAATTTGTCTGCGTGTTTATTTTGTCTAATTTGATTTAGGACAGAAAGTAACAAACCTTGACATATTAAAATGATTTTAATTTAACACAAATTCTCATATGTTACCATGTTGGTGTTGGTACCATCTAAAGTGTGGTAGTGCAGTGTAGTGAGCCAGATTATGTGATGTGCTGTGGATAGGGGGTAGATCACAGCATACATGGGATTATAGAAGACTTTCGGTGATGTGGTAAGAATAGGGAGTTTCAGTAGGACTGAAAGAAAATGACTCCTTTTATGTCCTCTTGTCCATTCTTTAATATTGGTAATAATTATTTTATTAAAACAACTGTGTCAGAAATTAGGGGGAATCGCTGATTTGTTGTCTATACTGGAAACATTAAAATCTGTTGATTGAAACAGATTCATTATATGTGTGTTGTTTTTTCCTATAAACCCTTTTTCACATAGAATTCTTGATTCATTTTTCCACATCTGGCAGCCCATCTATCGAAGTACAGTGTCTTTAATAACTTGCTGTTTACTGTTCCCAGGAATGGGGGGCGGATGAAGTCCAATTTTTGGCTTAGTCATGATAACTATTGGCCTGCATTGCACATGTATTAAAAGTTGAGCGTAACATACAGTAGCTTGTCTTTTAATTCAAATGTTAATGAATAGTAATTTTGTCTCAATTTTGTAATGGTCCTAAAGTACGACCGCTGTAGCATGAAAAAAGATTGAGATTTAGTTGTCTCTTTGGGATGTAGTTAAAAGACCAATGGCCGGGAAGCAGTCTGTCAAAATGCCAATGCCCATCTCAATCCTGACGCCAGAATCTCGACAGACGGCTTCCTGAATGAAGGTAAGCCGGCCACTGCTAGCTAGTAGCCACAGGTGGGAGGGAGAGTTAGGTTTAGGCACCCCCGGGAGGACTTAAGGTTAGGTACCCCCTGGGGAGGGTTAAGGTTAGGCTAGGGGAGGGGGGTTATGGTTAGGCACCTTCGGGGGGGAGGTTAGGGTCAGGCACCCGCCGGGGAGGGTTAGGCTTAGGGTGTGGGGAGGGGGGGGTTAGGGTTAGACACCCCCCCAGGGAGGTTAGGGTTAAGCACCACCAAGGGAGGGTTATGGGGGGAGAAGGGTAGAGTTACATACTTACGTGCCCCTGTCGGGATCTCTAACAATCGGACTTCCGGCGTCTGTATTTTCAGCCGCCGGTACTTCTAGACATACAGCATGCTTATCTTGCATCTTAAAAAAAAAACAGAATACTGTAGATATTTCTATTTCCCCAATCAGTTCCCAGATTTTCATCTTGAGGGTATCCGGACTATAGATAGACAGTTAAAAGGTTGACAATGTCTAGATAGACACCAGATGACAGACAGGCAATAGGTCGACACGGAAAAAAGGTCGACAGGGACAAAGGTTGACACACTAAAGGTCGACATGGAAGAAGGTTGACAGGTACAAATGGTTGCCAGGGTCAAAAGGTCAACACAGAATGGTCGACACGCAAATGGTTGACACATTCTTTTTGTTTTCTAACCCTAATCTTAAACCAAACCCTAACCCTCCCCTTGGTGCCGGCTTTAAGTTGAATGATGGTCTCTGCAGTCCTAGGGGTATATTTACTAAAGTGCAGGTTTATAGAAGTGGAGGTGTTGCCCATAGCAACCAATCAGATTCTAGTAATTATCTTCCAGAAGGTGCTAGATAAATGCATACTTGCCTAGAACTTTACATTTTTCCTCCCAGGGAGGAAAAGTAGTTGGGTGATGATAGGGGTGGAGCCTGCCAGTTTGTGTCATTAAGCCCCGTCTCTCACTGCAAATTGCTGCGAATAGCGCATATTTAAATAGGGGGCAGTGCCAAATGGCACGTTTCTTGTAGTGAATCAGTAAGCCCCGCCCCCTACTTGGGGACCCCCGACCTCCATGAAATTTCTCTCCATTCTCTCCACGTCACTAGGAAGTGGGCAGTCATGCAGAAGAAGTGCCTACTCTACAGGGGTTGTGGGGGGAACCTCTTGCGACTTCCAGGAGAATAGGCATAAATGATAAGTAGAATCTGATTCGTTGGTGTGGGCAACATCTCCACTTCTAAAAAATATACCCCTAGAGAGAGGCTCAGTGCTTTGTAGCTTTCGTCCGTACAGTAATATAAATGCATACAGTTATGTACAGTATAACTGATTATGTTAAACATACAGATGTGCCCTCAAACGTTCTTTCTTTTTGTGCCATATGACACAAGGCACAGACGCAACCTAGATCATACATGCCTACTCTCCCAGAAGTCGCAGGAGGCTCACGATTTTTTGGGTAAACCCTAGCACCAGCGGAAGAGTAGGCATATCTCCAGCATCCCATCCACTTCCTAGTGAAGTGGGCATAATGGGTAGATATTACGGGGAATTTTCAGGTCCGCAAGTAGGGGGCGGGGCTAAAATGAAGCAATTCATGGACCCACAAATCGTGGCCTTTTCCCGGCGGTGGGCTGGGCCTAAAGACTATACAGTCTGGCCCCGCCCCCAGAAGATGTCACAGAATCTCCTTTTCGGGGCTTCTCCCAGGGAGGAGATTTAGAATGTTGGTAAGTATGGCCTGGATGCTCCGTCATAGGTAGCGATTCCCAGACTTTCATACTTTTTTCGAATTTTAGCATTTTATTGGCATTGTCACCGCATATAAAGTCAATTTTAGTGTACTAGGAACTAGGATTATGTGTTTTTGTTGCAAAGGAATTGGTACAAAGCTGTAGATTAAGCACAACAATACTTGGTATGCAGAATGGCGCGGCTCACTCATATCCTCTGTCTGTTCACACTTTAGCGCCTGTGTCCAGGGCATTGTCCTTTTGTCGCATTAGTGATGCTATTAAGAGGCATACTGTATATTGTGAAAAAGTCTGCGGTGAGCAGTGGCGAATCCAAAGAGGGGGGGCACAATCAGAGTGATTGCCCCCCGTAACACACACACACCTTCTCCTTTAGGCAGCTGAGAGCTCGGCCCTGGGGAGGAAAAGGGAGGTAGCGGCCGCCCTAAGGAGAAGGTGTGATGTGTAATAATTGTGATAGTACTGTAGCAGAGTTCAAGTGGGCTAATTTCACAGACTCTTTCATTATAGTGTTAAAAATAAAATTGCAGGGGGTCACAAATTTGATTGGATGGAATAAAAACCTCGACTTAAACCAGGCCTACTGTTTTGGAGGGTTTAAGAGTCCTAATAACTTTATTAATTTCTTCAATTGTTATAGGAGTTGTGAGAGCTTATATATGCTGGCTGGTTATTTGAGAAATTTACTTTTGTTCCCTAAAATACACTTTTAATTTTCATAGTGTATGGGTTACTAGGGTTACTGTTAGAGCGTTTCGGTTTTCTCAGAAACTGAACACACCCGAATTTAGGGGATCTGAGTGAATCTGAGTCCCCGCTCGGACCTTCCGCCAAATTCGGATCCCAAAATGACTCACAACATCATCTTCCCGGTCTTCTGGTCTTGCATGTCTTGGATTGCATATAAAAGTCCCTCCCTCGTGATTGAGTGGAGGGAGTGGGTGTGGAACTGTGAGCTGTAGTTATGGGGAAAATAACTATTAGCATTACATGACTGTGACAGCCCACTGGGTTTGTGTAGCGCCTTCAGCAGCAGCATCAACAACAGACAACGCCAGTTCAGTCACAGGCAGGCTACTCTCTGTATCACCGACTTCACTCAGAGGCATACCCAGGGGCGTATTAAGAGGCCTGTGTGTATTCCCCGTCCAGGGCCCCCTCCTCTCTCCCTGGCGACCGGCAGCGCACTGAACGCAGCAGTAGACTCTGGACACTAGTCTGTGCCCAGTGTCTACTGCGCATGCGCAGGTCACGCACCATTTTCGTGATTATTTCCTCACTGCGCATGTGCAAAACACCGGGAAAATGGCCGTGGTGGACATTTTCCAGGTGTTTAGTACAGCCGACGTGGGACTTCAAAGAGGTAAGCATTAAAAAACATGGGTTCAGGGTGTGCGGTGTGGGCCCATTAAAGATTCGCACCTGGGCATACCGGTGTTATCCTTTAGGAAACACTCAGGGATGTTATAGCAAGATGGCTTACTCCGCTAGGATTCTCCTTAGGATTTGTCATTTCCAATAATGCAAGTAACATTGTACAAGCATTACAACTAGAGATGTGCACTGACCCCCGTATTTTGGTTTTGGATCTGGATTCATCATCATGTTTTATTTTTGGTTTTGGATCTGTAATTTTTTTTTGTTTAAATTATAAAAACAGCTAATATTGTGTAATTTGGCCCTGTCTTTGCTCTGACAACGGGAAGATGACGATCCGACAACGGGAAGATGACGTTTTGCCTCGTTTTGGGATCCGATTCCAACGGAGATAACCGTGTCGGGATTTATATCCTGTCGAATATGCAAAGTTATTGAACCCGCTCATCTCTAATTACAACTGGGTGAATTTGAACATGTACCATGTTTTGCGCACACAGTAAACTCGGTGATCCAAAATATTTTTTAAATGACAGTGTATGCCCTAGATTCTGTCTGTAGCCCGAAACATTTCTGGATATTTTTGGGATTCAGCAGCCACATGTAGAAGATTGCAGCAGCTGCATCTACAGTTCCATTTGCCATGCCACCTACTGAAGCAAGAGGTAGTAACCAGGTGGAATTCCATCCTTTATAAGCTTCACGCTGGAGAATACTCTGTTTTCTGCAAGCTACTGAAACCATTTGAAATTGTAACCAATTAAGTAAGTTTCAGACCAGGGCTCCCATGACCATTTGGCTCCCTCTGTCGGGGCGTATCATGGTGAAAAGGGGGCATGACATAGAGCAAACCGCAATATTGAGGGCGGGGCATAGGGCGTGACAGCGCAATTGCGCCATCATGGCCCCGCCCCCTGCCTCACAATGCCGAGATTAATGGCATTGTGAGGCAGGGAGCGGGGCTACGATGATGCAATTCAGCGCGAATACAGCCGGCTTGCTGGGGCCGAGAGGCTTGCCTACCTTTCCGGGGGGCCAGGAGCGGCACCCAATTTTCGGGAGGCTCCCGGCCGAATCGGGAGGGCAGGCAAGTATAGTTCAGACACTGCCAGCCTGTGTCAGTATGCAAATAACAGCAGCCTACAGTATACAAAAGATTTCCAGGGTGATTCCTCACGCCACAATTAAAACATCAACCAATGAGTAAATTAAAGGGAATCAGTATGAAATACTGCCGGCCGCACAGTTCAATTCCCGCCTGGCCGACCAAAGCAGAGTTCCTGACAGCGCTGGAAATCCCAATCGTCGATAGGTAAGTACTGACTAACCTAACCCCCTAACCCTCCTTAGGGGTGCCTAACCCTAACCTCCCCCCCAAGTACCTATCCCTAATCCCCCCTCTAAGTGCCTAACCCTAACCCCCCCCTTCCCCGCTGTCTAAACCTAAGTCCCCCGGGGGGGTGCCTAACCCTAAGTCCCCCCTGGGTGCCCTAAACCTAACCCTCCCCCCCGCAGCTGTCCGCTTGCGGCGCCCGGCATCCCTTCGATCGGGATGCCGGGCGCCGGTCTCCCGGCGTCGGGGAAATGTCAGGCGTCTACATTTAGACGCCCAGCATTCACCCTCGCCAGGATATGACAGTCGGGAAGCCGGCTGCCGGTATTAAGGAGGCCAGCTTCCCGATTGTATACCAATTAAAGACCCTTCCTAATGACATTATACAACAGCTCAACAAGGTAGTGATTTGAGATATATAATAATAATACATATAAATAATCCTTTTTTATTGTGAACTTTCCATGTCCATGTTTAGCCATCCAGCTCACTGCAGCCTTTGGCCTATATAGGTGAAAACAATACTGTGAGCTGTGAAGTGGTCAATATTGACTGGAAATTAATGTTATTGATGTTAATAATACTGTAGGAACAAAAATTGGCCCAAATTACATGATTGTAGCTTATGTTATACATTTTAAAGAAATGTAAAACCGTATACTGTAGATAGAACCAAATCACTTGAAGGTGGTTTTGCCAAAAGTAAAACATGGGGGTCCACACACATCTCTAATTAAGTTATATGGTGCCCCTGTTTTTTCAGGTTATACTACTAGTTACACACCGGTCATGTCTGGTGATATTATATAGTTATATATTACTACTGCCAGTGTAAATGTAACACAGTACATAACTCCCAGTATGAGTGACTGTGACATGCAATAGGCATCACAATGACTGCCACAGTACAGCAGCCATTTCTCTCTTAGGGCTCTATTTACTACAATCCGCATTTGCAATGCAGATTGTAGTGTGATATTATCGACTGAATTCGCATTGCGAATTCAGGTAATATCACAGGGATTTACTACAAATCAATCCGATTTTGGTAGCGGAGTATGGAGTTAGAGATTGATAATGGTCAGCGGATATATATTAGTATATTAGATCTATATTAGTCCTATATTAGATCTTTATAAATTATTTTAGTACATCTGCCATTTATATTATTTATTTATTATTAATTATGACATGAAGTTATTTTCTGTTTCTTTCTCCCCCCCTTTCTAAGGAACAGGTTGTAATATGGTTGTAAGTAGGGATTTAATAATTTATAAATAACTACTCACCATATGATTAATTATAAGATATAAATTTTGAAATATAGATCGACATCTAAGGTGAAGGATACCCTAATGGTTAATGTTGGCTTTATATAGGCACAGGCACCTCAAAGTATGACAAGACATAAATTAATGAATTGTACAAGTTGTATTTATTATTTTTTATTATAATATGTGAGTTTTGATGATTTACTCTTTTGAAAAGCATCAGTGCAATACATTATGAGTTGGAATCGTATTTCCCTAATCAGGATTGAAAGTGAACCAATGAATGCATATTAAGAGGGATATAAGACAGCACCAATGGGTAGTGAGTTATCTTCTGAGGAAACCGCCGTGTCATAGGGCGGAGAAACGCGTCAGGTGACTTGTGGAACACAGGTGGAACGCAAACTGGAAGCTACAAGCCTGATACCGGAAGTAGCGGAGCGTGAGGGAGCCAGCGTGTTCCAGCGTGTCTCAGTGATTTACACACAGCCAGCGGTAAGGAGTGCCGTGAATCAGTAATAGAGGTCCCTCTGTCTGAGGCTACATATACCTCTGGACCGCTTGATCAACAGCACTGTTACTATTGACACACTGTGTCCAACACTGACTTTTATAGGTGGCCAACATTGTCCAATTTCCTCCCCCTGCATTGGGGTAGAGGTCAGCTCCATTTGGCTATACCTTTCCCATATTAAACGGATGGTAACGTATGAAATATACAGCAGCAGAAATATCCTGCAAATTGCTTATTATAAGCTGCTTTCTATCATCTATTTAATTGTGACTGTGCGTGACTGTCTATTCATATACTAACTGTCAGTGTATAGATATCTATACTAACAACTACTAATATATATCCGCTGACCATTATCAATCTCTAACTCCATACTCCGCTACCAAAATCGGATTGAATCGATGCCTAATGATTTATGATAAAAAGTGTTTGATATCGTCAGATTGATTTTAATATACATCGATGTTTCATATGTCGTATGCTATATATTGTTTTAAATAGATAAAGCCGGATCCGTGCCTTAAATTGTGGCAATTTAGCCTTATTAATGATTCCACTTGCGTTGGAAAAATTGGATTGATGCAATGTATAATTATTTGTTTTTTATTGAATAAATCTATTTTATAAACTAGTAGCCAGTTACCAGCGCTCCCATTATTATTATTTTTTCTAGTATTGTAATATTTTGTGGTAAATTTCCAGATTTACCTGTGTGGGGGCAGCTCCAACTGCAAATTTTATTCATCAGAATCACATAATTGGTGATTAGACCTTGACTAGCGCCCACTTTATTGTTTTAATTTACTACAAATCCCTTGCAAAGACAGAGCTTGCGATAAAGCCCCGCCCCCATAATCACGGACTCCCCGCGACCCCCCTCCCTTAATAGCACTTACCTGCAGTCATCGGTGCTCCGTTGATGTCTGCCATGCCCCCGGTCAGCTGATATCCCATACTGCACTGGGACCCAATCACCGGGACGCAGTGCACCATGGGAGACCAGCTGACCGGAGGGAGAACATCACCGGAGCCCCGACCACCGGTCCCTGGAAAGTAAGTAAAAAAAATTTTTTACTTTTTTTTTTTTTTTTTTAGCAGAGATCTGCTAAACCACACAGCTGATCATTGCTTAGACCACACAGCTGATCACTGGGGCCGGCTCCGGGCTCTGTTCTCCCCGTTAGTAACGGGGGGAGATCCTGGATAACACCACCTCCAGGTGGCGTTATTATCACAGGGCTTTCCCCGGTATTTTTTTACAATTTATTTTTAGTAACTCTGGTCGGATCACATTTCCCATTACAATTATGGGAAATGCGATCTGCTTACTAAAAATAAGTTATACTTAGGGGTTGGAGTAGAATTTTACGAATTCTACTCCAATTGCCCTGTAGTAACTGTAGGTGATACTAAAATAATGTGAAAAGGGTGTGAAAACACCCTTTTTCACTTTATTTTAATAAAAATAATGTTAATAAATAGAGCCCTAAGCACCTGTAGTATAGCCCTGGATATCCTGGGATATACATCTCTGCTTAGCAGTTACTCCTGTACTTTTAGCTATTTGGAGATTTACGGATTTTATTGACAACTGAATTTACAACGGCAGCCAGAGTGCTGAGCTCTGGCTGCTATTAGTGTAGATTTACTTACAGATAGTCTTCATTACTGATGTGGAGACCAGATCTGTAGCCAGAAATGGCCACCGCCTCACCACAACAGCCTGATACCACCACCCATGAGGGATCACAGCTGCACGTGACAGGTAGGCTATATAAGCAGGATATATGTAGGATATATAAGGGGGTGTGTGAGTATCCATGGCACAGGCTCCTATGTATACATAGATGGATACTGTAGGTAGATACAGTAGATGGAAACATGGGTGTAGCTAAGTGGGTGCAGGTGGTGCCATTGCTATGGGGTCCAGAGGCTTAGGGGGCCCGGACACAGGTTATATAGTTGTATACAAATTTCCCTGATCTGCCTGCTAAGCAATTTGGTCCGATCCGTTGCCCAGCCTGACTAAGGTGACATTCCATTTTCAGTGAGTGAGAGTTTTGTGCAGCTGATCTTATAATGGTAAAGGGGCACTATAATGTGGCATAAGCTGAACTGAAGGGCCCTGTTATGTGGCATTGTCAGACCTGCTCATTGTAATGTGGTATAATATAGACTGGAGGGCATTGTAATGTGGCACAATATGACCTGGAGGCACTATAGTGTGGCATAATATGAACATGGGACACTATGTCATGATGTGAATTGAGGGTACTGTGTTGCATAATGTGTACTGGCAGCCCTTCAATGTGATATAGGGGGAGATGTATCAAACCTTGGAGAGAGATAAAGTACCAACCAATCAGCTTCTACCTGTCATTTTACAGGCTGTTTTTTTTAAATGACAGTTAGAAGCTGACTAGTTGGTACTATACCTCTCTCACCAAGGCTCGATAATTCTCCCCCATAATGGGAACTACGGCACTGCTATGATTCAGAAATTAACAACTGCAGTGGAGATGTGTCTGTATAAAAGCATTGAGACAGGGGCCCCTTCAAAATGTTGCTATGGGGGGCAGGGGGGAGAGAGAGAGAGAGAGAGAGAGAGACCTCTAGTGTAGTAGTTAGAGTACACATACAGTGCTAATGTTGTGTTGGATATTGCAGCCATGGAGTAATATGTACTGTATAACTTAATAGAATAACGAGGCTACATGCCCACACTCGCACTGCATATGTACTTGAATCATTACACTAGAGGGCGCCTTTCTATATAGATTTTATACCTGATGGAACAACAGGTGTTGGAGAAACGACAGGCAACTGATAATAGGGAAGTGTAGGATGGAGGAATCTTAAAAGTCAGTACTTCCGTCTTAGCAGTAAAATCTCATCATCTACATAAACATGTGTTATACGACTTCAGAGGAAGTCCTGCTGAGTCCGTTCAGGCTCATCCACATAAGTAGTGTCCATGAGCTGAGAGGATAATATAATATAATATATTTTATTTTATGCTGGAGTTGGTCAGTGACCGATAAGATGCCATCAGTGCTGATAATAGTGTTTGGGCTAGTGATCCATCTACTCCCTAGCTATATATATACACCCAAGGGAGTGCTGGATTAATTAATAGTAAATTTAATGCATAAATAACATTACATATAAGTACATCAATATATTTAAGATAAAAGATACTGTATGACTAATATTCTATATCAACATATTCTCATAGAGATATATCACTGATAACTGGCAAATTTTGGTCGCTTGAAAAATGTCATTGAAAGGATCCTGTAGAAATCTACTAGTGGTATAGAAACTTGATTAGTAGAGCCAGTGTGTTAATATGATTTGCATCCATATAGTGTCACCACCCCTAGGGAAATCCTAAGCAAAGGCTTAACGCGTTCTTCTGAGGAAACTGTTGTATGGTCTAATAACGGAGAAACGCGTTAAGTTTGTGGACTTAATACTGGCTGCTTGACCAGTGGATCTACTTAACAGTGTGGTGCTACGGATGTTAAACGTCTGTTTCTTATGCAAGAGCCGTGACTTCTTCTCATATCTGGGCACTGATGTGTTGCTCCCACTGCCGCTGACGTCATCACATTGGCAAGCGGTGACTCTGATTACCAGACGGGGAACGTAATTCACAGAGGATTGCCCTACCACTGGTACTAGCTGATTTTCCTAAGGGTGGTGAGACTATATGGATTCAAACCATATTAACACACTGGCTCTACTAATCAAGTTTCTATACCACTAGTGGATTTCCATAGGATCCTTTGAATTACATTTTCCAAGCCACCAAAATTTGCCAGTTATCAGTGATATATCTCTATGAGAATATGTTGATATTGGATATTAGTCATATAGTATCCTTTATCTTAATTTTATTGATGTACTTATATGTAATGTTATTTATGCATTAAATTTACTATTAATTAATCCAGCACTCCCTTGGATGTATATATAATTGGGTAGTGTTTCCAGCGCTACCACTGGGAGCTGTTATATAGCTAACAACTGTTTATTATTGTATTTTATTGGTTGCACCTAATTTTTATACTTAGGTATCATATTTTTTTTTTTTACTCCATAACTAGCAGACTGACAGGGGGACCTCTTCTAAGGCCTCTACATCTTTATTATACAGACCCCCAAATCGACTATCCCATAAAATAACATAAATATATCTTGAAATATGGCACAAACTTGTACCTTGTCCTCAGCTGCTCTCACTTAAAATCTAAAAGAGCAATACAAGTGTTACACACTGATGGGATGAATGTTTAGTTTTTTCTTTTCTTCTTTTTCAGTGTCTTCTGCCAAATTCAAAAGAAGAAGTTGGTTTGGAGCGGCCGTGTACGGTGTGCTGGCTGTGGGGGGAATTACCAGCAAGAGGACAGCTAGAGCTAAAAGCTCTACTAACCCTACATGGGAGGAAGCGGTCACTGTGTAAGTCCTATTATCATGTAACACTCTGATACTTCTTCCCTGTAGTTACAGAACAGGTGTGAGAGCTGGTGTCCTGCTAATCATGTAACATTAGGGGCTTGTACAGAGAGGTCTTATAGTCACAGGCTTATAGTGGTAAGGCCTGATAGATGTGCTGTACTGCTGATAGTCCTACACATAATGTAAGCAGGTGCTGGCACTCGGAACAATGTAGTGGGAGCCTATGGGAGTGCTCAGTAAGTATATCGTACACTATGCTGCAGGGGGCTATGAGACAAAGCTGCAACCAGGAATCTGTTTTTTCTTCCCATATGTGTAAGCAGAAAGTTTTTTATCAACTGTTTTTATTAGTATGTGCTTATTATTAGTAGGGGTGAGTGGATTCGGATTTCTGAAATCCGAACCCCCCCCGAGCCCCCCCGATAAGAGGCCGATCCGAGTCAGGTTCGTCTTTTCCCGCCTGACTCGGATCTGAAATCGAGGCAAAACGTCATCATCCCACCTTCCGGGTCTCGCATGTATTGGATTCTATATAAGGTACTCACGTCGGTGCCATTTTCTCACTCGGCTGTGGACAGTGAAGAGGGAGGGTGGGAGTTAGGGCTGGCTGGGCTGTGTAGTGTAGTGTAGTGCAGTGCAGTGTAGTGTTGTGCTGTGCTGCTGTTGTCCATAGGGGCTGTGTCCACTCCTCCAAAGTCCATAGGGGCTGGCTGGACTGTGTTGTGCTGTGCTGCTGTTGTCCATAGGGGCTGTGTCCACTCCTCCAAAGTCCATAGGGGCTGGCTGTGTTGTGCTGTGCTGCTGTTGTCCATAGGGGCTGTGTCCACTCCAAAGTCCTGTGCAGTGTCCCAGTCCTAAAGGGGTACTGTAGTGTTGTCCAGGGGGTGCTCTGTCCATCAGAGGTGCTCCCCCCAAGTGCAAAAAAAATAATATTTTTTCTGTGTTTGTGAATTGTGTGCACAGTAGCCGCATGTGCATCAACAAAGTAGCGCCAAGCGTGCACCTGTGTCATAAGTAACGGGCCGGCTGGCTCATCCGTTAAAGGGTGCTGTAATCCCCAAAGTGCACTCCAAATAATATTTTTTTTTTCTGTTTGTGAATTGTGTGCGCAGTAGCTGCACGTGCATCAACAAAGTAGCGCCAAGCGTGCGCCTGTGTCATATGTAAAGGTCCGGCTGGCTTGTCTGTTAAAGGGTGGTGTAAACCCCGAATTGCACTCCAAAAAAATAAAAAATATATATTTTTTTGTGTTTGTGAATTGTGTGTGCAGTAGCCGCACGTGCATCAACAAAGTAGTGCCAAGCGTGCGCCTGTGTCATAAGTAAAGGGCCAGCTAGCTCGTCTGTTAAAGAGTGGTGTAACCCCCAAAGTGCACTCCACAAAAAATAAACAATTCTTTTTTTTCTGTGTTTGTGTGCGAAATGTATGCACAGTAGCCGCACGTGCATCAACACAGCAGCAGCGTCAAGCATGAGCCTGTGTCATAAGTCAAGGGCCGGTTTGGACATCTGGTCCAGACTGAAGGACGTGCCAACAATTTCTGACATGTCTACAGTCACTGCATATGATACTGTCACCAATGACAGAATGGTGGAGGAATTATTTTCTGTGTTTGTGAATTGTGTGCACTGTGGCTGCACGTGCATCAAAAATGGAGCAGCGCCAAGCGTGCACCTGTGTCATAAGTAAAGGGCCGGCTGGCTTGTCCATTAAAGGGTGCTGTAACCCCCAAAGTGCGCTCCACAAAAAATAAAAAATTCTTCTTTTTTTTCTGTATTTGTGAATTGTGTGGGCTGTAGCCGCACCTGCATCCTCAAAGCAGCAGTGACAAGCGTGCATCTGTCTGTTAAAGGGTGGTGTAACCCCCAAAGTGTGCTCCAACCAAAATAAAATAATCTTCTTTTTTTCTGTGTGTGTGTGTGAAATGTATGCGCAGTAGCCGCACCTGCATCCTCAAAGCAGCAGCGACAAGTGTGCATCTGTCTTTTAAAGGGTGGTGTAACCCTCAAAGTGCGCTCCACAAAAAAAAAAATATTTTTTTTTTCTGTCTTTGTGAATTGTGTGGGCTGTAGCCGCACCTGCATCCTCAAAGCAGCAGGGACAAGCGTGCATCTGTCTGTTTAAAGGGTGGTGTAACCCCCAAAGTGCGCTCCAACCAAAATAAAATAAACTTCTTTTCTGTGTTTGTATGTGAAATGTATGCGCAGTAGCCGCACCTGCATCCTCAAAGCAGCAGTGACAAGCGTGCGTCTGTCTGTTAAAGGATTACATCGGTGACAGCATCCAAGTAGGCATGTCAGACAGTATGTACCTGTACTGGCAGGAAAAAGAGGCAATTTGGCGGCCCCTGTACACTGGCTCTATTTTACCTGAGTTGCCCCCCCTCCAGTGTGTACTCCGAAAGAGTGTTTAGTGCAGCCGGGAACCTTGTCAGCAAAAGGCGTAGGAGGTTGCTTCCACAAAATGTGGAGAAGATGATGTTCATAAAAATGAATTATCAACTCTTCCAGGGAGACGAGCCTCCAGAACGTACAGAGGGACCTGTGGTGGTGGATTACAGCGGGGACGAATTAATACTCTGTGAGAATGAGGATGTACACAACACTGAAGAGGGTGAGGAATCGGTGGATGAGGAGGATGAGGACAACATCTTGTCTCCGTAGAGCCAGTTTGTGCAGGGACAGATTAATTGCCAGCTTGTTTGGTGGGAGCCCAAACGAACCAATCATTTCAGCCACAGTCGTGTGGCAGACCCTGGCGCTGAAATGATTGGTTTGTTAAAGTGTGCATGTCCTGTTTATACAACGTAAGGGTGGGTGGGAGGGCCCAAGGACAATTCCATCTTGCACCTTTTTTTTCTTTGAATTATGTACTGTTTGGGGCCTAGTTTTTCAAACTGCCATCCTGTCTGCCACTGCAGTGTCACTCCTAGATGGGCCACGTGTTTGTAATGCCCACTCGTGTCGCTTAGCATAGTCATCCAGCTACCTCGGTGCAACCTTTTGGACATAAAAACACTATTGTGAGGTGTTCAGAATAGACTGGAAATTAGTGGAAATTAAGGTTATAGAGGTTAATAATTGAATAGGAGCATAAAAACCCACAAATTCTGTCATTTTAGCTGTTTTTATGCTTTTTTTTAAAAAAAAATACAGATCCAAAACACAAAACCCAGAACCCAAAACACGGAAGGGTGGTTTTGGCAAAACCAATACAGATCCAAAACACGAAGAAAGATCCAGATCCAAAACTCGAAAAGTGGCCGGTGCACACCCCTAATTATTAGTAACATTAACACTGGGATTTAATGTATTTCTCATTTGTAGTGATGTTACTTTGCTTAGAACGCATTCCCTATACAGTATATGGAATAACACCCTCCTTCTCTGTGTTTAGCATGTTAAACAAGAACAAGTCAAATACTAATTGTGTTTTCCCCTGTGTGCAGGAGCATAACCCCAGACACCACCCTGAAAGTTAGGGTATGGAGCCACCATGCTTTCAGAGCTGACACCTTGCTGGGGAAAGCCATCATAGACCTGAAGCAAGTCTTGGATAACCACCATGGGAAATGTAAGTTGCAACAACTTCCGTCCAACCCTGCTCAGGCCCCAGGATCATTATCATTGCAGGCCCCACTATAGTAGATGTAGAGTGTTTCATAGAACTTGGTCACTTACTTTGTATTTTAGTGGAACGAGCTGTAGAGCAATTACCCCTCTCATTGGAGGGAAAACGTGGCGCGGTCCAAACGGGCGAGTTGACCGTTATTCTGAAGTCCTTGACAACATGTGACTCTGCAGCCACAGCAGCCAGTAAGTAATGTGTGCACTTTATGCGGGAAGCTCCTGCTGTATTTATTAGAGAGGCAAAACATTCACCCCCCTCTCTCTTTCTCCCTGTTGCTCTCTTTCTCTGTCGCTTTATATATACTAAAGAACAGGTATTTAGAAGTGGAGAGTTTGCCCATAGCAACCAATCAAATTCTAGCTATTATCTTCTAGAAGGTGCTAGATGAATGTTAAGTAGAATCTGATTGGCTGCTATGGGCAACATCTTCATTTCTAAAAAACCTGCACATTAGTAAATATACCCCTTAAGACTTTAGCACCCATGTGCAGTCACCGCATGAAAGGTTCAAAATAACCTACATTTGTTCCTGTGCCATGAGGTAATAAAATACAGGAAAATAAATATAACAACATAATTTGAAATATTATACATCAAACTACAATTCCCAGCATGCCCTGTCATCCTCTGTAGTACTTCAGCAAATGATCAGCCAAAGGCCACCTGAGACACGAAGATGCGACATAGCAATCACAATATGACAATACTGCTATTTTATAATATGAAAACAATACATAAGAAAGGGACTGTAGCCCAAACAACATAAGCAGAACACACGTCTGGCCTATTGGTAGCAATTGTAACATACTTTATCAGTAGTGAACGGTACAGACATAAACATATAATACAAGTAACAATTATATGTTGTGTACACACATGTTCAGAATAATGTAATTAGAGTAATATGTCCCACATGTTCTTGACATGAATTATTGCTCTCTTCCAGGTAATGGCGCAAGTGCTGCATCAGAAGCCAATAGCGTGCCTTCCGATGAAGCTGCATCAGCTCCTGCAGGATCCTCCATACCAAACAGCGAGGCCGCTACAAGCGACCCGGTAGACGCACCAGCGCCTTCCACATCTGCTGCCATTGCTGTGCCTGAACCTGTAACACGAACGGACTGTGCACCTTCATCTTCTGCTGGCAGCGCAGTTCCTGAAGCCACCAGACGCAGGCAATCAGCTGTTACTGCCCCAGTGCGTCCTGTTAGTCCGCAGCCCACCACCACTGCAAAGCATCTGCCACCTGGGTATGTGGATGATTTAATCTATTGTAGCCCGCTAATGATCTGCGAACAGCCTTTGTATATAAATCACAAGTGTAAAATGTGCCCCCATTAGAGAGGCGTCTTGATTAGCTTGCAGAGCTGGTGGTAGCACAAGATGCGTGTTATTATCGTGTGCTATGCAGTGTTGTGCATACACGTAATGACACCTGTGCAAGACGTATCTGCCTGCACCAGGGATAGGGCTGGTGTAATGCGCACTGGTAATTATGGCTATGTAACTAAGCATATGGATTCAGGATGACCAAACGCAGAAATACATAGAGCTCAGTGTATATGGGCGAATATACGAATTTAGTTTATTTAGTTCCGACTTGTGTTCAGACGTCCATGACCTCAGCTGCTATGTGAGAACCCATCTCTCATCTGCTCACCGAGCAATAATACCAAATGAAATGGGTAAAGTATGCCAGGAATAACCATGGCCGCTCACACAGAATCCAGAGTCCTTGTCAGTCACTGGGCTTTATCACCCCGAGGTGATATTTACAGATCTGTTTTTATATTCTCTTTCTGTCCTGTATCTTCAGTTACTTTTATTATGAAGACCCATTATCTTTATGTTTTGTCTATAGATGGGAGCAGATGAGGGATCCTTGTGGAATAACCTTTTATGTTGACCACAACACTAAGACCACACAGTGGGATTCGCCCTTACCACCTGGGTAAGTGAGTCTTGCAGTAAAATCATTTTTATGGTGTCAGTATAACCCAGGGGCTAAAAAGTGCTAAGTGATAATCAATATGAAAAAGCCACAATATGGCAAGTATAACACACGTGTAACAAACTGTGTACTAAACAGCATCTCTTATGAACATGACGACCGACACCCATTAATGTAATTTCCAGTTGTGGTTCCAACAATAGATCTTAGGGCAGCACAAACTAACAAAGACCATCTGTGGGGCAGATGCCAGCGGGGGAAATGCCAGCTCTTTATACATCTGCATAAGAGACTTTATTTCATAGCCACCCATTTGGCCGAATGTGCCAGCATACAATCTGCACTCACTAATATGGTTTCTGGTTCCTGTCCTCTCTGGATTCCCCCTCAGAGCGAGACATTGAAATCACATTGCACCCAACAGTAGCGATCGCTCCTATAGCATGGGATTGGAATGTCTATAAGTGTAGTCTTGTTACCCCCTCTGATCCTGATATGGGACAACTTTGCTTTCTCCCCTGGTCTGACTCATAGTTCCTTCTCTCTTTGGATCCAGGAGGGAATCTTGTTCCTCCCAGAAACGTCACCTCTACAGGGTTTCTCTTTCCTTGCAGAATTTAGGATAATTACATCCCACATGTGGGTCTATTCCAATACATTCAACTGTGTCACTCCTATAGCAAGCATTACAGTGGTTGTACCCCCTCCCCAATATACAACACTCAAGTCCCTCTGATGGTTATGGACCTGAGCTAGGGGATCGCGGCAAAGATGCAAGTGGACACATCTGTATTTAATATTACATGGGTTTGCATGCCACATACCCAGATGCCAAATCAACGCCTGTTGGTGAGAAACCTGGTTCCACCTCCTTATCCGCCATTGTATAAGGAGAAGGCTTGGCAAATACAGTAGCGTTTTTAGGAACTCTCATTTATTTAAGTACATAGTAAACTATGCTGCAGTTAAGCTTTCAGATGTTTTAATGAACACATGCTTCTACCACTCTGGTGAGGTATAAGATGCTGTCTATGCCCAGCATGGTTCCACACCCATCTTTATATGTCCTAAACAAAGCAAAACATGTTTGTGTCTTACAGCTGGGAGAAAAGATTTGCTGACAATGGAAGGACTTTGTATGTGGACCACAACACCAGGATCATAAGCTGGACAAAGCCTACCAGCGACCCAATGTCTAAGCTCAGTTCCCATTGAATTCCTGGACTACTTTCCCTAAAGTACTGTACAGACACCTGCATCATCTTCAGACCTGTATCTACCATTCTTCTGGCTGCACAGGTAGTGTCTGCACCTGGTTCCTGATTCTGCTACAAGCCTGTGCTCATCATTCCCTGGCAGCACAAATAGTTACAGCTTGTTCCTGATTCCTGTATAGCTGGTTCTGCTCCGCATCCCAGCACATCCCAAATAACTGGTTCTGCTCTGCATCCCAGCATATCCTGTATAGCTGGTTCTGCTCTGCATCCCAGCACATCCTGAACAGCTGATTCTGCTCCTCGCCTGTTGAACCAATCCACAGACTACATATGTAATTCCACTCCATTCCTGGCTCTATTCCTGATTATACACTACCATCCATTCCGGTTTCGGTCTGCATTCTGGTTCTGCTTCCATCTGAGTACATCAGTGCCCATCCAGTATATTGCTGCAGCAAGAGTACCTATAGGATATTATGCATGCTTTATGAGGTTGTTATTTGGACCTCCATCTACTATTGCAGTGGATCCACAATATTACCACACACAAATTATTTTGATATGTTTTTATTTTCATGATTGTATTGTTTTTATATTTATATTAAACTGCATCTATTATCAGCGCTGCATATTTTCCTTTCTATATTGTCATATAGGAGGCTGACTACCTCCCCTTTTTGCAGCTGCTGGGAAGACTTCTCACCACAGCGCCCTATTTACTATCTTTATAGTTCTATTCTTGCAAAGCCTACCAGCGAGTCTGTGCAGCTTCACCAGCAAGACCTTGATTCGGTAACTGAGATCTGGGTTTGTACGGATTGTGCAGATGGATGTCACTATTAGGGAGTGTAACTCATACATAGGATAATTGTTGCGTGGGAGTGAAGATGGAATTGCAGGTTAGAGATCCGATTGATATCAGATACATCCTTGCAGCAAGGATAGGTCTGATGGCTACTGGCACAAGCGGATGGCTGGGGATAGTCCTGCCTTATAGATGCAGCCAATGCTGAAGACAGGCGGATGTCCACATTTACTTCCCAACATTCAAAGTGGCTGAACAGTGCATTTGAATGAGGCCCTCTGGGAGTGCTATAGCAAGCAGATAGCTCCATATCTCTGCCCACCAGTGACAGCAGCTGTCTCCGTCTGAGGAGTCCAGCATGTACTACTCACTGACTTATTCATGGCTTTCTAGAAGTCGTAGTTGTGCTTCCTATATGACATTATATACATAGACTCCAGCAGGATGACACCAACCAAACAGTGAGAGGTCCAGGCTGGCGGAAGCAAAATCTCACAAACTCCATGATATGTTACTTTGCTTTCAGATCTGAGGAGTGCGGGTAATTACCAATCCCCCTGAGGCTAAGTTTAGATATGTTACACTCAGATTGTCAGACTGTCGATTCCGGTTCCGATCTGCCCATCTCTAATTGCAGCGTTTATAATGTTCCATTCTAGGCTTCATCAGTAGCAGATCCACTGGGGGCATTGCCACCAGGTTGAGGTAAGAGAGTATTACTGTACAGTGGTATTTATAGGCATCTCTGAGATATAGGCAGGTGACAAGACAATATGTCTCTGTTTTCTAGAAAGAAGAGAGGTCTTCTCCCCAGGTGGAAAGAGCTAATATGTGAACCATTCCACAGAGACCACACAGTGGGAAGATCCTCGCCGTCAAATGTAAGAATGTCCTCATCAGACAAAGAACTTTGTGCAAATAGAAGATTAAAATGAGTGAAAATAAGAAAAATATATGCAAATTGACTATCAGGGGTATTCAATATGAAACGTTAACTTCACTGTCGAAGTTAACGTTTCTTATCTGAGTTTTTTCCTGCGTTAAAGTCTGGTGCGCGCTCCCGCTTATCCCCATATTCAATATAAAATTAACGAAAACGGGAAACTCCGAAGTTGGATTTGCGTAAAGTTACGAATTTTTCCTGAAAATAGTTGTAAGACCCCCCTAAAGTTGTAAAAACATGGGGGGAACACTATGGGTACCCCCGTTTTAGCCTTTAATTGAAAGTCGGGGATTTAAATAGCCGCAGCAGGTGTTTTTTTCCTGAAGAAGTGATGCAGAAGAGCACTTAGGTTATTTTTTTCGTTTTTTTAAGTGGTCCCATCAAATTTGGGGTACATGAAAATGGGTACTAGCATATTTTGGTGTCCCTAAAGTAAGTTTTTTAAAATTCTGCATTTGTGCACCTGCCGCTATAATTCTATTCTTCAAAACATCTGCCGCATACTTGCAGAATAGCCCTGAACCTATTTCCCTATTGTTTAACAATTTTTTTCCATTTTTTTTTTTGCACCCCAATTTTTAAATTAATTTTTTGGGGTATCCCTATTTTTTTTTACTTTTTTTGACACAGTTCTTTTTTAAATGTCATTCTCAGGGGTGCAGGCTATTTTTTTTAAGCCTGCACCCCTAAACCCTAATTCTGCACTTTTTTTGACACCTATTCAATGGTGAAAAGTTATCACCGTTTTTTATCAAAGACTTGTCAAAACTGCGATAAGTCTTTGAAATTGAACAGGGTGTAAAAGTAAAACCTGTGATAATGCCGTCATAATTGCGATATTAACGCAAAAACGATGTTATCGCACCCATATTGAATACCCCTGTATGTCTATATCAGCCTGATTCAACTTCATGTGAGCTAAAACAGAGAGTTGCAAGCCGATTCTCCACTATGACTTTCCTAAACCAAACATACATTTACAGAAACTTCCTATATTTATGCTTCCTATACATTTTTGCTTTAAATATGCAGTTAGTTTTTTTCTGGGTACAGTGGGCCTATCAGATGCTAGCTAATGCCTCTAGCAGAGAGGATGTAGTTACCATCCCAGCGATCGGGATAACCCAAATCCTCCCCCTAGTGCCTAAACCCTAACGCTAACCCTCCCCATAACCCTGCTACTTACCATCAGGATTCCGGCAGTCAAGATACCGCCGCCAGAATCCCCGCTGTCAGGATTATTACCACATCCCGTCTGTCAGTGATGTGCATTCAGGTGAGGCAGAGCCTTTCCTGTCATATTTAGGTATACATCAAAGTTTCGACTATAAAAATAATAAGAAAATGTCTTTGTATTATTCTAATCATTTTTATAGTCAAAATGCTGGAGTATAAAGTGGATGGCAGAGGCACTGCCACCCCCTGTTTACCTTTTTGGCACATCTCTAATGTAAACACAACAAATTTCCAGCACTATATACTGCTGCACCTGTGTATAATTCCCACATGAACCCTCGTCTGTAATAGAGATGTTTGCAGTCCTTGGGTTATCCTTAGTATATATACACTTTCCTCTTATTCCCATATTAGAAATTGCACATAAAGTCATTTTTGGACTAATCGGTATTCCTGGGAATACAGCCTGTTCTGTCACTAGTTGCTATTCCCGGTCCCCAATGACTGTATAGACTGCATTCTCATGCTGGAAGTGGCAATCTAAATAAATATTACATTACCTGACATGCATTCGTGATGTTGGGGGCACCTAAAAATGTTTTTTTACCTGATTCTCAACTGTACTTTTCTAAAAGGACACGTATGACCTATATGCCTGCAGGGGCGTAGAGAGCCATGCCGGGCCTGGGGGGAAGGAGGCATGTCCCAATCATGAGGAGTGTGGCCACGCACCCTAAGGATAAAAAAAATATCCTTTTTGCAACGGCACTGTGCGCTGGGGAGGGGCGCTGTGAGCACCTCAGCCCGGCGCAAATCCACTGCAGCCCAGCACACAGCAGCATATGCTGGGCTGCTGTGGGATAAAATGGAGGGGGGGGGGGTAATTACTACTTGCCCTCCCCCCCACTCTCAGCACCCCTGCCTACTGAGGCCACATAACAATCGCTACACCACTGAAATACTGCACATCCTCCAAAGATTCTGTGTATTAATAAGTAGAATGATTTATAAAACCACTAATTACTTTTCCTTTTCTTTTGTGACCTTAGGACACAAGAGCCCAGGAATGCAGAGCTGCGCAGCTTTGCCCGGAGACAAGCTCATTTGTGTTATTTGTGCCAGGTAATCATTTTGTAAGGTGTTGTTACAATGATATTGTATATCAGTATTTTATGAAGCTGGAGGACACAATGGTATGTGCTGCAGGGGGAAGAGTAAACAGTGATGGGAGAGGTGCACTAGGCAGGGTGTATGAAGGTGTATTGCTGTCTGTTTCTATCTCACTAGGGGCTCTATTTATTAACATTATTTTTACTAAAATAAAGTGAAAAAGGGTGTTTTCACACCCTTTTCACATTATTTTAGTTTCACCTGTAGTTATTACAGGGCAATTGGAGTAGAATTAGTAAAATTCTACTCCAACCCCCAGTATCACTTATTTTTAGTAAAGCAGATCGCATTTCCCATAATTGTAATGGGAAATGTGATCTGTGTGCAAGTTACTAAAAATAAATTGTAAAAAAATACCGGGGGAAGCCCTGTGATAATAACGCCACCTGGAGGTGGCGTTATCCAGGGTCTCCCCCGGTTACCGGGCTCCCACTCTGCTCTAACGGAGAGAGCAGAGGCGGGAGCCGGTACCAGTAATCAGCTATGTGGTCTAAGTAGACAGCAAGCTGATTACTGTAAAAAAAAGAAAAAAAAATTAAACATTTTTTTTTTCCTTACCTGAATCCAGGGACCGGTGATCGGGCCTCCGGTGATGGCTCCTCTCCGGTCAGCTGGTCTCCCACAGTGCACTGGGGCCCGGTCATCAGGTGCAGCATGGGAGATCACCTGATCGGGAAGCCCGGAGAAGATCACCGGAGGCCAGGAGGATGCAGGTAAGTGTAATGAAGGGAGGGGGGGTCGCGGGGGTCCGCGATCGCGGGGGCGGGGCTTAGCGCCGGGGGCGGGGCTTAGCGTCGGTGGGGGGTAGTAGCGGTGGTCGGTCGGCGCATGCGCGGGCTCTTAGTCGCGGTATTTTTTACGAAAATACCGCGACTAGAGTGCGGATGGGATCCGCAGGGACAGAGCTTTATCGCAAGCTCTGTCCCTGCAAGGGATTTATAGTAAATCCCTGTGATATTGCCTGAATTCACAATGCGAATTCACTCGGTAATATCACACTACAATCCGCATTCAATATGCGGATTGTAGTAAATAGAGCCCTAGGACAGAAATACTAATCTGATTATACCTATCTTTGCAATCTAACACATTGCCCAAGACAACAAAAATAACTGTTTCAAGACGGACAATAGTCGAGGACTCTTTCCAGCAGGTAATCTCCTCTTCTCTGATACGTTGGGTAGCAATGGTGGGGGCTGTCCTTCGGGAGATACCCCAACTTTAGTCCTGTCATAGGAAAAGGGGATTCTGGGTAATTAACTTCTGGCATGTGCTGTGTCTTGGCGAGGCTGCATAGTGACATACATTCATGGTGCGCTTATAACATGCCATGACTTCCAGTGATCTGGGCCCAGCTACAGGGGGGACTAAGAAGGGGTTGGATGCTGTAATACAATCACTGGCTCAGTGCAGAAATGTATATAGTGACTATGTGTGAGAAAGTGAGATGTCAGATGCTTAATTTTCTTCCTCTTTTCCCATATAGATTATGGCGTTGAAGCCATACGATTTAAGGAGACATCTCCATGTGGTGTTTAAAGGGGAAGAAGGGCTGGACAATGGAGGCATAACAAGGTAATTATATGTTACTGGTGTCTTTGCTGGTAATAAATTAGCCTGACCATGTGACTGGACACAGAGATATAAGCAGGAATACACCAACCAATAAGTCAGAGGCCTGGGCTGGCAGCAGGCAAGTCTCAGGAAATCCAATCAGTGGGCCAATGACCCGCTCACCCCTGAGGAAAGCCGCGCTGGGAGTGGGTGATGCCAGGAGAGGGCACAATATCCCTCTCAGCACACTCCATACACTCTGTAGTCACACAGGCTGTAAGCCTACCAACGTCAGCTGAATAAATAGGCAGAAATAAAATTCAGGAAAGGGCTGCCAGTGGCTGCACTAAGAGAGGCGCCAACTCATGTCACACAATCTAATAACTGATTCCCGCTGAGGCGGCCTGCGACAGTGTCATACTTCACTGCTGTACCACCAGGAAGATAGAACAAAGGAGGTAGTCTAAAACACCCTGCTCCCCATCTTGCCCAGCCAGCCTGTCCACATACCCGCACCTACTTTACCCGCTTCTAGCTGGCTCCTCCTGCATGGACGGATCTTTACTCTTCAGTGGAATTCTAGTGAGTGGCCCTGGGGGAGGAGACAGCCAGCAGCAGTAGTTTAAACCTGATCACCTGCTAATTCACCTAGGTCCTCCACAGGACCTAGGTGGATTAGCACGTCCCTGTTGCCTAACGCTTAATCCGGTGGAGGCTGTTACATGTGACATCCTCAGCCCATAAGAATCAGCTCAAATCAGGGTTTTTTTTGTATATTTTGTCCTTGGCTTAAAGTGTTATTTTCTAACATGTTTTTTCTTTCAGAGACTGGTTTTCCAAGCTTTCCTAGGAGCTTCTGAATCCCAACTATGGTTTCTGAGAATATTCCGGTGAGAGCTACGCTCTCCATATAAATCCAGCTTCCAGCATCATCCCTGGACACCTGCCTATCTTCACCTTTATGGGCCGCTTTGTTGCAATCGTCAGTCCTCATTTCCTCAGTAACTGGCGTCATTACATTGGGAAGTGCCTGCTGTGCCCTCTGACACCTCTCCCTAGTTATAAAGCTCAGTAACTGGCATCATTACATTGGGAAGTGCCTTCTGTGCCCTCTGACACCTCTCCCTAGTTATATAGCTCAGTAACTGGCATCATTACATTGGGAAGTGCCTGCTGTGCCCTCTGGCTCCTCTCCCTAGTTATACAGCTCAGTAACTGGCATCATTACATTGGGAAGTGCCTGCTGTGCTCTCTGGCTCCTCTCCCTAGTTATACAGCTCAGTAACTGGCATCATTACATTGGGAAGTGCCTGCTGTGCCCTCTGACACCTCTCCCTAGTTATAAAGCTCAGTAACTGGCATCATTACATTGGGAAGTGCCTTCTGTGCCCTCTGACACCTCTCCCTAGTTATATAGCTCAGTAACTGGCATCATTACATTGGGAAGTGCCTGCTGTGCCCTCTGGCTCCTCTCCCTAGTTATACAGCTCAGTAACTGGCATCA
Organism: Taudactylus pleione; assembly: GCA_031769625.1. Classification (NCBI taxonomy): domain Eukaryota; kingdom Metazoa; phylum Chordata; class Amphibia; order Anura; family Myobatrachidae; genus Taudactylus; species Taudactylus pleione. The sequence goes on along the minus strand of JAUIMM010000017.1, from coordinate 2,749,916 downwards.
TTACATTGGGAAGTGCCTTCTGTGCCCTCTGACACCTCTCCCTAGTTATATAGCTCAGTAACTGGCATCATTACATTGGGAAGTGCCTGCTGTGCCCTCTGACACCTCTCCTTAGTTATATAGCTCAGTAACTGGCATCATTACATTGGGAAGTGCCTGCTGTGCCCTCTGACACCTCTCCCTAGTTATAAAGCTCAGTAACTGGCATCATTACATTGGGAAGTGCCTTCTGTGCCCTCTGACACCTCTCCCTAGTTATAAAGCTCAGTAACTGGCATTATTACATTGGGAAGTGCCTTCTGTGCCCTCTGACACCTCTCCCTAGTTATAAAGCTCAGTAACTGGCATTATTACATTGGGAAGTGCCTTCTGTGCCCTCTGACACCTCTCACTATTTATATAGCTCAGTAACTGGCGTCATTACATTGGGAAGTGCCTTCTGTGCCCTCTGGCTCCTCTCCCTAGTTATACAGCTCAGTAACTGGCATCATTACATTGGGAAGTGCCTTCTGTGCCCTCTGGCTCCTCTCCCTAGTTATACAGCTCAGTAACTGGTGTCATTACATTGGGAAGTACCTGATGTGCCCTCTGACACCTCTCCTTAGTTATACAGCTCAGTAACTGGTGTCATTACATTGGGAAGTACCTGATGTGCCCTCTAGCTCCTCTCCCTAGTTATACAGCTCAGTAACTGGTGTCATTACATTGGGAAGTGCCTGATGTGCCCTCTGACACCTCTCCTTAGTTATATAGCTCAGTAACTGGCATCATTACATTGGGAAGTGCCTGCTGTGCCCTCTGGCTCCTCTCCCTAGTTATATAGCTCAGTAACTGGCATTATTACATTGGGAAGTGCCTTCTGTGCCCTCTGACACCTCTCCCTAGTTATAAAGCTCAGTAACTGGCATTATTACATTGGGAAGTGCCTTCTGTGCCCTCTGACACCTCTCACTATTTATATAGCTCAGTAACTGGCGTCATTACATTGGGAAGTGCCTTCTGTGCCCTCTGGCTCCTCTCCCTAGTTATACAGCTCAGTAACTGGCATCATTACATTGGGAAGTGCCTTCTGTGCCCTCTGGCTCCTCTCCCTAGTTATACAGCTCAGTAACTGGTGTCATTACATTGGGAAGTACCTGATGTGCCCTCTGACACCTCTCCTTAGTTATACAGCTCAGTAACTGGTGTCATTTCATTGGGAAATGCCTGCTGTGCCCTCTGGCTCCTCTCCCTAGTTATATAGCTCAGTAACTGGTGTCATTACATTGGGAAGTGCCTGATGTGCCCTCTGACACCTCTCCTTAGTTATATAGCTCAGTAACTGGCATCATTACATTGGGAAGTGCCTGCTGTGCCCTCTGGCTCCTCTCCCTAGTTATATAGCTCAGTAACTGGCATCATTACATTGGGAAGTGCCTTCTGTGCCCTCTGGCACCTCTCCCTAGTTATATAGCTCAGTAACTGGCATCATTACATTGGGAAGTGCCTGCTGTGCCCTCTGACACCTCTCTCTAGTTATATAGCTCAGTAACTGGCGTCATTACATTGGGAAGTCCCTTCTGTGCCCTCTGGCTCTTCTCCCTAGTTATATAGCTCAGTAACTGGCATCATTACATTGGGAAGTGCCTGCTGTGCCCTCTGGCACCTCTCCCTAGTTATATAGCTCAGTAACTGGTGTCATTACATTAGGAAGTGCCTTCTGTGCCCTCTGGCTCCTCTCCCTAGTTATATAGCTCAGTAACATTATTGGAGAATACATTATTAGAGCGTTATCTTATGGTCCGGGAATGGGAAATATAATGTCAGAGTAATGCTGCTACTAACCAATGGACACGGAATGATAGAGCAGTGTATGTGACACAGAGTGACTGGTTATTATCAGTGTGATATTGTGGCCCTCATTCAGAGGTGCTCGCAAAATGCGAGTACCCACTCTGAATGTGGGCAGCCGCTTGTCTTTTGAAGTGCGGCCTCCTGGTTGCTAGCTAAGCTGTGGGTTACCACCCACAGCTTTAGCGACTGACCAGAGTGATGGTCATCCATGGTGATGGTCATCCATCGGGGCTTGCGAAGACACCCAAAGGTTGGGTAGCGGCAACCGCAAGCCCCAGGGAGCTTCCTGCTCTGATCGAGCAGGAAGCTCCCCACTGACATCACTGCTGATGTCAGTGCGGCCGCCCACAAAACGGCATGCGTTCCTTAAGGAACGCGTCCGTTTGTGAAACCACCCCCCTCCCCACCTACTACACGGGGTGAGCTGTCGATCAACATCAACAGTGCCCCATTGGTAGCGAGAATTCTCTCTCGCTCCGGGGCTTGTGCACGCGCAGTGCGGCCGCTGTGAGTGCGGAGGGCCTAAACATCGACCCGCTTGTGAGCGGGTCTGAATGAAGTCCCATATGTGCAGGGATGGGATTATATGATGATATGTAATGTAATGTGGTTCCCAGTAGGGAATGTGTGTGTTTCCCATAAGCAGTGATTTCCTCGCTCTCCCCTCCAGGCCTTGTTCCATCGCCAAAGGCTTCTCTATACCATTCTACAAGCGGTTTCTGGGGAAGAAGCTCGCCATCGCAGACCTGGAGGCCATTGACCCTCAGATGTACAAGTCTCTTACATGGATAAGGTGAGTGACTAAAGATTTGGGTCCAGTGCACGAAGTCTGTGAGGACTCGATGTAAGGAAACTGCTGCTGCTGACCAGTGGCAGCAGCCTCCCTACACCCGCCACAGCCCAACACACAGCTGTGAGTGCTAGTCTAGGATGACAGTGACATTGCCGCTGACAAGTAAGGGGGAGGGGTGTGTGGCGGCGGACCTGAGCCCCTCCATGAAGCCCAGGCCTGGGTAATTAATACCAGCTTTCCCCGCCCTCTCAGCACCCCTGCCTATTAACACCACCAACAGTGCTCAGTGTCACATAAGGACTACATAACTCAGGTCTCATATTATGCATGCACCTGATTATTCTCATTTTCCACTTTAGCAGTCCTTTAAGTTGGGATAAGTAATTACAAAGGCATTGTCTCTTTAACTGCAGTGTCCACTTCAAATAATCAGATTTTGTCCAGCTACTAACAGCATTTGGCATTTGTGACAGTGTAGAGCTCTTCTGGTAGAACAGACATTACTAAATTGTGTGGTAGCAAGGAATCTATAAATAGATAAAAGGGCGCTGACATGTGGTGCTACTCCCAGCAGCTGCAGAAAAGAGACAGTTAATCTCCAGTTATATGAAAAGATAAAGAACAAAAAGCAGCGCTGATAACTACATAAAAGTATATAAATGTAACAATTTAATAAACATTTAGACATAACATTAAAAACATGATATACTGCTATTGCATAAGAATGTTGTAAAAGGAGAGCATTAATTACTGATGACCAGCAATAGATAAAGACTGATAAGTACCCTGAGACACTGAAGGGTAATAAGGCGCTTGTATCACTGAGTGATTGTGAGATCACAGTCCAAAAGAAAGCAGCAATGACTGATGAGGAATGTCAGTCCAACAAATAGCACTGATGATTGATTTACCCACTTGAGTTGTCCACAATGTCCCAAATAAGCGATGGTCCCACACTGAGGTTTGTCCAATGCAGGGAGACGGACTTGGTGGTGGTGTGGTGGGACTGGAACTGATGTTACAAAGTCCAAAGACGCTGCTATAGTGTTTTAGTGGTGCAGATATTCCAATGGCAATAACAAGTGTCCAGGGTGCAGTCAGGATAAGCACCTACGTGTTTCACTGCTCTGGGCAGCTTTTTCAATTACTAAATTGTGTACTGTACACACTAGACAGATTGGCATTGAAAGCTAGTAACTCAATGCAATGGTATAATATAGCAGTGATATCAGGGACGGACTGGGGCTGCTGACCGCCCCCCTGCGTGCGCGCCGGAAAAAGGGGCGTGACCTCTCTTCAAGAGGGGCGTGGTTAGAAATCACAGGGGCATGTTGCAAGTCGCAGGGGCCTGGCCTCGCAGCACGCCCCTGTCTTTCAGTATCCCAGGCGAGCGGAGCTGCTCGGCAAGGGTTTAACACCAGACCGGCCCATCTGGCCATCAGTCACTCTGGAATTTTGCTAGAAGTGCCACATGGGCAGTCCGGCCCTGAATGATATGTTAAGTACTCAGTGCTGGCTCCAGGGCTAATAGCGCCCTGTGGCGGCTGAGGGCTCTGCACTCATTATCGAAATTGGGGGCGTGGCCACGCCTCCTTATGTGACGTTATCTGAGGGGCGTGCCCGCATGGCACACCTCCAAATAACGTCAGGCTGGGGGGAGCCTCACTAGCTGGGCTTCCCCCAGCGCTCTCATGGCACTGAATGGATGCCGCACTCATGCACGCAGCATCCATTCAGACAGCTGTGGCGGTGGGGGTCCCCAAATCCCCGATTTGACCACCCACAGGCTACTTCATCCTACGGATGGAACAGCGGGACAGTACTGTCCTGCTGAAATCGGGATACTGGGGAAGGGTGAGCCCTCTATGGGTAGCACCCCTGTTCGACCGCTCAGGTCGAACACCCCAGGGGCTGGCCCTGTAAGTACTGTGTTATAGCTTCTTACTCATGTCTTATACTGTAGCAATGATATGATAAGTACTGGGTTATAGTGTCCTACTCCTGTATGACCAGAGTGTCCGGGTATAATATAGCATTGATAAAATAAGTACTCAGTTACAGCGTCCTACTCATGTATCTGTATGACCAGAGTGCCCGGGTATAATATACTGTAGCAATGATATAATAAGTACTGGGTTACAGCATCCTACTCATGTCTCTGTATGACCAGAGTGTCTGGGTATAATATAGCAATGATATAATAAGTGCTGGGTTTCAGTATCCTACTCATGTCTCTGTGTGACCAGAGTGGCCGGTTACAAAACTTCATTCTTCTGTTTCTATCACCTTCACCTCTCTGTAATCTTGTGAAATCCGGCTACACAGTATGTGCAATGGTGGCTATGCTTCTTGTTTGCAGAGGCAACAACATCGAGGACTGTGACTTGGAGCTGTTCTTTTGTGCAAGCATGGACAGGTTAGGATTAGTCACATCCCATGACCTGAGGCCGGATGGGGCAAACATCCAGGTTACTGAGGCCAATAAGGAGGAATACATTGGGTAAGAAGACTACATAAGCAGCAACATTTCACCCGCATTATGAAACTGCTGGACATATACTATTCAGCGGATTTGATGTTTTAAAAATTTCTGTCAATGTCCGTCAGATTACGGATGTCCAAAATGCCACTGAAAAAAAGCACCACAAACAATTTTTAACACCAATTAACAATGAATTAAGATTCCCCCTTTAATATGACTAATAAATAATACTAATACAGCACTGATACAGTATGTCTATTAGCCGTTGCTGAACTGGAAATACATTGTGATTCATCTCACCCTGTCCTGTTTTTCTAGTCTGATGGTTGAATGGATTTTATCCAGAGCAGAACATCAGATGAGCGCTTTCCTGGAGAGGTTTAACAGCGTTGTCCCCCTGCAGTGGCTGCAAGACTTTGAGGAGAAAGAGTTGGAGGTATGACATATACATTTATACATATATTATTGTATTGGGGAAAAGGTGTATAGTTATCAGGGATGTCTAATGAGATGAGGAACCTGCATACAGTCTCCAAGCGCACCCCGCTTCTGCCGCACATGTGCAGTGTAGGCTCTGGCACTGTGCTAGAGCTTACTACATGTATGTATATCCCCAAGTGCCATGATGCATGATTGGGCACCGGTTATAGATACACCACCGATAGTGAGTATATAGATCCTTTGTTTCTATTCCTACTTGTACATAAGACATAGCAAAAGATGATATAATGTATATAACACCCCATGTGATCTGACACAGGTGTGTGATAGGGTTAATAACCGGTACAGTAACAGACACACACTGATAATTACCGTAAGACTAAATAGGGGAAAGTGCAGGATCCATCCATAAGAGTAACAAATCATAATTACAGTCATTAGTAGGATTTGAGAAAACACCTTGGGCCTGATTCAGAGGTAGGAGCCAATCCTGTGAGGCTGCGTTCCCATACGCAGCAGTTATTCAAAAATATGCAAATGTTTCAGCCACCTGAAATTGTATTGAGACGCCCACTGGTGGCATCTGTAGTCCACTGCCTGTGTACACAGAGGCGCCATTGGTCGCACCATCAATGTTCTGTGCAACGCTGTGGTTGCTGACTCTGGGGGTCATTCAGACTCGCTCGCGAGGGAAGTTCGCTCGCAAGCGGGTCGATGTTTGGCGAATGCGCATGCGCACGATGGAGGGAGCTCCGTTGTGCGCATGCGCGAGACCCGGCGAGCGACGAGAAATACGTCGCTCGGGGTCTCGCACCAAAGGGGGCGTGCTGTCGATGGTGACTGACAGCACGCCCCCTTTGGTGGGCATGCCGGCCAGACGGAGGCGTTTCCATGGGAACGCCTACCGTCTGAGTCCGGCCCCACTGACATCAGTAATGATGTCAGTGGGAGTGACTTTAGCTCTGATAGAGCCAAAATCACTCCTGGGCTTACGGCAGCGAGACCCTACCGCAGGGTATCGTCGCAAGCCCGATGGTCGCGATGGTCTTTGACCATCGCGACCATCATCATGGACGCTCGCATAAGCTGTGGGTGGTAACCCACAGCTATGCGAGCGTCCATGAGGACGCTCCAAAAACAGGTAGGAGGGCCCTGATTCAGAGCGAGCGTTCTGGTCAGAGCGTTCAGCTCCGAATCAGGCCCTCTGTTTGTCAGAAGTAAGCCACCGGAGCCTTAAAAAAATTAGTAAGACAAGCCCCTGAAACGGTCGCGATACTCCTGTGTTTGAGTCACCCCCCATTACCTCCCACAAATGCTCCTTGACTGTCCATCAAACTGCATCCAAGTCCTTGCTGAAAACGCTGATGGTAATGACCAGGGCCAAATTAAGGTCTGTGGGGGCCCCTGGGCAACAAACTTGTGGGGGCCCCTATATACCACCGTTTCTCGTCACCCTAGGATTTTTTTTTTCTTTCTATTCACCTTAATGCTCCTCTTGCAATGCCCACTGTAGAAGTGCCCCTTATGCAATGTCCCCAGTAATGGTCCCCCCTATACAGTGCTCCTTATGCAGTGCCCCCTGTAGTAGTCCCCCCTATGCAGTGTCCCTTGTAGTAGTGCCCCTTATGCAGTGCCCCTAGTATTGGTCTTCCCTATGCAGTGCCCCTTATATAATGCCCACAGTAGTGGTCCCCCCTATACAGTGCCCCCAGTAGTTGTCCCCCCATGCAGTGTCCTTTATATAATGCCACCAGTAGTATTCCCCCAAAAGCATTGCCCTCAATAGTAGTTCCCCCCTATGCATTGCCCACAGTAGTAGTCCACCCCTATACAGTGCCCCCAGTAGTACTCCCCCCTATACAGTGTCCTTTATATAGTGCCCCCAGTAGTAGTCCCCCCCATGCTCTGCCCCCAGTAGTAGTCCCCCCTATGCTTTGCCCCCAGTAGTAGTCCCCCCCATACAGTGCCCCAGTAGTAGTCCCCCATGCTCTGCCCCCAGTAGTAGTCCCCACCTATACAGTGCCCCAGGAGTAGCCCCCCCTATGCATTGCCCCCAGTACCAAACCCCCCCCCTATACAGTGCCCCCATGAAGTGGCCCCCCTATACAGTGACCCTTGTAGCTGCTCCCCTATACAGGGATGACTGTAACGCCCCGCCCCCTATGCAGTGACAGAGCCCCACATGCACACACACAAAAAAAAGCTTACCCGAATCCCTACTCCTGACATGAGTCCCGGCTCTTCTGTTGCACAGTTGGTAGAGACGTCAGCATCATGACGTCTCTCCCATCACCACAAGCTGCAGGGGGGAGCCGGCTCCCTTCCGTTATCTGTCTGACTCTGATCGGCTGCTGTAATATTCACACAGCTGCCGCCAGTGGCTGTGTGTATGTCACTGTGTAGTGTGACCACGCTCACTGCGCGGTCTACACTACACTAGCATAGGGGACACTAGCGGCGGGCGCAGACAGCGCACCACTGCTAGCGGGGGCCCCTCCACATGTGGGGCCCAGGGACAACCGCCCCTGTCACCCCCCCCTTAATCCGGCCCTGGAAATGACACTTGGCGCATGAGCAGTGTGACTCATACACGCACGCAGTAAAAACATGATTGCTCAACACCGCAAACATCTGCAATGTATCCACCTCTGATTCAGGCCCATAGTAAGAAACTTGTGGGCTTAGTTATCCTTTCAGTGTCAGCGGTGTAAGTGAGAGTATATTAGCTGGCACAGAGGTGACGTACCGCAGATTCTTACACTCAGGACACGGAACACGCTGGGAGTCATGCGTGAGCTGGAAGTGTTACTGGGGGTTTATTATCAGAGGGCAAATAGGTTTTGGCTGATGGTAGTTACAGAAGTGCCCCAGGAATAAAATGTGAAGAGAATGGCATTTGGTTTTGCAGGTGATGCTGTGCGGTGTGCATGACATAGATAACCGACTGGCGGAAGAACACAGTGTATCAGTGATACACATGGTACAGCAAACACGTTGCTTGGTTCTGGCAGGTAACTGACCCTATTGATATGGCACATGTAATCAATAATGATATATGGTGGGGTGCAGCAGCAAGTGTGTTTGACCGCATTTCTCACAAGGCACTACGGGACTTGGCTGCGTTGGATAACGCCATCTTCCTGGCATTACCCATAGAAGCAAATGGGCTTCTCTCCACAGAGTGCTGATAAAAGGGATCCAATCAGATCCCTCCCAGCACCCCCCGTGGCACGTGCATCCTTCTTACGGACAGAGCGGTCCTTTGCTCGGATCGTCATGCATACCGCCGTAACCAATGCCGGCATGCATGCGATGACCTGTGGAATCAGCTGTGAGAGGCGGGATGATGGGTGATAAAGGTGGTTACATATCACACAGGAGACGCATTCCCTCACATCTCAGAAGGAAGAGGAGATTACAGACAATGGATCAGTCATCACTGTTTAGCACAGGTCTATTGTCCGTCCCTTTTCTTTCTTAGGGGTCTATTTACTAAGCAGTGTTAGGAGAGTGAAAAGTGATAAGGTGCCAGCCAATCAGCTCCTAACTGCCATCTCACAGGCTGTGTTTGAAAAATGACAATTGGGAGCTGATTGGCTGGCACCTTATCACTTTACACTCTGTCTCCTAGCACTGCTTAGTAAATAGACCCCTAAGGCCGCGATTCAATTCAGCGCGATGCTGAATAGCCCCGGGAGGGAGCTCTCAGAGCTATTCAATTCAGTGCACTGTTAAGTCGGAGAATGCCAGTTCTCGCAACTTAACCTGTTTAATTGCGAGAAACGGCGTTCTCTGACTAAAGTGCTGTCCACGAGGCTGTTAGCGCCGCACTAAGCCGGCAAAAAGCCCAGTAGGGTGTGAGAAGAAATCCTATAGTCGGACCAAACATCGCTCTGAATTGAATAGCTCTGGTTGCTCCCTCCTGGGGCTATTCATTATCGCTTTGAATTGAATTGCGGGCTATGATAGGTGATTCTGTGCTTGTTTTCAAGTAACACTAATGTTTCTGTAAGCATGCAGCCCATATAAACTTACACCACCCTTGCACCCCAGCGATTCACGCTGAATCATGTCATCATGGCCCCGCCCCCTACTTCACAATGCCTTTAGTCTCATGATTTTGTCTGTCTGGTTGTATGGCGTGCCTGGGCAGAGGTAGCTGGTGTTTCCTCTGGGCTAGGCATAGGGCTAGACACATTTGGAGGGATGGCCGATGTTGCGCCAGAGGTGGAGGGCCCTGATGTTCCAGCAGGAAGGGAGTCCTGCTCCAACATGCGCAGGCGGACAAGCTGCTCCAGGGCATTAGCTATTCTGACATTGGCCGCAGCGTTTTCCTCCAGGGCGTCCGCCACCCGTAGCAGATTGGCGTCCATCGTCATCAGAATCTCTGTGTTTTTATCCGTTTTATCATTGAGATCTGTGAGAAGGGACACTGCCTGCGAGGGGGAAGGCCCTGGACTGTCCGCCACAGGGTCCCCAGCCGGGAATATTGCTTCCTCCCCTGCGGACAAACCTCAGTTCTGGAGCAGACTCGTCCTCTTCTGTGCCTGTGTGAAAAAGAGAGATCATAAAAATATTTGTACATTTGTCATTGTATTTAAACAAGTTGTTCCAACATTTTTAACTAAATTACCTGCAGCAACATGTGGAGCAGCAAAGTCTGGCATGTTTGTGTCCATGTGGACACGCCAAACACCTCCTTTTCCTGCACACACCCCTGTGCCAGTTCCTCCAAATCGGTTAACTCCAATGACACAGGGGTTGGCCCACCACCTGTCCCCTTCTGCATGCCTAGCCCTATCAGCCAGTTTTTGTTTGAGCCGATATTTGAAGTCGCTCCATCTGTTGTTTAAAAATGTATGTTTCGTTTTTTAACTTAGTTTTTAGAATTGTGGAAATAGGTTACAGCATTTATGTACCGGCGTTTGACTTCTTTGGTTGAACGGACAAAATCACCAACACCATTGACAGCACTGGCTATTTCCTCCCACAGTTTCCATCTCTGGCTTGCACCCATATTTCGGGATGCCTGTGCCAAGTTATCCACGCACTTTTGCACCAAAGCCTCCATCTCCTTTCTTGTGAATTGTGGCTGCCTTTTTCGTTTGGCCCTGGCCTGGGTACTAGGCCCCGCAGCCTCCTCATTGTCAATCTCAACACCTTACAAAAAATAAAACAATAATATATTTTTTTTTTTTTGTGTGTGTGGTAACTTTACATTTGGAGCTACTTACTGTTTGGTCCTGGATTTTGGCTTTGCTGCTGTTCAGTGAACATGATTAAACCCTTGAATTCAGCAGACCATTGTGGCCTCTCGTGACGTTTTTATAGATGCGTGTGCATTATACGGGCGCATCTATTGTGCGTCATTGATTTGAGCAGGAAAGTTGGGTCTATTTAAGGCTTTTTTGTGGCCTTGTTTCGGGGTGGGTTGATTGAAGTGTTTGGAGGTTGTTATAGGTGCGGAGTTGTGGTTTGTAAAGTTGTTTGGATTTGGTGCGAGTTGTCGATTGTTGTTTTTTTTTTGCATTGTTGCGTTTTTTTAGTAAGCCTTCTTTTTTGGTGTTGAGGTAAGTTTGGTGGGTCGCTTTTTGGGTTGTTTTAATTTTTTTTTTTGTTTGTAAAATGTTTTTTTTTGTTTTTAGTTTTTTTTTTTTTTATTTATCTCCTTTCGTCTTGTGGACTGCATTTCGATTTTCGGGATCGTCTTTGTACGGTAAGTGTTTATTGACATACATTAGACCCTGTTTATTGTTAACATTTATCATGTTTTTTTAAGGGGTCTCACTATGCATTTTTTTTTTTTCCCAAATGATTATTTGGCCATCAAAAATGCGAAATGTCTTGCATATATTTTGCTCATCTCCTGTCTGTGGTGTTAGCGTACCATTTAGCAGTATTTTGTATCCTCTATTGCGTATATTTTGCACATCTCCTGTCTGTGGCGTTAGCGTACCAGTTAGCGGTATTTTGTGTCCTCTATTGGGTATATTTTGCACATCTCCTGTCTGTGGCATTAGCGTACCATTTAGCAGTATTTTGTATCCTCTATTGCGTATATTTTGCACATCTCCTGTCTGTGGCGTTAGTGTACCATTTAGCGGTATTTTGTATCCTCTATTGAGTATATTTTGCACATCTCCTGTCTGTGGCGTTAGCGTACATTGGATTATTAGAATAAAATCATACACTAACAACATCTGTGTAGTGCATGCATTCTTTATATTTTTGCCTTGGCATGTCTTTATTTTGTGGTAATTTTCTTTTTTTTTTAATGTTAAATCTAATTCGTAGGTTATACTTCAAGATGTCACTGCCTAACCCTGTAAGATTCGTCTTAATGTGTAAAAAAGATAAGTATATTTTCTTATTTTTAAATGTTGTAAAAATAACTACATTGTCTAACATTTCAGATTGATGTTGGGCGAATTATAGTGGCGATGGTCCACGACCCCGACCAACCTGAACATCCTCCTAGGCGTAGGCATCGTAGGCGTGCAAGGCCCCAGATATTTAGAACACGTGTCACCCTTTTTGGAATGCCTGATGAATTGGTTTTACGGCGGTATTGCCTACCACCCCAAATCATCCTAGACACTCTTTCATTAATAGAGAGTGATCTTGAAAGGCAAATTAACAATCCAACAGCAATACCACCACATACGCAGTTAATGTCAGTGTTACATTTTTGCGCCTCAGGATCCTTCCAGACCACAGTTGGGATCGTTGCAGGCATTTCCCAATCCTCCTTTTCAAGGATCCTGAGGGCGGTAATGGATGCACTCTTTAAGCACCTCCATCATTTTATTAATATGCCATTGGATATGGGTTCCCTTAATGTAGTGAAGCAGACATTTTTCAAAATTGCTGGCTTCCCACACATCATAGAGGTTGTGGATGGCACTCACATACCACTTCAGCCTCCAGCAGCCTCCGTAAACATTTCCATTCCATGAATGTAATGGTGGTATGTGATGCCTCCCTCCACATCCTGTCCCTGAATGCCAAATTTCCAGGAAGTGCACATGATTCATTTGTCATCCGGCAATCAGGGCTTTGGCACAAATTAAACAACCTACAAGCTAGTGACGCATGGCTTCTGGGTAAGTGGTACCCCTAATTTTTAAACTAAACACTGTTGACTTAGAAATGGTACTGAATGTTTTTTTATTTCCACAGGAGACAGTAGTTACCCTTGCATGCCCTGGCTGCTTACTCCTTATTTGGTTCCCACACCAGGGCCACAAACTCAATATAATTCCGCACTTACTGCCACCAGGCGGTGGTGGAGCGTTGTTTTGGCCTTTTAAAAGGCCGATTTTGATGCCTCCACCACTGTCATGTATTTGCCAGCTATGGTTTCCAAAATTGTGGTCCTGTGTGGGATATTTCACAACATGGTGTTCCAATGCAGCCAGAGGATGCCTTGCCTGAGGATGCCCCCCCCCCAGGTTGGTCGGAGGAGAGTATCAGGGGGGGCCAAACGTGATGAGGTCGATTCCCGCTTTTTCAGGTATTTGAATTTCCTTGGTTTTACATTTGTTAACATTGTGAAGACTGAAAATTATGTGTGTTTACTATCCTATGTTTCAAATTTTAACCTTTTTTTTTGTGCAAAATCCAAACAACAACCTTCTTACTTCCTGAAAATGCTCGCCTGTGACATTAATGACTCAAAAATGACCTTTACACCTGGACAAATGTGTTTCTTACCTGATTTTTGGACATGTTGGCATGCACCATCTTCAACCAGTTCTTGATTTTTTGTTTCCAATCTTTGTGTGTATTTGTTTTTTATTGTGAGATATTGTATAATAAACAAATTTTAAAATTATTTGTTTTTTTTTTACATGAAAAACCAGCAAATGGACAGTACCTTTTAATTTACAAGTGCTTTTTTTATAATTTTTTTTTTTTTTTTTACAAACAATTTTAAAAACAACATAACAATTAACAACATGTTTGCATAGCTGGGCCTACCTTTTTTCGTATTTTTTTTACCTATTTTGGGAGTTGCATGGATATTTTTGAAAAAAATAAATAATTACATAAGGGAATTTTAGAAAAACATTATGGAGTTAATGTCAATTGGCCAAATTATTGGAATGTCCAAATATGTCTTTAAAGTCTGGGAAACCACTCTTTTTTTTAAAGTTAAAATTTTTTAAAATACTTACTCCAAAAATGTAGTATGCCACATTGTTTGCATTTTCATATGCAAATTCCATAAACCCAAATGTTTACCCCCCAAAAAAAAAATGAATGACCTTGTGAGCTAATTTTCAAAAAATGAGATTTATTTAAAGAAACAGCTTTTATTAACAAAATAAAATAACATAATAAATTAATTTCTCAAAAACAAAATTAAATGGTCCATTGCGACCAGCAGCTGGACCAAATGTCCCCTCATCGCCATTATCTGGCCCAAAATGGCTTGATCCCACCTCCTTGGGTCTGTAGAAACACAAATATGAGTTTTAATTAAATGTGATTTTTAAAAATAAAACATACAAGAAAAACAGTATGATTTACACTTAAATAAAGTTTACATACCATGCTAATTTTGGTGCTAAACTATAGTGGTAACATAAATTTGCCTAAATTACCAATTGGCACCAAAAAAAAAAAAACATGAACATGAGAATAGTGGTTTGAACAATCACTTTGTATGCATATAGGGCACATTTTAACACAATAATTGCAAACATAAAATACAAAATACCTGCATGTTCAGGGCCAGGTTGGCCCAGATCCTCTTCCTCCAAAGTGGGCCAGTGGGTGGGCGAAGGAGGTGGCGAAATGTCCGGGGGATAAAGGGAAGGTGTTGGATTCAGGAGTGGGTGCATCAGGGGAGGGTGTGGGAATGTGGATGGGTAGGACAGGGGAAGGAGGGGTTATTTGGATTTGGGGAGCAGGAGAGGGAGGGGAAATAGGGATGACCAGGTCAGGGCAGGGTGGCAAAATTTGGGAGGAGAGGGCAGGGGAGGAGATGGTGGGAGTTGGGGAGAGGGGTCGGGCAGGCCACCGTCTCTGTCTCTGGATCCGCTCCTGACCTAAATGATGTATAGTTTGTAATATTAGCAAATATGTATACCAAAAAACATTTTAAATGTAAAAAATTAACCCAAAAGAAAATATTAATTTAAAAAAAAAACATTAACAAGGTCTCATTTAGCCCGAAAAAAACGCATACTGCACACATGTACACGCATTAATGCAAATTTACATTAGCAAAGACAAAAAGTAACAACAGATTGTCATAGATATATAAACATTCAAATATCCACTTATGCCAACGGATCCTCATCCGAAGATACGCAAGCAGGTGTGGGGACCAGCGTTGCAAATCCGACCACCGGCGTTCTAATTGGCCTATGGTCCTCCGAAATCCCATGGCCCGCAGCCAGCGCCGCACCTCGGCGTACGCCCGGCGCTTGCATTGGTTGGTGACGGGGGGCGGCATTTCCGTTATACGGCGATCAATAATTTCGGTGAGCACCAGCAGCTCACGCCGTGTAAAAGCACTGGCTCTCATGATGGCAATGTTTTTTGGTTTTTTTTACACAAATCAGTTTTATTACAGGGACCTAAAGTTTGACTGGCTAATGTACTTTCATAAATAACATGAAGAATTCTATTGGTTAATGTGTGAGTCATGTGAACAACCCCTAAAAATATATTGTGACTTATGATTGACTTGCTGCATTTGGATGCGTTAGCAACAAGCTGGAAATAAAACAATTTCAAAATTAGAAACCAAAATAAAAGCTATTAAAAAAACAAACAAACTGCCTTTGGATTGAAAAAAAACAAGTTTGCCGTTAAAAGCGAACACAAAATGAACACAAAACAAACAAAGTTTATTGACATTCAAAAAAGAAACAAGATAGAAAACTTTCGACCAACAATGAAGTCAATTAAGGTAATGATTGCCACCAATCGATTCACGGATGTTTAACGAAGGAGAAACAAGGCAATCGACAAATGACAGGCCTACTTACGGTTGTACTTCTGCGAGCGAACACTTCATCCAAAAACGAGTAGTGCGCTCGCTATTTCGGACGCTCGTTAGCTAGAGGAGGGGTTGTGGAAATATGGGGTGGAAGACTCGCTACGAGCGACCACCCATGCGAGCGCTTGGTTTGACATTTGGACGGTCGTACCTACTGGGGGCGAACGGCTGATCGCGTCCGGCTCTGAATCAGGCCCACTGTACCAGCTGGGCATGCAGGAACACTATATCAGCTAGGCATGCAGGAACACTGTGCCAGCTGGGCATGCAGGATTACTATACCAGCTGGGTATGCAGGAAAACTATACCAGCTGGGCATGCAGGAAAATTATACCAGCTGGGCATGCAGGGACACTATACCAGCTGTGCATGCATGGGCACTAGATATGGCTACAGATCACATTTATGGATGAATCCAAGTCATGTACAGCTCACTCGCATCTCCACTGAATGGGCATAACTGGGAGGCATCATGATATTTTCACGTAGGCTAAACTTAGTTATGGCAAGTAGGCAGAATTGCGGGCTATGCAGAAGGTGCATATGTAGAGATCTATCTGTTCTCACACAGACCTCTTGCACCAGGTATAGGCAGGGCTGCATCATATTTACATTTACAGTTATAGCAGTTTTACATACTGTAGGTATAAATGATAAAAAAAATTCCTGCCTCTCTCTGCTCTGCTGATGTGTTGCAAAGATATCAATAATTGGGACCCCCCCATCCTGAAGATGCCATTCTGATCAGCTAATAGCCTTCTGTCATGTCATTCTACAGAGTCTGCAGGCCTGAGTCTCTCACTCTCAGTGACATGTTCTGACAATAAATCAGAACATATGGGCCAACGGATCCTTAGTAAAACATCACGGGACCCTAGGCGGATTGGGTACAGGATGCCGGTGCTCGGGCCTAAACCTAACCTCCCTCCCCTGCAGCCTAAACCTAACCCTCCCCCCCTAGTGCCTAAACCTAGCAGTCACCCAATGTTTAACCCTAACCCTCCCCCTAACCCCAATACTTATTGTCGGGATGCCGGCACTGGGATTCTGACTGGTGTCGGGATTATAGCGCCAGCATTCTGAGCGCCAGCATCCCGACTGCTGGGATAATAACTACATCACCCCTAGGCAACACCTTTGATGCATGAGTGGCAAATACCCATTCTACACAAACTGGAGCGGAAAGTTAAACAGCTCTCCCTCGCACTAGTACACATGCATATACAAACGTAGCAGAATAGTAATTAAAGATACAGCATAAACAGAAAGAGGACAAAGGGTGTAGGCAGAGTGAGGCAGACATGATATGTAAGGAAGTAAGGGCCCTGCTCGTCAGAGCTTTCAATCTAGATGATCTGAAACGAATTGCATGTTGTCCGCCAGTAGGGATGTACACTGGCATTTCTAGAGATGACTGCACTGTTACTATCCTCTGGTAGGGTACATGGTACTGCAGCTCTATACACTTTATTACAAGAAAAAAGAGTCAGTCAGCTGCGGCCCCCTAAGAAATTAGCACCCCTTACAGCTGTACTTCCTTTACCCCCCTGATGGTGGCGCTGGGTACAGGGCTGGTGCAAATGTGCTCTGATAATGGTGACGACTATTAGAACAAGCATAGTTATAGGGTCGGTGCGGTCACAGCATATATGCATGTAGTTTTGTTCACGCTATAGCAGAGTAAGTGCGGCCGTCTGGCATCTGTGACCAACTTTACCTTTGTATTTGAGTGTCGATGATTAATCTCATCCTCTGTAATACACTTTTTCTCTGCAGCTTAAATCGCCTATGCCTACCTCCGTATAAGACCTATGAACAGATGAAGGCAAAGATCCTTTGTGCTATACGAGATACGGAAGGATTTGGATTTAAGTGAAAAACATGGAAATACCTGGGCCTCCTATAACACCTGGGCCTCCTATAACACCTGGTCCCCCTGTAACACCTGGGCTCCTTGTAACAACAACTTACCAAGGCAATACCACCATAAAGCCTTAGAGTGACTTCTACATCTGGTCACTTCCTAGCCCTGTGTCCTTATTATTCTTCATTCTCTTAAAACATAACAATTGAATATTTAGATAGTTGCAATATAATTGAACCTTATACAAATGGGCAAATCAAACATGTGACGTCATGATGTCATGCTGGGGCGTGGCCGCCATCACCAGGAAGTAGAGCACTGCAGACTGGAGATGCTGTTCCAGGTACCCTGCAAGCCAAATGCAGGTGCAGTGGGGTAACGACAGTGCCACCCACAGGGCCTTAAGTCCTGGGCAACAGCACTGCTCACATACCCCTAGTTGTGGCCCTGAATCAAACACCTGAAAAGTGTAACCGGCAATGCACGTAACTCATTACTTCTCACTAAAGAGCTAATTCAGCTTATATAACGAATCAGCCTGTTTCTGAACCAGTTTCAAATACTCCTTTCTCCACATAAGGTATCAGCAGATATTACCACTGTGTGTACCCCTGTGATAAGGACTCTCCTAGCTGTATTTAGACCATGTGTGACACGTACTGTACATTAGCCATTGTTACACACAGCCACTAAGCAGGGACATCTCGCCATCTCACACTGACATTACACTTACACTTAGGTAGAGATGAGCGGGTTTCGGATCTCAGAGATCCGAAACCACCCGAACTTAGGGGATCCGAGTCAGATCCGATTCGGCTCGGGTTTTCCTGCCTGACTCGGATCTGAAAGCGAGGCAAAAAGTCATCATCCCGCTGTCAGAATCTTGTGGGTTTTGGATTCTATAAAGGTCCCGCAATCGCCGCCATTTTTCAATTCGGCTGTGGAGATTGAAGAGGGAGGGAGCTGGGAGCTGTGCTGTGCTGTTCTGTTCTGCTGTGCATAGGGGCTGGCTACTGTTGTGTCAGGGGCTGGCTGATTATGTCCTTATGTGCATAGGGACTGGCTAGGCTACTGTTCTGTCGAGGGCTGGCTGCTTATGTACATAGGGGGCAGGGCTAGCTGTTGTCCATATACTGGGGCTGGCTTATTGTTGTTCTGTCCACTCCATAGGTGCTGGCTGTTGTCCATAATATCCATATAGTGGGGCTAGCTGGCTGTTGTCCTGTCCACTCCATAGGGGTTGGCTGGCTGTTGTCTATAGGGGCTGGCTGTGCTGCTGTGTTGTCCAGGGGTGCTCTGTCTATCAGGGGTGCTATTAACCCCCAGTGTAAAAAAAATATATATATATTTTTATTTCTGTGTGCGTGCCTGTTAGCCACACTTATCAGCAATGTAGGTGCGCAGGGGTGCTGTGTTTCCTGTGTCTCATTTATCAAGGAGCTGCTGCCTCGTTCAGGGGTGCTCTTCTCCCCCAGTGTGAAAAAAAAATGTTTGTGTGTGCGTGTTAGCCTGCCACACCACCAGTGTTAAAATAAAAACATTTTTTTGTGTGTACACCACCAGTGTGAAAATAAAAACAATTTTTTTGTGTGCGTGTTAGCCACACCACAAGTGAAAAAATGAAAACAATTTTTTGTGTGTGCGTGTGGCTGTTAGCCACACCACTAGTGAGAAAATAAAAAAAAAATTGTGTGTGCATAATTGCCTATTAACCACAGCACCAGTGAAAAAAAATAAAATAATAATTTGTGTGTGCGTAATTGCGTATTAGCAACACCACCAGTGTGAAAATAAAAACATTTTTTTTGTGTGTATCAGGGGTGCTGCCTGTGTCATTTATTAAGAGGCTGGTGCCTCGTTCGGGTGCTCTCCCTCCCAAGTGCCCCCAAAAAATTAATTCAATCAATCTGTTTTTTTTGTGTGTGTGTCAGGGGTGCTGCTTGTGTTGTTTATCAAGAGACTGCTGTCTCGTTTGGGTGCTCTCCCTCACAAGTGCCCCAAAAAATTAATTAATCAATCAATGTGGTTTTTTTTCTGTGTGTGTGTGTGTGTGTGTGCGTGTTAGCCATGGCATCACAAACGCCTCTGCTGAGATTTTCATAAACATTTTCAAAGGTGAAACTAGAGGCTATGGTTTAAAAAATGGAATAAAACAGCTAAAGCTGTGTTCTCTGAGTATAATGTCCTTACTCCCTACCCATGGCCCTGCTACATGACTTTCAGTGAGTCAGAGAGGCAACTCCATGCAACCATATTCCAGAGTGCAGCTGCTCCTCCTGTAGCCCATGTCAGAAGATGTGTAGGAGATGTGGTGATGATATGGACTAAAATGGAGCAAACATCCACTAAAGTGAATAATGAATCCCCAATCTAACAGGGAGCGCAGCTGTAATTTATACACAACACAGGATGGGATGATGATATAGGTTTGGATGATGGTATAATCTGGGGTATACATCATCTTCACACAAAATTAAATTGTCCCCGCTGGAATCCACCATTAAAGGTGCCTCAGTAATTTTTGCACGTAATTGATGGTAAAGATCTTTCTTGTAGAATTTGTAGTTAATTTTGACGGACATCATCTTTTCCACATTATGGGGAAGTAGTTTCAGGCCGATCACTGACAAGGTTCCTGGCTGTGCTGAAAACTCTTTCTGATTACACACTGGAAGGTGGGCAGCTCAAGTAAAGCAAAGGCAGTTTTTTTTGTGTAAGGGCCTCCAAGGGGTATATTTATTTACTAAAGTTTCTAAATATGAAAAGTATTCATGTTGCCCATAGCAACCAATCAGATCCTGTCTATCATTTTCTAGAATGCAATAGAGAAATAACTACTGTAGAATCTGATTGGTTGCTATGGACAACATGAACACTTTTCATTTTTAGAAACTTTAGTAAAACTAAAATTACCCCCAAATTGCCTTTTTTTCCTGCCAGTAGTTATTATTGTATCTCTTTCTCTTCAGATCTGTGTCCGTTGGGAAGAAAAAATAATGTCTTCATCCCTTCTGGGATGACAATCCACTCCCAGCAAGCAGGCATGGTGCTCAAGGATTCCCAAGAAAGACACAACGTAAGACTTAAACCTTAAATTGGAAATGTTGCATTTAATGAGCTGTTCTGCTTGTTCACATATCTGATATGGTTAAGTGGACAGTGGGGTCAACGGCAGTTTGAAAGCCACTAACTCGTTTTTTTTAATGTCCCTGTAGAAGTTGTGAAATGCCTTTACAGAAGGTTTGGAAAGGATTATTTAAGTCAATTATTTTTGGAAAGTACTCTTCCTGGTCCCCTTCTGGGATGAAAATTCACTACTAGCTGAAGAAGCAGGCGCAGGATTCTCAAGAAAGACACAACGTAAGGCCTTAAATCAGGGATAGCCAATCTCGGTCCTTGAGAGCTACTAACAGTTCACATTTTCCAGACCACCTAGCTGGTGCACAGGTGTATTCATTTCTCACTAACACATTTAATTATTTATTACACTTGTGATTCTGTGAGGAGCCCTGGAAAACATGCACTGTTGGTAGGTCTCGAGGACCAGGGTTGGCTACCCCTGCCTTAAATCATAGATCTTATGCTTGTCCACATATCTGTGCTGGTTAAGTGGCACTTTGAGGCTACTAACTATGGACCTCATTCAGACCCACTCGCAAGCGGCTGTCCGCTCGCAAGTGGGTCGATGGTGTGCACTGCGCATGCGCACGACGGAGGGAGCTCCGTTGTGCGCATGCGCCAGACGCGACGAGCGAAGGACTTTCCTTCGCTCATTGTGTCTGATCAAAGGGGGCGTGCTGTCGATGGTGATTGACAGCACGCCCCCTTTGGTGGGCGTGCCGGGGGCATGCCTGCCAGACAGAGGCGTTCCCAAGTTAACGCCTACCGTCAGAAGCCGGCCCCACTGACATCACTAGTGATGTCAGTGGGAGTGATTTTGGCTCTGATAGAGCCAAAATCACTCCAGGGCTTGTGGTCGAAAAACCCGACCACAGGCTTCTGGTCGCACTGGCGATGGTCAAGACCATCGCGACCATCATCCTGCACGCTCATATGTGCTGTGGGTGGTGACCCACAGCTATACGAGCATCCAGGAGGACGCTCCATTTTTATGGAGGATGGCCCTCATTCAGAGCGAGCGCTCTGCTCAGAGCGTCCGGCTCTGAATGAGGGCCTATGTTTTTATTAATGTCCTTGTAAAGGTTGGGAAATGCTTTTTTTATGTGGAAAGCACTACTAGAAGTCTTCCTGGTCCCCTTCTGGGATGAGAAAATCAACTCCCAGCAGCAGCAGGCATGGTGCTCAAGGATTCTTCTGGGGCAAGGACTGATGTGAATGTGTCAAATATTTTTTTTGTAAATTCCTCCTCCCCTCATAAAATTAAATTAAATTTACTACCAATCAACCCTTCCTGTCCCTGCCCTGCCTTCAACTACATACATACTCCAACTCCCTTAGGCCTCTCTTGAATAATAAAAACATTTGCTTCCAGATGCGCCATGTTGGAAGTTGAACTGCCATGTGTTTGTGCCGCCCACTGCTGTCAATTAACTTGGTGCAACTTTTGGGCCTAAACTGGATAAAAACAATATAGTGAGCTGTGAGGCAGTCAAAATTGACTTGAAATGAGTGGAAATAAATGTTATTGAGGGTAATAATACTGTAGGAACAAAAACAGGTCAATTTTATGTGATTGTAGCTGTTTTTATGATTTTTTTTTACGAAAAACATGGAGGTGAGGTTTTGGCAAAATCAATCCAGATCCAAAACACGGGGGTCGGCGCACATCTCTAAAATATATATATATTTATATATACACACTGTAAAAATACATACACACTGGAAAATAGAAAAAAGGGCACTCACCAGGTAGTTGGAAGATAAAATCACATCTTTATTGAAAAGTCACTAAAAAATCATCACAGTAGTCAACATTTCGGTTCTCTCAGGAACCATCATCAGGACAGCAGCAGATGCAAACAGGACAATGCTTCACCACATACATTTGTCGAGTTTTCAATGAAGAAGTGATTTTATCTTTCAACTACCTGGTGAGTGCCCTTTTTTCTATGTTTTATACTTTTGGATTACCCTTTGGGATTCATGAGGAGCACCACTGCAATTTCTATACAGACTTTGACTTTCTTATATATATATATATATATATATATATGACACACACACACACACACACTACCGTTAAAGTTTGGGGTCACCCAAATTTTGTGTTTTACATGAAAACTGACTGTATTTATCAAGTGAGTTGCAAAATGAATAGAGCATATAGGGCCTGATTCAGAGCCGCTCGTAAGCGGCCGCTCGTTCGCTCCGAGTGATGTTTGCCCAACTGCGCATGCGTACGGATCGTTATACGCATGCGTGAACCAGTCAGTGCGGTCGAAATTCATGTGCTCACAAAATAGCGAATGCCTGACAATTTGAGTGACAGAAAGAGGCGTATATGGGTGGTAACGGGGGAAGGTGCTTGAAAACGGGGAGTGGAGATCCGAACGCAGGCGTGCTAAAAGGTCAAAACGGGCGGTTTAAGGGTGTGCATAATTAAAACAGCAGCGTTATTGACCACGTCACTGGGATATTTTATAGTCAGAACTGCTCGCAAAATTGTGGTAGGAAAAACCAACCCCAAGAATAGCGAGCAGTTCATACCCTGGTCGATGTACTCGATTAATCTAATAATAGCGGACATGACGTAGGATGCGAGCGGCCAGGGGGCGTATTTTTTAAAAAAACGACTGCAAGTTTGGTTCGCTCGTTCAGACCTAGAGGCGTGAACAGACCACAAAGAGCGAACGGTTGATTTGAATAGCCACCCCTATTTTCTGGACGAGCGAGCGCTAATTGCGTCCGGCTCTGAATCAGGCCCATAGTCAAGACATTGGCAAGGTTAGATAATGATTTTTATTTGAGATAATAATTTTGTCCTTCAAGCTTTGCTTTCGTCAAAGAATGTTCCTTTTGCAGCAATTACAGCATTGCAGACCTTTGGCATTCTAGCTGTTAATTTGTTGAAGTAATCTGAAGAAATTTCACCCCATGCTTCCTGAAGCACCTCCCACAAGTTGGATTGGCTTGATGGACACTTCTTGTGTACCATACGGTCAAGCTTCTCCCACAA
Source organism: Taudactylus pleione (assembly GCA_031769625.1). Taxonomy (NCBI): domain Eukaryota; kingdom Metazoa; phylum Chordata; class Amphibia; order Anura; family Myobatrachidae; genus Taudactylus; species Taudactylus pleione. Next base: position 2,726,355 of record JAUIMM010000017.1, on the reverse strand, counting down.
CAGCTCAATGGGGTTGAGATCTGGTGACTGCGCTGGCGACTCCATTACAGACAGAATACCAGCCAGTGGCGTAATTATAATTATTTTACCAAAATGCCCCCCCCCAGTAAGGGGCATTATGCCACACACCGTAATGCCCCTTACACATTATACCACACACCATAATGCCCAATACACATTATGCCACACACTGTAATGCCTATTACCAAAGTGCCACTTACTGTACATATTTTCCCCTTGACGCCATTTTAGGGCCCACAGTAAGGCTTCTAATTACTTTTAAATTACCTGCTCGTCGGGGTCTCATGCTCGTTGTCAGGTGTTTTATGCTCATTACCAGGGGTTGCATGCTAGATGCACGGGGTCTCTGGGTTTCATGCTTGTTGCCAGGGGTTTCATGCTTGTTGTCAGGTGTTCCATGCTCATTGCCAGGGGCTCCATGCTCGTTGCCAGGGGTATAATATATATTTGGGAGTATATATAAATGGGGGCGCTGATGCTACTTTGAATTCAGAGAGCATCCCTACTAGTCACGGAGCACCGCTCCTAGTCACAGGGCATTCCCTCTAATTCACAGCAAATGCCTGCTAGTCACAGGGCATCCCTCCCAGTCGTATAAAGCATCCTATACTGCCAACATCCCTCACACTGCATTTATATGTACAGTACACCATGTATCACAGAGCACCAATCATCATCAGCATAACGAGCATCCTGCACAGATCATCCCTCCCGTACACAGAGCACAAAAGCAGAGCATTGCTCCAGTACACAGAGACAGAGCGTTGCAGCCTGCACACAGCAGCATCTGGTACACATCCAGCATCCTGAGTGGCCTGGGTGAGAGGGGAGTCAGGTTGTGGCCACTGCAGACCCATCAGCTCCTCCCACCGGTGTCTGACAGCCCAGAGGAAGAGGACAGAGAGAGAGAGAGCCAGTATGAGTACTTGTCAGACAGCAGGAAGCGGCTGTACTCCTCCGTCTGCTTGGCACAGTACAGCGTGCATGGGAGCCCCTGGGTGCAGGGCCGGTGCAAGGTTTCTTGGCACCCTAGGCATTTCTTCAACCTTGCACCCTCCTCTCCCTCTCGGATAGCTACACAAGCCCTTATGCAGTGCCCCTTATACAATGCCCTCAGTAGTGGTCCCCCTATGCAGTGCCCCTTATATAGTGCCCCAGGTAGTGGTCCCTGTTATATAGTGCCCCAGGTAGTGGTCCCCCTTATATAGTGACCCCAGTACTAACCTACCAGCAGTGCCCCCAGTAGTAGTCCCCACCCAGCAATGCCCCCAGTAGTAGTCCCCCACCTATGCAGTGCCCCCAGCAGTAATCCCCACCTATGCAGTGCCCCCAGCAGTAATCCCCACCTATGCAGTGTCCTCAGTAGTGGTCCCACCAGTGCAGTGCCCCCAGTAGTGGTCCCACCAGTGCCTCCAGTAGTAGTCCACCCAGCAGTGCCCCCAGTAGTAGTCTCCCACCTATGCAGTGCCCCCAGCAGTAATCCCCACCTATGCAATGCCCCCAGTAGTAGTCCCCCCAACAGTGCCCCCAGTAGTAGTCTCCCACCTTTGCAGTGCCCCAGCAGTAATCCCCACCTATGCAGTACCCCCAGCAGTAATCCCCACCTATGCAATGCCCCCAGTAGTAGTCCCCCCAACAGTGCCCCCAGTAGTAGTCTCCCACCTTTGCAGTGCCCCCAGCAGTAATCCCCCCAGCAATGTCCTCAGTAGCAGTCCCCCCCAGTAGTAGTCTCCCACCTATGCAGTGCCCCCAGCAGTAATCCCCACCTATGCAGTACCCCAGCAGTAATCCCCACCTATGCAGTGCCCCCAGCAGTAATCCCCCCCAGCAATGCCCCCAGTAGCAGTCCCCCCCAGCAGTGATCCCCACCTATGCAGAGCCCCCAGCAGTAAACCCCACCTATGCAATGCCCCCAGTAGTAGCCCCCCTAGCAATCCCCCCAGCAATGCCCCTAGTAGTAGTCCCCCCAGCAGTGTCCCCAGTAGCAGTCCCCCCCAGCAATGCACCCAGTAGCAGTCCCCCCCAGCAGTGCCCCCAGTAGTAGTCTCCCACCTATGCAGTACCCCCAGCAGTAATCCCCACCTATGCAGTGCCCCAGCAGTAATCCCCACCTATGCAGTACCCCCAGCAGTAATCCCCACCTATGCAATGCCCCCAGTAGTAGTCCCCCCAAGAGTGCCCCCAGTAGTAGTCTCCCACCTTTGCAGTGCCCCCAGCAGTAATCCCCCCAGTAATGCCCTCAGTAGCAGTCCCCCCCAGTAGTAGTCTCCCACCTATGCAGTGCCCCCAGCAGTAATCCCCACCTATGCAGTACCCCCAGCAGTAATCCCCACCTATGCAGTGCCCCCAGCAGTAATCCCCCCCAGCAATGCCCCCAGTAGCAGTCTCCCCCAGCAGTGATCCCCACCTATGCAGAGCCCCCAGCAGTAAACCCCACCTATGCAATGCCCCCAGTAGTAGCCCCCTAGCAATCCCCCCAGCAATGCCCCTAGTAGTAGTCCCCCCAGCAGTGTCCCCAGTAGCAGTCCCCCCCAGCAATGCACCCAGTAGCAGTCCCCCCCAGCAGTGCCCCCAGTAGTAGTCCTCCAAGCAGTGCCCCCAGTGGTAGTCCCCCCCAGCAATGCCCCCAGTGGTAGTCTCCCCAGCAATGCCCCCAGTGGTAGTCCCCCCCAGTAATCCCCCCAGTGGTAGTCCCCCCCAGCAGTGCCCCCAGTAGTAATCCCCCTCTATGCAGTCCCCTTAGTAGTAGTAACCCCCCCACCCCGCCAGACACACAAAAAAATCCACTTACCTTGATCCACGCTCCGGCATCTGTTCCTCCGTCCAGGGTCCTCCCGGGCTGGCCCGCTCTGCATGATGGGAGAGACGTCATGATGTCTCTCCCATCACCCATTGCGGAGGCCGGAAGAGCCCGGCTCCGGCAATGGGCACAAGGTAAGCAGCCGATGAGAGTCTATCTGACTCTCATCGGCTGCTAAAACAAACAAACAGCTGCCGACGGCTGTGTGTTTGTTATACTAGTAGTGTAGTGCGGACTGCACTTATGTGCGGTCCACACTACTACCCTGCCTGGGTGACTAACAGATGCTAGAGGTCCAGTAGGACCTCTAGCATGTCTCCTCCTAGGCGGTGACCATTTTTAGAGGGCCGTTTTCAGCAGATTTCATGCGGACGGCTAGTCTGCATGGAATCTGCAGCCACCATGCCCCAAAAGCCTCCATACCCCCAAGCTACCGCGGGGTCTGCGGGGGTGGTAGTTATGCCACTGATACCAGATGCCTGCTTCTTCCCTAAATAATTCTTGCATAATTTGGAGGTGTGCTTTGGGTCATTGTCCTGTTGGAGGAGGAAATTGGCTCCAATGAAGTGCTGTCCACAGGGTATGGCATGGCATTGCAAAATGGAGTGATAACCTTCCTTATTCAAAATCCCTTTTACCTTATACAAATCTCCCACTTTACCAGCGCCAAAGCATCCCCAGACCATCACATTACCTCCACCATGCTTGACAGATGGCGTCAGGCACTCTTCCAGCATCTTTTCAGTTGTTCTGCGTCTCACAAATGTTCTTCTGCGTGATTCACAAACACCTCAAACTTCGATTTGTCTGTCCATAACACTTTTTTCCAATCATCCTCTGTCCAATGTCTGTGTTCTTTTGCCCATATTAATCTTTTCCTTTTATTGGCTGGTCTCAGATATGGCTTTTCCTTTGCCACTCTGCCTAGGAGGCCAGCATCCCGGAGTCGCCTCTTCACTGGAGACGTTGACACTGGCGTTTTGCGGGTACCATTTAATGAAGCTGCCAGTTGAGGACTTGTGAGGTGTCTATTTCTCAAACTAAAGACTCTAATGTACTTGTCTTTTTGCACAGTTGTGCACCGGGGCCTCCCACTTCTCTGTCTACTCTGGTTAAAGCCTGTTTGTACTGTTCTCTGAAGGAAGTAGTACACACCGTTGTAGGAAATGTTCAGTTTCATGGCAACTTCTCACATGGAATAGCCTTAATTTCTAAGAACAGAATAGACTGTCAAGTTTCACATGAAAGTTCTTTTTTTCTGGCCATTTGGAGAGTATAATCAAACCCACAAATGTGATGGTCCAGATACTCAACTACTCATGGGACAGCCAGTTTTATAGCTTCTCTAACGAGCAAACCTGTTTTCAGCTGCCCTAACAAGGGTTTTCTAATCAGGCATTAGTCTTCTAACGAGCTTAGCAAACACAATGTACCATTAGAAGAACACTAGAGTGATGGTTGCTGGAAATGGGCCTCTATACACTTATGTAGATATTCCTTTAAAAAACAGATGTTTGCAGCTAGTATAGTCATTTACCACATTAACAATGTATAGAGTGTATTTCTGATTAATTTAATGTTATCTTCATCGAAAAAAACAGTGCTTTTCTGTCAAAAATAAGGAAATTTCTAAGTGACCCCAAACTTTTGAACGGTAGTGTATATATATTAGCAAATATACCACTCAGTCTCACTGAAACGTTAAAATTGTAATATGAATGCCACCACTACCTACTGTTTGTCTATAGCTTTGCAATATGGAGGGCAACAGACACGGACATTGTTGTACAGCATGGGCGCTGAATGAATATCCTCTATTATTGGAAAAAAATTATATACTGTATATATGTAAGGTGCTGACAGTGAGTGGCTGTTTGGATGCATTACTTTGTAGAGCTGCATTCTGTGGATTGATACACACATGAGCTGGGCCTGTGATGTCCCAGTTACTAAAATGACTGCAGTCTCTACTTTTTGACCTGTTGCAGATTCCATTAGTCACTCTGTGCTAAATACTGTATAATAGAGGATGATGGAGGTACAGTATGAAGTGGAATGGACAACGTATTTTATTTTAATATGTCAGGTCTGAAAATTTTAATTTGGCCATTAATAGCCGTTTAAACCACTAGTTTGAGCCAGCTGTGAGATATAGATTGTGCTTTGTATTTGCAGCACAAATCATTCTGCTACACATAGAGAAGTGACTAATGACCAGAATTGCTTTGCCCTACAAATGTCACATTGTCCCTTATGACTTACCTATGGGGTCACATAAGTGCTTCTAGTGGATGTGTTGCCATGGATACACAGGTGCATTTAGATCCTCTGAACTATTCAAACTAAGCCAGTGGCATTTACAGGAATAACCAGAATGATTAGGGTTGATTATAAACATATCAGTACTATACTGGCTAATGTCAGAAATTCCAGCACCATACTATGTACTGCAATTCTAATTGGAATTGAAATGGTAAGACATGTTTAAAAACAACTTGCGCCATACACACATTAGAGGGGATGTAGTCGGCGGTCTGAATCCCTGCGTCAGAATCCCGACAGCAGTCTGAATCCTGGCTCCAGAACCCCGATAGCTGATATTCCGACAGTATTAGGGTTAGGCACTAGGGGGAAGGTTAATAAGAAAGGAGGGGAACTAAGCGCTATTGTGGAAAGCAACGACTGGAACAGAAATACACATAGGAATAATAAAAAATGAATTAAAAATAAAATATAAAAAAAATTTAAATTGAAAAATTTAAATAAAAAAATAATTAAAAAAAGGAGAAGGTAATTAGATGTTTAAAAGCCCTTCCGGGATAAGGTGTAGATGAGCAGTATCGTTTTGGGTCTTAATGGAAGCCGTCCGTGGAATCTGATATTCCGGGCTAGCCCTAGCTGACCCTGCCTTAGACTTGCTTGTAGTTGCTGAGGTGAATCACTTAAGATTCTTTGTCCAGGTAAGTTCGCTGGGTCCGTGCATCCCACGTGTATTACCCGCGGCGCTTTGTGATGGTGTCAGACGCCCACTGCCGTACACGATGTTGGCTTCCAGACTTCTCTTAGATGCCGCTCTCTGTGCGCCAACGCGTTTTGTACCTCAACAGGTTCTTTATCAAGGATAAGTCTGTTTGCCTTTTGACTGCCTTAAATACACAAAACTTTATTCTCCAACAGGAAGTGATAAAACAGGAAGTCTGAAAAGCCAGACAGGACAGCGAGAACCCGGACTGAAATAACAGACTCCCTTCTCACCTCTGGGAAGACCCAATTGCTGGAGCTCGCTGGACAGATTGTCACTGCTCACATTATGCTTGGCTGCACTTGAAAGAATGAAGCACAGGACAGCAACTGTGGCTTTAATGTCACCAGATTCAAAGTGAGCATCAGATGTCAGCTTCAAAATATTTTCATATTTTATTTTAATTTTTAAATTTTAATTTTTTATTTATTTTTTATTATTCCTATGTGTATTTCTGTTCCAGTCGTTGCTTTCCACAAAAGCGCTTAGTTCCCCTCCTTTCTTATTGTCCTATCTTATGTATAACTGAGCAGCTCATATTTACACTTAGAGCGCAGAACACATATACCCCTTTTCACTAGGGGGAAGGTTACTGTTAGGCTGTGAGAGGGAAGAGTTAGGGTTAGGCTGTGTGTGTGTGTGGGGTGGGGGGGTTAGGGTTAGGCTGCGGAAGGGGAAGGTTAGGGTTAGGCTGCGGGGAAGGTTAGGGTTAGGCTGCGGGAAAGGTGGGCTAGAGTTAGGGTTAGGATACTTACGAAATCCTGTCAGGATTCTGACTGTCAGGATGCCAGTGTCGGTGTTCTGACTCTCAGCATCCTGACCGATGGGAGCCCATACCCAACCCCATTAGTAGCCATTTGGGAGTTGAACCAATGTCCATCTGAATGTAGTCCATCAATTCACTATAAATCATCATTAGGCGTAAGACACTTCATAATGTCACTAGTATCTGGCTACTACTTGATATTTTACATCCAAATGGATATTGGTTCAGCTCACAACATCCTCTGTGCTGCTGTTATCTAAGGCAGGCAAATGCATCATGATACCATATGTTATTTTTGGGATTGTAAATGAATGTCACTGGTCCTAAAATGTCCTTGAACACTAAGTCTGCTTATTTACACATAAGACACAAAATGCACTTTCACCATTGTAGTATTTTTATTGTTATTTTTTTTTCCGTTTTAATAAAAAAACCCTTGTTGAACCCGCTTAGCACACGTAGCCGGACATAACGGAATATGTGTGCATTGTGTGTCTGTGAGGGGGTTTCCTCAATATCATATGAGGATCAGTGCCGTATACACTGCAGGCATGCAGGGCTGTGTACAGTTGGCAGTATACAGATTTTTCTCCATGTCCGTCCCCTCATTGTTCTATCAGGGTTCATGGTGGGTATCGCTCTCTGCCCACCATGCTGTGACCGCTACACTTTTGGCACAAAATAAAGAATAAGTGTTTTCAAGGCGTCAGCAGACAATTTCCTCCAGTGTCCCCAGCGTGGCCTGCAGTGGTACCGTCACAGTGTGGCTAATGGTTTCTGAATGGTTTGGCATGTTGTCACAGGTACTCTAGATGATGAAGAAACACACACTGTTAAACAATCATTAGTGTATAGGCTGCTACTGTTTAACAACTGACATCTACCATCTGTAGCCTGTACTACTTACTTTTTTCATACTATATTTGTAGAACATTGTGTGTCACCTATACCTTGACTAATATATTTCACAGTTCATCTTAAGCATGGTCTAGTATTAGAAAATAGGGGGAAAAACTGTGTGGGGTTCCCCGTATTTTCCAAAAACCAGCACCAGGCTGAACCAGCCAAGTGGATAACACTATAGCAGGGAGATACACAGTGTGGGGCCCCCTGCCATTACATTAGTTAGCCTCAAACTGGTCAGCCCAGAGCTGGAATGCCTCAGAAAGTATGGATCCCCTACCCCCATAAAATGGGGAGCCTCCCTGTCCCGGGACAACCAGCAGAGCTATGCCCCACACCTCTGGGTTGTGGGTATATGGGATGGGTACGAGATGCCGGTGCTTGGGATCCCGGCAGTCAGAATTCCGACACCGGCATCCCGAAGGCTAGGATACATACTGTTGTCGGTCAGTATACTAACCCTCCCCCTCTCCCAACCCTAACCCTCCCTCTCCGATGCCTGAACCTACCCTCCCACCTAGTGCCTAAACCTAACCTCCCCCTCCCCGCACCCTAGACCTAACCCTCGCCCTTAGTGCCTAACCATAAACCTAAACCTGACCCCTAACCCTCCCCCTAACCATCGGGATGTCGGCACCAGGATTCTGACAGGTGTCAGGATTCCGGCGCCAGCATTCTAAGCACCGGCATCCCCACTGTCAGGATATTGATTGGATCCTGGATGTAGGATTAAATGGAATAAAAAAGTTACTAATATTGTTCCTTCTAGGCAGCCTACAAGTTCCATCAAGCCGTCCCTAGCATCATGGCATTTGTAGAACCACAAGTGCAGTATGCCTGGACATTAAGGGCCTGCTGGCGTTTGTACTTCACCTGTGAAAAAAATAATACTAAAATAAAGACACACAGAGTATTGTATGTTTTTAATTAAAATAACACTCCCCCACATAGGGTCGTTCCCATGCTCTCAGCCAATCAGCGCTTCCCTTTTCATTTTAATGGAGAGCGACTAGGAGTAACCGTCACTCGCGACTGGGCCCTGCAAAGAGACAGTTTGTCATTTTTGGTTTTGCCGATATCATGGAAGCCTACATGGATCTAAAAAGGTCCTGCTTCATCGATTTTCTGAGTATTAAAGTGGTTTACAAGAGCTGTTTTTAATTGTTTAAAAAATACAATAATGTGTGTGTGTGTGTTTGTCTTTAATTTCATTTTTTTACAGGGGGGCTACAAGCATCAGCAGGCCCTTAATGACTGGTTGTCCCTTGGTAGGAGGGCCCACATTTTTTTGGGGGGGTCCCTACTTTCAGTTTCAGGCTAAATGTTATGGCAGGGGGACCCCACGCTGTGTGTCCCATTGCTATAGACAGCCTGGTACTGGTTATTGGAAAATAAGGGGACCCCCCTCCTCTGTTTTTTCCCCCATATTTTCCAGGCTCCAAGGTCCAGGGATGGTTATTTATGTTGGGTGGCATGTATTATTTTTTTTTACATTTTTAAGTATTTCAATAATTTTAAACATAACAAAGCCTGCACATGTCATAGTGATCTGTGCAGTGCTTGTCTATTGTTTAAGTTCAATTTGGCAGAAATAGAAACCACTGCCAAATAGAACATCAACAAACCCACCACTTAGTAAACTTTGCCCAAAGGGCCTGATTCAGAGGTGCACGTAGTGTCAAGCCGCACTGCGCATGCATCCTAATGGTTACTGCTGGGAGTAGCAGAATTAATTTAGATGCAGAGAGAGGCAATTTCAGTGGGCATTTCTAGGTGTTAAAAAAGTGATGGCTAGCCAGTTGCTGGTGTGTCACTGTATTTTCACAGGCAGCGAGTGCAGCTTTTGCTACAGTTGCACTGATTTCGGTGGCCATATCCCGACGTTCATTCTGTGTCTCCAAAGGGCTCCAATGTTTGATGGTGTGACCGGCATGCAGCTGATGGTGCATCTTAATGTGCACTGTGGTGGTTTAGTGCCGCAGACGGTGAGCGTCTCTGTACGAATCTCATCGGCTGCGACATTAGCATAAAGACGCTGTCACGCTGCAGCATAAGATGCAATAGTGACTGTATTAGTGTCCACTTCTGAATCAGGACCAGTGTATACCCAGCATTACACAATAATCTCTTCGTTTTCAATCCTGATACTGTACATTGTTTACTAGAATGTGTTAATCCACCATAAATGTATCTTCTAACAGCAGCTCCCAAGGACTGATGACCTCATTGTTCAGGCTAACATGAATCGGTCAGAATATGTGAGTCTGCCTATTAAAAAGTACACATTCCTACTGTACATAGGTAACAGGTACATTATGTTTTAGAAAGAGTACCGTTCAGTATTAGGATTAGTCATGGAATCGGTATGATTTACCGCCAGACCTGTGCCCGGCGGTTGGAATCCCGACACCAGCAGCCCGGCAGAGGAGGAAATCCCGATCGTCCTAAGGTAAGTATTGTCTAACCTAATTCCTCCCCCTAACCCTCCCTTTGGGGTGCCTAACCTTCCCCCCCTGTGCCTAAACCTAACCCCCCATCTTCCCCTAGCCTAACCCTAACCTCCCGGGGGGGTGCCTAACCCTAAATCCCCCCCGGGAATCCTAAACCTAACTCTCCCCTCCCCCCCCACCCCCTCCCCCCGTGCGGCTGTCCCCGTCAGCGCCCGGCGTCCCTTCGATCAGGATGCCATGCGCCGGTCTCCCGGTGTTGGTAAAATGACAGGTATCTACATTTAGATGCCTGTCATTTAACCCTCGCCGGGATTAAGCAGTCGGGAAGCCAGCTATCGGGATTAAGTCCACCGGCTTCCCGACTGCATACCGTTAGTCATACATGTTCATTGTTAATGGGCATCAGTGTCTCATAGGGAGTACTGCTCCCTTATAAGGTCTATCCTCTGTCTGTAACAATCATTCATATATTGAAGTATAGCTAGCTATTGATGTGAAACTATATGAAACGATATATGACAGGTCGCTAGTTATTGTACATGTCATTCCCCCAAACCACTTTGTCCTGCCTCTAATCTCTGTGGCCAGCTCTTTGTTTTCATGTCTTTCATTTCTGTCCCCCTCACCTCTCCCCGTCTCCATGTATCTCATCTCTGCCACCCTCTGTCTCTCATCTCTGCTCCTCACCCCTTTCCTCCCCATCTCTCATTTCTGTCCACCTCACCCATCCATCTTCATGTCTCTTATTTCTGTTCCACTCACCTCCCCCCTTGTCTCTCATCTCTGTCCCTCTCACGTGCCCAACCATATCTTGATCTCTCTCATCTATGTCCTTAATGTCAATCTTTCTCATCTCCATCCCAAATCCCTGCCTGAGACAGACAGGACTTTCCATTACTGTCAGTACCTGCAGGAGAACCCCCCACCAGCGGAAACCCTCCCTCTCCTGTACTGACTGCATGTGCCTTCAAGCGAGAACATTCACATCCTAACAGTGCTAGGTGGAAAAGATAAAAGTGAGTCTGTGCCTGTTAGTCTGCCAGCCAGTGAGAGCTGTGTGGGGAATAATGGAGTAGAGCCTCTCTGCGGCTAGACTCACGCTATACAAGCTATTATAAGATTTTATAGGTCTCCTTGCCCGTGTACTCTGTATAGCACTAAGAGCTAAGTGTTGATACAAGGAGGTCACAGCCAACCTGTATTACGGTCTTGCATATTTTTCCTGATATAGCAATATTAGTTGCCAATGCTATGCATGGGGATGTTGGGAGATCTTACATAATAATCACCTTACGCACACTCCCTTCTCGTTTGCTTTGCAAATGCCATTAGTCTATATCTTAATTTTATTTAGCTCCATTATTTTCACATCATGAATTTGGGTTAGAGGTATTCTCATTACTCCCTTTGAGTTTGGTATAAAAGTATAATTGTATAACCTTCTATCACATCACAGTTCAGTATTAGGTCCTACCAAGCATGGTGTCTCATTACTGAGATAGCAAGGTGTAAGGTTCCATACTTTGTAACCAGACACCCTAAGTCAAAGCTCTTGCAGGACTAGACCCACATTATAATCTGTCTCATAGGGTTACACATACATGATCATTCTATGATGCGGAACAGAGGGACACATAGTGAATGCCAATGCTCGATTTGCTTAACCCTGCTTGAATATCACCGTGCATAGTACAGGCAACGAATATGGTATTAATTAAATCAGATGAAATCACGGGAGCCATGGAGCCAATACAGAAATACTACTGGTTCCTATCTTTTGGGAGTGCTTTTCTTTTCATGTCACTGGATAGATACACACCTTTTCTTGCTCCACAAAAATTCATTCTGGCTCCAAGATTGTATTTTGTCTCTCCTTAAATTAAAGGATGCAGATCTGTTATCAATAAGTTTCTGGGGTTTATTTGAAAATAGCAAAGCTGCAGTAATCCTAAACAATTTGCTTGGTTTCCCCTACTACAAGTTAGAAAATGGAAGCACTCTTTGAATAGCCTAATTTGTGTTACTTTTTAAGTACATAATATATGTGATCTAGCATAAGAAGGTGCTTAAAAAAGAAATGTGCCAAATCTAAGCAGTGATTTGTATAGAAATGTGGCCTCTATGTAAGATAATGCAAGATGCTTTTAAAGCTGTATGTTGGGGGATTATCTGCCGGGCCCTTACATGTGTATCTTACTTATATGACTCTGTATCACAGGTATATGATCTCACTGCCATTTCTATGTAGAAGCCATCCTCTCTACTGTCTGTACACCTAATAATATCCATTATTGAGCAAAAACTTACCAGATCCTCTGCACGTCCTCCTTCTTCATTCTCCCTGCCCAGTAGATCTAACAGCTTCTCCTTAATCAGCTAGGAATCAACAATATAGAGCAAGTCAGTATTAGAGAGGGATGGCAACATTTCCAAGCAATATCGGGGCGAAATATGCCCCGGCCTGTATATGCCCCCAATTCATTCAAACCCCTCCCTAATCCACTAAACCACACCCACTTTAATCCAAGGCCATGGTCCCATCCAAGGTACTCACATTTGAGAATTATACAGTATCAATATAGCTATATGCTATCTAGGATGACAAGAAACAGCACAGAACTTACAGTCATCCAACATGTGAGCCAACTGCCCTTCTATTTGCTCTTTGTTGCACACCGCAAAATTTTATAACTTTCCCCTTTTTATCATAGGAAGTATATTTAAACATGGGGTATAGAGATATTTTAAGTAGACTTCTTCCTTCCTTACAAACACATTTATAGAAATGTCACACAGTCTTTATAGATTTAATACAACATCTAGTAAAATATAGGACAATGCGCTCTACGAAAACACTTGGAATGTATTAGGGCCTTAATATAATGTGTTACAGTACTATCAAAAAAGAGCTTACATATACATTATATAAAACATATCACATATACACAGATGCACACACAAAAAGCTGACATTTACAATAAGATGATTGAGGAAATCATAAAGATCAGAAACATTGTGACACTCATAACCTAGGCTGTAATGCAAGGGATGTAACTATTTATCCTGGAAAAGTGCTGGGATTTATACCATTAAATAAAGCCTTCACAACACAATTTTATTACAGAATATATCACCAGTGTCTGTCCCTTTTTCATAATACTATTCATTTTATTTTGCTTTTTTTTCCACACTTATTGAGAATGGAGCTCATTCATTAAAACATTTTTTAAGTGAATTTTACCCTCATAGGGGCGATTCTGAGTCGGACATATCCACAGCAATCTGCTGGCGGTTGTCTTCTTGTCCACCTTTGTATAGTAATAATCCGTGTACTGCATGTGGAAGCCTATCCCGGCCACTGCTCTTACATCCACTGCTGCAGCCACCATCATTAGAATCTGTACTTACACCAGCCCCATGCTGGGTCCTAGAGATCTGGCTGAAACAGACGCCCCATTGCTGTCTGCTTCCTGCTAATTAGCATGAAAATCGGCCGACATGTATACGACACTCCCACAAGAAGAAAGAGTTCCATGAAATGGTTGTCGCCTGACAGGGCCTGATTCAGCAAGGATCGCAATTGCTAAGATGCACGCAGGCAGCTTTGCAATTGCGATCCTTGCAGATTTGGTAATGCACAGGAGGCATCACGCTTCCTGCTGCATTACTTATCCGAGCTGCGTTATCCAACGCAGCATCGGATACTCTGCAGGAACATCGGCCGGCTAGGTGACCCATGGGGTCACGCAAGCCGGCCTCTGCAGATGAGGGGAAGAGGCCAGGAAATCTCCATCAGCCGACTGAGATCCTGGTCTTCCCCCCCTCCCCCCCAATGGCGGTGACATGCCTCCGTTTCAGGAAAGAGGCCATCGCTGCCCCCTCCCCGCCCACAAACGGTAGCAGACTGTCAATCAATGACAGTCTGCTGCCAGTCTGCGTGCGTGATCGCAGACCCGTTCAGGCGCCTGTGCAGATTCACGATCATCGGGAATCTGCATTCAGCACTGCTGAATAAGGCCCATAGTGCGGTCTGTGGCATGGATGGATCAATCTGTATGCAATAGATATATGTGTCTGTGTGCGGATACCTGACCTTTTGCATATGCAGAAGCCGTTTACTTTTTTGCATTAGCAGTATGCTGAAAGCTGCCAGTTCTGTGCGCATTGCGACTAAGGATCATCCCCATGGTGCACTGAAAAAAAGATCAGCCCTTTTTTTTCGTAGTTGGTATTGAATGTGTACTGGTTCTAATGGTGTCACTTCTTTTAAAGAATAATCATATACTGTATTCACTTGTATTCAGAGTTACAGTATATGCACCTATTTGGATCACCCTCTGTCAGTGTGGACTTGCAACAGGTGAAACTTGGCACACAAGCTCCGTCTGAAGTCAGATAGATCTCTTTGTGCACACAGCTCTGTATAACCCCCAAACCCGTCTAAGCTCTCATTCCATGCCTTCACTCAGAGTAACCTGCATTTGAATCTCCAATTGCCATGGCTATGCAACAGCAAGTAAGATGTGGTCAACTGTGAATCGCTTGTAAATGCCTGCACTTGACTCCAATGCATGTGCAGTTGCTAAAAATCACATGCACCGCCTGCATAACTCTGAAACAGGCCCTACAGTAAATGGGCACCTTTTTGTGGAGCTTTGCAAAATGTCACATTATTGTTAAATATGCCTCAAGATTTGCAATATTCTCCCATCCATACTCTGCCCCAGTGCCAGATTAAGGTCCAAATGGGCCTGGAGCTGAAATTTATGAAGGGCCTATTGTGTTCCACTGCTTGGGATGTGACCAGCACCACGGGGGTGTGATTAGAGATGTGGGATGTGTGACCAGTATTTTTTGAGGTGTGGCCTGTACTCTAGGGTGTAACTAGCACCTACCTTCCCTCCACTCTTTGCTTATATCAACAGTGTAATGTGAAAATCTATAAATGAACAAAGGGAAACAGTCCTTGTTAGCGTGTCTGTAATATGACAAAAAAATGGCACCTAATGATGCTAATGTAAAACCCCTCTACTAAAGAACATACGGCTCACCTAGTGATGTCATTAATGTGAAATATAAAAAAAGAGACACCTTACCTTATTATAAGCTACAGGGGTATATTTATTAAATTATGTAATTTGCCCCCTGAAAATTAGAATCCTTATCTCCTCAATGGGTCTATTTATCAAGCAGTGAAAGCGGGGAGAAGTGGACTTGTGGAGAAGTTGCCCATAGCAACCAATCAGCTCCTGCCTATTATTTTATAGACTGTACTTGATAAATGCTACTTCAAAGCTGATTGGTTGCTATGGGCAACTTCTTCACTGCTTGACTGACAAACGACTGCACGATTACAATGTTGTAATCGTGCTGTCGTTTCTATGTCGTGTAGTGGATGGGCAGCATTACAGTACAATACAATGCAGGACAAGAACATGGTATCATACAAATTGCTGCATTAGCGATTGGAACACTCAAAATAAGCAGCAGGGAGTCAGCAATCAAGTGTTAGGTGCCCTTGTGGGGAGAAAGGAGTAGAAGAAAGTATAAGGATAAGCACAGGAGGGAAGAGGGCCCTGCTCATGAGAGCTTACATTCCAATCATGTTGACATTTCATCAGTGTCGACTTGATGAATGTCAACTTACTATACCAATCCCATATGTACAGCATATGTAATGTTTAGATCTTTTCCATTCAATCCCCCTTCAATGCCTATCTGATATGCCCCTTATGGGCCCCTCAGTTGTCCCCACATTCCATCAGACCGCTATTAATGCCCTTGCAAAGCCCAACCAAGTAATTGTACAGACCTCTGTGTAGTGTTCCAGCAGAGAGGGAGAAAACCAATGGCCACCAGAGAGGGGACATGCAAGTTGCCGGGACAGTGAAGAAAAGGTGAGATCAGCGGGTCTCTGCTGCAGTCACACTAACCCCAGTTCCGGCTACTTCTTGCCAGCCACACAGAGGACCTTATTCAGAGGCGGTCGTTAGATGCAAGCGGTCGCTCTGATTGAGGACGGCCGCTTGCATCTTGTAGTGCCGCCTCTTGGTCGATCGCTAAGCTGTGGGTTACCACCCACAGCTCTAGCGACCGACCAGGGTGATGGTCGCGATGGTCAAAACCATCGCGACCATCGGGGCTTGCGACGAGACCCTAAGGTTGGGTCTGGGCACTCGCAAGGGAGCTTCCTGCTCTGATCAAGCAGGAAGCTCCCCACTGACATCACTGATGATGTCAGTGCGGCTGCCCTCAAAACGGTAGGCACCACCCCCCCCCGGCCCGCCTACAAAACGGGGCGAGCTGTCGATCAACATCGACAGCCGCCCCTTTTGTGGCAGGCTCCAGAGCGAGAGAGTTTCTCTCTCGCTCCGGGGCTTGCGCACGCACAGTACAGCCGCTGCGCGTACGCAGGGCTACCCATCGACCCAGTTGCGAGCACATCGGTGCTTGCGACCAGGTCTGATTGAACCCCAGAGTCCATACATTTCAATCTCCACTGCACCTGTAACTAATCCCTGCGCTGCCTGTTAAACTAGAACATATATATTGGTGTTTCTATCTATTTATCTACCATATATACAGTACACACGTGTGTGTGTGTGTGTGTGTGTGTGTGTGTGTATATATATATACTGTATATATACACATGCACTGTATATATGTGTATACAGCACATACAGTGTGTGTATATATATATATATATATATATATATATACACTGTATATATACACAGACTGTATACATGTGTATATATATATATATATATACACACACACACTATATATGTGTGTATATATATATATATATATATATGTATATATACACACACATGTACATATATCACAATAAAAATACCTTTCATTAGTAAAATCTTCAGCCAGAGTCAGTGGCAGAAGGAGCATGCCTTTACTGAGGCACTGCAGGACACCCCATCCAGAAATCAGCAGCCAGCAGGTTGTCCCCGATCACCATCAACAGCCCTCTAAAGTCAGAGCTGTGGCAGCTGTGTCACTTGCGATCACCCGGGCCGCCTTCCCGGAGCTGAACTTGGCTGCTGCTGCTGTTCAGCACTGTTTTGGGGCGGCGCTCCTATCATGTCACATGGCATGTCACGGCGCAGGGGAGGCGCTCCGCAGAGTAACTGTGCGGCGCTGGGAAAGCTTCCACTGTGCTGCCGCCATTAGCAAATATATCCGGTATTTCAACCTCAGAAGGGGGAGGGGGTAGATGTAATAGGGGTTGCGGCTTGAGTGGGTGCGGCCACCGGCGCTGCTGCCAAGGTATAACAGGATTTTTTTTTCTGTCTCCAGTGCAGTACAACAGATGCTGTGGGCCTTTTTTGATGTGGGGCCTGGAGCTGCAGCTCCACCCGCCCCATTGTTAATCCGGCCCTGCTCTGCCCTCCTTTGTCACCTGGAATTCAAAAACTTGCACCATTTAAGTGTTGTTTGTATCATTTTTTTTTACTTATTACCGAGGATAATGGCGTGCAATTGCTTTTATTCTACATAAATTATCTTATTCCTTTCCTTTTTCTGTATATTAGCATAGCAAATACTGATATTGAAATTATATTTGTATGGAAAGCAAAGTGCAAATAAAATGATGACCTCTGTGCATAGTAAATGCCCAATGACTGTGTGTAGGGACAGTCTTTCATACATTACTGGTCCTGTCTCTCAACAAACTGTAATACTGTTAAAAAAAAATAGCTTAGTTCATTTAAAAACTTGTTTTTGCAAACATCCTGCTAATTGTATACTAAAGTGGATAAGCAGTGTTAGGAGACAGAGTGAAAAGTGATAAGAAAGTGATAAGGTACCAGTCAATCAGCTCCCAACTGTTATTTTTCAAACACCTGTGAGATGACAGTTATGATCTGATTGGCTGGCATCTTATCACTTTCTTATCACTTTTCACTCTGTCTCCTAATACTGCTTAGTAAATAGACCTAATGATAATTGGTGCTCCAGCCAATCAGCTCACAACTGACAGTTGGGAGCTGATTGGCCAGAGCACCATTTATCATACACAGTGAAATGTATCACTCGTTTTGGTGATAAAACTCGTTAGTAAATGAGGCCCCTAGTTTGAACATCTGTCTTTTTGTTGCCAACGCTGTGTTGGTGCACCATTTCCAATATATGGGCATGTAGGTAGATCAGACATCTTTCTATGCAACAGATGCATGTGCAGGGATATTATTCACCTCATAGATGTAGTCAAACAACTCCAAGATAGTCAGGATACTGGCTCCTATAAACAGTGCCATCTGACCCCCAATATCACCTGTGGGTGGAGATAGAACAGTGTCAGTGATTCCAGCTGATGAACAACCCACTCTGAATTCAGTCTACAGATCAGGTTTAGAATCATAAAATTCCTATAATGGATGTTAAAACCATTAAAAAAAATTAAATTAGTGAATTATTGTATTATTTAAACAGGATAACCCTCTTACAACTTTTACTAATCACATTGCTTTATCTTTCTACAGAACTATTCCTCTGTGGTTTTAGGCCATGTATTTGTATGTACAGACCAGTTGTTTAGGTTACAACACAGCTCATACGGTCAATGTGCTTTGGATTATACTGTACTCAGAGAGCAGCTTTGTGTGTTATCATCACTAAAACAAACACTCTGCCTTTTCATATAAATACTGTATATATGGGAAAAAAAAACCTCCAGATGCATATACATAAAGTATTGTACAAAGTAATAGTTGCAGAAGGGTATATACACTCAAATAAGTGATCAGTGTGTGAAACCCAGAGATTGTAATGCACTTCTATGTTTCAGAAACAATACTGCACAGTATATACAGTATCCCATCCCAGTAAGTTGTTATACACCATTTCAGTTGGGACATGTACAAACTCACCGAGCAGCCCAGCTACCTCATATGCTTTTCTCTGCTCTATGATTTCATAATTCAAAGCCTCAAAGAACACATCCAGGACAAGGATATTCTCCCTGTAGGGGGGGGGGGGGGGGGGAGAGAAATGGACATAGTTAGTGGCTGGGAGCCTCTTAAAATGTTCCCACCAACTACAGATAGTGGAAGGCAACCATTCATTCTATAGGTTGAACTAATATTAATTCTATTAATTTACTAGGAAGTAATATTTTTTCTCTAGTATGGGTAGGCTGCTGCATTGTTAGGAGTATTGGTCATGCAGTGCGTGGTGCTAGCTCCCAATATATTCATATGACCATAAATTAATTGATTTGAACCCCAGCGTGCCACTGCACCCAGTTTGGGAAGCACAACCTTAGATAGAACATGCTTATATGAAATTCATGAAAACTACGGTACAATATAGAACGCAAATGTGTATTCATTTGCGGCACTCATGTAGAAAACCTTAGTCTTCACTAGGGAATTCAGCGCTACAGTATATCCCCCAGTGCACATAATCATCTATTATGGTAGGCCATCATGATCAAAGATATCAGCAATAGAGGGCCGTAACCAACCATTCCAGAGCTAGTTCTTTTGTTGCTACAGTTTTCTTCTTTGTGTCTTTGGGAGCCATGTCAGGTGCTTATATCAGCATGTTTGTACCACTCTAGTGTATAGTGTCAATCTGGTCCATAGTGCTCATGCAATTAGGTTTGCTGTGAACTCTCAAAGTGAAAAGCAGATATTATTTCATTCTTGGAGTAATTTAATTAGATTTGTATATAATTCTAAACACCATCTTCTTCTGACTGTGTTTTAGTGTACAAAGGTTATTTAGCAACGTACGAAATATATTTCTCTGACTTGTTGAGCTTCTTCTCCAGATATTTGGTAGATGTTTTGCTGGGGATTTTCACCATGGACAGCTCCTTGTTGTATCTGGTATGATTACATGGCATGGTGCATACACAGAATCCTCCATCCTTCTCCGTTAATAAACCTTCAGAGACAGGAGAACAACGAACACCATGAACAGAACTGGCATTTCTTAATATACCCTGTACTTACTGTATACACTACATAAGAAAAGGCACAGTGTATATGTAATGGGAAAATAAATGGAGATGAAAAATTGATTGAGAGCATATGGCAATGGGAGAAGATAACCAGATTAATGGATGTGTCTTGAATAAAGAGGAAGAATTACAGTGTAAATCTTGAGAATATTGTATTTTGCAGTAGATTTTGTCATCAAACTAGTTTAAAGGTTTTTATTTTGTTGGATAATGTACATATTAGGTGTATGCAACTTATTGTACTCCACTAATATATTTATTAACAAGAGGATAGATCAATGTTTTTTTCACTGCTGCATATCGTGGTGATACACATCTTATACTAGGCTGTTCTTCAGACAAGGTTGTTATATTAACCGATGAGTATGTTTTACGGATTGTGCTGCCACAAAATGCTGCCTAAGGTTCTTACTCAATAAGGCCATAACATGCATAATGGGGGAACCAGATTTTTCTTGGGAGTAGTAGTATACCACAAAGTCAGCCCAACAAATATGTATGTCTTGTAAATGTTCCACTCTTTATAAGAATGACAATTTAATGGAAATTATATACCGTTCTTTATCTGCCATCAAATTAGTATTTCTAAGTATTGTATTATAAGGAAATTATGATACTTCTCATGTACATTTTGTTCTATCTGAAAGAAACAGAGATATATCTATTGATCAGAATATGATAAATCCAAAATATATATCTCTCCATTGGGTGATAAGATATAATTACAATCGCAGAAGCTGCAATAAAAATACAAGCAAATAATTCACTGGTTAAATAAGAAAACAAAATCTAATCTGAGGTACAAAAAACAACAATAACACCCTAATTAAAGAGATGTTTCAACATACTAAGCATCAAGACAAGTAATCTAATTTGCATAAAGAGTAGAAATGAACTAGAGGTGATAACGAGTAGAGACATAATGAGGTTCCATGTGATTTTGGGGTTATTAACAACAATAACAGATTTGTTATGCCCGTGATCTGTACAAAACACAGTTTTAATAAAATGTGTATTTTTTTTTTAATAAAATGTGGGGGTGTATTTTTTCAATGCTTTTCAGATCCATAGTATGTGTCACCGTACAGTAAGAATCGTTCTGTTTCCTGTGTTTTACAATGTAATATTAGCGCACAGTTTAGACTGAGTGGAACTATTCTCTTATTTAGGGAAGATCTGAATAACCTGGAGTTATACAGTATTGTGGACCTAACTACAGGGTACTACGGTAGAACTACGACAGCTGGACAGCCCCAGGTTGTAGGCCTCTGCTTGTATTGTTAAACGCTAATGTACAAAGTACTCACTATATCTGTTTCTCTTCTATTGAACTTATTGATCCATTTCTTTTATTATTCTACATCCTTTCTTTGTAGAAGATGTATTAGCTGACTTGTGCGACAAGATGCATTAGCTGACTTGTACGACAGCTTATTGTTAAAAGAATCACTTTGCTTTCTGGGCCATTAGACAGTGAGATGATACAGAAAAACAAACGGTGTGAAACACAAGAAAATCACCGGCGAAATAGTCCTGATCCAGTGGTGAGCAGCGTTTGCTGTTTATATAGATCAAGACATGAAAGCACTCATCTGGATGTGTGCAACTGTATACACAGACATTTCCCCCAGTGGACTTTGAGCTCCTCGGCTTACACTTTATCCTATGTATTTCTTGAGAAAGATGTTTGATATGAAACCCTGTGTGCATCACAATGATGCATGCATTAGCATTATCTTTTCTGCCTCTGAATGCAGCCAGCTACAAACTAACATAGCCCCTACGTTATTCTTACCTGTAACTATTATGTTAGTATTCAGAAATCATTAGAGCAGCAGCTCACAATAAGACCTATTTATTTAAGACTAACACCGTTATAACATACAAAAGTTATACCAAAGTGTAGCATTATTATGTTTCTGCAAATATTATCTTTTTTTATATAGTGTTTTGTTTATCTATTAATATAATTTATATTTTGTATAAAGAAACGTAACACTGTCAGCTAGCTCATGACTATATATTTATTTACTCAATTACTTATGAAATAATTAAAATAAAATATGTATTATGAAGGGGTATGTGGATAATTATTACCCACCGTAAAATAAAGGAAGTTAGGGTTAAATGGAGGGATAAGATTAGAGGCCTGTCTGGAGAGATCTAGCTCAAGGATTCTTATAACTCAAGCATTTGCTCACATTAAAATAATCTGCAAGTGAAGAATATAAAACCATCCTTATATGCCATTATTAAAAAATCATTAAAGCAGTAACCAAAAAGAAATGAACATTGTGATGACACTGCGGGGTTTATGTATTAATGAGAAAACAAGCAAATGAATCAGCAAGTGTTTATATAGTCCTGTGCATGAGGGCGATCACAGAGCCAGGATCCAAATGGCACGGTGTAGGATTCCCACATGCAGTAACAGGCAGCCAGATGACAGCAGAACACAACCTTTATTTTCATCGAACTGGGCCGTGTCCCTGGGGTATACAAGTATACAATTGCAGACACTAAAGTAAGGTTTGTCATCGATTCAGATGAATCTGAATAACACGTCAAGCTTTAAAGCTATATATATATATATATATATATATATATATATTTATATATAAAACAAAAATAGGAAAGGGATGACAGTCCATGGTGAGTAGGCTTTGCCATACTTTGCATGTAGAGGTCTTTGCTAAAGGGCCCCAGGAGTAGCTAAATAGTGACAAGTCCTGCCTAACACATGCAGGCCTGATCTCTCCACTCCCTGGTTGCATTTAATTAGTGCTTTTTTTAAATACACGTCTATACAAACTCTTGAATATGTGATGAGCGATGATAATGCAGTGCCATCTAGGTGGAAGTCTATCTGTAATACTTACGTGGTAATTCAATTAGCTGCAGTAATTTACCAAGGCTAATTGATCCCCCAGGGGCTATTAGCCCCGAAGCCGGCAGTTACCGTGGGTTATTCTTCACCTGAGGCAGGTGAAAAAGGATCCCCGATAATGACCCTGTTTTCGCGATCGTGGCATCGAAAACACAGATTCGCGACCCATCATGGATTCTATGGGGGGTAATTCAATTCAACGTAAATTGAATAGCTCCCAGAGCTATTCAATTCAGTGCGCTGTTATGTCAGAGAATGCTGGTTCTCGCGACTTAACAAGGGTGTTAAGGTGCGAGAACCGGCATTCTCTTACTAAAGTGCCAGGCGCGCGGCTGTTAGCACCGTTCTAAGCAGTAAAACATATGCGCGCCTGTCACTTTTGTCGGCTTTCTTCTCGCATTCCCAGGGGGGTGTGAGAAGAAATCCTTTGCCCGCCCAAACAGCGCGGTGAATTGAATAGCTTCGGGAGCTCCCTCCCGCGGCTATTCAACATCGCACTGAATTGAATTCCCCCTATGTGTATTCGCCCGTAAAGGGATAATTTTCAGGTGAATAAAACTGAATTGCCCGAAGGTAAACAAATTCGGTAAGTCACGTTTTATTCGCCCGAAAAATTATCGAGGCTGATTGAATATAACTAAACACAGATTCTGTTGAATAAAACATTTTTTTTAGGTAGAAATTTTGCATTTCAAAGTCTAGTAGGCAAAGTAAATGTTTAGACTTATTTAAGAAATGAATGCAAACGGTACAGTAAGTGCAAGCATAGTCATTTTTGACAAATATCTTCACCACTTCTATCCCATTTACAAATAATATCTACCTTAACTTGCCATTTCCACTACTTCTATTTAAATTGACCATAATTTGCAACATTCTAGTGACTGTTTCGCAACTTTTCGGCAAATATTTAAATTGATAAATTTGCAAAATCTACTTCAGCGCTTGAAGACATTGATAATATCTGCAATTTACCATTACTAATAAGTAAGTTTACAAAATGATTGCTGCGTTTTTACACAGGCTTATTAAATGTCCCTATTGGTCCTGTGTTTTGCCTCCATCTGCCTCTTGCTCATAATCCATAACTACACAGTTCAAGTTTACATAGAGATTTAATTTTGGAAACAGATTACATGTTGGATGCAGCCTAAAAGACAGTCATTTGTATTGTTACACTACACTATAACAGTCTTGTCTCGTGTCAGTTCCTTGTACTCTGTGATATGTATACAGTACCCTGATATAGGCTATTTGCTCTCAGTACACAGTTCTATCAAGAAAATACTGGCACATCATGAAACTCCTATTTACATGGCAACAATAAGCTCCTAATATTTCCTTTAAAAAAGGAAAAAATATTTTTCCACCTCCTCCCCTTACTAACACTCCCTCTATCTCTCCCCTCCTCTACATCCCCATCTTTCTTCTCCTCTTTTTTTTCTCCCCCATCTTCCTCTGTTTTATTTCATGAAGTGCCTTATACTGCCTAAAGATATATTTCATATTGTTCCCTGTTGACTAGAGGCTTGCCCTCGTGCTGTGCGCAGTTCACTTTCTATACTGTACCTTTTTGCTTTATGTACATTTTGATAAAAAACATAATAAAAAACTTTGTTTAAAAAAAAAAAAAAGGAAAAATGTTTAGAAATAGTCTATAAACTGACCTATTAGATTTTGTGTACACAGTAGATCCATGGGGGTGCAGTGCGTGACCAAGCGCCTTTTTATTTATTTTTCCACTAAAATCTTGAATGTTATGTTGGAATTATAGCTATGGGGGGGTATGCAAAATCACTTTTCTATATGATAAACCTAAAGGAAAGTCAGATATTTATGCAATTGTACCATATTGAAATCGTGTCACTCTCAGATGCTGACAGGTATATGCTGGGCTATTTTTCTGGAAAAACAGATTCTGGAACTGTGGGTGGAGCTATAGAAAAACAATTTTATATATGTATGTATATATATATATATATTAGGGATGTGCAGGCTCGGATAGGTTCGAGTTTGCACGTGGAGTTCGGATTTTTCCCTCCAAAAAAACGGAACTCAGAACGAGGCAAAACGTCATCTTACATGGACGAACATCATCATTCCTGGTCTTTTGTCCAGGAATGATGATGTTCGTCCATGTAAGATGACGTTTTGCCTCGTTCTGAGTTCCGTTTTTTTGGAGGGAAAAATCCGAACTCCACGTGCAAACTCGAACCTATCCGAGCCTGCACATCCCTAATATATATATATATATATATATATATATATATATATATATATATATATATATAGTATTTAGAAAAGAAGGCACTCAAAAGGGACTTTAAAATAAAACTTATCTGATGGAAAACACATTTTGGCCCAGGACATTACATCATAGTTAATGAGAGGTTCAGGCACAGAGTTCCTGCATGTTCCTGCTAAAAATAGCGCTGGGTATATGGAAGAACCACACTTAAAGCATTCCTATACAATTTATCAAATTATTAGATTTATGTAAACCTTCTGTGACAACACCTGCTTGAAACAATGGCAATACAACACCATTGTTTTATGGTCTTTCCAGATAAGACCTTCTCCAAATTATGTGCCCCACCTCTATCTGAACCAGTCCTCTTCCATACTACAGTATATACTGATGTATATTAAATTATTAGTTATTTTTTACAGTATGGGTGGGAAGGAGAAACCTCTGATTGCAACTCATGGCTGCCTCCTGTGTGTAAACTTCAGGTCCACCACTAAGGGGTCAATTCAATTAGGAGCGAGTTTGCCAAAGGGAGTTTGTATAATGAAACTTGTATATACAGTGCTTGAATGCGCACAAGTGAGAAATGCGAGATTCAATTACAAATGACAATTTGTGGGACTTGCAGCGAAGTTTCAAGACTTTTCCACAAAAAGCAACCTGGGAAAAGAGAATGAAAATGGAGAAAAACCATCCTGGCCCCAACAAAGTGACAACTTACTGTAGAAGGCTGTTAGTGGCCATAAGGTAAGTAGGGAAGTTCTTAAAAGATGTCAAATGGCTGATTTTTGTTTTTATTATCAATGTTGTAAACATTATAGTAAACAAGTGTGTTTTTCATCAAATTAAAGTCTTTCCAGCATTTTGGTCTGTAAAGTGATTTTTCAGTGTTTTAATACCATTTTGTAAAAATGTGGAAAAAACGCTTTGTAACTCCCCTCTGCAAGTTCAAAAAATCACTCTCCCAGAAATACAGTATAACACCTCTACATGCTTGACCCACACCATTTAACATACTGTATTATTGAGATTGGAGAAATTCACCTGAAAATTGACCTGTCTTTATTGACCAAATTATGCAATTTAAATCCCTCCAAGTGCGTGGTTATTCATTGGTTGTGGCGGGGAAGTGGGGGGTGGTGGTATCTAGAGGTTCTGCCCTGCGTCCTGACATTTTTACCTTAAGATAAAGATTTTTCCTACCTTTTAACCTGATCAGGGGGTGTGTAAAAGAGTGATATTTTTTTTTAAAAAGCAACGCTAGTTTGGAATTTAATTTAATTTGCGGTGGGAGTTTGCCATGAGAACAGCTCACAGGACCCAACTCGCACCTAATTGATTTGACCCCTAAATGTCTACTTCAAAATAGACAATGTTTTCACAATTATTTTCCTGCACATAAACATTTAGAATTTGATATAATTTTAAATGTGCTGCATATTGTTTGTGTATCATACAGGTGTAATGCTGTGTTATTTTGTCTAATAATGTGCTGTCATGTTGTATATGTATTGCCTATTAAGTAGCAGTTGGAGGACTCACTCAGTGCTGGCTCTGCACACTCCTTGTACTGCTCTGGGGTACAAAACGGGGCATCACCTGGAAACAGACAGACATCATACATGAGAAACATGTAATAGCACAATCAACTAGATTTCTCAAAAGCAATGTTACAACTGAAATGACATATAAAAGTTGGTAGTGCGGGATGTAGTTAATAAACCTACCAGACCGGCGCCGGAATTCAGACATCAGTGGAGATGCTGACGCCGGAATACCGACAGCTGGCATCCCGATTGTAAGTATAGCAGGCCAGGTTAGCTGTTAACAGCGGAGGGGGGAGGTTTAGGATTAGGCACCACGGGGAGGTTAGGGTTAGGTTTCGGGAGGGGGGAGGTTAGCGTTAGGCTACCCCTGGGGTGGTTTAGTGTTAGGCACCACCAGGGGGGGTTAGGGTTAGGAACTAAGGGTGGAGGGTTAGGTTTAGGCACTAACGGGGGGGGGGGGTTAAGGTTATGGTGCGGGGTAGGGAGGGTTAGGATGCTAGAAAGGAGGGTTATGGATTGAAGGGGGGAGGGTTAACATACTTTCCTAACTGCTGTTGGAATTATGAGCATAGGGATGCCGCTGTCGGTCTTTTGCCAGCCGGCATGGCGACTGCCGGTCTCCCATAGCCAACCTGGTAGTGCAGATGGACACCCTCCCAGAGTGGGTGCTTCTCTTACAACACCAGCCAAAAACCAGTTGGGGCAGGGGGTGGAAGTGTCTGAACGGGAAGACCAATCACAAGCTGCAGTCAAGAGACTGCTGCTTACGATTGGTTCCAAAGCTTACAGATTCCCATTTTAAGTTGGCAAGCTAAATTGATTTGCTAGTTGTTTAGTAAGAGCTGGTAGAGACCAGGGGCGGGATGTACTAAAGGCGAAAATGCGGTAAAACCCCTGAAAATGCAGTTTTTGGGGGTTTTACCGCATTCCCCAAATGTACTAAGCACCGGAATGCCGTCAGGTGGTATTACCCAATAGAAGCCTATGGGCTTCTTATCGGGACGCTCCCCTTGGGATCCCTCCCATCACCCCCCACGGCCTGCGGCCTTCTGCGCATGCGCAGAAGGACGCCAGAGGGACTTCTGGTTGTTAAACCTAGAAGTCCCTCTGTCCAGAGCCATCGCAAAGGACAGCTCTTATCGGGAGAGTTGTCCTTTGCGATATTCTTGGTACATACCGTGGTAACGAACCTAGGTATGTACCCGAAGACAGGGGGGATGTACCGCATCACAGATGCGATGCTTAGTACATCCCACCCCTGGGGAGAAGCAAACTCTACATTGCATCCCTCTAGCTCTGGCTAGTTAGGATCAGGAATACAGGATGGGATTTGCAGTCCCGTACTACCATATCTATAACATTCTTTTACTTATACATTTACTGTACATTCCTAGTCATCAAAAGAAGAGCACTTCAACTGCTGCCAATGCATTATGAAATCATGATTTATGTCACTGTTTACATTAAGGCAATTGATGTGAAACTAGCCAAAGTCTGGAAAGGCATGCACATTCCACATCTGCTGTAGAACCAGTGTTTGGCTAGGCCTGGTCTCTGTAAAGGTGTAGGAAGGAATTGGTTAAGAGTAATGTATAAAGACTGTATGAAAAGACTGCACCTCTATCCCATCACAAATCAAAGTGATGAAAAGTACAGTAATGGATCAAAGTGATATCATGCCACATTTCTTTTTCTTACAGATGAAAAAGTAAAAGTTGTTATGATGAAGATCAGGCAGTTTATTGATAAAGTGAATGTCCGATGCGGCACCAATCTGCCCACGTCTCACCTGGCATGTGCACCATTTTGCAGTTGCAGTTCTCCACAATGTATCTGGTTTCACAGTCGATCCTACAAGCTGAAATACTGTATACTGGGAAAAAGTCCGAGCCCAGTTCGGAGATACGACAAATACCCCATGGAGAGGGGAGGTAGGACAGCTGAGAGCAGATGGGAAAACCAGGATGGAAGGGAGAGAGTGTAACGGGGGGTGGTGAGTGGGGAAATGAGAATGAAAGAGAAAAAACAAGAGAGAGAGAATATCACATACAGTGTGGAGACCATAATGATATTTGCCTTATATCAAGAAACAATGTCAGTGATTGGTGCTAGCTTAATACCAGTTTCTGTAGTGTATATGTAAAGTTCACTGTATAAATCCCCAGGTGTCAGCAGTGGTATAAGTTTTATGGATCTCACCACAGGAGCAAAAATAATGACAGCTTGAAATATGAGTTTTTTCATTCAATTCCAACCAGGGTCGTATCTGTGTGGAATCTGTATGTTCTATCTGTGTTTGTGTTCATTTCCACTGGGTTCTCTGGTTTCCTCACATGCTCCAACGGCATACTGTTAGGTTAATTGGCTTCTGACAAAATGAACTCTTGTGTTTGTGTATGCGTGTGATAGGCAGTATAGAGTGTAAGCTCTGGCAAGGACTGATTAGACCAATTAAATATTCTCTGTAAAATGCTGCAGAATATGTAGGTACTATATATAGAACTGCTAAATAAATACCCACCTGTGCTACTGATAAGAGATTCAGATAATACCGTGTGCAGTGTGATTAGGCCTGAACACAGCTTAGAGAACCAGTAGTTCAGGTTGAGTACATACAGAGGGTGCACTTGCATCTGTGGTTTATGCAGCATAAGGTGAACAGTACATCAGTGTAATTTGGAATAGGTGTCTTTGGTCCCTATGGAAAAGTATACATGATTTTCATAGTATGTACTAAGCTCTGGAAAGTGATAGCTGTTTTTGAAAAATGACAGTTAGGAGCTGATTGGTTGATCGGTTATCACTCTCCACTTTATCACTTTCCAGAGCTTAGTACATCTGCCCCAGTGGATGTTTGGATAAACCAGGAGAGTAAGAAAATACAACTTTCACTAGGATTATATGTACTACAGAGGGATGAGTAATCCCAAGTCTAAGTGATGCTAAACCTGCATTCACCATGAGCTACAACACACTGCAGTATGGATAGACAACAAGCGCCATGTGAGCAAGGCCCTACCCAATCACATGACAGCCCCAACTGGTGGCGCCCAAACAGTATTCTGTAGTCACTTGTCTGTGCAATATATTTAAGCCTGGGAATGACTATACATACTTGCCACATGGACCAATTCATGCAGGATATATTGTTATCTGGCCCTTTTCATACTTATTCTCTTATGAAGTAACGTGGATGGAAAACCAAAGTATTACTAAAGTGTCCCAAGTATCCAGGTGTGATATGTGTGTGCCTGAAGGTATAGAATTTGTTTTTCTTTTAAGGCACTCATATTGCAGTTCTACCTATCACAATAATTATACACAGACATGGCATAAAAATTAATTATCTAAAAACATGGGCAAACTTTATAATGATCTGAATATGTAGTTATCTTTGGATAACAACCCCTATACATTTAAATACAGAATAACCCTGCTTTCAGCATCAGGAGTATAAAAATAATATACAATAAATTAGTTTTATGGTATGCTAATTATGTACTGCGTGTATACACTAGTACACGTATGTATTTTTAATATCAATTTATTATGTCTGTATCACATCAAGCCAGACAATGCAGTTCAGTATTGTTTTTTTATAGCAGTCTGATATATAGAAGAGCATCTGTATGAGACACTGTGCACAGTCCCCAGCCAATGCCTCCTGTTTTCTCCATCTTTGAATATTTCATTAAGATGACAGCACATTGCCTCTTATTATAGTTTACTTTGACAGAAATAACTCCATAGCCTACGTTCACATAATGAAACATGTGCACTTAACCCTTTCATGACCAGGGATATGTCACACCTTGATGACTAGTCTACATTTTACGTCTCTATTAGGCATCTCCTATGCACTAGCATTGCACTTGTATGTGTCTGTTATTAGTGTTTTTGAGGTCACTGCAGGTAATTTAGGCTTACCAATGACCTAGTACTGTTGTGCAAGTGAGGAGGCTCATTTCCAGAAACTGACTTTGATGAAGTACAATACTATTCATCCCAGATCTGCCAATTTGTGCAACAGAGATATTAAGCCCGCTCATGGCTTGATATCTGGGCCACAATAATTCATGCATCCAGCATTAAATAAGCCTCCAGCCAGAGCATAAATAAATACATTAGCTGTACTCGCCTTTCTGTATCTGTGTATGTAGCTTCTCAATGATTTAAATTAGTTACCGTGTTCCTCCTGCTGAAGGTATATAACGAACATAATCAGCTCTGCACTCTGATGGGCACGCAATCCACCCATAGCAACAGAATGAGACTACAAACCCAATATACACAAAGGGCAGACTCCACGTGAAACCCTCATTACATCCAATGTCCTTCTGCAAAGTATCTTCAACCTCAAATTACACTTATTGCCATGCGGAGATGTTTCTGGCTCTTGCGGCCAAGTAACTTCCTACATTCCCTTCCATAATCTGTGCTTGGACCTCCTCCCTCTTCCTACTGTGCTCTGCCTGTTCTCTCTCAGCTCCAGAGAAAGATAAATTATAGATTTTTTCAGTCTGTAGCAGCTTTAGAGAGGTCATTTGATTCTTGACAGTATGTTTAATGTATAACTTGCATAGGAGCTCATTCAACCTTGTTTAGATGAATTATTACAGGGTATTGTCATTAACCATGTTCTAAAATGTTTCCATTCCTTGAATATGAGTATTCATCTTCTATTTTTCAGTGTGATGAACTACAGTATATGCTTAGTATTATCCATATAGCTCTACATGTTTCAAATGTATAGGCTGGACACTGGTGGTTAATTTAGGGGAGAATATATTTTTATTACATTTATTTCAACTTTTCTGCTCTACATTGATAGCTTGTAAAATAATACTTCAGTTGGTGCGGGGTTAATGTGTAAAGAATAGATAATATTATTGTTCTTGACAGACGGACTGCAGGTCCCAGCAAGCCAACCCAAGCATGCTGGCACTTGTGGAAGTTTCAGCATGTCCAGATATTAAGGACCCGCTGGCACCTGTAGTCTGCCTATAAAGAAAACATTAAAATCACCACAGTACACACACACCAGCTGTGGTAGTATTTTATTTACAAAAAAATAAAAAACACAAATTACATACTTCCCAAACCCTTGGATGGCCTGCTCTTCATTCCAAATTGGCAGCCAATGTTCTTCAGAAAATAGCAAGCCTCATGAACATGCACTGTACAGTGCCTAACCCGAACTGAAAGGTTACTAGTGGACACTGTCATAGGAATGAATAGGGAAGTGCAGATTGGCTGAGAGTGTGGGAGCGCTGCTCTAAGCCAATCAGCGCTTCCCCCAGTAAATCCTATGACAGTGTCCCCGAGTGACTTGTCAGTTCGTGTTTGCACTGTACAATGTACAGTACGTGCCCGTGGGGCTTGTGTGTTCGGTTTGTAATTTTCCGAAGGTCATTCGTGCAGATACTAATTATGACATTGTGGCTGCCGGTATAAAATCAATGGGTGGCATACCGCATACATGATCCTATGCATTGGTTGAATGGATACTGTACTTGCATAAAGTAGTATATCTGGCTTCTGCGGCTGCCTGCAACTACAGTCACCTTGCTTAGGACTCAGAATCAGCCCCATAATGTTAGCCTTTAGAAACATCTGACCACATTGATATAATAGACTTGCGTTAGATTCGATTTTAGAAATATTTCCCCCTGTTGTAACTTGTAACAAGAACAATGAGACTGTCACAGATCAATGACATAACAACAATGCTATCAGTCAATCTAGTTACGTTTTATAAACTACTAGCTGGAGTACCCAGCATTGCCCGGGATTTTAAGAATGTTTGTTTACACATCATCTTCCAACCTCTCCTTAGGCAGGCCTCATGAAAAGTGTGACAAACTTCCCCATCAACAGTCCTAAGATCTTTGAAGGAAGTAGGACCTGTAACGGTGTAAAGCAAACTTCGGAGATAGAAGCATTCAAAATTTGTAGGATGTACAGTGTAAACACGGCCAAGAGCTTCTGTTGCTCTGATACTAGGATGACCATATACAGCGACTCCTTGCATTCTGCGCAGAAAAACTTTTGGAGAAGCATTCCATGTGTAATATTTTGGCAGCTCACAGTACAGCAGGGTCCTTACAAAGTCATCATTTTGACACAGTTGGAAGAAAGAAGTGAATGTTGTTCAATAATTTGGTATAGTCAGAGAGCTGAGAATGCTGGCAAAGCCTGCTAAAGCTCTCTTCGATAATAAACATTAAGATCATGACAAAACATGACGACACAAAATGCTTGCTCCGAATCTCTACCCATATGCCATGAGGCCCCACAATGAGTGTACAGGAAAAATTGTGTTTTTTAATTAATTAAAAATTAACAGTAATTAATTTCCATTTAAATTTTCTTTAGTTGTCTAAATACGCTCATATGTAAAATGTCACGATCTTCACTTGTAAACTGTGGATTTGTATAGAAAGACAAATGTACAAGTTTTCGCTTTGATATAGTAGAGAAGATAGAAAAGAAAAAATAGTAGATAAGCTAAATCCTTTTGTAATTCCGTACCTCACCTGTAGAGGGCGATTACTATGCAACAATTGTGGTTTTTCATTAATTAAAAATTAACAGTAATTAATTTTTATTACACATTTTTTTAGTTGCCTCCGCCATGTTTTAATATGCTCATACGTACAATTTCACGATCATGGCTTGTAAACTGTGGATTTGTATAGAAGGACAAATTTTCGCTTTTATATAGTAGATAATGGAATCTCCAGCCAGGAGGTCCACTGCTATTGGTGAGTTTCCTGTCACATTCAGATGGTTGTGAGAGGGGTCTCTTAATGTAGCGGGAAATTGTATGGCAGTGGGTTTGCACTTATATCTTAGGAATTTGCAGTATTTTCTGTCTGCATATCAGATACAACGGACCAACAAAGTTCTGTTTCATTGGGAAGATTGTATGTCCAAGGCATACTTGCCTACAATCCCACAACGGCCGGGAGGCTCCCGAAAAAAAATCGCTCCAGGCTGCCCGGAAGAGTGGACAAGCCTCTCGGCCATCGCGCCACCTGCCCAAACCTCCTCCTGCCCAACTCCCCACAGGAGTCCACCTTTCCCCTCACAGCCACCCCCTTATACAATAAAAGTGGTGGACCAGGGGGAGCAGATGACACGATTCGCTCTGAATTGCATCATCGTGGCCCCGCTCTCTGCTGCACAATAACGGTAATCTCGTCATTGTTTTGTGGGAGTGGGGGTATGATAACACAATTGTACAGTCATGACCCCTGCTCTGCCCCCAAACACGCATCACACCCCTAGCCACGAGTCCACTGTGCCAACCTAGCTGTCTCCTCCAGGAGGAGGCAACCAGATTGTCGGCAAGTATCGTCCAAGGTCATGTTTGAGGCATATTTCAGCAGCCTATTATCCCAGTCCATCCGTTTCTCTGCCTGCTGCTCCACCCTGTCCCTTCTTTACTGTATGTACTTAAGCTTCCAGGAGCAGGGCGGTTCCCTGTCTAAGGTCTGTTTTGTCATGCTGCAGTGGAAGCCGTTGGCGGGGTGGTACGCTCCCCGGTTCCCCCTGCGCATGCATGTAGGAGATGGGACAGACTTTACCAGATTATTATATGAATTTTAAACTGTTATAGCAAGTAGTACACAGAAAATATTTTAAAATATTCTGTTCAGCCCAATCCCATTGTAAGATATTATTGTACACCAGTGTTTTCCAACCTCGGTCCTCTAGGCATACTAACAGTCCAGGGTTTAGTGATACTCATGCTTGAGCACAGATTACATAAAAATAACTGAGGTACTAATTAAGACACCTGTGCTCAAGAATGGCTATCCTTAAAACCTGGATTGTTCGTATGCCTTGAGGAAAGTGGTTCGGAAATTCTGTTGTGCACTGTATAAACCACACACTTTGTGACCCAATTATCGGTGAGGCTTATTGTAGAAGATTTGTTTGTTTGTTCTGAAATCAAATCTTTTGAAAACCTCCTCCTACAATCCAGGGGCTCCGCTGATGTATTATATTAAGCTTAAGGTCAACATATTTATATATATTAAATTACTAGGGGGAAGTGAAAGCCCAATTCTGACCTTTCAATTTCACAATGCATTGAATAAGCTAGTTAGCATGTGCATATCCCCCCCGATTCAATGTGTCAGTTGCCAAGGCACCTGAATAGCAATATTTTGTTTAAGTAATTTAAAGACCTGATTAAGACATTGAAATATATATTCTATTTAATAAACTTTTCATATTATTTATTATTATCGGACAAACTAGTTTCAGCACATAATAGAAATATAGTAGTGAAGCACCCATGGGCGCTATATATGTATCACAACAAAGAATAAAATGTAATATTGTACATGTCTTGCAGACAATAATGTTTCCAAGATTCCAAGGTACATGTAAAAAGATAAATAGAAAAAAGGCACAATGGTGCAATAATGCTTTGGTAATACAGTATATGGTAAATTTAATTAGCTGAGAAGCCACAAATAACATATAGTATAGAAATGTCGATAAGATATGCTCCAATCATGAGCATATCAGGTACCAGGTTCGCTCCCCAGTTATGCCAACCTCTTCCTGGCAAAATGGGAAGAGGACAACATCTGGTGTAAACACCCATGGGAGGCGAACCTGGTATCATGTCATCGCTATATTGACGATGTCCTTTTCTTCTGAAGAGGGCCAGAATAATCTTTAAATGATTTCTGCTCTTAAATAAACACCAATGCACTCAATATTCATTTTTCTTTTAATATCAGCAAGAAAGAAATCAACTTCCTCGATATAACCATCTATATAGAAAAAAACAAACTTCAAACAAAATGCTTAATAAAATAAAACCAACATATAACAATAGTTATATTGAAAAGGGAAGCGAGCATCTCAATAGATGGTTAGCAGGCATCCCAGAAGACAGATCCCCAGCATTAGAAGGAACTTCAGCTATCAGAACAGTTGCAATCAACAACTTCAAACCATGGGGAACAACTTTCTTGCCTGAGGCTATCACAAAGATAAAATTGAAATTTTAAAAACAGAAATTTTAAATACAGACAGAAATCTCCTTTTAATTCAAAAACCAATAAACCTGGTAACAATAAAGAATGGGCCTTCATTACACAATATGGTAGCCATCATACTCTTCTGGAGAAGGTTTTTAAATGGCACTGGCACATTTTAAAGTAAGATCAGATATTATCTTCGGTTTTACCCTCTGAACCTTATTTATCGTCGAGCTAACAACTTAAAAAACAAGCTAGTTCACAGTGCTTTGGAACCTAATAACAACCCATTAAGAACTAAAGATTTCCACCGGTGTGGCAGTTATGCTATAGGTAAAACTGTAAAATGTGAAACATCAAAGATCAAAGATTTCAATAACAAAGTCAACAAATATCAGATAAAAGATTTTATCACATGCCACAGCCCCTATGTTGTTTATCTCATTGAGTGCTCCTCTGGACTACACTATGTTGTGCGTACCACAAAATCTTTGAAAACGAGGATTGAGAAATATAAAAAAAAGATAAACACACTATCTGTCAGATCATTTTATGAAGAAACATAATTGCTCAACAGATCGTATAAAGAAGTTTATGGGAATCCAAAATATAAAATTAACGTGGAAGAACAGAGACAAAGAATCTCTTCTTGGCCTAAAACAAAGACTTCGAACTGAAATGGTAAAAAAAAAGTAACAGACCCCATTCAGCACAATAAATTTAAACAGAGTTTCAATACCAATACAATTATATTGATGAGTTAGTTAATTTCCAGGGATATAACCCCTTGACTATTACCTTCATTCACAGTCATAGACCCCTTTCTGACCTCTTTGCTAACAGCACCATAATACTCTATACACTTAGTAGCATATTGTATTGGTATTGAAATTCGGTTTAAATTTATTGTGCTGAATGGGTTCTGTTACTTTTAACATTCTTGGATAAGTGATAGTTACATTGTATTCCCTTGTTGTATAGTTATGCCTTTGAAACTAGATACATACCATTTCTCTTTAGATTTATACTGTGACACTGGTAGTGTAGCGGTAAAGATGAGGTCTAGGAATGATTATACATTACTAAGTCGAGGGTTCATGTCCTGATGAGGACACATTTAATAAAAACTATATGTATTTATATTTTTTATTATTTATTACATTCTATACATGCATTTCTGTTGAATATTTTATTTTGGTAAACTCAAAATGCCATGTAAAATCTTTTTGAAGTTATATATATAGTATATGAGATTATCTCTCTGAGTATTGAAATTAAGAATGTATTTGTATGTGAACTTGCAAAAGACCATGAATTAGGTTGCAAGCCAAGAAGGCAGGTGTCATTAATATGGCAATTAGGACAATGATCCTTTTGTATTGAAGCAGGTATATAATAGCTGTATGCCCATGAATGGATACCCTTTGATAAAGCTTCTGGGCGGAGTGAAATGCGTCAGTTTACATGGTTCATTTAAGATTATCTTACCAACGTCGACTCTTTGAAAAAACACGATAAATACCCTGGAGACAACAATTACAACTGAAAAATTGGCTTTTCTACCCCAAGTGACCATCTCCTTGGCGTGCAGAGGTACAGTAAAATGCTAACATCTAGCCCGGATTCCTATGGTGCCGCTGAACCAGGATCCACCGCACAGGCACTCTGCAGTATAAGTCGGGGAGATCTCCTGCTTCATTATTGGGAGAGACTGTGAGTATCCATTTGGTTGGAATAACTCCTCTTTGGGATAATTATAAGAAGCACAGTCAGCGGAGTGTTTTAATTATAAAAAAATCCCTGCTAAATATTTGGAGATAAGAGGTCGCTGCACAGACAGGTGCTACTTAAGCACACAAACACTTTATGAATGGGTATATTCACAGAGAGTTTGATATTATTGCCAATTCAATATTTCACCAGCTAAATATCCTAAAGGATTAAATACAGCAAGGATTGCTACAATGCTTGTGGAATTTTTCCATTCCAGGATCTAGTATATCAAGTGGATTTTTCTGTGTCGACACATATTAATAGCTTTGACCACATAGGTGTTGTCAATTATACTGTTATATATTGTTAATTTCATTGTTAATTCTATATATATGTCATAGTGTTTTATTTATTTGTCTGATATAACCTCATGGCATTCTGAGGTTATTTTCTGCCATTACAAGGATTGATAAGCGCAACCAAATTTCTGCTTTTTAATTAAATTTACCATATATTACCAAAGCATTATTGCATCATTGAACCTTTTTTCTATTTATCTTTTTACATGTACCTTGGAATCTTGGAAACATTATTGTCTGCGAGATGTGTACAGTATTACCTTTTATTCTTTGTTGTTGTGATACATATATAGCACCCACGGGTGCCTCACTACTATATTTCTATTATCTCTCAATCTTGTGTCACGGGTATACCCCAAGTGGTGCACTTTTAGGCTGCCTTATTTACGCACCTAGTTTCAGGCAACTCAATACTTACCTAGTGTCAACACATCCCTGCCTCATAATGTATATTCTTATACTTACATTTGTTCTATGCTTGTTTCATAGAGATAGGCAGTGCAGTGTGAGATGACTGCCCAGGGATTTAAAATACAGATATGTTTGGACTATGTTTCATTAGTCCAATTCTAGAGCTGTTTATTATTAAGCAGTGCTGCAGGATAATGCTACTCTGGGCAGAGGTAGGCAGGGCTGAGTGGAAGATAAGCAGCTGTTCCACATGCGATACAATTTTGGGTGGGCCTACATGCAGATGCACAGTTCATAGCTGTAGCTGCTTTCCTTTTCACCTGCTGCAACCTTGAATTGTGTGCCCACTATTATTGGGTAAGCTATCCTACCCAGTAAATGAATCCCAGCACACTGAATTGTGGAATGTTGGCCATTCACCAATCATAATGTTATGAGTTTCCTGTTAAATCTCTGTCTGCAGCCCTGCAGTTGGCAGGCGCTAGGACCTAGCAGTTCTGTCACCGGAGGTCTGACCTCTGACATATGTATGTGTGGCTACAACACGCATCTTTCTCCTGTGGCGACCTATGTGTTTGGACATGCCCCTGAGCTACTCATCTATATGGAGGCATACAAAGCCCACACAGAGATCCCCATTACCGGTATCACCACTGCTCAGTATAGGGTGCATCCAGATATAAACCTACAGGGTATATGTCACCATACCTCCCAGCCCACTACAACACCCAGCATACCCTACATACGCCAGGCTGTATTTGACACACCAACTGCAGCCTGTAGCTTTGTTTAACACTTTGCTCTTACTTTGCCTATTTCTACCTGGTTAATGAACCAATGACCTAGTTAAGCACACCCATTGTGCACCCATCACTCCAGCACTTCTGCCAAACTCCAAAAATTTCCCACCAAAGTTGAGGACTCTGTCTCAAAATCCCTGAACAGCCAAAGGCGTTCTACAGCATGTTATGAGACAACTTGAGATCTAATTTTGTCACCATTTTGTCATTTTTTTCTTATTTTGGAAATGTGGGGGGATGTCTGCTTTGTAAAGATACCAGTGATCTAGAAAATATTTAAATCAGCAGAGGTTGGCGGAGACTGCATTATAAAGCCCCCATGGATCTGGGGTCTCTACAGTAAAGCCGCCAGTGATCAGTGTACACGGGGTTTGCAGTTATAAAGCCATCAGAGTTATGGTGTAACCTATATTATAAAATTACCAGAGATTTTAGGGGTCTGGACTGTAACACGTTGAGAGATTTGGGACTTATACTTTATAGTGGCCTCCAGAACAGGGTTGTCGTTGTCTATTAGTCACTGGTATGCACTGTACAGTATTTTGACTTGTGGTCTCAAAATTATCTCTGTTTTGTATGGAGGTCACTACAAAGTGCTTTTTATTGTAAATTGTTTATTAAGATGTTCTCTGCAATGTATATTGCCATTAAGATGTATTCTGTATTTTATATCAGTCACTAGTCACTGTAATGTAATACTGCACAAGTAAAAGTGCTAATAATAATTAATTATGCAGATAGTTGCATAGGACTTATCATCGCTGTAGTCGTCCAAAATTGAAACCATATGACATGTAACTTAGAATCAGGTCCAAAGTATGCATCTAGGATATGCAAAATTCCAAGCTGTAATTAGCTCTCACATGGTGTTAAAATCAAGTCACCAAATTTGTCCATCATTTGTAGTGCCATTACATATTGTGTGCATAAAAAATATATATATATTTAGAGTTTTTGACACATTTGCATACAGTACATATGGAAAACCCTAATCTAAAATATTGCTATTTTGCCTTTCCTCTTCAACCAAGGGGTAAACATAACATAAGTAAGCTCAAGAAGTCACAACAAAGGGAAAACAGCTTCAGCTGTCGTTATTATTATCATCATGGATCCACTATACTGACCCTAGGAATTACCTAATGGCCACCAATCATTACACATTTTTCAATATCTCTGGGGGATGTGAAAGAGTCTGTGCACATATGTATGGAGCTGGGTGATTCTAGGTTTGATCTTATTTATTCAACTTAAAGCAACCAAGTAAAATCCCTCCTGTAAAAAAATGCAAACATCAAGGGTTGGCTTCCACAGGGAGATAGTTATATAAATTATACTGGGATCCTGATTACCTTCTAGAATTTTTTGGGGGACAGTCACTGATATTTAAATGTATGATACATTTTTAAGCTATTTCTAATATTAAGCAGAACCAGCAGAGCATTGTGATCACATACAAGTCTTTGTAGTATTTCACCCTCAGGATGTATATTGCCATTAAGATGTTTTCTGTATTGTATATCAGTCACTAGAATGCTCTCTGTATTGTGTAACTGCCCACCATGCTCACTGTATTGTATAGATTGCTAGAACGCTCTCCATATTGTATATTTTTCTCTAAAATAATCCCTGCAATGAAAACTAGTCACATGAGGCTGATAGGTGTAAAATTTTATTATAGAACTTTGAGAATACAATAATTCATTGGCTAGATCAAAGAGCACTAACATTATGTAAAACACACATGTCACACACATTCTCCATTCCTATAGATGCTGCCTAGTTTATCTACAAATCCATATATAAAAGTGTGATTGCTCGAAAGTCGATGTGTGAGGATGATGTCACATACTGTAAGGATTTTTTGTAATTAAAAGATATTTATTTCTATAAAAATCCGTATACAAAGTGCTTTTAGCTTATATCTGTTTTAGCATTGATCCAATTATGGATATTTGCACTGTACTACACAGGATAACACAGTAGGACAGCATTGGGCTTCCATGGCCTGAGATTTGCAGATAAGATTGTACATGACACCCAGAGGTTCAGTAGCTGGTAATCAAAGCGGACAAGTTTAATTAAGAAGCAATTCAATTAACAGAGTGATGACTCAGCCCAAGAAACAAGATTATGTACACATTAAAGAAAACTTTTTAGGGCATGAAAAGAACAGTTCAAATTATCACAGAAAGGGAGGTGACATTATAATTTATATACCATTTTATAGAGCTACTATGTGTGTATTGCAGATGTACAATGTTCTAACTTAGAAGGGATTGAATGGCTCCAACA
Organism: Taudactylus pleione; assembly: GCA_031769625.1. Classification (NCBI taxonomy): domain Eukaryota; kingdom Metazoa; phylum Chordata; class Amphibia; order Anura; family Myobatrachidae; genus Taudactylus; species Taudactylus pleione. Next base: position 2,685,146 of record JAUIMM010000017.1, on the reverse strand, counting down.
CGTTTGGTCTCGGAGCAGGAGACAGAGGGATTTTGCCCTATGCTACAGCATCAATACCTCTTAAACACAAACAATGATATACAGTATATATACTGTATATATTTATTTTTATAACGCACATATGCCTGAACTGTCCTTGATAAAACAATATCTTCTTGGCCTAAATAAATTCATAGCCAGCATTCTTGATACTCATTTTGAATTGATGTAGCCAACATTTATAAACTATATTATAAAGTACTAAAATAATCCCTTAATTAGCAAGTGTGTTAAATTAATTTAAATATTGTAAGACAGTGTATCCATTCAATTAGACACCGGAAATAGGGGCAACCAATTTGAACTCTGGCAGGGTAAATGCAGTAGTCTGCAAGATGCAGGCAGCCATGAAGTTTCATCAATTTAGCTAGATTTAAAGTGGCAATATTTAAAAAAAGCAAAACCAGGATGATTTTGCCTTTTAAATTATTGCCAATTTAGATGTAGTGGCTAAATTGCATAAATATTGTCATTGCTTGCATCTCGCAGGCTAATACATTTACCCCTAAATCTCATGTATTATATTGGTTGACTGTTCAAACAAACCAAGGGAAGAGTCAGAAAAGGCAGCATGGAGGGAATCAAGGCAGAGTTATTTCAATAACATTGAGCTCTGGTTCTGTTTCTGTTTATTGCTTGGGTCTATGACATAAAATCTCTGCTCTCTTCTAAGGATTATACTTTACTAATTGGATCAGTATAAACCTCCACTACATGTATTCTATAACTCTACATATGGAGTAGGTACAGGTAACAGTACTTGTCTACCTCTTGTACAGACAATGAGTTCACTTGTAATGTAGTACTTTTACTTATGTAGATAGTTGCATAGGACTTATCATCATTGTATTCGTCCAAAATTGAGACTACGTGACGGGCAACTCAGAATAAGGTCCAAAGTATGCATCTAGGATATGCAAACATTCCAAGCTGTAATTACCTCTCACATGATGGTGTTAAAATCAAGACACCAAATTTGGCCATCATTTGTAGTGCCATTACATATTGTGTGTGCAAAAGAAAAATATATATATATTTTGAGTTTTTGACACATTTGCAACCAGATCATCATACAGTACACATGGAAAATCTAATCTAAAATATTGCTATTTTGCCTTTCCTCTTCAACCGGGGCAAACAGAACATAAGTAAGCGCATGATGTCACAACAAAGGGAACACAGCTTCAGCAGTCGTAATTATTATCATCATGGATCCACTATACTGACCCTAGGAATGAACTAATGGCCACCAATCATTACCCATTTCTTAATATCTCTGGGGGTCTGAGCACATTTGTATGGAGCTGGGTGATTCTAGGTTTGATTTTCTTTGCCCACTCAACACAAAGCAACCAATTAAAACCCCTTCTGTAATAAAATGCAAACATCAAAGATTGGCTTCCACAGGGAGATAGTTATATAAATTATACTGTGATTCTGATTACCTTTAGAATTCTAGAATTATATGGGGACGATCACTGATATTTAAATTTATGATTCATTCTTAAGCTATTCCTAATATTAAGCAGGACCAGCTGAGCATTGTGATCATTTCACCCTTAGGAAAGCGTCACTACTCCTCACAATAGAAGTTAAACTCACCTTGAAGTGCCAGGTAGCACTGTATTTTGTATAAATAACCATTTCATTACCTATTCCTGGTTGTGTACTGTAAAATAATACATCCAATCTGTGCAATGTGAGAATCAAAAAGTCTTTTGTTACATCCCTGCGCTATAATCGCATCCTGCAATGCGATCATGGGCGCTTATTTAGCACCCAGGTTGCATTGCAAATGCGATTATTATTAAATATTCCCCGTCAGCGGTAAACGCAGGATTTTTACACACACACCAGATATATACTGTGTGTATGTATATATATATATATATATATATATACACACCTGCACACATATATACTGTGCGTGTGCATTATATATATGTAGGACGGAGTGCATTTCATATGCAAGGAGTTAATTAAACACCCGAGCCTATGGGTGTCGGCCTCTGGATAAGAAGGGGCTAGTTGTTTTGTGAGGTAGTGTTGTGGGGTGGGGTTAGGTTTGGTTAGCCTATAGGAATGGCAGGGGGTGGGTCAGTGCTATGTCAGAGTTGCTGCTTGGCAGCCATTTCATAGAAATTTCTCTGGTCGGCTGTTTCCCACCCGCCCTCCCTCCCTTATTCACTGAGTTGTTTGGTGACAGCTTTCCCTGTGGGGGGAAAAATGGTAGTAGTCGCCATCTGTCTTTGGAGCTTGAGGTGCTCTCCCTTCCAATACATGGCTTAGGCTGATTTTACCCTACTGGGGGTAAAATATATATATATATACTTATATATATATTAGGGATGAGCAGGCTCGCATCTGAAATCGAGGCAAAAAGTCATCATCCCGCTGTCGGATCTCGCGGGTTTTGGATTCTAGAAAAGGTCCCCGCGTCAGTGCCATTTTTCACTCCGGCTGTGGACAGTGAAGAGGGAGGATGGGAGTTGTGCTGCTGTTGTCCATAGGGGCTGTGTTCACTCCAAAGTCCATAGGGGCTGGCTGAGCTGTGTTGTGCAGTTTGTTGTCCATAAGGGCTTTGTCCACTCCAAAGTCCATAGGGGCTGGCTGGACTGTGTTATGCAGTGTCCCATAAAGGCTGTAGTCCTAAAGGGGTGCTGTAGTGTTGTCCAGGGGGTGATCTGTCCATCAGGGGTGCTCCCCCAAAGTGCAAAAAAAAATAATCTTTTTTTCTGTTTGTGTGCGCTGTAGCCGCACGTGCATCAACAAAGTAGCAGCGCCAAGCGTGCGTCTGTGTCATAAATCAAGGGCCGGCTGGCTCGTCTGTTGAAGAGTGGAGTAACCCCAAAGTGCTCCAAAAAAAATATATATTTTTTTTTTCTGTTTGTGACTTGTGTGAGCATTAGCCGCACGTGCATCAACAAAGTAGAAGCGCCAAGCGTGCGCCTGTGTCATAAGTCAAGGGCCGGCTGGTCTGTTGAAGGGCGGTGTAACCCCCAAAGTGCTCCCCAAAATTATAACATTTAAAAAGTGTTTATTTGTATGTGTTTGTGTGCACGTTAGCCGCACGTGCATCAACAAAGGATGAGGATGACACCTTGCCTCTGTAGAGCCAGTTTGTGCAGGGACAGATTAATTGCCAGCTTGTTTTGTGGGGGCCCAAATGAACCACACTCGTGTGGCAAACCCTGGTACTGAAATTATTGGTTTGTTAAAGTGTGCATGTCCTGTTTATACAACATAAGGGTGGGTGGGAGGGCCCAAGGACAATTCCATCTTGCACCTCTTTTTTTTTCTTTGCATTATGTACTGTTTGGGGCCTAGTTTTTCAAATTGCCATCCTGTCTGCCACTGCAGTCACTCCTAGATGTGCCACGTGTTTGTGCCGCCCACTCGTGTCGCTTAGCATAGTCATCCAGCTACCTCGGTGCAACCTTTTGGCCTAAAAATAAAATTGTGGGGTGTGAGGTGTTCAGAAAAGACTGGAAATGAGTGGAAATGAATGTTATTGAGGTTTAGCTGTTTTTAAGCTTTTTTCCAAAAAAAAAAACAGATCCAAAACACAAAACACGGAAGGGTGGTTTTGGCAAAACCAATCCAGATCCAAAACACGAATAAAGATCCAGATCCAAAACACGAAAAGTGGCCGGTGCACACCCCTTATATATTATATATATATATATGTATATATAGATATATATAATATATTTATATATATATTATAGAAATCACAGGGGCTCTGCACTCACCATAATAACTAATAATAATAATAAACATAATATGTTTAATATATATAATATAATGTTTATTATTATTATTAGTTATTATGGTGAGTGCAGAGCCCCTGTGATTTCTATTTAAACAATGTGGTCACATACCATGTTGCACCCCAACTCTAGGAATGGTGAGTGCCGTGGATTAGTGCTATTTGTTTATTTTGATTAATTTTTATAATTAATCATTTTTGTGATCACATTTTCTCATGCACCCCTTTAACTAGTTTAATTAACTTGTGTCAGCTGTTTTCCTAGGTGTTTTGCAACAGGTGTGCTTGGTAACTGTCTCACGTTTAAAAGCAAAGTTGCTGTGATCTTTAAACCTTGATAGCATACCCTGAGTTTAACACTAATGTGATGGCTATGTCCATGTTATAATTCTGAGCAATAGAGTAGGGACTTGCAGTAAGGTGGGGTCCCGTGACAATGGGCTGCAAGCTTAAATGTATTGATCAATTCATGAACTAAAACCCCACTGTTTATTATGTTTATTATTATTATTAGTTATTATGGTGAGTGCAGAGTCCCTGTGATTTCTATTTAAACAATGTGGTCACATACCATGTTGCACCCCAAATCTAGGAATGGTGAGTGACGTGGATTAGTGCTATTTATATATATATATATATATATATATATATATATATATATATATAACCATATGGAGCGTACCCACCAGACATGAAACCATAGAAAAAAGGTTATTGTCATTGACAATTTGTGATGGCTTTCCTATGAATAAATAACCTTTATTCTACGCTTTCAAGTCTGGTGAGTGTGCTCAATATGGTTCTATGTATTTGGAGCTGCCGTGCTCGTTCGAGGCTGCGACCCCAGCATTTTTTACATGAAAAACGTGAGTGTGGACCTTCTGTTACTATATATATATATATATATATATATATATATATTAGGGGTGAGCGGGTTCGGATTTCTGAAATCCGAGCCCCCCCGATCCGAGTCAGGCTCGACTTTTCCCGCCTGACTCGGATCTGAAATCGAGGCAAAACGTCATCATCCCGCCTTCCGAGTCTCGCGGGTTTTGGAACCTATATAAGGTACCCGCGTCGGCGCCATTTTCTCACTCGGCTGTGGACAGTGAAGAGTGAGGGTGGGAGTTAGGGCTGGCTGGGCTGTGTAGTCTAGTGTAGTGTAGTGCTGCTGTTGTCCACTACTTCAAAGTCCATAGGGGCTGGCTGTGTTGTGCTGTGCTGCTGTTGTTAATAGGGGCTGTGTCCACTACTTCAAAGTCCGTAGGGGCTGGCTGGACTGTGTTGTGCAGTCAGTTCTCCATAGGGGCTGTGTCCACTCCAAAGTCCTGTGCAGTGTCCCAGTCCTAAAGGGGTGCTGTAGTGTTGTCCAGGGGGTGCTCTGTCCATCAGGGGTGCTCCCCCCAAGTGCTAAAAAAAAAAATATTTTCTGTGTTTGTGAATTGTGTGCGCAGTAGCCGCACGTGCATCAACAAAGTAGTGCCAAGCGTGCGCCTGTGTCATAAGTAAAGGGCCGGCTGGCTTGACCGTTAAAGGGTGCTGTAACCCCCAAAGTACACTCCAGTCCAAACCGAAAAAAAAATTATTTTCTGTGTTTGTGAATTGTGTGCACAGTAGCCGCACGCGCATCAACAAAGTAGTGCCAAGCGTGCGCCTGTGTCATAAGTAAAGGGCCGGCTGGCTTGACCGTTAAAGGGTGCTGTAACCCCCAAAGTACACTCCAGTCCAAACAAACAAACAAAAAAATTCTGTGTTTGTGAATTGTGTGCGCACTAGCCGCACGTGCATCAACAAAGTAGTGCCAAGCGTGCGCCTGTGTCATAAGTAAAGGGCCGGCTGGCTTGACCGTTAAAGGGTGCTGTAACCCCCAAAGTACACTCCAGTCCAAACCAAAAAAAAAATTATTTTCTGTGTTTGTGAATTGTGTACGCAGTAGCCGCACGTGCATCAACAAAGTAGTGCCAAGCGTGTGCCTGTGTCATAAGTAAAGGGCCGGCTGGCTTGACCATTAAAGGGTGCTGTAACCCCCAAAGTACATTCCAGTCCAAACCAAAAAAAAATTTATTTTCTGTGTTTGTGAATTGTGTACGCAGTAGCCGCACGTGCATCAACAAAGTAGTGCCAAGCGTGTGCCTGTGTCATAAGTAAAGGGCCGGCTGGCTTGACTGTTAAAGGGTGCTGTAACCCCCAAAGTACACTCCAGTCCAAACCCCCAAAAAAAATTATTTTCTGTGTTTGTGAATTGTGTGCGCAGTAGCCGCACGTGCATCAACAAAGGAGCAGCGCCAAGCGTGCGCCTGTGTCCCATAAGTAAAGAGCCAGCTGGCTCATTTCTTAAAGGCTGGTGTAACCCACAAAGTGCACTACTCTCCAGCAAAAATAAATAAATATTTTCTGTGTTTAGCCGCACGTATATATCAAATCGATATAACATAAATGGAGGACCAAACTTTCTCCGATAAAAATAAAATAGAGAAAGATCAAGAACCAGTTCCTCCTAGTGCTGAAGCTGCTGCCACTAGTCATGACATAGACGATAACATGCCATCAACGTCGTCTGCCAAGGCCGATGCCCAATGTCATAATAGAGGGCACATACAATCCCAAATGACAAAGTTCAGGAAAATGACCTTGAAAAAAACATTTAAATCAGTTGAAGAGAAACGTAAACTTGCCAATATGCCATTTACGACACGGAGTGGCAAGGAACGGCTAAGGTCGATCCCTAGTATGTTCATGACTAGTGGTTCAGCTTCACATGACGATGGAAGCCCTCCTCCCACTAAAAAAATCAAAAGAGTTAAGCTGGCAAAAGCACAGCGAAGAACTGTGCTTTCTAAGAAGATATCACAAATCCCCAAGGAGAGTCCAAGTGTGGTGGTGGTTGCGATGCCTGACCTTCCCAGCACTGGACGGGAAGAGGTGGCTCTTTCCACCATTTGCACGCCCCCTGCAAGTGCTGAAAGGAGCACCCACAGTCCACTTGCTGATATGCAAATTGAAGATGTCACTGTTGAAGTACAACAGGATGAGGATACTGGTGTAGCTGGCTCTGAGGAGGAAGTTGGCGAGGAGGATTCTGATGGTGATGTGGTTTGTTTAAATCGGGCTCCGGGGGAGACAGTTGTTGTCCGTGGGATGAAAAAGCCCATCACGGTCATGCCTGGGCAGAAGACCAAACATTCCACCTCTTTGGTCTGGCAATATTTCTATCCAAATCCGGACAACAACTGTCTTGACATATGTACCTTATGTAAAGGTGGAATAAGTAGGGGTAGGGACGTTAACCACCTAGGAACATCCTCCCTTATACGGCACCTGCAGCGTGTTCATAATAAGTTACTGTCAAGTTCAGAAACTTTGGCTAAGACCGTAAGCAGTCCAGGGACACCTAAATCCCATTGTCCTGTTGTATCCAAGCGCCTGCAAACCACACCGTCAACTCCCTCCTCGTCAATTTCCTCCTTAGTCAGGATCGGAAGTAGTCCTGCAGGCCATGTCACTGGCATGACTGACTCTCCTATCCCGGATTCCTCCGGAGGATCCTGCATTGCTACGCCTCCTGCTGCCGCTGCTGCTGTTGCTGCTGCTGGGAGTCGTTCATCATCCCAGAGAGGAAGTAGGAACACCACTACTTTTACTAAACAATTGACCCTCCAACAGCCCTTAGCGAGGAGGATGAAGTACGACAGCAGTCATCCTGAAGCAAAACGTATAACTGAGGCCTTGACTGCTATGTTGGTGTTAGACGTGCGTCCGGTATCTGCCATTAGTGCAGTGGGATTTAGACAATTGCTGGAGTTAGTGTGTCCCCGGTTCCAAATCCCGTCTAGATTCCACTTCACTAGGCAGGTGATACCGAGACTGTACAGAAACGTCAGATAAAGTGTCCTCAGTGTCCTGAAAAATGCCGTTGTACCCAATGTCCACTTAACCACGGACATGTGGACAAGTGGAACAGGGCAGACTAAGGACTATATGACTGTGACAGCCCACTGGGTAGATGTATCACCTTACGCAGCAACAGCAGCAGCGTCACCAGTCGCAGCATCTCAGAAACGCCAGCTCGTTCCAAGGCAGGCTACGCTGTGTATCACCGGTTTCAGTAAGAGGCACACCGCCGACAACCTCTTAGAGAAACTGAGGGAAATCATTGCCCAGTGGCTTACCCCACTTAGACTCTCCTGGGGATTTGTGATATCTGACAACGCCACCAATATTGTGCGGGCATTACATCTGGGCAAATTCCAGCACGTCCCATGTTTTGCTCACACAATAAACTTGGTGGTGCAGAATTTTCTGAAAAGCGACAGGGGCGTGCAGGAGACGCTTTGGGTGGCCCGAAAAATTTCAGGCCACTTTCGCCATTCAGTGACTGCGTGCCGAAGACTGGAGCGCCAGCAAACACTCTTGAACCTGCCCCGCCATCACCTGAAGCAAGAGGTTGTGACGCGGTGGAACTCAACCCTCTATATGCTTCAGAGGATGGAGGAGCAGCAAAAGGCCATTCAAGCCTATACATCCACCTATGACATAGGCAAAGGAGGGGGTATGCACCTGACTCAAGCGCAGTGGAGAATGATTTCTGTGTTGTGCAAGGTTCTCCAGCCCTTCAAACTTGCCACACGTGAAGTCAGTTCAGACACTGCCAGCTTGAGTCAGGTCATTCCCCTCATCAGGCTTTTGCAGAAGCAGCTGGAGAAAGTGAAGGAGGAGCTAAGATGGAGCGATTCCGCTCGGCATGTGGGACTTGTGGATGAAGCCCTTCATTCGCTTTGCCAGGATTTCAGGGTGGTCAATCTGTTGAAATCAGACCACTACATTTTGGCCACCGTGCTCGATCCTAGGTTTAAAGCCTATGTGGTGTCTCTCTTTCCGGCCGACACACGCCTGCAGAGGTGCAAAGACCTGCTGGTGAACACACTGTCAGCTGAAGCGGAACGTGACACGTCAACAGCTCCTTCTTCATTTTCTCCCGCAACTGGGGCTGCCAGGAAAAAACTTAGGTATCCTAAGCAACCCGCTGGTGGTGATGCAGGGCAGGCAGGACCAAGTTTGGACATCTGGTCCGGACTGAAGGACCTGGCAACAATTTCTGACATGTCTACTGTCACTGCATATGATACTGTCACCATTGACAGAATTGTGGAGGATTACATCGGTGACAGCATCCAAGTAGGAGTGTTTAGTGCAGCCGGGAACCTTGTCAGCGAAAGGCGTAGGAGGTTGCTTCCACAGAATGTGGAGAAGATGATGTTCATCAAAATGAATTATCAGCTCTTCCAGGGAGACCAGCCTCCAGAACGTACAGAGGGACCTTTGGTGGTGGACGAGTTAATACTTTGTGAGGATGAGGATGTACACACTGAAGAGGGTGAGGAATCGGTGGATGAGGAGGATGAGGATGACATCTTGCCTCCGTAGAGCCAGTTTGTGCAGGGACACATTAATTGCCAGCTTGTTTTGTGGGGGCCCAAACGAACCAATCATTTCAGCCACAGTTGTGTGGCAGACCCTGGCGCTGAAATGGTTGGTTTGTTAAAGTGTGCATGTCCTATTTATACAACATAAGGGTGGGTGGGAGGGCCCAAGGACAATTCCATCTTGCACCTCTTTTTTTTCTTTGCATTATGTACAGTTTGGGGCCTAGTTTTTCAAACTGCCATCCTGTCTGCCACTGCAGTATCACGCCTAGATGGGTCACGTGTTTGTGCCGCCCACTCGTGTCGCTTAGCATAGTCATCCAGCTACCTCGGTGCAACCTTTTGGACATAAAAACACTATTGTGAGGTGTGAGGTGTTCAGAATAGACTGGAAATGAGTGGAAATTAAGGTTATTGAGGTTAATAATAGCATAGGAGCAGAAAAACCTACAAATTCTGTGATTTTAGCTGTTTTTATGCTTTTTTTCAAAAAAATACAGATCCAAAACACAAAACCCAGAACCCAAAACACGGAAGGGTGGTTTTGGCAAAACCAATCCAGATCCAAAACACGAAGAAAGATCCAGATCCAAAACACGAAAAGTGGCCGGTGCACACCCCTTATATATATATATATAAATAGTTGATCCTAGGATAAACATAGGCGGCACTCCGGGACTTTGAGAGAATATGAAATGTATTTCACCAACATTTCAGAGCTTTTTGTCAAGGTCGGTAGAGCTCTGAAACATTGGTGAAATACATTTCATATTCTCTCAAAGTACCGGAGTGCCGCCTATGTTTATCCTAGGTTAGACTATTTGCTTGTGTATTTATCCATATGGGAAGGCACCAGGTCAGCTTGTCAGTGACATTTGGACCGAGTGCCGGTTTGTTTCTTGCATTTGTATATATATAAAATACATACACACATACATATATATATATATATATACACACACACATACATATGTCACACATACCTTACACACACACACCTACTGTATGTCACACATACATTACACACACTTACCTTGCAGCAGCTGCGGGTTGTAGACCTGTGATAAGCAGGGCCAGGCTTCAGGGCTAAAAGCGATCTGTGCCGACCGAGTGCTCTGCGCCCTTTATTGCGTGTGGTGCAGCCGCATGCGCTTGAAATTGGGGGTGTGGCCTAATTAAGAAAGGTCATGCCTCCTTACGTGACGTTGTCTGAGGCGCGTGTCCGAATGGCACGGATCCAAATAATGTCAGGCTGGGAGGAGCCTCAGTAGCTGGGCTTCTCCCAGCTCTCTCACGGTACCACTTCACAGCTGCAGCAATGGAGGTCCCCAACCCCCCGATTTGACCACCCGTGGGCCACTCCAGCCCACGGGTGGAACAGCGGGACAGCGCTGAAATTGGGATGCTGGGGAAGGGTGTGCCCTCTATGGGTGGTGCCCCTGTTCGACTGCTCAGGTCGAACACCCCTAGAGCCGGCCCTGGTGATGAGGATGGGACCTGGCAGGCTGGCACTATGTCATTAGGCCCTTTCTCCTAGCGTCAAAATACCATGATTCGTGTGTCAATCTGGTGAGGAGGCTGGGCTTAAGATGATGGTGTCTGCTCTCCATTCTGTTAGTGGGGTTTCTGGGTACTCAGAATCCCCCCCCCTGTGTGCGCTAGTGCCTATAGTGATAAAAGAGTTATAAGGATTAATATTAATAAGTAGACAAAATACATTGAAATATATTGTGTCTGCCTGTAACACAGTTATCTCTGTCTCGGAAGCCAAGGTTTAAAATAAAAGAATAACATGCGTGGTTACACTATTTGATTTAATTTTTTTTTTTTTCAAAGGAAAAAGGGGATTTGCATAGTGAACACAGAATATCAGATAAGGAGCAGTGACTGTAGATGTGTTGGCCACAGTACTTAATATACACTGGAGTGGAGACAGAAGGGTTAGTGTTATGGCAGCTTGGAAGAGCTGGCAGCAGTCTAGACGTGAGAAGAAAGTGGATTAGAGTCTTTGTAGTGTGTAAGGCTGTAAGGAACGTATTCTAGAAATATTTCACAGGTGAAGGCAGCAGGATTTACTGAGACACTTGCTGTGTAAAAAGAAAGAGGGGGTAGATTAAAGAATATGTTAAAACATGAGCCATAGGCAAGAGAAATGTTACTGTGACTGTGATGCAGGTGACTGTAAGAGCCATTGTTGGTTTAGATAAATCCATTGAATACAGCATATAGTAATATTTACTAAAGAGTAAATCTGTTGTTAGGTGACACTTGCATAATTGATCAGGAAATATAATAATGAATATCTTATTCTCCCTAAATGGCAAAGCTATTACTGAAGAATATTTGCAGGGTACCTGAATGTAATGAAGAGGGACCGCAGCAGTCATCTCCAATATTTGCCATGGTCCCTTCTTTTCCAACCGCAAAAGCAGTGCCCATAAGTTGCTATGGGGGCTGCTAAATTGTCAGATTTACCAAGCTCCGGAAAAAGTGAAGTTTAGCCTATGGGCTACTGGACCACATATTTTTTCGGAAAGGGATCCCACCTCATAGGCCCTACCTATCCGTACCCTTCTAATTCTTTGCTGTGACAGGGCTTGCACGCAAGCTCTGTCCCGGTACCCAAACAATGATTTTATTATTTATTATTATTTATTACCAGTTATTTATATAGCGCACACATATTCCGCAGCGCTTTACATCACATCAGTCCCTGCCCCAGTGGAGCTTACACTCTATAGTCCCTATCACATGCTCACACACATACACACTAGGGTTAATTTGTGTTGGGAGCCAATTAAACTACCGGTATATTTTTGGAGTGTGGGAGGAAACCGGAGTACCTGGAGGAAACCCATGCAAGCACAAGGAGAATATAAAAACTCCACACAGGTAGGGCTGTGGTGGGAATCGAACCCATGACCTCAGTGCTGTGAGGCAGTAATGCTAACCACTACACCGTCTGTGCTGCCCATAGCACAAAAATTGGCAAGTGTGATTAAAGTAATTGAAAAAAAAAACTAGCACTATTATGATTACTGCAAGCAGTAATTTACATAACCGCACTGCAATTATAGGTGATATTTTCACATCTGCACCTGTGATAAATATGCCCCTAAGTATTTCACACTAATTTGCATTAAATGATGGATCGTGGTGTCAGACCGGCCAGCTGGGGGACCAGTGATATTACTGGTGAGCCCTGACGCCCAAGAGTTCTGCTCCCTAACTTAGAGGGGCATGGCGCAGACTATGCAATACAGAGCCAGCCTCTGCTTGTATTTTCTTTTATTTGTATATGCCACAGAAGTCAAAACTCATATTGGCCCCTATTTATCACAAATCACATTTTACATGCAATTGTGATGAGATAAAATTGCCTGAAATGTGATATTGATATTGGGTTCAGGGACGGTGCATGAGTCAGTGAGGGCAGATAGGGAAGTAAATGAAAACCAAAACATGTTTCAATGTTGAAGCCGTACTTGCCAACTTTTACACTGTGAGGGGTGGGGACAGGAGCTTCTCATCGCTGTTTCACTATAATGCCTCCAAAAACCAATTCACTATGCGAGTGGGTGACCTAATCTTACGGGAACTGATGGGACAGCACAAAAATCGGCAAGTGTGATTATAGTAATTGAAAAAAAAAACTAGCACTAATATCTCATGCAGATAAATTGGGGTTACTAACAATTCACAAAACTTTTTAAGAAAATAAAAAGAAAAATTATCACCATTTTGGGGAATTTACAGAATGTTTATGAAAATGTCCAAAACAATTATGTCATTAGTAAGGGTACTGTGTGCGCCTATCACTTTCTATTTTATTATCTACACAGCACTGTGCTGATTCTTTGTTTTATGACACGTAAATCACTGAGGTTTCTGACAGATTGTTTAATGGCTGAGTAACGCATAAATAAAGCATACTGTAGTCTGGATTGAATGCTCCATCAAATATCTAACCACAGCTGGAACCTTTTAGGTGACAGCAGGTGGGTAAGCTGCGCTGATATATCCAAATTATGCATAGTGAGATTGCTACCTCTGGTTAGTCCGGATCATCTGTCAACAGAGAAACCATCTAAAGCCCTCTTCCTTTATGTAGCTTTCATATAACTTTGCTTTGTATCTGTGACCTTATTTAATGTTTCATCTTGATTGTGACTTTATAAATAGATGCTAAGAAAATAAATAAATAAGATGGTAATTTATTAGTGGCAGCACAAAGCGTTTAGCTTTCAAAGTGGCTCCATTTTGTACCTTTGCGTCCCTTAATGCTGGTGTTGAATAAATCATGGGCACTTGCATATCTGAAATAAACTTTGTTCTGATACTGCAAAGTAAACTGTTAGATTATGACTATTCATTATACCATAACCAAGTGCAGCACATGGCACCTTTTACACTAAAACATGCAGATATGCAGAGAAATAAGGTTCTCTGAGCTATTTAGGAATAAACCCTTCTTATATTTTATTTACTCATTCACTTTTCTATTTAAATTAAAATTGAAGTTTTTTATTTAAAGATAGTGTGTGTGTATACTTTTTGTATTGAGACCGGGGAGTGCACCCCTGGAATTGATTTATTTATATATATATATATTAGGGGTGAGCGGGTTCGGATTTCTGAAATCCGAACCCCCCCGAGCCCCCCCGATCCGAGTCCGATCCGAGTCAGGCTCGACTTTTCCCGCCTGACTCGGATCTGAAATCGAGGCAAAACGTCATCATCCCGCCTTCCGAGTCTCGCGGGTTTTGGATCCTATATAAGGTACCCGCGTCGGCGCCATTTTCTCACTCGGCTGTGGACAGTGAAGAGGGAGGGTGGGAGTTAGGGCTGTGTAGTGTAGTGTAGTGTAGTGCTGCTGTTGTCCACTACTTCAAAGTCCATAGGGGCTGGCTGTGTTGTGCTGTGCTGCTGTTGTTAATAGGGGCTGTGTCCACTACTTCAAAGTCCATAGGGGCTGGCTGGACTGTGTTGTGCAGTCAGTTCTCCATAGGGGCTGTGTCCACTCCAAAGTCCTGTGCAGTGTCCCAGTCCTAAAGGAGTGCTGTAGTGTTGTCCAGGGGGTGCTCTGTCCATCAGGGGTGCTCCCCCCAAGTGCTAAAAAAATAATATATTTTCTGTGTTTGTGAATTGTGTGCGCAGTAGCCGCACGTGCATCAACAAAGTAGTGCCAAGCGTGCGCCTGTGTCATAAGTAAAGGGCCGGCTGGCTTGACCGTTAAAGGGTGCTGTAACCCCCGAAAGTACACTCCAGTCCAAACCAAAAAAAAATTATTTTCTGTGTTTGTGAATTGTGTGCGCAGTAGCCGCACGTGCATCAACAAAGTAGTGCCAAGCGTGCGCCTGTGTCATAAGTAAAGGGCCGGCTGGCTTGACCGTTAAGGGTGCTGTAACCCCCGAAAGTACACTCCAGTCCAAACCAAAAAAAAAATTATTTTCTGTGTTTGTGAATTGTGTGCGCAGTAGCCGCACGTGCATCAACAAAGTAGTGCCAAGCATGCGCCTGTGTCATAAGTAAAGGGCCGGCTGGCTTGACCGTTAAGGGTGCTGTAACCCCCGAAAGTACACTCCAGTCCAAACCAAAAAAAAAATTATTTTCTGTGTTTGTGAATTGTGTGCGCAGTAGCCGCACGTGCATCAACAAAGTAGTGCCAAGCGTGCGCCTGTGTCATAAGTAAAGGGCCGGCTGGCTTGACCGTTAAAGGGTGCTGTAACCCCCGAAAGTACACTCCAGTCCAAACCAAAAAAAAATTATTTTCTGTGTTTGTGAATTGTGTGCGCAGTAGCCGCACGTGCATCAACAAAGTAGTGCCAAGCGTGCGCCTGTGTCATAAGTAAAGGGCCGGCTGGCTTGACCGTTAAGGGTGCTGTAACCCCCGAAAGTACACTCCAGTCCAAACCAAAAAAAAAATTATTTTCTGTGTTTGTGAATTGTGTGCACTGTGGCTGCACGTGCATCAACAAAGGAGCAGCGCCAAGCGTGCGCCTGTGTCCCATAAGTAAAGAGCCGGCTGGCTCATTTCTTAAAGGGTGGTGTAACCCACAAAGTGCACTACTCTCCAGCAAAAATAAAATAATATTTTCTGTGTTTGTGTGCGCTTTAGCAGCACGTATATATATCAATATAACATAAATGGAGGACCAAACTTTCTCCGATAAAAATAAAATAGGGAAAGATCAAGAACCTCTTCCTCCTAGTGCTGTTGCTGCTGCTGGGAGTTGTTCATCATCCCAGAGAGGAAGTAGGAACATCACTACTTTTACTAAACAATTGACCCTCCAACAGTCCCTAGTGATGAGGATGAAGTACGACAGCAGTCATCCTGAAGCAAAACGTATAACTGAGGCCTTGACTGCTATGTTAGTGTTAGACGTGCGTCCGGTATCCGACATTAGTGCAGTGGGATTTAGACAATTGATGGAGGTAGTGTGTCCTCGGTTCCAAATCCCGTCTAGATTCCACCTGCATCCTCAAAGCAGCAGCGACAAGCGTGCGTCTGTCTGTTAAAGGGTGGTGACACCCTCAAAGTGTGCTACACAAACAATTAAAATATTGTTCCTTTTTTTTCTGTCTTTGTGCATTGTGTGGGCTGTAGCCGCACCTGCATCCTTAAAGCAGCAGCGACAAGCGTGCGTCTGTCTGTTAAAGGGTGGTGACACCCTCAAAGTGCGCTACACAAACAATTAAAATATTGTTCTTTTTTCTGTCTTTGTGAATTGTGTGGGCTGTAGCCGCACCTGCATCCTTAAAGCAGCAGCGACAAGCGTGCGTCTGTCTGTTAAAGGGTGGTGACACCCTCAAAGTGTGCTACACAAACAATTAAAATATTGTTCTTTTTTCTGTCTTTGTGAATTGTGTGGGCTGTAGCCGCACCTGCATCCTTAAAGCAGCAGCGACAAGCGTGCGTCTGTCTGTTAAAGGGTGGTGACACCCTCAAAGTGTGCTACACAAACAATTAAAATATTGTTCTTTTTTTTTTGGTCTTTGTGAAATGTGTGGGCTGTAGCCGCACCTGCATCCTTAAAGCAGCAGCGACAAGCGTGCGTCTGTCTGTTAAAGGGTGGTGTAACTCTCAAAGTGCTCCAAAAAATAAAAAACTATTTTTTTAATGTGTTTGTGACTTGTGTGCGATGTAGCCGCACCTGCATCCTTAAAGCAGCAGCGACAAGCGTGCGTCTGTCTGTTAAAGGGTGGTGACACCTCAAAGTGTTCTACACAAACAATTAAAATATTGTTCTTTTTTTTTCGGTCTTTGTGAAATGTGTGGGCTGTAGCCGCACCTGCATCCTTAAAGCAGCAGCGACAAGCGTGCGTCTGTCTGTTAAAGGGTGGTGACACCTCAAAGTGTTCTACACAAACAATTAAAATATTCTTCTTCTTTTTTCTGTCTTTGTGAATTGTGTGGGCTGTAGCCGCACTTGCATCCTCAAAGCAGCAGCGACAAGCGTGCGTCTGTCTGTTAAAGGGTGGTGTAACCCTCAAAGTGTGCTCCACAAACAATAAAAATATTCTTTTTTTTTTTCTGTCTTTGTGAATTGTGTGGGCTGGAGCCGCACTTGAATCCTCAAAGCAGCAGCGACAAGCGTGCGTCTGTCTGTTAAAGGATTACATCGGTGACAGCATCCAAGTAGGCATGTCAGACAGTCCGTACCTGTACTGGCAGGAAAAAGAAGCAATTTGGAGGTCCCTGTACAAACTGGCTCTATTTTACCTGAGTTGCCCCCCCTCCAGTGTGTACTCCGAAAGAGTGTTTAGTGCAGTCGGGAACCTTGTCAGCGAAAGGCGTAGGAGGTTGCTTCCACAAAATGTGGAGAAGATGATGTTCATAAAATGAATTATCAACTCTTCCAGGGAGACCAGCCTCCAGAACGTACAGAGGGACCTGTGGTTCCAGCAGGGACGAATTAATACTCTGTGAGGATGAGGATGTACACACTGAAGAGGGTGAGGAATCGGTGGATGAGGAGGATGAGGATGACATCTTGCCTCCGTAGAGCCAGTTTGTGCAGGGACACATTAATTGCCAGCTTGTTTTGTGGGGGCCCAAACGAACCAATCATTTCAGCCACAGTTGTGTGGCAGACCCTGGCGCTGAAATGATTGATTTGTTAAAGTGTGCATGTCCTGTTTATACAACATAAGGGTGGGTGGGAGGGCCCAAGGACAATTCCATCTTGCACTTCTTTTTTTTCTTTGCATTATGTACAGTTTGGGGCCTAGTTTTTCTAACTGCCATCCTGTCTGCCACTGCAGTGTCACTCCTAGATGGGTCACGTGTTTGTGCCGCCCACTCGTGTCGCTTAGCATAGTCATCCAGCTACCTCGGTGCAACCTTTTGGACATGAAAACACTATTGTGAGGTGTGAGGTGTTCAGAATAGACTGGAAATGAGTGGAAATTAAGGTTATTGAGGTTAATAATAGCATAGGAGCAGAGAAACCAACAAATTCTGTGATTTTAGCTGTTTTTATGCTTTTTTTAAAAAAAATACAGATCCAAAACACAAAACCCAGAACCCAAAACACGGAAGGGTGGTTTTGGCAAAACCAATCCAGATCCAAAACACGAAGAAAGATCCAGATCCAAAACACAAAACACGAAAAGTGGCCGGTGCACACCCCTAATATATATATTGCTTTCTTTCTTCTACTCAATGGTACATAGCGATTACACCTTTTTTGTTACCATTTTCCATTCTAACCTATTTTCAGAAATAAGCAGAAATCACTGAAATCATTCAGGAATGAATAAAATAAGCATCTGAAGACTTGTGCGGGGTATGGAAGCTACTATGGGGACTATGTACTAAGGGGAGAAAAGAGGTGAAAACACTAAAGGCAGAGAGAATCCCTGTACATACTGCTTCTCAGTATGTAATAAAGGCAGGTGATACCTTATCAGGCAGGCATTGATGCAGTGAGAACCATTCTTAGTATTGGTACCCATGTTGGACCGCCAATTGAGTTCTTATGTGAATTGATTGAGCTGGAGCTTGGTTATAACCATTTTTGCTATGGTGGCGACTACTACATCCAGGTGTCCGGCATGGTGATGGGGTCGAATTTGGCCCCATTGTATGCCAACCTTTATATGCAGCTATATGAACAAAAGCATATTTTAGGTCATTTTGGGTCTAAGATTGTGTGTTATAAGAGATATATCGACGATCTGTTCCTTATTTGGAAAGGGACGGATGTCGAATTTTTTTATATGATTTCTGACCTCAATGCATTGGATAGCCCTATACGTTTCACTGCTTAATAAAAATTGCATAAATTTTCTTGACGTGACTGTTTCACGTCTAGGGACTGGACTATGCTCAACTTTATATCATAAACCCAATGACCGAAACACACTGCTCCATGCATCAAGCCACCATGTGAGCAGCCTGAAGGAATCATTGCCCATCTCACAATTTGTTTGGGTTTTACGCGCCAACACCTCTCAAGATGCTGCTGAAGTACAATTGGTGGAGATGCGTGCTAGATTTCTAGTAGTCGATAGGTGTCTGATGAAAGCACAACTACGACACCTTCAAATAACCACTAAGAAGAAGGTAGACCCTACAAGAATGATATATCCTACCACTTACAATGTAGCAGCCGTAGCAACCAATAAAGTGATCAGACACCATTGGTCAATTATCACCACAGATCCGGCACTCAAAGGCATCAGTAAGCAACCACCTATGATGGCGTACCGACATGGTCCTAATCTACGCCAACTACTAATGCAGCCTATGAAACAACCTAAGATGCAGCAGACGCATTAGTGACTCACTTTTCCCATCCTCACAGTGGGAAGAAGATAGCGATCCGCCATCGTTTACATTGTACTTCAGACTATGCGGTGTACATCTTGTTGTGCCCATGTGGCCTCTATTACGTTGGTATGACGACAAGATTGTTTAGGGACCGCATGGCTAATCACCGTTCAACTATTCGGGCATCCCAACAATCTAAGAGCATTGAAATGTATGCTAATAGACCATGTTCCGAAGCCAATCAGTGGTGGCTCGATACTGTTGCCCCGAAAGGCTTGAATGAATATCATCCATACAACATCTTTCTGCGGTGAACACATATACATTTTCTATAATGTATATGTTTACTTTTTTGTATATTTTTTTGATTAGTACCCATTTTATTTTTTCGTTTTATTTTTTTCAGTGATATCTGTAGCATTGTTGGCACACAAATTTATATGGCTCTTTAAAGAATATACATGATTGATACATATATTAAAATAATTGTATTCGTGTATTCTTCTAATTTTTGATTCCTTGATGGTTAAGTTTATAAGTACTTTGACAATATCGTCAGTTATTTTATGGTGTGTACATGCACCATTAGTATTATTCTGTATTGTTTGTATGTTATGTGTTTTTCCCATTCCTGATGCCCATTTGATTTAGCCACCAATACCCGTTGTTTTATACTATTGGCTCTGTACTATTGGCTCTGTTGTGACTCTGTCACCTAGCAACTATCTAGCTATCTCCGTGTGTCTTGAATTCCGAGTGTGGGATGGCGCTGGCCGCATTTGTTGCTAGCGCTGCTTAGTAACCACCTGCGTGATGCCTTGAGTGTGGTCTGCCGCGTCACTTCCGGGTGCTGTGCGTTCCATGTTGTGGAACGCATGGCACTTCCAGGTTGTGGCACGACGGGGAGCTGCCTTCAATTACATACGCTGGCTGGCTGTGTGTGCCAGCCTTATCTGCTCTATATTTGTCCTCTATATGTTTGGATCTTGTGAGTATTATCCTTTTGATAGATGCTTAGGTTCATTCTATCCCACCCATGTCCATGTTTTACCTGGGGGGTGGGGTTCCAGTAATTGATGTGGCAATTTCAGGTGAGCTGAGGGGTATTGGTCTATGGGTCTCCTTGGTAGTAGCTTTGTAGTGGTTATCCTGTCTTGACAAAGGTGCATTTGTGACCAAAACGTCGACCATTACCATGTGATTCGTGAGTAATTAAAAAGTGTCTTCTACTGAAGGGGTGAGTGCCCATTCTCCTCTGCCTATACTTTGGAATTGACAGTCTTTAATGGAGCACCCTGGACTATATACTCTGACATGAGAGTGCAGCTTACTGGATTGATTATATATATATATATATATATATATATATATATATATTATATGAGAGGAAAGAGGAAAGACAAGACCGGCACATGTGCAGCTGAAATAGTGGTGTGAAACTCCATGTTTTTATAGTTGCACAGGCCCAGCTGCAACTCATCACGGAGCAGCAGAGGAAGAGTTTAATACTCTCACAAAACAACTGCTCTGTGCCCCTGACACTGTCTATTGGCCAAGTAGTAGGCCTTAGTGTTGTAATGCCAAGGACCAAGGGCTATGCTGGCAAAGCATGGCAATTGTGGCTGCAACAGCATTTATTTTCTGTTATGTGTCTGTGTGTGTCCAGGCATAAAGTCATGTATGCTACAGTGCAGTGTCTGCTGTCATTAAAACACACTGCTTTACCGAATACTTGCCTGTCTGAATCCTAATTTCTACATCCTGTGTTACATTTGGTGGTCCATACGGGGATCGCAGCGGAATTACTAGATGCCTACGGCGTATGGTTGGCGAACCAGAAAACCCACAGTTATATTAAGGATTCTGTGTAACTTGCTATGCACTGTAGGAAAAGCTGTTTGTCTGTATACTGAGAAAAAAAAAAGTTACTTTCCTTTTGCTAGTTTTTACTAAGGTGCTTGAGACATATAAAATGCTGATTAGTGTTAATGCTGTCTAATTAAGTTCACCTGTTGTTTAGCAAGGCTCACATACTGCAGTGGCTGAAAGAAATAAAAACTGTTTTTTTCCTGTATTCTGTTTAACCCCTACATTGCTGAAGAACAAAAAAAGCAGTGTTTTCTTTTTCTGTGGTACACTGGAATAACAGTTGCTTTGCTGAAAGAAAGAGATATATTTATTTGTGTAAACTGGCTTGCCATTGCTCTTATCTAAAAGATCCTAAGTTCCTACTTACCCCTCCCCACTGTAAACATGGAGGAAGTTTTTCATACTTTTGCAATTTTGTTGCAGCTGCTGACCCAGTCTGTGGGCATGACAAGTGCATGGCATTTAAAGAAAATGTCTACCTCAGATGACCCAGATGGTATTTGAGAGGGTGGCACAGCATTTAAAGTGGCCAGCAGATACATGGGCTGATAGATTTGCCCCCTATCTCACTGGTGAGGCTCAGAAAGCCTATGCTGATTTGTCCTCTGCTGATGCGGAGAAATATGTCCAAGTCAAAATTGCCATTCTGGCATTCCTGAGGCGCGGCGACAAGCTATCTGGCAAGAAGAAAGTCTGGTCCCTGTACTTACACTAGACACTGCTTTACCGAATACCTGCCTGTCTGAATCCTCATTTCTACACCCTGTGTTACAACATATATATAAACAATGTACATATGTGTATATATGGAATCGGTATGAATTACCGCCGGACGCAAGCAGACAGCGGCTGGCCGACATGGCTGAAAATGCAGATCGTCCCAAGGTAAGTATTATCTAACCTAACCTCCCCCCCTAACCCTCCTTAGGGGTGCCTAAACCTAACCTACTCCCCAGTGCATAACCCTAACCCCCCCCTTCCCCGCCGCCTAACCCTAAGTCCCCCTGGGGGTGCCTAACCCTAACCCTCCCTTCCCCTAGCTTAACCCTAACCTCCCGGGGGGGTGCCTAACCCTAAGTCCCCCCTGGGAGCCCTAAACCTAACCCTCCCCCCCGCGGCTGTCTGCAGCGGAGCCCGGCATAACTTTGTTCGGGATGCCAGGCACCGGTCTCCTGGCGTCGCTAAAATGACAGACATCTAGATTTAGAAGCCTGTCATTTCACCCTCGCCGGGATAAAGCAGTCGGGAAGCCGGCTGTCGGGAATACGTCCGCCAGCTTCCAGACTGCATACCGTATATATAGCTATACTACATATATATTTGAGCTTGAAATCCCAGTTCACTACATTTTAAAGCAAATGTAATTACCTGGAATGTGTGCACACACACACATACACACTGAGCACATATATATATATATATATATATATATACTGTAGTATTCTGGGAATGCCTTGTATGTATGGACAGCAGGCTTTTTCAGATCTGCTCTCTGTCTCTCACTTCTAATCTGAACAGTCAGTCTCGCAAGGTGACAAGTCAACTCTTGCGAGACTGTACTGTGCCAGGTCCTCAGCAGCCACTGTAACAAGTAACAGCTGAGCCGCCGAGGAGGAGACCAAGGATCGGAGCAGAGACAGCTAAACATTGTACTCCAGTTTTGTATAGTAAGTGTCGGGGACAGGGTGTAGGGTCCCCCTATGTATTTGGCTCCCCGGGGCTGCCGCCCAGCCTATAATCCGGCCCTGAATAAAGGGATATTTCCTCTGCCTTCAACCTGCAAACGCTAAGTGCAGGCTACAATATTACGTTGCACCTGTGGGTCTCATTCAGACCCGCTCGCGAGCGCAGGACGCTCGCAAGCGGGTTGATGGTACCCAAATGCGCATCAGAGCGTCCAGCTCTGAATCAGGCCCTGTGTCCCTTATCACTGCCATAGCAACCTAAGGCACCGCTTAGGTGTTACTAAGGGGAGAGGTCCTCTACCACCGGGTGTCTTCTCCAGTGTTGGCTTTGCCTTCTCTTGCCAGCATTACCTGCTTCTCCTCACTGGAGAAGGACGTGCCATTTTTACCCCATATTTCCTGAACCAGGACTGGTTAAAAAAAGGCCAGTGCTGGTTATGCGCTGGAGGGGGACCCCACATAATTTTTTTACATTATAGACGCACATAAGACTAAGCATTTTTTTTTTTTTTTACAATGTAGAGGGTTTTCTACTGCACTGTATATTTTCAGCCTATCCTCCAGGACATCCAAGTCAGTTCACTAAGGCAGAGGGGCAGGCAACCTGTTACACATTCTACAACAGAGAAATGAGTTGGCTGTAGTCGCAATTTAACAGGCAGGAATAAACTACACTAACAAGTGCCAGCATCTCCTTCTATTGAAAGCTTCAAATACGTTTTTTGCACATTTGAGTCATATTGAGCAAGTTGCTAGTGACAATGTCTATAGAGGTTAGCGGCAAAGCCATCTTTGTGTCGTTGCAAGAAGGCTGGGTGATGGTGTGGAGCTATAGTATGTTGCAGTAAGTTGAGCAGCAGTACCCTACCAATGGTAAACATGAATTCCTCTCCTTTTATCAAAAACTGAAATTGTCTTTGTTGCCGAGGTGCATTGCAACTTGTGCTGTGTGTTTGCGGCTTGTGTATGACTGGCTTGGTCAAGATACAGTACGGTAGCAAAAAGAACAAAAAACTTTATGTCTTGATTGCCAAATATAAGTGCAGAGAAATGCAAAAGTTACATTTAAAATATATATACTGTAGATAAAATAATATTGAGGAGAAAATCACATTGCTCAATATCCCTGGCCTTACTGGTAATCGAACCCTAGGTGACGGCTGTGCTAAGCATTCACATTTACCACTAACCCACAGAGGCTACTGACAAGATGCTTCACACCTGTTGTTTAGGACTTGCTTTTGAGTACCTATAACAGCATACTAACAGGCGGGGAAACACAACACTACAAGTCTCCTTTATTGAAAGCTTAAAGTGCGTCTTTACACCACCGCCAGTTCCGTGTTATAGAATAACGTACTGATTAGTGTTATATTGAGCAAGCTGCTAGCGACAATGTGTGTAATAATTAGCGGCAAAGCCATCTCTCTACAGTATATCGGAACACCTCTTGTGCAATATTATTAAAAAGATGGTTGTGCGAACATGCAAAATAATAAATATTCTGTTGCGACTGGTGACACTGTAGTACAGTAGTAGTGTATGTGGTTGTTCCACCTGTCACAGATCTCCTTTCACTGCTACAATTTTGTATTCAGTACTGTAGTTTTCATCATTGGAGCATTTGCCACCAAGCAGTTAGTGTAAGCTGTGTTTTGCATGGCGTGGATTCTCTCACGCCTTGTTGCACTAACATCCGTATTTACATGCCGTGACTAGGACGCCTGAATGCCACACTCGGAGCAACGATGTAAGAGGACACATCTGTAGCTGTGGTTGTGCATTTGAGAACGCAGCCACGTTCACTGACACATCCTTGACACTCCTATAGCACACCCGTGAGATGGCCTTTTTTTTGCATTCACTTCAAGTCGCCTCTCAGTCACCTCCAGGAACGCCCATGGCTGTCCCCGCCAGCTCTATTACAAGTGATTCCTTTTGCAACAGCGGTCTCCAGAGACACTCAGTGGTTTGCATGCCCCCTCGGAGCTTCTCTGACTTTTTGTGCATACACAGTAGCAAATAACCACTCAAATGTGCAAACATCGACACTGCATACACCTCTGAATTAGTCCCACAGTCACAAGAGTATAGTGTGAAAATTGTGCCGATACATGCAGGAAATCACTCAAATAATATGCCATTTTCTATAAGCTTACTGTAAACTAATTTTAATGCATATAAATGATAAAAATACATATTTATGGAACCATGGTAATTTCATGGAAGACAAAAAAATGCTTCTAAAGTTTAGACTTTTTTTAACATGCATTTGACTAGTACCAAAGAATCAAAGAACTTGTGTGTCTTCAATCTCATTCCGGTCATACACGGTGCGATTTAGAAACGTAACGATGTGTTGTATGATTTCCCTTGAGATTCTTCCCTTGAAATTCTCCATACGATGTGGTCAAATGGTATACACAAATGTACATACGAGCATACAATCCTGAAATGCATATGTATCACATCCTACATGATAGATCGCAATTTTATGGTTTTTACCGTAAGATCTACGATCCAGCTATACGACGGTGGGGACGCACATCGGCACGTAAATGTACAAAAACAACACACGATGTGCATGATTGATCGTTACAATCGATCGAAATCGTGCAAAAAATCACACCGTGTATGGGCTGCATTAGGGACCTCATTCAGAGCCGCTCGCTCTGAATGAGGGCGGCCACTTTATTTGTTAAAAGCCGGCATCCTGGCCACTCACTAAGCTGTGGGTGAACACCCACAGCTTTTGTGAGCGGCCAGGTGATGGTCGCAACCATCGGGCTTGCGACAAGACCCTTGTGGCAGGGTCTCATCTGCCGCAAGCCCCAGTGAGCTTCCGGCTCCAATAGAGCCGGAAGCTCACTACTGACATCACTGGTGATGTCAGTAGGGCCGCCCACAAATGGCAGACATTCCTTCAGGTGCGCTTCCGTTTGTCCAGCCACCCCCCCACCCCGCCTACAAAATAGGGCGAGCTGTCAATCAACATCGACAGCCGCCCCATTTGTAGCGAGCCCCAGAGCGAGTGTATTTCTCACTCACTACGGGGCTAGCACATGCGCATTCTGCACGTGTGCAATGCACAACTATCGACCCGGTTGCGAGCAGGTATGAATGAGACCCTAGGGGCTGATTCAGAGTAAGCACTACGTCAGTTTGGAGCTATACTGATAGGATGGTAGAATACTATACAACCATACAGCATTGAGGTGAAGTAGGGGAGAAGAGGGGCTGTGTCCGGGCATCTTTAATATGGAAACAATTACTAGAACTGTTTTTGAATTATACATAAAGTGTAAAAGCATATCAGTTTCATTGGCAGGGGGGGGGGGGGGGTCGCTCGCGAGCGGGTCTGAATCAGGCCCATAATCTGCCACCTTAGGTTTAGGAATACAAGTTGGTATGGACAATTTTATCAGGCAATGATAACATGTTAAATGGTCATCTTTTCTGTGTTTTATTTTGTTTAATTATAAAGAAACTGTTTTGTATTATATTTCCTTAATCTTTTATAACCATGTTTATTTAATAATAACTTTTTTTTTCTTCTTAAATGTATAATAAAATTTAATAACTAAGATACTGTGTTTGCCTTCTTAAATAATTCACATGCCAGATAGGCTTGTTTTTATAATTCTGCATTTATTCAAGGAGTTGCATGGTTTACTGATTCACTTAAATTGTGTTGGCGAGTCAGAGAGTACCTAAAGAATTCCTAAAAGTGTCAGCTTTTGAACTAGATCTTAATAGTGGCAGGATTTTATGTTTAATAGGAAGTGTGAGATAGATTTTTGGGATTTAGCCAGTGTTATACAGCCCAGATGGATTTGTGCAGATTAAACCATTCACAACCACTTCACACATGCCAAATTGTGACACTGTGTATCCAATTTTGAAAGAAGTGGGGTAGAACAAATTATAACTAATCCAATCACCAGAATTCTTACAGTAACATTGAGTTTTTAATTAGATGAGTCAAGGCCAAGCTGCACAATATAGCCAACATAATAAAGCCAGGAATGTATGTGGTGGATGCTGGGGTCAAACAATTAAAAAAAAATCTGTAATAAAAGCAATTGGATATCTGGGAGGAATGTTTGGAGTACCCAAAGCCATACACAAGGAAACTAATTAGGAAGTAGAGAATTGCTAGATTAAGGATGAGAACCACAATAAGTAAACTATGTTATTGACAACCATACTTCTATACCTCCAGATGCAGAGGATTGGCTGCAGACTGGAAGTGAGCAGCATGCTGAATTGACCATGCTCCAAGCAGTTTCATAGGTTATGGTTGAGCTAAATAGCTGCTAGCACTACTGTTCCCAAGCTGCACAGGACCAGGGATCATGTCCCATGTTATGCAGTCCATTTGCACTTTCCCACTTGGACAATACAGTGGCTGCTATGACAGAAGGTCCTCTAAATGTACAGAGTAACATTGTGAGGTTCCAGTTAAACTAATGCAAGATGGTTTTGGTGCCAAATAAACTGGTACTGTATATGAAAGTAATCAAAGTTAATGTATTTTACTTGCTTCATTGCAATCTAGAACATTACATAAGTGGTGCCTAATTCCATGATATACAAGAAAATTTGAAGAGTATTAAAAATATCCACCAGAGATCTAGTGCAGGTGCAGGCAACCCGTGGCACTATTTCCACAAGGTGTCACTCAATGATGTTTTGATTGCCATCACCGGAGTCAGGGCCTGATTCAGATGCACTCACGAGCACTGGGCGCTCGCAAGCTGGTCGATGGTGCCCTAGTGCGCATGCACGAGACCCGGCTAGCGACGGGGAAGCCGTCGCTCCGGGTCTCGCACCAAAGGGGGCGTGCTGTCGATGTTGATTGACAGCACGCCCCCTTTGGTCGGCGTGCCGGGGGCGTGGCGGCCAGACGGAGGCGTTCCCATGGGAACGCCTACCGTCTGGGTCCGGCCACACTGACATCACTAGTGATGTCAGTGGGAGTGATTTATGGCTCTGATAGAGCCAAAATCACTCCAGGGCTTGCGGTCACCGAGACCTACCGCAGGGTCTCGTCGCAAGCCCGATGGTCGCGATGGTCTTGACAATCGCGGCCATCTTTTTGGCCGCTCGCATATGCTGTGGGTGGTCAACCACAGGTATGCGAGCGGCCAGAAGGCCGCTCCTAGTTTAGGTAGGAGGGCCCTGATTCAGAGCGAGCGCTCTGGTCAGAGCGTCCGGCTCTGAATCAGGCCCTCAGTCCCTCTCATATAACACGCACTGCACTGTTCCCTTCTTCCTGCTCTATGTCCTTCACTTACACAGGAGACCTTTTCAGAAAGCTTTACCCTCTCCAAATGAGGGAACCCAAGAGTGGTCCGCATAGCCAGCAAAGCCTGGTCTCTAATGAAGGTACACTGCCACAGTCAATCACATACAAATAACAAAGCACAATTCAGAAGAATGTCTTTGTCTTCAGACTACAAATTATCAATCTACCCTGAGCAAACTAGCTTCAAAAACTGAAGGACAGGGAAGTCACATTTCAGTACCCATCTAATACTTTTGTAAACGTTCATATATGTTGTAATAATGGCTCAGTGCGTAACTTAACATTACGTGGTAAATGGAATAGACATGTATAGTAGACTTTAGATATACTGTATTATTAAATATTATCAATAAAAGCAGTTCTGCATGTGTAGACATATGTCACTATACCCACAATGCATCCGCTGTGTCTTGTATCAAAAATATCCTTTTGGACATGTGCTCAATTTATTTCCTAGACAACTGCGTGTATTACTTTCTAGTCTGAAAAATGACACATTATCCTGTAGAGAACTCAGCGGATCACAGCCCAGTATTACCGCTAATATATAAACACCATTTACTGATGAGCTCTCTGCAGTCTGCTCTGTAAGAACAGGCAAGGTGGATCTGAGATCACCGGAGAAGACATGTTTATGACTAGAGGCCCCTGACCCTCGTACTTATGATTAATGTTACCATGCTCTGCTAGAAATGAAATGTATAAGAGATTACTGAGTACAACAATGCTGTGTCTCTTTACATAGAGTATGACACGTGAACCTCTACAGCAATCTTTTGAATGTGCCCCTTTGGGAAATTATTAAATATGATCATATAGTACATAATGCTACCCCTGTTAGAGAGAAAGTACAGAGACCTGTATAAATGCAATATATGCCTGGCTGCCTTCCAATGTGTCTCCACTAGATATGTTCTGACCAAAACAGGCGCCACTCCCAGGCTGCCAAGCGTTTACTAAGAGTGAACCATCACCAATAGAATGTGATGTAGAAAAACAGCAGAAAATGACAGGAATAAAAAGCACAGTTACAATACAAATAGCGTAACCTTTTAACTGAACATAAAAGGAAGTCATCTATATCAAACTAAATAGGATTATCCAGACCTGTATGCCATTATCCATGCATAACCACACATTTATTATATACAGGACTGAGAATTATGGGCCTGAATCAGCAAGGAAAGCAATTGCAGAGCTGCATGCAGGCAGCTTTGCAATTGCGATCCTTGCAATAATGCAAATGCAGCAGGTGTATGACACTCTCTACTGCATTTTCGATCCTCTCAGGCTGGGATCAACATCGCGACCATTGGTGCCGGGCTTCCGGCCACCTGCTAATAGAGCAGGAGGCTCACTACTGACATCACTCATGATGTCAGTAGGACTGCCCCCAAACAGCAGGCGTTCCTTCGGGAACGCCTCAGTTTGGCCAGCCACCCCCCTCCCCGCCTACAAAACGGGGCGAGCTGTCGATCAACATTGACAGCCGCCTCGTCTTGTAGTGAGTCCCACAGTGAGTGATTTCTCGCTCGCTGCGGGGGCTTGCGCATTTCGCGCGTGCGCACTGCCTGGCCATCGACCAGCTTGCGAGCGCATAGCACTTGCGAGCGGGTCTGAATCAGGCCGACAGTACGTTAGAGGTCATGTCAACATGTGTTTTTTTTTTTAATAAAATTAATTTAAATTTGTTGACTTATTTGACAAAAAAGTATGGTCGCGGACTAAAAAGGAAAGTAGTTGCGGACTAACAAATGAAAATAAATTTCAAAAGTATATTGAAACAGCATTTTAACATTGTAATGGCTTCCGTGGAGGATTGAAAAGGAAATAAAATGATCTGCTAACACGGCGACTACAACCTTGAGTGAGCCACTATCTCAGAAAGGAAAATAGTATGTACACTGGAGTATATCTAGCATTACAAGCAAATTTCTGCATGAGATTATGCAAATATTGGTGAAATATGGAATGCTTTACTGTGCTGCCTTCATGAATGCTCCATAACTGTAGCATTCTCCTTTACCTATACACAAGATACTAAAGGCATGAAACTAGGTTCTTGCTAGAAGAGCTGGAGCTGCATGCATTCACGCAAGTTTATGGCTGGAATCTCTGGGCACATTAGCAGACACTGGCAGCAAACTGTAGCAGCCAATACTGGTGGGCAAGCCACCTGAAACAAGGCAACCTCACAGAGTAAGGACGGCCAACCGTGGAGAGACCAGATAAGAAAAATGGTACATTGGTATCGCTTTAACCCCTGTCACTGAATCTGTGTAAGTGCTGCTTGAATCAGTCGCCAGGACCCCATACCTATCTATACCAAAGACAGGAAATGTCACAAGAAAAGAGGAAGAGCTGCATTATATACGGTCTAAGGTATTTTACCTAGCCTGTCACTATTTAAAAAAGGTTGAAAGAGGAGTGTGCCACTGCGCATACTTCATGTTCTCCAGGGAGGCTTCATGCCCTCTCCCAAAATGTCTGCCATGATCACTACAGTGCATTTGCAGGGGCCATCTTGTCTGTGATTAAAAACAAAAATAGTAGGCGCCGCCCATGAACACAATTCAAGGATTGTAATATTAATTATCCTTTAATATAAGCTCATATACCTGAGTTTAAATAAACATGCAAAAACATGAATAAAACTCCCGGGAGTATAAAAATCTATACACAGTATCTATTAGGATCAAATGTATCTAATCCTACAATGTAAAAATAATGAACAAATACAATAAAACAATTAATTCTCCAATATTTCTCAGCTGGTGAATATAGATCTTAGTTCCAATACATCCACATAAGCAAATATTGAGCCTGGTGTTGAAAATGCCCAATTAGCAACAGTGTGTCTGAAAGCTGAGAGAAAGCTACTATTGCATTAATCGATGGTTTAGGCGAATGGCCCAGACAACTAAATGGCTGGCAGTGTTGCACAATGTGCTTTGGTATATGATTCTGATACAGAGCTGTGTTAAGATGCGCTGTGAGGAACATTCAATGCTCCACTGTACTCACTCCCCTTGTGTCCGTCCCGCCGCTCCAGCGGCCATCAATTGCTGATACGGGCAGCTCCGGCAAGGTGAGCCTGATGGTAGTGTACGGCAAAGCTGTCCCCCCGATGGGAGCCCTCCTAGCGTGTCACTATTCAGGAGGCTTCGCGGGTCACATGGGGTGTCAGCTGCTGTGAACATACAAGCCGGAGGAGTCTGTGGCAGTCTGTGACAGTATGTCCAAGGGGTATTGGTGGTCAGCGGCTGGGCTCAGCTCACAAAAGAAGTCCGTTTCCTCAACGCGTTTCTCAGCACCAGGGCTGCTTTTTCAAGAGGCGGAAGTGTAGGTCTGAGAGTCAGAGCTAGACTAAATAGCTGGGACAATTAGTTTAATTACTGGTCTCCAGATGTTCTTAATTAGGCAAACTCTCTAGTTCACATGTAACATATGAGGATGGCAGAATGTTGGCACACAGGGCGTCATTCAGAGTTGGTCGTAAGCGGACGCTCGGTCGTACGCCTAACTATCGCACAGCCGGTCGGTTTTAACCAAAGTGACGCCCATACGTGAACAATGCACCTCCTCTAGCTAACGAGTGATAGCAGCTAGCGATCGAGTCAATCGTTGTCAGTAGCTGTATGTTAATTTTCTTCTGATGGTTGCGGCCGCTTGTGTTGTGTGCAAATTACTCCAAAAATTACCAAAAAACCGCATAGAATAAGCCACCCCCCTGAAATATATTTATTCTTATTAATCGATAATGCAAACGCAGCTGAATCAATTACATGCCAATTAGCAGTGTTATTAGCTACAACAAACAATTATTAGCTGCTTGCATTGTGTGGCTCAAAAAAGAAACATCACTCCGAACATCATTAACATTCGATAGTATCGATTGTACTCTGGGGCTTGAGACAGCACATACCCAACCTTAAGCTGTACGATATATATCTCAAATAAATTCTAAATCAATTGTCTCATTCAGTCCCTGTGGTTGCAGGGATTGAATTTTTAGTATCCAAGCAGCTTCCTGATGGCATAGTGTCCTATATCTGTCTCCTCCCCTGGCAGTAATGGAAATATGTTCTAGTCCAATCAGACGAATGGAAAAACCATCCTCATATGTTTAGGCCCCCATACATCAGAGATGGATTGCAGTAATCGTGCAATTTGCAATCGATTGTGTCTAAAAATCTGCAATGTATGGGCTTCACAGATCGCAGATTGCAACCAAAAAGTGATTGAAATTGTTTAATCAGATTGTCCAAAATGTTGGATTTCACAGATCGATTGGGGCTGTAAATTGCTAGTGTATGGACATGATCAGCAGATTTGCAGACCGTTTCTAGCAAAATGATGGGCCTTTCAAGATTGCTAGATCTGTGTTTGCTGCAATCGATCTGCAAATCACTGAAACAGATCTGTAGTGTATGGGCGCAGATTGCTCGATTGGGAAATCCTAAGATCAGGCAATAAATCTTCAAATTGTTCAATTGTGGTTTTCAGATTGCTGATGTATGGGGGCCTTTACATGTGAACTAGAGAGTTTGCCTAATTAAGGACATCTGGAGACCAGTAATTAAACTAATTGTCCCAGCTATTTAGTCTAGCTCTGACTCTCAGACCTACACTTCCGCCTCTTGAAAAAGCAGCCCTGGTGCTGAGAAACGCGTTGAGGAAACGGACTTCTTTTGTGAGCTGAGCCCAGCCGCTGACCACCAATACCCCTTGGACATACTGTCACAGACTGCCACAGACTCCTCCGGCTTGTATGTTCACAGCAGCTGACACCCCATGTGACCCGCGCAGCGCTCTGAATAGTGACATGCTAGGGGGCTACAAACGGGGTTCCCATCGGGGGGACAGCTTTGCCGTACACTACCATCAGGCTCACCTTGCCGGAGCTGCCCGTTTCATGCAATTGATGGCCGCTGGAGCGGCGGGACTGACACAAGGGGAGTGAGTACAGTGGAGCATTGAATGTTCCTCACAGCGCATCTTAACACAGCTCTGTATCAGAATCATATACCAAAGCACATTGTGCAACACTGCCAGCCATTTAGTTATCTGGGCCGTTCACTCATACCATCTATTGCTGCAATAGTAGCTTTCTCTCAGCTTTCAGACACACTGTTGCTAATTGGGCATTTTCAACACCAGGCTCAATATTTGCTTATGTGAATGTATTGGAACTGAGATCTATATTCACTAGCTGAGAAATATTGGAGAATTGTTTTATTGTATTTGTTCATTATTTTTACATTGTAGGATTAGATACATTTAATCCTAATAGATTCTGTGTATAGATTTTTATACTCCCGGGAGTTTGATTCATGTTTTTGCATGTTTATTTAAACTCCTGTATATGAGCTTATATTAAAGGATAATTAATATTACAATCCTTGAATTGTGTTCATGGGCGCCGCCTACTATTTTTGTTTTTAATCTCTGATTCTGTTGGAAGTTTGGCAATACTTCCAGTAGGTGTGCTGCCATTTTACACAAGGAGGGGAGTTAATCACACATCATCACTGGCGCTGGGGAAAATATCTCTCTCTTACAAGTCATCTTGTCTGTACATGGTGGGAGATAGTCTCCTACTTCGCTCCTATGAGAGACCAGGTTAATACCCGCATATAAAGCTGTCCAAGATCCCTGCACCACTACAAGTTTACAGGATACGCTCAGCAGCTTGTGAGCTGTAGAGAACCTTGCTCCACTCCATTACCAGTTTACATGTAATGGCGAGTACAGCTGTACCTTCTATACTTCAATAAACTAACACCACCACTTAAGTAACTGGGCTGTTCATAGTGTGAGTCATCCGCTGGTGTATGCCTACATAACTCTGCAATAACAACACCTGCACACACATCATTTCCAATCCTTAAATCTTCATAAACATTCATGAAATTAATATGTCAGGAAAATGGAGTCCAGTTTAGGAAACTAGAATAAATTTCCTTTCCAAAAATATATAATACTTCTATATTCAATAAAAAATGTATGTTGCAACTTAGTACACCTTAATGTGAAATTGCCCCAATGTCACTGTGTGCCCTGTTCACAGACTGCTATGTAGCCTATTCACCTATTCAAGTGAACGTGGGCTCAAACATCTCTCCCCCCCACCCCTTACCGGCCGCGCGCATGGTGTCACACCTATCTTTTGCATTGATGATGTCAATAAATTTTGATGAAAATCGGTTCAGTAGTTTTTATGCCAGATTGGAACAAACAGACAGACACAACAGTCCTATATTAGTATAGAATAGATATATATGTAACATAAAAAAATAAAATAAAAAAGTTCAATGTGATATTTTTCTTTTCAACATAAACCAGGATCTTGTAGTAGAATAACAACTGCCACAAAATGGCAGGCACCTCTAACATGAGTCCCTGCTGTTAACTGAAAGCACACTGTGAATTAAAGCCAGTACTCGGTCCTCACATCTTTACTGGCACTTGAACCCCACAGCGTCACACCCTGATCTTTTACCTCAAGTACTTGTGAAATATGCTTCACAAATGTATTGTGCAGAGCTTTATTTTATATCACACCAGGCTTCTCTTCTTCAGTCTACATAACAGATTTAGGTCTCAAAGAGGAGTCAATAGCTGTCTTTGGCTAAACTGTCTCTATAGAGATGGGCATGGCAGGAACAGTAAACTGACTTATTGAACCTCTTCTATTATCCTCCTATTGCTTAGCTGTAACCATTTAATTACTACAGACACTCAGTCAACTATTCATTGACGGTTTTAAATAACATTGCAAATTTGCACTAAAACTAAATCACCAATTAGCTTTCCTCTGTCTAAAGCACATAAGACAATGAACAGTATCTGATTGGTTGTTATGTTTTAGTGCATATTAGCACATAAATGCAATGTTAGTAAATAACTCTCATCATGTTTCCCAAAATTAATTAAATATGGGCCATCAACAAGCAGTCTAGTTGCAAATCACTTGTAATTGAAAACCACTAAGTTAAACTTGTTCCATCCAAATAAGATGCCATATTTATATCCAAGCTTGTGTATAAGGCCTACAACTGTTGTTTTAAAAACAAGCTTAGGAGCTTTTACAAGTATGCATGATTCCATACAGTCTTTTAAGTCTGCAAGTTAAGATACTGGCCTGGAGCAATAAGGTTTAATTTACAACTTCGCCTGGCTAGTCACAGGGTATATGCACATATGTGACGTAGCTAGCCGGCTCACACTTGTGCAGTGGAACTAACTGAAAACCCAGCCTTGGGCTGTCATTTCCTCCAAATTACAAATAAAAAGTAGATGCTGAACCTTTGCCCAAAAGTGTAAAGTCCTCTTTAGTATTACTCTAATTTCTCTCACTCTTAATTAGTCTTCGTTTATTTAATTATAGTGTAAATATACCCATAAAAACTGCTTGCATCAATATATGGTCCGTGATGTACATCTGGAGCTATATATTCATTACTGGAACAACAGTTCAAAGGAAATACCGCAGTGCTAGTCTTGAAAGACTTGCTCATCTGGATGCCTGGCTTCTGGATTTAAATGGACAACTAGCATCACCACTGTTCAAAAAACAAAATTATGATTATGTTGCTTACTGAGTAGGCACAGGCTCGGGTCAGTGTAAAAGAAAGTGGAAACCTGAGAGAACAAGCCTCAGTTAAGGCCACAAATAGAAGAATGGGACAGTGAAAGAATGTCATTAAGGCTAGTACGTATATGCCATACAGGAACACTAAGGGAATGATTTCTCCAGTAAAGATGGGTATAGGAGTCTTAAGGCCAGGCAACTTCTGATGTTAGGGGACTCAAACATTAGACAGCAGGTAAAGTAATCTATCATAATAGGTGAATAAGATTATTTGGAGGGGCTGGATATGATCCAATAGTCTTGGTGCTACTGTTGCCAACAACAAAGTTAGGGGATGATGGAAAGCCTTAAAGATTTATTTAATGAACGTTGGCTCTAAACTCAAGGCAAGAACCTAAAGGGTGTTTTTTTCTGAAAATGTACATGTATAGCATCTGAAAGGCAGCATGAGTTTAAGAATGATGTTGACAACTATTCAGGTAACAGCAGAAAACAATATACTGCAGTCAACAAAATAAAATTGGGTCCAGTCAAGATTTTAAAAACTCTGATATAAATTGATACTTAAATTATTGGTTCTAATATCCATATTAAAATACTAACTTTCTGGTGTAAGAACCAACATGATGGTGACACTCTAGGGCTTGGTATTAACTAGTAACCCTTTTCCACCAAAAATCCCAAGTCAGACCCGGGATTTACCCCATTTCCATTGCGGCGTTGACGCCGATCATATTGCACCCGAGTGCCGTGCCAGCACTTGGTCATGATGTCATCACCAAGCGCCAGAAAATCCAGCTCCCCCCTGAGCGCCGACCCAGTCAGGGGAGGTTGTTCTTCCTGGGGGGGCTGTCATTCAGGAGGCTGTCTGTGACAGCTGTCACCAGGCAGGGAGAGATTATAGCCTCCACATTTGAAGCGGGGGTGGGGTAAAACTGGAACAGTCCAGGCCATATGGGGAGGCTGTAATCTCTCCCTCCCCTGTGACAGCTGTCACACAGACTGCCTCCCAAATGACAGCCAATCACCATGCAGGAAACGGGTCCGGGGTTGGAATACCCGGGTAACCCATTTCCACTGAGCCTGAGCAGGGTTTTACCTGCGTAAAACCCTGCTCGAGCTCTGTGAAGAAGTGCCGGAGACGTGCAAGGTATATAAACAGTATGGACAGTGATTTGGAGCTGACTTCTTGGGAGAACCAGGCCAGTATTGCAGAGTTGGACATTTTCAAGCTAGTCCCTGATCTGAGAGGGAGTCTCCTGTTCTGTGTGACGTCAATTAGGATTCTTCTAGATAGAAAGGGGACTAGAAATTGTATTCTGCGTGCAATACAGATAAGTGACACATCCATAGTGTGGCATCATCAGGGTAAGGGTACCAACTCCTGGGGTAAATGGATACACTTGTCATGCAGTAGCGAAGTAGTCATGAAAAAGTCCAGGGCCTTGGTACAAGTTTCCACAGCTAGATTTATTAGCAGCACAAAAAAAAACAAAATATAAAATTAAATCCTGGCCTGTCTATCTCTAATTAAACAAAAATATTCCATCTATCAGAGTGGCTGTACCATGTTCCTTTCACAAAACAGGAATCTTTAGCACAGCACTTACTGTACATTCAATAATTATAGTGTCTCTCAACAGGCCTCTGACCTATTCCCCAGGCAGTAAGAGACTGACTATAGAGACTGACACACTTTTTATCAGCCTCTCAAAGATGGTCTGGCCATCAAGGCTTCTAATCAGCTTCTGTATACCAGACAGAAGCTAAAAACCTGGGGCATCTATAACTCCACTTGACAACCTGTTTTTGACACAATGGATACTGTGGGGTATATTTACTAAAGGTCAATTTGGTAATTTTGGTGCATTTATAGGTGATTTTCTGTGTGATTTGCAAATCAGGGATTTACTAAAGGCAAAACGGACTATAAAATAGACTACAAAACCGAATCCCGACCAAAATCGACCATCGACCAAAACATTGATACTTTCACAAAATAAATGAGAGAATCCTCTAATGGTCTCTCAGTCAGATTGAAAATCGACTGCAAAATTGACAGAAAAATCCCCAAATAAATATACTATATAAAAACAGGTGATTTTTAGCTTCTAAACACCATACGATAGGTAGGAACTTAATTAAATAGATTATAAAAAAAACGGGTGATTTTTATGCTTCTGAACATCATTCTATTGTAAGGAGACACAATCATATGGTTCACTGTGGCATGCACATTAACTGCTGACACTAGTTCCTGCAGCATAATTCCCTTGACCTGTTCCTCATACTCATTATAATCCACCACCACCTCCCAGTGTTGTGTGTAGTGTGCCTTTCCAGGGCCATTTTGGATTTGACACAACTTCAAATGTCTGAAAAATGCTTCACACCCTGGTGCTTGTCGCGTTTTAAATGCCCAATAGAATTCATCGCATCAACTGCTGCCTGACACATGGCCTGTTTTCTTCTCGTGGATGTGTGTTGGGCCCGGCGACCAAATTACTACTCAAAATTAGACAACAAGGTGTTTACCAATGCACAATTCTCCTCAATGTTAGACCTGGCTTTGTGGCCAGATTTAGCCTTGCCAGGTTGAAGTTCCTCCCCTGAATCAGAGTCCTGGCCCTCTGCCTCCTCCACTCCATCACAATATCCTCACCAACTGGATCTCTCTCCTCCACCTCCCTATCCCCACCCCTGGCAGCCTACATAACCAATAGAAAAATAAACACACAAACTGAACTTAAAAACTAACACAAAACTTAAACACACAGGCACACACACAGAAACACTGACAATGACCAATAACACTCTTGAAAAGATGGCAAGGTAATCCAGAAATATACCTGTTTCCGAGAACATATTATAGATTGACTCTTTTTATTTTAATTCCCCTTTTTCATATCTGTAATATAGATTTATTTTCCTTGTTATTACTCCCCCCCTTCCTCACTCATGGCCTCCCCCCCTTTCCCACCACCACCATTTTGCTTTTGTCTCATACTAGCTGGTTATAATGGAAAATCATCACACATTCTATCTTGTTTATATCTCTTATGTAGTGCAATAACTACTTATTGTCTGCTTATGTAAAAGGTGAATGTGTACTGTTTTACTCAGCTATATTGTATCACTGTACAAATGACAGTGCTAGACTGTGCTGTGAGACCGCTGACTCTTCCTGGAGGCTGATGGACATGTCTGAGGGCCCCCGAACATGTTCATCAGCCTCCGGGAAGAATCAGCTTTCTCACAGCACAGTCTAGCTACTTACAAGTGGCTCAGCAGCACATTGTATTACCTCACGCGGAAGCCGCGCATCATCTGCCCGGCTGTTCAGTAGAGCCCAGTTGGCTGTAGAAAACTACATGCAATAGGGTCTTCTGCTGCAAAAGGGATATCAACCTTGAGGATTCCTTAAATCCTTTAAGACCAGATTTAGGAAGGTCGTTCCAGGTGGTCACCCTTAATACCGGTAACCTTTATACAATCTTTTAAGGAGGTGGTTTTTGGGTTCTTTTCTGTGTCAGGCATTTTTTGAGCCCTATATTAAACACTATAAATGAACTGTGCTGACTGAGCAGAGGTATATAAGGTGTATGAACATCAGATTGACACTACCTTATCTGCCTCTATTTATTCATATCGGTTTCTAGATGATTTTTATAATCTCTGCATTGCTGGATTTTTCTAATTTTATATATTTTTCTCATATTTAATGTTTTGGTGTTTCCGTTGTTATTAAGGGGTCTGGACCATGTGTGTTTGCAGATATAAATCCCATTCTGGAGGATAATTGAATGTCAGTAACATCCATCTACTAATTGCAACATTGTGTGTTACATTTTAGATACAAAGCTTCCGGGATATCACTGAGAGATTGTCTTTTACAATATAAAAATGTTGACTGATGCCATTGGGGACATATATAATCATCTGTACTGGTATTAATGATGTCCTATATTGTGCTTTTTTAGCATTATGTATACTTTTTTATTGGGGAACTAGTATAAATAAAATATGTAACATTTCATGTCCCACTGAGAGTAATATACTTCTACTGTATACTCCATTCCAGTACTGATATTACACTCTTTGCTAAAGGTTTTACTTTTATTTTAGGATGTTTAAGCAACCAACCTCTGCAATATAGCTTCAGGAACGTAACAGGAATCGGTATGATTTACCACCGGACACATGTCCGGTGGTTCAAATCCCAACACTGGAAGACCGGCACCAGTGAAGATCCTGACTACGCTAAAGATAAGTACTAACTAACTAACCTAACTCCCAGCTAACCCTAACCCTCCTTTAGGGGTGCCTAACCCTAACCTCCCTCCCTAGTGCCTAACCCTAAACTAACCTAACCCCCTAACCCTCGTTAGGGGTACCTAACCCTAATCCCTTCCTCTAAGTGTCTAAACCTAACACCCCTTCCCCGCTGCCTGAACCCAACCCTCCCGGGGGGGTGCCTAACCCCAACCTCCCCCCGGGGGTGCCTAACCCTAACCCTCCCCTTCCCCTAGCCTAACCCTCCCAGGTGGGTGCCTAACTCTAAGTCTCCCCCGGAAGCCCCTAATCTTAACCTCCCCCCCCCTCCCGCCGTAGGTAAAATGACAGGCGTCGGGATTTTGATGCCTGTCATTAGACCCTTGCCGGGATTAGACAGTCGGGATGCCGACGGTCGGCATTTAGACCGTCAGCATGCCGACTGCATACCACGTAATAGCATACTCTGCCTTTTACTATCTCTGACCTTCTATTGACATACAGTCTAGGTACTGATAGGGAATGGGAATGAAATACCGGCAGCTGCCACATCCCGACTACAGAAGCCCAACAGGACAAGATCCCGACTACGGCTGATAAGTACCCTATCCCTCGCCTCTCCTCCCCCTTAACCTCCTTTAGTGGTGCCTAACACTAAGACTCCTGGGGTGGTGCCTAGCCCTAAGTCCCCCCAGGGGTTCCTAAACCTAACCCTCCCTTCCCGCAAACTAAACCTAACCCTCCCAGGGGGGTGCCTAACCCTGACCTCCCCTCAGTGGCACCTAACCCTAACCCCCTCTCCCCCTAGCCTAACCCTAACCCCTCCTGGGGGTTGCCTAACCCTAAAGCTGCATACAGACAAAGATTTGCTGTCCAACCAGCCAACTAGTTGGCTGGTTGGAATGAAAATCTGGTAAGGTATGAAAGCACATGACAATCAGCAATTTGCTCCCAAATGTCAGAAAATGGACAAAAACTGCTGTTTGAACAAATTGTTTAGATCAAACATTTAACAAACTTGTCTGACGACCATTTTCATCTGTTTTCTGGCATTTAGGAGCAAATTGCTGATCATCAGTTACTCCCATTCCTTACCAGATTTTCATTCCAACCAAATAACTAGTTGGATGGTTGGACAAAAAATCTTTACATGTATATGCAGCTTCAGTCCCTATGGGAGTCCCTAAACCTAACCTTCCCCCCACCTATCTTAAGTCCCCTGTCAGGCTTTAGTTGTTGGGATATAGACTGGCAGCATGTAGTCCGCCGGCTATTAACTATATCAGACTGATAGCGCCACTACCATTTTGTTTCTTTGGACCATTAAAAGACTGATTATTACTAGTCAAGCATCACTCTGTGGACAGTCATATTGATCAGTGTACAGTATTAGTAGAAGAGATACAGAGACTACTCAGCACAACTTAAACAGACTTTAAGATAGCAGCCAAAGCTTTGAGAGATATTTGTTTCAAGAGAGACTGCATTTACTAATCAATACTGCATGAGTGCTAACGTCCATGGTACCCACCGACACAACAAGTTTGACTGCTAATACAAATATCATATTGAGTTTTTGAGAGTGTGCAGGTGACTGTGTTTCCATCATTAAATATTTACTACTATATATATTTATAGTTGTTTCTGAAGGATAAAAATATTTGAGCCTATTTTGTTGGGAGTATAACAAGTGTAATAAGTGTAGTATGTGGGGAACTGAAGTGTTGCTCATAGTGAGGGAGATTCAGAGGTGGATAGAGTCAGAGGCGGATTAAGGGGGTGGGGGTGCAGGGGGCAAGTTATCTCGGGCCCCCTCTCAGGGGGCTCCCCAATACTATAATCAGCTGCAGTGCAGTGTAGGATTGCACTGGCAGCTGTAAAGCAGGAGGGAGGTGGAGCCCGAGCTGGGGCGGGGCTACGTGGCACTGTACATTAAAGGTGCGTACGCGCTGGCTGATTAAAGTGGAAGACTGAACGATCACGATATCGTTATCGTTCAGTCGTCCACTTTATCATCCATTTTTAACATCAAAACGATGAACGAAAACGCGCGTTCCCGCGGGTCGTTCGTCATTATCGTTAATCGAGTAAACATGCAGGCCAACCTGACGATGTTGTCAGGTTGCTGCATGTTGGGGAATGGGGGAGAGAGCCCGGCGCTGAACAATATCGTTAATGATATCGTTCAGCGGGTGTGCTCAATGTCACGAACGACATTGAGCACACCCTGCCGGGGACACACTAGACGATATCGCTCAGGGAGCATATCGTCTAGTGTGTATGCTCCTTTAGTGCCTGCAGCATGGGAGAAAGGAGGGGAGGAAACATGACTATTTAGCAGCTAGGTCATATGGTAAGATAGCTCAGGGAAGGGGCACTCTATGTATATATGTGTGTATAACTATGCATGTATGTGTGTGATGATTATGTATGTATGTCTATGACTATATATGTGTATTGTGTATATAGTTGACTGTATCAAACTTGCCTACTTTTGAAAAAGCATTTCAGGGATATTGTGAAAGCAGTACCTATGAGTGCGGCGGTAAAGTGGATGTGTACAGCTACATCTGAGAGGCGTGTCATAAATTGAGTTTCATCCAAAGCAGTTAGTAAGATCTATTTGTTGATGAAGACACGCTAATACTTTACAGAAAATGCATGTAGCCATAGGGATCATTGTGCCTTAGAACCAATGCAGGGAAATGGCACTGATTATACCATTTGAATGTATATATATTTCTGTTTATTGTATATATATAACAGCTACATAAAGGGGGGAAAAGTGCAATCAGGGAGATTACTAGACTCTTCAGGGAGTCAGGAGATTGCTACTATTTCAGGGAGTGTCTCTGACAATCAGGGAGAGTTAGCAAGTATGGACTGCATGCATGTGACTGTATGAATATATGTGTGTGACTGCATGTGTATGACTATGTATGTATGCAACCCAACCCACCAAATATCCTCATTTTGGTGGGACAGTCCTGCTTTTCAACTACTGCCCCCCCCCCCACACACACACACCTTTGGGTTGCATTGTGCCATGGGGAGGTAAGATAGGGAGCAAACGCTCTCATCTGCTGTGCGCACAAGGGAGGGGACAGCCCAGCAGCTGGAGAAGAGATATACTTGCACACTGCGTGTCATGGATTGAGGGCATGATGTGCACATCATGTACACACCGAAGGCTAGCGCACAAGAACCAAATTCCTGTGTCCCAAATTTTTCTCTTTAGGGCCCCTGAATCATACATGGCCTAGGCCCCCTAAAGCCCTAATCCAGCTCTGGATAGATGTTGCAGTAGCGGCTGTGTCTTTTGGTGCAGCCGCTACTGTGGTTTTTTGGTAATGCCTTGGCCAATGGGTGTCCTATTGAGATGCCCACCAGCTGTGGTGCGATTCTGCTAATTTGCGTTTAAAGATGCACTATCAGCACACCATCTGATCATTGGACATTGTATTTGCCTATGGCAGACACAGACTGTCCGACTGACAATCGCCGCCAGTATCAGTACACAGTCATGCCATCAATACGCCTGTGAGTGGTAGCAATCCCAGACAGTTATCAACCAGGAACACCCATTGAAGTTGCATGGATCTACATGCAATTTCGATCTGTGACTGTATGTTTTTTATGTTTTTATTACAGGACATGCATCTAAGTTGCATGGCGCATGCTTCCCATGCCCCTGCAATGTCACTTACAGTGAGGATTTAGACACAGAGTGATTGATAGTTAGGGACCGTGTGTGGGTAGTAACTGGTGGTAAGGTTGGGGTGGTTAGAAAAATGCTAGGTTGTTGCAACCTTTTCATAGGTGTGTTGGATCCAGCAACTGTGTCTTTGTATGCAGTTTCACTGGTGCCAGCATCTTATTTCCATCGTCTGTTCTGCAGGACCATACGCTTACTCAGGACTACGATAATCAATTGATCTGCAAACGATGCTGTGACTTTGTAAGCAGATGGCTGTGACTTTGAAAGCAGATGTTGCAACAATTTATGCATAAGCCTGATTTGCAAAGCCGCAGGTGGGTGTCTCAATACATTTCCCAGCATCTGCAATATTTGCATATTTTTGCATAGCAGCTGCGTAAAATGTCGCAACCATGAAGGGATTAGTGTACAACTCTGAAACAGGCCCTTTGTGCAGTAACCATCACTGCGCAAGTGCAGTGCGGCCCAGACACATGTGGAGAGGGAAACCAATGGCACTTGCGCCCGATGCTTTTCTTGCATTAACTTCTGTATTACCCTCAGTATCAGAGGATCTGGTTGGCTTAGCGTAAACACCTTTTGTATTTGTGTTTCTTCCGATAATTATCATAGCTTATTCTTCAATACTGTGGTTTCTGTCATCTGATCTGTACTATAAAGTCAGA
Organism: Taudactylus pleione; assembly: GCA_031769625.1. Classification (NCBI taxonomy): domain Eukaryota; kingdom Metazoa; phylum Chordata; class Amphibia; order Anura; family Myobatrachidae; genus Taudactylus; species Taudactylus pleione. The sequence goes on along the minus strand of JAUIMM010000017.1, from coordinate 2,641,026 downwards.
TCACCAGAGCACAGCACAGCTATCAGATGACTGGGGCACTGAATCACTGAATGGATGTACTTTTTTAACTATTTTATTGTCTGTGATCAGCCTGTGGTCTATCAGACACACAGACTGATCACAGAAGCCTACTTTGGGCTCCACTCCCCAGTCAGCAGGTAGAAAAGGCAGATCCTGAGTGGGGGAAATGAGAGGAAGCCTTCATAATGCCATTTTCAGATAGCATTATTATCGTGGGGCTCCCTCCCGGTATTTTTTTTACCATTTTATTTTAGTAAATTTGAGCAGATCACATTTCCCATTACAAGTATGAAAAATTTGATTTGCTTACTAAATAATGCAAACTGAAGGGGCTGGAGGAGAATTTGGCTAATTCACCTCCAAATGCCCTTTCATTCACTTCTGGGATACTAAAATATTGTGAAAACCCTTATCAATGTTCTTATGCAATGACCATTATCAATGCTCTCATATAATGCTTATTATCAATGTTTCCAACAGAATGGTAATTATTGATATACTTATTTATTCAATCTTTTTTGATAATCCTATGTATTACTCTTCATTGATATTCATGTGTCTCATTTAGCATTGATATTATTCTATGGTATCTCAATTTCTGTTTCTACACAAGTGTCTGAAAAGTTGCCATCCTTCTATACACTTATGGTAAATAAATATACCATAGTGGTTTTGGCAGCAATCCTTGTGTGTTTTGTTCTTGATTAATATTAGGATTGTGAGGTGTTGGGGCGGAATCAGTATGAAATACCGCCAGCCGCATGGCCGGCGGTTCGATTCCCGGCAGCGCCTGGCCGACAAAAGCAGAGTTCCCAGCAGCGGAAACCTAACAGCGCTGGAAATCCCGATCGTCGCTAAGGTAAGTATAAACTAACCTAACCCCCTAACCCTCGTTAGGAGTACCTAACCCTAATCCCCCCTCTAAGTGCCTAACCCTAATCCCCCCTTCACCGCTGCCTAATCCTAAATCCCCCCAGGGGGTGCCTAACCCTAACCCTCCCTCCCCCTAGCCTGACCCTAACCCTCCCGGGGGGGGTGCCTAACCCTAAGTCACCCCCGGGTGTCCTAAACCTAACCCTCCCCCCACGCGGCTGTCCGCTCGCGGAGCCTGGCATCCCTTTGATCGGGATGCCGGGCACCGGTCTCCCGGCGTCAGGGAAATGTCAGGCATCTACATTTAGACGCCCGGCATTTCACCCTCGCCGGGATATGACAGTCGGGAAGCCGGCTGTTGGTATTAAGGCAGCTGGTTTCCCGATTGTATACCGTTGGGGCAGAGGTTTCCTGAATCAATCTCTGATGGATGAAAGATCCCTACCCCATTCCCTACCCCTGTGTAGATTCAAGAGAAAGAAAGGTGAGGGAAGTATTTACTAGGTGGACATCACTTCTATGATACTACAATATTGGCATGTATGAAAGGGGTGTTACATAGAGAAGAAAGAATGTTAGAAATTACATTGTGTATTATAAATCGGGTTGGGTATGAAATACCGGCGACTGATCCGATGGATGAAGATCCCGACTGGTGAGTACTCTATCTTTAGTCCTGGTTTGGGTTTCCGACGTCGGGGATGTCGGGATCCGATGGCCGGCATTCTGGCCGCTGGTAATATATCTACATTCTATATATATCAATATTTATTAGTACTGGTATTACGGTAAGCTAAAGTTTTGCATGGGAGCAAATTTTATGCTCAACTGTGCATTTGTTTAAATATAGTTCTTACTATTTACTAAATTTGACATTTAAAATGCAAAGAATGTAAAACTGTAGCTTATGGGCGTCGTGTGGGTGTGTTATGTCCCTATTTGAAAAATGGGGGGCGCCAATGCTCTTTCTTGCACAGGGCACCATAAAGTCTAGCTACGGCTCTGGCGACAGCCATAGGCTGGTGCTAGTGTTGATGGTGGACGAGATGGTACTCCTATGGTGGAGTATTCAGAAGCACCAGTGGAGTTACACTGTCCACAGACATTGAAAGTGGGAGTCCCAGGGCTTGCACAGTCAGTGCATGGAAAAACACAAGGGGTATGCTGAAACTAGCATTTACATATTATTGCTGTGGCAAATGCATCCACCTCTAAATCAGGCCCAAAGTGCAGAAGGAACTATTGAGTGACACCAGTAAGCTCCTATCTTTCTTCTATATTGTTTGGTGGATAGACTTGCATACCTCCAAACTGTCCAAATTCTATAGAGACTGTTTAATTGTTCCAACAGCTAGGGTGTTTCTCTGGACTGCTGGGAATGTTGGGAGGAATAAAGCTAAAAAATATACATAAAAAAATAATTAATGATTTTCCAACGTTCCTTAATACATGGGAAATAAATTAAGATCACTTTGTGTAGAACTAAGGAGCTCATTCAGACCCGCTCGGTAGATACGTTCGCTCGCACCCAGCATATGCAAATCCAGTGCACAGCCAGCAAGGCAGGCGATCACACGGCAAGGCATTAGCTTGCCCACTATGTCTTGGCGTCCGATCACTTTGTGCATGCAGACACCCACCAGCCATTCATAAGACGCCCACTTGCGCACGTCATCTCCTGGAAGTGCATGAAACCATTGGTATATCGAGCACCATCGGATGCAATCGCAGCGCTTGAGGTTGACTATACCCTGCCGCAAGCACTGTGATCACTTCAGTGTGAAATACAACCAGGTGACTTGTACTATGACGCTGCCTATTAATTATGAACGCCTCTGAAACAGCAATGAAACACTCAGGTACACCTACACTCCCCCGTTTCTAGTGGCCTACCAATTATCACCCACAAATGGCTTCTCCTGTCTCTCACTCTGCTGGGCTGTCTATGCGCAGTGAGCAAACGCTTACCGATCTCTCGTAGTAGTTCGTGCACGTGCATTGCGATGCGTACGCATGCGCAGAAAGCGACAATCGGCCAGCTACGAGCGAACGAATCCTAGCGAGTGGGTCTGAATCAGCTCCTAAGTTTTCCCTGCGGTCCTGGTTTGCATGCCTCTCTGAAGGCGGGCTTTTTACAGAAAAAAAAAATATAGCTAATATATTGTAGACCACAGTTACTGACTGTTGAATCAGGCAATGAGTAGAAGAAAGGACATCAGTGATGGACTATTGGAGTTTAGGGGGAGATGTATCAAGCCTTGGAGAGATATAAAGTTGAAAAGTTGCCCAAAGCAACCAATCAGCAATGTAGCATGCAGTCTTTCAAATGACAGAAGCTGGGCAACAACTCCACTTTATAGATCCGAATACTTGAATAAGTTTGAGGAAAGATAAGCACCCTGTTTGTGATGGAATATTGCTAGCTCACCAGGGGTTAAAGGAAAGGAGGGGGCGTAGTCAGGAAGGAGCCCATCAAAAGTGTAGCCCATGCACTAATAAGGGGCAAGGCCCCTACTATTCATTGTAAATAGTCTGGAAGAGGAGCAATCTTCCTCTTTTTCAGTTTTTGAACCCCACCCATCCATCCGCCTAAGCTGTTTGGTGTTTAATTCTTGAAATGTTGTTGGACTGTGCAATTTTCAATTTCCTTCTAACAGGTGGAGGTGCAGCCTGGGGGTAAGCAGTGCTCCTGGGTGGCCTATTATAGCTTAAGAGTGCCTGGGTAACATTTGCCTTTTGATAGCGGCGAGTGGCCATTTACCTTAGGGGGGGACTGGGCCATCATCTTAGGGAGGGGCCAATACTATCAAGAATACCTATAAATCTGATGGCGCTAAAAAATTCCAATGTATCACATATAATTCGATCAAAATCACCCACAGATTGCAGCAATAAAAGAGGTATCTGCAACCTCCCAAAAAAAAGGGGGGGGGGGGGGGAAACCAAATATACAAATTATTGCGCTATACTTGAGGGTGTTAATGATCAAAAATTGCGGTCTGGTTTATAAACAACTTATTAGAAACATACACAGAATAAGGACTAAACATTTAAATACACATAAAGAATATAATTAAAATTAAAATGAATAAAATAATACAATATATTCAGCAAAGGTATTTAGCTTCAATGAGTATTAGAAAAACACACCTGCTCTGTTTATATCAATTGTTGCAAGTAGTTAAGCGAGTGATTTAGCATAATGTAAGATTCAAACAATGGGTGACTTAATCTCCCTCCAAAGCTTGATACTTCCCACCCTAGGGACTAACTCCAGAACAACTGTAAGCTAATCTTTACATCTTGCTCTTACTTTTCAGTATTATACCAAAAACTATGTTGCCCTATTTTTGTTGGTGGAAGCAATAGTGTATGATGATAGAATGTGATGTATCTAGTGGCTGTCCAATCTTGTCTATTCTGTACATTACAGTATAAAAACCTTTCCTTCAATATCTACATATCCTGTTACAGTACTGTACAGGCTAACAGACACCCTGAAAATTCTGCTTGCGCCTGTGTCCCATAAGTAAAGGGCCGAATGGCTTGTCCATTAAAGGGTGCTGTAACCCCCAAAGTGCACTCCAAAAAAAAAATATATTTTTGTGTTTGTGAATTGTGTGCACAGTAGCCGCACGTGCATCAACAAAGTAGCGCCAAGCGTGCGCCTGTGTCATAAGTAAAGGGCCGGCTGGCTTGACCGTTAAAGGGTGCTGTAACCCCCAAAGGGCACTCCAAACAAAATAAAATATATTTGTTTGTGTTTGTGAATTGTGTGTGCAGTAGCCGCACGTGCATCAACAAAGTAGCGCCAAGCGTGCGCCTGTGTCATAGGTAAAGGGACGGCTGGCTTGACCGTTAACGAGTGCTGTAACCCCCAAAGTGCACTCCAAAAAAAATAAAAAAATATATATTTTTTTGTGTTTGTGAATTGTGTGCACTGTGGCTGCACGTGCATCAACAAAGGAGTAGCGCCAAGTGTGCGCCTGTGTCCCATAAGTAAAGGGCTGGCTGGCTTGTCCATTAAAGGGTGCTGTAACCCCCAAATTGCACTCCAAAAAAATATATATTTTTGTGTTTGTGAATTGTGTGCACAGTAGCCGCACGTGCATCAACAAAGTAGCGCCAAGCATGCGCCTGTGTCCCATAAGTAAAGGGCCGGCTGGCTTGTCCGTTAAAGGGTGCTGTAACCCCCAAAGGGCACTCCAAACAAAATAAAAAAAATATTTTCTATGTTTGTGAATTGTGTGCACTGTGGCTGCACGTGCATCAACAAAGGAGCAGCGCCAAACGTGCGCCTGTGTCCCATAAGTAAAGGGCCGGCTGGCTCATTTCTTAAAGGGTGGTGTAACCCACAAAGTGCACTAGTCTCCAACAAAAATAAAAAATTATTTTCTGTGTTTTTGTGCGCCTTAGCTGCATGTATATATCAATATAACATAAATGGAGGACCAAACTTTCTCCGATAAAAAGAAAATAGGGAAAGATCAAGAACCACTTCCTCCTAGTGCTGTTGCTGCTGCTGGGAGTTGTTCATCATCCCAGAGAGGAAGTAGGAACACCACTACTTTTACTAAACAATTGACCCTCCAACAGTCCTTAGTGAGGAGGATGAAGTACGACAGCAGTCATCCTGAAGCAAAACGTATAACTGAGGCCTTAACTGCTATGTTGGTGTTAGACGTGCGTCCGGTATCCGCCATTAGTGCAGTGGGATTTAGACAATTGATGGAGGTAGTGTGTCCCCGGTTCCAAATCCCATCTAGATTCCACCTGCATCCTCAAAGCAGCAGCGACAAGTGTGTGTCTGCCTGTTAAAGGGTGGTGTAACCCTCAAAGTGCGCTCCACAAACAATAAAAAATTTCTTCTTTTTTTTTCTCTTTGTGAAATGTGTGGGCTGTAGCCGCACCTGCATCCTCAAAGCAGCAGCGACAAGCGTGCGTCTGTCTGTTAAAGGATTACATCGGTGACAGCATCCAAGTAGGCATGTCAGACAGTCCGTACATGTACTGGCAGGAAAAAGAGGCAATTTGGAGGCCCCTGTACAAACTGGCTCTATTTTACCTGAGTTGCCCCCCCTCCAATGTGTACTCCGAAAGAGTGTTTAGTGCAGCCGGGAACCTTTTCAGTGAAAGGCGTAGGAGGTTGCTTCCACAAAATGTGGAGAAGATGATGTTCATAAAAATGAATTATCAACTCTTCCAGGGAGACCAGCCTCCATAACGTACAGAGGGACCTGTGGGGGTTTATTCCAGGGGGGACGAATTAATACTCTGTGAGGATGAGGATGTACACAACACTGAAGAGGGTGAGGAATCGGTGAATGAGGAGGATGAGGACGACATCTTGCCTCCATAGAGCCAGTTTGTGCAGGGACAGACTAATTGCCAGCTTGTTTCATGGGGGCCCAAACGAACGAATCATTTCAGCCACAGTCGTGTGGCAGACCCTGGCGCTGAAATGATTGGTTTGTTAAAGTGTGCACGTCCTGTTTATACAACATAAGGGTGGGTGGGAGGGCCCAAGGACAATTCCATCTTGCACCTCTTTTTTTTCTTTGCATTATGTACTGTTTGCGGCCTAGTTTTTCAAACTGCCATCCTGTCTACCACTGCAGAGTCACTCCTAGATGATGGGCCACATGTTTGTGCCGGCCACTCGTGTCGCTTAGCATAGTCATCCAGCTATCTCGGTGCAACCTTTTGGACATAAAAACACTATTGTGAGGTGTGAGGTGTTCAGAATAGACTGGAAATGAGTGGAAATTAAGGTTAATAATAGCATAGGAGCAGAAAAACCCACAAATTCTGTGATTTTAGCTGTTTTTATGCTTTTTTCAAAAAAAATACAGATCCAAAACACAAAACCCAAAACACGGAAGGGTGGTTTTGGCAAAACCAATCCAGATCCAAAACACGAAGAAAGATCCAGATCCAAAACACGAAAAGTGGCCGGTGCATACCCCTAGTTTTTAGGGGTACCCACAACTTTTAAGCATTCCCAGAAGGAGGGACCACAGCAGGTATCCCTGATCTGCCGTGACCCCTCCAATTCAAATTTCAAAGCAGACCCCCCCCATAGGCTTTTATGGGAACTGCTATGCTGTCGGATTTACCAAGCTCCCCAATGCTTCTGAAGATGGTGTTAGCCTATAGTAGGCTATGGGCTACTATATCACATATTCTTTAAGAGAAGGATCCAGAGTATCCTCTCCGTCTGCCCCTGATGACATATGTGCAGTACTCTTGGCCAAGGACAGGATCTTATTGGAACCCATGTCCCGGAAAGAGCCTTTATTACCAGGGCCGTAGCTAGGGTAGTGCGGCCGGTGCCATCGCACAGGGCACCACAAGTCAGGGGGCGCTGTTTGGGCCTGTCAAATTTCTGTTTATTATCATTCTTGCTTGTAGCTTCCTCTTATTTCATCCCCAGCATCTCCTGGCCTCTCCTATCTCTTCCCTGGCCCTTCCCCATGAAGCCATGGCCCATTTTTGGGTGCATTATGTCCCTTTGAAAAATGAGGGGGGCGTCAATGCTCTTTCTGGCACAGGGCACCAAAAAGTCCTGTTACGGCTCTGTTTACTACATATGTGTGAACGTTTTATTTTTCATGTTACGAATTTAGGCAAAATTATCATATCCACACACCGAATTTAAAATGCAGGATATGTTCAATCAGCCCCTTAAGGGCAATATTCATAGTATTTTATTACAATTTTCATCAGCATCAAGGTTGCTGTTGACAAGTTCATTATTATTTTTATAAATCACCAACATATTTTACAGTGTAGTACAATCAGAATACAGATTCATTAACAGAATTTCTCCCCCTCTAGGGTTAGAGACTTCTGACCATAAGCACACACATGCTTCTGATCCAATTTATCCAGAAAACATCAACCTACAGTACCAGTATGTTTTTAGACTCTGCAAGGAGACCAGAGATCTGCGTGGAATCCATTTATAAAATGGAAGAAGCTCAGAGAGCATCTTGATCAGACATGAACTTAGGGTTCCAGTACTGTGAAAAAGCAATGATCACTATGCTTCCATACTGTTGGAAATGATGTGTGTGCGTGTGTTGATAGTGCAGAATTATATAAGCAAACACCAGCGGATGACGAAAACTATGAACAGTCCAGTTACATTGGGGTCACTCACATGGAGCTAAGTAGGTGACTACTGTCTCCCACCATGTCATTCTACACATAGCACTAGGATGGCTGCAGTCACATGTGCTGCATCGCATAAGTATGAAGGTCTGACCTTCGCTACAGACTCTGGGTCATAGTGCTCAGCCTACTGTATATGCACAGTGGGGAGACTGCTTTCTAACAGTCTGGATCTTTTCCCCTGACCCACCTCTATCCTCTGCCCATCAGCTTTCCCTTCCCAACACCCCTCCTCTGCCTCTTTCCCCTACCAAATCCGTCACACCAGAAGGCCTAGTAGGAGATGGGGCAGGCGCTGTGCTGGCAGATTGAGGTAGATAAAATATGCCAATCAGACTTGCCTATTCTCCCGGAAGGTGTGGGAGTCTCCTGAATTTGTGCACAGTACACCGGTAGCACATCATTTATTTAATATATATTAAATGTTTATATACACAATAAATAAAAACTAATCAAATTAGATCATAGTAGATTATTAAGAATATAAACAAAACATGCATGTCACTTTCATAACATGCAATAAAATTATGTTTCGATAGTGTATAATAATGCATGAGATTTTACACAATGACCCAAATACACTTTTACAGTGTATCATATCAACATAAAAAATATTTTTTTCTGACGCTCTGTATCCAGTACTTAAGGTGTTAAGTACAGTATATGGGTTGCGAGGCAATGATTAGTCTTTTTAATGCATTAGGAAATGTAATTGGTTTGATTAAGTGCATAATTGAACAATTGAAATTACAATCAGTAAAAAGGTTAGAAGATACCTACTGTTGTGTGTAGGCTAAACAGATAGCAAGCAATCACTCTGTGGTTTGACATGTGCTAGAGTTGATTTATGCATGAACGTTTATGAGCGCTGATCCATGCGTGTGCGAATGCACTGTATTACTGTTGATGAGCGGTCCTACAGTATATGGGCATCTGTGTTCTATTGCACAGATGCCGTGGTGCACGCTGATTTTAAATTGGATGTTCACATACATTTGCGTATGCTATTGGATAAGCGTGCGGTCACTGGGCCTGGTTCAGAGTTGTGTGCTAATGCTGCAGCCAGGGGCAGAAATATGGGAGACAATGGAGGCACCTGCCGCCGGGCACCAGCACTGAAGGGGCACCTCCTCCATCACCCACAATATATTCATTCCACGTAGGGCTGTAAATATTGGGTGATAGGGGGGCACTAAATGATAACTTGCCTCCGGGCGCCTGGGATGAACTTACGCCACTGGCTGCAGCAGCTGTGATTTTCGCAGCTGTGGATGTGCAAAACATGCTAATGCAACTGCAACAGAAACTTGAACTGAGATACCCACCAGAGCCTGTGTAGCTGTCCACAACTGTGTACATATAAGTACTTTATAATCGGAGTAATCCTGTGCACTGAGCTGTGCTATAGCATAATGGCCAGCTGCTAGCTACCAAATAGGCACCCCTACCTATACAAATTACATACAAAATCAGATAGATATGGTATAGCGCTCAGCCTGGTTTAGTCAATATTGTGTTATTGTAGCCCCAATGAAATATAATGATGATGTTCTGTGCACAGTAATTGAATAAAAATGATAACTTTACCAAGACTTAATTGGCATGATATACACATACATAGAAAAAAAACATATACATATTGCTGATCGCCCGTACACAGGGGCGCAGAGAGAGGGGGGGGGAGCCACGAGCGGGTACTACTTACCCGGGTCCGGCACAGCTCCCCATCCACAGCAGCCCAGCACACACTGCTGTGTGCTGGGCTGCACTGGGAGACTGTCCTAGGCTGCTAAAGCAGCAGTCCGAGCAGTCTCCTATGCCAAAGGGGCTAGCGATCACACTGATCACGCCCCCCATTGGCTGTGCGCCGGGCTGAGGGGCACACAGCGCCCCCCTCCCCAGCGATGCAAATTGTTTTGTTTTTCCCCCAAAGGGGCGTGGCCACGCCTTAAACAATTAGGCCACGCACCTAAAAAAATCCTTATTGCAAACATAATCGCAATTCAATCGCCGCATGGACGCATTGCAGCAGGCTTGCCGACTTTCTGGCTGCCCCTTCCGGGAGAGAGCAGCCAGAGCAGCATGATGGGGGCGTGGCCATCGCGAGGAGGCGGGGCCAGCCAGACATCATGTATTTGTGGGCGGAGAGTGAGGCATGGCCACACGATCGCTTCTTTTTGGCCCCGCCACCGCTACACAATGCCTATATTACAGGCATTGTGAAGCAGGGGGCGAAGCCAAAATAAAGCAAATCGCGTCACCGCCCCCCCTGCTGCGGGGGTTTCTAAGGTAAATGTGGGGTGGGCGGCAGCCGGGAGGATTGCCTGCCTTCCCGGGAGGTCGGAAGCGGCACCCGATTTTCGGGAGGCTCCCCACCAAATCGGGAGGGTAGGCAAGTATGCATTGCAGCTAGGAAACATATGCAGAACACCGATAATAGCTCAACTGCGTGAACATCAGATTAGCGTACAACTCTGAATCAGGCCCAATGTGTTGAGTACAGTGTTATTGAAATATTTCTTTTTTATAAATATAGTATAGGCAGGGTGTAATAATTGTCAATTACAGACAAAATATTCTGCAGGTAAGACATAATATGTATATTGTATACTCAGATCATATAAGGTATTGATATTAGAAACATAATATATTGATCCTACATAGCTGGCACATACAGTATGCAGCTTCTGATCTCTGCAGCTGAAACTATTGAGACATAGGATTTCCTTAATGCGGTTAACCGTGGAAGCTCCTGTGGAATAGATATAATGTATATAATGAGATCATACTGAGCTGTACCATCTTTTTCTTAAAATGTTGCGCTTTATTCGCCGATGCAGCGAAACACCACCTAAAGTGTAGCAGAAGTCCGGCGCCGGGTGCCCGGATCTGACGCCGGCCCTCCCCCTCCCTCTTACCTGTCATCAACCCAGCACAGACTGCTGTGTGCTGGACTGCAGCAGTCTCCTGTCCTCTGTCTGTGGGGTGGAGCGATCACACTGTTCATGCCCCCCTCCTGGACTTGCACCGGGCTTACAGTGTCCCATTCCCCAGCGCGTGGCCCTGCAAATAGGTTTTTGCTTTTTCTTTGTTTTCTAAGGGGCCATGTCCTCCCCTTCCCCCAGGCCTGGGCCTGCTCTATATGGCCCGGACTCCACTGCCACCACTGTTCTGTACAGGTTTGTGCTCCCATTTGTCTGCACACTACCTGTGTTATCCCATACGGTCCTGGCTGGATCTGTTACAGGCTTATATCATACTTGTTCTCTACACTATATATCAGCATAACCCTGCGTCATCCTGCAACCTGTTCTGCTTGGTTAATAAACCTAAGGGTTAAGTTATCTACTGTGTGGACTGACCTCCATCACACACCGCTGGCACCTATAGCAACACCTATGAGATCTGGTGATCATTGTGATATGCTGGATTTCACCACACCTTTTTATGTATGAATAAAAGTTAAGTAGCTAACCAATGGAGTCCATAGTAAATTTTCAGATCAGCGGCTGCTTGTTGTCACCAGTCACGTGATCACCGCCAGCATGTGCGCATATGCACATACACTGCTTCTAGGGGACTGCATCAGCTGCAGCCCCTAGAAGCATGGTAAGCCTGCCGATGGAACAATGGGAGTGGCTTCACATAGCAAGCTCTCTCTGCTAATACCGCACTGAACTGTGCGCCTGATTCAGAAAATTTGCTAGTCTGCGTTCGCACGTAGTCTGCCGATGTTTGCAATGTGCGCATCACTATGCAAAGCAGTGCGCGAACCAGTCCATGCGATCGCAAAGCAATCACCCCTAGTATATAGATGCCTCACTAGATTGAGTGACAGAACGAGCCGTTTGTGGGTGGTGACAGGGGTTGGTTGATGGAAACGGTGGTGGTGCGAACGCAAGTGTGCCTGAGCGTCTTAACGCCGTTTCAGAGGCGTGCATAATTAAGACGCAGCATCATAGTACACGTCACATGGTTGAATTACACACTGATGCACTCGCAGTGCTTGTGGTAGGGTATGGTCAGCCACAAGTGCTGCGTATGGGTCTCATGGTACTCGATGTTACCGATTGTTGCATACACTTCCTGGAGATTATGTGCTTCACTAAGGGAAAGTGGGTGTCTTAAGACAGGCTGGTGGGCAGCTAAATACACACCGCAATCGCTCGCCAAGACATAGTGGGCGTGCTAATGGTTTGCCGTGAGATCGCGGGATTTGCATACTTTGCCAGCATGCAAACGCATCTAGTGAGTGGGTCTGAATCGGCCCTGTGTCCTAAGAGGAGGAGTTTTCATCACCCTGCAGCAAATAGGTCAAATCTGCCACTGTTCTGGATACACATATAGGTATTGGCGTGTCTATAAGGAGTGCAAGGTGTGTGGTGAACATGGGCCCCTGGCGCCAAGTGGGCCACATCCTGCACCCATTTCTTCAATACCTCTCTGGAGTCCCCCGTCAACGGTAGCAATGCTGTACAAATCACAGACAAAATGACGCGACTGTCATTTTCCCAGCGTTATGCGCATGTGGAGTAGAGAAATTGATGAGAAAATAGCTACTGCACCATTTCCCTGATGACCTGTGTATGCACAGTAGACTCTGGCACAGCGCAAGAGTTTACTAGTGCCCAGTGTCTACTGCTGGGCTCAGTGCGCGCAGCCACCGGGTAGAGAGGAGAGGGTCCCGGACGGACACTGCATACTGGCCACCTCCTCTCTTAATATGCCCCTGCATATAGGAAAATCAATTAATTATCTTAGTAGTATTCAGTAGATGATAATGTGAAAAGATACTCAATACTTTCCCTTTGCCAACACCATCTATTAAATTGAGTATTGAGGTTGCATTCCTTTTTGGACTATTCTAATGGAAATCACATCACCTACATACTCAACCTAGGGAAGCCCACACTAAGGGCAGATTCTGAGTCATAAGCAGTTGAGTGATTGTTTTCTACTGCATATGGATCTAAGTTGCACTGTATTGGGTGCTCCAGGGCAGTGATTGTGATGTGGCTGAGCAGACGTACGGAGATGGTCCATCTTATGGGCATGTTATGCAAGTTTCAAAGCTGCAACTGGTGGTTGTACCTAAAGATGCTCAAAGTGGGCGTCTCAGTTCTTGCACATTCAGATGTACGCTTGTACGCCAGGGAAGGGATTGTAGTGGTATTTGTGTAAAGTCGCAGAAGCAATATTGGCAAAAGTTGTACAGAGAGACGCTGCAGTGTCTGACATAATCAGGCCCTTATTGTTTATTAGTATTAGTGTTAGACAGGACAACCCTTTCAATCGTGATTGCTATTTCCTCATCTTGTGTTGTGTTTTTACTGATGCAATTATTTGTTCTCTTGCTCCTATATGTATTTCATTGCTATAAGTGGTACACTTCCTTGCTAATTTGTTCTGCTTTGTGTATGTGGTGGATTATATACGCTCATGATGATTGAATTTAAAAGAACGATGTTGGTGATTCATTTGTTTGTGTTGATTTGTTATTAGTTTTTTTAATTTGATTAAAGTGTTAATTTGTTTGTATATGCATATATTGCAGCATATTATTCAGGTAGGAGGGTGTAAGCTAGCAGTGCCACATTTTGTATATATTTGCATTAAATATTTCTCATCATTTGTACATTTGCTAATCAGGACCCTATGATTTCTCTTCTGCTTTCATCTATAGATGAGCAGTCTGTTGGCTGGGACATCAAGAGGATGCTACCATGCCATCTGGGTATGTGCATTATATAAATTGTTTTGCTAACCTCATAGTGAAGCTGTTAAATCAAAGCTGTTCTTTTTAGTTTTTATTGAGCGCCTGACAGAGGTCCATTGCCAGGGTCACATGGAATACTGAACACAAGCAGGTGGCTGATGACGTATTCAGGGTGGTGTTGGAGAAATGGGTTCACGGAGACATTTGAGGATGTTGATTATCATCCAAAACTAATCATTAAATCTATTGGAGAAGAAACATATGGCTATATATACTAAAAGCAACAGTATTTGTACTGTTACAGTACCTTGAAGCAAGAATTGGTGCCTTTCACAACATAGGTGACTGTGCAAAGCTATAGAGAAAGCCAATTAAATAAGGCAGGCCATTGTATTACAGCTGTGTCGTTGCATAGTAATGTCTGTGTGCCAATGATGTGTTGGCTGCACACAGTAGCTAGCATCTGCAATGGCCTCTTGAATTTAATGTTCCAGTAGTGGTTATGTCTTTTTTAACATCAGGGACACCATTAACATTTATACTGCTTATAGAACCAAGAACACCATCCAAATCCTAAATTATTCTGAAAAACTCTATGACCACAGCAATCATTCATAAGGATTCCTGCCTTTGCTCAGCACTAGATCCTAATGTTCACACAAGCTATGCTTTCCACCTACCTTATAGTGTAAAAGGTTGATTGAACTCTTCCCAGCATTCTCTACTCTTCTGTGTAAAGGTGTTCAAGACATGTTATTAACTTAGTTGTAGTATCTGCCCAATCAGTTACCTTCAACACCTTAACACAGCTTCACTCATTTTCTGATTTCTCCAGCCTTTGTAGCTTGGAGGAAAGTAGTGTAAGTTACTACTGGAAAACAGGAGAGATCCCCAACCAGAAACAGTTTGGGGAAAAAGGGGGTGGTTGAGAAAACTAGAGCTGTGCTCGTGTTATGGTTTTGGTTCTATATCATTGTCGTGTTTTGGTTTTGGCACAACCACCCTAAATATATATTGATTATTTAATATAAGGAAAAGTAAATCAGAGACAAGGAACAAATGATTGAAAACCAAGCTTCCAAAAGTTTTTAAATGCAAACTGAAACCAAATAGCAAACCACAGGCCTCAGGCCAGTAGAAGTGATTACTGCCAGAGTAAAGTCTAGTATAAAACTAGAGCACCAACAAACTTACTCCAAGGAGTATATTTACTAAAATGCAGGTTTTTAGAAGTGGAGATGTTGCCCATAGCAACCAATCAGATTCTATTTAACATTTATCTAGCACCTTATAGAAAAAAATAGCTAGATTCTGATTGGCTGCTATGGGCAACATCTCCACTTCTAAAAACCTGCACTTTAGTAAATATACCCCCAACCAGCAAATCACAGGACCAAGGCCAGTAGAGGTAAATGGTAGTGGAGAAACAGGCTAGTAGTCTTTACATCAATACAGCAAGGTGAGAAAAGCCTATAATAAAAAGTGGTGCACAATGGAATTGTCCCTGGGTCCACCTGACAACCATTATGTTGTATATTAAAAATGGCATGCACAGTGAAGTGCTTCAGACACAGAGACTGCCTCTGTTGTGGCTGAAATGCTTGGTTTCCTTGTACCCCCACAAAATATTTTAGTGGCTTGCTTAAACAAAGGCACAGTACCAATAGGTTTAAGGTTACCAATAGGTTTAAGGCTAACAGTGTTTATCATCCTCAAATTTGAAGATATGATCACCCTCACCGTTGTTGTTAATATCATCATCACACAATAGGAATCCACTGTTAGGTTAAATCTGTGCTAAACACTCTTTCTGAGTACACACTGGGGGGTGGACAGCGTAAATACGCCATTACTGGTTTGTACAAGGGGCTCCAAATTGGCTTTTTTCTTCCAGTTTTCAAAGGGACTGTGGGCCTGATTCAGACCCGCTCGCGAGCGCATAGCGCTCGCAAGCGGGTCAGTGGTGTGCCAGTGCGCACGCGCGAGCCCCGGAGTGAGCGCAAAAAGCACTCGCTCCGTGGCTCACTACAAAAGGGGCGGCTGTCGATGTTGATTGACAGCTCGCCCCGTTTTGTAGGCGTGGCGGGGGGTGGCTTCACAAATGGAGGCGTTCCCAAGCAAACGCCTGCCGTTTGTGGGTGGTCCCACACTGACATCACCAGTGACGTCAGTGGGAGAGCTTCCGGCTCTATTAGAGCCGGAAGCTCTCTGGGGCTTGCGGCAACGAGACCCTATCGCAAGGGTCTCGTCGCTAGCCGAATGGTTGCGATGGTCTTTACCATCATGACCATCATCCTGGCCACTCGCAATAGCTGTGGGTGGTCACCCACAGCTATGCGAGTGGCCGGGAGGCCGCACCACAAAAAAAAAAGCAATGATTTACAGTGAGCGCTCTTTGGGCCTGATTCAGACCCGCTCGCAAGTGGGTCGATGTTGTGCTCTGCGCATGCACACGACGGCGGGAGCTCCGTCGTGCACATGCGCCAGACGCGACGAGTGAAGGACTTTCCTTCGCTCGTTGTGTCTGATCAAAGGGGGCGTGCTGTCGATGTTGATTGACAGCACGCCCCCTTTGGTGGGCGTGCCGGGGGCGTGCCTCCCTGACGGGGGCGTTCCCACGGGAACACCTCCCGTCAGAAGCCGGCCCATTGACATCACTAGTGATGTCAGTGGGAGTGATTTTGGCTCTGATAGAGCCAAAATCACTCCGGGGCTTGTGGTTGAAAACCTCAACCGCAAGCTCCGGCTCGCAGTTTCGATGGTCGCGATGGTCAAGACCATCGCGGCCAACAAACTGCACGCTCATATAGGCTGTGGGTGGTGACCCACAGCTATACGAGCATCCAGGAGGACGCTCCATTTTTATGGAGGGCGGCCCTCATTCAGAGCGTGCGCTCTGCTCAGAGCGTACGGCTCTGAATGAGGGACTTTATGTGATAAACTTGGATAATTAGCTCATTAGACGGGTCAGTGGTAAAGTGTCTAGGTGTTTAATAAGGGTCCCCTCACAGCTTTGCATGTTAAAAGGAAAATAAATGGAGCTTTACTATCAGCATTTCAGGAACAAAATAATAAATGACCTAGCCCCCATTCGGGGCATTACCTTACTTCTTGGCCCCTCTCATTATTTATAGTCCTGTCTCTCACAGTTTTGAGACATGACCTCCTGGCCTGGCTTGGTGACAACAAAGTCTCTTTTGTGATCCTTCCTGCGCTGCATGCAAGTATGGACACTCGCCTGTAGCTTGGCTGCTACAACTTCACATACAGAGATTTGTGGCCCTTCCTGCCTCACAGGTTTGGACACAGCCTCCTGGCCTGGCTTGGCGCACTGGGCTATTTGGCTGACTCATTCTTCCTTAAACTGACTCCACATGCAGCCTGATTGGTCTGCCGCCTTAGCATCACCTGGGCTCTGTACACAAGGCAGCCCATAGGTGTGGTCACACTTCCTTTATGCTCCCTGTGTGGGTGGATCCAGCTAGCCCACTTCATGGCTCGCTATCCACCTAGCTTGATATTACCACAATTATCATTAAAGTAATCACCATTCTATTGATGTTTACTGTATCAGATTGAGTCACATTTAAGGTGTCAATATATGTGAGCAGTTATTTTAAGTTTGACCAGATGTCACAATGTTTCTGGTGTGCTGAGTTGACTCATCAGCATCACCACAAGTGGGCCACTTTGAAAAGGTCAGTTTTTTTCCCTGGCAGCAGCATTTGCAGGAGAAACTGAAGCAGGAAACATTATCGTGTTATGTGCAACTTGAGCTGACATCTTTCTTCCAAGGAGCTTTTTGCATCTCTCAAGATCTGATTCATTTGGAAAGAAAGACATTTCTTTCCAAAGGAAAGCTCAAGCATGTTTTTCAAAATGTACTGATCCAATTGCAAGGGGTTGCAAACTCTTGGGTCCTGGCAAAGTGAATAAAGAACTTGATCAACAAGTCCAACATACTTAGCCAAATCACTGTTTCATCTCCTTCAGCTTTTCTAGCTAGTTTTACAGTTATTTAATTAAGGGAATGCCTGACTCAGGTTGGCAATTTCTGAGCTCAATTCATTTTTTACAAAAGCAAATGGTTTCCTCCAGTGTGCTCCAGTAAGTTAACATGCCCTCCCTCTCCCTATGTCATGGCTTGATGTGTTTGTTTGGATGGGTTGTTGCTGTTCCTCCAGTTACTGAAGCATATAAAGGGTGGAATACCACCTGGTAACTACACCTTGCTTTATTTGGTGGCATGGCAAATGTAAGTGTTATTGCAGCTGCTGTAATCTTCTACATGCAGTTATTGAATACCAAAAATTCTCTGTAATTTTATGGGCCATAGTCAGCATCTCCTGCACAGACCTGACACATTTAAAAAAATTCTGAACCACCAAGTTTAGTAGGTGTGCAAAACATGGCACTTGTTTAAATTCACCCAGTTGCAATGCTAGCACAATGTTACTTAAGTTATTAGAAATCACAAATCCTAAGTAGAGTCTTTAGTGGGGTAATACATTTCACAATCACATCCCTGAGTTTTTTCAACAGATTGACAATGGCATGGCTCTTAGTGAAGCTAGTGATGTAGAGTAGCCTACCTGTGAATGAGCTGGCATTGTGTGTTAAGTACTGCTGCTAAAGGTTATAAACCCACCCAGTGGGCTGTCACAGTCATGTAATCTTTAGTTTGACCTGTACTGCTTGTCCACATATCTATACAGGTGAGGAATTGCTGTTCTGGTAAAATAGAATCGAGATGGAATTTGGTAGCATGGACACAGAACCTCAACTAATTGTTGAAAACCAGATGCACTGATGGTGGATACTGGATGCAGATCTAAAGCTACCACTGTGCAACAGGATTGCAGCTGTCATACTTGGTTCATCTTGCAAATGATTGTTTCACAGTACATTGTTTTTTTTAAACTACTAGTCTTCTTGGTCTACGTCTGTGATGAAGATGCACCCCCCAGCAGCAGCAGCTCTAGCATGTAAGGATTTTTCTTGGGTATCTTGGTTAGGGAAGGAGTCAGTTAGCCTTTGCAAATTGCTTGCAGGGCTGCCTCCAATCATTAATGAGGAGGCTGACGATTAAGGTGTTGGCGGTGGAGATTGCATGTTCTTGGTAGCTTATGCTGGAGTGCTTGTTATTATATTATATGATTTTTGAGATTTTAAGAAATAATTTGCATGAACTCCATGCAAATGATGTAACAGGGAGGAGGTGCCTAGATGGTTAAAAACCTCTACTTACTTTGGCACTACAAATGGCACAGATGTCTTGACAAATGTCAGGATTTGGATAAAAAAAATCCACACGAAAGAGCTGGATATTTTGGTCTTTTGATCAGGCATGACAATGCTCTTCTTCTTATCACTGGCAAAAACTGCTGCCACTGGTGGCTGACTTACTTTAACACAAACAACATCATCCTGCAGAATTTTATCAACTTGTTCTTGTCCAACACATTCAACATCCTCATTTGTATCAGATACCTCTTGATCCTGTTGCACTTCCAAAGTACAATGCTCAATCACTATGTCTAAACCTTCACCATCATTACTTTTACTACTACTCATCTTCACATTTGCAGATTGTTCAAAAATGGAGGAAGAAGGCTTCTTTAGTATTAGTGTCAGAAATGTCAGATTCATATAGCACTTGTATACACACAAGGGGGTCAATCCAATTAGCCGCGAAGGGTGTGAGTTGCCGTTGCAACGGCGTTAAAACGCCAGCAATGGACCGGCACCTCACACCCTTCGCAGCCTGCTCTGAGCCTGAATTCGTGGAATTTTTTTCGCAGCCCCAGGCTGCCGTAAAGTGCGGTCTTTGCCGTGATGACTCACGCCGGAGAGATCATCGCGGCTAATAGGATCGACCCCTTGGACTCTCCTTGGGAATCTGTGAAGTTTGTGAACACATAATTTGTACTTCAGCCTTAGTGTTCTTATGGTACACTGATTTGCCTGATTTACAGGTGACACATCTAGACTCGGGTATATTTACTAAAGTGAGAGTTTTTAGACGTGGTTATGTTGCCAATAGCAATGAATCATATTCTACTTAACATTTAACTAGCACCTTTTAGAAGATAATAGCTTGAATCTTATTGGTTGCTATGGGTAACATCTCCACTTCTAAAAACTCTCACTTTAGTAAATTTACCCCTCAGAGCAAGAAGCTGGTGCATGCGGTGTTACAGAAGATGCCTAACTGTGTTTGGCCCTGGATTTCACAATAGGCATTCTAGTGCATGAAAGAGCAGTAGCAGGACAACTCACAAAGAAAGGCAATTGTCTGACCGTTTTCTTGCCACCTCATGTGGTGTATAGCATATTGGCAATTTTACGTATTTTGCAAGAAACTTATACGTATTTTGCAAGTGACTTTTCCTTTCCTAGATAGAGGTGATGTTTTCTTAAAGATTGTCAAACATTGTTTAAATAAGTGCCCTTTCTTACACCTTCTTACTCCTTGACCTTCTTTAAAAGTAGATGTTGAAGTAATACTATGACTGTCAGCACTAGTACTGGGTTGCTCCTCTTTTTCTATCAACTGATCCATGATTGATTTTATTTGTTTACACCAGGACAGCAGTAAAGCTTCTGTGCCATCACACCTCATGAATGTACAATGAGATATGGAAATGTGAGACTGTTACATTTACCATGAAGCTTTTTTAAAAGACTTAAGATTTTTTGGAAAGTAGAAAAAAAGGCTTTTTTGCACTTATTATTTTAAGTTGCAGCTGACGGGGATACCACCACACTCATACTAATGGTGGGTACACACTACACGATATGCTCCCTGAGCGATATCGTGTAGTGTTGTCCCCGGCAGGCTGTGCTCAATGTCGTTCATGACATTGAGCACAGCCGCTGAACGGTATCATTAACGATATCGTTCAGCGCCGGGCTCTCTCCCCCATTCCCTGACATGCAGCAACCTGACGAGATCGTCAGGTTGGCCTACATGTCAGCCCGATGAACGATGATGACGAACGACCCACGGGAACGCGCTTCGTCGTCATCGTTCATCTTTTTGGGGTTAAAAATGGACGATAAAGTGGACGACTGAACGATAACGATATCGTTATCGTTCAGTCGTCCACTTTATCGCCCAGTGTGTACGCACCATTAGGGCCTGATTCACTACGGATCGCAACTGCGTATACAATTGCGAATACACATGCAGTTCAATTGCGATAGTATGCAAATTCATTGCGATCAATGTACTACACAAGGACACCCTGTACTTAGCACACATCTGAAACCATCGATACAATTGAGTACAACTCGCCGCTTGATGCACACTTGCATAAGCTCTGACCTTACTCAGAATTGCTAACTTCATCACATGCTATGAGTCCTCAGACTGCGTATGGCATCGCAGTGGCTAATTTATGCACACCCTGCAGCGGCGTCCAAATGCACTGAGATGCCTGAGTTTCACAGACCACCCCCGGTCACCTCCCACAAACGGCACTTCCTGTCAATCAATCTGCGATGGATCTGCGTAGTCACTGTGACTGCAGACCCGATCGCTGCGGCCAGTTGGCTCATGCACACTGCGATGCATGCGCAGAACAAAACAATCGCCTGATTGCGTGAGTAAGCACAGTTGCATATGGTAGTGAATCAGGCTCTAAGTACAGCAATATATGCTGCCTCTCAAAATCACACACTCTTGAATATGATTTAAATAGAATTATAATAGAAGACTGGAGATTTTTTTAGATACCAAAAAAAAAATGTCTTTGTTGCAATTATTATTTTGGGATGCAGCTGAGGGGGACACCACCACACCCAGAGTAAGTATTTATGCTGCTTCTCAAAATCACACCCTCTTCAAATATGACTTACAGATGTGTCCTGCTACATCTTTGCCGATCGTGCTACAAACGTGCGCACGCATCACACGATTACCCACAGCAGCATGTGCTACAGTACGCTATGGCGCATAGTGCGATCGCACCATGCATTCCTATGGAGGCACAAGAGTGAACGCAGTGCGCATATCTACTTGCGGACGCACGCCTTGCACCATGTGTGGTGCGATTCACTCTGTACTCAGCAAAGATGTACATTGAGCTTTAGAAAAAGAATAGAGATTTTTTTTAAAAACAGGAAAAGATTGTTTTTTGGACAAATAAGCTTGAAAATAATCACTTTGGGCAAAATTTACTAAGCGGCGGGTTCTAAACCCCGACGGTTTGGTGGCAGTTTGACGGCAGGTTCTATTCTGTTCTAAACCTCGGGGGTTTGGTGGCGGTTTTGCAGCGGTTTCTAAATGACAGCCGTGTTCTATCCTATTGTAAAATGTGTTTTGGCGGCAGTTTTGCAGCGGTTTTGGCCTTCATTAAATCTGCAGATAGCAAAACTGCCGCCAAACTGCAGTCAAAACACATTTAGAACAGGGTTGTCATTTAGAAACCCCTGCAAAACCGCCACCAAACGCCCAGGGTGTAGAACAGAATAGAACCCGCCGTCAACCGCCACCAAACCGCCGGGGTTTAGAACCTGCCACTTAGTAAATTTTGCCCATTGTCTCTATCCTCATACACAAAGGACAATGTAGATATTTATCCTTGTGAAAATAAAACAAGTGCAAGTTCACTGTTTACACAAGAGCCTTTTTTGCACTGGATTGCAGTTGCTACTAGTGCAGTGGCGTAAGTTCATCCCGGACACCCGGAGGCAAGTTATGAATTGTTGCCCCCCCCCCCGTCACAGCCGCTGACACTGTAATGTAGTAATTCGCCTGCAGACAGGCAATAGATAGATGAAGGCAGCAGCTGATGGTCTGACATGGAGCTCTCCACTAGTGTATGGCGGCTTCTCAGGTGCAGGGATGGGGTGCTATGTATTGGGCGGCTGTGACGGTACACTCCAGGTACATAGTTACAGCCCTAATGGGGTGAATATGGTGTGGACAATGGAGGAGGTGCCCCTTCAGAGCTGGAGCTTGGCGGCAAGCACCTCCATTGTCTCCCATAGTTCTGCCCCTGTACTAGTGTCTGACAAACACAGTGGTGGTATACTGCCTGTTAGCAGTTTGAACTGGATTGAGTTGTTACTAGCTAATGACACATTACACAGTTATAAAGAGCCTGATTCAGTAAGGGACGCACACACTCGTCCGATTATTTTGTTCTGCACATGCGTATAAGTCACAGTGTGTGTGCACGAGCCATTAACTGCGGCGGGTTAGAGGACATACGCAGTGTGCATGGAGACCCTGCCAATGTGACTGACAGGAAGTGCCATTTGTAGGTGGTGAAGGGAGTGGTGGTTGGGCGAATACAGGCATGTCTGTGTATCTGAACGCAGTTTTAGGGGCTTCAATAATTAAGGCAATGCACTCACGTACGCAGTGAGAAGACTCCATGCACACAGGAAGCAGTCAAGATCCTGCGCGAGGTCAGAGCAACCTCTATTGAGCGTATGGGTTCGATGGTTCTCAATGTTACCGATGTTTCCACTTGGAAATCCCAAGTTCAGGTGTTTTCGGTTTTCTGTAAAACTAACTGCTCATCACTTCTAGGCGGGTGTATGGAGACAATAATGAGGGAGTATTGGGGTGGGGGGTGAGGGCTGTGGACCTCATTCAGAGCCGGTCGCACAGAGCGTGCGGTTGGTCTGAATGTGGGGAGGACGTCTTGAATTTTCAAGACGTCCTCCTTTGCGGTGGTAAGGCTGTGGGTTAACACCCACAGCCTTCCGACCGCCTAAGGTGATGGTCGCGATGGTCAAGACCATCGCGACCATCGGGGCTTACAACGAGACCCTAGGGTAGGGTCTCCCTTGTCGTAAGCCCCGGAGAGCATTCGGCTCTGTCTGAGCCGGAAGCTCTCCACTGACATCACTAGTGATGTCAGTGGGGCCGCCCCCAAACGGGGGCGTTCCCCCCCCGGCCCGCCTTCCAAATGGGGCGAGCTGTCAATCAACATCGACAGCTCGCCCCCTTTGGATCGAGCCCCGCTACGACCGGCGCTGTCGGTTGTAGCGGGTCTCACGCATGCGCACGGCGGCACAGGCGCCGTCATGCGCATGCTCTGTGGGGGGCGCTAATGACTGGGTCTGAATAACCCCCTGTGTCCTGGTATGTGTACGGGATGCCGGTACTCGGCATCCTGGCAGTCAAAATCCTGACGCCGGCATCCAGACCAGGTTAGAATACTGACACTTGTCGGTCAGTATTCTTACCATCCTCCTCTCCCTACTCCTCCCTCCCCAATGCCTGAGCCTAACCTCACCCCCTATTACCTAAACCTAACCTCCCCTCCCCGTACTCGAAACCTAATCCTCTCCCTTAGTCCCTAACCCTCCCCCTAGTGGCTAACTCCTAACATTAACCCTTCCCCCAACCCGGCTACTTACCTTCAGGACCGCCGGGATTCTGACAAGTGTCGGGATTACGGCACCTGCATTCTGAGCGCCGGAATCCTCATGGTCGGGATATTGACTGCATCCCGTCCTGTCAGCCAGTGAGAGCTTTGAGGGGAGGGTGCATGGCCTCAACTATAGAGACAGAATTTAAGCCTCTTATATGATAGATTGTTAATTCCACTAGGATGGTTCTGTTAGATAGGTACATAATAGGGATGATATTGCAAAACTCAGAGCAAAGTGTTCTTAAAGTGGAATGTAGTGTTCCTCAGGGAATATTAGATTAGTAATTACTGTAGGTCAAATTAACAACTTTCAAAAGGAGATTTGTGCAGTGTGCACAAGTAAACAACAGCTTTATGTACAGATGTGTCCTCATACATCTAGGGGTATATGGAATCGGCAGTCGGGATGCCTCCTTTCAAAAGACAGACAGCGGCAACCCAATGGTTGGTATCTCGACAGGGGTCGGGTAAGTATACTTTACCCCTCCCCCCTACTCCCCCTAACCCTCCCTTCTTGTAGCCTAACCCTAACCCTCCACACCCCGCACCGTACCCCTCCCTGTTAGTGCCTAAACCTAAGTCTCCTCTCTTTGTGCCTAAACCTAACCCTCCCCCTTCGTGCCTAACTCCCCAGTGGTGCCTAACCCTAACCCCCCCTCCTAGGAGTGCCTAACCCTAACCTCACCCACAAAACCACTATGCTACCTAAACCTAACCCACCGACCCCCCCTTCCCCCTTGTGGCTAACAGCTAAGATGCCCCGGACTTACCTGGTTCGGGCTGGCGTCTGTCTGTATTGTGGCGTCAGTATTTCGACACCTATTTTAAGTCACATGTCTGACTTCCAGCGTCGGGATTCAGACCGGCGGCATGCTGTCCACCAGTCTAACTACATCCCCTTCTAGAAGGTGCTAGAAAAATGTTAAGCAGAATCTTCTAAAAACCCACACTTTAGTAAATATACCCCCTAGCGTCTATAAGTCACAAGACACCTGTCCTGGAGGAGCGTAATATATTTTTCTTAAAGTTTTGCATTGCAAAATCAGCAAAAAGCCGCTCACAAGGCCTGATTACGCACGCAGTTCTGCTGCAAAAATATGCTAATGTTTGCAGCTGCTCAGTCAGTATAGAGACGCCCACTACAGCTTTCTTACATCCGTAAGACCTCGCAGTCCTCCGTATACATCAGTAACATCAGACCCTCATGCAGAATTACAGCAGGTCTGACCTGTTTCAGATATTGCAACTCTCGTCGCACGTAGTGAGTTCTCAAGCTGCAAATGCCGTCACAGTGGCTAATTTATGCACGCTCCGGAAACTGCGTTCAAACAGACAGACATGTCTGCATTTCTCCAACCACTCCCTCGTCACCACCCCCAAACGCTGTCGTCCTGTCACTTACTCTGCGATGGCTTTGTATCAGTGTACGTGATTGCAGTGCAAATGCAATACTGGCCCATGCATGCACACTGCGGTGCATATGTATGTGCAATATGCACCATCGGGCTGTCTGCGTATGCTGTTGCAATTGCGATCCGTGATGAATCAGGCCCACAGTGTACAAGAGACAAATATAAATGGCTTGTTCATACACAGTTGTATTCCCTCAATGCTAAAATACATGACACAATAGGTTAGATGCCTTTGCTCCATTACCAGTGTGCATGTAACAGTGAGTACAGTTGTAACCGCTATCGATCAAGAAGCCAACACCACTGGTTAAGTAACTTGGCTATTCATAGTTTGAGTCATCCACTGGTGTGTGCCTACATAACTCTGCAAAATCAACACCTGCCCACACATATTTTCCAACAGGTTATGGGCCCAGGCACACAGATGTAAAGCACCAGGGACACAGGTGTAAAGAACTCAGACCTAGACATACAAGCTATTAGAGACACCAGAGCAGGATACATATACCATCTTAGGCACAAGCATGGCCGACGCAATGCAGTCTGCGGAGTACGTATTTCTGGAGGGCACCAGGCTGGAGAGGCGCCCCTCCCTGCTGCTTACTTTCTGAGTGTCTTTAGAGCTGCACTCGCTGCGCTGCAGCACCTGTGACAGGAAGGCTGAGGCCGTCAGTGCAGCAGTGTCTTATGTGGGCCTGGCAGGGTGAAACTAAGGGGTAGTCTGGGGGTTGACCAGGCGGCCGCGGACATAAATTACATTTATATTTAGACAGATCACCAATCCATCTGAATATAAATGTAATTTATATCTGCGGCCAACCAGTCAGGAACTGATTTCATTGCTCGCTATTGCCCGCCCCTGAGCGAGAGGAGCTAGTTCATTCCACTGCCTTGTTAAGTTGTTATAAGCAACACCACTGCCGCAATAGCACATAGACCATCAGTTTACATACGTAACATATGTAATGATGTCACGCTGCACACACACACTATGGACCTCATTCAGAGTCGGTCGAAGCGGCCGCACGGTCGTACGGGAAAAGGGGCCGGATATGCAAATGATTTCCTCGCAAGTTGTGTCCCTAAGCTCGGATCGGTAGCTGGCCGACCAAGGGGAGGAAGCGGCCGGAATTAAAAAAAATACGCCCCCTTCTCGTACGCATTGCACGTCATCTCCGGGCATATAAGGATTAATCGAGACCATCGGGAACCATCGGAACTGGTCGTAGAGCTTAAGGTTGACCATACCCTCTCTTAAGCTCTACGATCATGTCAGTGTAAAAACCTCCCATGCCACATGTGCCATGACACTACTTTGTTAATTATGCACTCCCATAAACCGTATGCACTCCCATAAAACGCCGTTCGCATAATTAGGCATGCCTGCGTTCGGATCTCCACTCCCCCGTTTTCAAGCACCGTCCCCTGTTACCACCCACAAACGCCTCAATCTGTCACTCAAACTACCGACCTGGCTGTGTTCAAGGAGAGAGAAATTTCTGATCGTAGCGGCTAGTTTGCGCACGCGCATTGCGAACTTTATGCATGCGCAGTATAGCGAACATCAGTGGCGTACGACCGTTCGGCCGCTTCAACTGACTCTGAATGAGGTCCTATGTGTGTGGTATGCTGTGCCCAAGAAGAGGAACAATGTAGGAGCTGCCTCAGCTACGCACCGCAACACCCTCTGAAGAGTTAGTGAGAGACAGACAGACAGCTGGCAGCTGCCTGTCCCTGACATGTGGAAAGCACTGCAAGCAGTGTACCCAGATGGAGGTCTCATAAGGATCATAGGGCTCGATTCAGACCCGCTCGCTAGATGTGTATGCAAATTTGGCAAGGCAGGCGATCGCACGACAAGGCATTAGCAAGCCTACTATGTCTTAGCGTATGCAGACGCTCTCCAGCCTGTCTTAAGACAACCACTTGCGCATGTAATCTCCAGGAAGTGTATGCAACTGTCGGAAACATTGAGTACCATCGAATGCGAATGCAGCACTTGTGGTTGACCATACCCTACTGCAAGCACTGCGAGTGCTTCAGTGTAAATTTCAGCCAAGTGACATGTACCATGATGCTGCCTGCATACACATCATTTTCAACAAATCTGGGGCAGTGTGGAAATGCCCAGGGGAAGGGGTAGTCAAGGTGGGAGGTGTAGGGCTCTTGGCACAGGAATTGGATCATAGTCCCCTGCTATACTGGGAAAGAGGATACTTGCGGTGTCCTGGTCCCATACATGTGAGGGACAGGGCGTCTGGGTGGATAATTGATGGTGGGTGGCTTAGATGCAGGGCTGTGATCAGCGGCTTAGAGCTGTGCGAGGATTCCAGAATACAGTCTAAATGGGATGGTGCCCGGCCGGCTGCATCACATGTATGGGACCAGGACACTGCAAGTATCCTCTTTCCTCTCTGCCTAAACGAGCCTTTGTATATACCGAACAATATATGACTCAAAACCCCTTTACAGTACCTCAGGTAAATATTTCAGCACTCTCTCATCAGCCTGCTGTTTATGCTCTGCTCTGTCTCCTGACACCAGGACAGGCACACTCTCGGCCTGATTCAGACCCGCTCGCGAGCGCTATGCACGAGACCCGGATAGCGACGGTCGCTCCGGGTCTCGCACCAAAAGGGAGCGGCTGTCGATTTTGATTGACAGCTTGCACCGTTTTGGAGGCGTGGTGTGGGGGTGGCTTCACAAACGGAGGCGTTCCCATGCGAATGCCTGCTGTTTGCGGGCGGGCCGGTCTTTTTTTTTTTTTTTTTGAACGACCTCCTGGCCACTCACATAGCTGTGGGTGACCACCCACAGCTATAGCGAGCGGCCAGAAAGATGGTCTCGATGGTCAAGACCATCGCGACCATCGGGCATGCGATGAGACCCTTATGGTAACAAAGCCGGAATCTCTCCACTGACATCACTTGTGATGTCAGTGGGGCCACCCCCAGACGGTAGGCATTCTCATGGGAATGCCTCCGTCTGGGCAGCCACCCCCCGGCCTGCCCACCAAAGGGGGCGTGCTGTCACTCAACATCAACAGCATGCCCCCTTTGGGACGAGACCCGGAGCGAAGGATTGCCCGTCGCTATCCGGGGCATGACGGAGCCGGCTCCATCGTGCACATGCGCTCTGGGCCACCATCGACCCGGTTGCAAGCACTCAGCGCTTGCGACCGGGTCTGAATCAGGCCCTCTGTGCGGTATGACAGCAGAAGTGCATCTTTACTTTCTTCCCACCAGCTGTTTTTTCCGCTCTCTCATTTTTTGTCCTCTACTTTAAGTATGACAGAGAGACAGTAGAAGTGGGGAGGACTACGTTTGGGAACATTTTTTCATATATCTTTTCTTAGTCACATACTGCTTTTGTTTGTGACACAATTGCATTAATTGTTTTTTCTCTAGGTGACACTGTGGACGGTGGTGTGACCTGTGCCATGGACAGGGGGCGCTGTTTGTGCCTGTCAATTTTCTATTTATTATTTATTTATTCTCACTTGTAGCTTCCTCTTATTTTATCCCCAGCATCTCCTGGCCTCCCCTATCTCTTGCCCATGAGACCATGCCCCTTTTTAGGTGCATTATGTACCTATTTGAAATATAGCAGGGGGGGGGGGGGGTGCCAAAGCTCTTTCTGACACAGGGTACCAATAAGTCTAGATACTGCTCTGTGTAGAATATATTTAAATTTTGATTCAAGGGACTATATGAGTGTATGCTTGCAATTCATGCTGTCTGTCAATTAGGAGACTCTTTTAGTTACAATTACTATGATATGTATTATCCAGCTGTCTCCTATTTAAAGTGCACCAATTATATCCTGCAACAGCATATGGTAAACATTTGACAATATCCCCATCACAGAGGGGTGAAACCTGTCATTCTACTAGAGGATTAAGAATGTGCTTATCATTTATATACACATCTCTTTTGTACTTGCATTAGTGCACTGGAAATACTACATACCTGTTCTTGCAATACTTTTGTTCGTTAATTGTTGAATATCTGTATGCTCCAAACTATTTTGGACACTCCTGGATTCATACAGGACGCTGTTCGGATATTGCAAGGGAAAGGTGATACAATGTGGACCACATAGGGTTAACGATGTTTAGCATCCATGAAAATTATTAATTGTGTCATTCTTGGTACCTATACCCATAGGACTTAGAAAATGATGCATCCTTACCTTATATTTTAAGTGTTCATATAATTCGCCGAGAATAATCATTATTGCTCACACAGAGAGGACATCTTTCCTCCTATGACTAACTCTAAACGAGGAATTAATTTATCTTCTTTCTTTTTTGATATAAGTAAATTTTCACTCATAATACAAGTCTGCATACTCACTTATGCAATATGTATATATATTGTTTATTTTGTGTATTTTTTGTGTGTACGTCATATGATTTGTGATACCCCCTTATTTTAAGGTATAAAATTAAAAGATAAATTTTAATAAAGTTCAGAATCCTTCACTTTCTGATAAGAGTGCCCATAGCAAAGAGTCGTCTTTTTCTTCACCAATGTAGTACATTCTTCTGATTCTGGGGAGCACCAACAACATATCCAAATGTACGCGACACCCTGTGTCAATACCTGATTAAGTTGGTCTTTGAGCATTTTTTCAACCATCTCCACTCTTTAGCCTCTGATGACAACTCTGAGATGGTACATTTTCTATTTAACCGGTGCGAGCTCTAAAAACCATATGTTCACTGCCTCAAACACTGCAAGTCTCCTCGCACACAGAGAGCTCTCAAGCTGTGTATGCAATCGCAGTCAGCTACTTTATGCACAGCGTTCAAACGGACAGACACGCCTGTGTTTTTATGATCACCACCCCCAAACGCTGACAGCCTGTAACTCACTTTGCGATGGGTCCCTCACTGCATCCGTAATCGCAATGTGATCGCTGCACACGTGCACTGTGGCTTATACGCATACAAAATGGCAAACAGTCGTTCTATCTGCGGCCGTAGTTTCACTTGAATCCGTACTGAATTAGGCCCTATGTACACACATAAACTAACTGTACTTCATTACTGAGGACCAATGCTTCCCAGTGAGAAATTGTAATTTATTGGGAAATTACAAAATCTAGCGATAACGATAAAGCAGAAATGACTGAATATGATTAAAATATGAAAAGGATCAAAGCACAGAATACAGCAGTGACATATGTACTACACTTTGAAGATCATTGTGGGTGAAGTATTGAGAGCACACACATAAAGAAGTGTAATTATGTACTGTGAATACAGGAAATATATAGTGTGAGAATATATTATGAACACCTACATGTAGAGCAGTGTGACATAGAACTGTGAGCATGTGCGAATCAGTGGGAAAATGCATTGTGAATATCCACAGGTAACACAATATTGTGAGCACAGAGAACTGTGATATTGTATTGTGAACTCAAACACACAACACACATTCGATGTTCGGGATCTCAGCAGTCAGAATCCCGCCTTTGTTGGTCGGTATGCTACCCTCACCCTAACCCTCCCTCCCCGGTGCCTAATTCTAACCTCCCCCCTAGTGCATAAACCTAACCTCTCTTTTCTCGCACCCTAACCCTCTCCCTAGTTCCTAACCCCTAATTCAAACCCTCCCACTTACCCCAGTACTTACCTTCGGGATGCCAGCCTCGGAATTCTGATAGGTGTCTGGATTCTGGCACCGGCATTCTGACTGCCGGAATCCCCTCCGTTGGTTTTTTAACCGCATGCCCATAGAATAACAGGATGCAGCTGGATACTGTAGTTTTATGTCTGGGAAGAGTACAGCTTCAAAAATTGTGTGTATTTAACTACCATCCTACTATATTTTATTGTGCCAAGGCTTATTAAATTACCTCTCTTCCCCAGTGATGCATCTCATCCTGCTGACGTGGTTTTATCTAATGAGTGGAGGTGTCAAACTAGGGTTTGAGGACCCACCAGGAAATGTAGGAGTCCAGAAAAGAGCATGCTGCCAGAGGCAGTGTGGTCATTCTGTGGAGGTGATGTGGCCAGCCAAAGCCAGGTGTGGCTATATTTTGTGTAGTCCACTTTCCAAATACCCCCTTCCCCACATTATACCCATGTATGCTACTGGGGTCACCAGGGTTTACCTAGGCCCAGCTGTCTAGTGTCAAAGCTGAGCAGAGGAGCAGGCCAGGATTAGTTGTGATATTGAGGGAAAATCCCTCAGGCAGTATGGAACCAGGAATATCCTCTTGGTTTGGAGATACATACTTCTAGTATATGGATTCATGTACATGAGTTTAGGGTGGTGAGTACTATCCTAACATCTGTCAGGATTCCAGCTCCCATTAAGCTGAAGAGAGTCTGGCAGGCCTTTGCTTATGTAACTTGCTGGTGCTTTCATTAAATAAAAGACCAATATTTTTTTAGTTACAGAAATGCAATGATCGAATCTGCCCTGGTAAACACAAAATACCAGGGGCATCCATCACCATGATGCCGACTGATTGCGAAAATTCAATCCTATTAATTCTAGCAAATAAAATATCTAATAGAGACTTGTTAAACTCCATATACTCCATACCAAGTCTGCTGCTATTGTAAGAAATGATGTGACAGCTACATAACTCAGAACTGCAGCAACAGAATGCAGTTTTGATGGTAATCTGGAATATTACTGCCTCTCCAGTTCATATGGAGGCACTAACCTTCACAAGATTTATACGAAACCATTCACGCATCTGGTATGAAGTGCTGAATGTAAATGTTTTTAATAGATGATTTAATATGTTATGTATTCGATGAACAAATATGGTATCAAGGGAAAACAATAATCTACACCGATAAAAAGAAAACTAGTATAGGAAGGGGAATACAGTACAACATTATCTGCTGCATCTTAGAGAATACCAGATTTGCTTCATC
Source organism: Taudactylus pleione (assembly GCA_031769625.1). Lineage (NCBI taxonomy): Eukaryota > Metazoa > Chordata > Amphibia > Anura > Myobatrachidae > Taudactylus > Taudactylus pleione. The sequence goes on along the minus strand of JAUIMM010000017.1, from coordinate 2,608,539 downwards.
TTTGTATGTATATACTGTATACACACACGAAAAAAGGGGGCCTCTGAGTTCTCATAGGACATACTGTCAATGGACAGAGCTGCAGTGGTCTCACACCTGTCAGCCTGCATACATTTATCACACTTACATTAAATTAGCTCTGTAGAGAGGTTAAACAAGGATGCTGTATAGCACAGTGCGCTACTAGTTGATAATGAGAATGTCACCATGTTCAGCAAAATGCACTCTAGAATAAGAAAAACAAATCCAAGGAAGAAACCAGTGACAGCTTCTATGCTTAGCAGGGTGCATAGTAAACTGAAAAATGATATATGAAATGCATGGCAAAAAAGGTATATTTATTGCAGTGTAATAGTGACTTTTGCCACCCAGTTTTTTATTGCTTTGGGGCAGCTGTGACCCTCAGTGATACTGCTCTGGAGCGGTAAGGGTTTACTTACTGTTTCATCAGGCCAGTCTCAGGCAATACGTGTATGCATGACCCATTTTAGGATTTTATCTTTCTTATGTCATCGCCAATCTATTATAAAACCTGCCAAATATTATTATTGGCAGGGTTTACCACTGATAATGTACAGGATGAAGCCGTAGGGATTTTCAGCAGCTAAGGTTGCCACCGTATGCATTAGGGACACTTGAACAGATAACACCAATGAGCGGCAAATCAATGAAAGCGTAAAAGCAGCACATGCTCCTATTCTATGATTTAGGCCCGTATTCAATTTGGGAGCGAAAAGTCCGTGCTGGACTTTTCGCTCCACATCGGAGCTTTTCCTGGGATAAAGTATTGGGCGCGTGCCCGCTTTATCCCCGTATTCAATTAGGAAGTAGCGAAAACAGTAGCCTGTGGAAGAGAAATATCGCAAAAAATTCGAGATTTTTCGGGTTTTGTTCCTAGGACCCCCCTAAAGATGTCCAGACATGGGGGTTCACTCTGGGTACCCCAGTTTAGCCATGCAGAATGTGTTCACATTTTTACATAGCCGCGGCAGGTGTTTTTTCCCGACATTAGAACAAGTGATGCAGAAGAGCACTTAGGTATTTTTTTTGTTTTTGGGGTACATGAAATGGGTACTAGCATATTTTTAAGTCCCTAAAGTAATTTTTTAAAAATTCAGCAAAAATGCACCTGCCGCTAATAGCCTATTCTAGAGAACACGTGCCGCATAACTTACAGAATACCCCTGAACCTATAGCGCTATTTTTACTGTTCCCCATTTTTATTTTTTTAACCCCAAAATGAAAATAATTTTTTTGGTGTGTCCCTATTTTTTTTTATACTTTTTTTTTTACACAGGTCGTTTTTATGGGCTATTTCCAGGGGTACAGGCTATTTTTTGAAGCCTGCACCCCTAAATCCCAATTCTGCACTTTTTTTTTGCAATGTAAAATATGGTGAAAAGTTATCCCCATTTTTTTTCAAAGACTTTTGGAACCTGCGAAAAGTCTTTGAAATTGAATACGGGGATAATTGAAATAGGCGAAAATGACGTCATCGGCGATAAATTATCGCCGATGACGTCATTTTCGCCTATTTCAATTATCCCCGTATTCAATTTCAAAGACTTTTCGCAGGTTCCAAAAGTCTTTGAAAAAAAATGGGGATAACTTTTCGCCGATTCCAACTTTTCGCAGCCTAATTGAATACCCCCCATAGTGTTTCCATCGTCTTATCTTGTACCCATCCTATTATCTTGATTTCTTACCATTTTGGCATTTACAGTAGTCAGTTTTTCAAATTCATGGACCACGAAAACAAAAACCTAACCCAGACGCTATTCAAATATGATAATTGTAATTTATCTTTAAATACTGCTGCACCAACTGTAAAAAAAAAGCTGCAAGAAATAGGGAGTTTAGCACCCTCCCTTATATCTAGTTCTGGTACATTTCATTTCAAGCTTTTTGAACAAGTCCTGAGCAGGAGATAAATCACATCAGTTTTAGAGGAATAGATACCAATGATTGCACGGTAAAAGATTGAATAAAGAAGCTGGTGCATTTATTTGATTGCCAGTCTGGACTGAAGAACTTGAATTGCTGGCCACCAAAATTACTGCTTTTTGCATCGTTCCTTATTTATCGGAGTGAGATGAACTAACAAATTAACTCTACTTGCTTGGTGAGGAGGACTAGATACATTGTGCTGCCTTTTGCTACTAAGTGGAAAAGACAGAGCCTGATTCAGAGATGGACAGATTTGTAGAGCAGCGGCTGTGCTAATCCGTCCATCTCTGATGCAAATTCAGAAGGAGGTATCAGAAACCTCCTTGCTTCATTGCGATCCCAGCACTGCGACCAACGTTGTAGGCTGGGATCACCATCGCTACCGATGGTTGCTCCTTTGGTCAGGCTCACTCCTCATGTCATCTGTCTGTCGCCCTTCGATTGTAAGCTCCTAGGAGCAGGATCCTCCTCCCTCCTGTTCTCACAACCCTCTTCTCTAGCACTTCAATCACAGCCTTAACCTAATCATTGGCCATTTAGCCCGGTATTCCTCTCACTGATAGCCATTTGTCTCTTCCAGCTAGTCGTGCTGTTATTATTGGAGACAGGTTCCACCCTTTGCCGATTACTCCCTTATTCACCTTGCTTCCCAGCTGTATTGTGTACTGAGAATTGTGGTGCTGTTATTTGGGCTCTGTTTATTTTTCAGTTACTGTATTGTAATATAAAGTTCTGTGTACCCTGTACTGTCCAACTGTTGCCAGATGTACGGCACTGCACTTGTGGCACCTTATAAATAAAATGTAATAATAATACCTCTCGAATTCTCTCCCTATCAGACTCTCCACTTCTCTACAAAACTTCAAATGGGCTCTCAAAATCCACTTCTTCATCAAAGACATCCATCTCTCCTCCTAACTCACTGTCCCATGCTCACTGTCTACCGCATCTGTGTCACCCCTGTCTGCCTGCCTCTCCCCTTTAGAATGTAAGCTCTCACAAGCAGGACTCTCTTCCCAATGTCCTTTTCCTTCCCTTACTAATTATACTATCATCTACTGCATACCCTGGGCCCCTACAACGGCACCTAACAATTGATATCTGCCACTCAGCTGCTTATTTGAGCATTATGACCGCTGATGCAGCAATATTTATAAACCATGTACTTGTCCTGCATTATCTTGTACTGTAAGTCACTATTTTCTTGTTATGATCATTTGTTTATGTGCTTTGTTAGGCGCTGCAGAACCCTTGTGGCGCCATATAAATAAAGAATAATAATAATAATAAAATAATAATAATTCACATCCGTCCTTGCCCCATTCTAGCTTACAGCCTAAATTCCTTAACACCAACACACACACAGAAGCCACTATGATGTATTTTGAAGTGTGGGAGAAAAATGGAGAACCCAGAGGGGACCCATGTAAATACAGGGAGAACCTACAAAAACTACACAGATAGGGCCCTGGACGAGAATTAAACTCATGACCCCAGCGCTGTGAGACTGTAATGCTAACCACTGTGCCACATGTTGCCTATGCCCCTGATAGTAGTAGTTTCTGAATAATGTTTTTATGAATGTTTTCGGATTTGTATCAGACGTCACAAATTATATATAATGTTTTAATAAATGTGGTTATTTATGTAACCAACTTCATGGTTTGTTATTCTGTCCGTTTACAGTGTTTATGCTGCTATTGATAAAGAGGAAGCTTTATATATACAGCGCTGTCTTAATGTTGGTTTTTTTGGCTCACAGATCACTGAAACCTGAAGAATATTGTGAAAACTGGACAGAGAATCTTGCCTGAGGCACCAGACCAGCAGGATAATCCATCTACACGCATGCATTCAATTAAAAAGTGAATTTTCCGGCAGTGTCATCTGTTGTACTGCTGTTTGAATTAAAGGGGTTCACATCCTCCCTCTGTACTGGAGCCACTTCAAAGTACTGTATGTCGGCCCTGCTACAATAAACATGTCTTCTCTTTTTCTTGTTCTGCCGCAAGGCTTTGTCAAAAAAGTGCTGCAGCATCCAGAGGGAGGGATGCAACCACTTTAAATAAATTCATCAGCTCAACACAGACTTTGTTGCAAATTTGTAACACCTGAAAATAAGATTCAGAAAATGGTAATAATGAAGTGTAGAGGCATGCTCTTTTTCTGCTGTCTATGGAATAATTTATAATATAACACAATCTTTTACGCTGTCCATGGTATTGGTAGCTTAATAGTCAATGCTTTATACACAGGTACATTCATTTTGACACACTTTATTATAGATTGATATATACCTTTTAATACTGATGGCTCTATCCTCAGGATCTCTAGTCATACGTCAATACTGTTGATATATGCAAAACATTATTTATATTTGTTCTGTTTATTAATTGTAATAAATATGCTATTTTTTACTATCACAATTTTCTGCACTGGTTTGAGTGACCTTACTAACGACTTTCAGAATCTGTGGTTGCTCTACCCTTACTGTACAATATAATGCAGCCCTGTGGGAGCACATGTATATAGGGCCTGATTCAGAGATGGATGCAAAGCCGATATTTTAGCAAAATGAGCGATTGTTAGCTATTGCGCATGTGCAAACACTTCACTGCACACATGCAGCAAATGCATTGCGATTACTCTCGTACACAGGAACCACTCGCAAAGTGAGTGACAGTCAGCATTTGGGGTTACAGTAGGTGGTTAGAAAAACGCAGGCGTGTCTGACTGTTTGTACGCCATTTGCTGGGCGTGCATAAATTAGCCATTGCGATCACCTTCGGCAGGGCCGGCTCCAGGGTTTGGAACACTCTGTGCCGGAGATGGGGTAAGCACCTAGTAGTCATGCACGGTGTGGCCGCGTGCGAATAAAAATAGGGTTGTGGCCTAATTACCATAGGCCATGCCCTCTAAGTGACGTTACTTGGAGGCGTGCCCACATGGCACACGTCCCATGTAACGTCAGGCTGGTTGTGAGCCCCCCACTCGTCACTAGCTGGGCTTCTCCCGGCACTGAATGGATGGCGCGCGCATGCGCGTAGCAACCATTCAGTTATTCAGGGGTCTGGCACCGCCGCACAGCTGCGGCGGTGAGGGTGCCCAACCTCCCAATTTGACCACCTGCGGGACACTTCGCCCCACGGGTGGAATAGCAGGACAGTGCTGTCCTGCTGAAATCGGGATGTTGGGAACGGGTGCGCCCTCTATGGGATGGCGCCCCTGTTCAACCGCTCAGGTCGAACACCCCAAGAGCCGGCCCTGACCTTCAGAGTATGAGAGCTCTCAGTCCGGCCAGACTTGACTTACATGCTGCATGACTGCCCGACGTGCATCGACAGTACCAATGTTTACACTGTTGTATGTCGTCGGATGGATATGAGAAGGCAGCAGTGGACGTCCCTATGCTCAGCTAGGCTTTGGAAGTCATTAGCATAGATTAGCAACTGCAATATGTGAGAAAATGCAGTTCCGATTGCATTAGCGTAAATCTCTGAATCAGGTCCATAGTGCATTATGCTTAAGGAAAGCTTTAAGAACACACTAAAGGTGCATACACACACAACGATTTTTTGAACGATTAGCGTTAAACGATATCGTTTAACGATTATCATTTGAAAAAATAGTACATTCTGAGTCAAACGATGAACGATTATTGTTCATGCACGTTCACGTTTGTAGTTCAGTCAGACTTGTCAACTCAACGATTTTCATTAAGTTAATATGGAAAAAAAAGTTTGTAGTTCATAAAAATCGTTCATTACATTTAAATGAACATAGTAAATTAACAACTTTAGTAAACGATTTTAGTTAATTTTTTCAAGGTAGAAAATCGTTTACTAAAATCGTTCATTAACTCAATCGTTGTGTGGGTATGCAGCTTTAGGGGTATATTTACTAAAGTGCAGGTTTTTAGAAATGGAGATGCTGCCCATAGCAACCAATCAGATTCATGCTATTATCTTCTAGAAGGTGCTAGATAAATGTTAAGTAGACTCTGGTTGCTATGGACAACATCTCCACTTCAAAAACCTGTACTTTAGTAAATATACCCCTAATTTTCTTTTAAAATAATAACGAGGTGCTAGGTCTGTTATAACAGGTATGTTTTTCAGCACCTGTCAGTGGGAAAGCATTTCTATAATATTGCACAGGCTACAATATTCTGGTATTTGACACATTAATTAAATGTGATACTTTAATTACATTTTGCTGCTGAAACTTTCAATCCAAAGCACAAAACTGTTTTACTCACAGTAGAAAAAAAATGGAGATCAAAAGGGGAAAGGGTGTTGCCGATAGTACATACTTATAATCCAGCAGTGGAAATGATGCAACTGTGCATGAAATACAGCTGTTGTATATGGAGACTGATAATTTATTCTATATTAAAAAGGGCATACTGGGTGCCCCCCAGCGATCTTTCTTCCCTGATGTGCTCACCCATTTTGGGAGCCCTTTTAACTTCCTCTTTGTAACCCTTCTTTATGTGCAACTTCTGTTTTATTAAACATAGATCAGAAAGCAGCAACCTTCAGATAAATCAATTGGTTAACACAGCAATTAGTCCGCTTGAAGCAATCTGCTGAGCTGATGGGCTGTGCATAGTAATTGATGAAATGTTTTCTGTTGTGTTTTCCTAGCAAGCCTGACATTGGCTCTATGTGTTGTGCGCAGTGGGTATGGGAAAAGCACAAGGCTGTAAAACGTCTGGCCGAGAGACAGGGAGCTGAGGCTTTCATGTATATTAATTCATTCAACAAGCATCTCAGGGGAAGGATTTTTATACACAGTGAACATATTTGTTTGTTTTTGCTAAATAAATAATATTAAAAAAAAAAGTTGTAAACAGGAAATCAAACAATAGAAGAGATCTTGGATGCTCAGGAAATAGCAGGCTAAGATGTTAGTGAAAATTTATATCACAAAATGCATCAACATAATGTACCTACATATTTATTAAACAGGTTTCTTTAGAACTACAAGGAAACATCTGTAGTGCTGCTTTATTTGCTCAACTGCCCCTAATTGTCTAATGAAGTACAAGGTGCACGTCCGCTCCCCTGTCCTTACAACTGTCCCCAGAAAGACAATCAGTGTCTGCCTTTGTGTCTTCACATGAAAAAGGGCATGGGGTAAAGAGTGAGACATTAGGTCCCTGATTAAATGTATCATCTTAACAGCACATAGCAGCTTTTATGGCAGGTGTCCATGCAGCCAGATAATGTTATAAAGGTCCCCAATAACTGTAAGGTTTTTTTATGTAATAAACGTAGCTTAAATAGAAAAATCTTAAATGGAAGTGAAAATATGCATACAGTAATATGATTTCCATTTAATTGATAAATAGCACTGTACTAGAATAAAAAGCTTCACACATGTGGATGGTCTAACTGGATGGGATTTAGCAATTTTGTGCTGTGGGTAAATGTATTACTTTATGGTGTCAGTAACTGCATACACATCATTACAACAATCATCCTAACACCAGGTTTTCAGACAGGATAAAAAATAAATTGAATTTACTAGGATTGAATCATTATGCCCCATTATGTTGGCCACATGCTCTGCACGATTGGCCAACTATGCTTATTATTCAGAAATTCGCCATCAAAGGTTAAAGGAATTTATCAAACTAAATGTATTTAAGGTAAGGTTTCAACTGCTTAAAAGCATTACATATTAAACCCATTGACAAATACAGTATATAAAAGCTGGTTCAATATTACCTGGAATCTTGAAACACTTATATGTACCGTATGGTACTTGTTAATTATACGGGTGTAAGACACTGCTTCCTGCGGGTGTCGTGGGTATGTAGCCAGAGTTGTGTGTTATTCTGAAGTGAGGGTACAGATTTTTTGCAACCAGCATGGTATTACGGTTGCGTATGGAAAAAACAGTGGGCGTAGAGGCTATACACATGAAACCATGTGGACAGGATGTAGTTGGGAACCTGGCAGTCAGGATGCCGGCGCTCAGAGTGCTAGCACCGGAATCTCGACACCAGTCAGAATCTCGGCGCTATCATCCTGACCGCTTGCATCCCGACAGTAAGTATTGGGATTAGGGGGAGGCTTAGGTGCTGTGGTTAGGCATTAAGGGGAGGGTTAGACTGCGGGTGGAAGGGTTAGGCTGCAGGGAGGAGGGTTAGGTTTAGGTGGTGAGGGGAGAGGTTAGGTTTAGGCTGCGGGGAGGAAGAGTTGGGTTTAGGGGTAGGGTACTTACCTGTGGGTGTTGGTATTCTAACCTAGTCGGGTTGCTGGTTTAGGGATCCTGAGCGACAGGATCCTGAGCACCGGCATCCCGTACCCAACTCGAACTCGGATCTAAACACCCAAAACATGACAGGTTGGAAGTATTAGGCAGCAAGTGAACAGTTTTTGAAGTTGATGTTTTGGAAACATGAAAAATGGGCAAGCATAAAGATCTTAGCGACTTTGACAAGGGATAAATTGTGGTGGCTAGACGACTTGGTCAGAACATTTCCATAACGTGAAGTCTTGTATGGTATTAAGGTATGCAGTGGTTGGTACCTACCAAAAGTTATCCAAGGAAAGACAACTGGTGAACCAGTGACCTGGTCATGGGTGCCCAAAGCCCATTGATGTGCAGGTCCACCATCAGGGGGAGACTGCCGGGACTGGAGTCTTGGGCCTGGACAGAGAAGGGGGACCACCCCTGGCTCCTTCCCACGATAGCTGGAGAGCTGCACAGTAGCAGAACTCCTGGAGGCCATGGAAGCATTGGCCTCCTGGCACCAGCTGTCAGGGGATTACAGAGAGATCCAGCTATAATCGCTGCTTGTGACCTGCTGATCACTACAGGGTGCAGGCAGCGGATATAGATGGATCTATCCTATCCATTACTGTGGGATCCGTCTAGGCAGCTGCTTGCCGGTGGCTGCCTGGTACAATAAAGTTTGTTTGTTTTCTTTAGACAAGGTGCACCGCCAGAGGCGTTTCTAGAGAGGAGGGAGCCCCTGTGCAGTCGCCGACACAGGCCCCGTCCTCTCTGTCCGGCGGCCGGCAGCGCACTGAGCTGTGTGCGGCCAGCGCCAGAGTTATAGGCTCTGGGCACTAGAGTGCGCCCAGAGTCATTAGTGTATGCGCAGGTCACTGGGAAAATGGCAGCAGCAGACATTTTCCCTGTACTGCGCATTCGCGCAAACGACAGGAAAATGGTTGCGGCAGTAATTTTCCAGTCTTTTTTACAGTGCCAGACCCCCGTGCCAACATGGGACTCCGGAAAGGTAAGTAATACTATGGGTGTGCGGTGCGGGCCACCCTAGACCCAGGGGCCCGTGTGCCCCACACACCCATTATAGATATGCCCCTGCGAGCCGCACCACTGACAGAGGAGCCAGCCACAGTGAGAAGAGGAGCAGCCAGAAGACACAGGAGAATTGTCCCTGGGGCTGGCTGGAGTTGGAGAGACACTGCAGGGCTGTAGTCGCAGAAACACAGGGGGGAAGGGTGGCTGCCTCTTCCCGGACCCACATTTTTGATAAGCATGGGGAGCAAAGCCACAGAAGAGCTACCTAAAAATGTTAATACTTGCAATGATGTAAATGTGTTAGAATGGGATCCGATCAATATCCCGGGAAAGAGGATGCTGGAACTTAGAACATTGGCGCTGGAATCCCGACACCTGTCAGAATCCTGGCATTCCGTAGGTAAGTAGTGGGGTTAGGGGGAGGGTTAGGCTAAGGCACTAGGGGTGGAGGGTTAGGTTTAGGGTGCAGTGAGGGGGAGGTTAGGTTTAGGCACAGGGAAGGGAGGGTTAGGAGAAGGGTTAGGATACCGACCGACAGGTGTCAGTATCCTAGCCCTGTCGTGGCGTCTGTATTTTGACCGCCAGGATCCCGAGCGCCAGCATCCCGTACCTAACCCGTTAGAACACACAGTGCATAGCAGCTTGCTACATAGTCGCAGACCAGTCAGATCCATGCTGACCCCTGTCCACTGTTGAAAGCACCTACAATGGGCAGGTGAACTATACCATGGTGCAATGGAAGAAATTGGCCTGGTCTGATGAATTAATTTTATATTACATTTTGTGGACGGCCGGGTGAGTGTGCATCGTTTACCTGGGAAAGAGATAGCACCAGAATACACTATGGGAACAAGGCAAGCCGGCAGTGGAATGTGGTGGCAGGATAATGTGCCTTGTCACACTGCAGAAATTGTTCAATAATGGTTTGAGGAACATGACAAAGAGTTCAAGGTGTTGACTTAAGCTGGGTAACCAATATGCAATGTACCATACGATATATCATCCCGACGCGGATTGGAACGATATATCAAACACATCATATATTGTGTTTGTCTGGTCCTTCATTCATGATGGTCATTTATGTCATCGTCCCAACTGCTGTTCTGCACGGCAGATGGGATATTGCAATGAATGATATGGTGCAGTTACATGCAGCATGTAACAATACATAGCTTGTACAGTGTGCGCGATGTATCATTACATTGCACCATCGTTGGGTCACACCATTGTATAGTGTGTAGCCAGCTTTAGCCTCCAAATTCCCCAGCTCTCAATCCAATAGAGCATTTGTGGGATGTGCTGTGGTCAAGGAGGCCTCACCCCACAATTTACAGGACTTAAAGGATCAGCTGCTAGTGTCAGAGGTGGAATCCATGCCTCAAAAGGCCAGAGCTGTTTTGGTGGTATGAGGGGGACCTACACAATATTAAGCAGGTGGTTTTACTGCTGATATGTGATATACAGTATATATATGCATACATATACGGAACCCCCCTTGCAGATCCTGTGTTTGCCCCAAAGTGTATAAGTATAACTGATGCTATTGGAAGACAAAGAACTATGGCTCTGATTCAGAGCCGGACGCTCTGAAAGAGCGCTCGCTCTGAATCGGGGCGTTTTGTTTTTTTTTGGAGCGGCCTCCTGGCCGCTCATATAGCTGTGGGTGACCACCCACAGCTATTGTGAGCGGCCAGGATTATGGTCACGATGGTCAGACCATCGCAACCATCGTGCTTGCGACGAGAACCTTGTGGTAGGGTCTCGTGGCCTCAAGCCCCAGAGAGCTTCTGGCTCTAATAGAGCCGGAAGCTCTCCCACTGACATCACTGGCGATGTCAGTGGGGCCACCCACAAACGGCAGGCGTTCGCATGGGTACGCCTCCGTTTGTGAAGCCACCCTCATGCCACACCTCCAAAACGGAGCGAGCTGTCGATCAAAATCGACAACCACCCCCTTTTGGTACGAGACCCGGAGTGACGGGGCACCCGTCGCTAGCCGGGTCTCGCGTATGCGCACGTCGGAGCCGGCTCCGGCGTGCGCATGCGCAGTGGCCTAACATCGACCTGCTTGCGAGCGGGTCCGAATCAGGCCCTATATTTTTACATACAGTAGCTTTGAGTCAGCTTATTTGTGACTAGTACGTACCCCTTTTCAAGACAGACTTGACACATTTTAGGATCAGAGTAAAACCCGAAACACATTCACAGGTCACAAAAACTTAATTCACATTACTGAAGTAGCTTAAACTCAAAAGAAAAATGTATCATAACCGACTACAATCAAACTGTATTATAAAAGATTGCTTTGTATTTCATATAGCACACTAAGTAGTGCAATATATCTAATCAAGACAGAATAGTATATCTATTACATGCCTACATAGGAAGAATACAGGAATACATCCTAATTCACAGCAGCTGGATGATTATTTATTTATATAGTACCAGAATACTCTGCTCCACTTTACAATTTGGGTCAAACACAGCAGTGACATTTCGGTGATGAAGACATTCGATTTAAAGGGGCAATTTGTTTTAAGGCAAAATCGCTGCTTTAAATCTAGTGGTTTAAGCCAAAATCGCAGGCTATTACCTTTAGGCCTGAGTATTAACAGACAGACAAAGAGTTCAGAGGGCCCTGCTTGCAAGATTCTAATCTACAGAAAAATATTAGTTTGACACATGGGACTACATATTTTACAGCCACACTGCAAAAAATAATAAAGAAATACCTTACCTAATGGTCAGGGCCACTTTAACATATTGGTACACTGAGCAGCTGCTCAGGACCCCATGATGCTCGGGGCCTTCAAACAAGGGTGGGCCGGGGGCATCTACATGGGGTTTGTGGCCACTTGCTTTGTGCATAAGGCACAGAGCTCAGAGGCGGGCAGAGAAAGATGCTCCCTGGCCGCTCTGATGGTGAATTACACATAATCAGAGCATCCAGGCAGCATTCTCTGCCTTTTATGTCCCCCTGGGCCCCGTCTCTCATGGGTCTCCCCATACTTTAATCACAGCTGCAGTGCAGAGAAGGAACTGCACTGCAAGCGGGAGAACAGTGAGATGGAGTCCGTAATTCTCGCTTTACAACATGTTTTTTTTATGTTTAACCATTGATTTTGTTGAAAGTACCAATAGATATAAAGATTTAATTTTATTGACCGTTTACACTTTTATTACTGTGAATGGGTGGGTTGGGTCCCCAGTGCATTGCTTTGCACAGGGCCTACAATGCTGTTAAAATAGACCTGCTAATGGTTCAGAGGTGAAATGTTTGAAACAACGGATGGATTTTATGAGAAACATTAGATTCTGCAGATAATTATGTAGCTACATATCAGTCTAGATGTTGGATGTGCTGCTTGGTAAGGAAGGGGCTATGTATCCCAAACCCACATGCTGAATGTGCAGCCGTGCCTATAGCTGCCTTGCAAAAAGTTTAGATATGTATTTCCGTAGTCAGGAGAACTAAATTATACAATTTTGGTTCTATATTCTAAAGCTGCGCTAATTCTGTAAAAGTAACTATGTAGTAAGAATTCAGAAAATTTGTAATTATGGTATTTTGTGATTATTCCTTTTAGTGTTTATCATATGCTCATAAAATAAAGAGACAAATAAAATATTATAAAAGTAATATGTTATAAACATTTGCTTCTTTAAACTTAGAAATAAAAAAGGTATTCCCAGCACAACCAATGCAAAACTACCTCCTGTTCTGAATATGTTAAATAGATTTATAAAACGCCATACTGATCATTTCCGCTGTGCGTGTACCTACTGTATGCACAACCAATGTTGTATTATTTTTGTCCTATACAATTTCCACTCCAACGCTTGCTCTGATTGTTGACAGTATGACAGATAAATACATAAGTGGTTCTCCACTGAGAGAAGCCGAGAAATACACGTTAGGGGAACATACAAGCTTTAATGTCTATTGTTATTACTGTGTAGTCACAATCAGGTCTACTACTTGCTACATTAAAAAATATATGAGTGCCATTTCCTGTAGAATGTAATGAGTGTTTTGATAGTGAGCTAAGTACAAGCAGTTGCCTTTATAAATCCTCTGTAAGAGAACCCAAGTGGGTTCACACAGCGTTCTTCAATTGACCTACAAAAGAACATCTTGCTGTTAAGAAAATGAACGCTCCAATGCAATTTAGCTTATCTCTGGGTCTCAAATTAATTAATATTCTGTGCATTATACGTTAAAACAGATTAAACATAATCAAATACTTATCTAATATCAGGCCCCAGTCTTCTGCTCACAGATTTTAACAAGTTGCATGTATGAGGCGATCTTCCTACAGTATGTACATGTGTTCTGTCTTTACTGAGTATCATTAAACAATTTCAGAATTAACCCTGTGACACCCAAGCGAGTGTTCCCTTAACTACAATACAAACTGCTAGGGGAAATGTCTTTCCTACACTTGTGTGTAGGGTTCAGGTCTTGCCTACTCTCCTGTAATTTCCTAGAGGATCACAAAATGTGGGTGGTTGTCCAGTACTCTCAAGAGAATTGACCAGACACCCATATGCCAAAGTGGACGGTCCATGGGCTTGAGATGGCAAGTAAGAATCGGGTACATGATAGCCGAGGAGGGGATTGCAAAGCTGAATTTACGGATCTGCGGTTGGGGGGGGGGGATTCAGCACCCTACTGATGGCAGTGACACTGCTAGGAGCATAAGATCAAGGGGATCCAAAGAGACCACCAGATGTCTTCTTTTATTCTCATCACCTTAATTGCAGTACATGCACTGGCGTCACTAGGGGGGGTGCGGGCCGCACTGGGTGACACCATCCGAGGGGGTGACACCAAAATAGCAGAGCTGCTTGGTGTCACCCCGTGGGATGATGTTACCATGACATGGTGAGAGGCAGGGAGAGATGTGGGCTGCCCCAGCAGGAGCGCTGGGGAAGCCCACTGTGTGCCGAGAATGGGAGGCGGTAACGCCCCCAAGATCGGCACACATAAGGGGCGTGGCTTCGCAAGATGAGGTCATGCCCCTTTCCACAAAGCCACACACCCCTTTCGGGCACGCGCGCCTACTGCGTGCAATACAGCTACTCCTGTCGCACCGGGTGCCATGGAGGTAAGTGACGCCTCTGAGTACATGGTATTTAAAGCAATCAATTTATTGCTTCCTTGTGTAGAGGAACTCCTGTGTCATCACTGCACTAAGGGCTCGATTCAGAGCCGCTCGCTAAATGCGTTCGCACGCAGTGAAAGTATGCAAATCTGCGATCGCGCAGCAAGGCACTATGACTTGGCATGCGATTGCGGTGTGTATGCAGACGCCCACCAGCCTGTCTTAAGACGCCCACTTATGCACATCATCACCAGGATGTGTATGCAACCATCGGTTACATCGGAAGCAAACGCAGCACTTGTGGCTGACCATACCCTACCGCAAGCACTGCGAGTGCTTCGGTGTGTAAACCAACCATGTGACCGTGTAGTATGATGCTGCGTTTTAATTATACACGCCTCTGAAATGGCGTTAAGAAGCTCAGGCGTGCCTGCGTTCGCACCACCACCACTCCCCCGTTTCCATTGACTATCCCGTCACCGCCCACAAACAGCTCGTCCTGTCACTCTAGCTAGCGAACTGGCTATACGCAGCGAGCGAATGCTCCACAATCGCATGGACTAGTGATTGCAAACATTGGCAGGATGCGTGTGAACGCAGCCTAGCGAGAGGGTCTGAATCGGGCCCTAAGATCACAAAGACTTCTCCCAGCACCACCTGTGCAAGAGAGGCCTGAATCAGGTCTCCTCTGTCTGCTATCACTACAAGAGCCATGTAAACTGGTAATAGAAGCAGCACAAATTGAGATAGGTTACTTGACAGATCGAAGAATATTAAACAAACCATGGTCTCTATGAGTTAAATATCAGAACAGTAAAATAACATGAGAAGAGTGAAGACAAAAAAATACAGTACATTATTTTACAGCACTATCCCTCCTTCAAATGTAAAATTCATTGCACACTTTGGGCATTTCTGCGCTTGGGAGAGGTAGCCGATCAGACCTTTTGGTTAAATTGTGGGCTTGCTGTAACTTTTATAATTATAATTATGAATTGATAACATTAGAACTCAATGTTTACATACAGTATATTATTTACAGGAGTGTAGACATATATCACCATCACTTGTATATTATATAAATACAATAACAATAATTTTTTCATTAATAATAATAATCTTATATACAGTATGTGATTTGCTTAGTCCCTTTGTCCGAAACGCTCTTTAAATTTGAATATCTAAAAGACTGATTAAGATATTAATGTGATTCTTTAGCGACGAATTTAAATCAGCAATAAATTACAGAATTTGAAATAAAACTGTATAAAATTAAAAAAAAAAAAATCGACAAAAAATATAATAAATGCTTTGGTATAGCCAACCTTAAAATGGCAAGAAAACTACAAATAGGCGAAATGTTACAATAAAAAAATCCCCAAAAACCATTAAAGGGTGTGGCTTAGCCGTTTATGTTTCACACACATCTTATTACCCAAATCCATCGTATTAACATATGATCTAGCCATTATCTAGCAAAGCATTTTAGGTATGTTCTGGGTTCAATTGGCGAGTGTATCCATAACCTTCACACAATGGAAGCAGTAATGTTGTGGGCTGATCTAAAATTCTTGAGAATGTAGTTGGATACCAGTCATTAGTGAGGCACATTGTGTTTTTATAGTATATTTGACTAAGGCTTGAGTACACTATTGTATTATCCCCTGATCGTCTATTACAAACTTTCTGTTAGTTAATCAGAATACCAGAATGTTTACAGCAGCTCATTACAGTGAGGAATCTGATCTTGTGGGATCTCACTTGAGTGATTATGTGACAGCTGCATGTGACAGGGGCATATTACGATGTGAGAAAGTAAAATCAGAACACCAGGGACTAAAGCTAGGTACACACTATATCATCTCTTGTCCGATATATCGTCCCAACACAGATATATACGTAATATATATTATATTGTATATATATTGTACACATTGTATAGTGTGTATGCCCAATCTGTTGTTCATTGAATCGTCCCATTTGCTGTGCTGTACACCAGATCTCTACATCGCATCACACCATCTTAAGGTGAGTACCTAGCTTAGCTTTCATAGTGGAAGGACCAGGATCCCTCAACAACACAGAATAGTGATGTGAGGCTCCTGTCACACTGATATAGGAACACTGTATATCTATATGAAACAAAAGTAATTAATACCTCCTGCATCCAACACTTAAATATTTCATTGGGGGAAGGGGGACGGATTCAGAGATGGACGTAGTTGTAGTGGCGGCTGTGACTTTTTATTCTTCCTATTGAGATGCCCACCAGCTCATGCACTATCGGCGTACCATCGGCCAAACCATCGTACACTGCACCAAAACCAAGGGTTCATGGCCGCTGGTGTCAGCACCCCCTTACCACCCAGAAACGATCTCCATGCAATTTCGATCTGCATGTCCTGGCGGTAAACAGCGAGATGCATTTGCAGTGCGTATTGGACACTTGTGTCCACCTATGAGTCATCCCCTGAATGCTTTCCTTTAAAGGCAAGCTGACTTGTACAATTATTTGAGTGTAGCTTACTATTTACTACCACGTGCTGTATGTAGTATGACAAGTAAAATCCAAGGTGAAACTAGCTTTTAGGCTTTATCCCCATCTGACTATAAAGCATGGACAAAGTTTATCAATCAAAAAATAATTTTGCAGCCTCATTATCGAGGCAGATACAGGAACATTCCCTTGGAAATCTCTCCCAGACCTGCACCTCTCTGTCTCCACAAGTGCATCAATCAGTGATAGGCAGTGTTCATTTGTGAGTCATTTAAACATTGCGAGGAGTGATGATATCCTAATGTAGACATGATGGAGCTCCTCTGCTCTCTATACTGGAGGCTCATTAAGCTCTGCTGTATAATTTCTCAATAGCACAATGTCTAGCCAACCATAAAGAGAGCCATGATCCTCATGTCTAAATTATAAGAGCAAATACATTCAGTAAGAGAAGTCAAATGTCACATTCTGATCTCTTGTTGTCAGTGCACAGTATGAATTAAAGAGTATGTGGCTCAGGATATATCTCACTACTAATTATCCCTTAATTTCTACAAAAGTAGAAGGAAATTAAAATGTTCACCTACTTTTGCAGAAATGAAATATTGAGGCCATTCATTATAAAGGTAATAGAGTAGAACTAATGAATAGCTCCTGCTTACCTTACATACATGATCTGGCTTGCTGTCCCCATACAACAGTATGGGTACCTAAATTAATCAAGCTCCAAAATACTGCATTTTCAGAACTTTACAGCGGGATTCTACCCTGGACCCCTGCTCATTTCTATGCGAAAAGAGATCCTTTTGTATCCCTCCACCCCTGTTCGGCCACAGGACTTCTGGAGCTTTGTGTGCATGAGTAAACCCAAGTTCACGATTATGCACTAACACTACTGAGTCAGACTTGGCAGTGCTAAGATTTTGTAGCAGTGATAGGAAACGCAGCGACAGGTCATTTTCAGATCAGCTGTCTCCGCACTGGAGCAATGGGCCTCATTCAGAGCCGGACGCTCTGACCAGAGCACTCGCTCTGAATCAGGGCCCTCCTACCTAAAATTGGAGCGGCCTCCTGGCCGCTCGCATAGCTGTGGGTGACCACCCACAGCTTATGCAAGCGGCCAAAAAGATGGTCGCGATGGTCAAGACCATCGCAACCATCGGGCTTACGATGAGACCCTGCGGTAGGGTCTCGGTGACCGCAAGCCCTGGACTGATTTTGGCTCCATCAGAGCCAAAAGCACTCCCACTGACATCACTAGTGATGTCAGTGGTTCCAGACCCAGACGGTAGGCGTTCCCATGGGAACGCCTCAGTCTGGGCAGCAACGCCCCTGGCACGCCCACCAAAGGGGGCGTGCTGTCACTCACCATCGACAGCACGCCCCCTTTGGTGCGAGACCCATAGCGACAGCTGTCCGTCGCTATGCAGGTCTCGCGCATGCGCACGACGGAGCTCCCTCCGTCGTGCGCATGCGAACTTGGGCACCATCGACCCGCTTGCAAGCGCTCACGAGCGGGTCTGAATCAGGCCCAATGTTTAATTGATCTGGTGTGTTAGTATCCACCTCTGCTACTCACAGTAAGTTGGATACTAAATGAGCACTGCTTCTCCTGGTCCCTTAATGAATAGAGCCCTATGGGGGGAATTCAATTAGGTACAAGTATAGTCCCGCAAGGCAAATTCATGGCAAAATCGCATTGTGAATTACATTTACAATTCAATTCCAAATTAGTATTTCTTTTTCAGCGTAAATTTGCCTGTTTTTTTTTTGCACCCCCCTGAGCAGGTGAAGAGGTAAAAAATGTCGGGACTTGCTTCCGAACCCCTCTCACACCCCTCCCTAATGACTAATTAGGCATTTGCAAGTTTTCAATTAGCTTGCTTAGGCCAATAATTACATGGAATTTTTGGGGTGAAAAAATAAATGGCCTTAAATTACCCCAAAACAAGATTTTTAGCTAAATAATGCACCTCAATTTTAATTAAACTACTTATTTAAAAAAAAATAAAATGATTTTTATATTTTTACATTTTTTTATTCACCTCAAATTACCCTAAAATCATCTTTTTTTTCAGTTTTATTTGCATTTTCCATTTAATTCCTTTGTAATTATATTAAATTCTACAGATTTTTACATTATTTTACTTTTTTTTTTTAAAATGCACAGATCAGCCATTTGACACCTTTGTACAGTACTTTCCTTATGCCCACTCACAGTCTTCTATATGATTCTGCTAATAAAGTTGTCACTTTTTTGGGGTCCAGGAAGGTGTCATCACTTTTTCAGGCAATTTTCCCTGTTCGTTTTGAACAAAATTTGCTCACTCTGACCTCGAGTAGTGTGAATTGGCATTTCTAATTTAATTATGTGCATCTTGGGTGTGTGCATGAAGGCGAAGTGTGCGAATTTAAGGCAAAGTGTGCAAGTTTAACACCTTTTGCAAACTTGCACCAAATTGATTTTCCTCCATATCTTACAACAAATCCTAGTGATTCCATTTTTTGTAGTTGTAGTGTATACACACAAAATAATTGTCACATGCAGATAAAACAAAGAACTAAAATCCACCTACCCTCTGCTCTTGAGTTGCCACAAAGGTCTGGAATCCGGGGGCCACACCAAACCCCAATTCCTGGATAAAAGGAGGCTCAGACTGGCTGTGTATTTGAACCTTTACTCCAGCCTCGAAAGTGGTTTCTTCTGCAGAGAGAAAAAAATAGGTGAAGTGCTATGAGTGTGATCAGCTGGAAACAGGACAACTGTCTCATCTATAACACACTGGAAATGCAGAATCTAAAGCTGCATATACACACACAACGATTTTGTAAATTAATGATTTTAGTAAACGATTTTCGTAAATTTTTTCAAGGGAAAAATGAACGAAAATAGTTTACTAAAATCGTTCATTTACTAAATGTAATGAACGATTTTTTTGAACTACAAACAATTTTTGCATATTCCCTTAATGAAAATCGTTGAGTTGGTCAGTCTGCCTGAACTACAAACGCGCATGAACGATAATCGTTCATCGTTTTAACTTAGAAAGTGAACAATTTTTTCAATGACTGAACGATAAACGATATCGTTAACGATAATCGTTCAAAAAATCGTTGTGTGTGTATGCACCTTTATGTTTACCCTGAGCCATGATGTTTGATACAGGCTTTGCATACTCACTCTTACTTTTGTCACTATAGTTTCATTACAACAGTTCATTAGAATTTAGAACACAAATTAAAATATCAAAACAGAATGATCATTTCTAGAGAGTGTAGAAGTACTTATAAATATGTGCAGTAAACCTGGGTAATTAATCATTTGGCAATTATGAACAGTCAGAACTGTTATGTGCACATTGTGAACGGTCTTAGAATTTGCTCAATTGCAAAATTGGGTCTAAAGATATCGTTTAGCACTACAATTTATTAAAATGGGAAATTTTAATATTTACAAATATTTTGTGACAATCTTCATTTTATTGCTTTATAGTCTTGTCGAGCAGTTATCAAATATGATTGTTTTAATCTAATGTTTCATTAAAATTTTTACTTTGCTTTCACCGTATATTAGCACAATAAGAAACTTAACATAGTTACAATTCTCTATACATCCTTTCTGTATAACATTAATCAAGGACCCCAAAACGGCAAAATGTGATAAATGTTGGTTTCAAAAGAATTAAGGCAGTATAGTTTGGCAACCCCTCTCCCCCAGGGTCTCTCTAACACCTCCACATTTGCCCACTCCCCATTGGATTTCCCACATGTATGTCTGACTGCCTCCCTACCTCTGCTATCTCCAAAGCACTGAGCTACTGTAGGCTTCAGCTATGCCTATGATGAGACCACATGAGCCAGCCGCCTTAGGCACAGAGTTCTCAGGGTACAACAAGAAAGGAAAAATGGCGAAATGTTTTTATGCAAAAATTTGAAAAACATGGTATTTACTTTGTTGTTCAGTTAAATAACGCTTAGAAATTGCAGTACTTGTTTTTTAAATATACACAAGATAAAAATGATTATGGTAATATGTATAAGCGATGAGAAGGGTGCTATTTCTGTGGTTGCCTAAGGCATCAGAATACGGTAGCTAGGAACAAACCTGACAATGCCTCGTCTAATCTTTCATTTTTCTAACATATATTTTGTCAAGTTGCTTAGTGCATTATTCAGCAAGAAAAGGTGCATTCATTGACAGTGTAAAGGGTAAAGTGCCCTATAGCTAATGTAAACACAAACTAATCTGGGAATATTTGTATGTATTGCACAGCATGTTTATCCTCATATCTTCTATTTCAGATCTCGCCAGGTGTTTCTGCAAAAGAAAGATGGACCTGACATGCAACAAGAATGGAATAGAAAGCATCGCTCTTGTAATGAGCTACTGTAAGTGATAAGGAGGAAATGCAATATGTGCACATTGTAGAAAGTAAATACAGTTATTAAACATCATATGTTACATAAGGATACTCTAGTTTATTTTCTTCACAACAAAGAACCTTTGATAGGATTATAAAACAAACCTAATAAAACAGTCCAATGTTGTGCTATAGTACGACCACCTTGTGTATATTTATGTAAAGGAAAGAGACACTAAGGATAAGCACAGTACTTCCATCTAGTGTACAGATACAGTACTTACACCCAGGGGCAAGTGAAACTAGCCCTGCAGATATACCCCATGACTGCCACTGAAAGCGGTTGCATACTGAGACGATGAACCACTCACATAGGAGGCCATACTCAGATGGAGAAGCTGCACCTTCTGGTGCAAGTTTCGATGGTGCATCTAAAGGTGTACCAAAGGGTAATGCAACATCAATAGACGCTGTGAGTGTACATCCATGAACATTTGTAAGCATGGATGTACACCAGGGAAGGCATTTGTAGTGGCATAAACATAAAGTCGTAGGTACGACTAAGCAGGGGCATCTTAAGAGAGGAGGGGGCCGTGTGCAACCCCTGTGCAGGGCCCCCTCCTCTCTCCCTGGTGGCCGGCAGCTGACTGATGCGGCTAGCCAGCCACCGGAGCATTAGTAGACTCCGGGCACTAGAGTTTGCCCAGAGTCTACTGCGCATGCGCAGAATGCCTTAAAAATGGCAGCGGAAGCCATTTTCGGTGTTCTGAGGAACGCTGACACCCGACGAGGGACCACGGTCAGGTAAGTTTAAAGTAATATGGGTGCAGGGTGTGCGGTGCGGGGCCCCCCTGGACCCTGGGGCCCGTGTGCCCCGCACACACTGCGCACATTATAGATACGCCACTGTGACTAAGGCAAAAGACGTGGTCGCGTCTGCTTCCAACTTTGAATCAGACCCCCAGTCTCTGGAATATAGTGAAGAAGTCACATCATGTTCACATACTGCACGTATTCTTTCTTGATTTTTATTACTTCTGTATTTCTTTCTGAATCACCAGGATATTATCAATTCGGCTGATATATCGCATTACCTGTACATCATAGGAAATCGGACTAAGGGCCTGATTCATTTCAGATCGCAACTGCGATCTCAGGTGCAATTACGCATGCGGTTCTGCTGCAAAAATAATGTTTGTAACTACTCAGCCAGCATAGAGACGCCCCACTACTGCTATCTCACACCCGTAAGACCTTGCAGTCCTGCGTAAACATCTGTAACATCGAGTAACATCGGCCCGTGATGCAGAATTACAGCAGGTCTGACCTGTCTCAGAAATTGCAAATCTCGTTGCACGCAGTGAGTACTCCAGCTACGAATGCCGTTGCAGTGGCTAATGTATGCATGCCCGGGAAACGCCGTTCAAAGTTCAAACACACAGGTACGCCTGCATTTCTCCGACCACTCCCTCGTCACCACCCCCAAACACTGACATCCTGTCACTGATGCTGCGATGGCTTTCTGTCTGCATGCGTGATCGCAGTGCTATCACAATCCTGGCCTGCGCACGCGATCTGCGTCGGCTGTTGCAATTGCGATCCGTGTTGAATCAGGCCCTAAGATCGAACTCTGAATATTAATATACTGTATTGGGATATCAATATTTAATCCCTAATCCAGGTGTGAGCTAATGCCCGAAAAAGGGGTTTCAATCTCCTTGTAATGGCTGATATAGCACAGTGGTGATGCCAGCTCTGGAATCAGCCACTAGACTGGTAGTTAAACCCATGCTTACATCTGTTTTTTTTTTTGCTTTTTCTTATTAAAGTTAGATAGTCTCTATTTTAAAGGAAAACTATAGAGTACATTACAGAGCCTTCTGTCAAATATACTGCGGCAATAGAAAATCTTCACCCCATTGTTTCATGTTCTGCTGTGGTTACAGCTGCAAATCTGTTTGCTTGAGACACTACCAGTCACTGGCTTTTGCAGAACTGGGCACTTCAATTTTGCCCATTCTCTTTTGCAATATGTTTTTCAGGTTGGAGGAGGACCATTGGTGAACAACAATTTTCAAATAATTCCGAAGATTATTGTTCAGCTGCTTATGATTCTGAGTCGCACGCTATGTGATGTCAGATACAGTAAGGTGGCTATTCATTTCATATGCACTGAGATGGACCATCTAATCCGTGTGTTATGGCAGTGTTGCAAGCACTTTGCTGAAGTGTATGAGTATACACAGAATGTTAATCACCCACAATGGAGGCTATGAAGATATGTGGTCGCAGAAACCCAGACACGGTTCTAGATGAAAATCAACTGCGGTTTATTGAACAGAATGGCTGATAAACAGCACGTCACACTTCACTAATGCAATTCAAAAATTCACCATGATAGTAGCCACAACAAAATACTCGGCAGAGTATCACCTCTTAGGCTAGGGTCAGTGACTCTAAGCAAGGCAGCTTCACTGCCACTGGCAAGATCACAGATTCACAAGACTTGAGCTTAATGTGGAACAGAAGGGGGCACTACACCTTGCTAGATCTCCTGTGGTTTATGTAAATAAACATAGCTTCTGTTAGACAATAAGCTGGTCTACATGACTTTATAATTTAATTATTGTTGTATGGTTTCTACAGTTCTAGAATACACACAGACTTATTCCCTTGGCACAAGAAAAATATAGGAAGAATTAGGGCTAACATGAATATTCCACCTACAGTGTAACAGATAACATAACACAATCTCATATGTTACCAATACTAAGGCTGACATTCAAATACAGTATGGGGGTAAGCAGAGACATGCTATGGGAAATGAAAAGCTCATATTGAACGTGGATAGTTATAATGTATGCACGGGCAGGCACACTAGTTGGACATGGGGATAAAAAGTACATACTGTATACAACTGGTTTTGTCACAGAGGCCATACTCAGATGTAAAAACTGCACCTACCGTAGGGCTGCCAAAGGTAAGTTACAGGGTAAAGGGGAGGATTAGGGTTAGTTTAGGGGTTACAGTTGGGCACTAGTGGTAGGGGGAGGGTTAGGGTGAGGTACTAGGGGGGAGGTTAGGTTCAGGCACCAGGGAGGGAGGGACAGAGTAGGGAGAGGGGAAGGGTTAGCATACCGACCACCAAGTGTCGGTAACCCCATCGGGATTCTGACCTCCTGGATCCCGTCTGTCGGTATTACATACCGATTCCCATTTTGATGCATGGCTGTACACCAAGAGAGAGGCTTATACAAATATTGGCATATAGTCGCAAATATGACTGCTGGCAAAGGCCCTAAGCAATCTCAGTAGCATGCGCCTCATTATCATACTAGTCAATACTAGGCTATTCAAGGGCACTGATTTTTTTTCCTTTATATAAGAATCACTGTGGCTTTTGTGTACGATTTGGGTCACTGCCATGCCATATCCTCCTAGGGCTCTTACAGACTTCAGCACATCTTCCTCCAAGACGCCTCCATACCTTGATCTATCTGTGCTGCGCTGTATTTTTCTATTCTTCTAGTTCCCAAAGCGGAGATTTAAGCAGTGGTAAGAAATTCAAAATAGATCTAGTTTCATATTATGATGACAGAAAATACAATGTGAAAAGACAGTGAGTACTTGTTATAGCCACTATATATTGAAAATGTAAGGATTCTCATCTGTAAAGTTCTCAGGCTCCAGTGTCAGGTCACATAGTATGTAACTGTTTGCAATTTGATCTGTCAAGATCCTACTGTATGCCTACCATTTTCCCATCTTACTACAGGACTTCCCAATCCTGCTTCTAAGCCTTTCCTGTGCTGCATTAATAGCATAGAAGAAGCTCTCTCTCTCACTTGGGGGCTTATGTAATAGGTTGCAAGCTGCAGCCTTTGCAGGAACTGCTGCGAGTCTTCCCATATTTTTAAAGCGGCAATCATTTTAAAGGCAAAACCAAGTTACAGCAAGCAAACAGGATCCAGTAACAGTATTGGTTTTGATACCTACAGTAAAAAAGATAGTCGCATAACCGTACCTTTGGTTTTATCATGCACAATCTAAACTCCCAGCTCTGAAAATAGTGCTAGTACCGAGAAAAGCAATCATCCACAGCAAGAAGATTCCAATGAGCCAATACAAAGAAAAATTGTCAATGTAATGAACCACTCTGAACTCTCCTGTACCAGCCGGCACACACCAGTGAAGGAATGTGCTAAAATGCTGTACTGTAGAAATAGAATATAGAACATCCCATAGGCTAGCACTTGTCTATGAAATATTCTCGCTGTAAACAAAAGCCCATATGGCAGAAAGAATCCAGATGTAGGGGCAACTGGCCGAAAGCTGATTACACATCAATCCTAGCTAGAAGATCAGCATTGCCAAAGGATCTATTCAAATCCAAAGCAAGTCAAACATCTGATGCTTCACATTCAAAAATTCTGCAGAAATTATGTCATTGACAGAACTTCCAACTGAAAAATAAAGGTGTTGGTTCAGTCTAAATTTATCTTGGGTCTACCTGGGGACAACTACCATAGGAGAAAGCACCAAATCTGCCAAAAGAGGAGAGTCAGAAAGGGCCAGCCATCTGCCCTAAATCAACCTTCTTCATCACCTTCTCATGAACGACATGTGGAAGATCAAAATTGGACTTTAAGTTGCTAGGTACATAGATGATACATGACCTCTAATCGGAAAACAGAAGCCCTAAAAAAAAAAAAACAAGGAAGAGAGAAACACACAGCGCTTATACTAATTAGAAGGAATCAGGCACTATTGCAGCAGTAAATAAAAAAAGGAGGTGTTTGCCAACCTCACTTACAAGAAATAAAAAATACAATTTCCAGCTTAAAAAAAGCCTATGGTGGTAGCCGAAACACGTTGCTGCTTTCCTTACAGGACACTGGAGACCTTATCTATCTAGATACCCGTCACATACCAGAAGCAGCTATTCACTGACACTCGCTATATGCTACCTATCTCAAGCTGCTAATAGCTATTGAACTGGAGACTGCCACTGCACTTCATTACACCAAGCCGTCACCTGGCACTGTGTCTGGGCAGCCTGACTGTTGGGACTACACAAGCGTGAGCTGCCCGTGTTAGACACTACCGTGATCCAGACTATGGATGTGTACACATGGGATCCACAAAGCAATTGAAGTACAGTATAAGGTGACATAACCTATTGTCCCATAATAAATGAGACGTGAAAGTATATTATATACTGTGTTGTTCTGATAAACAGCGAATCCACGGGCTTACTGAGACGGGCTCTGTATCTCCATAAAGCATTAAGTGAAGAGCTGGATAAATATTACAGTATGTGCACATGGTAAAAAAGTATCCCAGGAGAACTGTTTTTTTTTTTAAAGAAACAATCTACAACAATGTCAGCTATTTGTTTCTTTAGGAAAACTATAATCAGGAATTAAGATATTGGCTGCAGTAAATAATTTTTTTGTCTACTGAAAAAGAACTGCCCGAATTTCCACACCTTGTATTAGATTAATAATCTTGTTTTTATAAATCATAGCTGGAGTACCCGGCGTTGCCCGGGATTTTAAGAATGTTTGTTTACACATCATCCTCCAACCAACCTCTCCTTATGCAGGCCTTACGAAAAGTGTGACAAACTTCCCCATCAACAGTCCTAAGATCTTTGAAGGAAGTAGGACCTGTAACGGTGTAAAGCAAACTTCGGAGATAGAAGCATTCAAAATTTGTCGGATGTACAGTACAGACACAGCCAAGAGCTTCTGTTGCTCTGATACCAGGATGACCATATACAGCGACTCCCTGTTTTCTGCGCATAAAAACCTTTCGAGAAGCATTCCATGCGTAATATTTTGGCAGCTCACAGTATAGCAGGATCCTTGCAAAGTCATCATTTTGACACAGTTCGAAGAAAGAAGTCAATGTTGTTGCGTAATTTGGTATAGTCGGAGAGCTGAGAATGCTGGCAAAGCCTGCTAAAGCTCTCTTCGATAATAAACATTAAGATCATGACAAAACATGACGACACAAAACGCTTGCTCCGAGGCCCTACCCATATGCCGTGAGGCCCCACAATGAGCGTACAGCAAAAATTCTGTTTTTTAATTAATTAAAAATTAACAGTAATTAATTTTGATTTAAATTTTTTTTAGTTGCCTTCACGATCTTCGCTTGTAAACTGTGGATTTGTATAGAAAGACAGAAGGACACATTTTTGCTTTTATATAGTAGAGAAGATAGAGAAGAAGACAGAAAAGAAAAATAGTAGATAAGCTAAATCCTTTTCTAATTCCGGACCTGACCTGTAGAAATGTATGAGGGCCAGCCTTAACTGCTTCCTACGATACTCCTAATCATAGGATCACCACATGAAACCTTTGTTAAGACAAAAGACCCCATGGATCATGCGCAGGTATTTGAGCACATTAAGGTGTTCCGTAGGCCTAGTCTCCAAATAGCAAGCAGGAAATATATGCATTCCCACAAGCCAGTTGTTATAAAACGGAAGGCTTTCTACCCAATACCACCTTCGTGTTTTGCCATCAACAAATTTCACTTTAGAAATGCGCTCTCATGCCCACCAATGCAAACCATACAGGATAGCACTGTGGTCGAAATGGACAACCCCACCTTTATGCAGAATTCCCATATCAGAACACCTGCAACTGCTAGATGGGGACCTGCGAGACCTGAGCTGGGATCTACATCTAGTGCGTTTAGCCTGCATGGGGGCAGAGTCAAATAAGGATGTAAAGCATCTCTAGGATAGCAAGATGAGGAACTGATGGACTCATCAAGCATCTCACCAGCTTGTGTTGACTCTCCAGAAGGGCCAGGCAAACCACCTCCCATGCTCACTGATGCGAAGGCATCTTGCTGACCAGACAACGCACCAACACTACCGTGACCTGCAGAAGTCAGATACAGATGTAGCAGATATTGTGGCACAAAGAATGCAGGGGACCTTCCTAGAGGGCAAAGGGACCACATAAGAGGACAATCCCAATGCATGTAACAGCTGCACAACTATAAAGAGGTGCAGTGGGCAACCCTGTGCAGCAATTACATTAATAAAGCTCTGACAATGAGACTCCACAGCTCCTCCCTCATGAAGCTGGGGAGAGCCACAGGAACCCCTGCAGAGAATCAAGCAGTTCAGCAAGTCCAGCAGATGGCGCCACATCACTACAACCCCCACATTAAAAGCCTCGTTTGGGGTCTGGAATTGAAGCCACGTCCCCAGCCACAACCACCAGTGAAGTAAGCCCCATCATCACATACAACTGCGGGGGAGGTGGCAACAGCATCCATGGACCTAGCCGCATCCATTTGGTGGGACAGAGGGGGGCCACACTCTGCACCACTGTGTTAAGCTGCAGCCCCTTGAAAGGAACTGGCATTGCAGGGAGCCAGACTGGAAGCTCCCACAGCAGGGTGAGACAGCCCAAAGCCTCTTGCGGCAGTGGAGGCTGGCAGAGCCAGTGGCAGAACTCCCGGAGACAATGGAGTCATTTGCCGCCGGGCGTCAGCCCTGAAGGGGGCACCTGGCTCCATTGTCCCCGGGAGCTGCATGGAGAAGGAGCGCCGCTGATCGGCGCTCTACCTCCATTGGCGTAACTACGGAGGGTGCAAGGGGTGCGGTCGCACCCCTGCACCCTCCATTTGCCGGGCGCCCGCTGAGTGTGTTACCAGCGGGCGCCCGGCTCCTATCCTCCTGGCGGTAGCCAGAGGACGGAGCTCCCTCCGTCTTCCTGGTCCCGCAGTGTACTATGGGAGTGACGTCATAACGTCACTCCCATAGTGCCGAGGAGCGGACGCCGGGGACGGAGTTCAGGAGTGAGCTCCGTCTTCCGGGTCCCGCAGTGCACTATGGGAGTGACGTAATGACATCACTCCCATAGTGCCGAGGAGCAGACACCAGGGATGGACGGCAGCAGCACTGGAGCGGGGATAAAGGTAAGTGTTTGTTTGTTTTTTTTGTGTGTGTGTGCGCGCGGTGGGGGCCATCACTACTGGGAGCAGCTACAGGGGCCTACTACTGGGGGTAACTACAGGGGACTCACTACTGGGGGTAATTACAGGGGACTCACTACTGGGGGTAACTACAGGGGACTCACTACTGGGGGCAACTACAGGGGCCTACTACTGGGGGCAACTACAGGGGCTCACTACTGGGGGCAACTACAGGGGCCTCACTACTGGGGGTAACTACAGGCACCTCACTGCAGGGGACTCACTACTGGGGGCAACTACAGGGGCTCACTACTGGAGGCAACTACAGGGTGCTCACTACTGGGGCAACTACAGGGGCCTCACTACTGGGGGCAACTACAGGGGCCTCACTACTAGGGGTATCTACAGGGGCCTCACTACTGGGGGTAACTACAGGGGCCTCACTACTGGGGGTAACTACAGGGGCCTCACTACTGGGGGCAACTACAGGGTGGTCACTACTGGGGGCAACTACAGGGTGCTCACTACTGGGGGAAACTACAGGGTGCTCACTACTGGGGGCAACTACAGGGGGCTCACTACTGGGGGCAACTACAAGGGGCCTCACTACTGGGGGCAACTACAAGGGGCCTCACTACTGGGGGCAACTACCGGGGGCTCACTACTGGATGTACTGCATAGGGGGACCATTACTGGGGAGCACTACATAGGCGGACCACTACTGGGGGCATTATATAAAAGGAACTGCATAAGGGGGGCGGCAGCAGCTGGGGCTGGCATAGGTGCTGGGGGGTGGTACATTTTAGTTTGGGGGGGGGCACCAACATTTATCTTGCCTCCGGGCACCTGGGATGAAGTTACGCCACTGGGCAGAGCAACCACCAATCCTGCCATGTCATTGTGGAGGAGATATAGAAAGCTGCGCTCGCTACAGCAGCACGACCTGTGGCCCTCTGAAGCAGCCGGCAAGAGTCCTCATACCGAGGCAGTGCCCACACTACAGTGCTGCAGCCCGGGGATGCTGTCACTGCCTCTGGCCTGTGAACTGTAATTAAAAGGGGAGCAGGAGCCTCAGATGAGGTGCGCAACTGTACCGAGAGTCGTGATAGGGGCAAACAGATACCACAGCAGTCAGTCTGCCCTAAAGGCAGAGCATGGTGTGTGGGAGGGACGAAAAATCCATGGGGCATGGCAGTTTCAAAATACAATGTATAATCAAAGATAAAAAAATACACTAGAGAAGCAAATATAAAGAAACTGAAAGGCAAATTGACAAAATAAAGAAAATGAGAGAAAAAGAAAGAACCAGAAAAGAATAGAAAAATGAAACAGCAAAAAGCACTATAATGCACTCTGGTAGCACTTCCCTGTAACCTAGAAATGTACAGTAGAAAGAAAGGCTGTTCTTAGGGACAAGCACTGATATAAAACTCAAGCACTACCCCTAGCAATCCTATAAGTTTCGGAAACCACTGCTATAGGCTACAAATCAAGCCTAAGAAAAAAAGTTAAAACTTTTAAAGGGCTACTGCTCCTCCAACTGGTGGGTTTAACCTGGCTCATGCATAAATATATGCAGGGCCGGTGCAAGGTTTCCGGGCACCCTAGGCAACATTTCACCACTGCCGCAAATTCATTATATGCCACTCAGCCATGAATTATGCCATTCATTTTTTAGTAGACTAAGCAGCGCCCTCCAGTGGCCGGCGCCCTTAGGCGGCTGCCTAAGGTTGCTTAATGGTAGCACCGGCCCTGAATATATGCCTTGCTCTTCTTTTCTGATAAACTCCACAGTACCACTCATGTTTGTGCAATTATTATCTGCTCTATACTGCATGCTAAGAGGCAGGAATGGGGAAGAACAAGGGGAGACAGAAGAAATGGGAGAAAGAACTGGGGGAGAAGAGGGGTAGATGGGAGGAGAGGGGGGAAAAGAACAGGGAGAGAGAGATAAGAAGGGAGGAGAAGAGAAAATCACTTCTAGGATCGGCGAATGACAGGTCCAAAATACTACTAGGAAAATAATTGTGCATATACGGCCTTATGCTGAGGTGGACTCAGTTGCAGCCACGACTCTGTCTTTTGCCACAGCCACCACCATGTCTTTATGCTAAAGCGGCGGCCGATGGTCTTCCTACTGAGATGCCCACGAGCTGTGGCACTAATCTGTCGCTGTACATATGAAGACGCACCATCAATCGCACAATCAGAGATTACACCAGCCCTATGGAAACACAGAATCTCCGTCTGAACATGGCTGCCGGTGTCACATCCGCGTCTGGCTAGCCATCCAGAAACACCCACTGAAAATCACTCTCTCTGCATCCAAATTCGTTCTGTGTCTTAGAGTGGTAACCATCAGGACTCATGTGCAGACTGAAAACATCAGCCGATTGCATCTGAAATTGACACTGCATCCACCTCTGAATCAGGCCTACTGGGTGTGATGACACTGCATCCACCTCTGAATCAGGCCTACTGTGTGTGATGTCATTGCATCCACCTCTGAATCAGGCCTACTGTCTGTGATGACACTGCCTCCACCTCTGAATCAGATCTACTGTGTATGATGACACTGCATCCACCTCTGAATCAGGTCTACTGTCTGTGATGACACTGCCTCCACCTCTGAATCAGGTCTACTGTCTGTGATGACACTGCATCCACCTCTGAATCAGGCCTACTGTCTGTGATGAAACTGCATCCACCTCTGAATCAGGCCTACTGTCTGTGATGACACTGCATCCACCTCTGAATCAGGCCTACTGCCTGTGATGATACTGCATCCACCTCTGAATCAGGCCTACTGTCTGTGATGACACTGTTGAACATGAATCGTGTTTAATTGTGAATGTTTTTGCTTTCTTCTGACCTGTCAATTCTCCAGATCATTGCAGAACATAATTATTTTTTTTCAAGTGCCTCACAGGTGGCTTTCAGTACTTCAATCACATCTACTACACTGACTGTGACTGAACCATGATCAATCTCCCACAATCAAGGGGAACAATGGAGAAAAAATTACTGTGCTTGTGAGGGTTACACATGACCTCTTAACCACTATACTGTATGCAGCCCCGGATCCATCAGTTTCATTTTTCTTGTTTAGAAGACTGCAATAAGTTTAAAACAATAAGGAAGTTTTATAATGATTTTTCTACTCCATTGTACTAAGTGACAGGTATGGTATTTTTTATATACTTGTCTATTCATGGGAGAGGCTCATGAAAATCGTGTGGTGCTCCCAGCCACCCGTATAAAAAAGAGCAAGGCTCCCGGAGCCGACCACCACCCTCCCCCAGCCGCCTACGTAAAGGATAAATTGGGCGGTCTGGGCGGAAGATGACACGTTCCTGCTGAATCGCATCAATGTAGCCACGCCCCCGATGTACAATGCCGGTAATCTCTGCATTGTATAGCAAAGGACGTGGCCACGATGTTGTAATCACGCAGCCACAGCCCTCATACACTCTCTTATTTACACTTTCCTCTATGGGCAACCAGAAAGTCGGCAGCTATGATTTCTTAACTATAAAATATTGTCTCCTAATTTGAACATTGGGCTTGATTCAGACCCGCTCGCTCGATGCGTATGCAAATTCGGCTAAGTGACGGCAAGGTTGGCGATCGCACGGCAAGGCATAAGCACGCCCACTATGTCTTGCGTGCGATCGCTTTGTGTATGCAGATGCCCACCAGCCTGTCTTAAGACACCCACTTGCGCACGTCATCTCCAGGAAGTGAATGCAACCATAGGTACCATTCAGTACCATCAGAAACATTTGCAGCACTTGAGGTTGACTATACCATACCGCAAGCACTTCAGTGTGAAATACAACCAGGTGACGTGTACTATGACGCTACCTGTTAATTATGTACGCCTCTGAAACAGCATTAAGACGCTCAGACACGCCTGCATTCGCACGTCCACTCCCCCGTTACTACTGCCCTGCCTCTGTTACCACCCACAAACGGGGCTGGACTGTCTATGCTCGGTGAGCATATGCTTCCCGATCGCTCGGACTAGTTAGTGCACGCGCACTGCGATGCATACGCATGTGCACAATGCGAACCATCGGCAGCTACGAGGGAACGCTTCCTAACAAGAGGGTCTGAATCAGGTCCACTGTCTCCTAATTTGTATATTGTACACTGCCAATAGAGAGGGGACTTAAAGCAGAGCGTAAAGTCATATAAATAGTTAGAATTAAAAACAATACAATACTTGTGGTTAATTCTGGTTGATACAATATATTGGCAAGTACCTGTACTGTAAAAGTTTTGTAAAAAATAATATTGTTAATGAAAAATTATGCAAAATCTAATTGTTTATGTCCATATATAATAATATATGTTCATTGATATGTATACCTTCATAACCAATAAAAAATATAGATAACCTGCATAAAATTTTTTTATATAGGGATACTGCGAGAAGCAAGTGTGACCACATCACACTGGGGGAGCTTCTGCACCACTGCTCTTCACATTACACTGAAAACACCCTTGTTCAGACACATACACCAGTAGCAGGTGACACAGAATTGATACCAAAGTCATGGATGTCAGCATGGCGGGCTGTTCCACCTAAAGCTGGACAGCTGGGAGGTCTGAATAGGTAAGATCTGTAAAGGTGACCTATGATACCACTGTCAAAGAAAATGAATGCATGAAGAATGAAAAACAGTACTCCCTACAAGATGTGCTCACAACAAAGTAAAACAATATCAGTATTATCGGGGGAAAGTAAATAAATGGAAAAATGAAAAAAAATTAAAAAAATAGAATTATATATATATATATATATATATATATATATATATATATATATGGGATCTAGTCAAAGATTGACAATACCAATGTTGACATTCATAAAATCTGAATGTCAACATTAGGGTTAGAATGCAGGAGGGAGGGTTAGGTGCTGTGGGGGCGAGGGTGTGTGAGCAATTAGGGTTAGGAACTAGGGGGAGGGTTAGGATTAGGGATAGGGAACAAACTAGAGATGGAATCCTATTGGACAAGGGGACATGATGTCATCAGGGATACTAGGTGAGTTTGTGTGATAGTGAGTTTCAGTGTGAATGCACAGTATGTTATAATAAATTTTTACTGACACGGTGTGTGTGTTGTGTTTTTTTAAAGTTTTTCTTTGGCTGTGGAACTACAGGTACCAGAGGGTCCGTAATGCCCCGCATGCTGGTACTTGTGGTTCTCCAAGTACCAGCATGGGGGGGAGGCTTGCTGGGACGTGTAGTACCGAGGTAAAGACAATATTAACACTTTTATTTTACACAACACATTTACACTATCAACCCGGCACCCAACGGCCAGGGGTGCCAGAAATAGCCCCGGACTATCAGCCTAGGCCTGGGTGATCCCCGGCCTGGGCTGACTAGCAGTCATGGGTAATGCTTTGGCCAGGGAAACCGGTGAAAGGTTTTCCCTGGCTGTGGCATTATATCCCCACTAGAAAGAGTCTGGCGCTGGCAATGAAAATTACAGGGGACCCCTACTCGTTTTGTCCCCTATTTTTCCACAACCAGGACCAGCTCAGCAACCTTGTGCTGGTACTTAATATACAGGGGCCCCCTACGCATTTTGGCCCGTGCATTTTTAGAACCAGGACAGGCTGTACAGAGAGCAGGGCTGGTTATGTTTTGGGGAGGGGGTGCACATCTTTTTTTTAAAAACACACAGACAGAAGCCTTCACGGATCTCACTGATCTATGATGGCTTCTGTGAAACTTGTACCTTTTAATGCTAGTCGCATTAAAAAGGTGTTAGTTTACATAGGGAAATACTCGCACAGATTCACATAGTGTAGTAGCCTTGAGCTGAAAAGTTCGCAGGCTATTACATTTGCGAGTCCCGGCACCAACTCGCACCTTCAAAAAATGCGCAAAAGTTCCAAGCGAGTTGGATTTTTACTTTAAATCGCGACCTATTACATTTGGGCCCTGGTGTGAGTGTTTGAGACCCGGTGTGTGTGTGTGACCCCCGGTGTGTATGTCAGTGTCAGCAGGAACTACTGTGATGCCCTGTGGCCCTTGCCTCAATGATCCATTCAGTGACTCGGTATCTCCACAGTCCCTTTGTGTTTAAACTACACCACTGGTGTCCCTGTCTCTCATGTGTCAGCTCACTCTAGTCTACAGTGCCTCTTAGCTGAGCCGGACTCCCCAATGAGTCTTCTAGTACCACCTTGCCTAATCTGATCTCACCCTGTGAGAATCTGGTGGGCTGCGGCAGCAGTGTCATACCACTTGCAGATGATCTTGGTGAAAAACTGAGAATTTGTTAGCCTCTGGAAAATCAGATTGGATCAGGATCCATCAAATCCCAGTGCAGCGAGGCACTATCTATCTTTCACTCTATCAATCTACAGTATCAAACTTTGTGGGCCCCATATCAACATTATGATGGGGTCCCTGCCCCATGGCTTCTGGAGAGACACTTCTCTATGCAGCGGTTGTTCATTTTATGCCCCTTAGTTGTACCCTAGTTAATTTTATGCCCAACAGTAGTGTTCTAGTTGAGGGGTTCGCAAGGTTTCTTTGGCGAGTACCATATATAATTATGGGAATAGGTCAAGTATCACTTTGCAGAAGGTATGAATTTATAAACACACGTAAACACTTGTGACATTCATTTCACATAGCACATTGCCCCTCCATAGTACTCACTGCGCCCTCCACAGGGAATTGGATACCGTCGGCCGCATGGCCGGCGGTTCGATTCCTGTCAGCGGCAGCCCGACAGAAGCAGAGTGCGACGCAGCGGAAGCCCGACAGCGCTGGAAATCCCGATCGTGGATAGGTAAGTATCCACTAACCTAACCCCCCTAACCCTAACCCTCCTTAGGGGTGCCTAACCCTAACTTCCCCCCCAAGTGCCTAACCCTAATCCCCCCTCTAAGTGCCTAACCCTAACCACCCCCTTCCCCGCTGCCTAAACCTAAGTTCCCCGGGGGGGTGCCTAACCCTAAGTCCCCCCTGGGGGTGCCTAACCCTCCCTCCCCCTAGCCTGACCCTAACCCTCCCGGGGGGTGCCTAACCCTAAGTTCCCCCCGGGAGCCCTAAACCTAACCCTCCCCCCCGCGGCTGTCCGCTCGCGGCGCCCGGCATCACTACGATCGTGATGCCGGGCGCCGGTCTCCCAGCGTCGGGGAAATGTGGGCGTCTATATCTAGACGCCCGGCATTTCACCCATGCCGGGATAAGACAGTCGGGAAGCCGGCTGCCGGTATTTAGGCAGTTGGCTTCCCGATTGCCTCCCCTCCACAGACCTCTATCTGTCCACCCCTGCCACATGCCTTTCTCTACCCCCGCTACAGGCCTCTTTCTGTCCTTACACTTACCTTAATCCTGTGTTTTCATGCTGCTACTCTGCACTTCATCCTATCCAGCTTAGGCTAGCAAGTGAAGTCTAGTCCAGTTCCTGTCTGAGCACTGTAGGTTGGGGGGGCTGTCAGACATGTCTCTTCTGATCATATAGCAATTCGGCCAGCCTGAGTGAGCCGAGGCATACTGCATGCTCGCAATCAGCATGATTTTTTTTTGCTTTCTGCTGCAGAGGAGGCCACATAATGTAAAAGTCAGCAGCTCCTGTCAGATCAGGAGCAGCTGGCTGGGGTCCTAAGTCTGTGTAGGTAGTACTCAAGTTATTGTACCACCAGTGGTAACTGTACCGTCGGTTGAGAACCACTGCTGTAGTTCATTTGGTAAACAACTATATGACCTGGGTCTGGGGTCCTTAAGCTTCATAGCAGTGGCACCCCCTGCATCCACTATAGCCATACCTCCCAACTGTCCCGTATTTAGCGGGACAGTCCTGTTTTTCTGGGACTGTCCTGCTGTCCCACCCGTGGGCCACAGTGTCCCGCGGTGGGAGGGGTGTTGGGGAGAGCACATACTGCTGCGCTGCTATGCTATGCTATGCAGAGCAGCGGGTGTGCAGAAGGTGAACAGATGCCATGTACATGCGCACGGCATCTGTTCACCAGTGTAGGGAAAGCCTGGGGGCTGCCCAGCATCTCAGAGAGTGCTGGGCACGCCCCCTATAGTGACAATAACGGGGGTTGCCGCATGGCCCCGCCCCTTTCCAATGAGGTCACGCTATGCTCATGCTATCATACACACAACAGTATATATGTGTAATGTATAATTATGTGGCAACTCTACCATTACATCCTACACAGAATGACTAACCTGAATTGCGAGAGTGCCAGAGGAGGCCACGAACGGGGTGAATAACACAACTTCCCTTTGTACTGCTCACTGTCAGTACATAGTTTACTTTTAGGTGACTATCCCATTTAAGCAATTCACATTCCAGTATACTGTAATGTCCTTTCAAATACAGAGACATCTGGAGAGATCGCTATCTAGGTCCATGTCTCTAACTTCTCTCATATAAAAGCTAGAAAATACAATTTGTCTTTTAATCAGCAAGTGTCCTAATGTCAGGTGTATGATGTATTACTTGGAGTCACTGGCACAAAGGTGACTGCCAGTGCGGTCGAACAGGGGCGCCACCCCATAGAGGGCACACCCTTTCCAACTTCCCGATTTCAGCGGGACAGTCCCACTTTCCGGCACTGTCCCGCTGTTCCACCCGTGGGCTGAAAAGTCCTGTGGGTGGTCGCGAGGTTGGGCACCCTGCGGCGGTGCCGGACGCTGGAATAGCTGAATGGATGCTGCGTGCTTACCCACGGCATCCATTCAGTGTAGGGAGAGGGGTGGGGGAAGCCCAGCTAGTGACAGAGTGCTGGACTTGCCCCCAGACTGACGTTACAAGGGAGGCGTACCACGCAGACAAGCCCCAAAATAACTATTTAGGGGGCGTGGTCTATGGTAATTAGGTCATGCCCCCATTTTCAGTCGTGGTCTAATTTTCGGTCTAGGGGGCGATTACTACCCATCCTGCACAGGGCGCGGCTACCCCTGGAGCTGGCCCTGGTTATAGTTCAGTACCCGCTGATCTTACAACACGAGCCAAGATATAAAACAAATCATAGGGCCTGACTCAGGTTTGTTCACAAGGCTGCGTTCGCACGCAGCCGGTCGATGTTTGCATTCTGCGCATGCGTGTGCATCGCAGTGCGCGTGTGCTAACTGACCAATGCGATCGGGAATCGATCACAGTAAGCACGCAGTCCCATTACACAGTGATTGACAGGAAGTGACCATTTGGGGGTGGAGAGGGGGGGTGGTCGGGCAAACGCAGGTGTGCCTGTGCGTTTGAACGCCGTTACAGGGACATGCATAATTAAGTCCCTGCGATTGTATACGTAACCAAAGATCTAGTTGGCGACAGTAAGTTTTGCAGTTTGTGCGGCAGCTCATGGTCAACCACAACTGTGCGTATGGATTCGATGTTACTCGATGTTTTCGCTGACTTGCGGATGCATGTAATAGGAAGTGGGCAGAGTTTTACAGTGGTGGGCGTGCTGCGGTTGCTGTGCGATTGCATTCATTAGCATATTTTCGCAGCGAGTGGGTGCGTGTTAACGCAGCCTTGCGAACCAACCTGAATCAGGCCCATAGTTCACTGACATCAAGTATATTTATAATTACTGTTGTGTGTACTTTTGTTTCAGTTTGTCGCTGGAGGCCACTAGACCAGTGGTTCTCAAACTCGGTTCTCAGGACACCACACAGTTCACGTTTTGCAGGTTACCCAGCAGGTGCACAGGTGTATTCATTACTCACTGACACATTTTAAAAGATCCACAGGTGGAGATAATTATTTCACTTGAGATTCTGTGAGGAGACCTGGAAAATGTGCACTGTTTGGGGTCCTGAGGACCGAGTTTGAGAACCTGTGCACTAGACCCTCAGGACCCCAAACAGTGCATGTTTTGCAGGTCTCCTC
Source organism: Taudactylus pleione (assembly GCA_031769625.1). Classification (NCBI taxonomy): domain Eukaryota; kingdom Metazoa; phylum Chordata; class Amphibia; order Anura; family Myobatrachidae; genus Taudactylus; species Taudactylus pleione. Next base: position 2,569,534 of record JAUIMM010000017.1, on the reverse strand, counting down.
AGAGAATAACAAGTTAAATAATTAGCTCCACCTTTGAGTCTTCTAAAATGTGTCAGTGAGTAATAAATACACCTGTGCACCTGCTGGGTGACCTCAGGGCCGGATTAACAATGGGGCGGGTGGAGCTACAGCTCCAGGCCTCCCATTGAAAATAGGCCCACATACACTGGCTGCGGTGGAGACAGGAAAAAAAAAAGACTTTTTTTTTCCTGTCACCACCAGCCCAGCTAACTCTTCCCCCGGTCGCCTGCAGCTAAGTTTATCCCTCTCCCACACCCCCTTGCCCACCTTCCATCCCTTCCCCTCGGCCGGTGGGTGTGTGTATATATATATATATATATATATATATATAATGTGTGTGTGTATATATAAAACGTGAGATGCGGTGACCCGTCTCCTGCTTGTTCCAGAGGTAGCGGCACCCGATAGGTCTTACAGACGGCAGTTTGAGAACTGGGAACAGGGTGATACAATTGTATTCTTACCTCGATGTATGTGAGCTTTGTTTATAGTAAATTTACCTTTATATCATTCTCACGACTGCGCTCTCCATTTATTTTGCATAAATATATATATGCTTACTTTATATATATATATTTATAAAAAGTATATATATGTGTGGGTATGTATGTATATATATATATATATACACACACACTGGGGCATATTTATAATGGGTACAGGGTGTGCGGTGCACACGGGCCCCTGGGTCCAGGAGGGGCCCGCACCGCACACCCTGCACCCATATTATACTTTCCACTCAGGAGTCCCACGTCAGCGCCGCTGTCAGCACTGTAAAAAATGACTGGAAAAATGCCACCGTGGCCATTTTCCCGTTCTTTTGCGCATGCTCAGTACAGGGGAAATGGTCGCCACGGCCATTTTCTAGGTGACCTGTGCATGCACTATAGACTCTGGACACCCTCTAGTGTCCAAAGTCTTATCAGTGCTGCACTGCGCTCAAAGGAGTAGATTCACTTAAATGCGAAGTGAATAGCACCGGGAATGAGCTCCCGGCGCTATTCAGTCAGCGCGCTGTTAGGTCAGGGAAGTCTCAGTCTTGCACCTTCAACAGGGTGTTTAGGAGCGAGAACGGGCATTTTCCGACTAAACTTCTCGGCGCGAGGCTGTTTTCCCGGTGCTAAGGCCAGAAAACAGCATCGCGTCTGGACTTTTGTTGGATTTCTGCTCGCATCCCAGGAGGGATGCGAAAAGAAATCCTTAGTCGGGCTTAGCAGTGTGACGAATTGAATAGCTCCAGGAGCTGATTCCCCGCACTATTCACTTCGCATTTAATAGAATTGAGCCCAATGTGTATATATATTGTATATATATATAAATTGAGAGTGGTGTTTGGAGGGAAGGACAGAGAGTGGCAGATTTCCAACAGTGGCCGCTTAGTTTTAAGGTAGGCGCCAGCAATACCTTCCATGGAACTAAACACACCCACAGCACAGGCCACACCCCTATGTAAACCACACCTACACCACATTGGTCATGACCCCACATCACCAGTCACACTGCTGCAGCACTTGTCACACCCCCAACAGCGGCACACAATAGGTCCCTCGTGAATTTCAGCTCCAGGCCCATGTGGACGTTAATCTGGCACTGGGTGACCTGGAAAATGTGAACTGTGTGGGGTCCTGAGGACCGAGTTTGAGAACCACTGTACTAGACAATCTGTTGTTCTGATGGCACTTATCAGAAGTGAAGCCCAGCAATATATAATAATCCACCCCCTCCTTTTCTCACTTGCTACTCAGCCACACACTGCAGCAAAGGATCTCTTTAGCTCCTTCCTGAATGTTTTTATTGAGCATGTTGGATGACCTGTCCACACATGCTTGCACAATTGTAACTATATGAAAAAGATGTATAATCCCTTTAATTTAAATTGGCCTGCAAAATACACATATACTGTTTCCTTAATAATCCCTATTTCATTACTATTTCCCAGCACACATAAAGCTTCCTCCTTAATCAGCCCTAATAATTAATAGTGCCAAGCAAAATACATAATAATGCATTCCTTTAGAAACACTATTTATAAACATTATATTATGAAGGGCCTGATTCAGCAAGGATCGCAATTGCAAAGCTGCACGCAGGCAGCTTTGCATTTGCGATCTTTGCAATAATGCAAATGCAGCAGGAGGTGTATGACACCCCCTGCTGCAGTTGCGATCCCAACACTGCAATGGATGTCACAGGCTGGGATCACCATCGGTGGACAGCGTGGGGCAGCCGGCCCGTCCACGCAGTCTCTGGGCTGGCCACTCCCGGAAAACGGAGCGGACATGCCCCGTTTCCGGGAACGCCAGCCGCCCCCACCCCGCCCCTTAAATGTCTCTGCCTGTCAATCAGGCAGGGGCATTTAAAGCAGGCTTGCCGACTTTCTGGCTGCCCCTTCCGGGAGGGAGCAGCCAGATCGGGGGGTGTGGCCATCGTGAGTAGGCGGGGCCATGTGATCGTGTCATTTTGGCCCCAACCCCGCTACACAATGCCGATATTACAGGCATTGTGAAGCAGGGGGCGGAGCCGAAATGACGCGTTTCGGCGTGAATCGTGTCACGGCCCCCCGGCTGCGGGAGTTTCTAAGGTGAGTGCGGGGGGGGGTTAAGAGAGGTGGGCGGCAGCCGTGAAAGGATTGCCTACCTTCCCGGGAGGTCGGGAGCAGCACCTGATTTTCGGGAGGCTCCCGACCAAATCGGGAGGGTAGGCAAGTATGATTCAAGGGCTTGCATGCGATTGAGCAGGACCCATTCTGCACACTCGCAGGTCCTGCACACGGTGCAGATTACCGATAATCGGGAATCTTGCGTGCACTGCAGAATCAAGCCCAAAGACAATAACAGGTGCTTAGACACAACTGAAATAGCATTACCAGGTTTTAGTGTGACCTTCACCAAAGCAGCTGATGGATAACATCTGAGTTACATATTAAAGACCAAGATATTTCACACTTTATTGATTCCTGTCAATCATGGTAAGAATAAAAAATAATTGCTTGAACAATTGTTGCTAACAATTTCTGCTATCTGCTACATAAGTGATGGAGCAATCTGTCAGACATGCACAAACATATGGAACAGAAATACATCTAGTGGGGGATTCTACAGCAGCATATTGCAAAGTCTATGGCATGGGAAGTGGCAGACGGGAAGCATTGAGAGTGTAAGAAAGAGTAAATGAGTGCAGATAAATTTACAATATTTACTGTCTATGGGAATCAAGGAATTTATATTTGGTAGTAGCGGTACTAAGTAATGCACAAGGAAATGTAAATATGAGACAGAGAAGAGCTTTAAATTCTCTCTTAACAGATACTGGGCCTAAATCATTATGGTTTGCAACTGCGATTAAGCATGCAGACGGGCGATTGTTGCGCTTGCACATGCAGTGCGAGTGCGCGAAGATCTCACTGCGATCGCAGACACTATGCAGACCCATCGAAGAGTGATTGACAGGAAGTGAGCGTTTGGGGGTGGTGACAGGGAGGTGGTCGGCGAATCTCAGGCGTGTCAGTGCGTTTGAACGCTGTTACAGGGGCATGCATAAATTCGCCACTGCGATGGTAGGTTAACAATTTCTGAGTAAGGTCAGACCTTGTGCAACTGTGCATGAGGCTACAATGGTACTCGATGTTACTGATGGTTTCGCTATTTTGCTAAGTTTTACGCATGTGAGTAAGGGGATGTGGGTGTCCTTATGTTAGGCTGCTACGGCATTGAGATTACAAACATTTGCATATTTTGGCAGTGGGTCTGCATGCGTAATCACAGCTGCGATCCATAATGAATCAGGCCCACAGTTTCAACATTTTACATTTCATTCACAAATGCTGCTCAAAAACCAGTCCTGTGTCCTGGGAACTAGAGATGTGCGGGTTCAGTTTTGCAGATATCTAAATACTGTGTACTCGAACGTGGGGTTTTCGAGTAGAACCAAGTACTGACTGGGGTCTTCCCACCAAGTTCAGTTCACAAATCGAGGCAAAACATAATTTTCCCAGAAGAGGCCCTCCCTCGTGATCAGGCACAATTTCAAACAGAGTATATGGAGAGGGTGTGGGCTATAGTTGTGCTATAATAGATGTTATTAGAGACGCCATTACAGCATACTTACCGACTTTACTAATCTGCTCCCGGGAGATGCCCGGGGAGCAGACATTAGTGACAGCTAAAGGGGGCGGGTCCGGCTTACTACATCATTAGGCCCTGCCCCCACCACGGCAAACCGCGTGTGCACTTTTCTGCGTCATTTAGCTCTGCCCCCCCCATATGGAGCCATGAGTCACGGCAATTATGCCGTGATTCCCAGCATTTATCTCCCCATCCTGCCCACTTTGCTTGGAAGTGGGCGGGATGCGGGAGATGTGGATACTATTTTGGGGGTGCGGGGGGCTCTCCAACAATTCAGGAGCCTCCTGACACTTCCGGGAGGGTAGGTAAGTATGTATTAGAGAGAGCTGTAGGTAGATGGAGTGGATGTAACAAGTGTGAAAGACTGCAGGCATCTTTGTCACTGTGTATGTGTTTGTTTGTCAGATACTAGCTAGCACTTGCAATCTGCAAACAGGCTACTATGGTGATTGTCAGATATTAATCCAGTGATCTTGTGTATGTTTATTAGATGTTAACTCGAAGTGAACTGCACTTACAATTGTTTTTCACAATATCTACACTGCAGTATATATTGTCACTTGTGTATGAGGGCAAAGGCAGTTTTTCACATATCTATGAAGATATTTCAAGATGATGTGTTTTTGAGAGGCAGCGTATATTACTGTACTTACTGGGTGTAGTCATGTCCCTGTCAGTTGCACACTTAAATAATAAAAGTGCAAAAAATTAAAAATACAATTCTGGTGTAAAAAAAAACCTCAAGTCTTCTAATGAAACTGCATGGTAAAAGTCCCTCAGTTCCCCATCATTGTTCGTTCACTTGGTGTGGTGGCAGTTAAGTTCAACTACATAAGTTAGCCGCTGCAATACCATACACAGCCTGAGGCCTCATAGCGAGCGCTGAAGTTAGCAGTTTCTGAGTGAGGTCTGACCTGCCTTAACTGTATGGGTCCGATGTCACTTAATGTTACCGATTATTTTGCTATGTTGCTAAAGTATACTGGTGTGAGTAAGGGGAAGTGGGTGTCCTTATATTAGGCTGCGATCGCAATACGAATGCAATTATTTGCATATCACCACTGATATTAGTTACTGCGTTGTGTGCGTATTAGCAGAATAGCGATCCTTGCTAAATCAGGCACTGAGTCTAGATGTGTTACCTCTAAAATAAGCATAATAGTGCACAAAAAGAACACTAAGGGGTATATTTACTATAGTGAGAGTTTTTAGAAGTGGAGATGTTGCCCATAGCAACCAATCAGATTCTAGCTATTATCTTCTAGAAATTACTAGTCAAATGTTAAGTAGAATCTGATTGGTTGCTATGGATAACATCTCCATTTCTAAAAACTTACTTTAGTAAATATAGCCCTAAGGTTGAAGAACAAACTGTGGGCCTGATTCAGGTTGGTTCGCAAGGCTGCATTCGCATGCACCCGCTCGCTGCAAAAATATGCTAATGAATGCAATTTCACGGCATCTGCAGCACTATACCACGACGCCCACAACTGTATAAAGCCACCCACTTCCCATGACATACATCAAGTAACATCGAATCCATTCGCACATTGTGGTTGACCATGACCTGCCACACAAACTGCTAAACTTCCTGTCGCCAACTAGATCTCTAGCTATGTATACAATTGCAGGGGCTTAATTATGCATGCCCCTGTAATGACGTTCAAATGCACAGGCATGCCTGCGTTCGCCCAACCACCCCCCCTCTCCACCCCCAAATGGTCACTTCCTGTCAATTACTGTGTAATGGGACTGCGTGCTTACTGCAATCAATTCCTGATTGCATCGGTCGGTTCGCACACGCGCACTGCATATGCATGCGCAGAATGCAAACATTGGCCGGCTGCGTGTGAACGCAGTCTTGCGAACCAACCTGAATCAGGCCCTGTGTTCATAATAATCACAGATTCCTGAGGAGAGTCTAATGGTTATATTTACTAAAGTGAGAGTTTCTAGAAGTGGAGGTGTTGCCTATAGCAACCAATCAGATTCTATCTAATATTTAACTAGCACCTTCTAGAAAATAATAGCTAGAATCTGATTGGTTGCTATGGGCAACATCTCCACTTCTAAAAACTCTCACTTTAGCAAATTTACCCCTAAGGGTGTCCAGGAATGTGAGTCTGACTTTTCAGATTCTGACACTAATCCTAGAGAAGCCTCATTCCACCATTTCTGAACAATCTGCACATGTGAGGATGAGTAGTAGTACAAGTACTCACGATGATGGTTTAGACATAGAAATTTAGGATGCTACCTTGGAATTGCAACAGGATGAGGTGAATAACTGTGTATCTGACACTGATGAGGATATTGGTGATGAATGTGTTGGACAAGAACAAATTCAGGAGGATGATGTTGTTTTGTTTCAAAGTAAGTAAGTCACCAGTGGCAGCAGTTCTTGAAAGATAAGAGGAAGAACATTTTCATGCCTGGGCAAAAGACCAAAGAATCCACCTCTTTCGTATAAAAATATTTTTACCAAAATCCTAGCAACACTTGTAAAGGCATCTACAACATTTGTAGAGCCAAATTACAGGTAAGGACAATAAACATCAAGGCACCTCCTGCCTGTTACATTACTTGCAGCGGAGTTAATTCAAATCATTTATCAAAATCTGTAAAATCATATAACATAAAAACAAGCAGTCCAGCATCAGCCACCAGCAGCATGGACAGATAGATACAAGCACAAGCAATCTCCACCACCAACACCTTCATTATCATCCTCATTGATCAGATATAGTCCTGCATCCAATTTGCAATGGCAAACTGACTTCTCCCCTATCCATGATTCCCAAGAAGAATCCTTGTGCACTAGTGCTGCTGCTGCTGGGGGTGAACCTTCATCACATAAGGGAACCAAGGAGAAGACAAGTAGTTTCACACAACAATTGTCTGTGATACAATAATTTTCAAAAGGAATTTAGTATGACAGCCGCCATCCTGTTGCACAGCATATCACTGAAGTCATGACGGCTATGTTAGCATTAGATCTGCCTCCAATGTCCACCATCAATACATTTGATTTTAGTGGGGGCCAGTGTCCACACTACCAAACTCCATTTCAATGCTATTTTAGCAGAACAGCAATTCATTGCCTGTACTGATACATTAAACACAGACTTAGGGCCTAATTCAGAGGGCCCTGCGCATGCGTGAGCCCTGATGAGCGACTGAGCTTTAGTCACTGCGGGCTCGCTACAAGATGGGGTGGCTGAATATGGTGAGTGACAGCTCGCCCCGTTTTGTAGGCAGGTAGGGGGGGTAGCTGCAGAAATGCAGGTGTTCCCTTAGGAGCACCTGCATTTGTGGAAGGACCTACTGACATCACTAGTGATGTCAGTAGTGAACTTCCTGCTCTATTAGAGCAGGGAGTCCACTCGGGCTTGTGGCAGCCAAGACCCTACCCCAGGGTGTCGTCGTAAGCCCGATGGTCACGATAATCACGACAGTGTCCAGCCCGCTCGTACAAGCTGTGGGTGGACACCCACAGCTTTGTGAGCGACCTGGAAAAAAAATGCCCAGAGACCCTGCGAGCTGCCTGCAGCAGCGAGCGGGTCTGAATCAGGACCTTATTCTTTGACTAGAAAATTGCTCTGACTATCCACTTAACTCCAGATATGTGGAAAAGTGGTACTGGTCAAACTAAAGATTACATGACTGTGTCGGTGTATCACCAGCAGCAGTATCTAACACAATGCAAGCTCATTCACTGTATTATTGGCTCCACTAAGAGGAATATAATCAATCTGTTGGAAAAACTCAGGGATGTCGATAGCATAATGGCTTATCCTACTATGGCTCTCAGGATTTGTCATTTCTGATAACACAAGTACCATTGTTCTAGCATTAAAACTGGGTGAATTTCAATACATATCATGTTTTATGCACACAATAAAACTTGATGGTTCAGAATTTCTTAAAAACTGACAGGTCTGAGCTGGATATGCTGGGTGTGGCCCATAAAATTTCTGGGCATTTTTGGCATTCAGCAACCACATGTAGAAGATTGCAGCAGTTGCAAGAACAGATCCAATTGCCCTGCCACCAACTGAAGCAAGAGGTAATAACCAGTTAAAATTCTACCATTTATGTGCTTGAGCGACTGGAGGAACAGCAACAAGCCATCATGATGTACACATCCAGCCATGAGATATGGAGATGGGGGACATGTTACCTTGCTGCAGCACATTATAGAATACACTTGTGTTTATGCAAGCTATTGAAAGTATTTGAAATTGTAACCAATGAAGTGAGTTCAGACACTGCCAGCCTGAGTTAGGCCATACCCTTAATTAAACTACTGGAAAAGCAGCTAGAGAAGCTGAAGGAGGATATGAAATTATCTGATTCTGCTAAGTATTTTGGACTTCTAGATCCAACCAAAAGGATTACAACATCTGGCAATTGGATAACTACATTACGGTAACCATGATTGATCCTAGGTTTAAGTCCTATGTTATGTGTTACTTTCCAATTGACTCAGATCTTAAGAGATGCAAAGAGCTTTTTGCGACCAACTTTTCAGCAAAAGTAGCACATGACACAATGTCTCCTGCTTCAGTTTATCTTACAAATGCTGCTGCCAGGAAAAATGATTTTCCAAGAGACCTACTGGTGATGGCGATGAGTCAGTTCAGTGCACCAGAGTGAAACATTATGAGATCTGGCCAGGCTTAAAAGAATTACCTACATATATTGTCACCTCAACCAATCTGATGGAATAAGCATCAATAGCATGGTGGAGAATTACTTTAAAATGAATGTACAAATTAGCATCTCACACAGGGCCTGATTCAGCAAGGATCGCAACTGTGATTACGCATGTAATCGGCCAATTGCTGCATTCTGCGCATGCATCGCAGTGTGTGTGTGAACCAGTCACTGCAATTGAGACTGCAATCACAGAGACTATGCAGACCCATCGCAGAGTGATTGGCAGGAAGTATGGTTTGGGGGAGGTGACAGAGGGTGGTCAGCAAAATGCAGGCTGTGCGTTTGAACGCCATTGCAGGGGCATGCATAAATTATCCACTGTGATGGCATATGCAGCCTGAGCTCTCACTGTGTACCGGAAGGTTACCAATTTCTGAGTAAGTTCATACCTTGTGCAAGTGTGTGAGGCTGCGATGGTACTCTATGTTACCAATGGTTTTGCAGTCTTGATAAGTATTACGGATGTGTGCTAGGTAAGGTGGGTGTCCTTATGTTGTGCTGTGGCATAGCGATGACAGAGGATTAGCATATGATTGCAGTGAGACTGTGTGCATAATCGCTATTGCAGTCGTAGTTGCAATCCGCACTGAGGGCCTGATTCAGAGCCGCTCGTAAGCGGCCGCTCGTTCGCTCCGAGCGATGTTCGCACATCTGCGCATGCATATGAGTTTTAGTATGCATGCGCGAACCAGTCAGTGCGGTCAAAAATCGTGTGCTCGCAAAATAGCGAATGCCTATTAATTTGAGTGACAGAATGAGGCGTTTATGGGTGGTAACAGGGGAAGGTGCTTGAAAACGGGGAGTGGAGATCCAAACGCAGGCGTGCCAAAAGGTCAAAACGGGCGTTTTAAGGGTGTGCATAATTAACAAAGCAGCGTCATTGACCACGTCACTTGGTTGTCTTTTAGCCTGAACTGCTCGCATGATTGCAGTAGGAAAATCCAACCACAAGCAATGCAAGCAGTTCATACGCCTTTCGATGTACTCGATTGATCAAATAAATAGTGGAGATGACGTAGGACGCGAGCGGCCAGGGGGCGTTTTTTCCTAAATAGTGAGCGCATGTTTTGTTCGCTCGTTCAGACATAGAGGCGTCACCAGACCGCAAAGAGCAAGCGCTTAATTTAAATAGCCAGCCCCTTTTTATGAACGAGCGTCCGCAAATAGCGTCTGGCTCTGAATCAAGCCCTGAATCCCTTTGAATATGAAGAGAAAAAAAAGGCAATTTGGAGCCCCTTGTACAAACTTGCTATGGTGTAAATAAGCTGCCCCCCCTCCAGTGTGTACTCAGAAATAGTGTTTAGCACAGCCAGGAACCTTGTGAGCAATCAACGTAGGTGGTTACTTCCAAAAATATGGAAAAACTGATGTTTATTGAAATTAACTACAAATTCTATGAAGAAGACCTTTGCCACCAATTACAACAGATATTGTAACAGATTCCAGTGGGGATGAGCTAATATTGTTTGATTATGATATTAAAAAGAGTGATGAGAGTGATAATGGCATCTTCCAACTGTGAGGATGATTAACACTGTTGGCCTGAAGCCAATTGGTAGCTTGGTTTAACCAAACCACCAAGATGTTTTCTTTTGTGGGTGCCCAAACAAACCAAGCACTTTAGTCACAAAAATTGTCAGTCCCTGTCGTTGAAGTGCTTGGTTTGTTAAACTGTGCATGTCCTTTTAATTTACACCATAAAGGTGGGTCGGAGGGCACCACTTTTCATTATGGACTTTGCGTATGTTTAGCAGGCAGCATATATAATTACTACTGTATTATACTGGGGGTTTTACCTCCGACTCAAAATGTTATTAATACAAAGCAAAATTCTGACTCCATGAAGACAATTCTCCGTGTGATTATCATCACACTGAATGTGAATAGTGATGGCGACAGATATAAATAAACTTTTGGCGTATGGGTGCTGTGAAAAAATGCTGATACTCTAGGGTGTCGTGATTTAATATAGGGAACTTCTGCAGTAAGCAATATATTCCAAATTATTTCCCATTATATTCACCTCATTTCACATTTCTGAGTGGAATGTCTTTCAGATGTAATATGACCTTAAGTTTATGATGTCATCATTTCATCTATCATTTATGTTCTGCCCAGAGTTCTTATTCCTACCACAACCACACCACACAGCAGAATGATTTGACTTTTCATTCCTCTGATACTGTAGTTATATCCTCATTACAGGTGACTACTGGATATTCAGTAGACTAGCAGACAACCATGTGGATCTTGTAACATTCATCATTATGTAAAAGAGATCACCATCAAAGCCTCCACCAAACTCCTAAACATCTCTAACATGTTGAAAATATTCTCCCTTACACCATCTTAGATGTACATCTGACCAGTGCCTCATCTCCTCTTTGGTAATCATCTCTAACTTGCCAACTCAATGTCTCCCCTGCTGCTTTCCACTTATGGAATTTCCTACTCTGCCTAATGAGACTCTCATACACAGGGCTCTTACTAACATCTGTTTTACGTCTGCAACTTCATTAACCTTGTTTCAGAACTGTTTTTTTGTATGATTTGCAATACTGACTGACCAGTGTAATGTTTTCTGGCACCTTACAAATATAAACAATTATCATGGGGTAAACTGCAGATTTATATTCTGTCACAAACCGAGCAATCCAAATATTTACAGAATATACTATATATTTATCAATAATTACAATTCTCCAAATCTCAGACAGTTTACAGTTGTCAATTTACAGTTGTGGTGCAGCCTATTAATCTATAATGAAATCCCCCCTTTCTGCAGCAGTTTTTTTTTTCTCTATTTCTCTCAGGTTTCTCTATGCCTTTTTCCTATAATTTGTATTGAGCAAATGCAGAGACAGGTTCGCACATACTCATTGTATTGTTGTCATTATTGTCAGGAATATATATCACGTGTGAATGCCCCAGGTGAACATGCATATTTATTTGATCACTGTTTTTCACATTTGCAGTTTTTCTCTTATGGGGGTCCATTTACTAAGCAGTGTTAGGAGACAGAGTGAAAGTGATAAGGTGCCAGCCAATCAGCTCCAAACTGCCATCTCACAGGCTGTGTTTGAAAAATGACAGTTGGGAGTTGATTGGCTGGCACCTTATCACTTTTCACTCTGGGCATGATTCAGAGCCGCTCGTAAGCGGCCGCTCGTTCGCTCTGAGCGATGTTCGCACAACTGCGCATGTTTATGGGTCGTAATGCACATGCGCAAACCAGTCATTGCGGTCGGAAATCGAGCGCTTGCAAAACAGCAAGGGGCTGCTAATTTGATTGACAGAATGCACCGTTTGTGGGTGTTAACAGGGGAAGGTGCTTGAAAACGGGGGAGTGGAGATCCGAACGCAGGCATGCCTAACGGTAAAAAGGGCGTTTAATGGGAGTGCATAATTAGTAAAGGAGCGTCATCGACCACGTCACTTGGTTGTCTTTTAGCCTGAACTGCTCGCAGTGATTGCGGTAGGAAAAACCTACCACAAGCACTGCGAGCAGTACAGATGCCTTTCGATGTACCCGATTAATCAATTAAATACCGGAGATGACGTGTGATGCGAACGGCAAAGTGGCGTCTTTACAAAAGAGCGAGCGCATTTTTCGTTCGCTCGCTCAGACACAGAGGCGTCAACAAACCGCAATGAGCGAGTGCACAATTTAAATAGCCGGCCCCTTTTTTTTGAACGACCGTCCGCATATAGCGTCTGGGTCTGAATCAGGCCCTCTGTCTCCTAACACTGCTTAGTAAATAGACCCCATGATCTATTCAGAGAAAGTGCCAGCCAGCTGTATGTTAGAGCTGCTTAGATCTGGGAACAGATAACCGTTTATGCTTAAGGTCGTAAATATTTGGCCTGTAACACTGATTACTAATACTGCATATGATGCATTAATCCACAGACCCGCATTCCCCAAATTCCTTGAAGATCTGTGAAATGTCACTGTCCCTAATCTTATTCAAACGATCATTCCAGCCAGGGTGAATTACCCTTAGGAAAGATGAAAAAATAGAGTAATATCTTAACTTTTGAAGAAAATGTTATAATGTTTTTGTCTCCTATTTATTTGTTGATAATGAGATCAGTTGAGCCTAATATTATCGTTTTATAATGCACACATGCAGATATACTGTATATGTTTCAAGTATTCCTGAATCAATAAGTTATTTTGAACAAAGGATCATAAAATCTTATTTGCATGTACACAACTTTTGTTTCATATGTAGCATGTATACAAGCACACCAATCCTGCTACATATGAAACACAAGATTGGGGGGTCACAAACTGACAGCCCAAAGTAGGCACAAAAAAGTAATTAGAAGCATACAGAAATGTTCAAGTTTTTGTCCCCAATTTATTGTTACTGCCTGCAAACATTTATGATCATGTAAGTGAAATATTGTTAACTCTCTTTTAGTGTATAAGAAACTACTGTTAAAGGTGCATACTCACACAATGATTTTTTGAACGATTATCGTTAACGATATCGTTTATCGTTCAATCGTTGTAAAAATCGTTCACTTCTGAGTTGAAACAATGAACAATTATCATTCATGCGCATTCACATTTGTAGTTTAGTCAGACTGACCAACTGAACGATTTTCATTAAGGGAATATGCAAAAATCGTTTGTCGTTTGTAGTTCAAGAAAATCATTCATTACACTTTAAAAAATCTGACAGATAATCTGACAGAAAATCGTTCATAAAATCATTCATAAAATCGTTGGTAACAAAATCGTTGTGTGTGTATGCACCTTAAAGAATAAATTTGTATGTCATGTTTATTAATTGTTTTTGTATAAGCTTTAAAAATTGTGTTTTCTAATATTAAACTGTATTTAATAAGCTTGATCTCTGTGATTCTTATAAAATTAATTTGCTGGTATATTCAGCTAATTGACAATACCTATCTGCACTAAAGTACAAATTATTTGGGTACTGATTACTGGGACTGTCTTAGGGTTTAATTGCAGTTGTGTAGGAAGAACTAAAGGCTTCCAATTTGGAGTGAGTAGCTCTTCAAACAACCTTAGTGGTGGCAAAAATTGGGAATAGTGAGTGTGTGAAATAACTAGGGTTGTAATTATTTGTATGCAGACCAGAGCAGGTGTTTTTTTTTACCCTGCTTTACACACCCATCACACAGGCTCAAGTGAGTGCTGATTGTGACAAGTTATTGACAGCAGTGAGAGACTGGAATCCCTTATAACTGGATCAATCACAGTCAATGTCATTATTATTTTCAGTGTCACTGTTGCACTTCTCACTAGTTCCAGTTAGCACACATTGCTCTATGCAAATTAAATGCCCCATCCAGCTCAGAGTTCTATCCTCAGTTGTACAGTAACTCCCTTACGTGCTCCTTTCCACTGTAGCAGTGCATTTACACTGAAAAGTGTATTGCGGTGGTATTTCAGATACTTGAATTCTTTTCTCAGCATTAGCTGTATGTGTGATGAATTCCACTGCAATTAGATTATATATACTTCTCTATGGATCCAAAGATCCCTCTCCTGCAGTGTTGAAGCCTATACCACATTTTTCAGAGATTGATAAATTAATGAAGACTCTAGTGCCTGTAGAGAATTATAGGGACTGCGATACTTACCAGAATGTAGGATATACTATATCTCTGACATGTTCTGTGTTCAGCCTTTTTTAAATAGCCCTGATACTAAAAATATGCTTTGAACATGCATAACCAACTGTTTCTGTATGATTTTGGCTTAATAAACAATGCTCAAAATCCAGATACTGAAGTGACTAATTCAGAGGTTAGGGGTATCAAGAAATGAGGACCTCATTCAGAGTCGGTCGTTGCGGCCGCTCGGTCATACGCCACCGATGTTCGCTAAACTGCGCATGCGTAAGATTCGCAATGCGCGTGCGCAAACTAGCTATTACGATCAGAATTTGCTCTCTCCTTGAACACAGCCAGGTCATTAGTTTGAGTGACAGGATGAGGCGTTTGTGGGTGGTAACAGGGGAAGGTGCTTGTGAATGGGGGAGTGGAGATCTGAACGCAGGTGTGCCTGACTATGCAAACGGCTTTTTATGGGAGTGCATAATTAACTAAGTAGTGTCATGGCACATGTGACATGGGAGGTTTTTACACTGACTAGAAGTAGTGCTTAAGAGAGGGTATGGTCAACCTTAAGATCTACGAGCAGCACCGATGGTCTCGATTAATCCTTATATGCCCGGAGATGACGTGAAATGCGAACGAGAAGGGGGCGTATTTTTAGTCTTATGGCCGCATCCTCCCCTCGCTCGTCCAGCTAACGATCCCATCTTAACGACGCAACTTGCGAGCGCTTCATTTGCATATCCGGCCCCTTTTACCTTACGATTGTGCAGCTGCAACGACCGACTCCGAATGAGGTCCTGAGTGCATAGTGCTCTACAGACATGTCAAGCTATACATCCACAAAAGAAGGCTTAAGTGAGAGCTTGCCCATATCAACCAATCAGATTCTAGCTAGTATCTTTTAGAAGGTGCTAGTTAAATGTTCCAGTGCCACCTTGCAGTGTAAACGGCATGATCCGTGTCACGATGACCCGGATTGTGCCACATGCCGCCTTATTGGCCAGCTTCAGTGGTGCTTGGTGATTACATAATCTCCAAGTATCCACTGCAATGCTTGAACAGCCGGGTCACTGCAGACCCAGCTCTGGTGTAAACGGCGCCAACTCAAGAATTTCCTGGGTCGGCGCCGCAGTCTGAAAGAGGTTAGTTCAGAGTCTGAGCTGGATTGGAACCCTGTTCCAACCCCTGGGTCAGACTCGGAACTTTGGTATAAAACAGGTATAAATATACCCCTTAGAGTAAACAGCACTATAGACAAAGGAGAAATTAAATGAACAGCACTGAATGCATTTAACAGTGCTGGAGATTTACCCACACCTGATCATCATTCCCAACTGAGTACAAGACTATGATTCAGGGCCTGCCATTGACTGATTGCATATTCTTAATGAATTACTTTGTGCTATTTTGGGACTGGTTTCATTAAATAAATGTCTGGCAGTCAAATATACAGACAGGAGATTAAAAACTTGTGCCATTAGTGAGATATTAACTCTGTCGCTGCCTCCAAAAGTAATCCAAGTCAGAAATGTTAAAATATTAATTAACAACAATAATTACAAAATTAAAAGGTTGGAGGGATGTAAGGAATTACCGATCAATGTGTCATGCAGTTTTACAAGTAAAGCTTCTCCATCATTTTGCATATTATATGTTGACTATGAACAGAGTTCTCAAAACCATAATGCACCGACATGTGAGCTACAATAACACAAGCTATGACCATGACAAAAAGAGATCATGGGCTGACAGGCTAAATGGATGAGGATGATGAGGATTGTAGTAACAGCTGGAGACTGGCATGAGGTCATGGCAGACAGTAGCTTCCAAAAACTATTCAACCCCCTGAAAAGTCAACAGATTTGTCTGTATTACACATGTCACACAGATTGATCCAGGCAGTATTTTTATTTTTCATTGTAAACCATTACGCTCTTAAAGGTATTTTTCAAATAAAAAATGCATTACTTGTCTGCAGGTGTTTTTCTTTAAATAATTTTAAAAATTCTACATGCATAAGTATTTAATTTCTACAGACTAGTACTTGGTGGAACCAACTTTTGCTGCAATAACAGCTATAATGGTGCATACATTACATATGGGACAATTTGCTCCATGAGCGACATCGTCCCATGTGTCCCCAGCAGGAGTATTCTCAGTGTCATTAACGACACTGAGCACAAACACTGAACGAAATCAAGAACGATTTTATTCAGTCCCGGGCTCCCTACCTCATCCCCGAACATGTTCAACCTGACAATATCGTCAGGTTAGACGGGAGGTTCGGGCGATAAACGTTAACTACCAGCTACAAACGGGAGCTCGCATTGGTAGTTATCATTCATCGTTTTGGGGCTGAAACTGAACAATTTTTTGAATGAATGAGTGATAACGATATGTATTGTATTTATCGTTCATTCGTCCAAAAAAATTCACTGCATGTGTACGCACCTTAAGTCTTCCTTGAAGATTTGTTCCAGGTTGTTCAGGTTTGTGAGGTCTGATAGTGTTGTGGTTAGAGTCAGGATGCATGAGCAGCAAGGTCCATGGTTATAATCCGATCTGAGAATTTCTATTCACCTTGAAAAAGACGTCAGAAGGTCGCTGAAATGTGTAGGTGCCTGTCACTGGTTCCTTACCTGGTCCCCAGACCCACTGCTGGAAGCTCCCTTGCATTATTAAGAACAGAGGCTCACCATCACCTTTTGAGCCTCACACCATCACTGACCATTTACAGCGCCCCTCTCTCTGCATCATCACAGAACATGGAGCTCTCTGACACTCAGCACAGAACTTGGGAGCGGCCGCACCATCTCTTTCCTGTAGTGTCCCTGCTAGTCGGGTCGAGCGCTCACGGCCAGCCACTCGTGCATGCAGGCTAGAACTGTCACCTTCACCGATATAGAGCACGGAGCTCACTGATTCTTACCTGGCGGACACGGAGTTCTGGAGCGGCCACCTCACTCCCCTCTGCACACCCACTGACAGTTGGGTTGAGTTCTGGAGGCCAGCCATCCTTGGTCGCGGCATTCCCCATTGCTACAAATGGATCACCGCAACAACACGTGTGTTTGATCTGCCTGCTTGGAAGGTAACATTGTATCAGCTGTCATTTGACTATTTGCTATTCGCTCTCTGTGTCCAATTGCCGGATGATGCACAGAGTTCAATACTCTCAATAATTGTTACACAAATAAGCAAGGTGCTTCTAAAAGGGCTTATTATTAGCCACTGACTTTTCATGTTTCTGCTTCGGGACTTTTTAATAATTTTAGATTGCCTATTCTTATGATCTTTATCATATACTATTATATTTGTTACATGTTTTTGATTGCCTCATTTATTGATATTTGTGTTGGTTTATTAATTGTAATAAACATATAATCTTCTTAACTATACATTTCCTGCATTGTTTTTAGTGACCCATATTCGTGCCTATCAGATTCTGTGGTTGCTCCATTTACTATATACATTTTTCTGATCAGTGGGAGTGACTACTCCACACAACCGCACACACTGAATCTGTTAAGTTTTTATCAACCCTTCAGCGCCTGGCTACATTTGTTGTTTGTTCAGGTTTGTTGGATGATGCTTGTGACTGCAATTTTCAATGATCCACAGATTTTCAACTGGATTGAGATCTGGATTTCGAACATTTTAAACATTCATCTTTTTGTTACTCAAGCATGCCAGTGTTGCTTTGGCTTTGTGCTTGTGATCATTGCCCTTCCAAAAGGTAAACTTTTTCCCAAGCTTTAGTGTTCTAGTAGATAGAAGCTTCCAGTATCTCCCTGTATTTTGCACCATCCATTCGCCCTACAATTTATCAAGATGCCCCATCCCCGCTGAGGAAAACCATTCCCACAATATGCTGCCACCCCCATACTTTACTGTTGAGATTATTGTTTGCTGAGGAATGGGCAATGTTATACCCCTTTTACACATAAACCCCAGCTTTAACCCAGCTCGGACACGGGTCACTGAGCCAGGGTTGAAGCCATGGTTTTCTGTACTCCCCTCCGTTCAACATCGGTGATGACCCGGGTTATTCCTGGGTCGTCACCCTTTATACCGGACCCGAGTCTTTTAGTGATTTTGGTCTTCCGTCAGGCAGAAGGATGCTTGGAGATTCTGTCATCTCCAAGCGCCACTGTGCCAGCCAATCAGAGTCTTTTAGGCATGATCCAAGACATCTCGAGCCAGGTTATGCCATTCAGACTAGAGGCAACCCGAATCGGACATGGGAATAACCCTGCCACCGTGCAGTGTTACGGACCCAGGACTCTGACCTGAGTTGGCCCCTTTTCACACATAGTCTAGACCCGGGTTGGTGTGAGGAACCGGCTAGTGATACATGAGCCGAGAAACGCGTTAGTTGTTTATACCCCTGCTGCAAGTATAGAGCACCGCGCCAGTGACATATAATTTGTTGTCTGACATATCTTGTAGATGTACCAGTGGTACCCTCCTGCATCAAGCCAGATGTCACAGCTATCACTGAGCGGCTTCCAGGACTAAGTCCAGATCTCCCTTCCCTGCCGGGACTCCCATTTCATAGCACAGTGCACTGTGTTCTCAGGCTGCAATCATGCATCCAGGAAGATCAGAGTGGAGCTCCTGACGGTATTCCAGACCTCTCTGGCTCCCAGGGCACTAAGTTTTGAACCCATAAGAAGACATTCCACACAGTACCCTGGATTCTGCCTAATAAATATTATCTGGGGACGGCTTTTAATCAATGGAGGATTCCCTCAAAGCACGTAAATATACTTGCTTTTTACATTCAAGTACTGTGGCTCAGGCTCCGTGTTTTATATTATACAGACTCCGCGAGTTCACATTATTTAATTATCACGAGCTCAATGTTATTGGATTTCTCTTGACTTTTTATCACATATTTGGTTCCTTACCATTTCCTGCTTAGTCTTTTGGATGATTCAGAATCGTTTATTTTTATGCTGGTTTAATGTACATTTTCTCATAGCCATTTATTGCATATTACGAGTTGTCACCTGCTGATTTAAATGTTATGTTCATATGTGTTTTATGAATAAGATAGTATTATTAAAATATTTTTATGACAAATAGCGCTCCCAAATATTATTTTGATTCTTTGTTGTTCACAGTTAGGGGTAAGCCCCCCTATTTTGGTGAGCTGCTCGTATATTGTCATTTCACACTGACTGTTGAAGCGCCCCTTCCCTCCATTTTTCAGCTTTTTTTGGTGCTCCGGCAAAAACATGAGTATTTAGGCTATGTGTGAAAGAGATGTTAGGTGCTTACTGATATATCCACACACTTGAATATTATTTTGTAGCCTTTTTAGATCTTGTACATGTCTAGAACTTTGTTTTTCATTTTCTTAGACTGCTCTTTGGTCTTCATTTTCACAGCTTTCTTTCAGATTCAATATATGACACCTTTTATTTGCATTAGGTGGGTCTTTTATGGTGCATACACACAGTCAGATCTGTCAGATGAACGACTTGAATGATGTTACCAAAGATTTGAAAGATCGAATGATTTTTGACTGCATTAAAATGAATGGAATCGTCCAAGTCTGACTGCAAACACATCAGATGTCAGATATCGTTATCTAACCATCGGGAACGCGCATCGTTCATCGTCCAGGCATGTCAGATTTTCCTTCAGATATGAACGATTGAACGATTTTTTAAATAGTTATCGTTCAGATCTGAAGAAAAATCTGACCGTGTGTATGCACCATAAGCCTTAAAAACTTACTTTTTAAATTATTCACAGATACAGGTTAATTGAAAGCAAATTATTAGGGCAATATCTTTCATCTGTGTAAACTTAAAGCATCCAAAGCGCAGTAGTTGAATACTTGTGTAAGCAGCATTTTGTGTTTTCTTTTTTTTTTTTTTTTAAACTGCAGACAAATAATGAATTATGAGTTTGAGCTTACTGATTTCTCATAAATTTACTCTCCGGAACAATCTTTGTAAGAGTTATTTTAATGCAGGCAAATATGTTTTTGTTTTTTTGGGGGGGAGGGGGAATACTTTTGCAAGCCACTGTATTAACATGGCTTAATTTCAATTTGTATTGCAGTCAGTCAGAATAAAGCAGATGGACTTTATCTGTTGTCACATTCAATGTTGTTATTTAGTGTTTCATTAAGCAGAGAAAACCATCCCTACTTCGTATGCTAGAAGTGGAGGATGATTATATGAAAATGCAGAAGGGATAAAGGTTTTCGTTCATCTTATCAGAGCACACCTTCCCAGGCGGACGCTACTTAAATGAAACAGAGTGCAACTTTGGCTATCAGAGGCAGCAGAGAGATACAGCCAATTACAGTAGGGACACCAGTAGTTTATTAATCTCTTATTCCCCTTCACAAAATCCCTTTCCTGTGGCTTAGTCTAGTATTGGCCTATTCGCTTTTCATAAGCCCTGTGCAAGAGTCTGTATTATTTTGACTGAAACTATTAGTAAGTCAATAAACTATTGTATACTATTTTAGTACATATATATGTTAAGTAGTAGTGCTCCTACAACCTCAGCTGGAACAGTAGGAGTATATCTCTCCCCTTCTATAAAGTAGTAGTCTTGAACCCATCATTAAAATGCTTATGTGTTTCAGAGTGGACCATATGAGCTTAATATAGAACAATAAGCTGTGCTATACTGTACATACTACATATGATACTACAATATGCATGTAAAAAAAATATCAAGTTGCACTATATTAGTAAAGTGACAGTCTCAAACAAAGTTTATATATGGCCTGCACACTGGAAGAAGCCACATTTTCAGAGCTAAACTAATACTGAAGTACAATCAACTACTTCATTAGGAACCACTGGGGCTATAGTTTCACTGATGTGTAATCATGAATATTGGTTCAGCCCACAAAATGGCTGCCTGCGCTGTGTATGTAAGCGACAGTGAAACTAATTTTGTAATATTTTTTTGTACTGTGGTAAGATTATCAGATACAATGTTCTTTATTGCAGGGGTTCATTATACAAACAATGCACACCTTTTCTTGAATTATATTTTTCATTTACTTAAACTGCAGTCTTGCTTTCTTTAAGAACAGACTTTCATAAAAATAATTACCCTAGAGTATGAATTGCAAGGTAATAAAGTGGTGCCTCCACATAGTGTGTAGAAAGTAAACATGCTCTAAATATTTTATCTTGCTTGAAAATCAATAAACTTTGTCTGGTTGAAGGGCCTTGAACTTTTTCACGATACTATTGTGATATTTGAGCCTGTTCATTTTGGAAGTAACTGCTGCGGCAGCCCAGCCCTTGAGCAGTGAATCTCAAAACCGTGGTTTGAAGTTTGAAACAGCTTGCCATCGAAATAACTTTGAAACAAATTTGAGCATATTCAATATAAATTAATGTAGATTTAACTTCTGCCCACCTTATATGTACTTCTGGTAAATAGGGCAAAATAATTAAGCATCCCCAGGATGTATGAAGGGGTGACTGTGGCAAACATCTGCTGCAATCCATCCATTTGTGAATGCAAAAGCAGTCCTTATAGGGTTCTACTGGGGCTGCTAAATTGTGATATTTGGCAAGCTCCAGAATGCAAATTCAGATAGCTAAACTCAGTATCTCTTTTATATCACAGTTAGATTTCCAAAAATGTCCAACTCTTTATAATACAGTCAAATAGAGGGAGATGTATCCGCACTTTCAGAGAGATAAAGTGGAGAGAGATAAATATGTTCCAACAAATCAGCTTCTAACTGTAAGTTTTCTAGCACAGCCTGTAAAATTACAGAAGCTGATTGGTTGGTACTTTATCTCTCTTCACTGTATCTCCCCCACAGAATGATGCAAGATAACACATGGAGAGTTCTTCAGATGAAATCACTGTATAGTATATATGCTTGGTGACACTTGGCTATATGCTTTGGAGACACTTGAGTACAAAGATATAAGTCTTTCAGGGCAGAGAAAACACAACAGACAGTCTTTCACACAGAAAGGAATATACAAATGAAGTCTAGCTACAGCATAGGGTTGGCTACTGACCATCAATGATAAGCAACCATTGATGATCTGATGGTGATGGTAACTAATTTTGCCACTGATGAGAGGCCAGTGATGGAGAACATCAGTGACAGAGTGCCAATGGATAGTGCTGGCCATGGGTCTGCATGGTCTCGGAATGTATATGTGCTGCATTAAACCATCTATGGTTTTCTACCAATACTTTAACACCATGGACCATTGACAGCGAAACATCAATGGTCAAACCCACGGCAGCAGTTACAGGGGCAGATTCAAATACCCACAGTAAAGGGTCTTTGTGTGTATCACAGACGTGCTGCATTAGCCCGCCCCTTCCTGTGTCAGCTAGCTCCCATTGGCTAGTTTCGGCCAATGGGACCTAGCTGACATAGGTGAGTTTAACAATTGATCCTCCGCAGCAGCATTTGAAGCAGAGTAGACTTAATTTAATTGTATTATCTGGCAGTTTTGGTCTGCACTGCAGCCTCCACCTTACAACCACCACTGCCTGTTCAATAATTCGTGTCTGACACTTCTAATGAAGATCCAGAGGTTCACAACCATGTTAATTGGTTGTGGTTATGGACAAAAAAGGGACTTGTTTCACTTTATGCATTCACTGTGCACAGTGGTGATTTTACCCTATTGATGGATGTGTCATCTGATTGTCTTTCTACATTATCTCTAGTTGAAAATATGGAAATGGGATATGCACAAGGATAACACCTTTTTCTCTGAACTAGGTATGGTGAGGCAAAACCATCAGTGTTCCTGGGTGATGACTGAGAGGTGGCCTGAAGTGAACACAAAAAAAAATCCATCTCATGGACATGTTATGGAAGTGTCGCAGGCGTGTCTATGAAACCAGCTACATTCTCAGATGCACAGCCACTGAGGCCATGTTTAGCCGGATTTGAGAAGGAGACATTGCATCTGCCATAGGCTGGTGCAAGCATGGATGGTGCACGTGATGATGTGCCGATGGTGGATTGTTTAGAATTTGAATGAAACTGTCCGTGGGCATCCCTGGGCTTGCACTGTCCGACACATGCTGGTACGGAAGGGGAAGGCTAAAACTAGTATTTGCATATCAGCGCTACTGCGGCTCCGCAAAAAAATGCAAGCGCTGCAATGGCATCCACCTATTAATCAGGCCCTATGTGTCATCAATTCCAGATATTGCTTATTCTGTCCAGTGTAATCCTATGTAGTGCGACTAAAATGGCTGCCTCACCTGGTTCCTTTGTGAGTAGGATGAATAATCCATGGAAATGATGAATCAAAATGTCTGCCACACTTTTGTATTATATTCATGGTTTCTGTATTTCATTCATATCTAAACCTCTGTACAATGATCATGGTTTCAGGTTTTTTTAAAAATCGAAACCTCTGTATTATGTTCATACTATCTGTTAAGCGCCTTGAGTCCTATGGGAAAAAAGCGCTATATAAATAAATACATTATTATTTTAGTCATTAACTTTTTGTCTTTTAGAACCTGGAACAGTTTCAATGTGTTTTAGACCCCATCAATTTCCACCTTACCATAATTAGTGTCATTAAGTCTGACATCTGCCCTGTTTGAAGTATAATTGAGATATTAAACTTCCATAGTAAATGTATCTTTGGCCTATAGGCAGACAGCAATAACTAACATGTAATTAAATAGTACAATTTATATGCCAACTATATCTAGATTGGGACAGAACCAATTCCTGACTGATTTACAAAACACAATACCCCTTTTTTCACAATACTCTACTGATACTATACCTCTCCTGACACGTTATCCCGTCTGACACATTAAATCTCTTGATACATTATCACTCCCGACAACATCACAATGAAACAAAATACATAAGACAATATTTACTGTGATTACAAAGGACCACCTGCCTGTTTTGCAGGAGATGATCCTATGAATGTTTTTTCTAAATATGGAAATTGATTATGGTATAAAAAAAATATATACATATCAATTATACAGTTAATACAACTGAACAAATTGAGTTTGTTCTTAAAACGTCTCCAGAGAGAGAAATTAAATGTTTAAAGCTCTGTGGTTTGAAGTGCAGATGTTCCCAGTTATAAATAACATACTGTAAGACGTGGAATGTTCTGTAAAGAAAATCTGTAAACAAGAAGAATTGTAGAAATTCATGGCTAGCTTACTTACACTATTAATTGTTGGATATAGTAGGCACAAAATGAACTTGAAGATTGATGTGTTGTTGTGGTGGTAGAAGTAAGGCTGGCCACATGGGTCATTCCAGTCACCGGGCATGATCATAAAATACATTTCAACAGATCAGGACAAGAGAAGAGGTCACACAAGGACATGTTAGTGTGGTTGACAGATGATCACACACATAAGGTCTGCCTGAAATTAAAATGATCTGTGTGGTCCTGATTTTGTTGAAGACAGGAGAGCGCTACTGTGCATTCTCCATATTGGGTCCTTTAGGGACGCTTCATTCTCTAACCAAGATACAGTGTGTACTTCTGTGCATGTGCTGCGCCATTTTGTCACTGTGTTAGAGCACCGCAGTGGAACACGGACATGTTCCAATTGACTCAGTGAGACCGTGCAATATACTGCATCCTCAGTGCTATTCACAGCTTGCATGCTGCACCACTTCCAACATATAGTCATGGCTGGTGGTCTGTATGCTTCACTCATGCTTTCCTCCATGCTGAGAGTCTGTTATATGCATAACTATAAGTACGGCTATACACTCACTGGATGATTACTGGGCTGCTCAGTGACTTCAGGGTATCCACTGGTGTGTGCATTTATTCTACTATACCATCTGCAACAGCACACACATATAGTACTCTAACAATGTTTGGGTCTACACATGTGATGATTATAGGGCCAATCTGCTGCATAATAGGCCAGTGATTCTTACTCAGTACTAGGTAAGGCTGTAAGTGTGTGTGAAGATGTGCCCAGACAGAGCCAGGAAGTATAATGTGTCTGCCCATCACCACCAGGTAGTTTATACATTTTGTAGGTGCAGGATTGGCATAGAGAGAGCTACTGCAGGGAGGGCTTCTCTTTTCAGATTTCTCATGTCTGGATCCAATAGACTGCCTTCATAGCCTTCAGATTTTAGCTTGATTTTAAGGCAAAGGGGCACGCTGCTGAGACCGCTTTAGTGTCTTTTGCTGTAGCCGTATCTGTAATTTTATGCTAATGATAGAGACAGTAATAGTGACTGTATTCATGAATCGCTGAGCCGGATACTAACTCTGCAGGGGAATCTCAAATTACAGACCACAGCCAATAAAGCTACTCGCAGATAGTCCTTTGCTACATTCTAGAAACCGAACCCAACCGAATTTACAGATTACGAGTGAATCCGAGCTGTGGCTTGGGTATTCCCGAGTCAACACAGATGTGTCAACCATCTGTGTGCTGTGTGTCGACCTAATGACAATGTCAACCTTCTTACCAGTCGACCTTTAGTGTGTCGACCTATTGCCTGTCTAACTTGTATTGTCTACCTTTTTATTGTAGACCTAATGATTCACACCCGTGCACCAATAAAACAATATAATGTTGGCTGACCTGTATAAATATTACTAAGAGGAGCTCACAGCCCCCATGGCAATGGCGTAATTACCATAGGCGCAAAGGGTGCAGCTGCTATGGGGCCCAGAGCTTAGGGCATACTTGCCTACCCTCCCTATTTGGTCGGGAGCCTCCCGAAAATCGGGTGCGTAGCGGGGGCGGGGCTAAAATGATGCGATCATGTGGCTCTGCCACCCGCCCGCAAACCCTTGTCGTCTGGCCGGCCTCGCTCCCCCAGTTATGCCGATCTGGCTGCTCCCTCCCGGAAGGGGCAGCCAGATAGTCGGCAAGTATGGCTTAGGGGGGCCCATCTTCCTTGTCAAAGTTACATGTGTTATATCCATTTTTCACCATTGGGTTGTACATAGGGAACTTACAAACTTTTGCTATGGGGCCTTCAAATATCTAGTTACACCCCTACCCAGAGCTCTTTCTAATATACAGGGCAGCCAGCATTATATTCTTTTAGTGGTGCACAAAGCTCCCAGAGCTCCCTCTAATATACAGATACGTCCTCTTGCATCTTTGCCACTTGTGCAGCAAATCGTGGCACTCATGGTGCAAGTTGCACACCCGCGAATGGGTACGCTCGCTATGTTCGGATCCGCGACTCCATAGTAATGCATGGTGCGAACATAGTGCGCGGGCATGGCGTATCGTGGAGCACGCGGCCGCAGCTAATCACATGGTGCGATGCGTGCACAGGTTTTCAGCAGAAGAGGCAAAAATGCAAGAGGACACATATGTACAAGGCAGCATTATATTTATTTTTTTACTGGTGCACACAGCCCCCAGAGCTCTTCCTAATATACAGGGCAGCCAGCATAATATATTTTACTGGTGCACACAGCCCCCAGAACTCCTCCTAATATACAGGGCAGCATTATATTATTTTACTGGTGCACACAGCCCCCAGAGCTCTTCCTAATATACAGGGCAGCCAGCATAGTATATTTTACTGGTGCACACAGCCCCCAGAACTCCTCCTAATATACAGGGCAGCATTATATTATTTTACTGGTGCACACAGCTCCATGGCTCCTCCTAATATACAGGCAGCATTCATTGGCATTAACCTTTTATTGCACTGCACAGTCACACTGGTGCTGTAATATGGGGCAGCATTAACCCGTGGTGCACACTGGTGTTGTTTTTTGTCACTGCCCGCAGTGCAGCCCAGAGCTCCTAATACAGGGCAGCATTAACCCTTTAATGGTGCACACTGGTGCCCGCAAAAGTTTTTGGTGTGTGCCACCATTACTATAATATAAGCGCAATAATTCACAGCAGTGTGTAAAAAAATAATTATAAAATAAACAAAAAATCTATATTAAAAAACTTGTGTGTGTTAAAGGCCAAGCTGTGCCATTGCGATAATATACGCACTGTGAGTCGCAGAGTGAAGTTGTCAATTGTTAAAAAAACGAAGAGTTTTAAGTTTCTTGGTAGGCGAAAACTGATTAGGCTTGAGAATAGGTAAGAATCCTAGGTTTTTTTGCTGTTTTTTTAGCATGACAGCCTTGTTGCTGGGCAGTTTAGTTTAATTAGGGAGTCATCTGGTTTTAAGTTGGGCAATGGTTTGCTCGGGGGAGTGTTTGGCTATTAGGGTATATTAAGGGTGTTCTGGGTAGAGACAGCCTCTTTTCCATTTGGAACCCTCCATCCTGCCCAAAACCTTTGCCGATTGGTTGTTGTACTAACCCTTTTTTATCCATTTAGGGGAGACGCAGCATTGGCGGGAGAACACTGCATCTCAGTGGCTTTATTGTGGCACAAGAAAGCGTTGTGAGGGTGCTTGTCCTCTCTGTGCAGGGAGACCCGAGCGCTTCCCGTGTGGATTGTTCGGACTGTGCCCGTGAGGAAAGCGAGTCCTTTCCATCGTAAGTGTGTCTATAGGGGGGACGTTTAAGCAGAGCCGGCCCTAGCCAATTTGGTGCCCTAGGGAAAATTTTCACTGGTGCCCCCTAGCATATAATCCCACCACCAAACATATTATTTATACGTGGACGCCAAAAATAACATATTGGTTTATAACTTTTTATTGCTTTTAAGTCGTCGAGAGTGCCGCCTTCATCGATGTACATATGCCATCACTTGCTTAGGAGAGGTAACACGGAGGGCACCGGACGCAAGTTAATATTGAGCAGCTATCTGCATAATATATATATATATATATATACTGTTTTATATATATATATACTGTTATATATATATTTATATACACTGTTATATATATACACATACATATGTGTACACGCAAACATATATATATGTCCATGCACATATATACACATATATACACACACACACATATATATATGTGACTTATATATATATATATATACATATACTCATATATATATATATTTATATTAGGGGTGAGCGGGTTCGGTTTTACTCGGATTTACTAGGATCTTTAAACGGCATTTTATTGGCTATCGCCTATCATGTGTTTTGGATAGCCAATATAATAAATCCGAATTTGCGGTAAAGTGGCGATAAGAACCGAGTAAATCCGAGTAAAACCGAACCCGCTCACCCCTAATTTATATATATATATATATATATACACATATACTCATATATACATATATATATATATATATATATATATATATATATATGTGACCGTCATATATATATAGCTGACAGCTGTGCTTCATATTATTTGTCCCGCCCTGAGTCAGACTCAGTCTTCTTACCTGTCTTGCCACCGTTACAGTGGCTGTGGGCTGTGGCTGGGCCAAGATGGAGGCGGAGGCAGAGCCGTGAGTTGTTGCTCACGGCTCTGCTCCGCAAAGGGCCATGGGAGGTGTGGCAGCGGCTGGGCATGTACTGTCAGAATGAGCTTCTATGCAGAAGCTCATTCTGACTAAGGGGCCGGGGTCGGGCGGATGCGGATGACGGTCACATGACCGGCTGCCCGCCTGGCCATCCGCTGCGCTGCCCGATCGGAGAGCTCCGATCGCGGCAGCACGCTGGGGGGTTAGCTGTACCGGCGGGGCGGGCTCTCCCGGCTCTAGGTAGGTGCTGCCGGTGGGACTGGGAGGGAGCAGCGGCAAGTGGCAGTTGCCGGCGGCGGGGGGCAGAGCTCAGCCGGCCCTCAGCCCTGCTTGATGGAAAATGCCCCTAGCATGCAGAGTCGCCCCTAGGCATTTGCTTATCATACCTATGCCTAGGGCCGGCACTGCGTTTAAGTCATTCCCCTAGTGTTTTTCAAAGATAGAAAGCTAGAACTGAGATGCATATCCTGGCCACCTCAGTTATGTTAATCTTTCAATTAATTATAAAAACCTGTGACCTTTTAGCCAAGCTGTTATGTGCCTGTGTCTTTATTTATTAGTTTCATTTAAGTTAAGTATTATAAGGTGTTTTTGATTTAATTAGCAATAAACCAATGGATCTCTTATTGTAAAACGTGTGTGTGTTCACTGGGCAGTGCTCTGTAAATGTTATAAATAACGTATAGTAGATGCAGTCCAGCATTAATATCAGTGCTGTGTGACTCACAGTGGGAAGTGGTTGTCATTTGTTAAGAAACAAAAAACTTTTTTTTTTTTTTTTAATGAAAGCTGTGTGTGTTCAGGGTCAGGCATTAGTATTGTGTTACAATAACGCTCAGTAGGTGCCATGCCACCGCGTTACTAATATAAGCGCTGTGTGATTCACAGTGTGAAGTGGTTATCATTTGTTCAAAAACAAAAAATTTAACTGAATTATGGAGCATATTAAGTATTATGCAGTAATACGAAAAGATAATTTTAATAGATTATTCACAACATTCAACAGAAATGGTTGCTAACTCGTAGATCATGGATAAGCAGAGCATCTCTCTGCTTGTGGACTAGAGTTAGGAAACAAACGTAATTATTATCCCTCATACTCTCTGGTGCACCTCGTAAATGTACTACAGGGGTGTGTTACCCAATTGGGAGGGGGGTGGTATGGTCAGCAAGTCAGCCTCCGATTATTTTTTAGTATAAGAAAGGCTGATATAGAGTTTGCCTCTCTGCAGTGCAATTATTAATTTCTTGACTTGTAAGGATCCTTTGCTAATAACATTGTATTCTTTTATGGTCTTAAATTTAATTTTCTTAATCAATCAATCAATTAATGCACCACAATCATCCATTTTGAGGGCTTGTTTTTAGAGCATTTTCCATTTCTCTGATTTTTTTTATAGTAGTAATAAAATAATGATTAATCAATCAATCAATTAAATAATCAATCACTCTTCCAGTACATACTCCACCTCCATTTCTGTCCTCAGGCCTCTGATCTAGTTATTTATTAATGAAAACATTCTGTAGCATCGTATAGTTTATATTAAACTGCCATCATGTCTGCCACTGCAGTGCCACTCTGTTACCTAGATGTGCCATGTTTGAAGTTGAACTGCCACAAGTTTGTGCCACCCACTCCTGTCGCTTAGTTTAGTCAGCCAGCTAGCCCAGTGCAACCTTTTGGCCTAAACTGGATGAAAACAATATTGTGAGCTGTGATCTGGTCAAAATTGACTGGAAATGACTGGAATTTATATTATTGAGGTTAATAATGCTATAGAAACAAAACAGGCCCAAATGACATGATTTTAGCTGTTTTTATCAATTGTTTAAAAAAATACAGATCCAAAATCAAAACATGTGAAGGTAGTTTTGGCAAAACCAAAACATGGGGGTCGGCGCACATCTCTACTATATACTGTAATAGT
Source organism: Taudactylus pleione (assembly GCA_031769625.1). Classification (NCBI taxonomy): domain Eukaryota; kingdom Metazoa; phylum Chordata; class Amphibia; order Anura; family Myobatrachidae; genus Taudactylus; species Taudactylus pleione. Next base: position 2,538,787 of record JAUIMM010000017.1, on the reverse strand, counting down.
GTATGACCAGTCAAAAGTAAATCCTGCTTGCAGTGTTCCTGCAGTAGCTCAGTGTAAAGACTGTGGGTCAATGACAGATAATTACCAACCTTCTCCTGTAGATTATAACTTCTGCAACATATGATGGTGCTAATATAACTCTTTGTATTCATTCATTTGTATTCCCATTTTACAGGTAAGGCTGTTGATATGGAAGAGATGAAGACAGCTTGTGTGTGTGTATATATATATATATATATATATATATATATATACAGTCAGGTCCATAAATATTGGGACATTGACAGAATTTTCAGATTTTGGCCTCTATTCACCACCACAATGGTTTTGAAATGAAACAAACAAGATGTGCTTTAACTGCAGACTTTCAGATTTAATTTTAGGGTAATTACATCCAAATCGGGTGAACGGTGTAGGAATTACAACAGTTTCAATATGTGCCTCCCACTTTTTAAGGGGCCAAAAGTAATGGGACTATCAACTCAAAAGCTATTTCATGGACAGGTGTGGGCTATTCCCTCGTTATTTCATTATCAATTAAGCAGGTAAAAGATCTGGAGTTGATTCTAGGTGTGACATTTGCATTTGGAATCAGTTGCTGTCGACTCTCAATATGAGATCCAAAGAGCTGGCACTATCAGTGAAGCAAGCCATCATTAGGCTGAAAAGTCAAAACAAACCCATCAGAGAGATAGCAAAAACATTAGGTGTGGCCAAATCCACTGTTTGGAACATTCTTAAAAAGAAAGAATGCACCGGAGAGCTCAGCAACACCAAAAGAGCCGGAAGACCATGGAAAACAACTGTGGAGGATGACAAAACAATTATTTCCCTGGTGAAGAAAAACCCCTTCACAACAGTTGGCCAAATCAAGAACACTCTCCAGGAGGTAGATGTATATGTGTCAAAGTCAACAATCAAGAGAAGACTTCACAAGAGTGAATATAGAGGGTTCACACCAAGATGCAAACCATTGGTGAGCCACAAAAACAGGAAGACCAGATTACAGTTTGCCAAACAACATCTAAAAAAGCCATTACAGTTCTGGAACAACATCTTATTGACAGATGAGACAAAGATCAACTTGTACCAGAGTGATTGGAAGAGAAGGAAAGGAACTGCTCATGATACAAAACATACCACCTCATCAGTGAAGCATGGTGGTGGTAGTGTCATGGCGTGGGCATGTATGGCTGCCAATGGAACTGGTTCCCTTATATTTATTGATGATGTGACTGCTGACAAAAGCAGCAGAATGAATTCTGAAGTGTTTCGGGCAATAGTATATGCTCATATTCAGTCAAATGCTTCAGAACTCATTGGACAGCGCTTCACAGTGCAGATGGACAATGACCCGAAGCATACTGCAAAAGCAACCAAAGAGTTTTTTAAGGCTAAAAAGTGGAATGTTATGCAATGGCCAAGTCAATCTCCTGACCTGAATCCGACTGAGCATGCATTTCACTTGATAAAGACAAAACTGAAGGGAAAATGCCCCAAGAACAAGCAGGAACTGAAGACATTTGCAGTAGCGGCCTGGCAGAGCATCACCAGGGATGAAACCCAGCGTCTGGTGATGTCTATGCGTTCCAGACTTCAGTCTGTAATTGCCTGCAAAGGATTTGCAACAAAGTATTAAAAAGTGAAAAAAAAGTGAGATTTAGGATTGTTTAGTTTGTCCCATTACTTTTGGCCCCTTAAAAAGTGGGAGGCACATATAGAAACATTTGTAATTCCTACACCGTTCACCTGATTTGGATGTAATTACCCTCAAATTAAATCTGAAAGTTGCAGTTAAATCACATCTTGTTTGTTTCATTTCAAAGCCATTGTGGTGGTGAATAGAGGCCAAAATATGAAAATTCTGTCAATGTCCCAATATTTATGGACCTGACTGTGTATATATATATATATATATATATATATATATATACATACATACATACATACATACATACAGGGAGCTCTTTATTATGTTACTGGAGGGATATGCACCATGTCTCTGGATAGAGAAAACATCAGCCATCTGTCTAATTTGGCTCCACTGTAGCAGAAGGTTAAGCTGAAATGTCAGGTACTTTGATGCAAAAGTAATAGTTCCCAGCATATAAAGTAACTGTAATCTATATCTGTCAGAGAGTCCCTACTACCTGAGGTAATATTACTGGTTAAGTAGAAAAATCACTAATGTGTTTTAAAGTAGAGTGTTACTGGTATTAGATGATGCTGGAGGAAGGCTCACTTGTTGCTCTATCAGCGTTAACTACAATGGAGGTGCGGCTCAGAATTACTGTATGGTGAGTACACTGTGGTGACAGGTACCTGTGCTGAAGTAGTTCTGTACCCAGCTCCTTGGCGATTCCCAGCTCCTCTCAGGTAGGGCAGTCAGGCACTCTGTCTGACCCTTTCCTTGCTCTCCTCAAGTGCAGATAAGCCCACGCTGAAGGATAGGTCGGACTCTGCTCCACTCTATCTGCTTAATTGCCACCACCCACCAAATCTCCTATTCAGTCCAGCCACGCCCCGTCACAGCAGCCACTAGAATACTAGAGAGAACTAGAGAGAACACAGGCTCCGTCTCACTCAACAAGGTATCTCTGCTCAGAGTGACTTCCTCTTCTTTCAGCTGTTACCTAAGGCCAACTCTCATCCTGCCTGCCTCACATCTATATATAGTGCCTTCTTAGCTGGTAACCTCCCTTCAAATTGACCAATATTGGTTGCACTTACATTAGCTCATACTTGACTACTCTTCCAGGACCTGCGGGAGGCTCCTGATTTTTCTGGTAACCACCCGCACCCCCAGAAAAGTAGGCGCTTCTCCCACATCCCACCCACTTCCTAATGAATTGGACAGTATGGGTAAAATTTTCCCGGGGATCGGAGGGTCTGTGAGTAGGGGGAAGGGCCTACTGATGTGATTCTATGAGAACTGCATCATTTGGCCCCACCTCCTAGTTGATAAGCATGATTCCCAGCATTTTATTGCAAGTGGGAAGGGCTTAATGACGCAAATAGTATGATGCCCCCCACCTGCATCTCCTCTCCGGGCAACTCCCAGAGAGAATAATATAAATGTCGGGAAGTATGCATTAACCCACTTATTGCTGAAATTAGTACAAATGACAATGGGTGTTACACACTTACACATATATGGCATTTTATGTACAGCACAAAACTCACTGGCTTTGCACTAGTATGCCTTGGTAGGCCATTCAGTGTGTTTCAAGTTGCATGCAAAGTGACTGTATTTGTGGGCAGCCGCGGGAGCCTGATTTACTACCTTATGCTAATGCGAGTATCCATTAAACTAATGCAGCAGTCTGTGCGTGAGAAATCGTAAACCAGTGCTGCCCATCGATTTTACGCTAGCCGCTGCAACTGTCATCATTAGCCCCATGTTAGGTGCAAGAGATACAAAGGTGGTCTTATACACTTTGGCTTCAGTCGCTCAATAAACTTTGATAAATCAGTGGCGATGTATCTCAGATTAGGGTATAGGAAACCTGCATGGGCATGTGACCTACCTATTAGATGGGCGAAGAAGTTTATAACATATTTGGGGATAAAACTCCCAAAAGATTTAAGCCTACTATATGGTCTCAATATTAAAATTGCTATTAAATCATGTGAAGGAGATTTGTCGGGATGGAAACATCTACCTATTTCGCTTCTGGGGAGGGTTAACCTGATAAAAATTATAACCTTCCCTAGATTACTCTATCCATTGCAATCACTCCCAATTGTCATAACCCGTAGTGACATACGGCAGATTAATAGAATATTCAGTAAATTTATATGAGAAGGGAAAAGGGCCAGGATTGGCCTTGCAAAATTACAGCAGTCTACACAGAATGGGGGAGTAAATTTACCTGATTTGGAACTATATAATCTGTCAGCCCAGTTGCGCTACATCAGAGATTGGATACAGGAGACTGATATTTATTCTTATACATCTCTGGAACACACATTCCTCTCTAAAAATGGGTTTAATATCATTCTTACACTCATTAGATTCTGAAATAGAACCAGAATTAGCAAAGAACCCATTATTAATGTCTACAAGGAAAGCATGGCATACCTTATGTGAAAGATTTGAAGTACACCCAAATATTTCGATACATCTGCCATTTAAAAAAAAAAAAACTAATTTTCAAGATGGGGAAGCAAGGTATACCTTACATTATGGAAAATAATGGGTCCGATCAAGGTGGGACAATTGATCAATTTCCAGTCTAGTCAAGAGAAAAATTTGCAGGGATAGACACATGGGATCTAGCGTTTATCCAGGCTCAGCACTATGCAAGTAGGGTGGCCCAGGTACTTAGTGATAAGGACTGGGTTAATAATATGGATAAGATTTTATTGCAATCTGTTCCACAAAGAAAGGCAATATCACCACATTATTCTCTTTTAAAGATACAGCTGGATTATGAAGCAGTAACGACAGGTATAGGAAAATGGAAGGAGAGATTCCCCCATTTATTGGTAAACACATTCCTTGGGGTATTGAAAAAATCATCAGAACTACTACCAATGCCAACGTACGGAGAAATGTTTCTTAAAATATTTCATAGGGCTTATGTGTCCCCGCAGAGACGTTTTGAGATGGGTTTATCATCTTCCCCTAAATGTTTAAAATGTGGGGCTAGGAGAGCAGATCTCTCACACTGCTTTTGGGAGTGCCCTGTTATAAAGCGTTTTTGGAGAAGAATTGGAGGCTTTATTAACACCTATGTGGAGGGTCGCTTCCAGGTATCTACAGAATGGGCTATATTTAGAAAATTGCCAATAAGTAATAGGGTCACAGTAAGGTGACCAAAATTATTATCGGCGATTTCTTCAGCCGCAAAAAAAGCGATTTTACGAACATGGATTCAATCATTATCACCATCTATGTCAATGTTTCTGGATAAGATATATTACATATTTCAAATGGATTGGGTAGAGTCATCAAACCAGAAAGAAAGATTAACTAAGAAGTGTTATTGACACATGGGGATTTGCTGACTCTGGGACAAATTGAGACCCGCTCGCGAGCGCTGAGCACTCGCAAGCAGGTCGATGTTAGCCCAGTGCGCATGCGCACGACGGAGGCGGCTCCGTCGTGCGCATGTGCGAGACCCGGGATAGCGACGGGCAAGCCGTCGCTATGGGTCTCGCTACCAAGGGGGCGTGCTGTTGATGGTGAGTGACAGCATGCCCCCTTTGGTGGGCGTGCTGGGGGCGTGGCTGACCAGACGGAGGCGTTCCCATGGGAACGTCTACCATCTGGGGCCGGCCCCACTGACATCACTAGTGATGGTCAGTGGGAGTGCTTTCGGCTCTGATAGAGCCGAAAGCACTCCAGGGCTTGCGGCAATGAGACCCTACCACAAGGGTCTCGTCGCAAGTCCGATGGTCGCGATGGTCTTGACCATTGCGACCATCTTCCTGGCCGCTCGCTATAGCTGTGGGTGGTCACCCACAGCTATATGAGCGGCCAGGAGACTGCTCTGAAAACTAAGAGGGACGGCCCTGATTCAGAGCGAGCGCTCTGTCAGAGCATCCGGCTCTGAATCAGGGCCTCTGTCCAATTCAATACAGGATCAAATTAAAGAATGTTTTTCAGTTATTACTTGGGATGGAAGACGGGAGTAAGATACTGATAACTTTATGATCTATTTACTAATTCCTGATTTAAATGCATTTCAGTGGAAGGGGACTCACCATGTCCTGCCATATGAGGTACTAATATATAGGCGTCCCAGACCCAAAAAGGGGATTTTGTAATAGCTAATAGATAATAAATTGATTTATCACAGAGCGAGGTACAAAATTTATATTGTGATATTTCATCTATAATGTACACGATTTATTGTATGATAATTGTAAGGAGTAATAACTTTTGTATAAGTATGTCATTTTGTCTTGAAATTTAATTTTATAAGACTTTAATAATGATTGTGCAATAAAGAGAATTGTAAAAAAAAAAAAAAAAAAAAATAAAAAAAAAAAAATCAGTATCTGCACCTACACCTGCCCCATGTTAGGTGCAAGAGATACAAAGGTGTCCTTATACACCGTGGCTTCAGTCGCACCAAACAGCCCCACTCTGTGCCAGGTCCCGGGCGACTCAACCACGCCAAGCGTCTATTTCGCTCAAAATGCACATCTTATTTTCGCAAACAAAACAACTGGAACAACACAAATACTTTGCAAGATTGCACTGATCAATTTGACATGCAACATTTGTACATTTGTGTGCGAATAAGTCTGAATCTGTATACAAAGTGCTATGATGCAGAGGGCACGACTTTTTCTCAAGGTCCGTTGTGCTTCATCTGCGACTTTGTATGTGTTTAAATCTAATTTGTGTGTGGTTACAGTCCAAGCTCAGCATCTGTAGTACACTTTGAGTGGTGTGTTGCAGCGTCAAGATATAAATAAAAAGGAAACTTTTAAAGAAAAAGACAGTACGTAACACTCTAGGAGTGGCTCAGTTACACCGGGCATCTTGTGCCCTTTGGCGTATTAAGGATAGTTGTACTAAGACACATCTGTATATGAAACAAGCTTTCCTTCTCCACATTCACGACTCAGAATCACATGGATATTTAGACATATGTCCACGACGCTCCCATGACACTCCCACAAATCAGAATGGTTACATGCGGTCGCTTTGCCACTGCACAGTGTACACCTCAAAACGCCCTATTTCATGGAAAGACAGATCCGGCCAAGCTGCATCAGACATCAGGCCGACAGGGCCGGTGCTTCCATTTGGCAAGCTTAGGCAGCTACCTAATTGCGCCGACCACTACTAGAGGGCGCTTCTGAGTCCGCCAGGTTGCTATGAGGCCTGCCAGCCCAGCGATCGCACCCCCAGCACCGTCCATTTGCCGGGTGCCTGCTGAGATTGTGTTACCAGCGGGTGCCCGGCTCCTTCTCCCCCCCCCGGCGCTCACTCTTGAGCTCCGGCTTCCGGGTCCCCCAGTGTACTATGGGAGTGACGTCTACTTACTACTGGGGGCACTACAAGGGGCATTACAGGGGCCTTACTCCTGGAGGCATCATATAGGGGCACTACAGCGCCTTACTACTGGGGGCATCATATGGGGGCATTACAGGGACCTTACTACTGGGGGACACTATTGGGAGCACTACAACTGGGGGCACTACTGGGGCCCTTACTACTGGGGGCACTTCAAGGGACATTACTACTGGGGCACTGCAGGGAGCATTACTGCTGGGGGCACTACTACAGGGGGCATTAGTTCTAGGGGCATTATTACCAGGGTCATTGCGTAAGGGGCACCATTACAGTGGGCATTTAGTGTTTTAGGGGAACTACTACTGTGGGCATTGTGTAAGATCTAAGTTAGGGGGCCCCTTAAAAATGTTGCTATGGGGCCCAAAAAGTTCTAGTTACGCCCCTGATACTGTATATAGATATATATATATACTTTGTGTGTGTATATATATATGCGTGTGTATATATACATACTTCCGCCTGTGCCCCCCCCCTCAGAAGTTTTGCCTAGGGTGCCTAGCAGTCTAGCGCTGGCCCTGCAACCGACATATACAAAAATTAATAAATTCGCTTCTGCACATGTGCTGTATGCAAGATCTTCCCATTGGCACATGTGAAGAGAGAACTGTGCAACTCAGAATCAGCCCATTGCAAGAGCAAACTAAAAGTGATCCAATGAGTGTGGAGAGGCAGAAACATATGCAGAGGCGCAGTGTGTAAGAGAATAACCATCTCATCATAGTTCAACCAACTGCCACGTTAGACCCCATCTCCTTTCACTGAAAAAGACATCAGGACTGCCTTTATTACATGTGGTGATTTTATGTGTGATTCTTATTACAAAAAATGTGCTTCTCTGACACATGAAGTTGCAGAACAGCTCCCATAAAAATGATACAACAATACCAAAGGGTATTTTATAAGAAGTGTACTGCTTTATACAGTAAAATGTTCATTTCATTTAGATCTTACCCCTTCCTTATGGTCTTGTTTATTTAGAACCCTGAAATATGTCCTAGAAACTAATTAGTCCTGTCTGCAATAAACTACTCATAGAGTTACTAAATATACAGTAGAAGTAAAACATTTGGGAACTGATTAGAACTAAGCACACTTCAGGTTGGTCTTTTATCATGAGAGCATACTGTATTTTTGAACGTACATGGCCACACAAAGGCAGCTTTAATTGGCCAGCTTGCCCAATCAGTTTGTGTTTCCATCCTAAACTATTAATATTCAGATTGGACCAAATTTAACCCTATAACTTCCAAATAAATAATCTCTATGGCAAAACATGTAGTCTAAGGTAAAGTTTATGGGGTCAATGTACTCATGTCTTGGAGAGAGATAAAGTGGACAGAGATAAATTACCATCCAATCAGCTCCTAAATGTCATTTTTCAAACACAGCCTGTGACATGGCAGTTAGGTGCTGATTGACTGCGACTTTATCACCTTTAACTTTATCTGCATTGAAGGCTTAGTAAATAGAGCCCTATGTCAGCTGGAACCTGCACCCTGAGTGTAGTGGAAGAAAAGTTCAGGTGAACGGGGAGATAACAAGGCTTCATGGACACAGCTGGCAGATGTTCCTTTGGGCTCCCAATCACTTTCTAGGCACGAAGGGAAAGAGGATTCACCCACAATTTCTCCCCTGTCACATATACGTGAGGGGGGTGGGGGTGGGGAGTGTGTAGTACTCTTGTGCACAGCAACACTGACTTTATAAAATGTACTGGCATACTATACTTAATAAGTTTGAAATGATAAAAACAATCATTTTTAAAGTTGATTATAATTGTAATTCTCAGGTGTTGTAAAGTTAACTTAAAACACCTGAGAATTACATAGCACTGAAAAAGCCCTAATCAAGTGCAACATATTAGACATCACTGTAAATGTTACCTGCAGAATAAAAAGGGCAAGGTATTTTTCTGAAAGCGAAGAGAGAAAATTACATAAACACAGCTTTTAGTAATAAAATGTCTCCTCCATTTTTCCTCACATAATGGCCATAAAATAACCAGATATTTACTTGAAAATGGGGCAGTGTGACATATGATGTACCATTTGTTAAACTGTTATCCTCAACAGAACAGTTAATATACCTATAGTGATTCTGAAGGCAGCTGCCTCCTGTACAACACCATATAAACATTAGAGCTAGATCGCAAAGCTAATGAAAGGTTGAGAAGTTCACTGCAGCACAACTGGTGAACTGTCAACCTCTGTGACCCATTTAATTCAAGATGTCATAATCCCAAAACAGCCCCGATTCATGTACTGAATTATCTTCTGATGAGTTGAGTATTCGATCCTAATTCTCCTTGATCTCATGACAGGATTTGATAGCATATACTATGAATATTAACATAGCGCCTACAGGAGTTTGGCGGCCTGGACGGCACAGTGCTCAGCTGGTTCAAATCTTTCCTGTCAGATCACAGAGAGTAAATTTCTTAGGAAATTATTCATCTGTATCACCACTGACTATTTCATCAGGGAGCATCTCACAGCTCTGTTTTATTAGGTATACTGCTTGCTGCCTGCATTAGATCAGTGATGACAAACAAACCATATTTGTACAGTATGTACTGTATGATTTATTTTTCATCTCATCTTGGTTGCTATGGCCATCTTCTCCACTAGTCCACTCATCCACAGTTTTCACTGCTTGATACATAAACCCCTTTAATATTTATCTGATTCACTGTAGTTGTGACCTCTATTGTGTAGGCAGAATCACAAGACCTCTAAAATACCACTTTAATGAACATTATATACTCTCAACCATGTTATGACTCATGATGGGGTAGATGCACTAAGTCTTGGAGAAAGATAAAGTGGAGAGAGATAAAGTACCAACCAAACAGCTCCTGTCATTTTTCAAACACAGTGATCTATCGGCCTGATTCAGACATGCACGCAATGGCGATTATGTATGCAGATCAAACGATTGTTTGCCATCGCACATGCATATAAGCCACACTGCACGCGCGCAGCGTTCGCATTGTGATTACGGAAGCACATAGGAATCCATTGCAAAGCGAGTGACAGGTTGATAACATTTCGGGGTGGTAACGGGCGGGTGGTCAGGAAAACGCAGGTGTGTCTTTGTGTTTAAATGCTGTTACGTGGGCGTGCATAAATTAGCTCTTGTGATCTCCTACGCAGCATGAGAGCTCTCTGTGTCAGGAGAGCAGCCGAGTCTGCGGCAGGTCAGACATGCCGCAAGATCAATATGGTCGCTCAATGTACGTTGATGTTACCGATATTTATGCAGGTAAACAACGTCGTACGCATGTAATAATGCAGCAGTGGGTGTCTTTATGCCGGCTGTGCTTTGACATACATTAGCATATTTTCATAGCTGTGTTGCATACGAAATGGCATCTGCTATTGCATTAGTATGCATCTGTGAACAGGCCCTATGTACTAAGCCTTGGGGGCCTATTCATCATAACTTAAAATTCGATGGAGGTAATTAGGTTTAGAACTCGCATGGAGTTCTACCTAATTACCGGAGGAATTCATCATTTCTCCTCTCCATAACTATCTATTTTGAAAAGCTGTCATTTTTGTCATTTTCGGGAAATAGATAGTTTTCCCTCTCTACACTAATTTACCGCAGCTGGAATCAATGCTGCGCATGTGCTGTTACATTCGTAAAACCAGCGCATGCGCAGCACTACCTACACAGCTGCGGTGATTTTGTATGTGTCCCCTCTCTCTGGTCAGCTGGTCGCTGGGGCTCCTGCACTGTGAGCCCGGTCAGCTGTGCTGTAAGCCGGCATCTCAGTTTACACACAGCTGACCGGTGTCACAGACCAGGAGCCTCGGCGATGAGCTGACCGGAGGAGAGAGATCACAGAGGTAAGTGTCAGCTGGGGAGCGAAGGGGGTCGGTCGTGGGGCGGGGGTAGCACTGGCTGGCGTCGGCGCATGCATGGAGGCACTCTCACTGTATTTTTTCAGAAAAATACAGTGAGATTTGTGTGGTGGGGATTCACAGGGACAGAGCTTTCTCGCAAGCTCTGTCCCTGCTTGAGAATGTTAATACATTCTTGTGATAATTCCTAAATTCGCAATGTGATGTGAAATTACAGCACTACAATCCGCATTTGAAATGCGGATTGTAGTAAATAGGGGCCTTAGTATGTTAAAAAATAGGTCCCTCAACCCGTTATCAATAGTTTATCCAACAATATCCAATTTATTCACATTTAACCTACAGTATACATCGGGCCAAATGTAATAGGTAGTCTGTTTTAGTAACAGTACAAACTTGCACTTTCTCGCACTTTCAAAAAGTGCGAGTTTGTACTGAAACTCGCAAATTCAATAGCCTGCAAACTTTTCAGCTCGAGGCTACTGCATTTGCGAGTTTAGGCGAGTTTAGGACTACGTAAACTGACACCTTTTAATGCGAGTAGCATTAAAAAGTGCGAGTGTTAGAGAAGCCATCACAGATCAGTGAGATCCGTGATGGCTTCTGTGTGTGTTTTAAAAAAAAAAACGTGCACCCCCTCCCCAAAAGCATAACCAGCCCCGGGCTTTATAAAGCCTGTTCTGGTTCTAAAAATACAGGGGCCAAAATGTGTAGGGGGCCCCTGTATATTAAGAACCAGCACAGGGCTTTGTTGAGCTGGTCCTGGTTCTGGAAAATCAGGGGACAAAACGAGTAGGGGTCCCCTGAAAATTCCATAACCAGCACCGAACTCTTTCTAGCGGGGGGATAATGCCACAGCCAGGGAAAACCGCGACATTGTATAATTGATGTAACCACAAGATTAACCACTATTAATCTTGCGGCTACGATGTAGCGGTTCCCATCATAGACTTCAATGGGGATTTCTCACCATAGAAGTCTATGGGACACACAGGCTGGCCGCATTCAGCTAATCAGGGAGCTGCTCCGACGGAGATGCTCCCTGATTGGCTGGCGGCCCCTTCACTGACGGGGCACACTTGTGCCCCGGTCATTTATGCGGAGCAAAGGTATGTGTACACACATTCCTTTGCTCAGTCCGGCATGGATCGGGTTTTTTGCGTTTTTTTATTTTAACCCCTGGATTGCCTACTTGGACAAGTGGACGTGATCTACTCATAGGAGAGGTGAGTATGGATTTTTTTTTTCAGATACACCCCTATGGATTACTTTGGATACTAGGTGAGTTTGTGTGAGTGTGCATGTATGTTTTAATAAAATTTTACATTCACGGTGTATGTTTGTTTATTTACGTATTTCTTTAGTTGTGGAACTACAAGTGCCAGCGGGCCTGTAATGCCCCGCATGCTGGTATTTGTGGTTCTCCAAATACCAGCATGCAGGGAAGGCTTGCTGGTACTTCTGGTTCTACAACTAAAGACAATATGCAAACTTTATTCTTACACTTTACACTATCAACCCAGCACCCACCGCCCTTGGGTGCCGGGGATAGCCCCGGGCTATCAGTCTAGGCCTGGGGTGCCCTGGAGAGGGGTACCCCTTTATTGGTGGGGTAACCAACTCCCCAGGGATCCCCGGCCTGGACTGACTAGCGGTCAGGGATAATGCTTTGGCCGGGGAAACCGATGAAAGGTTTTCCCTGGCTGTGGCATTATCCCCCTGCTAGAAAGAGTTCGGTGCTGGTTCTGGAATTTTCAGGGGACCTCTACTCGTTTTGTCCCCTGATTTTCCAGAAACAGGACCAGCTCAACAAAGCCCTGTGCTGGTTCTTAATATACAGGGGCCCCCTACGCATTTTGGCCTCTGTATTTTTAGAACCAGAACAGGTTTTATAAAGCCCGGGGCTGGTTATGCTTTTGGGGAGGGGGTGCACGTCATTTTTTTTAAATGTAAAAACATTTAACATAAGTACACACAGAAACATATACATATCTCATGGATATGTGCATGTTTCAGTGTTAATCTGACCTGCTCAGGGTGTACTCGCTAGCCGTATTATTTGGGGACTTTTGGTAATCTTTTTTTTGCGAGTCTGAAACAGACACTCTATTACATTGGGCGAGTTGATTGTTTTCAATGTGAAAACATCTGGATGCGAGTTTGAGAATGGAGAGTTTTAGTAAGTCTGAAAAATGTGAGTTTTAGTGAACAGACACCCTATTACATTGGAGAGTTGTGAAAAATTGCGAGTTTAGCACCAAACTCGCAATTTACCAAAACAGACTACCTATTACATTTGGCCCATCATGTTTTACACTAGCATACATCTTCTCTGCAATGTATAACCTCTGCGTCTTCTCCCCATTTCATTACACTATCACATCATATACTTTTCATATCTATTTTCTTTCTATTAAACTACTATTACATGATACATGTTATTAATTAACTTTTTTTTTACCAATTGTATAGTTTATTACAAATTTATGACTATTAAATTGTTTGATTATAACTTTCTTTCTTGTCTCTGTATATGAGTATATACACCACCGACCTTAATGCAAATGCATTGTTCCCTGTGCCTGCTAAGATGAGCAGTGAACTGAGGGTGAATTGGCATTTCTGTGCACCCAAACCTCTGGGCAAAAAATATTTTAAAGGGAAAAAGAGACCAGGAAGAATATTCTTTTGTACTAAACTATAATTAATAAATTATAAAAGTAGGAATCTCACATTTCTCTATTTACCTTGTAAGGCTTGTAAGCATGACTGAGAAATTCAGGGAATGTACTGTAAGACACCGTGTAACAGCTAGATCAGGGAAAATGCCGGTGATCAGGTAATATGGCTTTGCTCCGATCGAAATGGGAAAACAATCTGCAAGCTGAGAGGCTTCATGGAATTGTAATATTGCAAGTAGTATTACATTTGGCAAACTGTGACAAGAGGAAGGGCAGTGGTAATATGGTTTGTTAAGAAGAATAGCGGCTCATCAGCAACTCCAATTATCTTGTGATGTGATCCATGAATATGCTAAAAATAAATAATCCACGATAATTCAAGACATTTGTAAATGTGGATCAAGAGCTAAAAACAACAGATATTGTAGGAGAGGGTGTAATATTTTTTCTGGTCATTTCTGATGTTAATCAGCAGTGATTTGTACACACAATGGGGGTTCAGTAGAGGATTGGGATCTAATAGAGCACATGACAGCCCTGCCAAAGTGGTGCAACCTTGAGTCTATCTACTGCATGGTCACTAAGAGGCAGAACATATATGGAAAGAAGAAGCACTGAGGGTGTGATGTACTAAGCATCACATCGCAATGCGGTAATTTACATCACAAAGGACAGCTCTCCCGATAAGAGCTGTCCTTTGCGATGCCCCCGGATAGAGGGACTTCCAGGTTTAACACCCAGAAATCCCTCTGCTGTACTTGTGTGCCCATAGGCTTCTATTGGGTAATGCCACCTGAAGATGTCGTTACCCACTGGGACGAAGCTCCGGTGCTTAGTTCATATGGGAAATGTGGTTGAAGCTCCAAAAACTGCATTTTTGCGGATTTTACCTAATTTTTCTGTTTAGTACATTCCACCCATACTTGCCTACTTTTGAAAAACCATTTCAGGGAGATTCTGAAAGCAGCACCTATGAGCGCGGTGGTAAAGTGGGCGTGTACTGCTACATCTGAGAGGCGTGTCATAAAATAGACTTCCATCCAAATGTAAACGAGCCCCAAAGCAGTTAGTAAGATCTACTTGTTGATGAAAACACACTGATACTTTTCAGAAAATGCATATAGCCATAGGGATCATTGTGCCTTATTTATAACCAATGCAGGGAAATGACTCTAATGATCCCATTTGAATGTATATATCTGTTTTTTTTTTTATATAACAGCTTTAAAATGGGATTTAGGTGCAATCAGGGAGATTGCCAGACTCTTCAGGGAGACAGAGAGGTTACTACTATTTCAGGCAGTCTCCCTGACAATGAGGAAGAGTTGGCAAATACAATTCTGCCCAGAGTGACACTTGCGATGCAAGAAGTGGATTGGGGATATTCTTTGTACTATATGTTGCCTATGAGTAGATTATTGATCAGCATGAAGCACAGTAATTATCAATGCTGCATCACAACACTAATATCTTGGATAGATTTACAGAGTGCTACCGGTGTGGTATAAGAGATAGACAGTAATTAGTTAGACAATGTCTAGATAGTCACCAGATGTTAGACAGTCAATAGTTAGACAGGGAAAAAAGTTAGACACAAACAAAAGTCAGACACACTAAAGTTAGACATGTAACTGCGTCCACCTCTGAATGAGGCCCATAATTTGGGACTGCTGTTGCAAATCAGTGATCCCATGGCATGTTTCCAATGGAATGGGATTGTATTGCCGGCGGAGGTAAGTACAGCTAACCCTTCCCTCTCCCCCCCTAACCCTCCTTTAGGGGTTCCTAACCCTAACCTCCCCCCATTAGTGCCTAAACCTAACCCCCCCTCCCCGCACCCTAAACCTAACACTCCCGGGGGGGTGCCTAACACTAAGCTCCCCCCTGGGGTGTTTTACCCTAACCTGCCCTAAACCTAAACCCCCCCCATGCGGCTAAGAGGATGGGCGCCCGTACTTACCTCGTTTGGCGCGCGTCATTCTGCATTCCGGCATCGGGATTATGACAGGCGTCGGTATCTTGAGGCCTGTCATAAATCCCTAGCCGGCATTCCGGCGTCGGGATTGTGCACATAACTACATTCCGTTTCCAATAAATGACAAGTAGATACTGCTATTTGTAAAGCTTTGCATTTTTTGCATCCTGGATTCCCCATGGGAAAATGCATTGCTAGAAGTGTGATAGGTACTGGGTGAATTCAGTCATCCATAAACATCGCTTCCCACGCATTTTAAAATCAATGGCACCTATTTGTTACAGAAGACCTTGTCACTGAAATATACGTTTACTGCAGAAAGCATTCAAACTCATAACTTTACAGTATAAGATAAACAGATGCCAGGCCGCCAGTTGTCCCTGATCTCCAGAGACGGAGCCAAGTTTCAAATGCCTTTTTTTGTCTCTGTAACTGTACTTAATTTAAATACAGGCAAATTGCACAAGAGCACTTGCTGCTTAAATAGTAATAGTAAATAGTAAATATAGAGATGTGTCCACCTTTTATATTGTGGTTTCAGTCACGAGTGACACAATTGCTGTAAGCATTTTTTTCGTTCAAAATGTGCTTCTTCTTCGCATATTCAAAACAACTGGAAGTGACAAACTGCATTCCCAGCATACACTAAGCAGTGGCGTTTGAGACATTTGGACACCTGAGTGCGACTGAGATTGAAACCGTGTTAAAATGGTACCGAAGTGAGCAGCCATGGCATTTCCTCGGCCGAAGTTCTGTTGTACTTCATCTGCAACATTGTACATGTGTTAAACCAATTCCTGTGCGGTTAAAGTCCCAGCCTAGCATCTCTGGTACACTGTGAGCGGCTTTTTACTGCATCTGTAATGTGACTAAGAAGACTAATATGGTATTCTATTCCTCTCGAGTGTTTCAGTCGTTTCGTGTGTCTTGTGCCGTATGGCGTAAAGACAATTAGTGTACAAGGACACATGACCGGCGACACTCATGGACTTTCCAGCAGTATAAACAGTACAGGCAGGGATTCCAATGTTTCAGTTCCACTTACTAGAACTTTCATCAGGGAACTGAAATGTTGGAATCCTTGCTTTCTGTACAGTTTAGTACCACCAGTCAGCTGTTTGGTGATATTTCTATGTTATAGAAGGCACCCTGGAGCTAGATTTGATGTTTGGATTGAGTGTCAGTCAGTATACAGTATATATATCCAGGGTTAGGTAAATAATCACAAATGCAAGCAACATACAATAAGCACATATCATACATAATGTCACTTAGACTGTGCACTGCTTTGTGGGTTGAGCCACATAGCAGGGATTTCTGACAGGTTCGCCAAATGAGGAAGGGATGGGGTGATAATAGTGGCAGGATCAATAATTTAAAAGGGTTTGTTGCCGAACGTCAGGATGCTGATGTTCAGAATACCGACAGCGTCATCTAAAAATCCTGAAAGATTTAGGTAAGTATTATAACCCTTACCCTAACCCCCCCCAACCCACCCCTCCTGCAGCCTAACCCTAGCCCTCCCGTCCCTCAGCCTAACCGTTACCCTACCACTAGTGCATAATCCCAACCCTCCCCCTAACCCTAATACTTACTGTTGGGATGTCAACCACATCACATTTAAATGATGGCCTTATGGTGCATACACATGGTCAGATTGTCAGATGAACGACTGAACGATTTGCAAACGATTGAACGATTTTTGACTGCATTAAAATGAATGGAAATTGTCCAAAACTGACTGCAAACACATCAGATGTCAGATATTATCATCTGACAAACGGGAACGTGCATCGTTTTTTTCAGATCTGAAGAAAAATCTGACCGTGTGTATGCACCATTATCCAATCTTTTTTGTGCGTTAGACCAAGGGGGGACACAAGAGATAGACATCGAGATTAAACCTGCCATAAGAGAGGTACTGTACGCTGTCTGGGTGTCTTTAAGAGCATGTGAACCTTACAGATGGATATGGAATTGCAGAATTAATGTGGAGATGAACAAGGGGAGGGGTAAGGCTGTGGGACAGTCATCTTTATTAAGACACCAATTTAAAAAAAAAAAAACTTATTACTGGCACAAATGGTACCAAATTAGAAAATAGTTTAAAAATATAAAATTGTTTGATCAGGGAAATTCACATTTCACACTGCACAAAAATGTCTGTTACTATGTATTATCTGGTTAAATCTCAGTTATATGATAATGACATTGGTTATATTTCTATATAAACAGGCATTTTCCAGACAATACAATCTCCTACATGAATAGTGAATACCGGCTGAAGGTGCTGTCTGCCCTGTGGGGCTCAAATTCTTCAGAAGTTCCCTGAGAATTCACCATATAGGTAAGAAAAGACTTTTGATCTGACTGGCGGGTACCTAATGTGGAGGGATGGGGGGACCCCAAAAATTAGTGTATCATCCCCCACAATTTTATGTTGACGGCCCTTCTCCCCTCAGTGGCTTGCCACAGACCCTCCAGGCCCTGTGAGGAGGGAGTATCCTCCACAGACTCTGCCCCTTCAATAGACCCATCCCCTTTAGGGCTGCTTCCACAAATTTCCCAGGATGATTTCCATCCCATTACACCCGTGGATGTCATCCTTTACTTTTGTATAAAAAGATTTGATGATAAGCACATCATTTTTTTTTAGCGTGTAAAGATATATAAACCGAATCTCCTTTCTGGTGCGGACCTCATCCATTCCCTTGAGGATTGAATATTTCACATACTTTTTTTTTTTTTAAACAATAATTTTTATTGAATTTTCAATTTTGTTTTTGTAAAGACATAGAAAATAAAAAGGGAGGGTACAGAAAGAAGAGAAAGGGGAAAAATATAACAAGGGGGGAAAAACAGGCAATTGTCAATCAAAATATCACATATAACTAAAAATCAAAACAAAGTCAGTGGATGACCTACACAGACAGTAAAAAACACTCCAGAACTCCCATTATACAAACCAAAATATAGAACACATCCAAATTTTTACATATCAATGTGTGGTTATTGAAAGACATGAGTTCGTCATTATAAATTCCTGCCAGCTGGACCACTTAATCATTGGTGAGTTAGCAGAAGAAGAGTAAGAGCAATGTAATGTTTCCATCCGGAAACTATAATTTATTTTGGACTTTATCAAGGATAGGGGAGGGGGTTTATCCTGCTTCCAAAACTGGGCAATAGCTGCCTTGGTAGCAATAAATACGTGGCTAATAAAATATCTATGGTGGGTAGGAACATCATCCTGAAATAAATGTAAAAGAGCAGTAGAGGGGGTGAGAGATAGCCGCTTACCCGTGACCTTCAGGATCAAATCTTCCACCTCCAACCAAAGGGGACGTATAGCAGGGCAACTCCAGAAAATGTGAAATATCTCGCCTACTTGGCCACATGCACGCCAACACAAATTAGATTGAGCAGGCCAAATTTTGTGTAATCTATCGGGGGTCAAATAAATGCGGTAGAGCAATCTCACATACATTTCAATATGCGAAATACATCTAGACATTTTAAATACAGAAAAGAAAAGGGTAGCCCATTCATGCGAGTCCAGACATATATTTAGGTGATATTCCCATTTAATAATTGCCGGTATCTTGTCCGGCTCTTCCGCTGTAAGTAGAAGAGAGTACCAAAAAGATATACCTCCTTTGCGTGAAATTGAAAATATGCGTGAAAATACATGGGGAGGAATCATTTTCGACGAGCCTGCTAAATGTGGAAAAGACTGTATCCAATGTCTGACTTGAAGAAACTTATAGAAATCTTTAGAGGGAATGGAAAAGCTAACTTGTAATTGAGCGAAGGAAAGAAGGTTATTACTCAAAAAGAAGTCTCAGAGAGTACGGATACCCCTGAGGTACCAGGAAGACAGGTTTAAATTTGGGATTAAAAAAGATAAACCATGAATAGAGAGGTGGAGAGAAGGCAGGTTAAATTGTAGAAGGAGAGACAGGCTATCCCACGCTTTGAGAGAAGCTATTGTTGCCCTGGATTTGAAAGAAACTCTACAATTGGTTGGAATCCAGAGTAAATCACAAAGGGGGAATTTGCCTAACATATCACTATCTAGCCTAACCCAGGGTTTAGGGTTAAGAACATTCGACCAGTCACTAAGCTGATCAACCAAGCATGCCGTTTGATAGAGTACTAGATTGGGATACGCCAAGCCCCCAGAAGATCTAGACATCATTAAGTATTTCTTAGCGAGTCTGGCTCTCTTATTATTCCAGATATATTTGTTCAGCACCGCATAAAATCTATTTAACCATGAAGAAGGGAGGGTCCTAGGTATTGACCTAAATAAGTACATGAGTTTAGGGCGAAGGGTCATCTTGACGGCCGCCATTCTGCCCATCCAGGAAACCTCATGGTTCATCCAATCTTTTGTGAAGGCAATAAATTGGTATAAAAGGGGGCCATACTTATATTCAAGAAGCTTGTCTTCATTAGCCGACAAAGAAATACCCAAATAACGGAGAGACAGTGGTTGCCAGTTATAATTATATTGCGATTTAAGGGAATACAGGAGCTGGGGTGGGACATTTAGTGCTAATACTTCAGTTTTGGATGTGTTTAATTTATAATATGAAGCCGCAGAATAATCACAAAGTAATTGTTGTAAAATTGGGAGAGAAGTTTCTGGACGCGTAACAAACAAAAGGACATCGTCCGCAAACAGGCAAAATTTATGTTGAGATCTATTTATAGAGGGACCATGAAGAAGAGGGTTGGTACGGATGTGTTCTGCTAAAGGTTCTATTGCTAAAATGAAAATTAAAGGGGATAGGGGGCAACCCTGTCTGGTGCCATTACTTATAGAGAACAAAGATGACAGGAAGCCGTTACAGTATACTCGTGCCCCAGGTGAACTATACAGTGCAAGAACAGCGTCTAAAAACCGACCTGAAAAACCAAATTTGCATAATACAGCCTTCATATAGCCCCAATGTAGCCTATCAAAGGCCTTTTCGGCATCTAATGACAGCGCCAGGAGTGGGTTCGCTACTCGTGTAAAATGTTCTATAATATTCAAAGCTCTTCGTGTATTGTCTGGAGCTTGATGACCCAAAACAAAGCCCACCTGATCCGGGTTGATTAAGTCTGGGAGCAGCGGATTTAATCTATTGGTGACTAATTTTGCATATAATTTAATGTCGGAATTTAGTAGGGCTATGGGCCTATAATTTTGCAGATAAGTGGGGTCCTTGCCTGGTTTGAGAATGGTAATGATACGGGCCTCAAGCATTTCAGGAGGGAATGAGCCGGAGTTGGTCCCCTCTTCGAAGACCTGCATCAGTGCTGGGATAAGATCTACCTGAAACTCCTTATAAAAATTGTTAGAGAAGCCATCAGGTCCAGGAGCTTTATCACGTTTCAAGGACCTGACGGCATCTCTCACCTTCCCCTCCGTCCAGGGAGTATTTCGAAAGTCTAAAGCGTGATCAGCAAGTGAGGGTAGTGAAAGGTTCGAGAGGAAAGCTGAAATAGTCTCTGATGTAGGTTGAACTGTATTTACCTCGTCTTTCAGATTATAGAGACAAGAATAATATTCTACAAAAATATTAGAAATATCTAATGGATTGGTCAGTTTGGCTCCTGAGCAATTATACAAGGCCTGGACTGAGGCGCGAGCCACTTTTCCTCGCAGTTTCCGGGCTAGGAGGCGAGATGCCCTATTACCATCAACATAAAATTTTTGGTTCATCCTATCAATAGTAGATTTAATCTTTTTCAAAGTATAGACTTCTAGTTCGTCTCGAACTTTTAAAAGAGTAGAATTGGAGGGGTCAGATTTATGTTAAACTTCTAGGGTTCGAAGTCTATCCTCCAATTCCTTTTGTTTTTGAGCTTCTTGATGCTTGAGTCTAGATGCTACCTGTATAACGGCTCCTCTAAGAACCGCCTTAAGGGCACACCAAAAGTTAAAGGGAGTAGTATCTGCAGGCTTATTATACTGGAGATATTCTGAGAGAGCACGCTGGATGGCCTGTTTTGCCTCTATAGAGGTTACAAGGAAATTATTAAATCTCCACGGTCTGTTGAAAGGAATAGACCCACCACAGTCCCACTGGAGCGTCAAGGGGGCATGGTCAGACCATGTAATAGGGAGAATGTTTGAACCCCTAACTTGTTGTAGTGACCATTTATCCATGAGGGCGAGGTCAATCCTGGAATATGATCCATGCACACGGGAGAGAAAGGTGTAATCACAGGTCGTAGAGTGAATAGCCTGCCAAACATCACATAGACCATACTCCAGGAACAACCGGCTAAAAACCTCCGAGGCCCCAGAAGGACCAGCAAAAGAACCACCACCCGCAACACCAGATTTATCCATTTGAGGATCTGGAACCAGATTAAAGTCACTGAGCAAAATAATCTGGCCTGAACATGGGTAACTCCAAAAAACTTCCTAATAAAAGACATTTGACCATTATTCGGGTCATAGACCGATGCTATTGTTACAGTTTTCCCCTCCAATTCCCCTAACAGAACAAGATATCTGCCCAAAGGGTCAGCTACTTGGGATTTTACACAAAGTTACAGTTGCGATGAAAAAGGATTGCCACTCCACCTCTCTTGGTGGGACCAGAGGCAAAATAACCAGATGGGTAGTAAGGGTCGGAAAAGGATGGAGAGGCATCTTTGGCAAAATGGGTTTCTTGAATCGCAATAATATCCATTTTGTGAGTTCTAAAATAGCGAAGGGTGATTCTGCGTTTCTGAGGGGAGTTTAAACCCTTAACATTAATACTTTAATAGACATGAAATTCACCATCTTGACAAATCTAGAATGATGCAAATATCAATCAAAAACATCCTATATATACTGAGTCGATCAGCACTGACATAGAAAAATATAATACAAGTAAACATCACATAGCCTGCAAACAGGATAGGGGAAGGGAAAGGACACATAGGGGGGGAGGAAGGGTGAAAAGAGACATAAACATAAATGACTCCACGGCAGGAGTCAGAGGGGCCACGAAACAAAGTGGCGAAAATAGTAGAACAATGGGGGTAGTGATATTGTTCCCACCACCTGTGAACCAAAAAAGCGCATAAATCTTAACAGTAAGATTAGACACACCATACATAGCTAAAATGGCATATATTTCTTGAAATAGAGAAATTAAGCCAATCATGAATATAATAAACATAGAAAACGGCAATACAAACACATATTGCAACAAACGACCTAGGAAACAAATAAAATAAGTATAATTACGTTAATCTTTATCTGAACAGTTTGTAAGTAACTAAGTTGGGGTGAGGCAGTAGAGGCAGAAAAACAGTCATCCGTTTTTGCCCGCTGTAACCCAATCTGAACTAATTGTAGAAATGCGAGCCGTTGATGTGCTAGTATACGGAATCTTCCAGAGATCTAGTGCTTTATTGCCATCTTCCAAGGAGCTTAGCACTTTTGTAGAACCCTCATGAGTGACAATAAGTTTCGTTGGAAATCCCCTTCTATATGGAATTTGAGCTTGACGTAAAGCTGATGTGATGTTAAAAAAGGATCTTCTTTTATTTAATGTAGCTGGGGAAAGATCTCCAAATATTTGTAAGTTGCCCAGTACAGCGGAGGAGGGACCAGCATCTCTAGACGCTCAAAGTAGGCGCTCCTTCACATGAAAATAGTGCAGCCTCAAGATAGTGTCTCGTGGAGACGCTTCAGGGGCATTACGAGCCTTAGGAAGACGGTGAATGCGGTCCAAAAGAAATTGTGTGGGAGGTTGTTCCGGGATTAATTTCTGGAATAATGCCACAGCAAACTCAGAAAGTTCAGAAAACTGTACCGTTTCTGGGATTCCACAAATTTTAAGGTTATTCCTGCGTGCCCTGTCCTCAAGATCTACCATCTTATCTCGAAGAGTAGAGAGTTCCGCTTGAGTATTTTCATGGGCAGATATTAGCTCATTGTGAGAGGCGACGACCTCTTCCAACTTGTTCTCAAGATAGTCCGTGCGACCGCCTAATTCAGCGACATCATGCTTTAATTCCCCAACTGTAGAAGATAATTCAGCCGTGATATCTTTTTTAAGATCACCTAAGAGCTGCAGCATACGCCTCACCGTGATAGGTTCCGTCCATAGAGGCATCGTCTGAGGAAACCTGCGGAGATGAAGCTGTATGGGGAACAGCAGGCTTATCTTGTGACATTCGTAGTCGTGGAGTTTGTGCGGAATCTCTCGACAGTGGGGGGGGGGGTCGCAGTTGTAGTCTTGAAGAAGCTCACCGGAGGGATACCTTTAGCCAATTTATTATTTTTCTTAGGCCCCATGTCTTCTGGTTATAGATCTATTTCACATACTTTTTAATTGTTTATCTATACTAATATAATAAGAACGTTGTGTCTGTCTGTTTGTTCAAAGTTGGCGCAAAAACTGCATAAACGATTTTTATGAAAACTGCATCATTTTATAGTGGAAACCCCTAGACATAACCTGCACCTTGGCTCATCTCGATCGGTCAAGGTAAAGCTGAGCAATAACAAAAACAAAATGTAATGACATCATCATTGCAAGAGATAGGTATGACACCATGTGCGCGGCCAGTATGGGATGGGAGGAGAGGTGCTGTTCACTAGAATAGTGTAGGCTACATAGCAGTCCGTGCACAGGGCTCACAGTGACATTGGTGTGAGTGGTGGGTGAAGGTGCTGCTCCCACCAATCTGTATAGCACTGCTGGTAATGTGGTCCCCTATGCAAAGTACAGTACTGTAATAGATCTATAATACCACAAATAAATAAAAAGGTTGTCAGAAGCGATTTCATCGTAGGCTAAGCTGCAGGCAACATGTTTTTTTCATTACATATATGTACAAGAATTGTATCTGCATAAACAAGAAGAAATGATATAGAGGAGACTCAGCACTATAAGTATACATTTCTCTTATTAGGCAATAATGGCTACCACCATCAAAAGATAGTATTAGTATGCAGTGCCCATAGACTTCTATGGAGACCACATTTGTGATAGAAAAAAGAGGGACCACAGCAGATATCCTCTTGTGGAAATGCCATTTTTGGAGGATTATTTGAAAATATTATTTTATAAATAGGGCTTGTTTTAGAGATGGACAGTAATGCATTCGCTAGTACAACTGCTGTCTCAACAGCAGTTGCTCAAATATACAAATGCTAATCTAAACTTTTACCTTGTGCACCAGTGTGCAACGGACATTACAAGCACTGGGGCGCCCACTTTCAGGCTCCGTGGAATGTGCATCTGCAACGGTGGTTGTAAATACTCCACCATCTAATGCAACATCGGCACATGCAGTAGCCTAGGGGTTACTCAGGCAATTCATTTCAATTACTTCCAAGCATGGCCTCTGAGGTTGTGGATGTGCGATTGGGAATGCAGCTGCGATTGAAGACATGCCTTTGACACTCCCATAATACGCCCATGAGACAGCTTTCTTTTGTGAACACTTTAGGTCACATCCCAGTCTCCACCCTGTAATGCTCATGGATCACAGATACTGTCTCAAATCATAGCGATGTCTTATGCAATTGGACAATGGATCGGCTCTGCACTCTGGATCTTTGTGGGTGGTTCGGGTAGTGCTGTAGTAAGCTACAGGTCGCCCTGACCTGGGGGCATAGTATAGGTAAAAATTAACCATAAGGTTTACTGACTGCGCTCTTCCCTTGGTTGATTGTTTTTTGTCGTTATACAGGAAACTAATGTGTGAGATGCTGGATGTCTCTATATCTGCGTTAATCAGACATTGATATGAGACTTATTGTTAGCTGGAAAGCCTTTAATGTAATATCGATTTGCATCAACAACATAAATGTAGTATTTATAGAACACCAGTGGGTCCTATGCGATGAGTTTAATTCTTATACAGTGTAAGCAAATGGTAAATGTTACAATCACTGAAATGCTTATTGTGCTATGACACGTAGCCTAGTGTCTTAGCGTATAATCAGTGTCGTGGGTAGGGGGGGTTTGCTTCAACACCTGTGAGGTGTCAATATCTCTTCCTGCATGCAGTAATTTAAAGATAGTACCTTAAGTTCTCGTTGGAGAGCGGCGTCCCATCTCTCTTGGAGTTGTAGGTGCACTTCTTCGTCCTGGTGCAGGAGACCTTTGGGTTGATTGGGTTTCTGTGGCTCAAATGGCTTTCTTCTCCTACCATGGGACACCTCCTCCGGTGTGCCTTTTTCTGGTTTTCCGTGGAGTTGTCCGTCTGGGGAGGTGTCTGGCTCTGGAGGTCGTAGCTCCCTTTGAACCGTTTGGTGGGTCCGCTACGAGTCTTCTTCCTCCGGCCTGAGCACTGCTGCCACCCGTCCTCCTTCTGTTCACTTCTGGGTCTCGTTCGCGTGACTGTGGCTAGCGGAAGGTCGTGTTGTTGTGACCGTGGCTAATCGCTATCCGTGCTTGTTTTGCTGGATGTATTGGTTGGGGGTTAGGGGTGTGGGGGTCGTATCCCAACGCGTTTCGGCTGTTCAGCCTTCCTCTGGGAATGTAATGAAGCAGATGTGTTGATTGTTGAATTCTTAAGAAGGATGAACTCCTTGCCCATTGGTTAATCAGGTTTGTTAATGATTGCTCAGTGGGGCTGTCAGTCAAATGTTGCTTTTAGCCCATTGGGTGACTGTGCTGCAGTATTTCCTGTGCTGGGGAATCATGGGTGATCCACCATCTTGGTAGTGCTGCAGTATTTCCTGTGCTGGGGAATCAGGGGTTAATACACCATCTTGGTAGTGGCTTGTTAGTGATTGGTCAGTGGGGCTTTCAGTCAAACGCTGCTTATAGCCCATTGTGTGACTGTGCTGCAGTATTTCCTGTGCTGGGGAATCAAGGGTTGACC
The DNA here is from genome assembly GCA_031769625.1 of Taudactylus pleione. Lineage (NCBI taxonomy): Eukaryota > Metazoa > Chordata > Amphibia > Anura > Myobatrachidae > Taudactylus > Taudactylus pleione. The sequence goes on along the minus strand of JAUIMM010000017.1, from coordinate 2,512,396 downwards.
CATCATATTGGTAGTGGCTACCTTTATGTGACTGTGCTGGAGAGTTTCCTGTGCTGGCGGAATCAGGGGTTAATCCACCATTTTGGTAGTGGCAACCTGTATGGTGTGTTGCTGCTGAACTGTGGTTCCTTAATGGCTTTACTATTAATTTCATAGTAATCAATACTAATACTTGACTGCTAACACTGAACTATGGTTCCTTGTTGATTGATTAATATTAGTTCTGACTAGATGTGTGGGTGATATTGCTGTTTTTCTTATTATTGTTATGGGTTAGTATCCCATCTGTGTAGTGACAGGTTGTGTGAAATAAATAATTATAAATATATATATATATATATATATATATATATTTATTATTTTTTTTTAATTAATATTATTTATATTTTAATGTTCATAGGGGACATATAACAGGTAGTTATCGGCTGTTGATCTAATGGCATATAATTGATTTGATGGCGTTGTCTATGTTCAAGCCTTGTAGGTGTAAAGTTTCCATGGTGATCATGTGTTTTAGTTCTTCCCTGTTTATTTGAAGGATATAGCCCCCCCCCCTCCAGTTTTTGTGTATTTCTTTTAAGCCTGCAAACATCAATGCTCTTGGGTCACAGTTATGTTTGTCCTTATAGTGTTTTGAGAGTGGATGTTCCTCGCAGCCTTTGGTGATGTTTCTTATGTGCTCATTTAGTCTCTGTTTAAGGGGTCGTATCGTTCTTCCAATGTATTGCTTGGGGCATTGGCATTGTAGGATGTACACTATACCTTTTGTGTGGAATGACAGTGATCCCTGTATTTGAAGTTATTTTCCATTGCTGGTGGATGTTATTGTGCGTATGGGTGTTGTGCTTCTTTGTTTAGTTGTTTTGCATGCTGTGCATGCCCCACAGTAATAGAAACCTCCTGTATTTGGTTTTGGTCTTACTGTTGTTTGGATTGTTTTGGTGGGGGGGAATATGATTTTTGATTAATTTACTTCTTAGCCGCGGTCACAACAACACGACCTCCCGGCAGCCGCAGTCAAGTGAACGAGACCGGAAGTGAACAGAAGGAGGATGGGTGGCAGCAGCGCTCAGGCCGGAGGAAGAAGACTCACAGCGGACCCACCAAACGGTCCACAGGGAGCTACGACCTCCAGAGCCAGGCTACGTGTCACAGCACAATCAGCATTTCAGTGACTGTAACATTGACCTTTTGCTTACACTGTATAAGAATTAAGCTCATCGCATAGGACCCACTGGTGTTCTATAAATACTACATTTATGTTGTTGATGCAAATCAATATTACATTAAAGGCTTTCCAGCTAACAATAAGTCTCATATCAATGTCTGATTAATGCAGGTATAGAGACATCCAGCATCTCACACATTAGTCTTATGCAATTGCATAAACTCTCACACTCCTCAGTTAGCGATTGTGCAGTGAGGGTCTCATAGGCTTTTGCGCATTAGCAAAAAATTGTTCAACTACGTTAACATCTGCATTATATCCATCTCTGATCAGGCCCATAGGCCCCATGAGCAGAAATAAAGTGATGGAGATGCAGGGGATTATGCAGTAAGCAAAGATCTGAGTGGGAGATTAGTGCATAGTCTGATCCACTCTGTAAATTGTTGTGTGGGAAGTGTATTGTGCATGTCAAATATGTGATTTCACTTTCATATGTGAACCACTGTAGTAATGAATCATCAGTGCCATTAGACTAATTACTAACTGACTGTAAGCTGGCATACAAATACAGTACTGTACATTCCAATATTATTATTTCAGTAAAACTCATTCAGCAATGTACAAGTTTGTTCATACATGGCAGAGAGAAGCACACAAAAGCAATGGTTGTTAATTATATATTACAGTGGGGAGTTTCCACATCTCATATCAGATGGGTATGTGTAATCTACAGGCTGGCATCCAGAAACATGGTCCAGTCTGTTTCAGTTGGGTGGCAGTACTTGAACACAGGCAATGGATTGGTCCAGTGGGAGCACAACCCAAGCTGCAATATGTGGGCAGGTGAATGTACATTAGGTCCACCCATTTCAGCAATATGGGAAATCCATTATCATCAAAGGTTCAGACTAGAAATGCTGGTGCAGAATGAATGCACCTTCATTAATTCAGGTCCACATCTAATGATTAATTTGAGGCCACAGTGCATCAGAGGTTAAGAGGTTAAAAACTTGAATAAAATCAAAAATCCTGCTTAGTAAGACTACAGTTATAACGGTCTTAAGGGTAAATAACGGATCCAGATGATTGGAAAGCCAAAGCTATTGCTCCCTGGAATCAGAAAAGAACAGCATTAGATGCTAAGCTTGCTGTTATTACCAATTGTGCATTACAAATACATGTATGTTATAGGTCAGTGATTGTCCAGCAACAGAGTACTCCAAAGAAAAAACTTTGTGTGCACTTTAGAGTAAAATACATTGGTCAGGATAGACAGATCGATGTGTACAATACATTGTTCTGATCCACATCAGGATTATATATCATACTGTATGATACATTGCATAGGCCCGTATTCAATTTTGGAGCGGAAAGCCGAGATCGGTGAAAAAGTTTCACCGATGACGTCATTTCACCATGCAGAAAAGTATCGCCGTATTCAATTTGAAAGACATTCCGCCTAGGCGGAAAGTCATTGCAATGTAATAGGTGAAAATGTTTTGCCTATTAATAGCAGGCGGAAAAAGTGCAGAATTGGGGTTTTGAGATGCAACATTGTGCGAACCCCTGTGCAGCCTTAAGACAGTCCCCCAAAGGTGAACTGCATCAAAAAATTCTTTAAAAAAAACTTAAGAACACCCCAAAAAATGACGGACAAAGTTACAAATTAGCTAAATAGACTCCAGGGGGGTCCCCAAGTATGGTCCAGGTGTTTATTTTATTGCAGGTGCTTTCGGCAGTTGGATTTTTCATGATTTTTTTAAACCCCACTTTAGGAACTTTTAAATATGCTACCCCCCATTTTCAAGTACCCCAAATTTTCTGGGACTAGTTATTTAAAAAAAAACAAACAAACAGCTAAATGCTATTCTTCAACACTTCTGCTAAAACACTATATAGCACCTATTGAGACCATTTAAAGTGGCCATTTTCGCGTCCTTTCAAATTGAATACGGGGCTAGGCGGCGACGAGCGCGATACTTTTTCACCTGCAAAACACGCGATGTAGGCGAAAAGTCCGGCAGGCGAAAAAGTATCGCGGGTGCGAAATATATTGAATACGGGCCATAGTGTGTACCGAGCTTAAGAAAGAAAAATGGTACAATTAGGGCTTTGAAAGTGTTAAAACTAGAAGGTACTAAAAAGCTATTATGTAAACACAGGGAAAGTAACAAAATCTGTAAAATGACAATCAAGATATGTAACAGTGATAGAACATATAAGTTGCTAAAAATACCCTAAGCCTAATTTTAAAACAAATTTCAATTGCATGATTATAGCCTAATCAGGATCATTAGAAAAATAAAATATGAATGTGGTTATGATCATTCCTAAAAGTCAAAATTGCTGTAGATAACATGACTACCAGCAAGTCACTGGTGTAATCACAGTTGTATGCTGCAGCCAGGTGCATCATGTCACCTGCTTTTGTTGTTCATTCAAACGATGCCTGGTGTCACAGAAGGCCATTCACATATTTTGTTTAATGACTATTAATAAAGGTGCGTACACACGTAACGATTTTTTGAACGATTTAACTATAAGGACGTCGTTATCGTTCAATTGTTCAAAAAATCGTTCAGTTTCTGAGTTATAACAATGAACGAAAATCGTTCAAGCACGCTCCCGCTTGTAGTTTGTAGTTAATTTCAGACTGTCCAACATAACTATTTTCATTAAGGGAAGGAAAACTTTTTGTTCATCATACTTCGAAAAATCGTTCACTTCTCAAGGGAAAATCTGACAGATAATCGTTGGTTACAAAATCGTTACGTGTGTATGCACCTTAACTCCACAGATCTTTAAAGATAGGTTACATTTTGGTGGCTAGAAAGAACAATATTCAGGTTATAATATATAATACTTATGTACAGTGCAATAGATCAATCCAATACTTTCCTTGGCACATGAAAACCTCTATGGATTTGTAACCACTATTGTTAACTAGAGAATATGTGTCAATGATATACTGTATACTGGCCTCAAAGAAATCTATAGGGCTAACATATCTTGAAAATCAATATAACATAAAAAGGAACAGATTTGGAATCTGGATAATAAACCAGTGAAAATAATGTAGATATCGTGGTTCATGCTGAGTTGGACACAATTTACGCCACAGATGAAGGCAAACATTGCATCCATTAAAAACACATAATATGTTCAGTATTGTTGAGCCATGAGTATTATTACTTTTGGAATTTATGCTAATAGTGTCACCCTATACCCGGCAATGGGGACTTAAAGAAACAGAAAGGCTTTGCTTACTCACTGCTTGGCCAAACTACTCTGCACTAGAGATGAGCGGATTCGGATATCAGAGATCCGAACCCATACGAATTTCGGGGATCCGGTGTGATCCGAGCGAAGCCCCGCCTGCCCCACCGAAGACAAAACATCGCGACCCCGCTGACGGGTCGCAAGGTTTTGTATTGAGCGGGCTTAAAGCTGATTGGCTGAGAGAGTCATCTGTCACGGCTCTTAGCCGGCACCCTGCATTGAGTACACCCCTGCACTGCTGATACAGTCAGCAAACCTGCACTGAGGACACCGCTGGCACCCCCGCTCTGCCGACACCGCCGGTACCCTTCACTGCGAACACTGCCAGCACCACAGCACTGCCATTCCATGTACTGAGGACACTGCCAGCAACCCCTGCACTGCCGACCCAGCCAGCAAACCTGCACTAAAGACACCGCTGGCACACCCGCACTGCCGACATCACCGGTGCCCGTCACTGAGGACACAACCAGCGCCACAGCACTGCCATTCCATGTACTGAGAACACCGTCAGCAACCCCACTCTGCCGACACTGCTGTCACAGTAAGTGCACTATTGGTGGTATCCAACCCACACTGTATAACACACTGTATCCGTGTTGGAAATTAGAAGCTGAACTGCCACATGTTAGTGCCGCCCACTGTGTCACTTAGCTTAGTCAGCCAGCTAGCTGGATGTAACCTTTTGGCCTTAACTAGATGAAGCAAATAATATTGTGAGGTGGTCAAAATTGATTGGAAATTACTGGAAATAAGTGTTATTGAGGTTAATTATACTGTAGGAACAAAAACAGGCACATTTTATGTGATTTTAGCTGTGTTTATGATTTTTTAAGAAAAAATCCAGATCCAAAACACGAAAACAAAACAAAACACGGAGGTGAGGTTATAGCAAAACCAAGCCAGATCCAAAACCAAAACACAAGGGTTGGAACACATCTCTACTCTGCACATGAATGACTGATACACATTTTACTTATGAACATTTGCACACACTAAGGTGTGAGGTTTTGCTGGAGCTATTGTGTATATATATATATAAGGTGAGTAGTTGATTACTCCGCTTAAGTTTGATAACGGGCAGGGCTATGCCCAGAGTGTTGCTGATACAAGGACGTTGCTGATATAAGGATGTTCCATGCGGTCTGCAAGTCACATGCAGGTGCTGTGGGGAAGCGACGGTGCCGCCCCCGATGCAGTGCGGCACCACTCGCACACACCTAATTACAGCCCTAGTCACCAGTGCACCCTACTAATTACTGTACAATTGTAAAGTAAATCAATGCTATTTTAAACATTCTAGTCATAACAGCATGTAAACAAGGTAAAGGAAAGGTTATTCATCATGAAATGCAATTAAAATTAATGTAAAAGATAAAAACACTATGTTTGAGGGCAGCTGAAGGAGATGGTGTGGGCAAGGAATATAAAGATCACAATTAAATTTAAAATAAGAAAAAAAAAACATAAAACGAATTCAATTTTTCCAATAAAATAAGGCCAGTATAAATCATTATTATTCTTCCAGGAACTTACAGAAATGATTGGAATATCACAGTGATTTAACGGTAGTGACTCAATACTGTACTGACACTGGACTGGATGATTACATACTGCAGCACCGTGTCTCGTAGATGGTAATAAATCTCCTCTTACATATTATAAAGCACACACACATACTGTACATGTATACACACAAACATACACACAGTATATATAAAAGTCACAGTATGTATGGCACTTCTCCACAGAACTTAATGTTGTGTCGTTGCTCCATTGCTGTTCGACGCACACTACTCGGGGGAATTGGTATGAAATTTCCCGTCAGCGGCAGCCCGACAGGAGCAGAGTGCGACGCAGCGGAAGCTCGACAGCGCTGGAAGTCCCGATCGTGGATAGGTAAGTATCCACTAACCTAACCTAACCCCCCTAACCCTCCTTAGGGGTGCCTAACCCTAACTTCCCCCCCAAGTGCCTAACCCTAATCCCCCCTCTAAGTGCCTAACCCTAACCACCCCCTTCCCCGCTGCCTAAACCTGTCCCCCGGGGGGGTGCCTAACCCTAAGTCCCCCCCGGGGGTGCCTAACCCTCCCTCCCCCTAGCCTAACCCTATCCCCCCCGGGGGGCTGCCCAACCCTAAGTCCCCCCCGGGAGCCCTAAACCTAACCCTCCCCCCGCCCGCGGCTGTCCGCTCGCGGCGCCCAGCATCACTACGATCGTGATGCCGGGCGCCGGTCTCCCGGCGTCAGGGAAATGCGGGAGTCTACATCTAGATGCCCGGCATTTCACCCTTTCCGGGATAAGACAGTCGGGAAGCCGGCTGCCGGTATTTAGGCAGTCGGCTTCCCGATTGCCTTCCCTACTCGGGACACTTTGTTGAAATGAATGCAATGGCAGTGCGGTGGCGGCCTCGGGCAAACCCCGACTGGGGGCAGGTCCAGACATGTCCATGCATGTCAGCGTGCATGAGCGACCTTGTTGCAAACAGATATATCAGACCATTCACCAAACTTTTTAGACAGACCTCGTATATTACTTGACCATGTGCTCCTCATGCAATGAAAGATAGACAAAAGCACTCAGAGAACTTTAATAGATGAGTCTGCAAGTTCCCTGAGTGCAAATGCTGATAGCAGGATTGTGTGTGTGTGTGTGTGTGTGTGTGTGTGTGTGTGTGTGTGTGTGTGTGTGTGTGTATATATATATATATATATATATCCAACCAAATGAGGAGGCACTCCGAGACTTGTAGAAAAAACGTGTATTGGAGATCAACGTTTCGGGGTCAGTCACCCCTTCGTCAGGACACACTCACCCCTTCGTCAGGACACAGGTGTGTCCTGATGAAGGGGTGACTGACTCCGAAACGTTGATCTCCAATACACATTTTTTCTACAAGTCTCGGAGTGCCTCCTCATTTGGTTGGATGTAGTGGGGGTACACAATACCCCAGAGGAAGGCACCCAAGCGGGTTATTGAAAGGTGTCAGCTGCCTTCGGAGTGCCAGGCGTTTGGATTATTTATATATATATATATATATATATATATACATACATATAATATTATCCCATCACTCTACTCATTTGTCCCCACAATTAATTGTTCTACAAACACAGCAGAAAAAGGAGGCGCCACATGCATAAACTGTTGGAATATTTATTAATCAAATAAAATTAAGACTTCATCAGGGGGAACCTGATGGAGATAAAGTTCTTTTTTTTTAGTAAATAGACCCCTTAGAAGCTCCGTCATGGGTAGCTATTCCCGGATTTTGTATTTTTTCTGAATTTAGCCTGGGCTGTATTATTAACCCATGGCCCTTCAATCATTCACCCCACTATGAGTTCTGGATGTTGAGTTGGTCTGGCAGTGGCGTAACTATGGGGGTCAAGTGGGGCACACACCCTGGGCGCTGTGGCAGGCCCAGCAGAGGGGGGCGCCGCTGGCCAGGGCATCATACCATCGTACAAGAAGACTTGTCGATCTAATAATGAGCAGGCAACTGTGCCTGCTGGTGCTGACTTTAGGGGGAGCTGCAACAGAAGTGCGCAGCCCCTCCCAGGCAGTCACTGCCATTCCCACCCTGAGAGCTGCTGGGTGACAGTGACTCACTCCTCCTTACCCAGTTTTATCCAGAGCAGCCACTGGCCAGCCAGGTGAGTATTCGTTTTTTTTGCTGGGGAAGAGGGCGGACTGCCGCGGGGAGGGGGGGTGACTGACAGTGTGTGTGTATCTGTGTCAGTGTGTGTGTATCTGTGTAAATGTGCCAGTGTCTGTGTATCTGTGACTGTGTGTCAGTGTGTGTGTATCTGTGTCAGTGTGTGTGTGAGTATCTGTGTCAGTGTGTGTATCTGTGTCAGTGTGTGTCTATCTATGATGGTGTGCTGAGAGATAACACAGGGGGAGGTTATGGTGTGCTGAGAGATGACGCAGGGGGAGATTGTGTGGCTGAGAGATGACAAAGGGGGAAGGAAGTTACACAGGGGGAACGAGTCTGGTTGAACCGCTGTTGTATGATGATGACCTTGTTAATATTCCTGCACAAACAGGCATCTTCCAGACGATGTGACCTACATGAATAGTGAATACCGACTGAAGACGCCGTCTTCCCGGGGAGGATATATTTCTTCAGAGGTTCCACATTCTGAGAAACCACGGTATAGGTAAGGTGCATACGGAATGGAAAGGAATGTTCCCAGAGTGACAAGAAATGGGTGCCATGTCATGTTGACACGCCCCATTTTCAGTGGCCATGCCCCTTCAGTGTGTGACCATGCCCAATTTTTTGTCACGTGCCTTCGGTGCACAAATATAATTTTCTATGTTTGTGGGGGTGCGCCGTTCTTCAACTTGCACAGGGCGCCAAAGACCCTACGCCACTGTGGTCTGGTATGCTTGAGTGAAAATGAGCAACAGTATATGGTCTAATACAGTATGGCCTAAAGATGAAATAGTGCAGAGTGCATGGTATCTAGGGCAATAATGGAATGACTTGATTCAGTATAGAGGGAGTTTCTGTTTATTAGATTGCTAAAAATGGAGACACAGTGCTCCAGACAATCCCACTAAAATGTACATTAAATTATCAATAATGTCCAGTGCGGGGAGACTGTTGTCAGAGAGGTTGTTGGCAAGATAAGCTGGCTCCTTTAGGGTGTTCCACAGTCCTTGTTCCAAATAGTGATGATATGTCCCTGTTGGGTGTCAGCAGTGTAGCGTCACACACTGGGAATGGGCTGTGTAAGATGACCCTTGCTGGGGGGGGCCTCCCGTACATCTCCCTCACCCTGAAGGTGGTCGTCAGTTTTTTGGATGTCCTTATTTGTGTATTGTGGCGGCATCTAGCAGCATGCACTTAACAGTAAGTTGCAGCATTTCTTCTGGTGTGTCACTCCGGATCTTCAATCCATTTGGCTCTAACCGTATGCTGGGGTATCCTTGCCCTGCACTTGGTGGTAGTTCTCTAGTGGGCTGCTTGAATACCTGCAAGTCCTGTGGAATCTCCTGTCCCTGTGTATACAGAGGTCACGTGTCCTCTTATGGAGGTGTACCAACCCAGACACTAGTGCTCTATTGGTCTGATGCCCCCCCCTATTGTCTCAAAACAAACCTCAGCAGACTACGAGTGTGTCTTGCAACTTCTTCCTGCAGGGCTGCTATGCCTGTCAGGCCCTTAGGCTTCAGCCTAGTCAGCCTTATGAAAAATATGGCCCTGAATTTAACGTCTTTGTCGGATCATAGCTGCATCCAGTGGCACAACTATGGAAGGTGCAGGGTGTGCGGTTGCCATGGGGCCCCAGCACCCCCTACACGCTCCATTCTTCTCTCCCCCCCCCCGCCCCCGGGCCAGCATCAGCGGCAGCCGGAGCTCACTCCCGAGAGCTCCGGCTTCCGGGTCCCGCGGTGCACTATGGGAGTGACGTCATGTCGTCACTCCTATAGTTCCGAGGAGCGGGTGCTGGGGACGGATGGATGGAGTGGGGTTTAAGGTAAGTATTGCTTTTTTTTGTGTGTATGTCGGTGTGCGGCGGGGGGCTTACTATTGGGGGCATTACAGGTGCCTGCCTTACTACTGGGGGCATATGGGGGCACTACAGGGACATTACAGGAGCCTGCCTTACTACTGGGGCATATGGGGGCACTACAGGGGGGCATTACAGGGGCCTGCCTTACTACTGGGGGCATAATATGGGGGCACTACAGGGGCCTGCCTTACTACTGGGGGCATGAGGGCACTACAGGGGGCATTACAGGGGCCTGCCTTACTACTCAGGGCATAATATGGGGCATTACAAGGGCCTTACTACTGGGGGCATTACAGGGGCCTGCCTTACTACTCGGGGCATAATATGGGGGCACTACAGGGGCCTTTCTACTGGGGGCATCATATGGGGGCATTACAGGGGCCTTACTCCTGGGAGCATCATATGGGGGCACTACAGGGGCCTTACTCCTGGGAGCATCATATGGGGGCACTACAGGGGCCTTACTCCTGGGGGCACTATTGGGAGCATTACTACTGGGGGCACTACAGGGGCCCTTACTACTGGTGGCACTACAGGGGCCCTTACTACTGGTGGCACTACAGGGGGCACTACTACAGGGGGCCCTTACTACTGGTGGCACTACTACAGGGGGCATTACTTTTAGGTGCATTATTACCAGGAGGCATTGTTACCAGGCGCATTACTATAGGGGGTATTATTACTACTGGGGGCACTGCGTAAGGGGCACCATTACAGTGGGCATTGCATAAGGGGCACCATTACAGTGGGCATTTAATGTTTTAGGGGAACTACTATGGGCATTGTGTAAGACCTAAGTTAGGGGGGGGGCCCCTTAAACATGTTGCTATGGGGCCCAAACAGTTCTAGTTATGCCCCTGGCTGCATCCAAAGTCATTTAGACTTTAGTGTATTAGACACTTAGGATAAGTATTTTTGTCCCAAAGGAATTAGTATAAAGTCTCAGATTAAGCATGACGATGCGTGGTCGATGCTCACTTGTATCATTCCTCAGTCTTTTGCTTTTTTACCCAGGTTAACGTTTGAGTCACACACAGCAACTACATGGAATGCCAGCATCGGTGTACAGGATACCTATGGATTGTAATTTTGGTGCATTAGTTTTGCGTATAAGACACATATTTTGCTTAAAACTGTGCATTGGGATGCCAGGTGCGCCAAGCGGGCCTTTTGGCACAATTTGAGGTTAGGTGTATGTGGATACGGTACATGTGCATTTTGTAAAATATATTTCAGAATATTATCAATTAGAATATCTTTAAATAATTGCTAATGCTTGACCTCAGACTCATAGGTGTATAATTTCTTTGCTCCAATTTTGTTCCATATATTTAAAAATATTAGCACTTTAACTGCGTCCGCCTCTGCATCACCTCCATTGTGTCACCACCACTAACTATATATTATATACTCCACTGGGACCACTTAGTACAACTGCATCCGGCATTAACCCCATACTTCCATGGCTGCACCTGGAGACACCTGTATACCTGTTGCATACTGTTTAACCCTGCGATGGTTCGATCGACTTCACTCCTGATCTGAAGACCCGATCACAGTGCTGACATGACACAGCTATACAATCACACTGCCGTCCTTCGATTCCCCAACTGCCAAAATATCAAAAGAAATTTGTACCACCCACAGAGGCGGCTCTGCAACTGGTGTAGAATCGCAAGAACAGTGGAAGGTGTGTACACACCGCACTTTTGGTCCGATCCTTTGATTCTACCAGTTTTCTTCTGTTATCGCATGAACGGGTCAAAATCAAAAGAACATCCCGACCATTGTATAGGTGTGTACCCAGCTTTATTCTGCACCTGCTTTCAGCCTGTTGATAAACATAGGTGGAGATGTACAGTATCAAACCTTGGAGAGAGATAAAGGGCGGAATGCAGCAAGCATCACATTTTGGATGCAATGCTATCCACCACTGATCGCATGTGTATCGGCATTTAGTAACGCCATATGCATGAACATTTAAGCAAAGGACAGCTCTTCTGATAAGAGCTGTCCTTTGCAGTGTGGGGACTTCCAGGTTTATTACCCAGTAGTCCCCCTGGTATCCTTCTGAGCATGTGTGGCCATCAGCGCATGCGCGAGGGGCGGAGACCCTAGGAGGGATCCTATTGGATCCCTATCAGAAAAGAAGCCCATAGTCTGCTATTAGGCAATGCCATCTGTAATTTCGTTGCCTACTGGGACCAAGCTCTGGAAAGTTTTGCTTTCCAGAGTTTGATACATATGCGAAAGGCGGGTAAGTTTGACTGTATTTTTGCATTTGATGAATCTCGCCCAAAGTACCAACCAATCAGCTTCTAATTGTCACTTTACAGGCTGTGGTTGAAAAATGACAGGAGTTGATTGGGTTGGTTCTTTATCTCTCTCCAAGGTTGATATCTCACCAAACTCCCTGGTTAAGTTATCTGCCGTGTGGACTAACTACTATCACACACTGCTGACACCTAATAACATCAAAGGCTTTACCAATAAAAGTGACAAAAGTGAAGAACAAGAGGGAAGAGGACCCTACCGTAGACCTTACATTCTATAAGGATGGGGTAAACACTTTGAAGGGAAGGAGACAATTTTTGTAGAATGAAGGAGATAAGAGAGGCATTACGACATAGTTGCCGACTTTATGGCTGCACCATCTAGGGGTGGGCAGCCAGGTCAGCACATCGAGGGCTGGTGCGGGTGGTATGGGGCAACATAGGGGGTGGTATGAGAAGCATGGCGCAGCATATGAGGCAGTGTGGGGGTGTGGCAGCGTGATCGTATAATTGTGGCCACGCCTCAATTGCCTCGATTACCTCGATTACCACGCCTCGATTACCGGCATTGCACAGTGAGGATTGTACTATAACATGTTTCATTGTGAATAGTGTCACCTGCCACCTGGACGGCACACTTCAACCGGTAAGTAAGCAGCTATGGGCGGGTGGCAGCTGGCTTCAGAAGATTTGCCCACTTTTCCTGGATGCCGTGAGCACCCCCAAGATTTTTGTGAATCTCTTGTCTGTAGCGGGAGAGTAGGCAAGTATGAGTTAAGAGGATGGTGACTGTACCATGTAGCAAATGTATTAGTGATATGACTTATTAGGGGATCACATGATTTATAATGCTAATGCAACAAATACTGATTTACTCAGAGTGAGCCCTTCAATTTACATTGTAACCTTTGGCGGTTCTATAATGGGTGCAAGGCATGTGTGCTAATGGGACCCTGGGTCCAGGGGGACCCACACCACAAACCCTGCACCCACTCATTGTAAACTATGTGCAATATGGATTAATACATATATATCAAAGCCTGTCCCATTTATGGATAACCATGACCCTTTTCCTGTAGTACAGTAGTCACAGTATAGATGCAGTTTTAGTTGGTCTGCCCCAGAGTCTGGAAGATATTCCAATATTGCAGGAGTCTCCTGGACATTCTCATTGATCTGTCCATGCATCTGTGTCATTCATATCTGCTCATGCTAAAATTGCAAGCATGAAGCAGGTCTATTATTTTGGGGATTTTAGGTTCGTTTTTAAGTTCGATTTGGTGTTCCTTTTCAATTCAAATCTTAGTAAATGTGGGATTTATATGTTGGTCTGTTTAAAAGTACCAATTTTTTTCCGATGTTTGATTTGAAGTGGGATTTGAGTGGGATTCGGTTTTATGTTCGATTTGATATTCGATCTTGCCTTTAGTAAATATCCAAATGTAACATTGAATGAAAAATCAAATGTCAAATCATTCAAAAATCCAAATCGAACATGTTAGAGTTAGAGCTGGATAGGCTAGGATATATTATGTTTTGTGCATTTTGTGCTCTAAAATAAAACCAGCTGTGGGTACTTGTAATAACGCCCTGGTTTGGTGTGGTGTGCTACTAATTGGCTGCATGCAAGGTGCTGCCGTTTACCACAGGAGAAAGCAACCCTAACCTATCTTGCGACTAATAAATAAATATAATGTAGCCAAAACTTTAAATGAAGTACTAGAAGCTGTAGGGGGGAGATCAACTAGACTGGCATCATCATCATTGCACCAGCCCCCCAGCACCAGTGTTCACATAATTTTGACACAGATATTCGTGTATACTTTTAAAGAGGCATACTGTATCTTCTACTGGTGCAACAATATGCAAAAATGTACATAGATGTATGAGCATGTATTTTTGATGTATATGTGGAAAACTTAGAATGCAGATCTTTCCCCACCCAAAAACAACAATAACGCTCTAGTTTTAGACTAATTAGCGAAGGCAAATAGGGAGGCAGAAAATTAGAGAACAGTGGGCCTGATTCAGAGCCGGACGCTCTTTGAGAGCGCTCGCTCTGAATCAGTGCGTCCCTTTTTTTTTTTTTTAAAGACGGCCTCCTGTCCGCTCATATAGCTGTGGGTGACCACCCACAGCTTATGCGAGTGGCCAGGTGATGGTCGCGATGTTCAAGACCATCGGGCTTGTGATGAGACCCTTGTGGTAGGGTCTCATGGCCGCAAGCCCCAGTGGACTTCCTGCTCTAATAGAGCAGGAAGTCCACCTACTGACATCACAAGTGATGTCAGTAGGACCGCCCACAAACGGCAGGCGTGGTCCCCCGGCGTGCGCATGCGCAGTGGGGGACCATCGACCCGCTTGCGAGCGGGTCTCAATCATGCCAATCACTATACAAAGCAAATACTGAGAAAGCAAAGCAAAAAAAAAAAATCGATAGGAAAAGGTGTACGCTGTGACATTTATGACTTTTTTGTTGTTGTTTATTTGACAAGTGTTATTAGGGGTATGGGACTGGGTGCTGTAGCCATGGTGCTTTCAGTACAGCTAAAATTGAGCACTTAGGCTCCTTCGCTATGTCAATGCTTGTTATTATACTTATCACTCCCAGTTTTTATAGGAAAGTCACAATTTATGACAGCACAAGATAGACTTTAATGGGAATAAAAACTCTGTTCTGCAATAAATGGTAAGACATGGCTGATGATAAATGCTGCTGCCATATTACCAATTTGTAATATCTCAGAATATGGAAGCACTTCATAGTAGCCGCTGATAACAATACCCTTACAGTGTCTAACAAGCACCAATCTTCTGTATCATTAACAAACTATTTATCGCATCTACTCTAAACTTCATTTTCTTTTAAAACCATTATTTGCTAGCACCGGTTATAGATTTTTTTTATCCCCTACAAACCTGTCAACAGAAATGTTTAATAGGTCTGCATTCCAAATGAGATTTCTCTCCCTGGGCTCATTAAATATAATTATGACTCTTACACCCATAGATATGTCTGATATTAATGTATATTTACACAGAAATGCATAATGTGACCTCAGACGCGTCATCCTCACTTATACTGTAAATTACTTTTCTCCCGAGCGGCTGCAAAACTCTCCAAACTACAAATGATTTCATGAGAAGGAATGATTTTTATTAGTTGAAAAACAGCAGAGCCCTATCCTACTTGGCGATGGGTAAATTGCTATCACGGGTGCTCATTATCCCAATATTTACATGTTGTCGCTAGGTAAGTAAACAAGAAACCAGCTCTAATTATTTTGAACAAATTTTTTATGTCTTTTCCTAAATCTTCCCAAGTGGACTTTGGTGGAGAATCTGAGTGATTCATTATCACTGCATGGGGATTTCAGCTCCCAGGAGGCCAAGCTCATACTGTGCGTACGATAAGAGAGATCCTATGTTCTCAGCGGGTAATGGCTCTGCTTACTAATGACTGCATTTTATTATATATTGTGGGCGCTGCACACTGCAATTGTTAGAATGATTCTATCGTTTGATTTCATGCTCCCTGGGTAGGTTATAGAGAGTCTCCCTTATCTCTGCCTTGAAATGGGAGATAAGATTAATTGAGTTCCCATTTTGTAGAGACGCGAGAGCAGATACATGTGACGAGTCTGGCTTGCTTAGAATAGAAAGACAAGAGAACACTGTAACGCCTGTAAGTAAGCATATCTCTTGTGATCATCTTTGGTTACAAGACAGGTGGAGATGTCTGAATGCACAGATTCAAATCAATGATCACACAGTATAGAATCTAACAGCGTGCTTCATTCCAGATCATAGTCTGTGAATGAATAAAAATTGGAGGCTTCCAGTCCTGTCTGGGAAACTTATGGAACACTGGGGGTCATTCAGACCTGCTCGCGAGCGCAGGATGCTCGCAAGCGGGTCGATGTTACCCCAATGCTCATGCGCATGACGGAGGGAGCTCCGTTGTGCGCATGCGCGAGACCCGGACAGCGATAGCCAAGCTGTCGCTCCGGGTCTCGCACCAAAGGGGGCGTGCTGTCGATGGTGAGTGACAGCACGCCCCCTTTGGTGGGCGTGCCGGGGGCGTGGCTGCCAGACGGAGGCGTTCCCATTGGAACGCCTACCGTCTGGGTCCAGCCCCACTGACATCACTAGTGATGTCAGTGGGAGTGATTTTGGCTCTGATAGAGCCAAAATCACTCCAGGGCTTGCGGTCACCGTGACCCTACCGCAGGGTCTCGTCGCAAGCCCGATGGTCGCGATGGTCTTGACCATCGCGACCATCTTTTTGGCCGCTCGCATATGCTGTGGGTGGTCACCCACAGCTATGTGAGCGGCCAGGAGGCCGCTCCATTTTTAGGTAGGAGGGCACTGATTCAGAGCGAGCGCTCTGGTCAGAGCGTCTGGCTCTGAAACAGGCACACTGGTCAATAAAATAGATATTTTGCTACTGTAGCAATACAGAGTAAACACTTTTGGCCCGAATCTGCTAACAGTTTGTTGCATTATCCCTACAGACACTCATATTAGCATAATATAGTAAATCTGCCTTCCGCGGCATCACACATACATTGCCACTTTATGTCAGACTCAGAGTCAGCCCCACTATGTGGCCCTGTGTGCTTTGCATGCCATGGCGAATAGTGCCAATACAACTTTAAGGGAGATGTACTAAGCTCTGGGAAGTGATAAATCGGAGAGAGAGAAACTACCAGCCATTCTGCTCCTAAATGTTACAGGCTGCGGGTTCTATTTACTAAGCCATGGATGGAGATAAAGTGAACAGAGATAAAGTACCAGCCAATCAGCTGCTAACTGCCATGTCACAGGCTGTGTTTGCAAAATGACAGTTAGAAGCTGGTTGGTTGGTACTTTATCTCCATCCAAGGCTTAGTAAATAGACCTCTGTGTTTGAAGAATGACAGTTAGGAGCTGATTGGTTGGTAGTTTATTACTCTCCAATTTATTACTTTCCAGAGTTTAGTACATCTCCCCCAATGTCAGATAGGTAATGGAATGGAGAAACACTTTACTTGTTAAAACTTTGATAATCAATTATTCTCTTTTGAGACTGTTTTATTCTTTATTATTATTATTATTATTATTATTATTATTATGAAAACAGGCAAGTATTCAGGTCTATGTGGGCACAGACCTTTACATAAGCGTTTAAGTGATTTCTGTACTGCACTTGCGCAAATCTCCAGGTAAATGGCAGCCACAACATTTTCATAGTGATTTGTGCAGCACCGACGTGGGACTCTAGAGATGTAAGTATTCTAAATGGGTGCAGGGTGTGCATTGTGGGCCTCTCTGGATCCAGGGGCCCATGAGCACTGCACCAAGATACGCCACTGAAGCTACAAATGTGTTGAAGTAGTGGTGTGGTTTCACCTCATACATTCACTGGAAAATAGTTTTATCCTCTATTTGCATCATCAAAATGGTAATAACACATGTGATAACATATATAAAAAATTGCTTTAATACATATGTAATATGTAGTCGATCAGCCATGGTGCATACAGAATTTACTACTGGAAGCAGTGTACCTATGAGTGTTCACTAGGAATGCATCTGTATGGAGTGGGTAAGTTAAGAATCTAAGGGGCATATATATGATAAATTGTGGCAAACCCCTAAAAATTAGGTATCCTTATTGGCAGATACTGCAGTAGTAAGGGCTCTCTATTTGTTTAAATGTATTAATAAAAATTGCCAGGACATGGCTCCATTATGAATCTGTCCTGGCGATCAGGAAGAAGTAAAGCGATTGCATCCACAATCACTGTACTTCTACCTACGGACCCCAGAGCGGCTACTGCACATGCATGGCTTTCCAGCTGCGCATGCACAATGTGGAGCCATGATGCGCAGCGGCACCTCCTGCAAGATCCCTCTCCAGTAGGGCTGCCCCATTGCAGACAATGGGCTAACACCATCTGAAGATAACGTTAGTCCACGCAAACAAGATCAATAGCAAGTATCATCCCCAAAGGCAGCTACGGGGACAGTTGCTGCGGGACCTGGTGGACGGAAAGCAGAATATATCTCCAATATCTCCTGGTTTCCTAATTGGTCCTTTTAAGGGATCCTTAATACTGCACTCAAACATGTGGAAGCAGCAGTTTAAACACATTTTAAGGGTAGTAATATAACTGATTTATAAATATATACCTAAAGCTGGCCACAAATCTAAGACTAGGGGGTATATTTACTATTGTTCGATTTTGATTTTAGTGTGATTTGACATTCGATTTTCATTCAATTTTGCATTTGGAGATTTACTAAAGGTAAAATCGAATGTCAAATCGAACATAAAACCGAATTTCACTCAAATCCCACTCAAAATCGAACATCGGAAAAACATTGGTACTTTTACATAGACCAACACACAAATCCCTTATTTACTATTATTCGATTTGAGATCGAACACAAAATCGAACTTCAAATCCCCAAATGAATAGACCTGCTTTATGCTTTCGATTTTAGCATTAGCAGGTCAGATTGACACAGATACATACATACATCATTGAGATGCATGCATGTATCTTAGTGTAAAATGCTTGTTAAGTGTTAATTTATTTTAAAAAAATAATGTGGGGTCCCCCCCTAAATATACAACCAGCCCCGGACTTTTCATAGCCAGTCCTGGTTGTGTAAGTACAGGGAAAAAAATGCGTAGGGCTCCCCTGTACTTAGCACAACTATCACCCGCCTCAGATCCGGTCCTGGTTCTGGAATTACAGGGGAAAAAATGCGTAGGGTTCCCCTGTAATTCCCACAACCAGCACCGGACCCTTTCTAGCAGGGGGAATAATGTTACAGCCAGGGAAACCGTATCGCCAGGTTCCCCAGCCGAAACATTACTCCTTACTCCTGACCACTAGTCAGCCAAGGCCGGGGATCCCTGGGGAGTTGGCGACCCCCACCAATAAAGAGGTCCCCCTCTCCAGGGCACCCCAGTCCTAGGCTGATAGCCTGGGTCTATCCCCACCACCTGTGTGCGGTGGGTGGCGGGTTGATAGTGTAAGTGTAGTGTAAAACTAGAAAAGTGTAAACATTGTCTTTACGAGTAGAACTGCAAGCCTCCCTCACATGCTGGTACTTATAGAACAACAAGTACCAGCATGCAGGCCATTAAGGGCCCGGCGGTATCTGTAGTTCACCTGTAAAGAAATGTTTAAATAAACACAATACACACACACCGTGACAGTATAATTGTATTACATACACACTCACACATACTCATCTACATTACCTAGACTGGTCCCCTTCTCCCTGTAGGCATCCTAGGTTTTCGTAAAATAAAAAAATGCAAAAACCATCCAACACAACAGGTAACAACCATGATGGTTGTTACCTCCCGAACAAAGAGCTCAGATGCGTCTCTTCCCTTTTTAGGGCCGTGTCTGAGCATTCATTGGCTGAGAGAGGTCAGCCCCCACCTCTCAGCCAATGAATGGCTCCCACCATGAAGCAGTTCTATTTATTTGGGGCCTAGAAGTTTGTTTTGAAGTGAGACTTGGTGTTCGATTTGTACATGAACACGCAAAAGGGACATCAAATCACTGTTCAAAATTGAACCAAATTGATTTCGATTTAGAAAATGCTTCTAAAATTGATTTTATTTGAACATTCGTTTTGATTCAATTTGAGGTGAACTAAATCAAATATCAAAACGAAAGTAAAAACTAACTTTGATAAATATACCCCTATGCTTCCAACCAAACAACAGCAGCGATTCCTACCCTCTTGGATGAGATTGGGCTGATGCTGCCAAAGGAGAAGGGGAGACACAGGTCCCAGCACCTGAGCAATGGATCTGTCAGACTCCAGAACCGGCACATGTGCACAAGCGGCGGTGGCACTGCACATGCAAGTAACTTATTCGACTGCAGACCCTAGAAGCCTGGAAGGGCTTCCTGAAGGGTAGAGAAGCGGCTTCCCATTGGAAACACACTCTCTGCTAATTGCAGTCTGGATTGGCAGTCCCAGAGGGAGAAAACACCTCCCCCTGGGACTGCCTGTTCTCTGTGTGACTAGCAGGTAGCGCTTCCATTGCAACTGGCTCACTGCTATACTGGTCCCAGTCCGGTCACTAAGGTAGCGGATTTTACTGGGGGGAGGGGGAGGGCTGAAGCCTCTAGGTAAAATCCGCCACTGCAACCAACCATTTCACTGGTTGAAATGAAAATCTGGTAATGTATGGGAGCAAATGCCAATCAGTCATTAGCTTTCAGACTCTAGAAATCACCCGAAAACAGTCATTCAGATACGTTTGCTTGAAACTGTTTGATTTAACTAACTTGTCTGATTGACATTTTTGACTGTTTCCAGTGTGTGGGAGCAAATGGCTGATTGCATTGAAAGTGTTACATTGTACTGCTTGCAGTTTTGTTAGTTTAGACAATTAATATTTCCATTTATTGCTAAGTGCTGCCTAAAAATAATAATAATAATTCCTATGCTCTACTAGGTTATAGAGTGTCAGGACTAAGGAGTTCTCAGTAGGAGCTGGTTTGGAGGCTACAGTATATGAAGAAAACTAGGTGGCTTGAGTAAGCTCCTTCACATGGAATAAGGACTCACGTGATAGGAAATAGCAAGGTGTGAGTCCTAGGAGATAACTAACATAAGGCAACTGGGCTGGAACCAGTATAGCATATGGTAACAGGGCTAGGACCAGTGATTGCAGGTTAGACCTGCAGTGCTTTGTAGAATGGAGCTGTGGATGCGTGTAGTGAGGAAACTACAAAAGATTGAAGAGCTGCAGTGCTTTACAGAATGGAGCTGTGGATGCATGTAGTGAGGAAACTACAAAAGATTGCAGGTTGGAGCTGCAGTGCTTTGCAGCATGGAGTTGTGGATGCTTGAAGTGTGGAAAGTGGAAACTACAAGAGATTGCCGATTGGAGCTGCAGTGCTTTGCAGAATTAAGCTGTGGATGCTTTTAGTGTGGAAACTACAAGAGATTGCAGGTTGTTGCTGCAGTGCTTCGCAGAATTAAGCTGTGGATGCTTTTAGTGTGGAGACTACAATAGATTACAAGTTAAAGCTGCAGTGCTTTGCAGAATGGAGCTGTGGATGCTTGAAGTATGGAAATTGCAAGAGATGTACAGTAGGTATAGGAGCCAATAAGACTATTTGAACTGGCAAAGCACAGGTGTCTGGAAAAGGTTTATAATATATAGGGCACTCTGCACCAGGACTGGACACTGGCGTCATGTGAAAAGAAAGTATCTGTGAATGGCTGCAATGGTGTCAGCTGACCTCAGGCAAGATGGGGGCACACATGTAGCCCTAGACTGCAGCAAGTGGGAAATCCGGAATTGACTGACAAGCAGAGATATGTCAGCCAGTGAATAGGCAACACCAGTTGAGAAAAGAGGGTCTAAAATCCAGGGACATGACATTAAGGATGTTCTACCCCATGCTATTTAAAAGTGGAGACACATTGACCTGTACAAGATGAAAAATTGTAGCAAAAAGGTGATCTACCCCTTCTGAAATGCACCTTAAAACAATTGCTTATCTATTTCTATTCAAGTTGTATATTTAACTTCTCTTTATACATGTGCTCTTATACCAGGGATCAGTCTCTAGTGACATTGCTTTCTTCAATTTACAGCTTGTCATTCCTTGCTTATTATATGATGCTCCCTAGTCTCCCAAAGCTTTGTGTACACTGCTCTCTAAAACTGTTGCAACCTGCTCATTAGCAAGATAACTTAAAGCAGCTTAATTGCTGGTACAGGCTGCTGCCAGTGGGAATCACAGGCTCCTCAGATGTGATGTATGGCCTGAACATGTTGATCCCAAGGACAAATGGAAGGCCTTGATGTTATGCCAGGCCAGAGAACATGCCATTGCTCATGCACAACAGGTATCTCAACAGCCAGCTTTAGAAAGCATGTTCCCTGTAATATAAACCACCAGGGGGCTTCTATTTTAGAGAGTGAGCTGCTGAGAATGTGAGTGGTGACATTTTCCAGTGCCAAATTAGCACAAGGAGATCCTTTAAAATAACTATTCTGCTTTGCACAAATAGAAAAGGGCCTTTTTTTAATCACAACATCAGTAATACAACGCAGGAATGTCAATGGCTCCAATCCTAAATTGCTTATTTGCAAACTGTCATCGATGCTTTCAGTTCCCAAATCTCTGGGCAATGCTGCTCTAAATAAAAATATATTTCTACACATGCAGTAAATGACTTCAGAATTATCTGTTAATCTTGTGTATTTGACCACTTATATCTTGTGTATTATATGATATCTTGCGTATAACTAACAGTAACAAATCAAAGAACAATGCTACGTATAACAGACAACAGCCCTGCCAAATGTTTTTTTTAATGTTAAGATTTTTTAAATAAAAGAATGGACCTCAAAACCCTTTCATTTCCAGAAGTCATATGAATCAACATATCAAAAGGCATAAATTCATCCAGCAGTCTAAAACCTACTTGGTGACTTTCCATGAATGTTAGTGAGACTCACAGAAATAGTGGTGATCTCTCTGACACCCTGAAGAGTCTAGCACTCTCCCTGAGGGCAGGCTGGGTGTGCGCAACACAGTGATGATGTCATCACTATCTGCCCACCATGGAAGAAACACTGGGGAGAATAAGGAGACTGTGCTACAAGAAAATGGTTGCAGCTTGGATATGTGAGGAGTTAAGGTGCGTATCCACTTATAGACATACAAACAAGAGCATGATTCAGGGGCGTTTCTAGAGAGGAAGGGGCCTGTGTGCTGTCTGCGACACGGGCCCCCTCGTCTCCGCATGGCGGCCAGCTGCGCACTGAGATGTGCGCGGTCAGCGCTGTAGTTATAGACTCTGGACACTACAGTGTGCCCACAGTCTATAATGTATGCACAGGTCACCGGGAAAATGGGCGCGGCGGCCATTTTCCCTGTACTGCGCATGCGCAAACGATCGGAAAATGGCCGCCGCGCCCATTTTCCAGTTGTTTTACAGCACCGGACCCCCGTGCCGACGTGGGACTCCGGAGAGGTAAGTATTATTATGAGTGCAGGGTGTGCGGTGCGGGGCCCCCCTGGACCCAGGGGCCCGTGTTCCCCGCACCCATTATAGATACGCCCCTGGCATGATTACAACATTGCAATTGTGCTGTCATTTGTATGTCTAGAGATGTGCCTAGACTGTACGTTCACTCGTTCAGTCCAGGCACATCCATCATCCCTGTACATGCTGAACATGACGGGATCGTCAGGTTGACCAGCATGTACAAGTGATGAAAGATGGTAAAAACGACCAGAGGGCATGCGCATCGCTGGTCGTTTTTGTCATTTACATGCCCGATTTGCGGGCGATTGCACGATTACGACGTTGTTATCTTGCAATCGCCTGTCAAAATCGCCTAGTGGATACCCGCCTTTAAAGTTGATTTGTACACAAGCAAATGTGCCTACTCATCGGGATAATCTTGGGTGGCTCTCACTGATGTACTGAATATTAATTAAGGTTCCCTCATACAGGAGACAGACAGGTTATCTGTATTAGGAGCATGCAGCGCTTGAGGCAGACCCTACCTCACCGCAAGCACTGCGATCACTGCAGGCTGAAATACAATCAAGTGACGTGTACAATGACACTTCAATGCTAAGTATGCACACCCATAAAACGCGGTTTTGACGCACAGACACGCCTGCGTTCGCAGCACCACTCCTCCGTTCACAAGCACCTTCCCCTGTTACCACCCACAAATGGCACAATCTGTCACTCATAGTAGCACTCAGTCTTTGTGCTATGAGCAATTGATTCCCGATCGCAGTGACTGGTTCGAGCACTGCGATGCGTACGCATGCACAGATGGGCGACAATCACCCATAGCGAACCATAGCGGTTTAGCGTCTAGGTATGAATCGGACCCTATGTTCTTTAATGCAGCACCTTTGAACCACTCCCATCTTATTTTTATTGTGCCGAAGGATGTTTGCTGCATTACAGGGGATGTGTGACAAACTACATGAAACCTGTTGTAGGTAGAGAGTCCCGTTAGTGGTTCATGGGTAAAAGAGCAGACTTTTTGGCCATTTTCATGCTCTGTGGTCATTGTAAATTATTATTTTTTTCTTGCAACAACTGCACATGGTTTGTAAAAAGTAGCTAACCAAAAATACAGCTTCCTATCACATTTGTACCTTCCCTCCTACACAGGGCCAGATGGAGCTACAGCTCCAGGCCTCCACATAAACATAGGCCCATTGCCATCTGCTCTCCACACAGTCGGCCATAAATCATAAGTAGTAAAATTGTATTTCTATTTACCTCACAAAATTAAGCATTTTTTTTCTTTTATATATTTAGGGAGACATTGGGTCTGAGAGTATAGGGGGGTACACGCCCACATGGCACTGGCCACACCCACACAACACTGGTCACACTTCCTCTCTTCTCATAATAGGCCCTTGGTCATTTTCAGCTCCAGGCCCATGTGGCCCTCAATCTGGCCCTGCTCCTACACAGTTGCACGGCCTCCTATCACATTGGCACCTTACCACCTACATTATGAAGCTGTTCTATAACTTTGAATATAAAATAAACTCAGAACTATCATCAATAAATTAAAATAGATGAAGGTCATTTTTTGTATCATATTATCAGAGCACATTTATATTATTATTATTATTATTTTTTTTATATGTAGCATAGTTATATTATGTAATTTACAGGAACACTTTTTTATAATACATACAGCACAAAACCAAATATATATATATTGATTTACATTGGGGGTAACTAACAGTTTTATTACCGTGTTACCCACAGCACAAAGATACCAGGTAGAGCTCAATGTTATTCATCATGATCCCTTCCCTAAATGTAATATTTTATAGAATGTTTTTGGACAAAACACAATGTATTCTTTGCTTATTATTGTATTGAGAATAGTACTTCTTCATAGTTACTCAATTCCAAATGTTATAGTTATTAACACTGGAAATGTGCAATAATCCTTAGCAATTAGATATTTGCTTTAATTGTCTATGATGCAGATTGTTTGGTTGCTGTGGGTTACTGCTTATTGACAGAATTATACTGTATATACATAATATATTTATCATTGCCAGCTGCCAGATATGTCTGTGATCTGAATAACAAATATATTTTTTTCCTTTGTGTATCGGGGCCCCTTACACCAAGCCCTGTAAGATTACCATTATCTGTTATAGCTATATATTGATCAGTTGGTATTTACATTCTGGGTGCAATTGCTGCCTAGCATGTAACTTGAACCAATATATTATTATATTTGAGAATACAGCTTACCAAATCACTAACAATTAGTGACATAACTGAAGCACAAAATGGCCACCTTTGTGCCTCAGTAATGTCACTAATTTATAATCAATCCATTGGTTGTGTTCGCTTGAAAATAAACTACATGTTGGCTATAAATTCCTTTAAGTATTACATGCTAATTTAATTACCACAGATTACCCAGAAGAAAGCTGTTCGGGTACAAGACCTTGATACAAAGATGTTGCTCTCATGGGTTTTTTTTAGTTAGTCAGATGCGATTAAGGTCTTACCTGTCTCGCCCCAGATGGGAAGATATTCATCCTGTTGGATGTCAAGCATGATTTCTAGTCCATTTCCGGTCCCTCCTTTTACAGTGGTTAGCAGGGGTCGACCGTCATGTCCCGAATTAAACATGTAACATTTCCCATATTTTGTGAACACCTGGAGAGGGAGATCAGGGAGAGAATGCTTTAATAGTTTATTGCTCTAAATTTAGCTAACTCATAAGGTTGATAGTGCAAGATATGTAGTGCAACATATATGACTCTGTTACCTTCCACTGCTCCCTATGATATGCTGATTTATGAATCCACAATTATTTCACCATTCTCTTACTTAAACTTACTGTTTAGTCACCATCGTTTTGTTCAGTGTATAATTCGCATAATAAAAATGATAGCCTACTTTGATTTTATTTATTTTTGTAAAGTCCACATTTAGCATCCACTGGTGTAGTGGTATGATAGAGGTAACATAGGGTTACCTTTGTAGAATTACATTGGCCTACAGTATACAGGTTTTATTGTGCCTTAGTCAGTAAGAAATTATTACATTTCATTGAAAGTGACAGGCAGCATCCTGTGAGCCTGGCACATAGGCATGCCGAGTGACCTTAGACAACATGTGGCCAATCCTATTTACAGAACCATGGAGAACATGTGGGCTTCCTTCAATACAATACAATGTCTGAGATCAACAGGAAACCAATCTTTCCTCACACATTCCACCAGCAAATTGTGTAAACCATTTAAAAGAAGGTAAAGTTATTTTTATTGAAGTGGTAGTTTTTCCAAAATTTCCATCTAGTTTTATACATGCACCAATATATATCCCTAATCTAGTGTTCCACAATATTATTAGTTATATTTCTTTCCAGCATAGTGTGAAGAGAGAGCAAGGAGTGTAATAAAGTCCTTGTTCAGGCTTATGGCTTCAGTTGGCATTACCATTACCATACCCAATTTGAAACTTTATTTATTTTCTATCAGCACATATATCTCATCTGAAGGATTGGGCTGTATACAAATCATGGGAGTACTTACACCAATGGTTTACTTATAACTAGGGGTGTGCACCGGCCACTTTTCGTGTTTTGTGTTTTGGTTTTGGATCTGGATCTTTCTTCGTGTTTTGGATCTGGATTGGTTTTGCCAAAACCACCCTTGCGAGTTTTGGGTTCTGGGTTTTGTGTTTTGGATCTGTATTTTTTTGAAAAAAAGCATAAAAACAGCTAAAATCACAGAATTTGTAGGTTTTTCTGCTCCTATGCTATTATTAACCTCAATAACCTTAATTTCCACTCATTTCCAGTCTATTCTGAACACCTCACACCTCACAATAGTGTTTTTATGTCCAAAAGGTTGCACCGAGGTAGCTGGATGACTATGCTAAGCGACACAAGTGGGCGGCACAAACACGTGACCCATCTAGGCGTGAAACTGCAGTGGCAGACAGGATGGCATTGAAAAACTAGGCCCCAAACTGTACATAATGCAAAGAAAAAAAAGAGGTGCAAGATGGAATTGTCCTTGGGCCCTCCCACCCACCCTTATGTTGTATAAACAGGACATGCACACTTTAACAAACCAATCATTTCAGCGCCAGGGTCTGCCACACAACTGTGGCTGAAATGATTGGTTCGTTTGGGCCCCCACAAAACAAGCTGGCAATTTATCTGTCCCTGCACAAACTGGCTCTACGGAGGCAAGATGTCATCCTCATCCTCCTCATCCACCGATTCCTCACCCTCTTCAGTGTGTACATCCTCATCCTCACAGAGTATTAATTCGTCCCTGCTGGAACCACAGGTCCCTCTGTACGTTCTGGAGGCTGGTCTCCCTGGAAGAGTTGATAATTCATTTTATGAACATCATCTTCTCCACATTTTGTGGAAGCAACCTCCTACGCCTTTCGCTGACAAGGTTCCCGGCTGCACTAAACACTCTTTTGGAGTACACACTGGAGGGGGGGCAACTCAGGTAAAATAGAGCCAGTTTGTACAGGGACCTCCAAATTGCTTCTTTTTCCTGCCAGTACAGGTACGGACTGTCTGACATGCCTACTTGGATGCTGTCACCGATGTAATCCTTTAACAGACAGACGCACGCTTGTCGCTGCTGCTTTGAGGATTCAAGTGCGGCTACAGCCCACACAATTCACAAAGACAGAAAAAAAAAGAATATTTTTATTGTTTGTGGAGCACACTTTGAGGGTTACACCACCCTTTAACAGACAGACGCACGCTTGTCGCTGCTGCTTTGAGGATGCAAGTGCGGCTACAGCCCACACAATTCACAAAGACAGAAAAAAGAAGAAGAATATTTTAATTGTTTGTGTAGAACACTTTGAGGTGTCACCACCCTTTAACAGACAGACGCACACTTGTCGCTGCTGCTTTAAGGATGCAGGTGCGGCTACAGCCCACACATTTCACAAAGACCAAAAAAAAAAGAACAATATTTTAATTGTTTGTGTAGAACACTTTGAGGTGTCACCACCCTTTAACAGACAGACGCACGCTTGTCGCTGCTGCTTTAAGGATGCAGGTGC
This sequence comes from Taudactylus pleione, assembly GCA_031769625.1. Taxonomy (NCBI): domain Eukaryota; kingdom Metazoa; phylum Chordata; class Amphibia; order Anura; family Myobatrachidae; genus Taudactylus; species Taudactylus pleione. The sequence goes on along the minus strand of JAUIMM010000017.1, from coordinate 2,484,053 downwards.
GGCTACAGCCCACACAATTCACATAGACAGAAAAAAAAAGAACAATATTTTAATTGTTTGTGTAGCACACTTTGAGGGTGTCACCACCCTTTAACAGACAGACGCACGCTTGTCGCTGCTGCTTTGAGGATGCAAGTGTGGCTACATCGCACACAAGTCACAAACACATTAAAAAAATAGTTTTTTATTTTTTGGAACACTTTGAGAGTTACACCACCCTTTAACAGACAGACGCATGCTTGTCGCTGCTGCTTTAAGGATGCAGGTGCGGCTACAGCCCACACATTTCACAAAGACCGAAAAAAAAAGAACAATATTTTAATTGTTTGTGTAGAACACTTTGAGGGTGTCACCACCCTTTAACAGACAGACGCACGCTTGTCGCTGCTGCTTTAAGGATGCAGGTGCGGCTACAGCCCACACAATTCACATAGACAGAAAAAAGAAGAATATTTTTATTGTTTGTGTAGCACACTTTGAGGGTGTCACCACCCTTTAACAGACAGACGCACGCTTATCGCTGCTGCTTTAAGGATGCAGGTGCGGCTACATCGCACACAAGTCACAAACACATTAAAAAAATAGTTTTTTATTTTTTGGAGCATTTTGAGAGTTACACCACCCTTTAACAGACAGACGCACGCTTGTCGCTGCTGCTTTAAGGATGCAGGTGCGGCTACAGCCCACACAATTCACAAAGACCGAAAAAAAAAGAACAATATTTTAATTGTTTGTGTAGTACACTTTGAGGGTGTCACCACCCTTTAACAGACAGACGCACGCTTGTCGCTGCTGCTTTAAGGATGCAGGTGCGGCTACAGCCCACACAATTCACAAAGACAGAAAAAAAAAGAACAATATTTTAATTGTTTGTGTAGCACACTTTGAGGGTGTCACCACCCTTTAACAGACAGACGCACGCTTGTCGCTGCTGCTTTAAGGATGCAGGTGCGGCTACAGCCCACACATTTCACAAAGACCAAAAAAAAAAGAACAATATTTTGATTGTTTGTGTAGCACACTTTGAGGGTGTCACCACCCTTTAACAGACAGACGCACGCTTGTCGCTGCTGCTTTAAGGATGCAGGTGCGGCTACAGCCCACACAATTCACAAAGACAGAAAAAAAAAGAACAATATTTTAATTGTTTGTGTAGCACACTTTGAGGGTGTCACCACCCTTTAACAGACAGACGCACGCTTGTCGCTGCTGCTTTGAGGCTGCAGGTGGAATCTAGACGGGATTTGGAACCGAGGACACACTACCTCCATCAATTGTCTAAATCCCACTGCACTAATGTCGGATACCGGACGCACGTCTAACACCAACATAGCAGTCAAGGCCTCAGTTATACGTTTTGCTTCAGGATGACTGCTGTCGTACTTCATCCTCATCGCTAGGGACTGTAGGAGGGTCAATTGTTTAGTAAAAGTAGTGATGTTCCTACTTCCTCTCTGGGATGATGAACAACTCCCAGCAGCAGCAACAGCACTAGGAGGAAGTGGTTCTTGATCTTTCCCTATTTTATTTTTATCGGAGAAAGTTTGGTCCTCCATTTATGTTATATTGATATATATACGTGCGGCTAAAGCGCACACAAACACAGAAAATATTATTTTATTTTTGCTGGAGAGTAGTGCACTTTGTGGGTTACACCACCCTTTAAGAAATGAGCCAGCCGGCTCTTTACTTATGGGACACAGGCGCACGCTTGGCGCTGCTCCTTTGTTGATGCACGTGCAGCCACAGTGCACACAATTCACAAACACAGAAAATAATTTTTTTTTTGGTTTGGACTGGAGTGTACTTTCGGGGGTTACAGCACCCTTTAACGGTCAAGCCAGCCGGCCCTTTACTTATGACACAGGCACACGCTTGGCACTACTTTGTTGATGCACGTGCGGCTACTGCGCACACAATTCACAAACACAGAAAATAATTTTTTTTTTGGTTTGGACTGGAGTGTACTTTCGGGGGTTACAGCACCCTTAACGGTCAAGCCAGCCGGCCCTTTACTTATGACACAGGCGCACGCTTGGCACTACTTTGTTGATGCACGTGCGGCTACTGCGCACACAATTCACAAACACAGAAAATAATTTTTTTTTTGGTTTGGACTGGAGTGTACTTTCGGGGGTTACAGCACCCTTAACGGTCAAGCCAGCCGGCCCTTTACTTATGACACAGGCGCACGCTTGGCACTACTTTGTTGATGCACGTGCGGCTACTGCGCACACAATTCACGAACACAGAAAATAATTTTTTTTTTGGTTTGGACTGGAGTGTACTTTCGGGGGTTACAGCACCCTTAACGGTCAAGCCAGCCGGCCCTTTACTTATGACACAGGCGCACGCTTGGCACTACTTTGTTGATGCACGTGCGGCTACTGCGCACACAATTCACAAACAGAAAATAATTTTTTTTTTGGTTTGGACTGGAGTGTACTTTCGGGGGTTACAGCACCCTTAATGGTCAAGCCAGCCGGCCCTTTACTTATGACACAGGTGCACGCTTGGCACTACTTTGTTGATGCACGTGCGGCTACTGCGCACACAATTCACAAACACAGAAAATATTTTTTTTTTGGTTTGGACTGGAGTGTACTTTCGGGGGTTACAGCACCCTTTAACGGTCAAGCCAGCCGGCCCTTTACTTATGACACAGGCGCACGCTTGGCACTACTTTGTTGATGCACGTGCGGCTACTGCGCACACAATTCACAAACACAGAAAATAATTTTTTTTTTGGTTTGGACTGGAGTGTACTTTCGGGGGTTACAGCACCCTTAACGGTCAAGCCAGCCGGCCCTTTACTTATGACACAGGCGCACGCTTGGCACTACTTTGTTGATGCACGTGCGGCTACTGCGCACACAATTCACAAACACAGAAAATAATTTTTTTTTTGGTTTGGACTGGAGTGTACTTTCGGGGGTTACAGCACCCTTAACGGTCAAGCCAGCCGGCCCTTTACTTATGACACAGGCGCACGCTTGGCACTACTTTGTTGATGCACGTGCGGCTACTGCGCACACAATTCACAAACACAGAAAATAATTTTTTTTTTGGTTTGGACTGGAGTGTACTTTCGGGGGTTACAGCACCCTTAACGGTCAAGCCAGCCGGCCCTTTACTTATGACACAGGCGCACGCTTGGCACTACTTTGTTGATGCACGTGCGGCTACTGCGCACACAATTCACAAACACAGAAAATAATTTTTTTTTTGGTTTGGACTGGAGTGTACTTTCGGGGGTTACAGCACCCTTAACGGTCAAGCCAGCCGGCCCTTTACTTATGACACAGGCGCACGCTTGGCACTACTTTGTTGATGCACGTGCGGCTACTGCGCACACAATTCACAAACACAGAAAATAATTTTTTTTTTGGTTTGGACTGGAGTGTACTTTCGGGGGTTACAGCACCCTTAACGGTCAAGCCAGCCGGCCCTTTACTTATGACACAGGCGCACGCTTGGCACTACTTTGTTGATGCACGTGCAGCTACTGCGCACACAATTCACAAACACAGAAAATAATTTTTTTTTTGGTTTGGACTGGAGTGTACTTTCGGGGGTTACAGCACCCTTAACGGTCAAGCCAGCCGGCCCTTTACTTATGACACAGGCGCACGCTTGGCACTACTTTGTTGATGCACGTGCGGCTACTGCGCACACAATTCACAAACACAGAAAATAATTTTTTTTTTGGTTTGGACTGGAGTGTACTTTCGGGGGTTACAGCACCCTTAACGGTCAAGCCAGCCGGCCCTTTACTTATGACACAGGCGCACGCTTGGCACTACTTTGTTGATGCACGTGCGGCTACTGCGCACACAATTCACAAACACAGAAAATAATTTTTTTTTTGGTTTGGACTGGAGTGTACTTTCGGGGGTTACAGCACCCTTAACGGTCAAGCCAGCCGGCCCTTTACTTATGACACAGGCGCACGCTTGGCACTACTTTGTTGATGCACGTGCGGCTACTGCGCACACAATTCACAAACACAGAAAATATATTATTTTTTTAGCACTTGGGGGGAGCACCCCTGATGGACAGAGCACCCCCTGGACAACACTGCAGCACTCCTTTAGGACTGGGACACTGCACAGGACTTTGGAGTGGACACAGCCCCTATGGAGAACTGACTGCACAACACAGTCCAGCCAGCCCCTATGGACTTTGAAGTAGTGGACACAGCCCCTATTAACAACAGCAGCACAGCACAACACAGCCAGCCCCTATGGACTTTGAAGTAGTGGACAACAGCAGCACTACACTACACTACACTACACAGCCCTAACTCCCACCCTCCCTCTTCACTGTCCACAGCCGAGTGAGAAAATGGCGCCGACGTGGGTACCTTATATAGGATCCAAAACCCGCGAGACTCGGAAGGCGGGATGATGACGTTTTGCCTCGATTTCAGATCCGAGTCAGGCGGGAAAAGTCGAGCCTGATTCGGATCGGACTCGGATCGGGGGGGCTCGGGGGGGTTCGGATTTCAGAAATCCGAACCCGCTCACCCCTACTTATAACAGATATTCTATAGAAATCTATAAAATGTGGTCCTTTTGAATTAAATCTAGATATAATTTGTACAGCCAAGAGGATATTGCAGGATGCATCTCCCGAAGTACCTAACTGTCCTTTTGAAACATTTTTTAGAAAAATAAACTTAATGACTGAATACATAACATCATGTTCATGTACACGTTGCTTATAGCCTTTATAAGTTTTCTGTACTTTTTTGTAGTTTGTTTCTATGTACTCGTAGATTATATTATATTTCTTATGGTAAAGTTGTAACAAAATGTTTCTGTGCAAAAAAAAGGGAACAAGAACATTTGTCACTCATTTCTCTTAAGGCTTTCTTTAGCCAAATATATATATATATATATATATATATATATATATATATATATCTGTTAAATGACCCTAGAGTCTAGCACTGTTCTGCTTTGTGCTCAGCTGTCTGGAAACATTCCGATGGGCTTGTGGACTAACATTTCCACTCAGTTCTCCTGATTCTCTAATAGACTGTAATGTGCTATTAGTTTATAGCCATTATACTGAGACTCTGCATATTAGAGAGGTATATAGCAGCACAGATCTGCAAGACAGCATATAATTGTAGCATGGAAGCAGAGATCTGAGCAGCGTGCAGGCCATTATATAAATGTCTCAGTGGGTTATGGAAAAGTTCACACTCGCCAAGCATCCTAATTTACCAGTGATGATTTCCAGTGACAATCCCAGGTTCTTTAGACTCTGGAAATGTTGTCCCTGGAAATGTCTTTATTTTTAGAGCTGACCAGCTAGTATGTCAAATTTATCATGGGTTTTGTATCATGCAAAATCTGAGATTACAGCTATTTTACTGTAGGTAAACATGTTATGTTATAAAGGGAGATTTCTGCTTGAACAGCACAACACAGAACCTGTCAGCATTGAAGTGTCTCTGGAAAATGTTTTCAAACTATGAGAACCCTATTAACCCACTATTACCAATTCTAGCAGTGCTAGTTGACTGTAATCCCAACGCTAGGAGCGGCCTGTCACCTTTGGAAGACCTGCGTGGGCCCAGCAGCAGCCTTCTCATCTCTAGGACAATAAAGTGCATGTAAGCCATTCTTGTAAATTGTGTATATATTCCATTCAAGCACAACCTAGATGGACTAGTTCAGTCCTGAAACACATTTTCCTACTGAGATTTCCTAATTTCCTTTTCCATTTTCTGTTACTCGACAGCAGAAAAAAATATGATTGCCTTTTATTACCAAAGACATTTTACACAAAATACACAGAGCTACATAAATAAAACTCCTTTGGGTCCCGTTCACCTCATCTCCTTCGCCTCAGTGATAAGGCACTCCTTCTAAATTACACTGGGACTTGCCTGATTTATAAGGGATAAGACATCTAGTTTCTGCTCGGATTTTTTATTGCAGCAGAGGCTGAAAACATAGTTCTAACAATAAAATGTCAGTAGAAATTGTGACAGAATGAGAGGATATTTTGTGAGGGGGAACAATAAACCTGGGAATGTATCTACTGTAACTACCTGATCTCATAGAAGGTCCAAGTAAGGGACACTCTCCCTAGATTTATCGGCAACAAAGTCACCAAGAATCTTCAAAGTCAACCTCTCAGTGCAGATAGGGAAGACAGCTGCCTGATGATGAGAATTACAGAACAGTATTGGCAGGCTACACACTGGCCACTACTATTCCACAGTACTTCACCTTAAGCAGCTTACTAGAGTTTGACACATAACATGTATTAAAATTGTACAGAATGGGGCATCCAAAAATGAAGCTGTAAAAAGATGTACTGTACATAAAAATAGAGCAGTTAAGAATGCAGTCCAATGCAAGATGCATTCAGCTCTGCATGTGTAGCATATGTGTCAGGTTAGTAGCATAAGTTCAACCCAGTCACCTAGAGGCAAGTTAGAGTTTGGTGATATATATAAAAAAAAAAAATATATGGTTTGTGTATGGGGGCACTGCGTAGGAGGGACCGCTACTAAGGGCAGTGCATAATGGGGATCACTACTGGGGGCACTGTATAAGGGGCACTGCACAGGGGGGCACTACTGGGGGCACTGTATAAGGGGCACTACATAAGGGGCACTGCATAGTGGGGACCACTACTTGGGGCACTGTATAAGAGGCAATGTATTAGGGGCACTACTGGGGGCACTGTATAAGGGGAACCACTACTGGGGGCACTGTATATGGGGCACTGCATAGAGGGGACCACTACTGTGAGCCCTGTATAAGGGGCTCTACTGGGAGCACTATATAATAAGGGGCACTACTGGGGGCACTGCATAGGGGGGACCACTACTGGGGGCACTGTAGAAGGCACACTACTACATGGGGCACTGCATAAGGTGCACTGCTGCTGAGGACATTGCATAATGGGCACTACTACAGTAGGCATTGCAAGAGGGGCACTACTACTGGGAGCATTAAGGTGCATATGGAATATAAAGGAATGTTCTCAGAGTGACGAGAAATGGTGGTGTGTCATTTTGACATGCCCCTATTTTTCAATGACCACGTTCCTTGTGGCATGTGGTCACGCCCACTTTTTGCAGCTCACCTTCACCTGTGCACATAGTGGGGGCTCCATTTTTCATCTTGCCCTTGGCTCCAAATTCCCTAGTTACGCCACTGCATGGCGGCCCTCTGTGGAGTTCATTGTGCCTATTTTTTCTATCTTTATTTTTGTAGAGAGGCATGCCCACGCCCCCTTACATTAGGCCACACCCTCAAAAAGTACCAGGGAACGGCACAGGTCTCTGCGGCCCTGTACGCCAGGCATAACTACACCCAGATACACTTATAACCTATCAACTAATATGCACAAAACAATTTTTTTTTATTTGACTCAATAGTGAAAAGGCATTTCACTATTTGGTATGAATAATAATAAAAAAAACAGTAATACTCCTATAAAATATAGCAGATATAATATTTAATATCCCTTATTGCAAAAGAATGAAAGTAACAAAAAAGTAATCTTACAATATACTCACAAATCTTAAAATTTATGCTAATCAATAAGGAAAGCACCTATCACAATCATCCAGCCAGAAATGGCTAGCTTAGTAGCAAACATAGGATTTCTAGAGGGGGGTTTCCAAATGCTTAATATTAGAGTGAGTGTGGCTAGTCCATGCAGAGGGCATAATTAGCATTTATCCAGTTTTAATATGCACCATACAAAGTGTATTGTGTGTCATTATTACAGCATATACAGGACCAGTGATCACAGCAAGCCATTAGATGTGGCAGTAGGGCCATCCTGCCTGAGCTGAATGTTTTTATTTCAGATGTGGGCACAATTCCAGAGCACTGGAGCAATAATGGGAGTCTGGGGGAGCAGCAGAAGATACTAGCACTTCCTTGGACATATATGTACTGTCATATTGGTCTCCTTATGCGCTGGATAGTGTATTGTTATACAGTATTAATAATTAACCCTAATGATGGTCTCTAGCAGTGCACCCCTAACAGCAGTGTCGGACTGGGGCGTGAAGGGCACACTGGGGGAATGCAGTGGTAGGGGCCCATGCTCAAGGGGTGTGACCAATCTCCAGAAGGGTTGTGACCAGCCACCACAGAGGCTTGGCTAACCATTAGAGATTACTAGGTCTGGGCCCCTTTATAAATATATATAGTAAATTATGCACGCATAATGTACCAGATTGTTAACACAATGCACTGTAGTGAATACACAATAATCCTGGAAATGCAGCATAATGTAACATATGTACAGTCTGGAACCAAACCCCTAAAGGTTGGGGTGGCCCACCATGGATTTCCCCTGTACTCCTGTGGGCCAGTCCGACTCTGCCTAAAGGTCCCCATACACCCGCGATGGATCGTCACAACGTAGCGATAGGATCGGAAACACTGATCCACCAGCGTATCGTGATCGGCATATCTGTGAAATCCAACATGTCGGATTTCAGCGATCCTGCATTGCCGGGTTGCAGGATTGCTACATCGCCACGATCCGTTGCAGATGTATGGGGGCCTTAACAGTGCATGTTTCCCAGATCTCCTAGTTGGAGACAGGTGTATTTATTACTGCTGATACATGTTAAAAGATCCAGAGGTGGTGCTAATTATTTAATTTGTGATACTGAGAAGAACATGCAGCACTAATAAAATTCTATTATATTACTATTGCAGACACATGCAGTTAATACAGCTAATGAAAGGCCTATATGTGTCTCAGTGTGATTCTCTATCTGCTCACAATCACAAAATCTTGCTTTTAGTGTACTTGGCCCATCATACCGCTTTTATACGTAAAAAAACAGAGTTCCAAACCGGATCAGACCTGGAATTTAGCCAGCGCCAACCCGGGATATTCCCGAGTTGACGCTGTTCACACCGTAGCCGGGTCTGCAGTGACCCGGATCTTTCGGCATGGAAGTGGACGCTTGGAGATGACCTCATCTCCAAGTGCCACTGAAGTCGGCCAATTTCCGGGTCAATCACTGGACCCGGAAATCCAACCCTGTCCCCTTTTACACCAAATAGCTACCAGGGTTAACCCTGCAATAACCCGAGTTTTAGCTCTGGTGTAAAAGGGGTTTTAGACTTTCCCTTTCCCCTCCTCTCCCACCTCAGAAGTAAACAGGTACAATGCCAGATGCAAGTAAATCTGTATGTATACACATGTGTGTGTTCTTTTTGTTGGCATGTGCAAGACAATTTTAAGGATTTTACTATACACAAAATGGACATATGTCCAAATCAACATCAGGACCGATTTCACAAATATACGTATTGCATCCCTAGAACAAATTGTGTTTAATGCAGGAAACTGTTAATGTGAACTTACACTGCAGAACACAGTAGGAGACTATTCTGACAGCTCATTAAATGAGTAAAGCAAAAATAATTGCCATGCTCTCCACTAACGTCCAATCTGTAAATCTTATGGGATTTTAATGATTTCATAATACAGTATTTGCAAGTATGGAAACATTTCTCATATATGTTTATGAACAGAGGTTCCCATACACGGTCCTCAAGGCACGCCAACAGTTCAGGTTTTAGAGATATCCATGGTTAAGCATAGGTGGTTAAATCAAATTGATTGAGGTACTAATCAAGTCAAGCATGGATATCCTTAAAACCTGGACTGTTAGGTTGCCTTGAGGACCAAGTTTGGGAACCTTTGCTGTAAACTAAAAACACCTCATTCACTTACGACTGATGTGTACTGAGATGCATTACTTCTTCAGACTAGGGGTGAGCGGGTTCGGATTTCTGAAATCCGAACCCCCCCGAGCCCCCTCGATCCGAGTCAGATCCGAATCAGGCTCGACTTTTCCCACCTGACTCGGATCTGAAATCGAGGCAAAACGTTATCATCCCGCTTTCCGAGTCTCGCAGGATTTGGAACCTATATAAGGTACCCGCGTCGGCGCCATTTTCTCACTCGGCTGTGGACAGTGAAGAGGGAGGGTGGGAGTTAGGGCTGGCTGGGCTGTGTAGTGCAGAGTAGTGTTGTGCTGTGCTGTGCTGCGCTGTGCTGCTGTTGTCCACTACTTCAAAGTCCATAGGGGCTGGCTGTGTTGTGCTGTGCTGCTGTTGTTAATAGGGGCTGTGTCAACTACTTCAAAGTCCATAGGGGCTGGCTGGACTGTGTTGTGCAGTCAGTTCTCCATAGGGGCTGTGTCCACTCCAAAGTCCTGTGCAGTGTCCCAGTCCTAAAGGGGTGCTGTAGTGTTGTCCAGGGGGTGCTCTGTCCATCAGGGGTGCTCCCCCCAAGTGCTAAAAAAAAATATTTTTTGTGTGTTTGTGAATTGTGTGCGCAGTAGCCGCACGTGCATCAACAAAGTAGTGCCAAGCGTGCGCCTGTGTCATAAGTAAGGGGCCGGCTGGCTTGACCGTTAAAGGGTGCTGTAACCCCCAAAGTACACTCCAGTCCAAACAAAAAAAATATATATTTTCTGTGTTTGTGAATTGTGTGCGCAGTAGCCGCACGTGCATCAACAAAATAGTGCCAAGCGTGCGCCTGTGTCTTAAGTAAAGGGCCGGCTGGCTTGACCGTCAAAGGGTGCTGTAACCCCCAAAGTACACTCCAGTCCAAACCAAAAAAAAAAATTATTTTCTGTGTTTGTGAATTGTGTGCGCAGTAGCCGCACGTGCATCAACAAAGTAGTGCCAAGCGTGCGCCTGTGTCATAAGTAAAGGGCCGGCTGGCTTGACCGTTAAAGGGTGCTGTAACCCCCAAAGTACACTCCAGTCCAAACCCAAAAAAAAATTATTTTCTGTGTTTGTGAATTGTGTGCGCAGTAGCCGCACGTGCATCAACAAAGTAGTGCAAAGCGTGCACCTGTGTCATAAGTAAAGGGACGGCTGGCTTGACCGTTAAAGGGTGCTGTAACCCCCAAAGTACACTCCAGTCCAAACCCCCAAAAAAATTATTTTCTGTGTTTGTGAATTGTGTGCACTGTGGCTGCACGTGCATCAACAAAGGAGCAGCGCCAAGCGTGCGCCTGTGTCCCATAAGTAAAGAGCCGGCTGGCTCATTTCTTAAAGGGTGGTATAACCCACAAAGTGCACTACTCTCCAGCAAAAATAAAAAAATATTTTCTGTGTTTGTGTGCGCTTTAGCCGCACGTATATATCAAAATAACATAAATGGAGGACCAAACTTTCTCGGATAAAAATAAAATAGGGAAAGATCAAGAACCACTTCCTCCTAGTGCTATTGCTGCTGCTGGGAGTTGTTCATCATCCCAGAGAGGAAGTAGGAACATCACTACTTTTACTAAACAATTGACCCTCCAACAGTCCCTAGCGATGAGGATGAAGTACGACAGCAGTCATCCTGAAGCAAAACGTATAACTGAGGCCTTGACTGCTATGTTGGTGTTAGACGTGCGTCCGGTATCCGACATTAGTGCAGTGGGATTTAGACAATTGATGGAGGTAGTGTGTCCCCGGTTCCAAATCCCATCTAGATTCCACCTGCATCCTCAAAGCAGCAGCGACAAGCCTGCGTCTGTCGGTTAAAGGGTGGTGACACCCTCAAAGTGTGCTACACAAACAATTAAAATATTGCTCTTTTTTTTTCGGTCTTTGTGAAATGTGTGGGCTGTAGCCGCACCTGCATCCTTAAAGCAGCAGCGACAAGCGTGCGTCTGTCTGTTAAAGGGTGGTGACACCCTCAAAGTGTGCTACACAAACAATTAAAATATTGTTCTTTTTTTTTCGGTCTTTGTGAAATGTGTGGGCTGTAGCCGCACCTGCATCCTTAAAGCAGCAGCGACAAGCGTGCGTCTGTTTGTTAAAGGGTGGTGACACCCTCAAAGTGTGCTACACAAACAATAAAAATATTCTTCTTTTTTCTGTCTTTGTGAATTGTGTGGGCTGTAGCCGCACTTGCATCCTCAAAGCAGCAGCGACAAGCGTGCGTCTGTCTGTTACAGGGTGGTGTAACCCTCAAAGTGCTCCAAAAAATAAAAAACTATTTTTTTAATGTGTTTGTGACTTGTGTGCGATGTAGCCGCACGTGCATCAACATAGTAGCAGCGCCAAGCGTGAGCCTGTGTCATAAGTCAAGGGCTGGTTTGGACATCTGGTCCGGACTGAAGGACGTGCCAACAATTTCTGACAAGTCTACTGTCACTGCATATGATACTGTCCTCAAAGCAGCAGCGACAAGCGTGCGTCTGTCTGTTAAAGGGTGGTGTAACTCTCAAAGTGCTCCAAAAAATAAAAAACTATTTTTTAAATGTGTTTGTGACTTGTGTGCGATGTAGCTGCACTTGCATCCTCAAAGCAGCAGCGACAAGCGTGCGTCTGTCTGTTAAAGGGTGGTGACACCCTCAAAGTGTGCTACACAAACAATAAAAATATTCTTCTTCTTTTTTCTGTCTTTGTGAATTGTGTGGGCTGTAGCCGCACTAGCATCCTCAAAGCAGCAGCGACAAGCGTGCGTCTGTCTGTTAAAGGGTGGTGACACCCTCAAAGTGTGCTACACAAACAATAAAAATATTCTTCTTTTTTCGGTCTTTGTGAATTGTGTGGGCTGTAGCTGCACTTGCATCCTCAAAGCAGCAGCGACAAGCGTGCGTCTGTCTGTTAAAGGGTGGTGACACCCTCAAAGTGTGCTACACAAACAATAAAAATATTGTTCTTTTTTCTGTCTTTGTGAATTGTGTGGGCTGTAGCCGCACTTGCATCCTCAAAGCAGCAGCGACAAGCGTGTGTCTGTCTGTTAAAGGGTGGTGTAACTCTCAAAGTGCTCCAAAAAATAAAAAACTATTTTTTTAATGTGTTTGTGACTTGTGTGCGATGTAGCCGCACTTTCATCCTCAAAGCAGCAGCGACAAGCGTGCGTCTGTCTGTTACAGGGTGGTGACACCCTCAAAGTGTGCTACACAAACAATAAAAATATTCTTCTTCTTTTTTCTGTCTTTGTGAATTGTGTGGGCTGTAGCCGCACTTGCATCCTCAAAGCAGCAGCGACAAGCGTGCGTCTGTCTGTTAAAGGGTGGTGACACCCGCAAAGTGTGCTACACAAACAATAAAAATATTCTTCTTTTTTCTCTTTGTGAATTGTGTGGGCTGTAGCTGCGCTTGCATCCTCAAAGCAGCAGCGACAAGCGTGCGTCTGTCTGTTAAAGGGTGGTGACACCCTCAAAGTGCGCTACACAAACAATAAAAATATTCTTCTTTTTTTTTCTGTCTTTGTGAATTGTGTGGGCTGTAGCCGCACTTGCATCCTCAAAGCAGCAGCGACAAGCGTGCGTCTGTCTGTTAAAGGATTACATCGGTGACAGCATCCAAGTAGGCATGTCAGACAGTCCGTACCTGTACTGGCAGGAAAAAGAAGCAATTTGGAGGTCCCTGTACAAACTGGCTCTATTTTAACTGAGTTGCCCCCCCTCCAGTGTGTACTCCGAAAGAGTGTTTAGTGCAGCCTGGGAACCTTGTCAGCGAAAGGCGTAGGAGGTTGCTTCCACAAAATGTGGAGAAGATGATGTTCACAAAATTAATTATCAACTCTTCCAGGGAGACCAGCCTCCAGAACGTACAGAGGGACCTGTGGTTCCAGCGGGGACTAATTAATACTCTGTGAGGATGAGGATGTACACACTGAAGAGGGTGAGGAATCGGTGGATGAGGAGGATGAGGATGACATCTTGCCTCCGTAGAGCCAGTTTGTGCAGGGACAGATTAATTGCCAGCTTGTTTTGTGGGGGCCCAAACGAACCAATCATTTCAGCCACAGTTGTGTGGCAGACCCTGGCGCTGAAATGATTGGTTTGTTAAAGTGTGTATGTCCTGTTTATACAACATAAGGGTGGGTGGGAGGGCCCAAGGACAATTCCATCTTGCACCTCTTTTTTTTCTTTGCATTATGTACAGTTTGGGGCCTAGTTTTTCAAACTGCCATCCTGTCTGCCACTGCAGTTTCACGCCTAGATGGGTCACGTGTTTGTGCCGCCCACTCGTGTCGCTTAGCATAGTCATCCAGCTACCTCGGTGCAACCTTTTGGACATAAAAACACTATTGTGAGGTGTGAGGTGTTCAGAATAGACTGGAAATGAGTGGAAATTAAGGTTATTGAGGTTAATAATAGCATAAGAGCAGAAAAACCTACAAATTCTGTGATTTTAGCTGTTTTTATGCTTTTTTTCAAAAAAATACAGATCCAAAACACAAAACCCAGAACCCAAAACACGGAAGGGTGGTTTTGGCAAAACCAATCCAGATCCAAAACACGAAGAAGGATCCAGATCCAAAACACGAAAAGTGGCCGGTGCACACCCCTACTTCAGACCCTATTGATATTCTCACATGCCATCAGCTTCTAACCCTGGATGTGCCCTTGGCATGTTTTCTTAGCACCTTGAGGAAAGATATAGAGGTCTTTGCTTTTAAAACACCGTGAGCAACATAATGGGGATGACAAAATGATTTCAGCTAAAATGAAAGGCAATTTGGGATGGAAACCCTCAAAAATTAGATGAAGTTAAACAGAGCAAACAGAAGAATACACATAACTGACAACAAGAGCTCTTTACAAGCCTTTCCATTTGGATTTGTAAAAAAAAGTATTATATGGTGGAAACAGATTAGGGTGGACACATGGCACAAATGTAATAGGCTCTGATTTGCTGGTCACGGGGTAATTACGGGCATATAGCCACAAGATTTAAAGCTGCAATAAGTTTTAAGGCAAAAACAGGTTGTTTGTGCCTTAAAACTAATTGTTGATTTAAATCTAATTGTTACAGTATATTGTCAGAATCATGCTGGGACCAACAAGTCTGAGCCTACTGTATAACATGTTGGCCCTGGTTTATATAGACAGGATAGAGGTAAGCATCTTATATGTATAAAGCAGGCATAATCCTAAATGTGATTTATTTGATTCCTTATTATGAACAAATCAATACTGTACCTGCAAACTGTTTGTTAGAGAATAATGAAAGGAAGTGGAAAGATAGACGGGGAATGCATTAGAGTAGAAATGAGACACTAATTAAAAGGAGCATCTAGGAAAATAGGCTTCAAAGCCGGGCCTTGTGTAATTATAGAAATACAGAATACACAGAATTGCCACAACAAGAACCCATCTCATGTAGCTGAGGGATGGGATACTAGTGGGAATAACACTATAAAGAAAAGAGTGGTAGATGACATACAGCAACTTATCTCCGAGGAGAGACAGTGCTGTATCTACTATATAAGCTAAGTAGTGACAGCAAATTTTACTACTGTACCAATCCTTATTTCTCCCAACGCAGATAATAGAGAAAGGGGGTTTGGCTATTAGCATATTGCATTTCCAGCTCTGCATTTGACTAACATGCATCTTGACATATTTGTAACATTAAACCTAGCATATTATAGATGTGTCCAGAGCAAATTGGCATCATTTATCAGCAACTTGATAACTGTGCCCACCTTGTGTAGGCACATAACTGACTCTTGGTAAGTAACATATTGGAAAGATGTAACCTAATGCAGGTATCTAATGGGCATGCGTACCTTGTGTCTGCATTCCTTTACTGTGCTGTACATGAGCCATCACTCCAGGAGGCCGGCCAGTGTCATACACCTGCAGCTGAATATACTGCTGAACGTTGTGCACACCAGCAGGGTTACAAATACATATTTTGCACAGTCCAGCGCATAATGTATGTGCTTCACTGCGCCTAGCATAGAAGAGCGTACTGTACTGTATATGCTCAACACAGCTGTACATCTATTGTATTTGTACATCTATGCAAATTGTGTAGCACAGTGAGGCGCTTTGCAAATAGTCACATTTGCATATACCCTTTTAAAATCTTCTTACTTAAAGACTCCACTTTCAATGGCACTAAAATTGACAAGCACATTTATTGTCATGTTAGTTTTATGGGAATTCTGCCTGGTAATGACTTAGGAAGCACTAAAAATTTGTTTTAACAAGTAAAGAAATCATGTAGTCGGTAATGCGGATACTCTCATAAAATGATTATTACAATAACTATAGCAGTGTGCACATGGATTGTCAGTCTACTGTAGATGAGAGTCTGCACCCTGACAACTACTAGCCCCCTGTGCCCAGCTGTAATTTAGCGACATTATATGGTCACTAAGTGTAAAATACAAGTTGACTCAATATGAAAATACATCTTGCAACATTAACAAAACAAATTATAGTTTTATAGAAATTGATTGTCTGCTTACTCCATTCCCAAACTAATAAAAAAATTTCTTAATAAGCAAATATTAAAAGCAATAACAAACGTTCATTTGAGAACATAAATACTATTTATCTTCCATAGTATGTTACTACTAAAGTGGTCACAGCCTACAAGCAGTACTGGGCCTGATTCAGAGATGGATGCAAATGCCATCGCAGCTTCAATCTCTCACGAATCGCAATTGCGAAAATATGCTATTGACTCACCTGCTGACCAGGGCTTAGAGACGCCCACTGATAGCATCTCACATCCGCCGCGCTCACACAAAACCAGAAACATCAAAATATTGCACGCAGATCAGGCGGCCATCAGCCTGCTGAATAAGTCTAAGCTGCCGAAGACACATGGGTCTCCAGACACGCAGAGGATTTCCTGCTGCGAGCAAGGACACAATGGCTTATTTATGCACGCCCAGAAAACAGTGTGTAAACGGTCCTAAGATGCCTGCATTTCTCTAGCCACCCCCATTTCCTTCCCCAAACGCTAACTACCTGTTACTCACTCTGAGAGGGAATCCTCAGTGTGAGCATATTTGTAAATGAATCGCTGCTACAAATCAGTTTATGTTGGAGGACATTCTAGTTATGTTCCCAGAATTAGACCCAACCATTCCTTACTTCAATTAACCATGGGTGAATGGAATGTCTGTCAATTGTGATAGAGTTCTGAGCGTACATTGTATATACATTTTATAAGTCAATAATATTTCTGAATTTACAATCCAAGACAGATTGGCTATAAACCTCGCCAGGAGTTTTCACGGAAGGCCTTCTGAGTAATTATTTACTATTCTTGTCCATTTCCATTAATCTATAAATGAACAGATGAAAGAATTGGGTACCTGGCATCCAGATATGAATGGCCTGGAATTATTGTGACAGAACATGGCATAAGTGTTCTTCCTGGTGTTTGGCCCCTGCCTAGGACAAGCCACCTTATTTTCGGTTCTAAGCATCAGCCAAGGGCTTATCCACTCCTCTCTTCTGTGTGTGGGCCTGCCCACTCTCCTGCCTTTTCATGGCACCAGAGGTGACCACTGCATTGTCAGTGGTCAGCAGCAACTACAAAAAAAAATTGCCCTGTTGTGTGGCTGCCATCAATGTATGGAAGTTGGAACTTGCTCAGAGACAAACTGATCTGTGACACTCCCTTTATCACTGTGATGGAATAGCAGAGTGGCAGACAGACCACAAAGAAGCAAGTGAGTGTCTCGGGTAACAGTGTGTGTGAAGAGAGAGTTGAGGGTAGGAGGCACTCAGGTAATGTGAGCTATGTGTAGGTCATTAATACTGTATGGACTAATAATGCAATATAGAGTCTCTATTAAAAGTGTGAGCTCATTAGAGAAAATAAGCTTATGTGAAATCTGTTAATCTTATTTTAGGGCTGGTTCGCTGGAAGGACATATATTTATTAATGTTGTTGCTATGGATTTAACAGGTTGGGGGGGATCCTATTTATTAAATATAAATATTGATCTAATACCTGTGCTGGTTGCATGGAAACAGTCATATTTATTTAATGTGGGTGCTATTGACTAAATGTCAGAGACAGTTGGCGTAGAGATGGCTAGAGTTCTTACTTGTTGTTTGGTTTTCCAGCAGAAAAAGTACCTGCAGTATATTATTTATTTTCCATACCGGCCTCCAACTTTACAGAATCCAGCCAAGCAGTTGCGTATTGAGCCGACATATCGTCCACATCGGTCAGGTGTGCCCATTTTGCGTGACCATGCACGCTCCCGCGGGTCGTCCATCAGGCATAGTGGACGGAGCCAGTGCCCGACATACAGTATTGGGTGGGTGGTCACCGTATTGTGCAGTGTGTACCGCCCACCCGATATATTGTGCAGTCGGATGTCGTATCACTGGATACATACATCGCCAGTGTGTACCCAGCTTAAGACTAAAGCAGCAACACATATTGAAAGCTGCAAGAACTGGTGGAGACTGTCTGCCAATTGTCTTATTTATTTTGAGATTACCTACAGTAGGGAGTCAGGACTTTGGGCCTGATTCAGACCCACTCGCGAGCGGCTGTCGATGTTATGGACTGAGCATGCGCACGACGGAGGGTCCTTCGCTCGTTGTGTCTGATCAAAGGGGGCGTGCTGTCGATGTTGATTGACAGCACGCCCCCTTCGGTTGGCGTGCCGGGGGCGTGCCTCCTTGACGGGGGCGTTCCCACGGGAACGCCTCCCGTCAGAAGCCGGCCCACTGACATCACTAGTGATGTCAGTGGGAGTGATTTTGGCTCTGATAGAGCCAAAATCACTCCAGAGCTTGCGGTTGAAAACCTCAACCGCAGGCTCCGGCTCGCAATTTCAATGGTCGCGATGGTCGCAAGGCCATCAAAATGCACGCTCGTATAGCCTGTGGGTGGTGACCCACAGCTATACGAGCGTCCAGAAGGACGCTCCATTTTCATGGAGGCCGGCCCTCATTCAGAGTGTGCGCTCTGCTCAGAGCGTACGGCTCTGAATGAGGGCCTTTGTCCTGTCTGAAAGAACA
Source organism: Taudactylus pleione (assembly GCA_031769625.1). Lineage (NCBI taxonomy): Eukaryota > Metazoa > Chordata > Amphibia > Anura > Myobatrachidae > Taudactylus > Taudactylus pleione. The sequence goes on along the minus strand of JAUIMM010000017.1, from coordinate 2,465,296 downwards.
GTCACTAGCTATATTCTTGTTCATAGTGCTTTGTATGAGAAAGAGAACCCTAGGCCAGGGCCGGCTCTAGGTGTGTTTGACCAGAGCGGTCACACAGGGGTGCCACCCATAGAGGATGCACCCCTCCCCAACATCCCGATTTGGGAAGTGGCCTGTGGGTGGTCAAATCAGGAGGTTGGGGATCCCCACCGCAGCAGCTGTGCGGCGGTGCCAAACGCCAAAGTCTGAATGGATGCTGATCGTGTGCACGCGGCATCCATTCAGTGATGGGAGAGGGCTGGGGGAAGCCCAGCTAGTGAGGCTCCCCCCAGCCTGACTTTATTTGGAGGCGTGCCATGCGGGCATGCTTACAAATAACGTCATGTAGAGGGCTTGGCCTATGGTAATTAGGCCACGCCCCCATTTTAAGTGGCGCAGCCTCACGATGTATGGGTGCCCTGTTCAGAGCCACTACAGGGTGCTCCGACCCCTGGAGCCGGCCCTGTCTTAGGCAGCATAGCCAGCAGGGCCGAAACTAGGACAGTGCAGCTGGTGCCGCTGCACAGAGCTCAGGATGCTCTGAGGGCAGAACCGGACACCTACGCTAGGTGCATTCACCAAGTGCACTGTATAATGTTGTAACTTGCATTGCGCCTGGCGGCTCATTCACTTCTCACTGACAGTGGCGGATTGGATGTTACCCGCAAGGCCGGCCAGACTGTGGGGTTGAATGCCCCCAGTCGCGCTTCATTCCATTCTTGTATGACAGGCACTGGTAGTCTGTCAGCGCCTGTCAGCAGCCTGCTGCGCAGAGCAGCTCAGGTCAGTCCCCTCTCGTGAGACAAAGCTCTGTGCTCTGTTCACCACTCAGATACCTCATCTCCAGCTCCTCTATATACAGTCTCTTCTCTCCTGTTTCCTCCATTTACAGCAGCTGCAGCATCTCGGCATTGGTAAGTAAGAATAGCCAAAGTCAATATATAGTGAAGCAGCAGGTAGGAGTGGAAAAATGGGGTTAGTGCATGGTTGCACATAGATTCCCCCCAATCCTTCCACCCCTGCAACATGCACCTTCCACCTCTGCACCCTCTTGCTACCACCCTTGGACCTCCCACCCCTGCACATTGTAACTGACCCCCCTGCAACTGAAACCCCAACACCCTATAACTGCCCCCCTTCACCCTGTAACTGCATCCCATGTAAGTGGCACCCTGTAACTTGCACCCTGTAACCATACCCCCCTGGGACTGCACCCCAACCCTGCAACTGTCTTCACTGTACACTGTAACTGCACCCCTATACCCTGTAACTACCCCTTATGCAAGTGACACCCCTGCACCCTGTAATTGCCCTCATGCAAGTGACATCCCTGCACACTATAACTGCACTCCCCAACAAACTATACCTTCCACCCCCAGACCCTGTATCTCCCACCTCGGCACCCTGTACCGTGTAACTGCCAACAATGCAAGTGACTCCCCTACACCTCATGCAACTGTACTACTACACGCTATAAGTGCACCCATGCAACTGCAACCCCACATCCTGTAACTACCCCCCCTGCACCTTGTAACTGTCCCCAATGCAAATGTGATATCCCTGTTCCCTGTAACTGCAAGGGGCATTACTGTGTGACATAATGTATAAGGAGCATTACTGTGTGGCATAATGTGTAAGGGGCACTAGTGTGTGGCATAATGTGTATAAGGAGAACTACTGTTTGTGTGGCGTAATGTGAATAAGGGGCTCTATTGTGTGGTGTAACATGTAATAGGGGTTATACTGTGTAGCGTAACGTGAATAATGGGCACTACTGTGTGGTGTAATTTTAATTTTGTGGCTACTATTGTATAGTCATGCCCTTACCTTCCCCTTGAGACCACAGCCCTATTTAAAGTATTGGGGGAGGGGTGCCAATGCGCTTACTGGAACAGGGCACACATATGTCTATTTACGGCTCTGATTGCCAGCGTGTTTGTAAGTAAAGGCTTTTGGAGGCAGCTTAATGCTATCTAAAATGTTAAAAGAGGCAGATGAGCATCAAAGTTGTGGCAATACAGAATTCAAATTAAGAAATATGATTGGATAAATCAGGGAGATTATAGCTGGTAGTAGAATTGTGGTGTGCTGTTGAGGTGGAGTCATGCTCCACCCAAAGGGTGTGTCTAGCTCCACCTATGGGCTTATATATGCTTAAATACTTTTTGTGAGATATTTCTGTATAACAGTAGTGATAATATATTGTGGGAACTTTTGCAAGTATTGATACTAACATTGCTGTCTGCAATACTATTCACTGTGATAATTATTTTCTTCTATCTCAACACAATATACATCATAAATGTGATACCCATGCAATAAATTCCAAATACAATTTGACTTTGTGTGAATTTAACGCTAATCATATATTTCTTGCTGGGTCGACTGAGAATCATGATATTATTTATTTAAACAGCCTGCTTTTAGTCCACCACAAATCGATGTATTAGCCAGCTACCAATATATTTATAGATCATGTTGCTTATAAAGGTAGTTATTATTTTGATGTTCTGTCTATTCTAATATAATAAGAACGTTGTGTCTGTTTGTTTGTTTGTTTGTTACAAGTTGGTGCAAAAACTACAAAACCGATTTCATCAATTTGTAGTGTGAACTCCTAGAGATACCTGCACTTTGTTTCATCTCGATCTGTCAAGTTAAAGCTGAACAATTGCAAAAAAACACATTTTTTTTTTACATCATCAAGAGATAGGTGTGGCACCATGCACATGGCCGGTAAGGGGTGGAGGGACAGGTGCTTTGGGCCCACGTTCACTAGAATAGGAGAGGCTTCATAGCAGTCTGTGCACAGGGCACACAGTGACATTCATGTGATTGGTGGGTGAACACGGTGATGCCACTAGTCTGTAGGCCACTCCCACAACAAAGCCCATATGCAAAGCAATACAACTAGAATACCTCAAATGGAAAAAAAAATGTTGTCAGAAGCGATTTCATTATGGGTAAAGCCGTGTAAAACAGACAGTTTTACATATATATTGTTCAACTACTTTTGAACCTATAATTTACTTAAATACCATTGGTTTACCACATATAATAACAAATTACAGACTTACTTTAATGATCATCTCTTGGTAATAAACAGATTTTAAAACTTTTTGTTGTATTAACCTTTTTTATTGTTCACAGTGAGGAACTCATATTGGTAGTAATATCTTCCTTTGTATTTTAACTAAAGAATACTAATAAAAATTCTTACCCTCAGTCACAGATCACACTAGCAGCAGTGGCTGTAACTCACTGCAGCATACACACAGAGATAAGAAGACACTATGATCATCCTGCTGGGGTACAACCAAGGGGCTCATGAGCAAGGACAGCAGAGGTTCCTAAGCAATAACAGCAGTCACAGTGACTGTCTTTGCTCAGCAGCTCCTTGGTGGTCCCTGGCAGAACTGCAATGAAGAATCCAAGATTTATGATTTACAATCGGAAGGCAGGAGACTAGACAGTGATGCGAGAGGGTAGATAACTCTGAGGTAAGGGTTGAGGTCTTTCCATTTGGAAAGGGAAAAAAAGTATTGCAGTGGAAACAGATAAGGGTGAACACATGGCCCAAATGTAATAGGCTCTGATTTGCTGGTGACAGGATAATTCTGACAATAAAGCCGCAAGATTTAAAGCTGCAACTAATTGTTTTTGCCTTAAAACTATTTGGCATTTTAAATATTGCCATAATCATGCTGGGACCAGCAAATCTGAGCCTATTACATGTTGGTCCTGGTTTAAATAATGGGATAGAGGTAAGCATCTTATATATGTATAAAGCAGGCATAATCCTAAATGTGATTTATTTGAATCCTTACTTATGAACAAATCAATACCTGCAAACTGTTTGTTAGAGAACAATGTACGGATGTGGAAAGGCAGGCGGGGAATGCATTAAAGTAGAAATGAGAAAATAATTAAAAGGTGCATTGAAGCAGAAAGTCTACTAAATAGGAGAACACATTAGAAAGATATATAAGAAGTGTGAGAAAGATGTATAAGAAGTGTGAGAAAGATATATAAGAAATGTGTGTTATAATGATGAGTGAAGCACAGTATTTTGGCAGAGGAAGTTAAGCTTTGCCTTTTACCATACTATTCATATGCTATGTACAAATATACTCTTCAAATACTATTTACAATATATTTTTCCAAATTTATATATACCGACTAATCTCAAAATGCCTATAAATTATACTGCACTGTAAATATAGGCTTCAAAGACGAGACTTGTATAGTTATAGAACTATTCAACAGTTTAATATTTTATTCAGTATTCCTGACCTAGAGAAGTGTTCTGCCCAACTGTAACTCACACCACTTTTCCTGTGTTTATCTAGGCTATGAAATAAATGTAAGACAGACTGTCTTAGAGAAGTCCGAGAAAAATTTATGAAAGTGAATCAAGAATCTACCAAATACGGGATGCAGTCAGGATACCAGCGGACGCTATCCCACACACCAATATCCCGACACTGACAGCCCGACAGGGGACTAAAGATGGGCGTCAAAATCCCGACGCCTATCATTAGCCCCAGCACAAAATACCGACACCCGGTATACCGAATGAAGGTAAGCCGGGTGTCTTAGAGTCTAGCCGTGGAGGGGGGGTGTTTAGGTTTAGAGACCCCCCAAGGGGCACTTAGGGCTAGGCACCCCCAAGGAGGCTTAAGGTAGGGAAAGGGGGGGTTAGGGTTAGGCACCACTAGGGGGGGGTTAGGCAACCCCCGGGAGCGTTGTTTAGGGTGCGGGGAGGGGGGTTAGGCTTAGGCACTAACGGGGGAGGTTAGGGTTAGGCACTAATGGGGGAGGTTAGGGTTAGGCACCACTAAGGGAGGGTTAGGGGGGGGAGGGGAGGATATGTTGCTTACCAGCCCCAGTTGGGAATTAGGTCCATCGGGGTTCCGCTGTCATTTTTTGATCTGGCGGCTATTCAGCTGTGGGCATTAAATACTGGTTTACCAAAATATTACAGTACTTTCTGCCCTTGACACACATCACACCCACATACGGGGATGCCGCAGAACAGGCCTGGCCAACCTTTGCCCCTCCAGCAGTTGCAAAACTTCAAGTCCCAGCATGCTTTACCAGATGATTGGTGGAAGGGTATGCTGGGACTTGTAGTTTTACAACAACTGGAGAGCCACAGGTTGCAAGGCCTGCCATAGAAGCAGGGAATAATTGATCAATGGAAAAGCAGGATATAATGGGACAAAAAAGATATAAGACATAATTTGAGAAAGGAGAACTGGAACAGAATATAAAGCCAGAGAGAATGAGACAAAGAGGAAGCAGGAAAGATTGTGACAAAGGAGAAGTCAGAGATAATTATATTAAAGGGAATCAGAATGGAATGTGACAAAAGGAAATAGGAGAGAATGGGACAGAAGATAAAGTAAGTAAGATGCTGTGATAGTGACATTCTGTCTGATAGCAATTTATGTTGCACCATTCCTGCACTACCACTACCGTGCATTCTGTGCTGCCTTTCTTCATAAACATCAAAGACTGGTCTGATTCTGTGTCACACATAAAATGGTTGCAATTCCAGCAGCTTCATGCAAACAGTTATCCATCCAAACATACTGTATGCCTATATGCTAAGTCGGCTGCATCTATGTGACCAACTGCAGCCCTCCATTCTTGAGAGCAGGAGATTTGACTGAAATCAGATGAATCTTTGTATACACTCAAATGAAAAAAAAACAAAGGACGACCACAAAAGTAGCGCTATTAGAGTGCTCATGAGCTGCTGTTCAGAGGGTTGTCATCCTTCAGCAGAAAACTGGGAAACCAAACAAAATACAATGGAACAGCAGTATTAGGTTTTGGTATACAGTTATAATAATTGTATGTTCAATCATCTTACACTGATCCCACCAGCTAATTTTGGACACGCATCCTACAAACTAGACCCCTTGGATGTCAACACCATTGCAACAGTAGGAACATCCCACAACTTTTATTATTCGTGTTTTATTAGTGCAATTTCACGTGTTACTTTGCAATAATTATACTTTTGCCTTTTTTGACGTTTTGATATATTACATGATAAATTATTCATCTAACAATATTTGCCAAAAACAATTGGTTTCAATTGTAAAATTTTAGCAAGTGAACATACAATTATTACTACTATATACCAAAAGCTAATAGTGCTGTTTGTTTGCTTTTTTATTTGGTTGCACACCTCTGAAAAACCCACAACTCTGTCTACATGCCCTCGACACACCAACTGGATGCTTATTCTATATGTGAATACCCTTGTTATGCCTTCAGCATCATTTTATGTTTGTTGTGTGCACTTATCCTGTGTAAGCTCCACCTAGTAGTCAGCCTGGTATCATCTTAGTTTCAACCTCAAAGGTTTCCACCGAAGCTTCCCAATGCACCCTGGGTAGATAATAGTACAGGTCCGCCAATTTTTAGTAGCCTCTTGTTCACATAAGAGGTGAAGCTATATTCTCCCCTTTGAAACAGCAAAATGTTTTTCATTCAATCTAATTCTCTTCATGAATCCTATTACTACAATAAAACACCAGTCTTCAGATTTTCACACCTAGATTGGATTTATTGAAAGGTAGGAATGGCTATGTTGTCTGTCAACTTATACTCAGGCCATAGGGAAGTTTATAGAGCATTCAGAACAGCCCCATCGCAACTCAATAACATCCAATCAGCCGTAAATTAGATCCATATCACTGGAAGTAGCTTTTAGATACTCCAAGCTGCATATACAGGTTATCACATATGCACTATTTACTAAAAACTATGAGATTCCTATGCAGATGTGTGTGTGTGTGTGTGATGAATGCAAAGAGACTGCGGCAATAAATTAAGATGCACTCTTCAAATCAATGCAGATAAATCAAGAGCAATGTTTCTCCACTCCACCATTGTTACTCCCCCTTGGGCCTCGCTTTTTTCCTTCTCCTGGGCCTCCTCACACCTGGAATATTTGGGTATTATTTTACCTAAAAACTCTACTCAATTGTATAATATGAATGTGTCACGAATGACTCGACTTATTACAGAGGAGCTCCGGAGCTGGAAACATTTGACGCTCTCATACCTTGGAAGAGCTGCCCTTATTAAAATGATGACCTTTCCCCGTCTTCTTTATATGTTGTAGGCATTACCTATTCTTCTCACCAAAACAGATGTTCAATTAATTAATAAACTGTTTTGTTCATTTTTGTGGCAGGGTGGTAGGGCTCGCATCAGCCTTAGAAAACTATATCAACCTAAAGCTAATGGAGGAATACATTTCCCTAATGTCCTAGATTATAACCATGCATCTTTAATGAGATTTTTGGTTGATTGGCTACAAGATCAAGAGATATATGCAAATACATCCCTTGAATCACAATTTTTACCTACCATGGCCCTGAAATATTTCCTCCACATTCACGATCAAGAGGTTCCGCCATAGGTTCTTGACAATTTTTACTAATGACAACTAGACGCCTCTGGCATATTCTGCGTCACAAATCTTGTCTTAATGCTTATAAATCTATTTATCTCCCGCTGTTGGGTAACTTGGATTTCCAAGATGGAGGGGCAACATATCCCTTTACATTATGGGGAGAGAAGGGAATTCATAATATAAGTCATTTGTTTGATGTAGACACCCAGAAGCCCCTGACATTCCATGGGGCAACCGCGAGATTTGAGACTCTAAGGGCTTATCCTCTAGCATATTTTCAGGCACAACATTACATAGCAACGGTAATACGGCCACTTTCGGCTGATGACTGGTGTAATCCATTAGATCAGCGGCTCTTAGGACCAATACCCTCACGCAAAGCTATCTCTATATACTATAGATTCTTGAGTGAAAATCTAAATCATTACTTGATCAGCCAAGGGATGTGCCAATGGTTGACACAATTTCCAACATTGACTACTGAAGACTTGGTAAAAGGGCTACTGAAGTCTCGCACACTATTAACCGCTAGTTCATATAATTAACTTTTTTTAAATCTATATCATAGGACCTATTTGTCCCCTCACATATTATACAGAATGGGTCTAACCAACTCTCATAAATGCCCTAGATGTGCCAGGGAAGAGGCCGATCTTTATCATTGTTTATGGGAATGTTCAGTGGTCCAGGGTTTCTGGAGGCAAGTACGACGGGAGGCTGAGAACCACCTAGTCAATTTTGTACCATTTACTCTAGAATGGGCTATCCTGGGTATCTTCCCAAGGGGCCAGAGGCTCACTGCGGGAAGCAGAAAATTATTACTTGCAATAAGTGCTGCAGCAAAAATGACTATTTTGCAGGATTGGATACACCCAACTCCCAATTATATAAAGAAAAATTAAATTTTATTTTCCGTATGGATTGGATTGACTCGGTGCTTGAAAAGGAGAGGAGGGTCGCCTATTTTTCGATACCTGGGAAAGCTTTATTACGACTCTGCCAATTTTAACACAAACCCAAATTTATCACAGTATGCGTCTGACCCAATGGTACGAGACTAGAGTCCTCCTCGGTGATCCCCCTATTACACTGCCTGGTGGGTGAGTGCCGGACATTCATTCTTTCTTATTTACTTAATAGATTATTTGTTTTCTGTCTATTATTAGTGTCTAAGTTTTAATTTGAATAGGATTAAATGTTGGACAAAATGGACACAGTTATGTACGTAAACATGAAGATGTCCTGGAATATTTGTAAATGTTAAGACATCTTATACTGTCTGTTTGAACTAGAAATTTATTTTGTATTATTTTGATGTGCGGTGTTATTTGCTTCAATAAAAAATATATTGAAAAAAAAAAAAAAAAGATGCACTCCTTTGTCTGTGATATCTGCATTCAAAATTCCTTGCAACTGTGAAATGGTCACAGGTCTTAAGTGACGGCTTTATATATAGTTATGGAGGAGGAGAATGTTAATGGAGGGATTTGTAAACAAATTGCAAATATTTTTTTTCATGCAGGGTAAATACTGGCTGCTTTTGCATATGGCCCACAAATTGGGTAAACCTTTATTTTTACACTGCCATTTAGATTTGAGCAAAGACACGCCCCTCTCAGATATAAACCTCTCTGCACATTTTATTACATCTGCCCCACCTGCAGTGCAACATGGTTTTGTCAAGGTGTAAAGTTACTCCCTTTTCCTGCTGATCCCATCTCAGAATCAACCCCAATAAGTGATGGGAGTGAGAGTGGGGATTATAAGAGCAACTGGAGGAAAGAGTTGAAAGAATTGGAGCTGGGGGGAGAGGAAGGGAAAAAGACAAATGAAACAGACCATTCTTTATTTCACTGATCAATAATTTTAATCAGAAGTCGCTGTGGATTTTCTGTTCAGGAGAGGGATTTTAATAAAATGAGGTCACTCAGGCGTCACTTTATATTTGGCTCAGAATATTACTGAGCTGTTATTTTCTGAGAGGGAGAGTTTGGCTTTAGGATATGTACTATCAAGTAAAATGTCTAAAACAACAAAATTAACCGCCCTCCTGCCAATAAAATAAAATAAAGTTTGTTGTAACAGTATCCTGCTGCCATTTCCCGAGAATATAAACTATTGAAACACTGCAGGGACTGAAAACAGCAGTTGTAACAGAAGGCAAGAACTCAGAATCCACTGCATTTTATATTCCTGAAAGGGCAATCTTATTACTAAGCTTCTGGTCTGTTAACTGTTCCTGTATCTTGGTCCTTAACGCATACCTCCCAACCATCCTAATTTTGGCAGGACAGTCCCGCTTTCTGGGCATTGTCCCGTCACCCCATCCATGGGCTGCAGAGTCACACGATGGGAAGGGGAGAGGTTGGGAGGGCCCCCTGACCCGCTGCTTTGCTTAGTAGAGCAAGTGGTGAATAGATGCTGTGCGTATATCACGTGGCATGCTCTGGGATGCATGGGGTTAAATAGATGGCTGCAAATGAGCCCGTCTGAGGTGTCTGACTCATGGGGAACCCATGAGCTGATCCCGTTACTCCAACTGAACCTGAACTGGGGATTTAAGAGGGAGCCCTGCCAGTTAAAGCAGTTGGTGGCTAAGCAGAAAGTCAGCGCAGAGCAGGAAGTTTAACTGGGAGAGCTGCTTACCTGTGACTGATAAGTGGAGGCTGCCTCAGAGAGGAGCCTGCCCAAAGAGTCCACTAGTGGAGTCGATAATATCAGCAGGTACTGCACCAAGAGGCATGATCATCCAAAGAAGATCGTGGCTGAGCAGTGTCTGAGGGAAGTCTCTGAGTCAAGTCAGAGGAGGCGCCACCAGAGCCAGGAGGTGCGGATGTCATCCAAAAATCAGAGACAATGTTCTGCTAGAGACTGGGGGACATGGTCCCATCTCCTCTCCAAAAACTGCCACTGCTGTAACAGCTGAACTGCCAGGAGGATCTTGCTGCAGCCCAGGGTGTAAGCACCTGCACAACACAGCTCAGAAGTTCAATAAAATTGTAATCCTTTCACACGCAACACTCGGAAAGAGATGTTAAAACAACTAAGTTAACTGTAAAATAACTAACTCACTTAAATTTCTATTTTGAACAAAAATCCCAGGAATAGCAAGGTAACATTTTTAACTCAGTAGCCTCCCTTAAAATTTACTCCAAAGGACATTCAAGAGACAGCTCTTAGTTTTCCTGGAGCATTAGATTGGGTCATAGGCCTTGGTCTTCGGAAGTGTAATTTATCAACCACAACATAGTTACAGTTGGAAATCAGTTTCCCCTCAATTTATTCTATTCAGCATTCAGGGCTATTTACACTGCCACCACTGAGTTTTTTCTAAGATATCCCGCTACCTGGGTTATCGGCAGAAATATGCACCAACGCTGACTGGATCAACAGTTGCTGTTAATATCCCCGGACTATATAGAGTATGGACTGATACATTAATGGGTAACACTGTAGTGAGACCATTGTAATGAGTATTGTTAGAAATGTTTGTAATAGAAGTAATATTGTATTGAGTCTTTAGTTGACATAAGTGGTTGAAGTAGCCGTGTTATTATAAGCATAAGAATTCTAATTGTCTGTATATATAAGGTTAGTGATACTACTAAGAACTGTTCATTTAAGAGTAGTTTGTGAGGAAAAGCAATTGTTCTAGTCACCCAGCTTAATTAAGTCTTAGCAAGTAGAACCAGAAATTTAAAACAAATAACTACTGTATTGAGTGTTGTATTAATTGGATAAGGGATTTTGAGTCAGGAAAATGTTTGGCAAATAGAGTTTAACTAACTTGCCCTTCACGTTCCGTGGAGAACTTCACAGCCTGAACTTAAAAAGTTCCTTGTGTCTAGCATACATTCATTGTGTGCTGGGAAAATTGGTTTCTCTGTAGCGGTGCCGTGAGAGGATGAAGGAATCCTGAGGAAGCACCAAGTATTATTAGGAAGACAATATAGTTAATGGGGAAGTGCTGTGTGTTTAACATGAATTAGAGGGTGTGACATATCATAGATGCAGGCTCCAACTAGTTACGTCCTGTATGGACTTTTTCAAGGAAAAAGCGTGCATCTATGTACAAGCGCCAAGCCACCGACAGGTCTGGAAAAGCGCAGTGCTAAGAGCAGTGCAGGAATCTCACCACCTCGCAGTTATAACTATATATACCAATGGTACATTTCCTAGGAATCAATTTTTTTAACTTGTTTTATAACTTGTTTTTTTTTCTTCCTCCACTCATTATTGATATTTTTATAAGTAAGTTTTATGAGTTTATATAAACAAAAAAAACCATACTGGGCCAAATGTAATAGGTTGTCAATTTTGGTAATAGTACAAACTCGCACTTTCTTGCACATTTAAAAAGTGCGAGTTTACCACAAAACTCGCAATTTACCAAAACAGACAACATATTACATTTGGCCCATTGTATTTTTGATGACTGCCATTTCCCTCATTACCCAATTTCTCCCTCTCATCGTTTTACACGCATGACATATACCACATATATACATTCTTTCAATAATTTTTTCAACCTTATTGCGACATACTATTATACGTCACATTAAATTCTTATAAATTATTCATTAAATTATTATACGTCACACCTCTAATTCACATTAAACACACAGCACTTTCCCATTACCTATATTGTTCACTTCCTATCATTTATAAGAAGGAAGCAGCTCAAAACATTAAAGGCGCGCTATTTTTATTTCTATTAGCGTTACCACTAGGAAGACATGAGGACCTAGACCTGTGAGTAACTTAACAGCTTTGCAGAGCAAGTAGGGAATACAGTAGATATCATGCGCATGCTCTTGGCATCTTTTCGCAGAGAGAAAGACTGGGGGCATGTCCAGCAGCTCCTGGAGCGATGGGAATGCTCCCAGCGTGACACATTTGGGGGGCGTGGCACATTGGTATGATATTTCTTGTGAAGCCATGCCCCCTTGTTGCTGTGTCACACCACTCATTTCAGCATGTACCTTCTGGGCACGCAATGGTTCCAACCTATACCTAACCAAAGTTGCGAGCTATGCTTAACAATCACTTCCATTAATTACCAATTGTTTTTTAAAGAATAAAATTGTTTCTGCAGTAGTATTATGATGCATTCACATATATCATTTTATGGTAAACTGTTAAAATTAATGTAATTAGTGTACTAATGAATAAGGTTTGTAAACTTCTTGGTATATATATATATATATATATATATATACACAGTCAGGTCCATAAATATTGACAGAATATAAATATTGACAGAATTTTCAGATTTAGGCCTCTATTCACCACCACAATGGTTTTGAAATGAAACAAACAAGATGTGCTTTAACTGCAGACTTTCAGATTTAATTTGAGGGTAATTACATCCAAATCGGGTGAACGTTGTAGGAATTACAACAGTTTCAATATGTGCCTCCCACTTTTTAAGGGGCCAAAAGTAATGGGACTATCAACTCAAAAGCTATTTCATGGACAGGTGTGGGCTATTCCCTCATTATTTCATTATCAATTAAGCAGGTAAAAGGTCTGGAGTTGATTCTAGGTGTGACATTTGCATTTGGAATCAGTTGCTGTCAACTCTCAATATGAGATCCAAAGAGCTGTCACTATCAGTGAAGCAAGCCATCATTAGGCTGAAAAATCAAAACAAACCCATCAGAGAGAAAGCAAAAACATTAGGCGTGGCCAAATCAACTGTTTGGAACATTCTTAAAAAGAAAGAACACACCGGAGAGCTCAGCAACACCAAAAGACCAGGAAGACCATGGAAAACAACTGTGGTGGATGACAAAATAATTATTTCCCTGGTGAAGAAAAACCCCTTCACAACAGTTGGCCAAATCAAGAACACTCTCCAGGAGGTAGATGTATATGTGTCAAAGTCAACAATCAAGAGAAGACTTCACAAGAGTGAATATAGAGGGTTCACCACATGATGCAAACCATTGGTGAGCCACAAAAATAGGAAGACCAGATTAGAGTTTGCCAAACAACATCTAAAAAAGCCATTACAGTTCTGGAACAACATCCTATTGACAGATGAGACAAAGATCAACTTGTACCAGAGTGATGGGAAGAGAAGAGAAGGAAAGGAACTGCTCATGATCCAAAACATACCACCTCATCAGTGAAGCATGGTGGTGGTAGTGTCATGGCGTGGGCATGTATGGCTGCCAATGGAACTGCTTCCCTTGTATTTATTGATGATGTGACTGCTGACAAAAGCAACAGAATGAATTCTGAAGTGTTTCGGGCAATATTATATGCTCATATTCAGTCAAATGCTTCAGAACTCATTGGACAGCGCTTCACAGTGCAGATGGACAATGACCCGAAGCATACTGCAAAAGCAACCAAAGAGTTTTTTAAGGCTAAAAAGTGGAATGTTATGCAATGGCCAAGTCAATCCCCTGACCCGAATCCGATTGAGCATGCATTTCACTTGATGAAGACAAAACTGAAGGGAAAATGCCCCAAGAACAAGCAGGAACTGAAGACATTTGCAGTAGAGGCCTGGCAGAGCATCACCAGGGATGAAACCCAGCGTCTGGTGATGTCTATGCGTTCCAGACTTCAGGCTGTAATTGCCTGTAAAGGATTTGCAGCAAAGTATTAAAAAGTGAAAGTTAGATTTAGGATTGTTTAGTTTGTCCCATTACTTTTGGCCCCTTAAAAAGTGGGAGGCACATATAGAAACCGTTGTAATTCCTACACCGTTCACCTGATTTGGATGTAATTACCCTCAAATTAAATCTGAAAGTCTGCAGTTAAATCACATCTTGTTTGTTTCATTTCAAAGCCATTGTGGTGAATAGAGGCCAAAATATGAAAATTCTGTCAATGTCCCAATATTTATGCACCTGACTGTATATATATATATATATATATATATATATATATATATATATATATGTATACTATATATATATATATATATATATATATATATATATATATATATATGATACATACATATAAAGTCATATAGATTCAGTATCGGACTGGGGCATGAGGGGCCCACTGGGGAAATCAGTGGTAGGGGCCCATGCTTAAGGGGTGTGGTCAACCACCAGAGGGGGTGTGGCAAGCCACCACAGATGCTTGGCTAACCATTAGGCAAATCTTGGTATTTTCTATAGAAGGGAACCAAGCCTCCATGTTGATCAGTGATCCTGCTCCACCTGGTAACTGACCATCTAATAGAGTAACAATCAATAATTTAAAGTCTGAAACCTGATACCTAGTGGAGGGGGATGAGCCCACAGGCAGTGAGGCCCACCGGGGATTTCCCCTGTACCCCTGTGGGCCAGTCCAATCCTGCATAGATTTTGAAGTTGAAGAGAGAGATTTGGGTTGCCAAAAATGGCAATTTATCTATGATTTAGCTATAAGGTTTAAAGCGCCAATTTTTTTTTTTTTTAGGCATTTGTGTGGACCAGTTTTATGTATCTTATGTTGTCCCCAATCTGAAAAGTTCATTATCAAAATAAAATTGATTGGATGCTTTTTTCCTGCAATGCTCCCATCTCCTGTATTTTCCACACTCCTATTTTTGAGACTACAATATTAACTTAGCCCCAAAACAAAGTTGATTGGATATGTATTAAAATACCATGGAGAACAGAGGACACTTTTAAATTGCAATCAGAACAATGCAACCACAGCTACAAGCTTCCTAGATTCTTTAATAAACTATTTAGCTTGTGGCTAGATATGGAATTGGGTAGTTTTCTAGTCAGGGCAGCCAAAAACCGTCTATTGTATAAATCCATCTGAGATGTAAAAATACAATTTTTCTTCTGGGACATGAGGAAGCAATCACAACAGGATCAGACAGAGAGATCATATTATATGAAGTTATGCCTGAGTCACAGGAAGGTTTCAGACAAGCGGGGAAGGCATCTGTGCAGGGACCACAGACTAATTTATTACAGGAAGACTGTTTTGTCAAAAGGGCATTCCCAGTGCTTCTCCACAACAGAAAGTATTTTAAAACTGAAACAAAACAAGAACTACTATCTCTACAATAGAGCATCTGAAAACCAGGTTCCCTTTTATATACGAGATGTCAGAGATATACAAGTGTAGTAAGGTTATGATGGCAGAATTTACACTGAAGACTCTGCTTTTATTCTCAGTTTAAAGCATTCCCTAATGGTGTCTTTACCTCTCATGGTGGGCTACCCAAGTCTCACTGAATATTCACACATTTCTAGATCCATTTTACCAGTTACTGAATTGCAGATACCTTCAGTATCTTAAAAGGATAGCTAACTAAACAAGTCACTTTTTGGGGGTGAATTGTATAACAGGGCTCACTTTTAGATACTGTAACATTGATGGATAGGGGTTTCTGAGTCAAAAGGTGCCCAACCTCACAACAATCGATATGAAAATATGGGAAGTCCTGCGCTCAACCTCTAGATGCTAGGGACTTTACCAAGTATTTAGAAGTTGAGCACTAAACAACACATGTGCAAATCTGGTCCTGCATCATAGGACGCAGTGTAGTTGCAGACATCAGGTGAGTAACAGTCTGCAGCCATTTGGGAGTGGGGAGGGGGCGGCAACAGGGAGCGTTATACAAAATGGGAGCATGTCAGCCCCTTTTGTAGGTGTGCCGAGGACAGGGTCTGCGTCTTCCGGTGTAGTTTCCCTGGCCCAAGCAGCTTGAAAACACTGGCCATCCTGAGTAACTTGAGGATTTCTCAGATGACCCGACACAGCGTCTTTGGACTCAGCAGCGGATCACAAAAGCATTGCATACTACAGATGCCTCCTGCTGCTTTTACATATTTTAGCACAGCCACTGCATACAAAGACGCAGCTGTTATGTAATACTGTCCTTCAATGAATCAGGCCCACAGTGTACAGGAGAAACAATTAATTGTACACAATATATCATAGTGTGTATGTTCGAAGTTCTGCGTTCTGAGATTGCATAATGATAAACTGAGAATAAAACACATTTGGATGCAAAGCATTTGCTAAATGCATCAAGTAACAAAGAAGATCAGTGGAAAAGATTCTTGTTGGATGCAGTGAGAATTCCAAAGGATGTTGAAACCTAGACCCAAAATCAAACACGGTCCCTATCAGCAACAGTGTTACTTTTGTTGAAGACCTAATCAATGATGTGATGAATCGTTCCTTATGTATGGAGGTCAAATACAACACTAAACAGGCCAAATTAAACAGTTCAGTGGAGGTTTGAACACCATAGAGTAGAGCACACAGTTATGGACAGAGGTCAAAGGGAAAATAAGGGTAAACTCCCTTCTCATATCACGCAAGTGCAATTAGTATACATATATCAACAAGCTGGGAAAACATAACTCCTCTTTCAGAGAGAAGACAGCAGAGCGTGGTTAGAGTTTATGGGGTCTATTTACTAAGCAGTGTTATGAGATGAAAAGTGAAAAGTCTGTGATAAGGTGCCAGCCAATAAGCTCCCAACTGCCATCTCACAGGCTGTGTTTGAAAAATGACAGTTGGGAGCTGATTGGCTGGCACCTTATCACTTTTCACTCTGTCTCCTAACACTGCTTAGTAAATAGACCCCTATATCTGTTGCCGTTTAAAAATTACTAATAACCTGGGTTTGTTGGAGGGGCGCTTCAGGTGCACGGATTCGCCACTACCCCCCTGCCCCCCCACCTGTCAGCACCACAGCAGAATCCTCTCTAACCCCAGTCCAGCACACTCTACTGTTTGCTGGGCTGCAATGGGTCCCAGGAGGCTGCTGTCATTGAGATCAGCAGTGCAGCAGTCTCCTCTGCCTGCACTTGATGTGCGGGGACAGGGAGGAAGTGATCACAGTGATCGCGCCCCCCTCCCCCAGGATCTGCCCCTAGCTGAGGGGAACACGGAGCCACCAGAATTATTATTTTTTACATTTTTTGTAGGGGGTGTGGCCAAACCATGCAATTTTAGGCCACACCCCCTACAGTACTGTGGCCCAATACCGCTCTCTACGGCCCTTGTCGTTATTATACCAAGAAGGATTTAATTTTTCCTAGTGTGTCTTCATATTATCTATATTATTTGTAGCGTTTCTTGGACTCAAAATCAATTGCTTATGAATGCATATAATTGTATCCATGGTCCATTGTCTCCACCTGCGTTTCACAAACTGAAACTTTAACCCATGTGAATGCCTTCAGTCATATCCATGGTCTTTTGTTTCACACTTGTGATATAATTAGACACTACTCTGACGAGTGCTTATTACCATACACTTATGCTTATTTGCCAATAAGTTTTCCTGATGTGATGTGACCTTCTAATTTTTATACACCGGTAAGGAACACCTGTCTTATACTATGCATTATCATTGTGTA
This sequence comes from Taudactylus pleione, assembly GCA_031769625.1. NCBI lineage: Eukaryota > Metazoa > Chordata > Amphibia > Anura > Myobatrachidae > Taudactylus > Taudactylus pleione. The sequence continues at coordinate 2,447,500 of JAUIMM010000017.1, read as the reverse complement.
TTTGTTCAGTTCATTCTACACTATTACACTTACACTATTAATTTTGTGAATTGCAAGAAAAAGATTAACTCTATGTGATTAGTTGTGCCTTCTAAATATTTTCTTCCAGTATCTCTGATTTTTTCTGAAACATTTCAGGGACTCCAATTTATTTTAGAAATATAATACATAAAACTTACATTTTATCTTTACAAAAAGAGTTACCCCAAATAAGAGTTCCTTCTTTTTTCTGCACCCTACAGCAAATAACTTTTTTATGATTATTTACTTTTTGACTCTGTGGAGCACTGCAAACCCGGTATCTTTGTGATAATAATATTATATCTATTGTTGGTATAAATATTACACAAAGAGTACTCTAAAATTAGTCCTAAATACTGTGCAGTAATCCCCTTTCTTCTCCTTATACTGATTGACAGATGTAAAGTCACCAGAAGATACTGCAGTGCAGGAAGTATTTGTGTCCCCCCCCAGGGCTGGCTCTGCCATTAGGGAGCTTTAGTCAGCTGCCTAGGGCACCAGGATCTGGGGGCGCCACTGAGTCACAGCTGTACTTAATGCAGGGGGGGCTGTGGAACTTATAAGGCTCCGTCTTCCTGAGGACGGGAATTGAGTATTGGTGGTGCTTGTGGATGTGGGGAGCAGTAGGCCGATGTTTTGCCTAGGGTGCAAAGAAATCTTGCACTGACCTTGATCCCATCACGCTGTGTCCAAATAGAAGTGATGTAATTTAATATGGAGATGTGTTCCAAATGGGCAATGAACAATACTCCTTTTGTATTTCCCTGGCTATAATGTGGTGGAGCACGGTGGTGACTCATTAATCAATGACAACAATGTGCAGCAAGATAATTTTTATGTCTTCTTTTTTTTACAACTCTGTACTGTACTAGTTGCACTACTAAGCAGCAACCTTACTAGTATCAGCTAAGGGGGATTGCACTTACTGTATGTCTTATCACGTTATCAGCTGAATTATCCATGGAAAATGCTGTCTATGAACTAAGGGCCTGATTCAGAGCCGAACGCTCTGACCAGAGCGCTCGCTCTGAATCAGGGCCCTCCTCCATGAAAATGGAGCGGCCTCCTGGCCGCTCGTATAGCTGTGGGTGACCACCCACAGCATATGCGAGCGGCCAAAAAGATGGTCGCGATGGTCTTGACCATCGCGACCATCGGACTTGCAACGGAGACCCTGCGGTAGGGTCTCCCTGCCACAAGCCCTGGAGTAATTTTGGCTCTATCAGAGCCAAAATCACTCCCACTGACATCACTAGTGATGTCAGTGGGGCTGGCTTCAGACGGTAGGCGTTCCCTTGGGAACGCCTCCGTCTGGCAGGCACGCCCCCGGGATGCCCACCAAAGGGGGTGTGCTGTCAATCAACATCGACAGCACGCCCCCTTTGGTGCGAGACCCGGAGCGATGGAAAGCCCGTCGCTCCCCGGGTCTCGCGCATGCGCACGACGGAGCTCCCTCCATCGTGCGCATGCGCAGTGGGGAACATCGACCCGCTTGCGAGCTTACTGCCACTCGCGAGCAGGTCTGAATGACCCCCTAAGTGCCAGATCATCTTACAAACCCCTTGTTTCCAAGGGGCAGAGAATACAACTTCAGTCACTAATCAGTCTGTTGGTCCATACAATCAAAGTAGTGGGAGAAGTGGCACTACGGCACCCCTCTGGGGTAGAGAAAGAAAGAGGTACAGAGAGGGGGAGAGAGACTTCCATATATGAATATTAACACTAGAGAGTAGAGTTTTGATAATCATTTCCATTGTACCATGAAAGTAATGCAGATGTACTCTCTTATAGGAAAGCTTAGCATTCAGCATATCTACCATATAGTAAGAAACAAATATATCTACTCACATTTGTATTTACTATGCCTATTCAGAATGTTAATGTAAATCTAGAGCTGAAAACAGTGGCGTAGCATGAGAGACATGGAGTCCAGAACAACAACATGCTATGGTGCCCAGGAAATATCGTAGTGTGTTTTAGGAGGGTGCATAGTCAGCATGTCAGGTAAAGTTTAAATGAATTTAAAAAAAAAAAAACACTGAAGAGGCTAGTAGTGGAAATGCAATGTTAAGGACCCATGAAAAGGAAGGTACGGCCAGCTACCAGAGTTCGGTCCCACTTTGACAAGCCAGTCTTTGGGCCTATTAATCAGTTATTATTTGCAGGTGTATTAGGGGGTATATCCAGAAATAATAAGTATCCTCCAAATGTACTGTATGTATAATTATGTTATCTACTGCAGTCCCCTGTAGTATCAGTACAGTACATTTGGGGGACACTTATTATTTCTGGGTACCCACTGAAAATGTTTGTCTTTGGGGGATGTCCTGCAAATAATAATGAATAAATAGGCCACAAAGACTGGCTGGGCAAAGTGGTAACCACACTCTCTCTGGTTGCTGGCCATACCTCTTCATTGGCCCTTACCTCTTTTTCAACCGCAAAAAGCAGCACCCTTAAAAACCTATGGGGTCTGCTTTCTTGCCAAATTTACCAAGCTCCAGAAAGCGAAGCCTTCTGGAGCTCGGCCCCCAACAGCTAATGCTATCTGAATATGGCGTTAGCCATTGTAGCCTATAGGCTAAACTTTGCAAAATTGTGCCAGGAGATGGATCATAGGACCCCTACCTTAGCACTCGCCTATGCATGATCAGCAGACCGCACATGCGCAGCTGCCCCCAGAAACTAAAAGTAAAGTATTCACTAATGCAATCACCTTACTGTTATACATCACATGTGTAGGCTCCTATCGAGCCCCTGTCTCTACATGTGAAGTGAATAGCAGATATAAGAAATTATAATTATCGGGTCTAGAAGCCAATACTTATTAAATATGCCCCTTTGAGAGAACTTCTCAGATCCACTATAGTGGAAAACATAATGATATTGTAGACCTCCATAATACTTGTGCAATTCACATAAGCAAATCTTATCACCTTTAGGATTATTGCCAGCATTAGCATGGTTATTGGGCAAAAATGATTAATATCAGGAAATGATGTTTAGCTACCATTCTCAGGTTCATCCACATTGCTTCTCACCGGCAGCCAGTGGACTCCAGCGACTTCATCAGAGGAGAAGGAGGAAGATAATGTCTGAAGAAGGGACAATTGGCACTTGGGGTGGCAGTAGGAGGTAATGGGAAATTGGAACTGTGTATGGAGACGAGTACAGGTGAAAAGTGTGTGACAGTAGCTAATTGTAAAAGAATATTGGAAATAAAATAATAATAAAAGGACACAGGCACTTATATGAGAGTCATAGGGGGTGATACAAACATGTACACAGGGGGAGGGGGGTGGCTACATCTAAATTAATTAGATGCTGAATGATCGAAGCAGGGGGACCATGAAGGAGCAGCAGAAAGTGATCTAACGGTGAGGGAGAAGGAGTAGAAGTCAGGAGGCAGAGCGGGACACAGAAAGATCTTCGCCCCTTATGGAAACAGTGGCTGCAGTCAATGTATGCAGCTAGCTGTGTGTCATAACTGGGGACGCTCCTGTGGGTGCACCTATCATTTCATTCTTGTTCCTTTGGGGACAGTTCAACAGTGGTATATTAATCTAATCTATTAATAACTCTAAAGAGATTGCTGATCCGTCTCCGCTTGGTGCCTGGACCTCTACCGGCTTTGTCCCTGACTATAAGTAGACATTTAAGTGCCCTGGGTATGGGTTCACATTACATAGCTGTAGTTACAGCTCTTCAAATAGGTGACAACTTGTGTTTATATGAAGTACAAATACAAATATTATTTAGAGACTAGTCAGACTAGTCGATTTGTTGCCCAAGCCAACAGTTGCAGATAGTGCCCTTTTAGCCCCAACTCTGTGCTCTGTGTTAGTCTTTGTTACATTACCAGATACTCTAAACACTAAAATCAGATTAATATATTTTATATACATCAACTTTTTTTTTGGATACTCTAACCCTATTGCTCATGCATGGTTTGAACCTCTTGATCGGGAGGCTTTTTTGGACAGAGGACGAATGCTAAGAAGACACTTCTAATAGATAAACATAAACGAACACATAGAGGTAAAAGGGGGAAAGGAGATAAGAGGAAAACAAGTAGGATACACCCTGCATCCCTAACGAGCAATACTACAGCAACCATCATTTTCAATTTGAGTTCCCATATTTTGGATAAAAATGAAGACGCTATTCTGAAGAAAGGTTTGAAATTTGCTCCGGTGAACAAATTAAATAAATTTGAGACCTATTTAGACGTGCAGAAATTTATATGGAGAGTGAGTCTAAAAAAGTATTTTGCAGGAATTAATAGTATGCAGGAAGAAATTAAGCATTTCAAACCTAAGTACATTTAATCCTGTTTTCAACAGAGGTTGCTTTATTAACAGCTTCAACAATATTGTGTGTGCAGAAATTGAAAAGATTCCACCACAGAACAAAGCTAAATATAATTTAAGTAAGGAAGAATTCGATGCTATGAGGAAACTTGAATAAAACAGGGATATTATTATAAAACCGGAAGATAAAGGGGGCGGGATAGTTGTCATGGATATTGACAAATACAATAAGGAAATCCAGAGATAACTGAGCGATAAAGACACGTATACCCTCTTGAGAGGGAATCCTACTGAAAAAATTGAAAAGAAGTTCATCAGTATGTTAGATAAATGGGAGAACAAATGTACTATTACATCAACTGAAAATGAATATTTGATTAAAAAGGAACCAGTACTACCTGTACTATATATTCTACCCAAAATTCATAAAGACCCCATAAACTCCCCGGGACGCCCTATAATTGCAGGCACAGATTCTATTTCCTCGAATTTATCACATTATGTCGATTTTTACCTCCAACCCAAAGTTAGTAAAATGAAATCCTATGTGAAAGACACAATTGATGTGATTAAGCAAATGAAAATCTTTCTCCGAACCCTCAGAAGTGTTTCTAGTTACAGCCGATGTTGGATCGTTATACACCCTCATTGAACACAAAATAGGTTTAAAAGCAGTAGAATATGCGTTTGAAAATGAAGAAGACAGGATAAATCAGGATAAAGCAGATTTTATTAAAGAAGCCATTTTATTTATTTTAACCAATAATTTCTTTTGGTCAAACAATCAATTTTATATGCAAAATAGAGGTACAGCAATGGGGACTCATTTCGCACCAGCCTACGTGAACTTATTCATGGGCTGGTGGGAGGATCATACAGTGTGGAGTAATAATCCCTTCATTGAAAAAATTGCACTTTGGATTCGTTTTATAGACAATATTTTTTTCATATGGAAAGGGACACGAGGTGAACTGGATGTTTTCTGTGAGACACTTAATAAGAATGATTTTAATATTGTTTTATCTTTTGATATTAATAAGAAAGAAGTACATTTTTTAGATCTTTTAATCTATAGAGAAGGCAATTAGGAATTACACCAAACCCACTCTTACATCAATATTACTAGTCACCATCATCCACATTGGTTACAAGGCCAGATTCAATGTATTCATCGTAACTGTACTGATGTTAACATCTTTGAAGAACAGGTGAAGAATTTAAAGTCCAAATTTATATCGAAAGGATATGATGAAGGAACAATTGACAGTACGATTGAAGAGATGAAAAATACTTCACAAGATAAACTTCTAGAATATAATAATACCTCTAAGATAGTTGATCACACCTTTCTTCCATTTATCACTACTTACAATAACCAACATTCAATGATTGAAAAGATTTTTAAGAAACACTGGTTTATTCTGTCTCAAGATCCGGGTCTTAAAGGAGTTAGGGGGAGATGCGGTACATCCCCCCCGACTCCACGTACATACCGCGGTATGTACCAAGAATATCGCAAAGAACAGCTCTCTCGATGAGAGCTGTCCTTTGCGATGCTGCAGGGCAGAAGGACTTCCGGGTTTAACACCCAGAAGTCCTTCTGCGCATGCGCAGAAGGCCGCAGGGGCTCATGGGAGGGATCCGTCCGGATCCCTCCCAGCCCTGAGCATCGCGCTAAGAAGCCCATAGGTTTCTATTGGGTAACGCCACCTGAAGGTGGCGTTACCTAGCGACGCGAAGCAGCAGAATGCGCTGCATTCTGCTGCTTAATACATACGGGGAATGCGGTCAAACCCCCGAAAACTGCATTTTCGGGGGTTTTACTGCATTTTTGCCGTTAATACATCTCCCCCTTATTCCTCAAAATCCCCACTTTATTTATAAGAAAGCTCCTAACTTGAAGAACCACTTAGTTAAGAGTGCAATCCCAGAAAGAAAAACAGGGCGCACTCTAACAAAGGGTTTTCATAGGTGTGGTTCATGATTCGTTTGTACGTCACATAAATTACAGCCAAATAAAGTGGAGGAGATAGTTTCTAATTCCACAAAACAAAGTTATAAAATACAGGAATTTATGACATGTAACTCCATTAACTGCATTTATATTATAGAGTGTAAATGTGGTTTACAATATATTGGCAAAACTAAAAGGAGATTAAGAGAAAGATGGGCTGAACATCTTCGCAATATTAAAAAGGATTTCGATAAAAATTCACTTTCGTTACATTTTAAGATCAAACATCTATGCTCTATATCGGACATCAAGTCTATTATAGGTTTGAAAAAAGTAGAAGAAATTGGAGAATTAAAGGAACTGAAAAAGCTTTGGCCCAGGCTGATATGAAATTTATTTATGATTTCAAAACTTTTGAACCTACTGGGCTTAACAGTGACTTTGAATTAAAATGGTTTCTATAAATTTCACTTTTAAAGGTTTACACTTTTTAACTATTTTTCTATTTCTATTTTACGTATATTTTATGTATTTATTCATGCTGTGCATCTTTGTCATATACAGTATGTATCATATGCAATTGTTGTGATTTGTAGTCTCCGTCACTAGGGGGTTTTTGTTCAGGGGGAACCCTGGAACACTTGACTTCATGACAGGTTCAGGCTATAATTTTAGACGCACCGGAAGTATTGGGAAGTTACTTCCGGTGCGCGCTGGTGGAACAGCGAGGGATACGTCTGAGCGACGAGAAACCTCCATCCCCATCCTGTAGACACATGATTTTGATGCCACGCATACTGGAAGTAGGATGCAGATGACGTTGTACCACTTCCGGTCGTCGATCACGTGCTAACGGAAATAGGATACAGATGACGTTACATCACTTCCGGTCGACGATCATCCGTGATTTTGATGCCGCGCATACCGGTAGTAGGATGTACACCACTTTCGGTCGGTGATCATGTGGTGGACAGACCGTAGGTTGTTTACAGTTGCGGTCTGTAGAGGGGGGTGTCCACATACCAATCCCTATCTCTAAAGAGACTTCATTTGAATATTGACACCTCTGGGTATGTACATCTATGTAGCCATGCCCCTTTAATTAGGGGTTATCATCATAAAATGCTGCATTTTATTCATATTTTCTCTTTGATACCAGTTCAGTTTGTGAGCCTTTGACCACCTGAGTGGACCAGTAGGACCATACTAACGGTTTTCCAATTGATAAAGGATTCATCAAGAATGATTGACAATAGAGGCAGAGTTGTATCATCACTATTTAAACAGCCTTAATTTACAAACCAGTCACACTTTGAAAAAGGCTTGGTGCCGAAACGCGTCTGTGTGACTGAAGGGACCGTGGCTGTGGGGTGACTATACCAAATTGAGAGGTACCATTGGGAGGTGATTTGAACCCGGGTATTCATCCACTACCTATGTGTATATTTTTGCCTTGGTTGGAAGGCCCCATCTGTTACATGGCCATTTTTTGTCATTGTACTATTTGTGTGGATTCATTCAGTATCTAATAAATGTCACAGTATTACACTATGGTTGCTTTTTTCGTTATAAACTTTTCCTTGAGGTGTTGAGGACTTGACTGTCATTGGTGGATTATACACTACCTATTAACCAAAGAAGGAGAGAACCTTCACTCAGGAGGAGACGGATTACCTAATCCTACATGTAAATAGGAGAAATAAATCTTTGCCATGTACATTGAATCTATTTACCAACGGTATATTCTTCTCCTTTATTTGAGGGATTATTGGAACAAGGGATATATCAGAAGGCAAGAAAAGTCCCTGTATAAAGACTGATTTTGGAACTTTATTTACACATATATCTCAGAAAAAGGAGCGCTTGATATATTGTTTTTTTCTGTTTTGTATGATATGTAGTGGGGACCACATTAATATCGGGTAGCCCTTTTGCATTTGTGAGTGCAGTATTTTTCATATATATCGTGTCAAATTAAAATCACATGCATATTAACAATTACATATTGAGCACTACGTTGATGCAATACAGAAAGACACAGATCACTGAAGGGGCCAGTTTACATCATCTCTTTTTGACACATTGCTACACTAAGACATTCTCTATAACTAAAATAAGCTGTTATCCCAGATGCCTCTTAGCGCTGAGATAAGTCGCCTTTGGTTACGCCGGTATGCATGACGATCCCCGCAAAGGACTGCTCTATCTGAAAGAGCGGCCCTTTGTGATGGAGGGACTTCCGGGTCTATGACTCAGAAGCCCCTCCGGCATCCTTCTACGCATGCACAGAAGGACGCACGTGCCGGGGGGTGTTGGGAGGGATCCCTCTATCAGCACTCAGCAGAGAGAAGCCCATAGACTTCTATGGGTAAAGCCATCAGGAAGATGTCGTTACCCACCGCAACCAAGCCTTGGAGTCAGAGCCGCCCTAGGCATAGGCATTCTAAGCAAATGCCTAGGGGCGACTGGAATGTCTAGGGGCATTCCAGGGCTCTGCCGATGTTCGCAAGTACGTGCTATAGCGCGTATTTTACCCAATATCAGGCACTGGGGACTCACTTTTTTATAAAGAACCCGGGTCCCCGGGGACGCGCTGTGCTGTGGCCAATCCCTGACAGCTGGCTGCAGCACAGTGCGTCCCCCTGCAGAGACAGACATAACGCTATCTGTTAGAGTAGCCAGTGAGAGTCAGAAAGACTCTCATTGGCTGCTGCTGCGGAAATCCATGCTGGGATCAAGTGTCTGATCCCAGCATCGGCACAGCATCCATGCCTGGCGCTGGGACAGTGTTTGTTCCCAGCGCCGGGTAAGCCACCGCGGAGGGTACCTAGTGAAGGGACTGCCTGGTCCCTTCCACCAGTGGCGGCGGGAGAAGCTTGGCTCCGGGTGCGAGCTGAGTGGAGCTCGCTGCCTGGAAGCCAAGTAGCGGCGGCAGTGATTTGGTCCAGCAGCCAATAGGAGGCAGACGCGACAAGCCAATCGCGGCTCGTCGCGTCATAGCCCCGCCCACTCACGGCATCTGGAATAGACACTGCTGAGTGGGAACGTTTAGTCCGTCAGCGGAGGGGAGGAGTGAAGACCTCACAAAGACAAGGGAAAAGCAGCGCAGCAACAGTTTCAGCGGTCACGCAAGAGGCCAGAAGACAGTGCGATCAAGAAGGAAGAGGCGGCACTGCTGGCCAGGACGGGCCAGCGGCAGAAGACTGAAGCTGAGGACCGGAGAAGACTGCGAGGGTGGAAAGTAAAAGAGCTATCGAAGCTCCCCCCTGCAGCCTCTTCCACCGTGCGGGTAGGCGGCCTTGGGCCACAGTTATTTACCCCTAGACCACCAGGGTTGTCGGGCACTAGGCCCGTGGCATAAATTCAGGCAATAGGCCTGTAGGTATATAGATGGGCACAAGGCCCAGGCTACATAGGGGGCATTAGGCCCAATTGAAGGAATCTTCCCCCCCAAATAGGTGTGTGACCTGGGTATTAGGCCCAGGTCACTAAAGGGCAAATAGGTGGGTCTCCAGTAGTTGACCCACCAATTTACCCTTTAGTGATCTGGGCCTAATGCCGAGGTCACTCCTATTTGAGGGGCAGCTACCTCCACTGCATAGGGGGTTTGAGAGGCATATGGGGGGACTCCTGGGGGCACTGCAGAGGGGAACTACTACTGGGGGCACTGCAGAGGGGGGCTACCACTGGGCGCACTGCAGAGGGGGGCTACCACTAGGGGCACTGCAGAGGGGGACTACCACTAGGGGCACTGCAGAGGGGAACTACCACTGGGGGCACTGCAGAGGGGGACTAAAGGGCATTAATGTGCGACATCACATGTGTGTCCTGTACTTTGTCTGTGTATGTCCTGATGAAGACCGCGTTTTGTGCAGTCGAAACGTCGACCTTGTGACCACATGACTATGTCTTGATTAAAGTGGGTTGCAATACCCTTTTTGTAACCTGAAGAGAAGCCCTGGTGAGTGCATTCTTTTTTGTATATATATATATATATATATATATATGATCAGCATGCTATGCCGGCAGCTGTATAGACGGAAGCTCGATCACTGAAGATCCCAACAGAGGAGATAAGTACTCTCCCCCCCTAACCCTCCCTTAGTGGTGCCTAACCCTGTCCTCCCCTTTCCTGCACCCTAAACCAACCCAACCCTCCCAGGGGGTGCCTAACCCTAAACTGCCCCCAGTGGTGCCTAACCCTAACCTCCCCTCCCCGTAGCCTAACTCTAATACACTCCGGGGGGTGCCTATCCCTAATCTACCCCCTGGGAGTTCCTAAATCTAACCCCCCCATTCTGGGGAAACTTAACATACTTACCCAGGTATGGACGTTAGGGGTTCTTGCATCAGTATATGGACAGCTGGTATCCCATCCGCCAGCAATATAACTACATCCGCATATAAACACTTAGATTCCTGGTGGGATTATCTGCTAGGTGGCACCAGTCAAAATTTTGCCTAGGGCACCAAATTACCTAGGGCCGGCTCTGCTTGGAGTGCATCGCATTCCGGGGCTTGGTGCATTTTCAAGGTTTAACCGCATTTTTCCCCTTGATGCAACCCGCCCATTGCCTTGTATAATGCCCAAAGTTTTCATAAATCTTCCATATTAGCTGGATGAATAGAAATGTGTAGTGTAGCAATAATAATATTAAAAATAATAAAAAATGTACAGAAAAGGTAATGGATACATTGGATAGGGCCCCAGCAGCGAGTTAGTTGCGATTCATTTAATAGTGCAATATCATTACAGAAACAGCCGGCATAGACATATCACCATTGTGAAGAGTGTGTATAACTTCCAACGCTTTTAAAATAATTTATGCTGTCAAATTCTGTCATCTATTTGGGATATATATATAATTGTATATTTTGTCTTAGTCTACATTTGAGCCAGGAACTTATTTTCTGCTTTTCAAGAAAAATTAAAGATGGTCTAGAGGGAGAGAAGGCAGACTGTGCAACTTAATAGGTAAAATAAAATAGAGTAGAAAAGATGATTTTATAGAGCATGGCGAGCGTCCCTGAGAAACAGAAGGTGATACTAAATTACACATCAAGTGAAGGATTTACATTGTAGATCAGACACCCAGTAAAAGAGGAAGATAATGCACCACAGTACATACACAGGTCAATGATGAATAAGGTGTTTGTGGAATTATACAGAAATTAGTGGAAAAAAGCAGGAAAGGGATAAAATCAAATATGAGACTGTGGCACATAATAAATAAATTACATAATGTACATTTTCCTTGTGAGAAAGGAGCATATATATCAGAGAGCAAGAAAGGGATTGCCTGGCGTCCTTATCTTTAAGTTTCAGCATTGCCAATGCATTCAGCAACAGGGACCAGTCACAATATTTATAAGAGCTGGGCATTGCCTGCCATAGACTGGCAGAGTTATAACCTATAAACAGTGGTTGTTATCAGAAGACTGTTTTATGTTACAGTATTATATCAAGATGTCACAAATGATTTTGATATAGTGGGGCCAACTTATGAGGAAATGTATTTTACAGCTTTGTCCTGACGATTCAAATGATTTCAGAAGAATGTAATCATGCAGAAACAGAATTTAAAATCAAACTTATATACATTAGGACAGTAATATATTTAAAGGGTATACCCACCCAAGATTTACACTTTACTTTTATATAGTGTGAGGAGCGGGATGGGGGAAATAAGAACTGCACCAGCTCCTGTATCAGGCTCCTCTTCACCGCAATGGCCTACTATGGCTAACAGGTGCATAATAATAACCACAGCATCCTTATATTATCTAACTCAGAAAATGCATGGAAATATGGAAATAGCTCTGGTAGTAGTTTTCGTCAGTGATTGGTCTCATGGCATAATGACGGGCATCCAACCGCTACCTCTATTGTTTGCCCCTCTCCAGCCAGGGAGCAGATAGATAGCTTGTAATTTTTTGCGCAGTGGCTTAGCACATCAACAGTACACATTCTACATTCTATAGCCAGTCACTATGTCAAACAGTCTCTCTCTCTCTGTCTTTAAGAGCAGAACACCATCTAGTTCGAGACCTCCTGCAAGTCATACCTTTGCCTCTCCATGGCTGAGCCTCTTCTCAGGCCTCCTGCCTAACACACAAGGGCTCCAGATAGATGTCATCATGCCTTCTTTTTACTCTGTGGTGGAGGAACTTGTATCCCCAGACCTGAACATGTGGCAAACACACTCCACTTTGGTCCGGATTCAATCAGCCACGAAAAGTGCCGTTTGGAAAAAAGTTTTCGCCAATTTGGACTTTTCTCCTGTTTTCAAAGTATCTCCAAATTAAATTCCAGGATGATTTCGCCTAATGCATTTTAATATTTCCATTGAATATCAGGTGAAAAGAAGTGCAAAATCTTTATTTTGGGGTGCAAATGTGGGGAAACTCAGAACCCTTGGGACAGCCCAAAGGACAAATCAGCCCAAAAAATAAAAAAATTACCTCAGAACACCCCAAAAAAAGTACTCTCATTTCAGGGGCAAAAAAGTTAAAAGTGGGGGACAAACTTAAAAAAACTAGCGAAATAGGATTATTGGGGTACTGTAAGTGTTTTTGGGATTGCAGGTGCATGCATGAGGGTGGTTTTTCACATTTTTTTTCAAAGTTCACTTTAGAGACACAAAAATTTGCTAGCAATCATTTTGAAGTACCCCAAATTTGACCCCAAAATACTATTTTCTATCATTTATCAGCCCTTTTACAAATAAGCAGATATAAAGCTTTTAACACAAATTAATGACACAAAGTACCTTTATTAGGGCTAATAGTACACATCTGTAATGATTTCCAGTGCATCTTATTTTGGGGTACAGACTGAATCCCCCAATCTATTCAGCACTTTCCACCTGTTCCGCATTCACCGCTTTCCGTTTTCTATTGTTTTGGAATTTAATTAGGTGAAAAGCGGGGACGCGCACGGAAAGTTTTTGCCTCTGAAACAGGTGATTGAGGCGGAAAGTCTGACAGGCGAAAAGTCCAGAACTTTTCGCGGCTAATTGAGTCCGGTCCTTTGTCAGTTATAGTCAGAATAAATATTTCTTACAAAACTGCACTCCCCACACCAGCAAAATATAACACGATGGATGAAAGTCTGGTCCAATATTAATGCGGAGAGCATTAACACTCCATCACGCTCCTCTGGCTCCTGAAGCACCAGTTCCCTCCAACAAGCAAAAATCGAACTATCATTCTCAATATTTGGCTACTCCAGCAAATAATTGTTCTTGGATCGTTCCCCTTTCTTCCATGTTCCCATTGTGCAGTAATCCTCTATTTACTATCAAAAGCAGGCCGTCTCTTGGAGCCTGGCTGACAAGTGGAATTAGATTTCTTAATGGTTTGGCACTTACTCAGACCTTCCTTTCCTTCTCATAAATATAAGCAAAATTTGCTATTACTTTGTCCATTTCTTGCAAATCCACTTCATTTAACAGACTCTTTACTATTTTCACAATTCTGTGTCTACTATATGCATCCTCCTCAGGTCTAATATCAACTGTATGCAGAGCTTTTCCTTTTCCTAATTCTCCCGCTAATGGTACCCAGGAAGTGAAATAGGAAAAACATCTGGCAGATTCCTTAGATGAAGTCTGTATAAAAGTCAAAGAGCATGTATATAAGTTTCTATAGCACTGGTACTATGATTCCACAAGATTAAATAACAAACTTTATAACAGGATAATGATGTTATCTTATATGTATAATTCAATGGCTTGTTTGTTTGTCCGGTTATGCATTCGGACACCCTGCACTAATTAGGATGAAACCAACGCGAAGTGGTCCAGTTGGTTTCTGGAAAGGTTTTAGGGAGGTTGGGGTCCTCTGAGCAGTACTTTGACCTGGGGAGCCTGTTCTGGGCCTTCCATTGGATGGATTTGGACGAAAACGTCACAGAGTGTTAACATTGGTTTCCAGAAGACATACAAGGGGGTTGAGGTATTGGTCAGACCTCCCGTTGGTGTATGCTGGGCACAACTTTGACCCGGGGATGCTGTTCTGGGCCTTCCACTGGATAGATTTAGATGAAAACATCACATAGGAGTGGTAATTGGTCTGGGATGCCTAATGGAGTGTTTGGGGTCCCAGTCAGACCTCATAGCGTAGTGCGCCGGACATAACTTTGATCCAGTGAACCTGTTCGGACCTGGGGAGCCTGTTCTGGGCCTTCCACTGGATGGATGTGGACGAAAACTTCACAGAGGGGTGGCAATTAGTCTAGGATGGCTAATGGAGTGGTTAGGGTCCCGGTCGGACCTCACAGCGGAGTACGCCGGGCAGAACTTTGACCCAGGAAGCCTGTTCTAGGCCTTCCACTGGAGCGATTTGGACGACATCACGTAATAAAACTTAATAACTTGAAGATTTAAACCCGGCCAAATACCGGGTACTTCAGCTAGTAGGAAAAATGGTTTACTGCATATAGCATGTGATTGGAATGTACCAAGTAACCCAAGTTGTGGAGCAACATCAACAGTCATCTATGTCAATGTCAGTCATTTGCAACCAAAATAAAATAATTTGTCATCTGTCAGCCGATGTCCAACTTCAATCAATGGGTCTATAAAAAAAAATATATATATATATATATATATAATATATATATATATATACACATACATACAATTGTGGCCCCATTAAAAATTTAACAACTTAAATTGTACTAGAAATGGTCCTTAATATTTTTTTATACGACTTAGTAGGTATTTTAAAGGAAGCAGTTTGAAAATGACTGCTGTTTTCTATGTTGTATGGATATTACTAAACTAGGGTCCCTGGTAAAAGTGTCACCACTTTGAAAGGGAACTGAATAAATTTTTTTATTAATATCATATAAATTTATACCTGTTATTGTGGGGATGTAGACGGCATCCCTGTGTGCGGGATGCTGACGGTCTGAATACCGGAACCGAATCCCGACAGGTCGCGATCCCGGCACCAGTATCTCGACTGCTCGGCATCCTGAAGGTAAGTATCGGCGTGTTAGGGGGAGGTTAGGGTTAGGTAGTGGGGTTAGGGTTATACATTAGGGGGAGGGTTAGCCACCGGGTAGGGAGGGTTAGGTTTAGGGTGTGGGGAAGGGGAGGTTAGGTTTAGTCACTAGGGGGGGAGGTTAGGTTTAGGCACCGGGAAGGGGGTGTTAGGTTTAGGATGTAGGGAGGGGGAGGTTAGGTTTAGGCACTAGGGGGGAGGTTAGGGTTCGGCACCAGGGAGGGAGGGTTAGGGGAGGGGTTAGAAATATGCTTACCTATCTTCCCTATGAGTGTCGGGGTTCTGGCTGTCGGGATGCCGCTGTTGGTATTCTGATCAGCAGCATCCCGACAGCCGGGATTTCATACCCAACCCGTTATTGTGACCCTATTTCTGTAGTGACAATGCTGTGGATCAGTTGTTCTCAGTAATTTCCCAAGTGAGTTAACATGGACAGAATTAAGTACTGTAACTGATGTGAAAGGGGTTTCTTTATCAATCATTTAATTCCCTATTAATGCACCTTGGTCTGAATTAAGTGTGAGAAATAAGAATAGAATGTTCCGTTAGAGTAAAAGGTCATGTTTGTGTGTATTATGATATAGTGCATAATTCTTCTCATACAGTTGAAGAGGCCTGCCGGACAAAACAGATTCAGCTGCCTGCTCATGCCTTGACTGGGAAAATAGCAGAGAGATACGTGCTGGGTTATACTCACTGGCCCTGATTCAGCAAGAAATGCACAGATGCAGACGCAAGCAATCGGTCGATGTTTTGATCTGCACATGCGTATGCATCGCAGGGTGCGTGCGCGAACCAGCCAGTGCGATGGAGTATGCATGCGCAGGGAGTCCGCAGCCCCAGGGACAAGTGATTGACAGGAAGTGCCGTTTGTGGGTGGTGACAGGGGAGTGGTCGGGCAAACGTAGGCGTGCCTGTGCATTTGGACGGCGTTTCAGGGACGTACATAATTAGACCCTTGCGGCGGCGGATGCAGCCTGAGGCCTAGTTGCACACAGGAAGTCTCGCTATGTCTGCAGGAGGGTCAGGTCAACCACTATTGTGCGTATGGGTTTGATGGTTCTCGATGTTACCGATGTTTCCGCTGTCTTGCTAGGCATTGAGGATGCAGTAAAGGGAAGTGGGTGGTCTATGTAGTGCTGGGCATCTGCTTATTCTGCTACGATTACCGCGCGTATGCATTCATTAGCATATTCTTGCAACGACCGGGGGCGTGCGCCTGCATCCGTGCGTTCCTTGCTGAATCAGGCCCACTGTGGAGGTGGCCATTTGTGGCATAAACCACTACTTGTAAAAACGCAGACTAGGATCAAGCATCTTATAAATATTAATGAACATTAATATTATAAATGCCTCATGTAGTGCTTCAGAGATGTTACTTGTTTCTAGTAAAATAGTTGCTTGCACTGTGTTATGGCTATAGATTCTGCTTATCTTTTCAAATGTACTACTTAACCGTAATGTTAAAAAGAAATAAAATGTCCTAATACCCAGGGTTCCGTCAGCAGAAAGCCCTGAAGTGAGCATTCCTATTATGTGAAGGATCGTCATGTGCAGTGATGTGCAGGTTAGGAAGTGCCTGAGAGGTAGAGTGCAGTTTAGCAATTCAAATACTGACTGCTCTCACTTTAGGACCCTTTGGAGGCCAAACAGAGTGGGTTAGGAGAATACTGAATAAATCAATTACCTTCTATATGATGGAGACAGGTTCTCTTTATAAATGGAAAAATATATGATTGTGATTACAAGGTACAGTAAACAGCTTGAAGCTTCATTTCTAGATGCAAGGAAGGGCCGTCTTCTTGCGATATCTCCTCATTCACACCAGTTTTCAATAATTTTGCATTGAACATGCAGTACAAAAAACAGTAACACTACAAATGTATATAAAGTGCATAACACAGAAAAAGCAAACTAAACCTATTGTTGCTTTTTTTCTGTTTTCAGTTTTTTGCTTTCCATAATGCATTATGCCGAGTTCTACTAATATCGTTACATTATTCAGGTAAAGATACAGCTAATATAATAGTTATGGTTTTCTCCAAGATACTGATCAATACCAAGATTTAATTGCCTGTGAGCTTTAACATGAGTTATACAAATTGGATTATTTCTGTTACTCTTCTCTCACTGTGCAAAAGTCTAAAATCTTAATGAAGTTCACTATTTCCAGAGCTCATGCTCCCAATCTATTTAAACAAATCCTTCATTTCTAGATTATATTAAAGCTACTTTACAGACTTGGGTGAGTTCAGCCACTTCACGTGTTTGGTTTATTAAATTCTTGAAGAAATTAATTTTGGAAGGAAAAGGATAAAAAGAACATAAAAATGAACATATTAACTCTCTCCATAATTGCATCTCAGCCTCATGATATTCTGCCAGACCCCTTTGTATATACATTATGGACCTTTGGCGGCAGGGAGGGTTTAAACTAGGGGTGAGCGGGTTCGGATTTCTGAAATCCGAACCCCCCCGAGCCCCCCCGATCCGAGTCTGATCCGAGTCAGGCTCGACTTTTCCCGCCTGACTCGGAACTGAAATCGAGGCAAAACGTCATCATCCCGCCTTCCGAGTCTCGCAGGTTTTGGATCCTATATAAGGTACCCGCGTCGGCGCCATTTTCTCACTCGGCTGTGGACAGTGAAGAGGGAGGGTGGGAGTTAGGGCTGTGTAGTGTAGTGTAGTGTAGTGCTGCTGTTGTCCACTACTTCAAAGTCCATAGGGGCTGGCTGTGTTGTGCTGTGCTGCTGTTGTTAATAGGGGCTGTGTCCACTACTTCAAAGTCCATAGGGGCTGGCTGGACTGTGTTGTGCAGTCAGTTCTCCATAGGGGCTGTGTCCACTCCAAAGTCCTGTGCAGTGTCCCAGTCCTAAAGGAGTGCTGTAGTGTTGTCCAGGGGGTGCTCTGTCCATCAGGGGTGCTCCCCCCAAGTGCTAAAAAAATAATATATTTTCTGTGTTTGTGAATTGTGTGCGCAGTAGCCGCACGTGCATCAACAAAGTAGTGCCAAGCGTGCGCCTGTGTCATAAGTAAAGGGCCGGCTGGCTTGACCGTTAAGGGTGCTGTAACCTCCGAAAGTACACTCCAGTCCAAACCAAAAAAAAATTTATTTTCTGTGTTTGTGAATTGTGTGCGCAGTAGCCGCACGTGCAACAACAAAGTAGTGCCAAGCGTGCGCCTGTGTCATAAGTAAAGGGCCGGCTGGCTTGACCGTTAAGGGTGCTGTAACCCCCGAAAGTACACTCCAGTCCAAACCAAAAAAAAAATGATTTTCTGTGTTTGTGAATTGTGTGCGCAGTAGCCGCACGTGCATCAACAAAGTAGTGCCAAGCGTGCGCCTGTGTCATAAGTAAAGGGCCGGCTGGCTTGACCGTTAAGGGTGCTGTAACCACCGAAAGTACACTCCAGTCCAAACCAAAGAAAAAATTATTTTCTGTGTTTGTGAATTGTGTGCGCAGTAGCCGCACGTGCATCAACAAAGTAGTGCCAAGCGTGCGCCTGTGTCATAAGTAAAGGGCCGGCTGGCATGACCGTTAAAGGGTGCTGTAACCCCCAAAGTACACTCCAGTCCAAACCAAAAAAAAAATTATTTTCTGTGTTTGTGAATTGTGTGCGCAGTAGCCGCACGTGCATCAACAAAGTAGTGCCAAGCGTGCGCCTGTGTCATAAGTAAAGGGCCGGCTGGCTTGACCGTTAAGGGTGCTGTAACCCCCGAGAGTACACTCCAGTCCAAACCAAAAAAAAAATAATTTTCTGTGTTTGTGAATTGTGTGCGCAGTAGCCGCACGTGCATCAACAAAGTAGTGCCAAGCGTGCGCCTGTGTCATAAGTAAAGGGCCGGCTGGCTTGACCGTTAAGGGTGCTGTAACCCCCGAAAGTACACTCCAGTCCAAACCAAAAAAAAATTATTTTCTGTGTTTGTGAATTGTGTGCGCAGTAGCCGCACGTGCATCAACAAAGTAGTGCCAAGCGTGCGCCTGTGTCATAAGTAAAGGGCCGGCTGGCTTGACCGTTAAGGGTGCTGTAACCCCCGAAAGTACACTCCAGTCCAAACCAAAAAAAAAATTATTTTCTGTGTTTGTGAATTGTGTGCGCAGTAGCCGCACGTGCATCAACAAAGTAGTGCCAAGCGTGCGCCTGTGTCATAAGTAAAGGGCCGGCTGGCTTGACCGTTAAAGGGTGCTGTAACCCCCAAAGTACACTCCAGTCCAAACCAAAAAAAAAATTATTTTCTGTGTTTGTGAATTGTGTGCGCAGTAGCCGCACGTGCATCAACAAAGTAGTGCCAAGCGTGCGCCTGTGTCATAAGTAAAGGGCCGGCTGGCTTGACCGTTAAGGGTGCTGTAACCCCCGAAAGTACACTCCAGTCCAAACCAAAAAAAAAATTATTTTCTGTGTTTGTGAATTGTGTGCGCAGTAGCCGCACGTGCATCAACAAAGTAGTGCCAAGCGTGCGCCTGTGTCATAAGTAAAGGGCCGGCTGGCTTGACCGTTAAAGGGTGGTGTAACCCCCAAAGTACACTCCAGTCCAAACCAAAAAAAAAATTATTTTCTGTGTTTAGCCGCACGTATATATCAAATCGATATAACATAAATGGAGGACCAAACTTTCTCCGATAAAAATAAAATAGAGAAAGATCAAGAACCACTTCCTCCTAGTGCTGAAGCTGCTGCCACTAGTCATGACATAGACGATAACATGCCATCAACGTCGTCTGCCAAGGCCGATGCCCAATGTCATAGTAGAGGGCACATACAATCCCAAATGGCAAAGTTCAGGAAAATAACCTTGAAAAAGACATTTAAATCAGCTGAAGAGAAACGTAAACTTGCCAATATGCCATTTACGACACGGAGTGGCAAGGAACGGCTAAGGTCGATCCCTAGTATGTTCATGACTAGTGGTTCAGCTTCACATGACGATGGAAGCCCTCCTCCCACTAAAAAAATCAAAAGAGTTAAGCTGGCAAAAGCACAGCGAAGAACTGTGCTTTCTAAGAAGATATCACAAATCCCCAAGGAGAGTCCAAGTGTGGTGGTGGTTGCGATGCCTGACCTTCCCAGCACTGGACGGGAAGAGGTGGCTCTTTCCACCATTTGCACGCCCCCTGCAAGTGCTGAAAGGAGCACCCACAGTCCACTTGCTGATATGCAAATTGAAGATGTCACTGTTGAAGTACAACAGGATGAGGATACTGGTGTAGCTGGCGCTGAGGAGGAAGTTGGCGAGGAGGATTCTGATGGTGATGTGGTTTGTTTAAATCAGGCTCCGGGGGAGACAATTGTTGTCCGTGGGATGAAAAAGCCCATCACGGTCATGCCTGGGCAGAAGACCAAACATTCCACCTCTTTGGTCTGGCAATATTTCTATCCAAATCCGGACAACAACTGTCTTGCCATATGTACCATATGTAAAGGTGAAATAAGTAGGGGTAGGGACATCAACCACCTAGGAACATCCTCCCTTATACGGCACCTGCAGCGCGTTCATAAAAAGTTACTGTCAAGTTCAGAAACTTTGGCTAAGACCGTAAGCAGTCCAGGGACACCTAAATCCCGTTGTCCTGTTGTATCCAAGCGCCTGCAAACCACACCGTCAACTCCCTCCTCGTCAATTTCCTCCTTAGTCAGGATCGGAAGTAGTCCTGCAGGCCATGTCACTGGCATGACTGACTCTCCTATCCGGGATTCCTCTGGAGGATCCTGCATTGCTACGCCTACTGCTGCCGCTGCTGCTGCTGCTGGGAGTCGTTCATCATCCCAGAGAGGAAGTAGGAACACCATACTTTTACTAAACAATTGACCCTCCAACAGTCCTTAGCGAGGAGGATGAAGTACGACAGCAGTCATCCTGAAGCAAAACGTATAACTGAGGCCTTGACTGCTATGTTGGTGTTAGACGTGCGTCCGGTATCCGCCATTAGTGCAGTGGGATTTAGACAATTGATGGAGGTAGTGTGTCCCCGGTTCCAAATCCCGTCTAGATTCCACTTCACTAGGCAGGCGATACCGAGACTGTACAGAAACGTCAGAAAAAGTGTCCTCAGTGTCCTGAAAAATGCCGTTGTACACAATGTCCAGTTAACCACGGACATGTGGACAAGTGGAACAGGGCAGACTAAGGACTATATGACTGTGACAGCCCACTGGGTAGATGTATCACCTTACGCAGCAACAGCAGCAGCGTCACCAGTAGCAGCATCTCAGAAACGCCAGCTCGTTACAAGGCAGGCTACGCTGTGTATCACCGGTTTCAGTAAGAGGCACACCGCCGACAACCTCTTAGAGAAACTGAGGGAAATCATCGCCCAGTGGCTTACCCCACTTAGACTCTCCTGGGGATTTGTGATATCTGACAACGCCACCAATATTGTGCGGGCATTACATCTGGGCAAATTCCAGCACGTCCCATGTTTTGCTCACACAATAAACTTGGTGGTGCAGAATTTTCTGAAAAGCGACAGGGGCGTGCAGGAAACGCTTTGGGTGGCCCGAAAAATTTCTGGCCACTTTCGCCATTCAGCGACTGCGTGCCGAAGACTGGAGCGCCAGCAAACACTCTTGAACCTGCCCCGCCATCACCTGAAGCAAGAGGTTGTGACGCGGTGGAACTCAACCCTCTATATGCTTCAGAGGATGGAGGAGCAGCAAAAGGCCATACAAGCCTATACATCCACCTATGACATAGGCAAAGGAGGGGGTATGCACCTGACTCAAGCGCAGTGGAGAATGATTTCCGTGTTGTGCAAGGTTCTCCAGCCCTTCGAACTTGCCACACGTGAAGTCAGTTCAGACACAGCCAGCTAGAGTCAGGTCATTCCCCTCATCAGGCTTTTGCAGAAGCAGCTGGAGAAAGTGAAGGAGGAGCTAAGACGGAGCGATTCCGCTCGGCATGTGGGACTTGTGGATGAAGCCCTTCATTCGCTTTGCCAGGATTCCAGGGTGGTCAATCTGTTGAAATCAGACCACTACATTTTGGCCACCGTGCTTGATCCTAGGTTTAAAGCCTATGTGGTGTCTCTCTTTCCGGCCGACACAAGCCTGCAGAGGTGCAAAGACCTGCTGGTGAACACACTGTCAGCTGAAGCGGAACGTGACACGTCAACGGCTCCTTCTTCATTTTCTCCCGCAACTGGGGCTGCCAGGAAAAAACTTAGGTATCCTAAGCAACCCGCTGGCGGTGATGCAGGGCAGGCAGGACCAAGTTTGGACATCTGGTCCGGACTGAAGGACCTGGCAACAATTTCTGACATGTCTACTGTCACTGCATATGATACTGTCACCATTGACAGAATGGTGGAGGATTACATCGGTGACAGCATCCAAGTAGGCATGTCAGACAGTCCATACCTGTACTGGCAGGAAAAAGAGGCAATTTGGAGGCCCCTGTAACTGCTGGCTCTATTTTACCTGAGTTGCCCCCCCTCCAGTGTGTACTCCGAAAGAGTGTTTAGTGCAGCCGGGAACCTTGTCAGCGAAAGGCGTAGGAGGTTGCTTCCACAGAATGTGGAGAAGATGATGTTCATCAAAATGAATTATCAGCTCTTCCAGGGAGACCAGCCTCCAGAAGGTACAGAGGGACCTGTGGTGGTGGATTCAAGTGGGGACGAGTTAATACTTTGTGAGGATGAGGATGTACACACTGAAGAGGGTGAGGAATCGGTGGATGAGGAGGATGAGGATGACATCTTGCCTCCGTAGAGCCAGTTTGTGCAGGGACACATTAATTGCCAGCTTGTTTTGTGGGGGCCCAAACGAACCAATCATTTCAGCCACAGTTGTGTGGCAGACCCTGGCGCTGAAATGATTGATTTGTTAAAGTGTGCATGTCCTGTTTATACAACATAAGGGTGGGTGGGAGGGCCCAAGGACAATTCCATCTTGCACTTCTTTTTTTTCTTTGCATTATGTACAGTTTGGGGCCTAGTTTTTCTAACTGCCATCCTGTCTGCCACTGCAGTGTCACTCCTAGATGGGTCACGTGTTTGTGCCGCCCACTCGTGTCGCTTAGCATAGTCATCCAGCTACCTCGGTGCAACCTTTTGGACATGAAAACACTATTGTGAGGTGTGAGGTGTTCAGAATAGACTGGAAATGAGTGGAAATTAAGGTTATTGAGGTTAATAATAGCATAGGAGCAGAGAAACCAACAAATTCTGTGATTTTAGCTGTTTTTATGCTTTTTAAAAAAAAAATACAGATCCAAAACACAAAACCCAGAACCCAAAACACGGAAGGGTGGTTTTGGCAAAACCAATCCAGATCCAAAACACGAAGAAAGATCCAGATCCAAAACCAAAACACGAAAAGTGGCCGGTGCACACCCCTAGTTTAAACTAGAGATGTGCAGTTCGGCTTTCCTTAAAACCGAACACACTGAGACTTTGTCGTTCCTAGTCAAATTAAGTCCCGGCTCGGATCACTTTTGGGGTCCAAGTATAACTGACTCCCGGCTCAGGTCGGCTGCAAGTTCGGAACTCAGATTTAAACCGAATCTCGAGTTTTGGATTGCATGTAAACAGGTCGAAATTACATGATTTTAGCTGTTTTTAGAAATTTTAAAGAAAACCAAAACCGAATTTAAACCAAAACACTTGAGGGTGGTTTTGCCAAAACCAAACGAAAATATATGACGGTGGTTTTGCCAAACATCTCTAGTTTATTTAAACCAGATAAGAAGGATCATGTTCCCCTGGAAATGTGCAGTGGGTGGATCAGGTGAAGTTTCATTAAAGCTTCATAAGGAACAGCTAAGAGATGGGCCTTCAGATGGGTGGTTAATGAGTTGTTTAGTTGTTGCCTAAGTACACTGCACAGTGAACTTTTGCTTCCCTTCATGGCAGACAATAATTGCCTGATAAGACAAATTAGGCATAGTATAAATAAGTTAGGCTGAGGTTCCTGGACTGGCAGTTGTGATGACTGTTCCATCCCCTTTTTAGCTAACTAGAGCCTGTGTTTGCCCCACCAAGCAGGCTCTGGCATTAACTTTGCTTTGAGGCTGGCAGCTCTGCCTCAAGCTACATAATACTGGCCTAAATTGGTCTTCTTTTCACTTGTTACCATTTCATATATGTATACAATTTTCATGAAGTTCTCAATTTGTTAATATCAGGCCACTCTCGAGTAGGTGGTGGCACAACTCTGACTCTAGGCATTCCGCAGTGACATATTTGTTGTCATGTTCTGGAGGCACATACTGTATACTTATATAGTACCAGGCTAGTCCATTGCACTTTACAGTTGACAACTTTATTTAGGATGGCATATATGTTAAAGTGTAAAGTGCATGTGGGTGTGCGCCATACAGCACCTGCAACCAGTCTGAACTCAAATAGGAGCTTTGAAGCACTATCTAAGAAGGCCTCTGATTCAGACTGCCAGAATATAGGGCCTGATTCAGACCCACTCGCGAGCGGCTGTCCGCTCGCAAGTGGGTCGATGGTCTGCACTGCGCATGCGCACGACGTAGGGAGCTCCGTCGTGCGCATGCGTGAGACGCGACGAGCGAAGGACTTTCCTTCGCTCGTAGTGTCTGATCAAAGGGGGCGTGCTGTCGATGTTGATTGACAGCACGCCCCCTTTGGAGGGCGTGCCGGGGGCGTGCCTCCCAGACGGAGGCGTTCCCAAGGGAACGTCTACCGTCAGAAGCCGGCCCCACTGACATCACTAGTGATGTCAGTGGGAGTGATTTTGGCTCTGATAGAGCCAAAATCACTCCTGGCCTTGCGGTTGAGAAACTCAACCGCAGGCTTCTGCTCGCAGCGGCGATGGTCCGATGGTGAAGACCATCGCGACCATCATCCTGCACGCTCGTATATGCTGTGGGTGGTGACCCACAGCTATACGAGCGTCCAGAAGGACGCTCCATATTTATGGAGGTGGGCCCTGATTCAGAGCGAGCGCTCTGGTCAGAGCGTCCGGCTCTGAATCAGGGCCATAGTTCTCCTGGCAATACTGTAGGCTAGCATATCTCAAACATTTTGTCCACGCAACTGCAACAGCGTATGCAGATCAGCCAATGGTGCGTACTGCGCATACGTATGCACAGCAATGTGCAGGTCAGTATTGCGATCACGTACGCCGATACAAAGCCATCGCAGAGTGAGTGATGGGTCATCAGCTTTTGGGGGTGGTATCGGGGGAGTGGTTGGAGAAACGCAGACGTGCCTGTCCGTTTGAACGCCATTTCTTGGGCGTGTATAAATTAGCCACTACGACGGCATTCGCAGCTTGAGTACTCACTGCGTGCGACCAGACTTGCTTTTTCTGAGACAAGTCAGACCTGCTGTAATTCTGCGTGAGGGTCAGATGTTGCTCGATGTTACTGATGTATACGCAGGATTGCGAGGTCTTACGGGTGTGAGAAAGCATTAGTGGGCGTCTCTATGCTGGCTGAGCAGTTGCACACATTAGCATATTTTTGCAGCAGAACAACGTGCATAATCACAACCAGGGCCGTAGAGAGCCCGACCCCGCCCAGGTAAAGGAGGGGGCATGGCCTAATCATGGGAGGCGTGGTCACACCCCCTTGAAAAAAAGAAATAAAAGAAATCACTTTTACAGCACCGCGTAGCGGCGCTGCGCATTGGGGCGAGGGGAGCTGTAAGTCCCCCAGCCCGGCGCTAAACGGGGAGGGGGGTGCGGTCAGTTTGATTGCTCCCCCTCACAGCCATAGGAGACTGCTTCGGTTGCTGCAGCATCCGCGAGCAGTCTTGCACTGCAGAACAGCACAAGCTGTGTGCTGAGCTGCTGTGAGGGAGGGGGGGCGACGCTGGACCCGGGCCCCGCCGGGCCCCTCTAGCAAGCCTGGCCCCGGGTAAACTGTACCCGCTCCCTCCCCCCCTCGGCGCCCATGATCACAGCTGCAATCGCAATAGCGATCCGCACTGGATCAGGCTCTATATCCTGACTTTTTTTCTGATTTTGTTCTTTGCATTGTCTTCCCATGTCCTAATTTTGACCTTTGGCTCTGTACGTTATTTGAAGACAACTTTGGTGATCATTTAAAACTGGAGAGCATGATAAGCCTCACAACAGACTCTTTTTCTTGGTAATATAGATGGATACAGTCACAATGTTTTCCAGCTGCAGTGTGATAAATTACAGTAACAGCGGCTGTGACACTGTAACATAGCATTTTGTATGCAGATAAAGCTTTTTTTTTTTAGGTTTTATTTGCGGAAGTGTAACTGCTATTATTGTTGCCAGGCAACAGAGGTGCTTAATTTAAGGTCCGTTAGTATTTGGCTAATATTTGGAAATGCCTGGTATACGTGTGAGTGGCCAGATGATGGGAATAGAGAGGTTTCAACAGCGACTGACATTTTTAAAGCCATTTGTAATTTCATGTGGCTGCGCTGCAAAAATATGTACAACCACATTTAAAAATGTGGAGGTGCTACAACTAAACTCTTATTTTACTTATATCCAAATACAAGAAGCCCAAGAGAGTTCCTTGGTTGTGGTGCACTCTAATCTCTATTAGAGTTATTGAGTTTAGAGTGCACCACATCCAAGGAACTTTCTTGGTCTTCTTGTATTTGGATATAATCATCTTGCTTTGCAAGCTATTTGCATCTATGATTTGTTAACTAAGTGACCATTCTCTTTATCTTAGATGCTGCGCTCTCTTGTGTTTGGCTGGTGAGAAATTCAGCCGTTTATTGGCTGAAATTCAATAGCCAATAAAACTAACTGAAAACAGTCAGTATACTAAGCAACTAGAGTGCACCAAATTTAGATTGGTAGCAGATATTCAGTTATAAGTCAAGTTGGCACACAAGTGGGTGGCCAGACGTTTGGGAAACCATCCATGGTCATCTCTGCTCTATTACTCAATGGGCAGTGGGTCATTCAGAGGTGCCAGTGGAGCTTTGCAGGTCATGCAAGGGGCAGAGCTAGGCTCCTTGTCAAGTGCCAAGTAGAAATAAAAAAAAACATCTGGGGCTCTGTACCATCGATGGAGATCCAATGTATCTCCGCTATCGATTGCAAAAAAAAAATACCATAAGTGGTTAACCATCGATGGTCATCCCTATCGCATCAGTCATTCATACGGCAATCGTCCTACAGGGCTCCATAGCCACTGTTGTGATTGGGAAGGATGTAGACGCATAAACTGTGACCTTTTTTTGTTCACAGTAACCATATAATTTAATGGTAACTTTGTCAGTAGGAATCCCCAATATGTGCTAAAATGCCCATAATCTCTCCTAAATTGTTAGACCACACCTATTTTGTAAAAGCAAACATGACTGCCTTGTGAAAAACTGGGCTGTTAGGGGTATACAGTATGTAATACTTTGCAGCTCCTAAGATGTCAAATACGTTTATGTTATATATTAATAAATATATATACGTTTGTGAACGTGACAAGATGAATTCATTTTAAACCATCGCCTGTTGTCAGATTAGGGGAATTGGTTGCAGCATTTATGTTACTTTGATCCTATTTGTTTGGCCTTACGTGCATTAATATTCCTAGCATATTCTTCTGAGCATGGAGATCGTACAGAAACTGTTTCAAGATGAAAACTACAAATGTACCTTTGATCCGACTTTAAATTCCGTTTCTTACCATACCTGTCCTGATAAATCTGTGAGCTGCACAGTACAAGGAACAGATTATTACACTCCATCTCTTTGACAAATTAATAATTGTAATAATGGCTGAAGGTGAAGCAGAAGAGCAGAGGGAAATGCTTGGAAAGAAGGGAGTTGAGCAGTAGATGTACTTTGTGTGGGAGCTGCTACTTGTTAAAATTGGAACAAGAATGAGGGATCAAAAGCAAACATCAAATGACCGAAGGGCGTGTTTTTTCAAAGAGCAGCTTGCTGTGAGGTCTGATGGCTATTGCTGGAGAATAGAAATGATACTGTCAGCATCTTGCAATAGGTGTTCTCTGCAGTGCCAGATATTATAAAGTGGGTATATTTTCTATATACTGCAAATTAAGAAAGATCAATAATATTTTATAGCCTTCGTTGAGTGCCAGTACCCTGAAATTTCATCTTGACAGGGTCATTAGGCCACAATAGGTAGCTGCCTGAGACGCTGGCTCCTGGGGGGCGCTGCTAAGGCTGCTAGGATAGGAGACATCCCTCTATTTTACTTAATACTGATGGTGGAAGCGTATTCTAAAAACTGCCATCACAAACAGGGGGAAATGTACCAAATCTTCTAATGGAGACATTGTCCATAGCAACCAATTAGCAGGCAGCAGCATCTGTCCTCTTCCCCTCTCGCTCCTCTTCCCTTCCCTCTCAGCCAGCCACATTCAGAGAAGGAGCTCTTCCTTGCTCACCAGTCTGATTGGCTTCAGGCATCAAATCACGCAATGCGATGGCTGTCAATGCATCGCAACCATTCGATCAGTGGCGGATTTTACCTAGGGATAAATCAACCACTTCAATAAGCCAGTTGAAGTCCATGACTGCACTGGCTACACTGTGACTGGCAGTGACGTCCCATTGGAAGAGCTACCTGCCGGTTACACACAGGACGGGCAGGCCCAGGGGGAGGTGTTTTCTCCCCGGAGAGCTGCATCCGATGGCTTCCAATCATCACATACCTGCAATTTGATGAGAAAAGTATATCAACCGGGCCGGGAACATCAATGGTTGCTAACCATCGGCTTCCGATACCTATTCCTACACCGGGCAAGGAGCTGAATACTCTCAGGGCCTGATTCATAGGTGGATGCAGTGCCAATGATTGTGTAGTTGAGCAATTATTTGCTACTGCGCATGCATGATAAGTCCTGAAAATCCCTATGGCGCATGAGTCTCCCTATATGTACGGCTCTGTACGCTAATGCATAAGAAGTCGCACTCCTTATAAACAGCTATGCAATACCATGGGCATTCCCGATCAGTGACTGGGAGTTGGCCTGAAATAAGCACAAAAAAGGCCATCTCAGGGGCGTTTGCGTATGAATAAAATTGGCTACGTTCTTAGACACACAGCCATAGTCACAAAAGCCATGTTCAGTGAAATTTAAAAAGAAACACTGTGCCTATCATAGGCTGGTAGAAGTGTCGATGGTGAAGGCAATGGTGCGCCAATGGTGAAGTGTTTGGAACCACCGGTGGAGTTGCATGTATCATGGGTATTGAGAGTGGGCATCTCAGGGCTTGCACATTCTGACGCATGCTAGTACACCAGGGGCAGGCTGAAACCAGCATTTGTATATTATCACTACTGCGGCTCCGCACAAAGGGCCTGATTCAGAGCCAAACGCTGTGACCAGAGCGCTCGCTCTGAATCAGGGCCCTCCTCCATGAAAATGGAGCGGCCTCCTGGCCGCTCGCATAGCTGTGGGTGACCACCCACAGCATATGCAAGCGTCCATGATGATGGTCGCGATGGTCTTGACCATCGCGACCATCGGGCTTGCGACGGAGACCCTGCGGTAGGGTCTCGCTGCCGCAAGCCCTGGAGTGATTTTGGCTCTATCAGAGCCAAAATCACTCCCACTGACATCACTACTGATGTCAGTGGGGCCGGCTTCAGACGGTAGGCGTTCCCATGGGAAGGCCTCCGTCTGGCAGGCACACCCCTGGCACGCCCACCAAAGGGGGCGTGCTGTAAATAAACATCGACAGCATAACCCCTTTGGTGCGAGACCCGGTCTCGCGCTTGCGCACAACGGAGCTCCCTCCGTCGTGCAGATGCGCAGTGGGGGAACATCGACCCGCTTGCGAGCGTCCTGCGCTCGTGAGCGGGTCTGAATGACCCCCAAAGTCGCAGTCACGGCGGCATTAGTGTCCACCTCTGAATCAGGCCCATAATGTAACCAGGGAAAAGGGCAAACAGTGGCAAGTAATCAGTTATGTTCTCTGATCAACTGTAACCAGTAACGTTCTCTGATCAATGTAGCCAGTAACCAATTATGTTCTCTGATCAATGTAGCCAGTAACGTTCTATGCTCTGATCAAACTTATTGCCTTCCCTAAAGGACACTGTATTCTATATTAGACTGTGGGAGATTAGCCTTAACCAGATATGTTTCAGAGAATTCACAATGTATTATTTTAGACAATTTTTTCTGTCCCCTAAAAGTCTAAAGGGGGGTATCCAATAAGCGTTGAATTGCGAGAAATTGGGATTTTTTGACGATTGTCACCGTTTTTCGTCCCCCGATGCTTTTCTCTCCCTATTCTATTATTTCATCTGAAATAAAAGGATATTTTGGGCAAAAACACATAGCATTGGTGATAAGTTCATGGACCTATGTGTTTTCACAAAAAAACGTCACTTTCCGTGGATTTTTCTCGGGACAAATCAGGTCCCGAAAAAAAAAGCCCCGATAAGTGCCGGTGTCGGGCATATTTATATCATATTTATCACAATCCAGATCTTAGAATTCACCCATGATAGCGATGCAATATTTGAATACATCACAGGGATGTATCAAAATTTGCATGCAAGGACAGAGCTTGCGATAAAGCTCTGTCCCTGCATATCCACTTAACACACTTTTCACTGTATTCTTCACAAAATATACAGTGAGAAGGTATCCGCGCATGCACTGCCGGCTCATCAACACCAACCACGCGATCGCTCCCCCACGCAATCGCGCACACTCCCCTGCAACCCCTCCCCCCAGCAATACCCATCACCCCTCTCTTTAGCTTACATTTATCTGCCCAGTGATTGGTGCTCTGGTGAGGTACTCTCTCTGGAGCTCCAGTCAGATGGTCTCCGGGCTCCTGCACTATGACCTGGTCAGCTGCTCTATATTGCGGTGGAGTTTAGGCAGATTGGTCACATTGGTAGCAAAACTTATTTTGTACCAATTTTGTATGTCTAGATATGGGGACACATGGATTAACATCCCAGAAAATCTGGAAACAGAATTAAGCAATGGGGAAAACCCATTGAAAGTGTTAATATATTTGTACCAAATATAGAATAAAATGGAATAATGCAATGTTCTTCTATCCAATACTTTATCATAGATGAGCCTAAATATGCAGCTGTAGCAAAATGTAAATTATTGAGTGTGCGCTGCTGTTACCCAGAAGGTACACTTTCCTAAAGAGAAGTCTATCTCTCCTCCCGGGATGACTGTGTAATGTTCAGTACTTCTCCCCGGGACATGCCTCCAGTTATCTCTCATAATGAGCTCCAGGAAGCCAAAGCTCAACATCTCAGTATGTGTCAGGTTCAGCAATGCATGTATCATTGCATTCATTCAACAGCCTCAAAAAACATCTTTATACACTGCTGACATGACAGGCCGGGCATGACATCTCATTAGCATGTCTACGTCCAGAATTGGTGACTAAATTGGATACATTGCTCAGCATTTCCTACGGCTATAGCATTGATATGGGGTTGTGAGAAAATAACAGATTTGTTTTGTACTATATAACTTACCGCACAAGCCCAAACACCTGATATACACAATAATAAAATGCACAGTTATTTCAAAAGTGTCAACTGTTTTGGGAGTGCAGCAGTCACACATTTTGGACATGGGACAATTAATTTATAAAGAGAGGAGTAAAAGAAAATTTTAAATATTGAATAGAACGCATGTAAGACAAAAATCCATGTGTATCACACCACCTTGCTACAAACAGGCCCGCTGTGATAGTCCATATAGGGCCTGATTCTGTTTTGGGAATAGAGTAAGATAGTTACTTGCTCTATGTACCTGGACAAACCATGTTGCAATGCAAAGGGTGCAAATACATCATTCATTTTTTTGCATGCATGGTAAATACTGGCTGCTTTTGCATGTAGCCCACAAATGCTGGACAGCTTTATTACGGATGTGAGATAGCGGTGATGGGTGTCGAAGCCGGATGATTGGCTGAGACCAGATCTTAAGTCAATATCGGGCGACGCCATCTTGTGTTACCCCTGATGACACCATCTTGCGTCGTCAGCATGAAACCATTGTGTGCAATGCTATATACGATTATTAGCGTCGTGCGTCTGCATTGCTACCACATATTGTTGAAAGTCCTACCATACCCCATACGCACATTAAATAAAACATTAAATATACTGTATAAGACGCACAGCGCACAGTTGCGCTGTTTATCAAAGCACTCTACACATAAATGCACCACGCATATTAGCGACTACATGCAATATTCTCACACTTACACATACCAAAACTTATAAAAAGGTTCCTCCACATTAAAAGCTTAATATTAGAGGTTTTATTAGCGAATACTTATGGTGTGAAATGTAATGTATACGATATTTAAGGTACATAAGCTAGTAGACATATCATGTTTGGTACCATTCTAAATCACTGTTTATTTGCAGATTTCCGGTTCGACCCAGAAGGAAATCGCATCATGCGTTCGCAAGATCTGTACTATATGAATATAGTGGTTAGAATGTGAAGCTGTATGAAGTGTTTTTTACTAGTTTAAACCAGTTCTTCGGCGGGAAAACCACACAAAGCAACATCTGAGGAACTGGGACATACCCCTAGTGATGCTATATGAACTGTCAGAGCTGTAACTAGACTTTTTGGTGCCCTGTGCCAGAAAGAGCATTGGCGCCCCCCTCATTTTTCAAAGGGACATAATGCACCCAAAAAAGGGCCGTGGCTTCATGGGGAAGGGCCAGGGAAGAGATAGGAGAGGCCAGGAGATGCTGGGGATGATATAAGTGGAAGCTACAAGCAAGAATGATAATAAACAGAAATTTGACAGGCCCAAACAGCGCCCCCTGACCTGTGGTTCCCTGTGCGACGGCACCGGGCGCACTATCCTAGCTACGGGCCTGTGAACTGTCCAATGACCTGCATCGTACCAGAATGTCCACGAGCAAGACTCAATGGAAACCCGTTAACTAGTTTCTTTGTTCTGGGAGGGTATATAGCTTGCATGCTGGTTATAGTATACAGCCATTCTTCTTGGATGACCACAGGCTTCTGGACTGATGACTGTATGCTGGGCTGTATCGTATATTCTGTATTTAAGTGTCTTTGTGCTAATTGTGCTAGATGAAAGCGTGTAACTTTCTTTTATTGCAATAAGAACTTTTGTGCATTGGAACCACAATAATTGTCTGGACAGCGATTATTTCTCTCTAGCAATTTAAGTGTATTCATAGATGGGGGCTCGCAGTTGATATCACACCACCGTGATTCGCACGATAGCGAACGGACCTCGATTCCGCAACAAAGGGTGGAAGGCACCATAAGCAGGCAAGAACGCACTGTGTTCAAAACCCTGCTACCATTCGTTGTCCTTTACTGTGTGATCTTAAGGGGCGCTGATTAGGAACTTGGGGACAGGAGAGAAAGGTTTGTTTCCTTTATGGTCTGTCCTTGCTTTGTGTGTTAGTCACATTATTGTGTATGCGACTAGTCACACAATAGCGTAATTATTATTTCCGCGCTTTTGTGTATCAGTCGCATTATTGTGTATGCGACTAGGCGCACAATACCGTATATGTGTTTCCGGTATTGTTGCTGCCACGTGTTCAAACAAATTGTTTAAGATTGCATTGTTGTACTGATAGCGTGATTACATTGTTTTGAGTATCTTAATCATACTGCCATATCTGCGAAAAAGTTTAATTTCTTTTCTGTGCAGAAAAGGTGCATGATAGACGTATATTTGTGATGAGAATAGGGGCAGGCCCGCCAAGAGCCATGGCGGGCCCCGGCAATAGGGGGCGTGGCCTAATCGTGGGAGGCGTGGCCACGCCCCATTGCTGAGAAAAAAATATTAGCAGCGCTGTGCGCTGGGGGGGGGCGCTCTGAGCCCCCTCAGCCCTGCGCAAAGCCAGGGGAGGGCGCGATCATTGTGATCGCTCCCCCGCACAGGCATACGAGACTGCTGTGGCTGCTACTCAGCAGCCACGAGCAGTCTCCAACTACAGCTCAGCACACGCTGTGTGCTGGGCTGCTGTGAGGGGGGAGCGGCGCTGGACCCGGGCCCCCGCCGGGCCCCTCAGGAAGCCCGCTCCCCCCCTCTCGGCGCCCCTAGGGGTACTGTGTGTTCTCTAGAGCTAGGAGTACTGTGTGTTTCCTAGGGTACACATAGCAGGTGTATTGCAGAAAGGGGTACTGTGTGTTCCCTACTACTAGGGGTACTGTGTAAAATCGGGTCTCAGTGTGATCGTAAAATCCAATGATCAGTTAGGTTCTTTGGGCATTGCGATTGAACCACACGGTTGGGGCAGACCGTGATTGTGAACTGAGTTGTGGTGGAGGAAATCACTGCTAGCAGTGGAAAGTACTCGAAAAGGGATTTGGTTTGGGGTACTGTGTGTTCCCATTGGTTAGGGGTACTGTGTGTTCCCTATCCGGAAGGCAGGATATTGTATAGGCAGCATTCTGCTACTTGTTGTGTAGGTTGATTGTAACGATTAGCGAGTTGGTTGTACACAGCGGGTGAAGGTGAGTGGATGGCAGCCTGTGAATTCGTCCACCGCTCCACATACTAGCGAAAAGTGCTTAGCGTTTTCCCAGATGGGTGCCAGGCTGACCCTGGGTATGGTGGACGAGGTGCTGCTTTTGGAAGGGCCGACAGGATCAGCAAGGCATATAATGCATACAAAGTACGGAGCGTATGCAACTACGCACTGTAATGTATGGTTAAGATGACGAGGAAGTGTGTGAAACCTTTTCTGAAGATTGGCATGATGTGGAAATATTGAACAATGTTAGATATAGCATCTTTGTGGTGAAATCTCTGAAGAAAAGAGTAAAATATAACGATTGCTTGAAGCTGTGGCAGCATGAGGGAAACACGTGGCTTAGCGGTGTGCATGCGGCACAAAATAGCATTGCGCTCGCGACACAAGGGAGCGCGCACGCAATGCAAAATAGCATCATGTGCGCACCACAAGGGAGCGCGTGCGCACGGCAAGATAGCGTTGCTGAAAGTACACTTAGTAGTGCATGCACACCTTCACCGCCCTACAAGGTGGGAGGTGAAGATACAGCCCGTACCAAAAATGCTAAAAATGTAACAAGCAACTTGTACCCTCTCCTGAGTAATTATAATGAAAATGTTTATGATGCAGATGATGAACCTGTTGTAATGTCAGCCATTTCTCATACAGTTCAAATGTTAAATGTTCCTCCACAGCAGGTACAGGAAGTGGCCTCACCAATGGTAGTAGCAGAAGTGCTACCACCCGCAGAAGACGTAGCGGAAGCTGCTGTAAATAATATTATACGTTGCAGTACTAGACTGAACCCCCCAAGTACCAAGGCCAAAGGTAACGGTGTGGTAGGCAAGCATCCAGTCCGGACAATAACAGTTCCCAATGGGAATCCAGACGCAGGTGGTGTAGTGCCTGCAAGGGAGCTAACAATGCATTGTCCATGGACGAGAGCGGAGCTACATTCCATAATGACAGATTTCCCTGACCCTAGAAAAGAGTTAGCAAAGTGTCAGAGATTTATAAAAGATTTAGGTAATACTCATGAGCCAACCAACAAAGATTGGCGAGTGGTATTACGGGCATGTCTTCCACACAATACTGACGTGAAAAAGTTTATCACGGCTTGTGTATTGGATGGAGATAGTCCCTTAACTGACGAAAGTAATCAGGACAACATAACCCGCATAATCACCCAATTGGCCGTATATTTTCTAGTGGTAGTTAACTGGAGTAAATTTTTTACATTTAAACAGAAGGAGAGTGAGTCTACAGAAGATTATTTCACTAGAGCACTGCAGACTATTACCCAGTACACTGGGATAGAGGACATAAAAGATAGCACACACAACAGGGAAATGGTCATCACGGTACTTATGGATGGTCTTAAAGACAATCTAAAGACCAGGGTTCAGACCTCACATCCTGAATGGAGGGGAATTACGGTAGACACCCTCAGGGAAACTGCTATTGAACATGACATCCTCAGGAAGCATGAAACACACAGTGAGAAGCTAATGGCTGTTAGTATTCAAGCTCTTGAACCAATGCATCCACAGCCACCAGACATCTACTCACCTGCGCAGCTACAAGTTCTCAATACATATCCTGCGCAGTCACAAATTACACAGCCATATCACACTCGGCAACAAAACACATAACATACCTTGCCTCAGAACACATTCCACACACAGCCACAACCCCGATATCCACATCCTCAGCCATTATCTTTCTACACTCCCCAACCCATGCAACAACCTTTCACACCATACCCACCACGAAGGTGTTATAACTGCAACCAGAAGGGACATCTAATTAGGGACTGTAAAGCAAGGAAACAGGGACCACCTAACCTGGGAGCTCCAAAACATCCCAGAATGCTGGAAACTCCAGCAATTGCCTGCTCGCATAGTGGCAGTAAATGCTTTATTGGAGCAGGACAGTCAGCTCTAGGGGTCAGGTCATACCTGTAGTCTACAGCCAGTCAGGTTAACTGGGAGTACTAGGGAAGAACCTGTAATGACGGTTGATGTAGCTGGTACTAAACATACTTTTCTTGCAGACACAGGGACGACCGGATCAGTGTTAAAATCTCCATCCAATTGACAGGTGACCTGCAAGACAGTACCAGCAATGGGTGTAACGGGTAAAGTGCAGCATTATCCTTTAACTGAATCTGCAGAAGTTACTATTGGGCCATTGCATACCAGGCATTCCTTTCTCCTGGCAGCGGCGGCTCCTACTAACCTACTTAGAAGGGATTTGTTGTGTAAAATGGGATGTGTCATTTATTGTACCCCTGATGGTATATTTTTAGATATCCCAGAGAGAGTTGTGCATGAGGTAAGGGATATACTGGACACTCCACAAAAGTTAATGCTTCACTCTACCGTCCTAGAGCAAAGTCCATCACAGGTAAAGGAGATGTTATCTCAAATACCGGGTTCCCTTTGGACCCAAGATGGACAGGACACTGAATTAATGGCAAATGTAGCTCCTGTAATAATCAACTTAAAGGTGGGAAGACAGGCTCCAAAAATCCCTCAGTACCCTTTAAAACCAGAGGTGGAGCTAGGGGTGTATCCCATAATTGAGAGATTGCTCCAGCAGGGGATTTTAGTCCGTACAGCTAGTGTAGCCAACAGTCCCATTTTTCCTTTGAAGAAGAGTGGTGGGAGGGGTTATAGGCTAGTACAGGACCTTAGAGGGGGTTATTAAGGTAGTTGAGAGGAAACTCCCTGTAGTGCCAAATCCAGCTGTCATTCTCATGCAGATCCCACCAAATGCAACCCATTTTACTGTTATTGACCTCTGTTCTGCCTTCTACTCTGTCCTTCTTCATCCTGACTGTCAGTATTTATTTGCCTTCACATACAAGGGGGTACAATACACATGGACACGGTTGCCCCATGGCTTCATAGACAGCCCCAGCATCTTCTCCCAGGCCTTACACAACTGTTTACAATCTTTTCAACCTCCCAATGGATCTGTTCTAATACAATATGTAGACGATTTGTTGTTGTGCTCTGATTCATTTATGTCATGTTTAAATGATACTAAACTACTGTTGCTTCATCTCTCACAGAGAGGACACAAGGTTGCTAAGGACAAATTACAGCCATGCCAGACCAGGATTAAATACTTGGGACACTGCCTAACCCAGGGGCTACAACATCTGACTACTGACAGAATACAGGCTATACAGACCATGACACTGCCGCAAAACCAACAGCAAATCTGTACCTTCGTGGGCATGTGTGGATACTGCAGATCATGGATCCCAGGATTTTCTATTTTGGCTTTACCATTGCAGGACTTTCCTTAACCTTAAGGACAGTCTGACAAGAGCACCTGCATTGGGAATACCAGATTATAAAAAACCTTTTGATTTATATTGTACGGAGGCTAATGGCTGTGCAGCAGGTGTCCTCACACAAAAACATGGTGATGCTTGTAGACTCGTAGCATACTACAGTGCACAATTGGACACTGTGGCAAGATCACTCCCAACATGTTTAAGAAGTGTAGCAGCAACTGCTCTTTTGGTCAGTAAGAGTGAGGATGTAGTATTAGACCATGATATGATTGTTTATACACCCCATGCTGTATCTGCTTTGCTGAATTCTGCCCAAACCAGACATGTTTCCTTAGCTAGGTTCACGAAATGGGAACTAGCTCTAATAGCACCTGCAAATATCACCATTAAACGGTGCAGTACGTTAAAACCCAGCAACGTATTTACCATATGTGCCTCAGGATGCACAAAGGGTGGAGAGAGGTGAGTCGCTGGTGGAAGGTGAGTTTTGCAGGTATACTGATGCACATAATTGTATGGAATATTTGAATCAGACCTTTACTGCAAGACCTGAAATACATGATACACCTTTAGAAAATGTAGATGTGACATTTACACGGATTGGAGTTGTCATAGACAAACTGACACTGGAGAGTTATGCACAGGTTATACTGTTGTAAATGATGAAGATGTTGTAGTAGCTGAACCACTTGGTCCACCTCACTCAGCACAAGTAGCTGAGCTGGTGGCATTAAGGAGAGCATGTGAACTGGCAGAAGGTAAGTCAGCTAACATCTACACTGACTCCAGGTATGCCTTCGGGGTAGTGCATGATTTTGGAGCTCTTTGGCGTGGCCGTCATTAAGTGTAAAGCCCATACATGTGAGGACGATCCGGTGTCACTGGGCAATAATAGAGCAGACGAAGCTGCCAAATGGGCAGCAGGGTTAAGAATGAATACACAAATTGATCAAATGATGATGTTTCAAACTATTGATATGCAGAAATTAATTGAGATGCAAAATTTGTGTTCCATTCAGGAAAAGGCAGTCTGGAGAACCAAGGGGTGTGGGCAAGAGTCCTCTGGACTCTGGAGAGATAGACAAGGTAAGCCCGTAACTCCCAAGGCATACTACCCAAGCTTGGCTGAGGCAGCGCATGCCCTGACTCATCTGGGTAAACAAGGTATGTGCAAGTTGGTGAGGGCATACTGGTGTGCACCAGGTTTTTCTTCTCAAGCGGAAAAGAGGGCAATGTCCTGTCTGACCTGCTTGAGGAAAAACGTTGGAAAACAATACCAACCGAGCCATCCCACATCCCTCCAACAGACAAACCTTTTCAGGTAATACAAATTGATTTAATCCAATTACCACCCTGCAGGAATCTCAAGTATGTATTAGTTTGTACCAATGTGTTTTCTGATTGGGTAGAGGTATATCCAGTTGCCACTAATACTGCTGCGTTTATCGCTAATAAGATCGTTCAGGAATTTGCATGCAGGTAAGGTATCCCTAGAATCATAGAAAGTGAGAGGGGTACTCATTTCACAGTTGATGTCTTCCAGAACATGTGTAAGTTGATGGGTATTAATAGTAGACTTCACACCCCCTATCGACTGCAAGCCAGCACCAAGTTGGAGAGAGTAAATGGTACTATTAAGAACAGACTGAGTAATATCATGGCTGAAACTGGATTAGGTTGGCCAGAAGCCTTACCGCTAGTCCTTCATAGCATCAGGACAACTCCAAGACCTCCTCTTAATTTGTCCCCCTTTGAGATACTGTTCGGGAGACAACCTCATCTGATTGTAAGTCCACAGGAAGACTTGAAGAGTAACAACGAGATTACTGTAAAGTATCTTATAACAATGAGTAAACAGTTGAAACAGCAGCAGCAGAAATTTAAATTGTTGTCACCTGATATGCCAGAAACAAACTGTCATGATGTTGAACCTGGAGAATTTATTATGATCAGAAATTTCTTAAGTTCAGGTTGTCTGACAGATTGGTGGGAAGGTCCGTATCAAGTGTTGCTGACAAGTACAACATCCTTGAAAGTGGCAGAGAGAGATACCTGGGTCCATTCCAATCACTGCAGGAAGGTCAACTATCTGGTGGAGATACAAGGCGGAGTCGAGGCAGATAACGCAAACCTGTCAATTGTGAGCTTGTTCCGGGAGCGTTAAAGACTGCAGTGAGATACCTGAGCTAGGGAAATTTACAGCCCATTATTCCAGCAATGGAGTGGCGGGCTGGGGTTGCGTTCCTGTTTTCTTACAGAGTTCTCATCATCCTTGTTTGGTTCGGGATGTCTTGTTTCTGTAATGGTGGACAGATGATGGAGGAAGAGGTCAATGGTGATACCGATGGAGTGGAGTCAGGAGAAGGAGCAATACATTCACAAGGGCGGTATCTGACCAAACTTAGTACAGTAATTAAGAGATTTGTCATTCTAGAAACTCGGAGTTAGTGTGAAGGTCTATTGTTTGAGGAATACTGTCAGGACTGCGACTGTTTCAGTATATAAAGAGAGACTACTTCTGCCAAAGTTCCATTGTGGTCGTTGGAGGAGCTATCCTGCTTGCTGGTATGCTTCTCATTCAGGGGATAGAGTGTTAAAGTGATCAACTGTTTCCCAGGTGTTGTCAGGTTGTGGGATTTCTAGTTTGCTCATTATTTCAAACCTGATTCCATTTGGGTCAACTTCCTATGGATCACAGACCTCTAGTATAAAGCCTGTTACTAACTGTGTCTCAGTGTCTGTGCAACGTTGCTTTCAGGTCTTTTCTTGGACTCCTGCCAGATCCCCGCTGTGCCTATGGATTGCTGTGGACTTTGTTATATTCCAGATGAACTTCTGATGCCAGTTACCCGCTGCACTACAGAGCCCAGCATTCCTATTGCCTAAGTATTGCTTACTGCTCCATCACTGTGGTTTCACCATTTTGCTGCACTATTTACTTTGCCCGTTGTCTTTCCATTCCTGTGGATATTGAATTCATTCTTGTTACAGTTGTCAACTGCACCATTACAGTGTCATCTCTGCGTCACAGGGCTCAACCCCGCTCCGAACCCTAGCTACACCTCAGGGCTCAACCCTGCTACAATCTTCTCTGCATCATGGGGCTCAACCACGCTCCGTACTCTAGCCACGTTGCAGGGCTCAGCCCTGTCCCGGAATCTCATTGCATTACAGGGTTCAACCCTGCTTCAATCTTCTCTGCATCAAGGGGCTCAACCCTGCTCCGAACTCTAGCCACGCCACAGGGCTCAACCCTGTTCTGGAATATCATCGCCTTACAGGGCTTAACCCTGCTCCGTCTTCATTATACTACAAGGCTCAAGTGTGCTGCTTCATCTCTCACCGCACCACAGGTCTCGGCCTGGTCCCAGAACTATATTATTCTGCAGGGTCTGCTCTGCTCCAGATATCCATTACTACATGGTTCTACCCTGGACAAGGTCCTCAATGCCATCCTGAGGTGTTAACCTCATACTGGACTCGGGGTTCCCTACAACGCTAGTTCTTATATGTTAAAGACTGCATATATATATTTGGGGATTGTCTCCTATACTTATTATTGCATATGTGAACCTCTGTGCTGTTTGAGACTTTATATGAGACCTTGCTGATTATAATTCTTTTGTGAATAAATTCTATTTTACTTTTATCCTGTGCTACTGAGTTTCATGAAAAGGTCATTTCTAAGACCACCCCAGTTTATTGTGCCTAGTAGGCTTGCCTCCCTCCAGGAATCTCAAGTGTCAGTAGCCGTGACAAATACTGTATGTGTGCAAACTGTGGATCTCTAATTGATGAAAAGTGCATCCAGTGATGCCAGTCCAAGAGTAACCTGTATTTGGGCGAGCATCCTTTAGAGGATTACCATTCTTTAGTGGGTAAGGTCTTAAACCAGACTGAGTGTTGGGTTTGCACTCATGTGCCTCAGGGATAACATAATGTAGGTTTAGTACCACTCCCGTTAAATGTCTCTGAGGTTCTTGGATTACTTAAGGGGAAAACGCTGGATGGGAAATTCAGTAGGTCCAAGCCTCCAAATTTTAAGCTCCACCAGTACCAGGTGGATAGATCCCTGTTATGTTTAAACATCACCAATTCCAATAAACCAGGAAATTGGGAGGTGTCCGGGAACAATCAGACAATAACTTCACACAGAGCTGATAATGAACCAGTAGATGGTGGACTTATACGTAACATTACCAATGGAAGATACTTCTGGTATAAGTATACACTTAGTTCTACCAAGGTAATGGTTGGTAGAGTACCTGAAGGGTACTGTGCAGTTATTGTACAACCTAAAACGTGTATCAGCCAAATGGGAAAATCTGGGGTAGGGTTACTTGTTAGAGAATTGTGCCCGATGATAATGATGCATTCTATCCCTTATGTACTCCCAGACGATGTGTATTTTATATGTGGAAGGAAAGCGTATAAGTCTCTCACTCTGAGTTCTGAAGGTTTATGTTATCTGGGAAGGGTACTCCCAGAGGTTATGACCCTTACACATGGTGAAATGCTTGGTATTCATAAAAACACACCATCACCATATCTTCACACACAGTATGAACACAGAGACAAAAGAAATATGATACCTGGTGATGTACATACAGCCACACAGTTGATTAGCGAAACTGGCTTCCAAATTTTGGTAGCATTAGATCCCACCAGGATCGCTCGGGGTACTTAAAATTTTAGATATAGCCAAGACCTTGTTAAATTAATAGATAATATCACCGAGATGTATGATGACATGTTCAGGTACACTGGTAAGGAGCTACAGGCCTATAAGAAAGAACTTGTGCAACATATACTAGTATTTAATTATTTAACAGCTGTTACTGGTGGATACTGTGTGACTCTGGCCACCCAAATTGGTGTCAAGTGTTGCACTTATATCACAAATAATACTGGCGATCCCAAGGCGGTGATAGACCGGAAGATGGATGAGATTCTGCAGCTGAAATGGGAATTTCGAAAGAACCATAATGCCTCATTGACTGAGGTAGAGGAAAAGGTAGAAGAGTGGTTCTCGTGGTTGAACCCTGTAAAATGCTTTTCCAGTCTAGGAGAGTGGGTCCAGGAAATGGTTGCTAGTATAGGTAAACTCCTGATCCTCATATTGGTTGTCATCTTAGTAATTGGCTTATGTGTCAGATGTGTTCCTGCTGTGTTGAAGTGTGGAAAATGTAATGCTAAGGTAAACCGGGAGAATTAAATTATGATGGTGGTTAGTAGTAATAGTATGCATACTAAGGTATATGAAGAACTGCATTACATTCCTGAACTAGAATGTACCATCAGATGATGTATAGATTTAGGCATGCATGAAATGTATTATTAAATGTTATTTTAAACATCCTAAATAATGTAAGTCCTATCCCCTTCAAGACTTCCTTTATAGGTTAGGTGCATCCCCACATCTTTCCCATGATCTTCCGAGATCCACGGTGTGAGTATAAGGGTAGTTTTATGTCCCTCCCAGGGACACATTATTGATGGTTTAATGACCACATTGCGCCATCCCATAACATAACTTTAAATAATATTTCATAGTGTATAACTGAATAAATTTAAGACCAGAGTGTGATAGAGTATTGTTTGGCTGAGACCAGATCTTAAGTCAATATCGGGCGACACCATCTTGTGTTGCCCCTGACGACGCCATCTTGCGTCGTCAGCATAAAACCATTGTGTGCGATGCTATATGCGATTATTAGCGTCGTGCATCTGCATTGCTACCGCATATTGTTGAAAGTCCTAACATACCCCATACGCATATTAAATAAAACATAAAATATATAAGATGCACAACGCACAGTTGCGCTGTTTATCAAAGCACTCTACACATAAACGCACCACGCATATTAGCGACTACGCACAATATTCTCACACTTACACATACCAAAACTTATAAAAAGGTTCCTCCACATCAAAAGCTTAATATTAGAGGTCTTATTAGCGAATACTTATGTTGTGAAATGTAATGTATACGATATTTAAGGTACATAAGCTAGTAGACATATCATGTTTGGTACCATTCTAAATCACTGTTTATTTGCAGATTTTCGGTTCGACCCACAAGGAAATTGCATCATGCATCTTTACTATATGAAAATAGTGGTTAGAATGTGAAGCTGTATGAAGTGTTTTTTACTAGTTTAAACCTGTTCTTCGGCGGGAAAACCACACAAAGCAACATCTGAGGAACTGGGACATACCTCTAGTGATGCTATACGAACTGTCCAATGACCTGCATCGTACCAGAATGTCCACAAGCAAGACCCAATGGAAACCCGTTAACTAGTTTCTTTGTTCTAGGAGGGTATATAGCTTGCATGCTGGTTCTAGTATACAGCCATTCTTCTTGGATGACCACAGGCTTCTGGACTAATGACTGTATGCTGGGACCAGTGCGCACGCGTATGTATTGGGCTGTATCGTATATTCTGTATTTAAGTGTCTTTGTGCTAATTGTGCTAGATGAAAGCATGTAACTTTCTTTTATTGCAATAAGAACTTTTTGTGCGTTGGAACCACAATTATTGTCTGGACAGCGATTATTTCTCTCTAGCAATTTAAGGGTATTTATAGTGGGCATCTCTATACTGGCTGTGTGACGGCTTTGCAATTGCATTCATTAGCATATTTTCACAGCAGTCCTGCGTGCGTAATTGCAACCGCGATCGCAATAGAGATCTGTAAAGAATCAGGCCCTCTATTCCCAACTCAGAATAGGGCACATAGTTGTGATTATGGCGTGACATTTACTATTCACATTTTCATCATATGTTGCCTGTACTTGCTTGTTTAATTTAT
This sequence comes from Taudactylus pleione, assembly GCA_031769625.1. Classification (NCBI taxonomy): domain Eukaryota; kingdom Metazoa; phylum Chordata; class Amphibia; order Anura; family Myobatrachidae; genus Taudactylus; species Taudactylus pleione. Next base: position 2,402,702 of record JAUIMM010000017.1, on the reverse strand, counting down.
TATACAAAAATGTATTCCTTTGTCACAATCTATACACAGTAACAGTGGCTGACAGTAAAATTAGTATTTCCAACAGTAGCAAATTGGGGAAAATTGAAGAGATTAAAATTCATGTATAAAATCACAACAAAAACAATGTTTCTGTCAAGGGCTCTAATAAAGAAAAGACCTAGAACAAAAAGCCTGTCCTGGTTCTGAGTGCTATGCTTCATCTAATAAACAATAAGAAATGTTCTGTTCTGCGCTTAAAAGAACAGTTTGGTAAGTATAAACTGTAGGGCTACAGTCTATGAAAATATGAAAAATAATCCTGCACAATTGTGTATCCTCTCTTCATAAAACACATCACTTCCTGTCTCTTTTTATAAAGAACAAGCTCTCTCATCTGTCTTGGCGAGTATCGATCTTGTGCGTGAGACACGTCACCATGTCCACAGACGGCCTGGGGTTTTCGAAAAAGATTAATAATGGTTCATAGCACATAGTTGTCCACTCATCGACTTTCTACTTAACCCATTATTTGTCAGAGCATCATGGAAAGAATTGTGCCTATGTGCTGTGACCTTCAATTAAATGGTTAAGGGTAATTAACTTAGACTCTATTAAATTAGTGATTGTGCCTCATACCGGCGAGATGAAATTCAGAATTACAACAACAAACTATAATTTGTCTTCTTTGTGGCGTGCAGTTTTTCATGAAAGGATAATCTTCTTATCTAGCTTAATACTAAATAAAGAGGCTCATTATGAAACAGTAGCACAAATGGTTACCCTCGGGAAAGTACTGATCTGAAAACATTCCAAATTTGAATAATATACAGTACTTACTATTGTTGTTGTTGTTGTTAAACTCATAGCTCCCTCCTTTTCTATTCTTACCTGATTTTGTAGGCTAGACCATTGTCTGGCCATGGAGGATATTGTACTTTCTGCTCAAGATAAGTGCTCTGAATTTACTTCACTAGGGCTTCACTGGTTGGAATACAGAGCGTGCGTTGGACAACTATCATAAACGGGTGCGAGCTGCATAGGTTATCCCACCTCCTTTCCCCTTTTGCTGACATATCTCTTGTCATTTTCCTTGACTGCTGTTACATATGTATCATTTCTTAAATTTTCTGTTTCGCTCTGCATCTCATTTTGCTATTTTTTAGGGGCAATTGTAGAAGTTAAGTATTCAAGCCATTTATCAAGAAGGTAAAGCAGGAGATATCACAGATATCTCCTGCTTATCTTCCTCTCGCGGAATGGCCCGCTGTCCCCATACAGAAGTATGAGGGCAGAATTCATCAAGCTCTGAAAAAACAATATTTTTAGAGCTTGAGTGTGGGAGCATTCGCTATCTTCAGATATTGTTTGCTCCTGCTCCGGGTTTGCAACCTGCTCCTTCCCTATGAGAAGGAGTCCAGGGTTTGCGAAGAGGGATCCTTTCAGATCGATCTGCCCCTGTCCGGCTCCTTCCACCGGACTTCTGGGCTCTTGTGCACATGCGGGACCTGTAAGTCACGCATGCGCACTAGTGTCATTGCTTTGAAAGGAGCACTGAAAAGAGCTACTGGTGGGGACAGCTGATTTTTGGATCAGCTGTCTCCACGCCAAGGGGTCTGCCAAGGAGGAAGGTGATAGCACACCGAGACAGTTGTCGGCTTGGGACCAGGAATCATGCATCCCCCACTGCCTGTGCTCTATTAAGTACTTTTTTTATGTACTATTTTTGCACTTTATATGGATGATTGCATTTGTTGCATTTGCTGCTTCATTAAAATGCATTAAGAATTGACTTTGCTATAATGGAGTGCGGATCTATCTTTTTTCATGTCTCCACGTGTTGAGCTGGAAAAGAGACACTATTACTTATTATTGAGATCTGGCACCCATCTTGTACAAACTTATTTTGGAAGTGTGTGCGATTTCGCTATGGTGATTATATATATATATATATATATATATATATATATAAACGGTCTTAATAACGGCACTGTAGCTTATGCCAAGGTGCTCTTTACCAGGTAAATGCACAGCACAGTAGTATGAACGGCACTCAATGGACTCAATCAGTGTTTAGTACACTAACAGATGCTAGAGGTCCTACTGGACCTCAAGCATCTGTTAGTCACCCAGGCAGGGCAGTACACGTCTGCACTACACTATTAATATAACAAACATACGCACAGCGCCGGCTGCTGTGTGTATGTTTTAGCAGCCGATGATGCTGCTGCGTTCGCTGCCGGAGCTGGACATCTTCTGGCTCCCGCAGTGGCTAATGGTAGAGCTCTCCTATCATGCAGAGTGGGCCGGCCCGGGATGACGCCAGACGGAGGAGCTGATGCCGGAGCGGGGATCAAGGTAAGTGAAGGTCTTTTTTTTTTGTGTGTGTCTGTCTGGCCGGGGGGGGGTTACTACTACTGGGGGGCACTGCTGGGGGGGGTTAACTACTGGTACTGCTGGGGGAGGGTCTACTAATGGGGGGCATTGCTGGGGGGGTTACTACTACTGGTACTGCTGAGGGGGGACTACTGGGGGCATTGCTGGGGGGTTACTACTTACACTGGTACTGCTGGGGGGGGACTACTGGGGGGCATTGCTGGGGGGTTACTACTACTGGTACTGCTGGGGGGGGGGATTACTACTGGGGGGGACTACTGGGGGGCACTGCTGGGTGGGACTACTACTGGGTGCACTGCTGAGGGGGAGGGGACTACTACTGGGGGGCATTGCTGGGGGGTTAACTACTGGTACTGCTGGGGGAGGGTCTACTACTGGGGGGGTTACTACTACTGGTACTGCTGAAGGGGACTACTGGGAGCATTGCTGGGGGGGTTACTACTACTGGTACTGCTGGGGGGGACTACCGGGGGCATTGCTGGGGGGGTTACTACTACTGGTACTGCTGGGGGGACTACTGGGGGCATTGCTGGGGGGGTTACTACTACTGGTACTGCTGGGGGACTACTGGGGGCATTGCTGCAGGGGGTTACTACTACTGGTACTGCTGGGGGGGACTACTGGGGTTACTACTACTGGTACTGCTGAGGGGGCACTACTGGGGGCATTGCTGGGGGCGACTACTGGGGGGGACTACTGGGGGGGTTACTACTACTGGTACTGCTGGGGGGGATTACTACTGGGGGGACTACTGGGGGCACTGCTGGGAGTGACTACTGCTGGGGGGGGACGGCTCCTGGGGGCATTGCTGGGGGGGGACTACTACTGAGGTCATTGCTGAGGAGGAGGGGACTACTACTGGGGGTACTGCACTGGTGGGACTACTACTGGGGGAATTATATAAGGGGCACTGCATAGGGGGACCACTACCTGGGGCACTATATAAGGGGCACTGCATAGGGGGGCCACTACTTGAGGCACTGTATAAGACCCCTGACAACGAGCAAGTAATTTAAAAGTAATTAGAAGCCTTACTGTGGGGTATAAAATGGTGTCGGGGGCAAATATGTAAGTGGCACTTTGGTAATAGGCATTACAGTGTGCGGCATAATGTGTAATGGGCATTATGGTGTGTGGTATAATGTGTAAGGGGCAGTACTACAAGGAGGAAAAACACTGCAAACTGTCTAGGGGGGTGGGGCACATTTTTTACTTTTGCACTGGGAGCCAAATTGCGTATAAATGGCCCTGTAATTATTTTACCAAAATGCCATGGGGCGGCGGGGGGGGCCTCAGAAATATTTTTGGCAGGGGGGAGCAAAATTTATAGTTACGCCACTGCAATGATGGCACTCAGGGCTTGAAATAGCTGAACAAAAGACCACTTTCTTGACGTTTCAATCTTTATTCCGCATTTTCCTCAGGGTACACTGATTAAAGTATTGAATCATCAGTAAGGTGGTTGTCTTCTGTGCAGTTCTTTCTAGCCTTGAGTGCCATTGTGGCAGGGGCAGAACTATGGGAGACGATGGGGGAGCCTTCTACCGGCCTCCAGCTCTGAAGGGGAACCTCCTCCATTGTCCACTACATATTCACCACACTTAGGGCTGTAACTATGTACTTGTGGTGTAACGTCATGACTGCCCAATACATGGCACCCCTTCCCAGCACCTGATGCACTAGTGGAGAGCTCCATGTCAGACCATCAGCTGCTGCCTTCGTCTATCTATAGCCTATCTGCATGCGTATTGCTATATTACAGGGTCAGCAGTTGTGACGGGGGGGGGGGCACCAAATTATAACTTGCCTCCAGGCATCTGGGATGAATTTACGCCACTGCATTGTGATGAATATTGATAATTGTGATCTGACCTCGGTCAGTGAGTGGAAGGCAACAGGGTACAGGCTTACTGTGGAAACATGTGAATATCACGCCTACAATAACTCTAACCTCATACCATTTTAAGAAATGCATTATATTGTACTTTTTAGATTTCCCTGAAAAAATGTGAATCTGCAGAAATACGCTCTTTCACAGTCTTTTACTCCTATCCATCGTCTTTTTCTGCAAATCTGGAATCTAGGTACAATTGTGCAAATTGAGACATATATACATATATATATATATATATATATATATATATATATACACCAAATCTGACTTTGTATTGGACGTTGGACATTTTATGCTTTTTACATCTCCTTCATAGCAGGCAGAAGTGACATGTTTAATTGAAATATTACAATGAAAATACTTGGAATGCACCTGTTTCTACATAAAATGGCTACAGTACAGTCTGATTTAACCAGACTTGGGCTAGTGCTGGCTGAATGGCAGGTTGGATTGGCAAGTCCTGTGCTCTTTCTCCTGGCAGTAGATATTTTATTTATTGCTGGTGCGGATGAAAGAGACAGCAGCACTTTCTGTTCCTATTTGTCTAGATTGGGAATGACAGCCATCTATAAAAATGACCATTAATCTTTCCTGACTCATACACCTCTCTCAGCATCCCCCAAGCATCTAGCATACTCACCCCATCAATATAATTGGGGGGAATTTACTGTCGCAAAGATCACCTTGAGCTTTGATTCTTCTAAAATACTTTAAGGGCTCATACACAAGGCATAACAAAACAAACAAAGCTAGACTAAAAGCATCAACAAAACTTTGTACTTTATCCGAACTTTAACAGAGACTTAAAAGTGCAATTACTAATGTGTCTCAAAGTTTGCCTGCAGCATAGAGTACTATGTACTTAATGAGACTTACCAGAGAAAATAATTGTATTTTACCAACTCTTAACAAATCTGAATGTTGCAGGCAATGTTGACATTGACTGGATGAAAAGCAAAGCAAAGGCTTGTCAGAAGGGATGTATATACTGTAGGTCCATTTGCTTATGTACATTATTTTTTGGACTAGCAGCATCAAAAAGTGTTTAAGAATGTGCATTAAATGCTTAAAATGCATGTCCATAAAATGAATGTCTGTGTGTACAAAGCTTAACGTGATGGATGATGATCCTGCAGAGCATTTAATTAACCTGTGATTTAATACAAGAGCGGTGTGTTAACTAATGGAGCAATGAGCAGTTATCTAACAGGGTAATAGCCAGAGATATGCATAAAAAGTATAACGAATAAGGAAAAATCCAACGTGCTGAACCGCAATAAACCACAAATGCTCAATGGAGACTGAATGCTTCTCATTAGATTAAACATTTAAATTTCACTTCCAAAGAACACAGCTAAGTGAAAGTGTCCCAATTTTTGAAGGATGGTCGGGGCTTGACTATGATGGATATGGTTCGGTCAGATATAGGGGCAACCTGCTGTCTCCCAATTATTTTGAAAATGTTACCAGGTACTGTATGTCAGTTGTAGCGATTATACAAAATTCCCTGTGATTCACAGGCGCAGGAGACAAAGCTACCTTACATTAACTAATTTTAATAATATAAAGATAATTAATGTAGGTTAGATTGGAAAATCATACCACATTGTTTTGAGAAAGTGAGTTGAAAGTATACCCAGTATACAATTTATTATTGTTGTTGCCATTGCGACAGAGGACTCAGTAATTTGTTTGTCAGAATGTTCACCCCCTAGAGCAGTGTTAGGCAATATTTTTCTCTTTACCTACAAGGCATTCAATATTACTAGTATGCAAAATTTCTGTGCTGTCACCACCATTAAGACATATACAACATTTACAAAGGTAATAGATAGGTGCTAAATATGTTAGTGACAATAAAGGCTTAAGAAACAAATAATGCATTGACCTTTTATTTGTGCTAATATAATTTCATACATCTATAATCCTGTCTAAATAATAAGGTGCCAGCATTTTCTATCCCACTCTGTGTACATTAATACAACAAGAACAAACAAGAAACCCGGCTAGCATAAGGTTCTATCAAACAGGCAGTTCTTGAATAGAAAATGCCTCTCCGGTATAGAGCTTTCTAAATAATAGCACCACGTTTCATAAAAGATTAGTGTAATTTTCATGGACAGTTGATTGAAGTATGTATATTTTCATTGAAATAGGGACCTCAGGATATAGTATATATATGCTTTTTTAGCTGTCCAACCCAAGTACTTATAACAGATCCTATAATAAGGAGACCAATTATAAACTAAGGGGTCAATTTATTCTGCAGTGATAACCCCTTTTTTTGCTGAATGAAGGAGTTATCACTGCTTCCTCCTATTTAACAAGAGGCTACTACAGATACATTGTCGATTTCTCCTGCAGTCCCTCTAATTTTGCCTGTTACTGCAGTCCCCATTGCCTGCCATAGGAACTGCAAGTGGCATTACCTTAGCAAGCAACAAAAACCTTGTAACACCAAAATAGCCTAGGCTCTGGCCACATGTACTTTATCTGCTTGTAGATTTTTAGTTGCCATGGTGCCAGAAAATGGGGAAAACAACATATATACAATAGGGAAATACAAGATCAAAATAATAAATAATAATAAATGCAGACATAAAATGCTAGAGAAAACCTGTTTGTTAGAGTTACAATCTAGTGGGAAATGCGGTTGCAGAATATGATTTTTTTTTTCAAGCAGAGAAGATTGCGGGACAAACTTTACTGTGACCACAACAGGTAACACTGCATAACATATCATGGATGATTAACCGGAACAAGTTATGAAAGAGAGCACTCTAATAACAGAAGGACTGCACAAAGATAATTTATAACTTGCAATCTACTGTCCTCCTAGTACAGCTTTCAAGCAACACACAGCCTGCAGCTGTTACTATACTCCAAGAATATTATAGAAAACTCTGGGATTAGAGACATTGATCTCATTCTAGTGTGTTCAATCCATTGTGTGGAACACTATAAATTCTGTAGTTACACAACTTAAAGGAAGAACTTCTCATGGAATGTTCCAGTCTAAAATATTGACCACTTGCATAATACCACTTATTTTTTTTACTGTAGACTGGATGCATTTCTCAGCATCTAATGTCATTAATGTATGTATGGACAACTGAACACTACCACATTTTTCTTAGGGTACAACAGATGGATTCCCCAGTACCTAATTCCATGCTGTATGTAGATACAACTGCATCTCGCTAATGTAATGAATTAATAGGCTAATCCAAAGGTTCCCAAACTCGGCCCTCAAGGCACCTTAACAGTCCAGGTTTAAAGGATATGCTTGACCACAGGTGACTTAATTAGTACCTTAGTCAATTTGATTCAACCACCTGAGCTCAACTATGGACATCTCTAAAACCTGGACTGTTGGGGTGCCTTGAGGACCGAGTTTGGGAACCTCAAGGCTAATCAATGGTTGATTGCAAAAAAAAAAGTCTGCTTCAGCTTTTTGTAGATGACAAGTACTGTACACACAGGCCGGCAGATGGAGAACCCGATAGGGTAAGTAGTAACCCTGTCCTTACCACTAACCCTCCCTTAGTGGTGCCTAACCCTAACCTCCCCCCCTAGTGCCTAAGCCTAACCTCCCGTCAGAGGTGCCTAAACCTAGCTCCCTCTCCCCGTACCCTAAACCTAACCCTAACTTTCACCCCGGAGGTGCCTGATGCTACTCCCCCATTCCCCTAGTCTAATCCTAAGCCTCCCTCGGGGTGTTTAACCCTAAATCCCCCTGGGAGTCCCTAAATCTAACTCTCCCCCCACAGCTAACAGCTCCCGACACCCGGCTTACCTACGTTCGGTATGCCAGGCGTCAGGATTTGGGCGCGGGGCTAATGATAGGCGTTGGTATTTAGATGCCTATCATTAGTCCCATGCCGGGCTTTCACTGTCGGGAAGCCGGCAGTCGGCATTTAGACCGCCGGCTTCCTGACTACATCCCGTACAACAATTACAGCGGAAAACATAACCTATAGCTATAACAAATACCTCACCCAACAATGGGGCCTATTTAGTAAGCTGTGTACAGCCATAAATTCTGGAATTTTACAGGAATATGGCAACATTAGTGCTATTAATTTATGCAACTAAGTCTGACATATCACAGATACTTCCAGCGCTTTGCTAAACTAATTATCGCTGTCGCAGTATGTTGCAATTTAACAAGCTATGAAAAGTTATGTGTTTCAGTGCTTCTCTATTTTAGCTAGCATCATGTTGAGATGCTGAAAGCCCAGCTAGAAAGGGATCTTTGATCTCTTCATGGAAGGCTGAAGCTATCACTATACTAATTTTCTTTGGTATTCAGTTATTCTTTTGCTGGGACAGCATCGTATTGGATATATTATTCTGATTTGTATTTCTTGGTAAATCTCATCTGTTATCACTGCGAAGACCGAAGAAATGATATATAACTTGGCAAATATATGTTAATTAATAAATAATTCCAAATACTGTAGCCCTAATATTAAGGCAACTTAATGTAACCAACGTGCTTTGGCATTTACTCAGCAACATTTGTGCATTCATTGAAGCATTATTGCTATCAATCTCACATAATTGCTAATGGCAGTTTCAGTGAATTTCCCACTTGTCCTCCCTGTAAGATAAGTCACACACAATTCTTATAGGATCTATTGTGACTCATTATTCTACACTGTGTCTGTTGACATCGGCGTGCATAACACACAGCATCTCAATCACACAATGTACAAAAGGCACCCAGAGCAAGGTCAGCGGAGCTAAGACTCAACTGGAGCTTTCTGTAGCATAATAAGTAAAAGAAAAGAAAAAATACACACAAAGAGAAAAACTCTGCAATATACTATTTTTAGGACTATGGGAAAATATTGAAGGGGAAATATCTTTATAGTGTTCTCAAAGGTTAATAGAGGGTGGTTTTCAAGCTGATCTAGAGTATTCTATATTGCAGTAGCAAATTGTACAATGCTAGAGGTTTTGCCACACTATTGGTTTAACACACAGACCGATTTCAAAGGCATGGCTCTTCAGGAGCTCCAGCCATAACAACATTTTAAAACCTTAATCTATGCGAGACACACCCCAATTTCATATAAAACAGACCCTAACCATCCAACTATGTCCATTTTCCAATGAAGCCCAACTTGGCTCTCAGCTAAATAGAAAACAATGCAGCTGTGTAGTGGTGCCTGCATAAGAAGTGGCCATGGTACCTCCTTCTCCGTGGCACCATCTTCCCAGTGATATTTGGGAAGATGGTGCATGCGCATAAGAGAGTGAAGGCTCTAGCACAGTACCAGAGCCTTTGTTTTCACTGCGAAACGCCATCTTCCTGAAGATATCACTGGAAAGGTGGTACCACGGAGGAGGTGAGACCTGTTTGCTGAAGCAAGGTAAGTATACTTTGGGTGCCGGGAGCGCGGAGTAGGGCTCCCCTGGATCCAGGGGCTTCTCTACCAGATTGGCAACATTTAAAAACCTACCGTAAGTGAGATTGGTTTGTTTAATATCAGTGTTTTTTTATGTAGCAGTAACAATATCTGAAAGATTGTTATTTCAAAGACCTATTAGCAACTACAGCATTAATGACCAACATACTGTATATGACTAGTCTATAATGTAGAGACTATATGAGTATCAATATACAATACAGTTGTTAATTTTATGTCCCATAGTAGTGCCCTAGTTCATTTTATGCCCCAGAGCATGCCCAAGTTTATTTCATGGCCCAGAGCGTGCCCTACTTCATTTTGTGCCCCATAGTAGTGCTGAAGTTCACATTATACCACACAGAGGGCCTAATTCAGACCCGCTCGCAAGCGGGTCGATGTTGCCCAAGTGTGCATGCACACGACGGAGGCGGCTCTGTCGTGCGCATGCGCGAGACACGAAAAACGACGGCCAAGCCGTTGTTATGGGTCTCGCACCAAAGGGGGCGTGCTGTCGATGGTGATTGACAGCACGCCCCCTTTGGGAACGTCTACCGTCTGGGGAACACCTACCGTCTGGGGCCGGCCCCACTGACATCACTAGTGATGTCAGTGGGAGTGCTTTTGGCTCTGATAGAGCCAAAAGCACTCCAGGGCTTGCGACAGCAAGGCCCTAGGGTCTTGTCGCAAGCCCGATGGTCGCGATGGTCTTGACCATCGCGACCATCATTTTGGCAACTCGCTATAGCTGTGAGTGGCCAGGAGGCCGCTCCAAAAAGGAGGAGGGACGGCCCTGATTCAGAGCAAGCGCTCTGTCAGAGCGTCCAGCTCTTAATCAGGGCCATTGTCCCACTTCATCATTTGCCACATTGTAGTGCCTCCAGTTCACAATATGCCATATTGTAGTGCTGCCAGTAGACATTATGCCACACAGTGGCCTCAGTTCACATGATGCCACACAGTGGGCCTGATTCACACACAACTGCAATTTTGGGCCCAGCGGACTTGCGAAAATTTGCTAATGACTGTCTTGTGTACAGAGACGCCCACCTCTGGAATCTCAGATCTGCCACTTAAATACAAAAAATGCAACATTTGGAACATTGGCCACACATCGGTAGCATTATTAAACTTCTGAGCAACCCTTTGGTGTCTCAGAATGTCCGTCTAAACTAAGATTCCGGGGCCAGTCCAATTGCGAATGAATTTGCAGTGGCTGACTAGGACACGATCAGAAAACAGTGGTGACACACCTGCATTTTTGTAGCCACCCCCAATTACCTCCGTCAGACGGTCAGTCATTTTGCGAATAAAGCCTCACTGTGGTCGCTGTCACTAATTGATTGCTGCAAATGCAGCTGTGACACATGTGCAGTGGCAAAAAACTGGTCCACCTCATCCGACATTGACATTGCTTCTACCTCTGAATCAGTCCTAGTGTCATCACTGTTTTCTGTTTTCATATTATGCCACACTGTAGTGCTTCCAGTTAAGTTATGCCACATCGCAGTGCCTCCCAATTCAGATTATGCCATTTTATAGTGCCCCTATACATTATAACATCCACTACATGCACCACTCATTGAAAATGAAATGTCACTAGATAATGTCATATCTAGTGCTCCATACCAATTGCGAGCTTTTGAATATTACATGGCAGGGCCTCCACTTCTTAGAAGATTTCTGTTTACAGTGAGTGTAAAGACAGGAGGGGTGGGAACCAACCAGAATGAGGGGAATACTTTCTAATTAAGGAAATCTCACTCTATTGGACAGTCCTAATCTCAGAGATCAACCACTGCCCCCTCAAAAGCTGTCCATACACTAGACCAACTTTCATGCAACCATCCAACTAGTTGGCTGGTTGGAATGAAAATCTGGTAACGTATGGGAGTAAATTATGATCAGCAATTTGCTCCTAAATGCCAGAAAACAGATGAAAATGGTCGTTCAGACAAGTTTGTTAAATGTTTGATCTAAACAATTTGTTCAAACAATAGTTTTTGTCCATTTTCTGGCATTTGGGAGCAAATTGTTGATTGTCATTTGCTTACATACCTTACCAGATTTTCATTCCAACCAATCAACTAGTTTTATGGTTGGATGTAAATTGGTCTAGTGTGTGGCTAGCTTAACTCACTTCACAAAGGCTGTAATCAAGGAGAAGCCTGCTTTCCAACAGTGTCGGGCTCACTGATTAACTCAGCTGAAGTGAGAGGGAGAGACAGAGATTACTATTTATTTGAGTGCTGGTGAGTCTCCCTTTTTAGGCTAGGGCATTTTCAGAAATCAAATAAACAACTATATGACATGGCTCTGGGCCCTATAACAATGGCACCCCCTGCACCAACTATTGCTATGCCCATGCTAGCAGCCTTCTACTGGGTATGAAAGCATACACATCACCTGTGTGGCGGCAGCACAAAAAGTTAAAAGTCAGAGGTAGCAGTGGCGTAACTACCGTAGCTACAGGGAGTGCGGCTACTTTGGGGCCCGGACAGACCCGGGGCACGGCCCTCTCCCTGCATCTACGGTGCCAGGCCTTGGTCCGCACTCCCCCCCTCCCCACTCTCCCCCCGCACCCTCCAGCACCAGTCAGTGAAGAGAGATGGAGCTGACCGGGAGAGGAGTTGTGCCTTCCCTGCGCAGCGTAACCACGGACAAGGTAATTCGAGGAGAGGTGAGTGAGGAAGGTGCGGGGGGCCAGGGACCATGAAAATTTGACTATGGGTCCCCCCTAGGTCTGGTTATGCCCCCTAACGGTAGTATGGCAGGTTAAGGATAATAATAATAAACACAACCGGAATTGCAAGGAGCATACTTACTGTCTATGACTGCCTGGTATGGCCATGAGCTGTGCTGGTCACAAGCAGCGCGGCCCTATAAAATACATGCCTACTCTCCGGGAATGGCCAGGAGACTCCCAAGAATTGGGTGGTACTCCCAGGCGCCCAGAAGAGTGGGCAAGTTTCCCGTAGCCACCCACAACCCTGGCTGTGGCCGTCCACTTCCAGAGTGAGTGGGCCAATGATGCGATTCGTGCTGAATTGCATCATCTTGGCCCTGCCCCTGCTTTACAATGCTGGTATTGTGCCATTGTTTAGCATGGGGGCGGGGCTACAATGACACTATCACATTGCCAAGCCCCCAGCACCTCCCACTTCTGCAGCTCAATGCTCCCCCACAGTGCTGACCTGGCTGCCTGCTCCAAGAGGGGGCAGCCCAAAGATTGACAAGTATGCCCTTTAATTGTACAAGAAGTCAACTGGCCTAGCCTGCATTGCACATTAATGGGCTCTTAAGCCTAAACTTACAAAAATATAACATTGCCATTCACTTGCTGTTAAACTACGTCTCGCAGAATACTGTGAGCCACAGCTGGAAAGATTAGTTCTCTTTCCCAGAACGATAAAGGCTTAGAGGACCTATGCCTCTCCAACTGTTAAAGAACTACAATGTGTGGCACAACTTGCCAGTAGGTGGCATACCACAGATTGCTTAAGTGGTGTAGGTGGTTATGGGCAACATCATTATATGATTTGTATGCAGCAGACCATGTAATGAGGTTTTGCCTGTAAGAGGATAAAGAACAAAGTATCATTAATTGGCTTTCCCATATCAGTTTCACTTTCCTCTTGTGTGGTATAACCTCAAACTGTGGGCTATGCCCATTGCTAATTAAGGAATTTCATAAGCCGCACTTACCAGACGGCAATATGAAAGCAGAAATCCATATCTATAACAATCACATAGTCTTATCATCCCGGATCACTTATGCATTCTGTTCTTTTAAACATTACAATTGTACGTAATATCTGATTCTATGCTGATCACCCCACCACTTAGCAAGTGAATTAAATTACTCTAGTCTGCAGGATATTCTGGTTGTCATTTATTTTAGAGCCTTGATGTCCTATTAATGTCATTCTCTGCCCTCCCACCAATTCCACATCTTCCACAACTTGGTGGTGTCAGAACACATGGAGAGGAGCTGACGGATGTGCACAGTGGAGCACCCATGCCACACCATCTCTCTTCATTTTCATCAAGACAAAAATACATCTTTCATCTCATAAAAATAACCCTTTTGTCACCATGGAAATGCAAGCTACTAGGCAGACTTCATAGCCAGCTTGTCTGCTGCCGTCGTATCCGTTTTACAACATGCAGCTTGATGCACGGCAGATGAAAATACAAAAATGTGAATTACAATAAAAGGACATAAAAGGTCCCTGTGGCTCATGTCTAAGAAGCTGACAGCGAAGCAGAGTCATCACCTTAAAAGAAATGTAATATAGTTTTATATATTAAGGTATGACCCTGCTATACAATTGAGCCCTCATGTAGAACACTGTGATATGTTGGTCAGGGCTTCCAGTTTCGCTGTGCCCACAGCCAACCATTATTGCTCAGGTGCTATGACTATTATAAATGACAAGTGATAAGTGATTTTCCTTCGCAGTGATATCCAGTGGAATAAAATGATTGTTATTACTTCATTTTAGTAAATAGGCCCATAAGATAGTTGATAGGATGATGAGATGCAATGCAATATTGAAGCCCATTATTCACTACTGAAAACGGTGTCCATAACACGGGGATACTTGCTGGAATTGAACATGGTGGAAACTGAAAAATTACACCCTAAATTTCTTTTTAGAACTATCTTTTGTTTTAAATTGGGACAATGGGGCTGATTCTGTTTGGAACGCAAGTGGCAGTGCACGCAGATCTCACGGACTTCAGCCAACTGTGCATGTGCCAAAGAAAGAGATCAGCAACTGCTCCTGCACCAAATCAGACCTAAACACATGGATGGAGTTTGCTAGTGCATACAGATTGATCCATCCCTTCACTGACCATACTATCCATGATGTGAGCAGTGGAGGGTTTACCTAGGGGCTGCAGGGTTTCAGACCCCCCAATAAAATCCGTCACCTCAGTGAGCCGGTTTCAGTCCGTGACTGCATTGCCTACACTGTGACTGGCAGTGGCTTTACATTGGAAATGCTACCTGCCAGGCACACACAGGACAGGCAGCCCCAGGGAGAAGTATTTTCTCCCCCTGGGACTGCCAATCTGGGCTGCGATTAGCAGAGAGCGGTTTCCAGTGGAAGGCGCTCCTCTGCCATTTGGGCAGCCCTACACGACTTAACACCAACTTGTAGGGACTGCAATGGGACATGTGCTTGTGCCAGACCCATTGTGCAGGCGCTGGGGCTCGGCTAGCCACCAACAGCAGCAAGACTCAGATTGAGGTCCATTGTGAGCAATCCTGACACATTACATGCATCAAATCTGCCTGGATAGTGCCAAATACATTGTGCTAGTTATATTTTGACATAAATAATATTAAAAAGCAAACAAATAACTGTATAGCATGAAAGGAATTAGAAATGGTTGAAATACAGGACAAAGGCATTATTAGTTATCAGGGTGAAACAGGGTCTATGACCCCTCCTCGTTGCTTGTTGTGCAGCCATACTTGTGTGTTCCTTAGGCGTGAGGTCTGTTAGCATCTACTACTCCGCAGCGCCAGGCATTTTTTGGCGCCATCTCATTTTGTGCTAAAGTGCATTCAAAGCAGGGGATTAACAGATTAGCTGGTCGTTTCCAGAGGAAGGGTCATGATGCAGTCTGGCAGCAGACCTAAAATGCTGTTCTTGCCGGTAAAATACTTCTGAGGGATTCATTTCACAAAAGAGCAAAGAAAAGCAAAAGTTTGGCATCCATGATCTGCAGGTCCCTATTTCACTTGAAATGAAAGAAGCTTTCTTTCACTTGTAAAATACATCTCTGAAAGGCCGACGGCAGTCATTGCTAAGGTATGCTACATTTTTTAATGAGGCATTTGAAATGCCCTCTGAACAGGATGGGAGAAGGAAAAGTTATAAGTATATATTCTATTAACCTCTATTGCCTCGTCTGGCAAACTATACATTAACCCACCAACCAAGACTTATGTTATTAGTGGTGAGATTGACATGCTCTGTGTATCTGTACTTTTTTGCTTGTGTTGCCAGGCACAGATGAGGAGAAAAAGGGGGATAATGGGTGGCAGGGGTATTTCTAGAGAGGAGGGGGCCTGTGTGCAGTCTCCGACACGGGCCCCCTCCTCTCTGTCCGGCGGCCAGCAGCGCACTGAGCTGTGTGCGGCCAGCGCCAGAGTTATAGACTCTGGGCACTAGAGTGCACCCAGAGTCTATAGAGTATGCGCAGGTCACCGGCAAAATAGCCGCAGTGGCAATTTTCCCCGTACTGCGCATGCGCAAACGACGGGAAGATGGTCATGGCGGCCATTTTCCAGTCATTTTTACAACGCCGGACCCCCGCGCCGACATGGGACTCCAGAGAGGTAAGTAATACTATGGGTGCAGGGTGTGCGGTACGGGGGCCCCCTGGACCCAGGGGCCCTTGTGCCTGCACACCCTGCCAAAAATAAATAAAACATGAGTACTCACTGTCCCATAGAGCCTTTATAATTCACTGGCACACCGCTTCACACTGCCAGCAGAAATCTCCACACAGTTCACATGAATACTTTGTATCCAATAGTGGCAATCCTGATATCAGTTTGTAGCGATATACAGCAGCTTATGGTGAAAGCATGGTGTGTTATCCTGAGACCCAGGATCTGACCAGTACTCACGGTGTCCAGGCAATCAGCGTGACCGATATTGGCTCACACAGCAAGTATACAGCAAGTCCCTTCAGTCGTCCAATCTCTTTAGGTAGTTCCTCCAGTTGCTGCACCACACAGCCATGCTCCACGGGTGTCTCCCATTGGGGTCATGTATTTATGCTCTGTAATCTTTGAGTGGCACCACGTGGCATTGTCAGCTATCCTGGTTTTAAGAGTCCTCAAATGCAGACAGCCACTAGTACTGGTTTCTCTGTGTCCTCAACACGTTTCCTCGCACCAGGTGACTTTTTCAAGAGGCGGAAGTGGCTGATTATTTTATAATATATATATTTGCTTGTACATTTGTGACCCCACTCCGGGAGTTTTATGAGATTGTTGTGCTATTGAAATTATTAAAATATTATTTAGGGCATTAATAATGTGATGATCGATAAACCTTTTTGGTGTATGTGATAAGCGCCAACCGCTATCCCCCTTTTTCTACATCAGGGTCCATAGGGTATCCACAGGATACCTTGGGTATAGGTGATGACATCAGGCATCGGGCACCATAGAGTTAAGTTTTCAGCCTCCCAGGATGCATCATGGTCCCTCTCCTATACCCCGCCCCCGAGCCAAGGCATCTCAGTTTCGTTGGTGCCCGCCTCGGAGTCGGAGCACATGTTTAGAGGGGGGCTAAAAATAGCCCCTGAAGTTTTCTTTCAAGGCAGCTGTGGCTGCACATCTGGGAGTACAGCATGGACAGTCACTGCTGACGTCCATGCCGTCTCCCCTACACCCGCCGGTACCAGAATGCCGGTACTGATCCAGGGATGCTGGTAAGTATCTGGGGTCACGGCTAGCGGTGACCCCAGATGCTTCAGACCATGGCCGGATGCAAGGGGGACAGGTAAGCAGTGGAGGTCCCGCGGTGGGTCCCCGCTGAGAACATGGTCCAGAGTCCCTAGGCAGGGGGCTCCCTGGGGACTGGCTGCAGCGTGGAGCCAGGTACTAACCTGCGCTTCCACTATACCCCTGGGACAGCGGGCCGCAGCTGAGCAGCAAGCGCTGCAGCATCCCAGGGGTTAATTGCATGCCAGGGGAGTGCGCCTTACCTGTATACAGCCGGCGCCTCCCCCGCTGCACACAGCCCTCTCTGCACCTGCCGATTGGTACTGTGGCAGCGCTCCTCCCTCAGGCCGGCCTCCTCTCTGCTCCTCGGTGGCCATCTTTACAGAAGCATGGTGAACGCTGCTGGAAGCTGCTGACGGTGGCATCGCACTCTGGGTCCCCCGGCATACCTCTCCTCCGTTGGCTACAGGTCTGTGTATGCAGCGCTGTGTCCTACCAGACTCTGTGTCTGTGTAGTTGAGAAACAGCGCTGATAGTGCAGGGATTAATTTCTTCTGCATTGTATGTGACTTCTGCTAGCGCTGCTGCCTGTACTTTCACTTTCTACTGCCAGCCATTTTACTGTCCCTGCTCTTACTCTGCTAAAGCCCTTGCGGTGCGGTGATTGCAGGGTGTTTCTCCCACTATACTAACAAGTATCAGTGAGAGGGGTCACATACTTACCATCGTGTCTGAGAGTGATTTTCCTCACCAGCTTCTGTGTACTACATGCAATGTACCAATAGCAGAGGGGGAGGGTAATGCGGAGGGGCTATGTCGTCAGTGTTATTTATTGGCGAAACCAATTACTGTCACGGCTCCGGTACAGGAACCTACCTGGGCTTGTTTCGCTAAGGCGCTTACAACCTTAGTGGGCCAGCTAGCTCCGCCACCTGCGTTATACCCAGATGGGATTGTCCCAGCAGTCAGTGGTGTCGTCACCCATGCAGGGTTTCCCGAGACAACTGATGGTACCCCACAGTCTCCCTATTTCCCCTCCCCAGGTTTCACATGAGCCTGCGTGGGTTAATTCTCTGACAAATTCGGTACAGCATTTGTCGGATGTTTTACAGGGGGGGGTCTGTGTTGCGGCCACATAAGCGGCCAGTGGTGTCTCTGTCTGTTACTTATGAGGATGATGACGTGACGTCCGACGATGGGGAGATTCTGGATCTATCTGACCAAGAACCTCTCCGTACTAAAGAGTTGGATGCTAAGTCCAAGGTATATATTCCTGGCAGTCTGCACGGCTTTAGTTAGTGAGGATGATGATCCTCTGGTGGCCAATTCCAAATATGCCTTTTTCAAGGATATTAAGGGTGACGCCACGGTGTTTCCTCTGTCTGGTTAGTTAGTAGATCATTTAGAGGAGGCGTGGAAACATCCCGGAAGATGGTATCAGCCTCAGAGGCGCTTAGCTGTGGCTTATCCGTTTGCAGACAATTATTCTTCTAAGTGGGAATCCCCTCCGCAGGTGGATTCTCATGTGACACGCCTAGTCAGAAGTGCCACTTTGCCCATGCCTTCCATGTCCTCCTTGAAGGATGCTATGGACCGCAAGGTGGAAATCTGGCTTAAGTCCATTTATTCTCTTGCGGGGGGGGGGGGCATCCAGACTGGCTATGGCCGTGTGTTGGGTAGCCAGACCTATGGAGCGCTGGGCTGATAGTTTGGAGACTATCTTACATTGCTCTATATCACCATACATAAGCATGCTCATGGTGTCTTAAAATAAACCATTTGTTTTAATACTAATTTGTGATTACTATTTAATTTGCCATATACGGAACCTAGAGGAGGCGCCAGAGGATCTTTCTTTTTGATAGTTTGGAGACGTCTTTGGACTCGGACTGTTCGACAGAACAGGCAGAGTTGGTGGGCAATCTCCGGGACTCGGCCATTTACATCAATGAAGCGACCTTGGATATCAGTATCCTCGCATCTAGGATTTCTTCTGCAGCTGTTGCTGCTCGTCGCACTTTATGGTTGCGGTCTTAGAAAGCGGACACTGATTCCAAAAAGGGCTTAGAATGTTTGCCTTTTAATAGAGAAGTCCTATTTGGTCCAGATCTGGACAAAATAGTAGCTACGCTGGCAGCAGCCAAATCTGCTTGTCTCCCGTCTGCTATGGTCCCTTCAGGTGCTGGTACGTCGTCCTTTCGGCCTTACAGGGCCCAGGGTAGGCCTAAAGCACAGTCTTTTCCACGACAGGCTGGGTCCAAGAAATCTGCCAAGCCCAGGAAACATGCCTGGAGTACCAGACGTCCGGCCCCGAAGTCAGATGACAAACCTGCGGCCTGACGGCCCGGGCCTCCTTTTGGGGGATCCCAAAGTGGGAGGCCGTCTGCTTCAGTTCGCCCAGTGTTGGTTGATAACTACGAAGGACACTTGGGTTCACGAGGTGGTTTCTAACGGGTATGCCCTCTCCTTTCGGCACAGGCCCCCTTCCCGGTTCTTCACCACAGGCCTTCCATTAGACCGGAACAAAGCCTTGGAACTGCGGAAGGTTTTGCACACTATGCTCCAGGCTGGAGTTATAGTGCCTGTTCCATTCTCCCAGAGGGGCCAGGGTTTCTATTCCAATCTATTTTTGGTGCAGAAACCCAATGGGTCTTACCGTCCGATACTCAACCTCAAGGCCCCCAACAAGTCCATGAGGGTGCCTCGGTTTTGGATGGAGACCCTACGGTCCATTATTCTGGCGCTGGAACCTGGGGATTACATGGTGTCATTGGACATCCAGGACGCTTACCTGCATGTCCCTATTCTTTTGCGCCATCAGCAATTCCTCAGGTTTGCAATCCGCAATGAACATTTCCAGTTCCTGGTGCTGCCTTTTGGCCTGGCGACAGCACCACGAGTGTTCACCAAGGTCATGGCGGTCATTGCGGCAACAGTCAGGAGTCCGACTGTTGCCATATCTGGACGACCTTCGGTTGTTGGCAGGGTCTCCAGAGCTCCTTCTAAGCCATCTGGAACTGACAATTGCAGGACTGCAGCATCACGGCTGGTTGATAAACTGGCAAAAGTCCACCCTGACCCCGTCTCAGAGGATCCTGCACCTCAGGGCCTTGTTGGACTCCCAGTAGCAGCGGATCTTTGTGACAGAGGAAAAGATCTCTGCTTTGCAGTGTCTGTGCACTCGGAAATGCGGTTACTGGGCTCCATGGTGTCAGTATTCGACATGGTGGAATATGCCCAGTTTCACTCCAGACCTCTGCAGCAATTGATCCTGTCAAATGGAATGGACTGCCTCAGAGTCTAAAGTCCCAGATGATGGTGCTCACTCCGGAGGTTCGCCTGTTACTAGCCTGGTGGTTGCAGACGACCCACCTCAACAAGGGTCACCCATTGTGGGTGGCGAACTGGGTCCTGTTAACAATGGATGCCAGTCTCCGGGGCTGGGGAGCTATCCCGGGTCCACACTTGTTCCAGGGCAGGTGGACTCAGGCAGAGACGGAGCTTCCAATAAACATCTTGGAACTCCGCGCGGTGTTCAATGCTCTCCAGCAGGCACATCAAGTTCTCCAAGGTCATACCGTGCAGGTCCAGTCGGACAACGCCGCCACCGTGGCCTACATAAATCGACAAGGAGGAACCCGAAGTCGGACAGCACTCGCAGAAGTGTCCCACATTCTGGTCTGGGCCGGAGCACAATCTCCCGGCTATATCAGCGGTGTTCATCCCGGGAGTCCTCAACTGGGAAGCGGATTTTCTCAGCCGGCAGGACGTGCATCCGGGAGAATGGTCTTTGCACCAGTACGCCTTTCAACTTCTGGTGGACAGGTGGGATCTTCCAGAGATAGACCTCATGGCGTCCCGGCACAACAACTTGCTGGTGTACGGGTCTCGAACAAGAGACGAAAAGGCATCTCTGGTAGATGCTCTGTCTGTCCAGTGGACGTTCCAGTTTGCCTACCTCTTCCCTCCATTTTCTCTTCTTCCACGGGTAATCCGGAAATTCAAACAGGAAGGAGGTGCGCTCCTGTTGATAGCTCCCAAGTGGCCCAGGCGGCACTGGTTCTCGGACCTCCAAAGTCTGTCAGTAGACGTTCCTCTGAGGTTACCACTATGGCCGGACCTGCTGTCACAGGGTCCTTGTCTTCACCCGGACCTGACTCTGCTGTCTTTGCTGTTGAGACGGCCATGTTAAGGTCCAGAGGGTTTTCCGGCTCTGTGGTACAAACCATGCTAAGAGCTCAGAAGCCATCCTCTGCAAGAATCTACCATCGTGTGTGGCATACGCTCTTCCAGTGGTGTCGACCTAGAGGTTATGCCTCTCGGGTGTTCCTCCTGTCTAGAGTGTTGGCTTTCCTACAGGCTGGCCTAGACCATGGGCATCGTCTTGCTTCCCTGAAGGTGCAGGTGTCTGCCCTGTCAGTCTGGTTTCATCGTAAGATTACTGCGCTCCCTGATGTGCGCACCTTTATGCAAGGTGTTCTTCGCATTCAGCCGCCTTTTGTTCCACCGGTGGCTCCTTGGGATTTGGCTGTGGTCCTGAGAGCTCTCCAGGGACCGCCGTTTGAACCACTGGGCTCAGTGAACCTTAAATGGCTTACAGCTATAGCAATGTTCCTTCTGGCCATTGCTTCGGCCCGACGTGTTTCTGACTTAGGTGCTCTCTCCTGTAGACCCCCTTTTTTGATTTTTCATAGGAACAGGGCAGTGCTACGCACTCGTCCTGGATTCCTTCCTAAAGTGGTATCAAGATTCCACATCAACGAGGAAATCATTGTGCCGGCTTTTAATTCACCTGATCTTTCAGTGGGTGAGGCCACTTTGGATGTTGTGCAGGCCTTAAGGATTTATGTTGACCACACTTCTTCGTTTAGGAAGTCGGACACCTTGTTTGTCCTCTATGGCTTCCGTAAAAAGGGTTGGCCTGCTTCAAAGCAAACTTTGGCAGGTTGGATTCGTATGGCAATTTCAGAAGCTTCCGGTTCCATCCTCTGTGAGGGCTCATTCCACTAGGTCTGTGGGTCCTTCATGGGCAGCTTGACGTGGTGCCTCTGCAGTCCAGATCTGCAAGGCTGCCACGTGGTCCTCTTTGTGATGTATTACTCTTTTGACACCTTTGCTTCTCAGGATGCTTCCTTCGGGCGGCGTATTCTCCTTTCAGCACAGGAGTGTCCCCACCCTTAAAGGGTACTGCTTTGGGACATCCTGTGGATACCCTATGGACCCTGATGTAGAAATTATGAGATATGGTAAGAACTTACCTTTGTTATCTCTATTTCTACGAAGTCCATAGGGTTCCACAGGACTCCCGTCCTGTTGCACCTGTGCTGCAGATAGGTTTTACTCTGGTCACCGGTTTTTCCATCTCCCTCTGGTGAGAATGTGATTCTTGTGTGTGTCCAGATCTTTCTTCTCCTCCTCCGGCCTATGGCTTGGTACATAACTGAGATGCCTTGGCTCGGGGGCGGGGTATAGGAGAGGGACCATGATGCATCCAGGGAGGCTGAAAACTTAACTCTATGGTGCCCAATGCCTGACGTCATCACCTATACCATAAGGTATCCTGTGGAACCCTATGGACTTCGTAGAAATAGAGATAACAAAGGTAAGTTTTTACCATATCTCATATTTTTTCTTTCTTAGATTGTGTGTGAGAGGATTGGCAAAACCTCTCTGTTACTACCAACAGGGGAGTGTTATCCACACTCATATCTGCTGGTGCCGGGATTATCTGTTGGCAGATGAGGACAGTTTGACCTACAGATTAATACTGGACCTATCATGGACAATGAATAGGTCTTAGGGCTCTCTCTACTAAGCAGTGTTAGGAGACAGAGTGAAAAGTGATAAGGTGCCAGCCAATCAGCTCCTAACGGCCATCTCACAGGCTGTGTTTGAAAAATGACAGTTGGGAGCTGATTGGCTGGTACCTTATCACTTTTCACTCTGTCTCATAACACTGCTTAGTAAATAGACCTTTTAATCATTTTTAAATGATTAAGCTTAGCGTGCAAAAATTTAATTCGTAGCATAATTACTGTATATTGGGACTAACCAGTAATGGGAATCTGTCCATGTAGAGCATTTCTTAATTTATTAATATAGTATTGTAATAAATAATAGAACGGGTGGTACAAGTACAACTGCAATTACTGTTAAATTGGCTTCTTCATTGACTTCTTTCTATATCTGGAGAAGTGGAAAGGGAGAAGCAGGAATGTTCTCGCTGCTAGCACATATTGGGGGATATTTACTAAAGTGCGGGTTTTTAAGAATGGAGATGTTGCCCATAGCAAGTAGCATCCAATCAGATTCTAGCTTTTATCTTCTAGAAGGTGCTAGATAAATGTTAAGTAGAATATGATTGGAAGCTATGGGTAACATCTCCACTTCTAAAAACCCGTACTTTAGTAAATATACCGCATTGAGCACAGTAAAGGTGTGTTCACATTCACGTACTATAACTCGAAAAACTTTAGAATGGGCACATCTATTAACTTAACACTGCTGGGCCCATAACTTATTAGCAGAACTGTGTAACATTGCGGTGCGAGCAGTGATGCTGGCTGTAGTAGTCTCCCAGACAATTTACCCACCAGGAGGAAATACACTTGGCCAAAGTTTATATGATCTTGAGTGGGTTGCGCAGGCGTTTGGCAGTGCCGTAGCTAGGGTAGTGCGGCCGGTGCCATGGCACAGGGCACCACAGGTCACGGGGCGCTGTTTGGGCCTGTCAAATTTCTATTTATTATCATTCTTGCTTGTAGCTTCCTCTTATTTCATCCCCAGCATCTCCTGGCCTCTCCTATCTCTTCCCTGGCCCTTCCCCATGAAGCCATGGGCCTTTTTTGGGTGCATTATTTCCCTTTGAAAAATGAGGGGAGCGCCAATGCTCTTTCTGGCACAGGGCACCAAAAAGTCTAGTTACGGCTCTGGTGTTTGGTACTGGTGGCAGTTAGTCCACACATAACACAGCCAAACCAGTTCTTAGGCCAGGTACACACTAGAGTAGGGGTTCCCAACCATGGTCCTCAAGGCACACTAACAGTCCAGGTTTAAGTATAGCCATACTTGAACACAGGCAACTTAATTAACCTCAGTTATTTTTACTTAAACCATCTGTGCTTTAGCATGGATATCACCAAAACCAGGACTGTTAGTGTGAGGTTGGGAATCACTACACTAGAGCGATATTGGCATGACATGTCCTTTTGAGGCAAATTGGAGCGGTATATTGTGCAAATTGCGCGCTGTGTATGCTCATTTGTGCACTCCTGCACATCATATACGACATCTTCTGGTTGTCCGTGCTGCATGGTCAATCAAACGATATCGTGAACGATGTGGTGCACATTGTGTAGTCACCTCTTAAAATATGGTTGTTCTAGTGTGTACAAGACTGCAGCAACGATAAATTGTATATAATCAAAAAACATGTTAAATCGTTACATCACTTGAAGGATTGCCCAGTGTGTACGCTCAATGTCGTTTGTTCTGGGATGAAGGGAAATCGGTACGACCATCGCAACGTTTGCACATCATCCTAGTGTGAACCCAGTCTTAGGTTTTTTGAACCAGGTAGAACAACAAGTATCATAAGACACAGTTATATGACTGGTATAACTGTAGCATATAAAAGCAGCCTGGGGCTATAGGGTATCGCTGGGCATTGCAGTACACTGGATGTCTGAGCGGTAACTATATCAGCAGATGTTAGTAATATGCCCACACACTATAGCGGTGGTGATATAGTGTACTTACAGTGCTTGTAAAGGCTCTGCACGGCTAGTAAGTTGGAGAGTTTTGGAGTCACATCTAGTTGGCACAAGTACCAGGGAGAAAGATGTGCGGAGTTGCAGCGCATGCGCAGTAGTGCATGTCAGAGGTTAGACCTCTCACTAGGCTCTGGCAGGTTCTAGAGACCGCCTGCACAGCATACCTGTCTGCCCTGAGGATGGAGACAGTGGGCCTGATTCAGAGCCGCTCGCTATTTGCGGTCGTTCGTTCTAAAACAAGGGGTGGCTATTCAAATGAACCGTTCGCTAATTGCGGTCTGTTCACGCCTCTAAGTCTGAACGAGCGAGCAAAACTTGCGGTTGTAATTTTGAAAAATACGCCCCCTGGCCGCTTGCATCCTACGTCATGTCAGCTATTTATTAGATTAATCGAGCACATCGAACAGCGTATGAACTGCTCGCTATTCTTGTGGCTGGTTTTTTCAACCGCTATTTTGCGAGCAGTTCAGCAGTTCAGGTTAAAAAAAAAACAATTGACGTGGTCAATGACGCTGCTGTTTTAATTATGCACTCCCTTAAAACGCCCGTTTTGACCTTTAAGAACGCCTGCAATCTAATTCCACACCCCCGTTTTCAAGCACCTTCCCCTGTTAACACCCACATACGCCTCCTTCTGTCACTCAAAATAGCAGGCATTCGCCATATAGCGAAAAAAACGATTTTCGGCCGCACTGACTGGTTCGCGCATGCGTATTAAAATCCGTACGCATGCGCAGTTGTGCGAACATTGGTCGGAACGAACGAGCGGCCGCTTACGAGCGGCTCTGAATCAGGCCCTGTGCCAGGGTGCGTCTCATCCAACAATATTTGCAGGTGTGCCTTCCAGGAGCCATATCTCTTGTCTGAGGGTCTGATGTACCACTACACTATGATAATAGGTGATGACTATTAGCAGCACTAGCTAGCTACTTCTGATTGGATGATTTATACTGTATAATGGAACCTCCAATTGCTATCAAGTTACGGCCATGTATTTGCAATACATAATGACATTGATATTTTCATTTGGATTATTGCATGAAAGAAGACTCCTACTGTGTTTGACATTTGTATTTAATTTAAATTGCATTTTGTATTGTGCTTGTATATAATTACATTTTATATTGCAAAACTGTATTAATAGCTAGGTGAAATACCCAGCGTTGCTGGGTTTAAATCTTCAAATGATTAAATTATTAAGTTTTATTATGTGATGTCATCCAAATCCATTCAGTGAAAGGCCCAGAACGTGCTCCCTGGGTCAACGTTCTGCCCTGTGCACTTCGCTGGGTACAACCAGGACCCCAACCAATCCATTAGACATCCCAAACCAATTGCCACCCCTCTGTGAAGTTTTCATCCAAATCCATCCAGGAAGGCTCAGAACAGGCTCCAAGGTACTGCCCAGCATACACCAACGGGAAGTCCGACTGGGAACCCAACCCCCTTAGTATGTCTTCTGGTATCCAATATTACCACTCTGAAGTTTTCATCCAAAAACATCCAGTGAAAGGCTTAGAACAGGCTCCCCAGGTCAAAGTACTGCCCAGCATACACCAACGGAGGTAAGACCGGAACCATAGCCCCCCTAAAACCTCGCCAAGATCCAACTGGACCACCTCGTGTTGTTTCATTCCAATCGGTGCAGGGCTGTATCTTCAAGTTATTAAGTTTTATTATGCGATGTCATCCTAATCCATCCAAAGGAATCCCCAGAACAGGCTCCCTGGGTCCAGACAAGCTCCCTGGGTCAAAGTTCTGCCTGGCGCACTCCACCAAGAGGTTCAACTGGGACCCCAACTAATCCATTAGGCATCCCAGACCAATTGCCACAGCTCTGTGTAGTTTTCGTCCAAATCCATCCAGTGGAAGGCCCGGAACAGGCTCCACGGGTCAAAGCTCTGCCCAGTGTACACCAACGCAGTTCCCACCGGGACATCAGCCCCCTAGTATATCTTATGGAAACTAATGTTACCATTCTGTGAAGTTTTCATCCAAATCCATCCGACCAGGACATCAATTCCCTTGTATGTCTTCCGGGATCCAATGTTACCGATATGTGAAATTCTCATCTAAATCCATCCAGTGGAAGGCTCAGAACAGGTTCCCCGTTTCAAAGTTCTGCCCAGCGTACACCAACGGGAGGTCAGACCGGGACCCTAACCCTCCTAAAACCTGTCCAGAATCCAACTGGACCACTCTGCGTTGGTTTCATCGGTGCAGGGGTGTTCGAATGTATAATCAACAAACAATCCAATTAATTTTATATATAAGATTGTCAAGGCACTACTCTCTCATGTATATTTCAGAACATTATATTATATAGTGTGCAAATAATAATAAGGATTTTTAATATTTGGGGGCTGGCCTCACATTTTAACACTTGCCTGGAGTGGTAGCATCATTTGAGATCACGCCAGGCTGTGCATTACCTGACATGATCACAAACAATGCGACCAGTCATAAACTCACACTGGGCAGCTGCTGGAAGATAATTTTCCAGCAGCCACCAATGGCAGAGGGACTTTCCATCCCCTCTGCATCCCTGCACTCTCCCTCAGTGTCTGCCGTGCTGCCAATCACTTGTCAAAGCGAATGGCAGCTAGACTCCATTTTAGAAACAAGAATCTGCAAGATACCATTTTGCAACTGGAGTTTAAGTTACAACTCACAAGCTAAGAACAGATGGCAATGTTTTTGATAATCTAAATAGAATAGACAATGTACCAGAAACTGTAAGTGTTTTACATACAAATTGGGAATCCCTGTTGGCAATTGTAATATAATCCAGGCATTGATCTACACAATTGGATTTGTCTGAATCCAAACAGGTTTTAGTTTCATACCCAGACAGGATGGTTTAGTTTCACAGCTGGAGATCACATTTGCATTGCAGTCTGAAACTGTGAGTGAGGAATGATATGTGTGTGTATGTATGTATGTATATATATATATATATATATATATATATAAATATGCTAAGTCCATCATAGATGGAATCTCATGCATAAACACCGCACATTACGCACAATTGAGCTGCTAACATGACGCCCAGTAGTGAATGCACAATTATTAGCATCATGCGATTGCATCTTTCACCATTTTACATACACACATTATGCTTAAGACCCCGAATGAAAATACCGTTTAGTAGCTAAATGCGCACGCATCTGTCCCCAGTTAACTAGCATCTTCATATCAAACCCCGTACACTCACACATTACATATTCACTTACAAGGTTCCATTAGCTTTAAGATATAAGATTTAAGTTTATTCAGTTAATATAAATGCTGAGAAATAAAGGTATTTGATAACTAAGGTATTATACATGCTAAACAAGTCGTGTTTGGTGTTGTACTGATGCGTACTCTTTTTACAGTATTCCAGTGTTATCGGTGGGGAGGTCGCATCATGCATTCTCGAGTTATGGATCGCAGAGGCTACAAGCAACAAAATGTATATTTCATGAACAACTGTTAGGATGTTACAGGGGGTGGGAAGGGAAAGACACCCAGCTGTTAGAGGCAGGGAGAGTCTATTTGAACCAGCCTGTTAAATGCTTTGTAACAGATGCTTCTCCCCTGGGAACCAATGACATCAGCAGCAAACTTCTCTATTGTCCTGTCTATTCTTGGGGGGTATAAATATGTGTGCTCAAACACTGGGTCTTTAGTCTTCTTGTTGAATGCTGACTGAGGGGTTTCTTGCTGATGCCTAACATCTGGTACCGGAAGCGCTGCGTATGTATACTGTACTTGGGTCTGTATAATTCCTTTTGCACCTAAATTGTGTCTGGATCAATTGCGTGTAACTGTCTGAACTTTTACTTGAATAACACT
The DNA here is from genome assembly GCA_031769625.1 of Taudactylus pleione. Lineage (NCBI taxonomy): Eukaryota > Metazoa > Chordata > Amphibia > Anura > Myobatrachidae > Taudactylus > Taudactylus pleione. The sequence goes on along the minus strand of JAUIMM010000017.1, from coordinate 2,373,923 downwards.
TGTACTTTGGAACCACAGATTACAGGTCTAAGTCTTTATTTACTGTATGACTGCGTATGCAAATTAGTGTCATCCTTAGAGGTTTATAGGAAGGATTTTAGAAGGTACAGACAGGGGTATATAGAGGTTCATTTTAATATCATCACACTCCTGATCAGGCAGCCGAGAAGTACCCCCCAACCAGCAGCTGCAGAGAGGAGTGCATGACTCATAGGTGCACGCTAATGCAGTCGCGACTGTGTCTTTAGACTAATGCCGCAGCTGATGGGATTCAATAGGTAACAATCCACCTCTTCACAAATTAAGTTGCACCATTGGCTGCACATCGGTCGCACCATCAAACATTGCACCAGGCCTATGAAGGCGCAGAATGTCCATTTGAACATGGCTGCCGAAATCATTGTGACTGCGACATGCCCGCTTCTGGTTAGCCACCCTCCTGTGTGGCATAATGTGAACTAGGGCACTACAGTGTGTTTTATTCACACATTATACTAATTTAATAACATGCCAGCATATCATATTGACAATTTTATAGGTAGGGACCCCCACAAGTTAGTTACCCTAGCCCCCAGGGCCCCCACAATCCTCAATCCAGCCCTAAAAGCACTTCATAGTGCTCAAATTGTTACATGCTGCATTATACCATTATAAAATAAGGGATGTGGCATACAGAAAAGCAGGACTAGCATGTACAACTTCCAGCAGCACTGATTCCCCCACTGTTTTGGCCCAAATATTAAAGAACAACATATTCCAGTAAATACTAGCAGCGACTGACTAGAAACCAAGGATTGCCAGTACAATCAATTTAAACACATTTGTATCCCACCACCCCAGAATATTTTCACCACAGGAAGTGTAGTAAAACGATTGGTGATAACAATCCATCTAGCATAAGCAAAGTGTTGCACTAAGTGAATTGAATAGGATTTATCACACCTGCCCTATTGTTCCTATGGGGAAATAATGGAGGCACAAAAGATCGTTTTTATTGTTGCAATAGGAGAGATTGATCTTAAATTGAATAGTGTAACTGTAAAGCTAAATTTTTGTCAGGTTCTTGTATGTGATTCTGTATTTAGAATGTAAGATTCAATAACCAACCCTACTCTGAAAACTACTTGCTTAAAGAAGCTTTTCTTCAAACTGGAAAAATATTTTTACATCAATACATTTCAGTATTTCCAGAAACAGCACATTATTTATTTTGTGTGTGTGTGTTTTTTTCTATTATGGTACATAAAGCTACTGTGTGTTGAGTGTTAGCTCTGCTGACCTTGGTCGGTATGCCTTTTGTACTTTTGTGTGACTGAGATGCTGTGTGTTATGCACACAGATGTCGATATATAAATTTAGAATAATGAGTCACCGCTGATCTCAGAAGAGTTCAATCATCGCATCCCAAGGCAGTAACTGCTTCAAACTGGGAGATTGGCAATGTTTTGCGAAGGCCCTCTAATTTCAGCCACTTCTCTCTCTAAGTGCATCTCCTGTAGACACGTTCCTTTTATTTCTCCATCCTCCAGCTTGGCTAATTTCATCTAATAAAGCCTGATGAAGCCTGGCCCCCTACAGACTGATGAAATAATGCTGGCACACAGCTTTCCGAAGTACAGTAGTGATCTTGCTGACACTGGCCTGCGGTGACACAGCTCACACCAACGTTGCTAAACAAGTTTCCTGCTTAAGAATATTTCCATTGTAGCTCGTTAATCAGACGAGGAGTGGCTCTTGGAAATCTTTGGGAATAAAAATAAATCAGCATTAAGAGGCTCCTAAAATAACCTGCACTATCCAAAATGCATGAATTTAGCTCAGAGAGTGCCCAAGATATGGAAAATGTTGGCAAGTAAAGGTAACACACTCACCCAGTCTGTACTACGTGTACACAACCCGACTACACCTAATACATTGGCTTCATCAGAGTTAAAGGGAATTACACCTACAGTACAAACAACAAGATAGGATTATTTATATGGAATAAAATGTGTATTTTATAACTTTTTTTATGACGCACATTTCAAATAAGGACAGTCATTAGAAATAAAATGGCGAAGGAAAAGTCACTTTGTTAGTTCAAAAAAGTTGTGAACAATTGCAGTCAGTTTTATTATATATACAGTAGGTATACAGACAAAGGTCCATACTTGGGACCGAAACGTCGACATACTATGATACCTGCTGCTATGTAACATTTAAATAAAGGATTTTATTGGAAGACTGGTGAGTGCACCCCATTTTTTGCATATTTTTGTTCTTTATGGGTGGTTTTTGGACTTCCTTTTGGGTAAGCTACCCCAGCAATTTAACTATGAGGACGTGAGTGTGGACCAACCCGAACTATATATATATATATATATATATATATATATATATATATATATGCCAGAAAAAGACGAGTACATATCACACATTACAGATACCAGATGATCCTTAGGTGGCGCGTGGAGCACTGTTAGATCACACATTTCTTGTTGCTGCAATTAGCAGACAGTTAATATCCTGAGTTCCTGTCAAAGCAGCACTTATACATTCAATACATTGGATCTCTTTAAGTTTCTATTGCCTGGAGCTCCGCACCGGATAAGAAATACAGAATAAAAAAGGAATGTTGAAAATAAAAAATATGCTGTTGTAAGACTATTTATATTTATCACTGCAGAGCTCATGCTGGCTCCCATTGCGAGGCAGCTATAATGGGGAACCAGCATGCATTGTATGTGCTGTGTATACTTTACAGGGCAGGATTTCTCCCTCTATAATAATCAGCAAGTCACTGATTGCAGCAGGAAGGCTGATTCTTTTATTGCCACTTACCACAGTGACAGAAAAAGTCCCTTAGCCACACAATTCATCAGGGAAGTATCCCTGGGGCAGCTAAGCAATGCTCAACTGCCCCAGTGATAGTTACCCAGAATGGCAACGATTAACATAGGGCCTGATTCAAAGATGGACAGATTTACACAGCCACGCACAAGCAGCTGTGCAAATCCGTCCATCTCACATGCAAATGCAGAAGGAGGTGTCAGACACCTCCTTGCTACATTAGCGATCCTAGCACTGTGACCTGCGTTGCAGGCTGGGATCACCATTGCCACCGGTTGCTCTTTTGGACAGTGTGTGGGAGCTGAAGCCTCCTGCAGCCACACTGGTGCTTGGTCTCGCAAGAGGCCAGGAATCTGCACCTGCCAACACAGACCCTGGCCTCATCCCTCCCGTGATGCCTCCGTTTGCGGGAACGACACCTCGGATGAACGTATATCTCTGAATCAGATACACAGTACTTTGCAGGGCCAGTCTTTGCAGATGTGTGCATGTAGAAGCCGGCTTCAGTTTTGTGCTTCAGTTAAATTTATGAAGCAAATGAACATATAAAGGTCGGGGGTTTCAGTTCCTCTTTTTAAAAATAAATAAATCTCTCTGATACAGACATATTCGATATGAAAATACTGCCTTTGCTCTCAGATTCAGCATGACCTTAGCAAGTTGTGAAATGCTAAAATGATACTAAAATGGGCTATTAAGAACAGGAATGCAGAGACAGCAGCTCATGATGGTCTGTCCGCCAATTCACCCTGAATAATAATGATCAAAGCTACTGAATAACAATAGCATCTATTAATGCCTTGTAGAGATACATGCACTGTTAGTACTGACTGCATGGGTCAGTGAGATGAATTTTACAGTCACACTAGTGATTTTACAAACACAAACATACACTTACATATAAATGTCATACTGGGTCTGATTTACAGTCGCACGTAAAGCGCCTGTTTTCAGAGTTGGCCGCATTGCCCCCATACATCCGCTGGTGAAAGTAGTAATCTTAATCATCAGCATGTATTTGCACTAGCCCTATCCTTGGTGCAATACATCCATATGAAATTGAATGGATCTCTGCATACATTCACCACAGAATAGAATGTCTGTTGCCGCCCAGTTACACACACAAGTGGAGATATGAATGAGATCTGTACGACTCCTGAACCTTGGGTGGCTCTCTCGAAAGCCCGGAAAAGTAGGTAAGTCTCCAGTAGGCCACCTGCCACTGCCACCACCATTCACTTCCCAGGTGAAGTGGGCAGTCTGGGCAGCTTGATGCTGCTTTACAACTCCAGTAATCGCATCAATGCATAGCAGGGTGTGGGGCCAGAATGACGCTACTGTAGCGTCATTCCCCAGCACCTCTCCCTATGCAGCAGCTGTTCAGTAGGATAATGAGTAAATGACTAGTTATTCTCACAAATGTTCCTTTTTGGGACATAAATCCTTTTTATTCAGCTTATTTTGATTTTATTGTCCGAGATAACAATTAGCAAAATGGATGCGATAAGGAAGGGTATTTGTGGTTAGGAAGGGACAGGAGAAGGGAGATGTGGAGCTTTCAATTGACCCTATACAGTATAGTAAACCTGCTAGCAGGAAGATTTGCCAACTTTTCCCACGTGGAGTAGTAAGGTGGTACATATACAGCCACAATATCTGTTATTTAATGACAGATTAAAATCATAAAAAAAATATCTCCTATTATGGATTGGTTCAGGAGGATTGACCTCTATATGGACATGGAAGATGTTACCCGTTCAGCAGTGGCTTGATTCTCAGAATTCATTCAAACTTGGTTAAATAATTGGCTCGATATTAAGGTTTCAGAGAGGATCCATTGTATTGGTTAATCCAGAGGTGCCTTACTGGGGAGGGGCTTTCAAACCATGGTTCCTTGAGGTTTTCCGTGGAAGCTTCTTTTAACTGACATTATGGGGCCCATTTCTAAATAATCACATTTTCAATGTGATCTGTGCACAATTTTAGCGTCCGTGTGCTATTGCAGGATGCAATCATGCAGCCCACAGGGATAGGGGTCCGAAAGTAGCCGGTCCCTGTGATGTGCTGGGGGTCACGTGACCATGTTAGCAGTCTCTTCACTCCTGTGCATACGTTGTGGCCATTGCAGGGGGAGGACTTTCTCCCAGCTAGATCTGCAATATGTAGCCCCTAGGCTACAGTGGCTTATGCCATCTTCAGCTGCAGGGACCAAGTTCGCATTCCGGAACTTGGTAAATCTGACAACATTGTATCCCCCCATTGAAACCTATGGGGGTTGTGGATGCTCGGAAATGGAGAGACCGCAGCAGATATTGAAAATACTAAATATTTTTGGGTATACCCCAAAAATGAATGTTTATGGGGAATAACCCACAAATATTTAATGGTAAATAGGCCCCTATGAGACACATAGCCTATTCACTTACGGAACAATGGTTCATTGTGGTTGGCTCTCTACTTATCGAGTGTCTTCACTAACTTTTGTTCTATGGGTCTCTAATTGTGACAAAGACTATTCTCCATTTCCCTTCTATACCTTTCCTCCTTCCATTACTTGTGTGTATTTTTGTTTACCTCATTTTTTTTTTAAAACAAACAATAAAAAAAGTCTGTACCACCTTACAAAAAAAAAGAGAATTCCATTACCGTTACAGACCTATTGGGTCTATTTATTAAAACAAAAATAACCTTCAGTATCTGGATAAATCTTTATAAACCTGATAAACTTTTAAGAAATAAATTATAAAACGTGTCTTTCATCTTGTTAAATACAGTATACCACAATATCATACAATCAATATATTTTAACAACTGCTGACTTTTTGTGTTATCTATACTGTAGATATATATTTTTATATATAAAATGTCCTGACTAACTGACTTGGTCACTGAATCATCAACACCCAACCCAAACCTCTGAAACTAGAAACAAGTAATTCAGGGAGTATTTGCCTGTCATGACGTAGGCACCCACTAAGCAGGGATTTTTCGAAATTCAACCCCTGTACAATATCCCGACTGACTGACTCTTCAACGCCCTGCCCAAACCCCTTGACCTAGAAACATAAAATTTGGGGAGTGTATTCCTTGCATGATGTAAGCACCCACTAAGCAGGGATTTTTCAAAATTTGACCCCTTAAGGGTGTGAAAAGTGGTAAATGTTTCCTCTAAACTGAGGTGATTGGGTGACAAAGTAACATGTCCCAAGTGCTGCGGGACTGTATGCTCATTGTCTTGGTCGACTGGTGGCTTCAGAGGTGGGGCTGCAGCCCAATATTCAAATAATGGAGCCACACCAACTGACAGTGATGTTTGGCAGCAATTGGGGTGACAGTTGGTGTGGCTCTCCTATTCGAATATTGGACTGTGCTGCAGCCCTATGGAGTCACCACTGCCTTGGATTTAACACATGGACTAGGATTTTCTCATTTGGATACTTCACTTGCTTTGTATTTGGATTTTTCTTTTTCTCAAACATGGGCAATGAGTTTTTAATGTTAACAGGGAGATTGTGCCTCACACCATTGTCCCCATCACAGAAGACAGAGCCTCCCTGTTCCAGTTCCTCTCCTATCTCATGTATCAGCCAATGGCTAGGGAGGTGCATGAACTAATTCTGAGGGACACGTGGTGGACAACTGGGAGGTGTTCCCCATCATGTCCTATGACAGCAAAGGGGACAACTACAGCTGCTCTGCTGAGTACCTCCTTGACATGTCCCAAACATTTACTTATGGAGGTTTAAGCGAACTGGTGGTGGCTTGGCAACTGTTCGAGTTAGTCTTCGAGGTTTACTGTAATAGGGAGCTCTATGAGCTTTTTGGTGGTGAACATCACCCTTTGAGGAGGCTACTCTTTACACAGGACCTCTCTAGGGGCCATTGTGATGCGAACCTGCCATATGAACCTCAAAAAGTGTGCAACACAAAACCCCTCCTCCAGCCCGTCTCCGTCTCACACCTCTCACAGGCATCATCACTTCCTGTCCCCAAGAAGGCTCCTGACAAACGTTGTGCAGATACACTGATGCTAAAAGGAGGAAACAACTTCAGAAAGCAACAAGGAAATATGCGCAGATTAAACCTACGATGTACTGTGCTGCAGTGGCTAAGTGCCAACAAAATAACCCAGAGGAGAATGGAGGAACAGTGGCCATGTACCATCAAGATCAACCCTAAGTGGACAGAACAGCAGTGGCCAGGTGCCAGCAAGATCACCCGAGGTGTTTGCAAAAAAAAAACCAAAACGTAATTTTCTTAATCTTGATACTAGCACGCTCCTGTACAGCAGAGGCATAGAATAAACTAAGCATATATAAGTTAAGTTAAGATGGTATGAAGGAAAATCTATGGTCTACCCGGGTGAAACGGGGTACATCAGGTAGTTTGTACATATAAATGCTGCCAAGGAGTGAGGTTAAGTTCCTGCTGCATGAAAAGAAAAGTGAAAAGCTTCTCCTAATCAAGTTTGCTGGAGGATTCATCGAGCTAACTACTACAGAATAAACAAGCCAGTGATAAGTCCAGTCAGGGCCACCATCAAGGGAGGACTGTCAGGACTACTGTCCCAGGCCAGGATACTCCGACAGAAAATAGGGGCCCACCCACTCCTACCACCTGCCCGCCGCCGCTACTGTGGATTAATGGGGCCCCCAGAGGGTCTGCCCCCTAACCCACCCCTGCTTCCATGTCCCCAAGGTGAAAGGAGCTCGCCGCGAACGAGGTGCCTATCCGCCTCTTCTACCGATGTAACTATATTGTACATTAGCAGAAGGGGTGGTCAGGCCGCGGGCGTTGAGCTCCTTATCCGGTGCACCTCGACGAAAATGTGTGTATAGAGCATTGAAACGTTGGTTACACAACCTGATGTGCATCTGTTTACTTCCTGAGTGCCACCGACTGGAAGTCTTTATATATATATATATATATATATATATATATTATGTGTGTGTACCAGGCACATTTGCTGCATGTGCAGATATAGTTGTACACCAATATACTGTACAGGGCTGTAAGCAGGGGTATGCGGCCGGTGCGGCCACTCAGGGCAGGTTCGCCTGGGGGCGGTACTAAGTTTCCATACTGTGAGGGGGGGAATAGGCGGGGGGCCTGCCTATTTTGTCGGTCCCAGGCCCCACAATTTCTTATTGCAGCCCTATGTCCAGTCCCTAGAATACATTAAGGCCAAGGAACAATCAGTCTTGTTCTGTTTTTGTTTTTATTTAAACAAGTACAGAACTGGCGGAATAGTTTTTTACCTTCCCTAATGTTCTATGACTCCCTGGCATCTCTGAAATTCACAACTTCAGTGATTAGTGTGTGTAATAAAAGGAGTATTTTACAACCCCCTCTCTGTGCAAGTACCTCCGTTAATGGCAGAAAGGAGGCAATGAGAGGCGCAGTTAATTTTATTGCCAGCGCTGGGGGAGGGATTCATAAAACACAGGAATAGCTGTGTTAATCCTACAACAATGATTGCTTTGTGCAGCGGCATAGGTGCTAAATTAAAAACACAGCAGTGCTGTCCTTCAGTGCACCATTACTAGCCGCAACCCGAGGCAACTGTTCAGTTGCACTACAAAGACAAATATAAGGTGGCAAGAAACATTCCTTAAGTGTGCCAGGGAGAAAGGGATAACTATGGTAATTGAAATGCACAGAATGAGTTCCCTGTAAAATTTTACTTGTGCAAAAGTAAAGCTTGCTTTGTTTCACTGTGACATTGTTACACAAATATGTTGTTAGTTACTATATGGAGTATTGATGGTTGATTATATAGATTATTGGCTAAAACATTTTTGAATAAAAGAGTAAATAACAAAATACAGTATTTAGTAGATATTATATAGAGGGGCAAAGCAATACCTCCCCATTGCAAAGTCCTCCCAAGCCTCATGTATGAGCATGCTGAGTATGACTACTCTTCTAAACATGCTGATGATAACAAAATAAGTATCACGGTGGTCTTAATACGCAACACTCAGAAATGCAACCATTGCCTAGCAACAGTTTCCAGCTTCCTATTCTCGGGGCAGCTTATTTGCTGGCCAGCAGCCCATGTTACCAAGGAGATCAAGGTAGTGTCTCTCAGTCTCCAAGCCGCTTCTCAGGTGCTGCTTATTCAATTGTATGGTGGGGACTGGTCTTACATAATCCACTCCAACGGTCATCTGCACTTAGGGGCCTTTTTATTAAAATTATTTTTGCTAAAATAAAGTAAAAAATTGTGTTTTCACACCCTTTTCACATTATTTAGTATCAGGGCAATTGGAGTAGAATTCATAAAATTCTACTCCAAACCTTAATTAAAACATAACTTTTAGTAAGCAGCTCGCATTTCCCATAATTGTAATGGGGAATGTGATCTGGCTAGATTTACTAAAAATAAAATGTGAAAAAATACCAGGGGAGGCACTGTGATAATAACGCCATCTGGAGATGGCGTTATCCAGGGTTTTAACCGTTTCCCTGACTTCTGCTCTGCTCTATCAGGCAGAGCCGGGGGCCGGGCCGCAGTGATCAGCTGTTTGGTCTAAATAGACCACAAGTTGATCAAGGCAAAAAAAATAAAATAAAATAGTTAAAAAAAATAAAATAACTTACCTGCATCCAGGCGCAGGGACATGTCATGCTCCAGAGTTTTGATCTAAAAACTGTGTTTTTATACATATGTGCCTCCCCAGGGACCGGTGATCGTGCTCTGGTGATGTCCTCTGGAGCTCCGGTTAGCTGGTCTCCTGGCTCCTGCACTGTGACCCATAAAACAGCTGACCTGGGTCACAGTGTAGGAGCCGGGAGACCAGCTGACCGGAGCCCCAGAGCACATCACCGGATCACCAGAGCTAAATGTAAGCTAAGCGGGGGTCGTGGGAGGATTGCGGTCGCTGGCATCATCATGCCATCACCTCGCCCACTTTTACTCAGAAATACAGGGAAAAGTGTGCAGACGGGATTCGCAGGGACAGAGCTTTAACTCAATTTTCCTGTGATATTTCCTAGATTTGCAATGCAAATTTAGTCGGAAATATCACACTACAAGCGCATTTTAAATGTGGATTGTATTAAATAGGACTCTTAATCCTGGACTACCTGCTTAATATTCTTGTCTGCCAGTATCAGTGCTATGGTCATGAAAAAAAATTGGCAATAAAATAGTAAACTGTTAGCCATAATAATAATAATAATGTCCTATGGTATTTCTGTAGAAAGGAGAAACAATGACAAAGATAAACAGAAACTAATGTTTCTCGCAAATTATAACTCGCTTAACTCAATTTATCAAGCCGCAAAAAGCCTAACTTTTCATCACTGGGAAACGCCGTCTTGAGGTGACGTTTCTTAGACCTAGCAAGTAGCAATGTGCTCTATCTCCATCAGCTTAAACAACAATGTGCATGATGGCAATGCTGTGCTGCTGGCAACCAAGAAGAGGACTCCATCAAGGAGGGAGATACCACCCCACTTCACTGGAGAGGTAAGTATTGATGAATAGCTGTAGCACCTGAGTAAATATTTGAAGCTGCGAGAATGAAAGGTACTGCCAGTTATAGCAAATATTGATAAATAGATCCCATATAAAAATGTACCCCATACTGTAAATGACAATATAAAAGCTCAAATCGTGTGTTACAGTACGTCCAGGACATCAGAATTGCCCAGTTATAAAGATATTATTTACAGGCATTTTTATATATATTAGCGCCACTTAGTCTACTCTGTGGGTGTTGGTTGGGCATAGTTACAGCCTGGCACTCATTCCAGACCCACGTTTCCATGCTGCTGCTCTTGTATTGTTCTGCCAAAACAGAAGAGAAAGAGCAGTTTTGTCTACTCTTCACCGCACGCCAATCACTGATATATATCCAACTCTGCCACTTCTCACTAGCACCTCGAGGACGTTGCACCCTTTGTTAGCATTTTGAGACTTCAGACATTTATAAGGGTAACTGCCTGTGTTTGTACATTGCAGAAAAATTTTATCATAACTGCTTACTCTATCATACTTATTAATACTTATGGCTGCTCACTTTTAAATACAAACTTTGACACTGGGAAATCACTGACACAGAGAAGGAGCAGAAACCAGCATCACTACAGGTAAGAAACGTGTGTAGGGTATACTTCATTCCATTTAAATTATTAAACTTCTATTGAGGAAGCAGATGTGTTTCATTTAAATCCATAGGGTGGCTGGTACTCAGTGTGAGGGCATAGAGAAAAGTAACATATACTTACCAACTCTATCTCCCTAGACCAGGGAGTGAGAAGCCCAGTAGGATAGGTGGTGTGATACTGATCATCACTGCCCTGCCCTGTGATAAAATGCAGTGATTCACAACACTATGTCACAGAGGGCAGGCCGTGATGCAAACCATAGCGAATCACATCATCATGCCATTACCCCGCCCACTTAAGTGGCAGAATAAAGGAGGGTTAATTACTATGCCAGGATCATGGAGAACTTCCATAAAATAAATTGGTAGTCACCCTGAAATTCCAGGAGAGTAAGGAAGTTTGTAATGACACAAAAGTGACTGGCACGTCACAGGGAGTTTTGTTGATTGTGTCTGGACCCCTGGAGATAGCTGTATGTGTTGGAGTCAAACAAAGCTGATTGGCCTGACTATACTATTACTCATTCAGACCACTGGTAGTAGCCTGCACCTAGTTTCAGTATATGTTCCCTATGATTCTGCTATCAAGATAGCCCATGGTAGTAGTAATAGTAATATATTGGTAAATCTGGAACAGAATGCAATAATACACTGGAGCCAAGTGCCGGAAGCACAACTAGAGTAGGCTGTTAGAGATACTGGAACCTAGTGCTCTATCAAAATACAAAACAGGCTGCAGGAACTTTAGAATTAGGTGCCTGAAGCACAATTGAGATAGGCTGCTGGAGTGTATCAGGACTGAATGCTGGGGAGCAAAACTGGTGCAGATAACTGGAATAGGCTGGAGCAGAATGCTATAAACAATACTGAAGCTATTAACTGGTGCAAGCTGGAACAGATTACTGTGAAGCAAATATTGAGCAGGTAACTGGAATAGGTGCAGAATGCTAAGAAGCATATATTGAGCAAGTAACAGGTGCAGAATGCTGTGAAGCAAAACTGGAGCAGGTACTGAACCAGGAGCCAGTGTACTAATCCTCTGAGACAGATGTTGTACTGGAAATGAGCTGTCAGCAGTTCCTGGTTTAAATAGGGCACCATTAGCACTGATAGGCTGGATGAATCATGAGACTGGCTTGTCAGAGCGGATCATGTGATACTGTCCAAGATGGCAATGCCCATGATGCAGAACAGCAGGAACCACCGTAATTGGGACACCAGTCACATTTACATATTAGTGACCACAGGTCTCAGGGCACAGATGGCCAGTGGGGACACATGACAGTAAGGTGACAATGCCAGACCTGGTAATGGGGACTCGGAACCCGAAGTGTGACAAGGACATTGAAGGACATTTATCAAACCTTCTACACAGGACAAGTGGATATATTGCCCATCGTACCTAATCAGTTTTATAGAACGTACTAGATATATGATAACTAGAATCTGCTTGGTTGCCATGGGCAGCATCTCTGCTTGTCCTCTTTAGAAGGTTTGGGCTCCATGATGCCATTACATCAGTGATTTAGGCACTGCCACATTCTGGCACTTTAAATAACTGCCTTAGGTCACCAAATGGTAGCACTAGCCCTGTGGATACCCCAACAGCTCACTGACAAGTTAGAATCTATGCATGCCTGCTAGGAGGCCATACACAAGCAGATGTACAGTGGGAAATCCTCACTGATGTTGTCTGTTGCAGTTTTGAGTGGAGTTCAATAAGTTATTATGTTACATACTGTAGTTTTACAAAGATGCAGACACACATAGGCTTTTACACATCTATAAGATTTGAAGCTATCTTCACTTCATTCAGTTTGCTTCTTGATTGTCTGTTTTCTCAATAATACTGTACATTAAAGTTTTTCCCAAGACCCTCTTCAGGTGTAATGCTTGCTCACTGGTTTTGACAGGGCAGGAATCAGAACTGGTAAGCACATCTAGGGACACATTCTGATTCACACACTGAGCCTGATTCGATGGTCGGGAATCTGCGCAGGTGTCTGACCCATACTGCGCATGTGCAGTATGGGTCATGCGTGTTCGCACGCAGAGCGGCAGAAGACTGTCAGTGATTGACAGTCTGCTGCCGTTTGTGGGTGGGAGGCGGCAACGGCCTCCGTTTCCCATGATGGAGGCGTGTTGCCGTCGCTGGGGCAGGGAAGAGGACAGGATTTCCGTCTGCTGACTGAGATTTCCTGGCCTCTTTCTCTCATCTGTGGCGGCTGGCTTGCGTGACCCCATGGGTCACGTAGTCGGCCGATGTTCCCGCCGAGTATCCGATGCTGCGTTGTACAATGCAGCTCAGATAAGGAATGATTGCAGGACACATGATGCCTAGTGCTGCATTACCATATCTGCAAGGACGGAATTGCAAAGCTGCTTGCGTGCAGCTTTGCAATTCCGTCCTAAGATGAATCAGGCCCACAATTCTGCGTCTAAAATATGTCCACAATTGCGATTTAGACGTACGGTATCTGAAGTGTCTTGGAAATGTGCTGGGCAGTGACAGGTAGGTGGCTATGCAAATGCACAAAGATAGTCTGTCTTATGGGCGTGTTATGGGAGTGTTGTGGATGTGACACTGAACTGCTTGCGAATGGAAGCGCTTAATCGTTTACATTTGAAGCCATGATTTGACAGAAAATCTGCACTTAGCATGGGGCAGGTGCAAGTTTTCATGGTGTCATCAAAGGTATTTCAGTGTCTAAAGAAGCTCAAAGTGGGCGTCTCAGTCGTTGCAGAGTCAGATGCGCGGATGTACACAGGGGAAAGGGCTTATACTAGCTTTAGTATAAAGTCGCAGACATAACTACAGCAAAAGAAGCTAAAGCGGTCACAGCAGTGTGCGACTCTTAATCAGGCCCTCTGTTCAGATTTCTAGATGTGAACAGCCACACATGCACTACACTTCATCCATGTACGTTTTCATATAATAAAAAAAAATGTCCTGCCTAATACAATTAGTGTCTTATTACCAATGATTTCAGTTTAGCAAATCTGGCTATTTACATTTATTAATTCCCTTTTGTGTCAATTAGTCTTAACAGAACAAGTAAAATCGGTAGTTTCTTGTCCTGATGAATCAATGGTTGGGTAGTCAGAGATTCTCCTTTGTTCAATCCCTGCCTGCTGAGCCTCCACGCATTACAGTCATGTCTTTTTTATCACATGCTGTTCATGTATTCACATCTCTGTCTCATGATTATTTACACATTCACAATATCCCAAGTTGTGTTTGTCCTGGCTTTCTGACCCCATTGTGTTGCCCAACACTCCCACTTGTGTCTCCTCACTACTATAAATTGCACACCATGCATCCAAACAATTCTAGTAATCACTGTAATGTGTACAAGACTGCAACACATTCCATGTTTTACAGCCCAGGAATCAATGCTATACACCTGTGATTCCTATGAACACACTGGCACTGTATGCAATGCATGCAGGACAATTAACTGAGAAAATGACAACTTTTTTAAATTAGCACACCATTACTGCTGACTAAAGAAACATTATAATTATGTCATGGAAACCATATATGATATGGTGCACAGTATGGCAACTAAAGTATTATCATTGCAGCAAATCCATGCGAATCATGAAGTCTGTGCATAAATATTACATTAAAATATAATAGCAGCAAAAGTGATATACTTAGAGCATTGAAAAAAATTATATAGCAAAAATATTAAATTGTGAATTACATACAATTGTGAAAAAAGACATGGGGCAATTCAATTAGGTACGGGTTTGCGAATGCCAGTTTGTTTCATAAATGTGCGCACTCGAGAAATTCGAGATGCACTTAGAAATACCAATGTGCAGTACTCGCGGCAAGGGTGTGTGTGACTTTTTTATATAATGCGACCTGGGAGCAGGGCATGAAAAAGTGGGGAGACCAGCCAGGATCCAAAAAAACCTGGCAACTGAGATAGCAGGACTATATAGAAGACTGTTAGAGGCCATAAGGAAAGTACTGGAATCTTAAAGGTGTCAAATGGCTGATTTTTGCAAAACATGTATTTAAAGATCTTTTTCAGTGTTTGTAAAAACACCTTTTACCTGTCATCTGCAAGTTCAAAAACCCCTCTACCATCAATACAACTTCATATCATTTACACCTCTACTTATCTGTCCCATATCATTTACACATCCACATACCTGTCCCACATAATTTACACCTCCACATACCTGTCCCACATCATTTACACCTCCACATACCTGTCCCATATCATTTACACCTCCACATACCTGTCCCACATCATTTACACCTCCACATACCTGTCCCACATCATTTACACCTCCACATACCTGTCCCACATCATTTACACCTCCACATACCTGTCCCACATCATTTACACCTCCACATACCTGTCCCACATTATTTACATCTCCGCATACCTGTCCTACATCATTTACACCTCCACATACCTGTCCTGCATCATTTACACCTCCACATACCTGTCCTATATCATTTACACTTCCAAATAACTGTCCTACATCATTTACACCTCCCCATACCTGTCCCATATAATTTACACTTCCACATACCTGTCCCACATCATTTACACCTCCGCATACCTGTCCTACATCATTTACACCTCCACATACCTGTCCTACATCATTTCCACTTCCACATAACTGTCCTACATCATTTACACCTCCACATACCTGTCCCATATAAATTACACCTCCACATACCTGTCCCATATAATTTACACCTCCACATACCTGTCCCACATCATTTACACTTCCACATAACTGTCCTACATCATTTACACCTCCACATACCTGTCCCATATAATTTACACCTCCACATACCTGTCCCACGTTATTTACACCTCCATATCATTTACACCTCTACTTATCTGTCCCATATCATTTACACCTCCATATACCTGCCCCATGTTATTTACACCTCCACGTACCTGTCCCGCATCACTTACACCTTCACATACCTGT
The DNA here is from genome assembly GCA_031769625.1 of Taudactylus pleione. Classification (NCBI taxonomy): domain Eukaryota; kingdom Metazoa; phylum Chordata; class Amphibia; order Anura; family Myobatrachidae; genus Taudactylus; species Taudactylus pleione. The sequence continues at coordinate 2,358,015 of JAUIMM010000017.1, read as the reverse complement.
CCCACATCATTTATACCACCACATACCAGTCCCACATAATTTACACCTCCACATACCTGTCCTACATCATTTACACCTCCACATACCTGTCCTACATCATTTACACCTCCACATACTTGTCCCACATCATTTACACCTTCACATACCTCCCACATCATTTACACCTCCACATACCTGTCCTATATAATTTACACCTCCACATACCTGTCCTACATCGTTTTCACCTCCACATACTTGTCGAATATCATTTACACCTTCCCAAACCTCCCACATAATTTACACCTCCACATACCTGACCCACATCATTTACACCTCCACATACCTGTCCCACGTTATCTACACCTCCATATCATTTACACCTCTACTTATCTGTCCCATATCATTTACACCTCCACATACCTGCCCATGTTATTTACATCTCCACGTACCTGTCCCACATCATTTACACCTCCACATACTTGTCCCATATCATTTACACTTTCACATACCTCCCACATCATTTACACCTCCACATACCTGTCCCACTTCATTTACACCTCCACATACCTGTCACACATCATTTACACCTCCCCATACCAGCCCCACATCATTTATACTTCCAAATACCTGTCCCACATCATTTACACCTCCACATACCTGTCCCACATTATTTACACCTCCACATACTTGTCCCACATTATTTACATCTCCGTACAATTGTCCCACATAATTTACATCTCCGCACAATTGTCCCACATCATTTACACCTCCACATACCTGTCGAACATTATTTACACCTCCACATACCTTTCCTGCATCATTTACATCTCCTCACATTTGTCCCACATCATTTACACCTCCACGTACCTGTCCCATGTTATTTACACCTCCACATACCTGTCCCACATAATTTATACCTCCACATATTTGTCCCACATCATTTACACCTCCACGTACCTGTCCCATGTTATTTACACCTCCACATACCTGTCCCACATAATTCACACCTCCACATACTTGTCCCACATCATTTACACCTTCACATACCTCCCACATCATTTACACCTCCACATACCTGTCCCATTTCATTTACACCTCCACATACCTGTCACACATCATTTACACCTCCCCATACCAGCCCCACATCATTTATACTTCCAAATACCTGTCCCACATCATTTACACCTCCACATACCAGCCCCACATCATTTATACTTCCACATACCTGTCCCACTTCACTTACACCGCCACATACCTGTTACACATAATTTACATCTCTGCACATTTGTCCCACATCATTTACACCTCCACATACCTGTCACACATAATTCACATATCCTCACATTTGTCACACATAATTTACACCTCCACATACCTGTCCTACATTATTTACACCTCCACATACCTGTCACACATAATTCACATATCCTCACATTTGTCACACATAATTTACACCTCCACATACCTGTCCCACATCATTTACACATTTACATACCTCCCACATCATTTTCACCTCCACATACCTGTCCCTCATCATTTACACCTCCACATACCTGTCACACATCATTTATACCTCCCCATACCAGCCCCACATAACTTATACCTCCACATACCTGTTACACATCATTTATACCTCCACATACCCGTCACACATCATTTACACCTCCCCATACCCAGGGCCGGATTGAGGGCCACATGGTCCTGGAGCTGAAAATGATCAAGGGCCTATTATGAGAAGCAGAGGTGGTGTGGCCATTACTGTGCAGGTGTGGCCAGTGCCATGTGGGAGTGTACACACCCCACTATCAGCCCCAATGTCTCCTTAAATATGTAAAAGAAAAAAAGCATAATTTTGTCAGGTAACTAGAAATATAATTTACTACTTATGATTTATGGCTGACCTTGTGGACAGCAGATGGCCAGTCAACATCATGCTGTCATGATGATGGGCTTATTTTTATGTGGAGGCCTGGAGCAGTAGTTCCATCTGGCCCTGCCCTTACCAACCCACATGATATGGGACAGATAAGTAGAGGTGTAAATGATATGGAGGTGTAAATAACGTGGGACAGATATGTGGAGGTGTAAATGATGTGGGACAGGTATGTGGAGGTGTAAATTATATGGGACAGGTATGTGGAGGTGTAAATTATATGGGACAGGTATGTGGAGGTGTAAATGATGTAGGACAGTTATGTGGAAGTGTAAATGATGTAGGACAGGTATGTGGAGGTGTAAATGATGTAGGACAGGTATGCGGAGGTGTAAATGATGTGGGACAGGTATGTGGAAGTGTAAATTATATGGGACAGGTATGGGGAGGTGTAAATGATGTAGGACAGTTATTTATACTTCCACATACCTGTCCCACATCATTTACATCTCCACACACCTGTCCCACATCATTTACACCTCCCCATACCTGTCCCACATCATTTACATCTCCACACACCTGCCCTACATCATTTACATCTCCACACACCTGCCCTACATCATTTACACCTCCACACACCTGCCTCACATCATTTACATCTCCACACACCTGTCCCACATCATTTACACCTCCACATACCTGTCCTACATCATTTACACTTCCACATACTTGTCCCACATCATTTATACCTCCACATACCTGTCCTATATCATTTACACCTTCCCATACCTGTCCTACATCGTTTTCACCTCCACATACCTGTCCCACATCATTTACACCTACTCATACCTGTCCTACATTATTTACACCTCCACATACCTGTACCACATAATTTACACCTCCACATCCCTGTCCTACATTATTTACACCTCCACATACCTGTACAACATAATTTACACCTTCACATACATCCCACATCATTTACACCTCCACATACCTGTCCCTCATCATTTACACCTCCACATACTTGTCCCACTTCATTTACACCTGCTCATACCTGTCCTACATTATTTACACCTCCACATCCCTGTCCTACATTATTTACACCTCCACATCCCTGTCCCTCATCATTTACACCTCCACATCCCTGTCCCACATCATTTACACCTACTCATACCTGTCCTACATTATTTACACCTCCACATCCCTGTCCTACATTATTTACACCTCCACATCCCTGTCCTACATTATTTACACCTCCACATCCCTGTCCTACATTATTTACACCTCCACATACCTGTCCCACATCATTTTCACCTCCACATCCCTGTCCTACATTATTTACACCTCCACATACCTGTACCACATCATTTACACCTTCACATACATCCCACATCATTTACACCTCCACATACCTGTCCCTCATCATTTACACCTCCACATACTTGTCCCACTTCATTTACACCTCCACATACCAGCCCCACATCTTTTATACCTCCACATACCTGTCCTACATCATTTATACTTCTACATACCTGTCTCACATCATTTACACCTCCACACACCTGTCACACATTATTTACACCTCCACATACCTGTCCCACATCATTTACACCTCCACATACCTGTCCCACATCATTTACATCTCCGCACATCTGTCCCATATCATTTAACCTATTATTGAGCTTTTTAGAGACATTTACATGAAAACTGACAAGTATTTTTTGGACATATTATGCTATTTAAACCCCTCCATCTTCATGATTATTCATTGGGAGGGGTGCACCAGAGGGTCTGCCCTGTGGGCCTTATTCAAATTTGCATGCAAATGGCGATGTTCACGCAGATTGAGAGATTGTAAGCCATTGCGCATGTGTGTAAGCAGCATTGCGCACGCACAGTGATTGTATTACAATTATGCTTGCACAGAGGATTCATTTTCAGAGTGACAAGTACTACACTGCCTTTTGAAAAAAAAACCTGGGAGAGGGGAGAAACGCGTCAAGGTACATGCTGTGGACTGGTTTGCCTGACCAATAACCTTGTGCCATTCTTATGCAACTCTCTATGGTTACCAAGTGGCATCGATGACCTCCCAGACCTGTGGAGTCTATACAGCGGCAGCACAATCTGGACCACAGGAGGAAGTCCCCTAACTCCACAGTTTCTCAAACCTCGGTCCTCAGGACCCCAAACAGTGCATGTTTTCCAGGTCTCCTCACAGAATCACAAATGAAATAATTAGCTCCCCCTGTGGATCTTTTAAAATGTATCAGTGAGTAATGAATACACCTGCGCACCTGCTGGGTGACCAGGAAAACGTGACCTGTGTGGGGTCCTGAGGACCGAGTTTGAGAACCTTTGCCCTACTCTATCCTGTTTGTTGGACTTGCGGCCTTTGTGGATTCCTGTCTTCTTGTGCTATTAAGTACGACCCAGCAATTACTTACCTGGCCAGGTCTTGAGCTGCAGATGCCATACGCCGGAGCATAACACAAGCCGGGACTCGATACATTCTTGCAAGCCACAGAGGAAATAGTTACTCACACAGAGGAGATCGATTCTGGGGGACTTTCTACGGGGTACCTCAAATCTCTTCCTCAATCGGTGGCTATATACTATTTATGTCAAGACATTTCTATGTGCTGGAAGTGCCCTATTTTTTGTCTTCACGTGGACACTGTGAATTATACCATTATTATTATTAGATGTTGGTATTTTGAACCTTATGTGTTTATCTTGTGCTTTAGTTACATTGTAGCACTCTAAATTTAAGATGGGAGATATGGCAATAGTATTTACTGCTTATTTGTTTTATTAAGGTGAACTGCAGTTCATGTGTATGTTGAATAAATTTTAATGCTATTTTAACAACTTTGGGAATTTATATGGATAATAGCGCAGACACTATTTACATATTTAGAGTGACAAGTAGTCAGCATTTATAGGAGATAACAGGGGATGGCTAGAGAAACGCAGACGTGTCATGGCCATTTAAACACTGTTTTCATGGCATGCATAAATTAGCCACTGCACTCTTGCTAGCAATAGGAGAGTCCTCTGTGTTTCTGGAGACCCGCTGTGTCTGCAGCAGCCTAGACTTACTCAAAAGCTGCGTGGCTGCCAGATCTGTGACAATGGTCCAGATGGACACATTGATGCACTCCTTTGCATATTTTTGGTGCTGCAATCCGTTAGAGATGGAAGCTGCGATGGCATTTGCGTGTGGATCTGAATCAGGTACTGATTTTATCTTTATCTTACCATAAGACAGAGATTTTCCTTATCTTTTCACCTGCTCAGGGGGGCAGGCATAAAAAAGGCAAATTTTCTGGGACAATGAAATGCGAGTTTGGAATTGAATTGCAAAGACATTAGCAGTGCAAATTTGCTGTGAAAATGGTTTGCTGGACCCAACTCGCACCTACAGTAATTGAATTGACCCCATAGTGTAAGTGAATACTTTGCATGAACACTTCAGTAAAGTGAACATACATCTTTCAGTTTGATGAAAACAGAAGTATTTAATTTGTGTGGATTGTCACAAAAAGTACTGGGTATTTCAGATCCAACTGTACATTCATATGGTGTCACATTCTAAAATCATACTTGCCGACATTGGCAAGTCTCTCTCAAGGAGAGGGAGGTCCAGATGGTTTAGGTAGGTACGTGGTTTAGCAAATCACATCAACATCTTTTCACCCCTGTAATGTTTATCTGTGATTTTAGGCAAAAATAACTGGGGGAGGTGCTGGGATTCATAGCGAATTTTACCTGGAAAGCCCTGGGGTGCAGGAGACTTGTCTACTTTCATGGGCCCGGGAGACTCTCCCACAAATTCAAGAGTCTTCCTGAAATAATGGGGCAGTTGGCAAGTATTACTAACATATAGCCTATTATGCCTCCATACATACTCACATGCCCCCTTATAGTGGCTGTTATGTAGTCTCATATACTATAATATATATTCGCTTACACCTTCTTAGACAGACTTCTATGCCCTCACATCCATACAGCACAATCATCACTCGTGTGACGGACTGGCTGAAAGCTGACGTTATAATAACATTTCAGTTTTTAATGTCAGGCTACGTCCTACCTGTTATCTAAGCTGTTGAACACTACAGTAACAAAGCGTGACATTTTCCAAACAGGTCAGAGCGCAACCACCTATCACATTTGCACCATACTTGCCTGCTCTCCTGGAGGCTCCAGAAAATCATGTCGTGCTCCTGGATGGGCAGCCAGGAAGTCAGCAAGTATGATTTGCACCTTAACCCCATTTTCTGTTATATAATTTGGAAAATAAAGAAACATCAGAGCTCTCTTTATACATGAATTGCTTTGTTGCTCATTTACAGTTAGAACATGCTTCTTAGCCACAGCAGTACACACCCCCTTCAGCACCACACGCATAAGTGTTCCTTTTACAATCTATGACGCAAGTACTGTATGTACCAGGCATCTTATGTTCTCCTCTTTCTTCACTCTTTCCCTTCTCACTTCAGCATATTGGGATGAGTTTGGTCACAGCTAAGTCTGTGTAGATTTACCCGGTACTGGCAAAGGTCTATACAGACAGAAGTACAGTTGATCTGTCAGTAGCAGAGAGAGCGAACATTCAAGGGAAGAGAGGCAGCTACGGTACCATATTTAACCCTATCCTTATTTGAGTATGGATAGATGTATGTATATGTACATCATGTAAAAAGCCAGAGACTGGATAAAATCATCATTATGCTGTTATTGATATTAATCTTATTTTGACATTTTAATAAATGTTTAAACATATCACTGTAATATTAATCCTGTGAGATATTAACCTGGATAACATGTTGTGTAAAATAGTTTTAAGTGCTACTGTAGATGAGAGCTACTGTATTTTAAGCCCTGGTAATCTACAAGTATACATTTTCCACCTGTCTTGCTTTCAGCCCAAGATCCACGCTACTGTCCCTATTATTAGATATATTATTTTTATAAAGAACTCTGTCTAATGGACCTCGCTATACGTCAGTGGCTGATTGCATCCTCTCTGGGCATGGCTTTGGATAAAAAAAAAAAAAAAAAGAGTCTTATAGACAGTTGTATAAGCACTTGCATGATTTGTATACAGTACGCTCTAAGTGATTTTATTGATTTGGTTTCTTCTAAGTGGCAGTGAACGCACATGTGTGAATCGGCTAGATTTTAGATAGATATGAGATAGAATCAGGTGCTGAAGAGTGACTGAAAATGTATATGGTAACCTGTAACTTGCAGGTATTGCGGTTTGCTGTAGTGTTTAGTGTGTGTGTGGTTGTGTGTCTCTTTGTGAAGGAGGGTACTTATGACATAATAGAGTGACATCACTGGGGGTCCGTGTCACCCAGTGCGCTAAATAGTGCCCAAGAAGGGGACTTGACCTTGTGGGAAAAGTAGCATGGTTTTGAGGCACTCCCAGAGATGCTGGGCTGCGCCCAGAGACTCCTCACCTCAGTGGCTTCTTCAAAATTCAGGTAACGAAATAGGAGATTCTGGGATAGGGGCATGGGAGGAGTGGAATGGAGTTAGCCTTAAGGAGTAGGTCTACCTTGGATGACACCTTAAATTCATACTTGCTAACTTTCCCTGATTGTCATAGTAAAATAGTAGCAATCTCCCTGACTCCCGAAAAAGTCTAGCAATCTCCCTAATTGCATTTTACCCCACATTATGTAGCTGTTATATAAAAAAAAATATATGAGATATATCATTCAAATGGGATCATTAGTATAATTTCTCTGCAATGGTTATAAGGCACAGTAAGCCCGATTCAGACGCACTCGCAAGATACGTTTGCACGCTGCCAAAGTATGCAAATCCCGCGATCGTATGGCAAACCATTAGCACGCCCACTATGTCCTGGCGTGCGATCGCAGCATGTATTTAGACGCCCACCAGCCTGACACAAGACGCCCACTTTCCCTTAGTAACACATGTCATCTCCAGGAAGTGTATGCAACAATCGGTTCCATCGAGTACCATCGGATCCATGCGCAGCACTTGTGGCTGACCATACCCTACCGCAAGCACTGCGAGTGCTTCAGTGTGTACTTCAGCCATGTGACGTGTACTATGATGCTGCGTCTTAATTATGCACGTCTCTGAAATGGCGTTAAGATGCTCAGAGACACCTGCGTTCGCACCACCACTCCCCCGTTTCCATCGACCAACCCGTCACCACTCACAAACGGCACGTCCTGTCACTAAATCTAGCGAGGCGTCTGTATGCAAGGGGCGATCGCTTCGCAATCGCATGGACTGATTAGCGCACGCACACTGCGATGCATACGCACATTGCAAACATCGGCAGGCTACATGCAAACGCAGTCTAGCGAACGGGTCGGAATCAGGCCCAATGATCCCTATGGCTACGTGCATTTTCTGAAAAGTATCAGTGTCTTTTCATCAACAAATAGATCTTACTATCTGCTTTGGGGCTCATTTAATTTTGGATGTAAGCCAGTCTATGACACGCCTCTCAGATGTAGCAGTACACATTCACTTTTCCGCCGCGCTCATAGGTGTTGCTTTCATAATCTCCCTGAAATGATTTTTTGAAAAGTAGGCAAGTATGCTTTAATTTATAATGCTGCTGCACTAAAATGAACAGGTTATTGTGGAAGCCTCATGTGTGAAGTTATATGATGAAAAGAAAACATGCATGTACAGTATAAGAGAATGCTGCAGAAAAACGGTTATTAGCAGTATACTGGTCATCATAACACATATGAATAAGCGGCCCAGCAGAGGTGGTACACTAATTATACATTGCTTACAAGAGCATTCAAGAGAGCAGACAATATAGGCTAGGAGAAGGAGACATCTTTATCTAGAAGTGTTACGTTTTTATAACTGTGCCTATGACCTTGGTAAGCGCTGCTTGCTTTGGCTCTCTCCATCTCTGGTGTCTTCTTCCCGGAAGGCGCGGAACAAGTGCAACGTTTCATCTCGGCTTTTATTGTCACAATCTCTCTGCAGTTCCCGGGACAGAGAGGTAACTTTGTAAGACTGGAAGCAGTGTGCTTTTGTCAGTGTGCATTTCCATCTTTATGGCCTGAGCTTGTAATGGGCTGTAATCTGGCCTCTTTAACCACATTTCTGTTTTATTGCGTGTTGAGGATGAATTTAATGTAGGCTGATCGCTCACTAAAGTTTACTACACAGAGCAGAGAGAACAGGCTTCAAATGATACCATTCACAATTCCCAGCTTCTCAGTCACACACAGTGCTCATTTCTGTACAGTAGGTTAGGCTCCGTGGCCATAGGTCAATGCAAGAATATGCATTATTTATATAGAAACAAAAAATTGGCATTGCTTTTTTCTTTATTTTTGTTAATTGATTTTTCCCACCAAGCACTAAATGTAATAGATGCCCTGATTCAGAGCCGGACGCTCTGACAGAGCGCTCGCTTTGAATCAGGGCCGGGATATTTTTTTTTTCGAACGGCCTTCTCGTGATGTCAGTGGGGCCGGCCCCAAACGGTAGGCGTTCACATGGGAACGCCTCCATTTGGGCAGCCACCCCCCCCGGCCCGCCCACCAAAGGGGGCGTGCTGTCACTCAACATCAACAGCACGCCCCCTTTGGCACGAGACCCGGAGCGATGGATTGTCCTTCGCTATCCGGGTCTCGCGCATGCGCAGCGCTTGCGACCGGGTCTGAATCAGGCCCAGAGTGTGAGCCAGCACCACTGCGGGAATACAAATGAGTTTTCCCGTATTTTTAAAGCTGCAAGCAGGTTAAAGGCAAAACAGCTTGGATTTGCCATTAACATGATTGCTGCTTTCAAAATGACTGTGAAACAATCCTTTGCAAGGAGCCCATTAAACTGTAAGAGTGAGTTACTGGGGTGCACTTCTACTTCCCACCAGTATCTGATGACCGTGAGCAGCTAACGTCACCAAGGATCTCATTTGTTGCTTGTGTATGTGTAAATACCTCGCTCTGGGAGCCATGTTTTCTAAGGAAGATCTATATTTATATTTTTAAAATTTTCTTTTTTTTTGCATAAAAAAATTTAAGTCTTGATGTCTAGTATTTTAATTATGATGAGAAACACTATGACAGTATGACAGCTCTCACCCAGTCGCACAGCGGCAGCGGCGTCACAAGGAGGGTGCGGGGGCAGTTATGCGCTGTTTGGGGCATTACTGACTGACATTTTTATAGTTTATTAAACTGCCATCCTGTCTGCCACTGACTGCTGTGTGACCATGTTTCATAAATGTCCTATGTTTTTTAAACTGCTGTGCGTTTGTGCCGCTGCTCTGATGCTTTTTTTTTTCCATCATACTGTATTTATTTCAACTAAAATCACAAATAGATATACTTGCAAAATACTCATGTCTTTTTAACCTTGATTTGTAAATACCAATCTGGTTGCCTTTTTCTTAAACTTTCATTCCAATGTGAGCTTGGCCAAGGACAATTCCATCTTGCACCTCTTTTGTTTTTGCATCATTGCTGATTGTCTTTTTGTGTAGATTACACACATAGTTTATTAAACTGCCATCCTGTCTGCCACTGCAGTGCAATTTTCTGTCCTAGATTTGCCATGTTGGTAATTCAACTACCACAGATACTGAAATCTTCTACATGCGGTTGATGAATGCCAAAAATGTCCAGAAATGTTTATGGCCACAGACAGCATCTCCTGCATGCCTCTTCCATTTAAAAAAAAAAATTCTGAACTACCATGTTTATTGGGAGGGCAAAACATGGGACATGTTCACCCAATTATAATTATGAATTAATTTCTGCCCTGGCAGTCTAGTGTGATCTCTCCTTCTGGTGGTCCTGTGTGAAATGGCGACCGACTCACCAATAGAGGGACTTATATCAAATCCATAACCCGTGAAATCCAACGCCGGGATGATGATGACATTTTGCCTCGATTTTAAATCTGAGCCTAATGGGAAAACACCAACCGGGGCTCGGATCCTTTCAGATCCCCCTCCTCCCTCATAAATTTTCTTTGGAATCAAATAACTCAATTCAATTTACCAACAAATCAATACTTCCTTTCCCTGCCTCCCACTACATACATACTCTTCCTCCCTCGGGCCACAGATCTAGTCCTTCATTAATGAAAAGTTGATGCCACTCTGTTTCCTAGATGTGCCATCTTGGTAATTGAACTGCCACAGACATTGAAATCTTCTACATGTGGTTGATGAATGCCAACAATGTCCAGAAATGTTTATGGCCACAGACAGCATCTCCTGCATGCCCCTTTGAATTAAAAAAAAACAAAATCGGAACCACAAAAGAGCTCAATTGGGACAAGGACTGAAGTGAATGAGTACATTTCTTTGTAAATGCCTCCCCTCTTCCCCCATAAATGTATCCAAAACTTAAATTAAATTTACTACAAATCAACCCTTCCTCTTTCCCTGCCTTGAACTACATATATACTCCATCTCCCTTGGGCCTCTGACCTAGTTCTTGATTAAAGAAAACATTCTTGGGTTCTTTCTATGGGGACGTATAGTATATAGAGCTCAACTTGGGACTGATATGAATGATTAAAATATTTTTTTGTAAATGCCTCCAATTCACCTTCATAAATTTGCTTCTGAATCCAAAACTTACATTGCTACTAATCAACCCTTTCTTTCCCTGCCTTCAACTACATACATACTTTATCTCCCTCAGGCCTCTTGATTAATGAAAACATTTGTTTCCTGATGTGCCATGTTGGAATTGAACTGCCCCATGTTTGTGCCGCCCAATGCTGTTGCTTAGCTTAATCAGCCAGTTAGCTTGGTGCAACCTTTTGGCCTAAACTGGATGAAAACAATATGGTGAGCTGTGAGGTGGTCAAAATTGATGTTATCATAGTTAGTAATACTCTAAGAACAAAAAAAGGCTCAAATTACGTGATTTTATTTTTTTTGTCAATTTTTGGAAAAACAAGCCACAGCATTTTGGCACAACCAAGAAACTAATTAAAACCAAAACCAGCAAAAGTGGTCAGGCACATATCTCTAGTATAAAGTGAAGATTCAATTGGTTTACACTAAAAGTAGTAGGCATGCCTTGGTTTCCACCAACACTCAGGATGTGTAAAAAAAAAAAACAATTCTTTCACAGGAAAAAAACCTTGCAGCTTTGTCCATTAAAAAGAGAGAGTCAGCTGCCTAAATGTGCCTTCATCTACCATTGAATCTATAAAACTTTTCATGTCAGTGCATAATTAGGCACATTTGGGAAATAATGTCCACTCCTATCCATCAAGTGGATTCCAACAGCTGGCAAAGTGCAAACATGGCCATCTATTTTTGCAATAATGCCTCTACATTTATGCATAGCACACACTTGTTTACATTGTGCATAATTTTTCCAATGAAGCCAAAATAGTTCATCACATAGTTTGCAAGCTGAATGTGTGTGCACAATCTATCCATAATAACAGTCTGTACTGTATATCATCTGCAATACAAAGAACAGGATTCTGAAAGTATCCAGTGGTTCAGTTGTGATGAGTAGATCGATTGTGCTGTGCATGTATTGAGTGTAATAGAATAAATAGTTATATGACCATGTCCAGTAGCCCCACTGTATATAAGGCCTGATTCAGACTTGTATTCAAGTCCGATGGCGGGGTGACTGTGTATGCACATGACCCGTTCTGCTCATGTGCAGAACAGTTCCTGTGTGGTTGTACGCCGTGCCCCCTAAGCTGCAGCCTGATTGACCGTCTGCAATCATTTGGGGGCAGGGAGGCGGTGACAAGTCCAAGCTCTGTGTCTTCTGATGCTTGGTCCCAGATGGCCATCCGAGTAACCAGATGGCCGATGGTCTCACAAGTGATCCAATGGATGCATCATCGGACACAGCTCCGAATCACCTAAGCATGTAGGAGGCCCCTATTTACACTAGACGCCTCCTGCTACATTAGCATATAAAGCATCACTGCTGCTTCTATAGATGTAGCAGCGATGGTGACAGCATACAACTCTAAATCAGGCCAATAGTATTGTAGGATGTCCTATGTCTTCCCATAATGTCCCCACACTTGTCTCTCATTTCCACTATAAATATTACTGTGACTAATGAATATGCTGCTATCAATAACATTCCTTGTGACGGATTTGTCTTGCTCTGGGGAGACCTGAACAGCATCCAAGGTGATCAACAAAAGTCCTGGCTATATGTGAGTGCCGGAGTTCTTCTAAATACAATAAACTGGGGGAGTACCAGACGGTGGGGGCACCAACATTGTTCTACTGTAGGATGGAGGACGTTGAGCACTGTACTATATCAAATGAAAAACCTAATTAAATGTTGCCAAATATGACATGGTTCTTTTATTTAATCACTGAAGTCTACCTCCTCCTATAAAGACGCCTCATAACCATGAACTGCTTATTGACAGTTTTTGCTATAATTACAAATTCAGAGTGTAGTAATCTCTCCTCGGTGTGTAGTGGCATTTACTTGATTAACCCATGTACAGAGGAGACAGATGATGCAGTCAGGAGCAGGTGCACCTCAGTTCTTGGAATATTGCTAATTTTGGAGCCTGTTCGGGGAACAGATGCAAGATTTGGCAGACGGAGCCTGCTGCAGACTAACGAGCTTCGTGTAGATAATGAGAGATCTGAGAGAGAAGCAGTTTTAAACTAATGCACCAACAAGTTTCCAGCTTCTCTCTTCTCTGCCCTGGGCTGTCCTAAGTTGGCAGGACCAACACCAATGCTACTAGGTAGACAGCTGGGTTAGTGTATAGGCATACCAGACTGGCAGGGGAGGGGACAGTCCTTCAACCCTGGCAATTGGATCATATGACCTACAGGCGATACCTATCTCAGGGAACTTGGTAAAGTTGGCCAGAATCTATTAATATAGACAAAATCAACATTGATTCTACTCTATATATATATATATATATATATATAAGTCAGAAATCCACTGCACTCGCCACTCCTAGATTTGGGGTGCAGACCTGCACTCGCCATTCCCAGGACTGGGGTGCAAGTGGCCTGTGACCACATTGCTTAAATAAATAAAAACAGAAAACCCAGCACTCACCATGTTTAAACACTCACAATGATGTATAGATAAGTAAATAAATAATGGGGATTTAGTTCATGGATTGATCAATGCATTTAAGCCCGCAGCCCACATCACGGGACCCCACTTTCTGCAGGTCCTACACTATCCGTCACACTGATGGAAACCTGTTAGCTGCTATCACATAGTTTAGACTGAAAAAATGTTACCTGGTTTAAAGCTCACCTGCCAGCTAATGGCTTTTAAAGGTAAGGCAGTCACCTGACATATATATATATATATTAGGGATGTGCAGGCTCGGTTTTACTCGGATTTACTCGGTTCTTATCGCCACTTTACCGCAAATTCGGATTTATTATATTGGCTATCCAAAACACATGATAGGCGATAGCCAATAAAATGCCGTTTAAAGATCCGAGTAAAACCGAACCCGCTCACCCCTAATATATATATATATTAGGGGTGTGCACCGGCCACTTTTCGTGTTTTGTGTTTTGGTTTTGGATCTGGATCTTTCTTCGTGTTTTGGATCTGGATTGGTTTTGCCAAAACCACCCTTCCGTGTTTTGGGTTCTGGGTTTTGTGTTTTGGATCTGTATTTTTTTGAAAAAAAGCATAAAAACAGCTAAAATCACAGAATTTGTAGGTTTTTCTGCTCCTATGCTATTATTAACCTCAATAACCTTAATTTCCACTCATTTCCAGTCTATTCTGAACACCTCACACCTCACAATAGTGTTTTTATGTCCAAAAGGTTGCACCGAGGTAGCTGGATGACTATGCTAAGCGACACGAGTGGGCGGCACAAACACGTGACCCATCTAGGAGTGACACTGCAGTGGCAGGCAGGATGGCAGTTAGAAAAACTAGGCCCCAAACTGTACATAATGCAAAGAAAAAAAGAGGTGCAAGATGGAATTGTCCTTGGGCCCTCCCACCCACCCTTATGTTGTATAAACAGGACATGCACACTTTAACAAATCAATCATTTCAGCGCCAGGGTCTGCCACACAACTGTGGCTGAAATGATTGGTTCGTTTGGGCCCCCACAAAACAAGCTGGCAATTAATGTGTCCCTGCACAAACTGGCTCTACGGAGGCAAGATGTCATCCTCATCCTCCTCATCCACCGATTCCTCACCCTCTTCAGTGTGTACATCCTCATCCTCACAAAGTATTAACTCGTCCCCACTTGAATCCACCACCACAGGTCCCTCTGTACCTTCTGGAGGCTGGTCTCCCTGGAAGAGCTGATAATTCATTTTGATGAACATCATCTTCTCCACATTCTGTGGAAGCAACCTCCTACGCCTTTCGCTGACAAGGTTCCCGGCTGCACTAAACACTCTTTCGGAGTACACACTGGAGGGGGGGCAACTCAGGTAAAATAGAGCCAGTTTGTACAGGGGCCTCCAAATTGCCTCTTTTTCCTGCCAGTACAGGTATGGACTGTCTGACATGCCTACTTGGATGCTGTCACCGATGTAATCCTCCACCATTCTGTCAATGGTGACAGTATCATATGCAGTGACAGTAGACATGTCAGAAATTGTTGCCAGGTCCTTCAGTCCGGACCAGATGTCCAAACTTGGTCCTGCCTGCCCTGCATCACCGCCAGCGGGTTGCTTAGGATACCTAAGTTTTTTCCTGGCAGCCCCAGTTGCGGGAGAAAATGAAGAAGGAGCCGTTGACGTGTCACGTTCCGCTTCAGCTGACAGTGTGTTCACCAGCAGGTCTTTGCACCTCTGCAGGCTTGTGTCGGCCGGAAAGAGAGACACCACATAGGCTTTAAACCTAGGATCGAGCACGGTGGCCAAAATGTAGTGGTCTGATTTCAACAGATTGACCACCCTGGAATCCTGGCAAAGCGAATGAAGGGCTTCATCCACAAGTCCCACATGCCGAGCGGAATCGCTCCGTCTTAGCTCCTCCTTCACTTTCTCCAGCTGCTTCTGCAAAAGCCTGATGAGGGGAATGACCTGACTCAAGCTGGCAGTGTCTGAACTGACTTCACGTGTGGCAAGTTCGAAGGGCTGAAGAACCTTGCACAACACGGAAATCATTCTCCACTGCGCTTGAGTCAGGTGCATACCCCCTCCTTTGCCTATGTCATAGGTGGATGTATAGGCTTGTATGGCCTTTTGCTGCTCCTCCATCCTCTGAAGCATATAGAGGGTTGAGTTCCACCGCGTCACAACCTCTTGCTTCAGGTGATGGCGGGGCAGGTTCAAGAGTGTTTGCTGGCGCTCCAGTCTTCGGCACGCAGTCGCTGAATGGCGAAAGTGGCCAGAAATTTTTCGGGCCACCCAAAGCGTCTCCTGCACGCCCCTGTCGCTTTTCAGAAAATTCTGCACCACCAAGTTTATTGTGTGAGCAAAACATGGGACGTGCTGGAATTTGCCCAGATGTAATGCCCGCACAATATTGGTGGCGTTGTCAGATATCACAAATCCCCAGGAGAGTCTAAGTGGGGTAAGCCACTGGGCGATGATTTCCCTCAGTTTCTCTAAGAGGTTGTCGGCGGTGTGCCTCTTACTGAAACCGGTGATACACAGCGTAGCCTGCCTTGTAACGAGCTGGCGTTTCTGAGATGCTGCTACTGGTGACGCTGCTGCTGTTGCTGCGTAAGGTGATACATCTACCCAGTGGGCTGTCACAGTCATATAGTCCTTAGTCTGCCCTGTTCCACTTGTCCACATGTCCGTGGTTAAGTGGACATTGTGTACAACGGCATTTTTCAGGACACTGAGGACACTTTTTCTGATGTTTCTGTACAGTCTCGGTATCGCCTGCCTAGTGAAGTGGAATCTAGACGGGATTTGGAACCGGGGACACACTACCTCCATCAATTGTCTAAATCCCACTGCACTAATGGCGGATACCGGACGCACGTCTAACACCAACATAGCAGTCAAGGCCTCAGTTATACGTTTTGCTTCAGGATGACTGCTGTCGTACTTCATCCTCCTCGCTAAGGACTGTTGGAGGGTCAATTGTTTAGTAAAAGTAGTGGTGTTCCTACTTCCTCTCTGGGATGATGAACGACTCCCAGCAGCAGCAACAGCAGCAGCGGCAGCAGTAGGCGTAGCAATGCAGGATCCTCCAGAGGAATCCCGGATAGGAGAGTCAGTCATGCCAGTGACATGGCCTGCAGGACTACTTCCGATCCTGACTAAGGAGGAAATTGACGAGGAGGGAGTTGATGGTGTGGTTTGCAGGCGCTTGGATACAACAGGACAACGGGATTTAGGTGTCCCTGGACTGCTTACGGTCTTAGCCAAAGTTTCTGAACTTGACAGTAACTTTTTATGAACGCGCTGCAGGTGCCGTATAAGGGAGGATGTTCCTAGGTGGTTGACGTCCCTACCCCTACTTATTTCACCTTTACATATGGTACATATGGCAAGACAGTTGTTGTCCGGATTTGGATAGAAATATTGCCAGACCAAAGAGGTGGAATGTTTGGTCTTCTGCCCAGGCATGACCGTGATGGGCTTTTTCATCCCACGGACAACAACTGTCTCCCCCGGAGCCTGATTTAAACAAACCACATCACCATCAGAATCCTCCTCGCCAACTTCCTCCTCAGCGCCAGCTACACCAGTATCCTCATCCTGTTGTACTTCAACAGTGACATCTTCAATTTGCATATCAGCAAGTGAACTGTGGGTGCTCCTTTCAGCACTTGCAGGGGGCGTGCAAATGGTGGAAAGAGCCACCTCTTCCCGTCCAGTGCTGGGAAGGTCAGGCATCGCAACCACCACCACACTTGGACTCTCCTTGGGGATTTGTGATATCTTCTTAGAAAGCACAGTTCTTCGCTGTGCTTTTGCCAGCTTAACTCTTTTGATTTTTTTAGTGGGAGGAGGGCTTCCATCGTCATGTGAAGCTGAACCACTAGTCATGAACATACTAGGGATCGACCTTAGCCGTTCCTTGCCACTCCGTGTCGTAAATGGCATATTGGCAAGTTTACGTTTCTCTTCAGCTGATTTAAATGTCTTTTTCAAGGTCATTTTCCTGAACTTTGCCATTTGGGATTGTATGTGCCCTCTACTATGACATTGGGCATCGGCCTTGGCAGACGACGTTGATGGCATGTTATCGTCTATGTCATGACTAGTGGCAGCAGCTTCAGCACTAGGAGGAAGTGGTTCTTGATCTTTCTCTATTTTATTTTTATCGGAGAAAGTTTGGTCCTCCATTTATGTTATATCGATTTGATATATACGTGCGGCTAAACACAGAAAATAATTTTTTTTTTGGTTTGGACTGGAGTGTACTTTGTGGGTTACAGCACCCTTTAACGGTCAAGCCAGCCGGCCCTTTACTTATGACACAGGCGCACTCTTGGCACTACTTTGTTGATGCACGTGCGGCTACTGCGCACACAATTCACAAACACAGAAAATAATTTTTTTTTGGTTTGGACTGGAGTGTACTTTCGGGGGTTACAGCACCCTTAACGGTCAAGCCAGCCGGCCCTTTACTTATGACACAGGCGCACGCTTGGCACTACTTTGTTGATGCACGTGCGGCTACTGCGCACACAATTCACAAACACAGAAAATAATTTTTTTTTGGTTTGGACTGGAGTGTACTTTCGGGGGTTACAGCACCCTTTAACGGTCAAGCCAGCCGGCCCTTTACTTATGACACAGGCGCACGCTTGGCACTACTTTGTTGATGCACGTGCGGCTACTGCGCACACAATTCACAAACACAGAAAATAATTTTTTTTTGGTTTGGACTGGAGTGTACTTTCGGGGGTTACAGCACCCTTTAACGGTCAAGCCAGCCGGCCCTTTACTTATGACACGGGCGCACGCTTGGCACTACTTTGTTGATGCACGTGCGGCTACTGCGCACACAATTCACAAACACAGAAAATAATTTTTTTTTGGTTTGGACTGGAGTGTACTTTCGGGGGTTACAGCACCCTTTAACGGTCAAGCCAGCCGGCCCTTTACTTATGACACAGGCGCACGCTTGGCACTACTTTGTTGATGCACGTGCGGCTACTGCGCACACAATTCACAAACACAGAAAATAATTTTTTTTTGGTTTGGACTGGAGTGTACTTTCGGGGGTTACAGCACCCTTTAACGGTCAAGCCAGCCGGCCCTTTACTTATGACACAGGCGCACGCTTGGCACTACTTTGTTGATGCACGTGCGGCTACTGCGCACACAATTCACAAACACAGAAAATATATTATTTTTTTAGCACTTGGGGGGAGCACCCCTGATGGACAGAGCACCCCCTGGACAACACTACAGCACTCCTTTAGGACTGGGACACTGCACAGGACTTTGGAGTGGACACAGCCCCTATGGAGAACTGACTGCACAACACAGTCCAGCCAGCCCCTATGGACTTTGAAGTAGTGGACACAGCCCCTATTAACAACAGCAGCACAACACAGCCAGCCCCTATGGACTTTGAAGTAGTGGACAACAGCAGCACTACACTACACTACACAGCCCTAACTCCCACCCTCCCTCTTCACTGTCCACAGCCGAGTGAGAAAATGGCGCCGACGCGGGTACCTTATATAGGATCCAAAACCCGCGAGACTCGGAAGGCGGGATGATGACGTTTTGCCTCGATTTCAGATCCGAGTCAGGCGGGAAAAGTCGAGCCTGACTCGGATCGGACTCGGATCGGGGGGGCTCGGGGGGGTTCGGATTTCAGAAATCCGAACCCGCTCACCCCTAATATATATATATATATATATATATATATATATATATATACACATATATACATATACATACACATATATATATATATATATATATATATATATATACATACACACATACATACATAAGCATGGACGTTCCAGTCCACCTTTGGACTTTTATCAAAATAAAAGTCCAAAGGTGGACTGAAACGTTGATGCTGTTTGAATAAAGGAAAACTCTTTTACTCTTCTTAAAGTCTGGTGAGTGCACCTCAATTTTCATATATATATATATACACATATATATAAAAAAAAACACAGGCACTCCGAGATTTAATGTAGCAAAAAAGACTGTATTCAGGTCAAAAGTAGCCGACGATTTGGGGCCACAATGCCCCTTTGTCAAATTGTAAAAATCCCGACAGCGGATGCCCGATGGATGAGGATCCCGATTGGGGCAAGTAAGTGGTGGTGCCTAACCCTAACCTCCCCCCTAGTGCCTAACCCTCCCGGGGGTGTGCCTTACACTAATTTTTCCCTGGGGGTGCCTAACCCTCCCCCCTAGGGGTGCCTAGACCTAATCTACCCGCCCCCAAACCTAACAATGCTAGACTCCCTAATCCTACCCTCCCCCCCCCCCGCGCAGGGCTGCCATCAGAAATTGTGGGGCCCAAAACTGACAATATCGGCAGTGCCCCCCCCCTCTTCCCCCGCTACCAAAAAAATTTGGGCAAAAAAATATCAAGCCTGTCCTGTGTCCAGCCAGCCCCCCCTTGTCTGTCCAACCACCCCCCCCTTATGTGCGTCCGGTCAGCCTCTCTTATGTGCGTCCAGGCAAGCCCCCCTTATGTGTCTAGCCTGCCCCCCTTATTTGTCTAGCCTGCCCCCCTTATGTGTCCAGCCAGACCAGCTTCTGTGTGTCCAGCAAGGACCCCTTATCTGTGTGTCAAGCCAGGCCCCCTTGTTTGTCCAGCCAGCCCCCTTATGTGTCCACCTACCTTCCCTCCCCTCCCTCATACATGTGCAGTCGTTGCCGGACGGACCTGGTCTGTTAGAGCCACGGCGGGTCCTAGCAGAGGTGTAGCTAGGTGCCATGGTGCCTGGAGCAAGGGTATGTTTCGGCGTCCCCCATTCCCTGTACTGAATTGGAAGTGTGGCCAACATGTAGGGGCATGTTACATTTGCAGTGTCAAATTCCCCCAGAAGAGTCTTTCACAAATGTGAAAGATTCTTCCAATGTTGCCAGGATCTAACTTGCAGGAATAGTAGTTGTTATTGCTATTGCTGTCCCTTCGAGTTTTCTTTAGCACATAGAGGGGGTATTTAAATGAAAATAATCAACACGATATGGACAGGTAACAAAACACGGCATGGCTCCCCCCAAATTAGATACATATTGCACCACCCATGCAGCGTGGATGGTGTAATGGTTAGCATTACTGCCTCACTACACTGAAGTCTTGAATTCGATTACCACCACGACACTAACTGTGTGGATTTTGTATGTTCTCCCAGTGCTTGTTCTCTGGGTACTCCGGTTTCCTCCCACAAATAAAAAATATACTAGTAGGTTAATTAGAACTTGACAAAAAATAAATGTATGTGCGTAAATATGGTAAGGAATATAGAGTGTAAGCTCCACAGGAACAGGGACCGATCTGCATGGTCAAATATTCTATGTAAGGTGCTGTGGAATATGTGTGCGCTAAATAAATAACTGATATATAGTAGCAGACAATGAATCTGGCACTCCACTGGACCCCGCAGGAGAACGACATCCCCATTATAAAGTAGGCATAAAGGCGGCACTCAGAGACCGTAACAGGGTGAAGCTGTGCTTTATTAGTCAACGTTTCCTCAAGATTTGAGGAAGGGGAGCCCGTGCCCGCAACATTGACTTCACTCACACACACACACATTTTTTATGACTGATATTTGTGGAAGCACCCCCCAAACACCCCCGCCAACCCATTCACTGATTGTAGCAGGTCCACATCCCTTATATTTATTATTAATCCCATCAGTCAGTGACCTGTTGATTATATATCAGTGGCACACTGATATATAATCAACAGGACACTAGCTGATGGGTGTAATAATAAATATAAGGGATATGGACCTGCTACAATCAGTGAGGGGGTGACAGGCACTAACAATGACTTTCCTCATCCCTCACTGATTGAAACAGGTCCCCATCCTTTATATTTATATTTATTATAGCACCCAACAGTGACCACCCCCATAAATTATAAAGCCATATATGCACTGTGTGCAAACATACTTTTTTTTTTTTTTCTGTCGGTGCGGTTGTCCCGGCGGCTCCTCTCTACAGACTCCTCCAGTTTCCGCCTATCTGACATCCGCACGGGCGTGTGACGTCACGAAGTCACGTACACGACTCTGGTCGGGACTGGAGCACACAGGGAGGAAGCTTCGGCTCAGGCTGTCACTGACAGCTGCGAGCCACGGGTGGCCAGGTGATCAGGTGGTAGGTGCCCGCCGGCTCAGTCTTATCTACTGGAGCCAGCAGCATCAGTGCTGCTGCGCTCCATACATTTTTTTTTAGAAACTACAGGGACAGGAGCGGGCCCCCCCTTTCAGCTAAGTGTCCGGGCCCGGGACTCCAGTCCCGACAGTCCCCCCCTGATGGCGGCCCTGCCCCCGCGGCTAATGCTAAGTGCGCCCCGGACTTTGTTCGGGCTGGCGTCTTCTGCGTTCTGGTGTCGGGATAAACATTGGCGTGGGTATTTCGATGCCTATGTTAAATCCTTTGTTGGGATTCCGCTGTCGGGATTGAGACCGGTGGTCTCATAATTACATCCCCTATATACTGTGTGTGTATGTGTATATATATATATATATACTTACATACATACATACACACACATCTATATATATATATATATATATATATATATATATATGGAAAAGAATTAAGAGAAACAGCGACTCCTAGTGTAATAATTTTATGAAACTTACAACAGTGATTCTAAATGCACACGTACCATATAAATTAAATGAATAAGCCTTAAGTGTATGTTTCATCTAGGGATGAGCGGGTTCGGGTTTCTGAAATCCGAATACCCCCGAGCCGAGTCATATCCGAGTCAGGCTCGACTTTTCCTGCCTGACTCGGATCTGAAATCGAGGCAAAGCGTCATCATCCCACCTTCCGGATCTTGCGGGTTTTGGATTCTATAAAAGGTCCCCGCGTCGCCATTTCTCACTCCGGCTGTGGACAGTGAAGAGGGAGGGTGGAGCTAGGGCTGGCTGGGCTGTGCTGTGCTGCTGTTGTCCATAGGGGCTGTGTCCACTCAGTCCATAGGGGCTGACTCGGCTGTGTTGTGCTGCTGTTATCCATAGGGGCTGGCTGGGCTGTGTTGTGCTGCTGTCATAGGGGCTGGCTGGGTGTTGTGCAGTCAGTTGTCCACTCCAAAGTCTATAGGGGCTGGCTGGACTGTGTTGTGCAGTGTCCCATAAAGGCTGTAGTCCTAGAGGGGTGCTGTAGTGTTGTCCAGGGGGTGATCTGTCCATCAGGGGTGCTCCCCCAAAGTGCACTCCAAAAAAAAATGTACATTTTTTTTTTACTGTGTTTGTGAATTGTGTGTGAGGTAGCCGCACGTGCATCAACAAAGTAGCGCCAAGCGTGCGCCTGTGTCATAAATCAAGGGCCAGCTGGCTTGACCGTTAAAGGGTGCTTTAACCCCCAAAGTGCACTCCAAACAAAATAAAAATTATTTTCTGTGTTTGTGAATTGTGTGCACTGTGGCTGCACGTGCATCAACAAAGGAGCAACGCCAAGCGTGCGCCTGTGTCCCATAAGTAAAGGACCGGCTGGCTTGTCCGTTAAAGGGTGCTGTAACCCCCAAAGTGCACTCCAAAAAAAATTTTTTTTTTTTTTTTGTGTTTCTGAATTGTGTGCACAGTAGCCGCACGTGCATCAACAAAGTAGCGTCAAGCGTGCGCCTGTGTCATAAGTAAAGGGCCGGTTGGCTCGTCCGTTAAAGGGTGCTGCAATCCCCAAAGTGCACTCCAAAAAATATTTTTTTTTCTGTGTTTGTGAAAGTGTGCACTGTACGTGCATCCTCAAAGTAGCAGCGCCAAGCGTGCGTCTATCCGTTAAAGGGTGGTGTAACCCCCAAAGTGCACTCCACAAAAAATAAACAATTCTTTTTTCTCTGTGTTTGTGTGCAAAATGTATGCGCAGTAGCCGCACGTGTATCAACAAAGGAGCAGCGCCAAGCATGCGCCTGTGTCCCATAAGTCTGTTAAAGGGTGGTGTAACCCCCAAAGTGCGCTCCAACAAAAATAAAAAATTCTTCAATTCCTTGTTGTGAATTGTGTGCGCTGTAGCCGCACGTGCATCAACTAAGTAGCAGCGCCAAGCGTGCGCCTGTGTCATAAATCAAGGGCCAGCTGGCTCGTCTGTTGAAGGGTGGTGTAACCCCAAAGTGCTCCAAAAAAAAGAAATTTCTTTGTTTGTGACTTGTGTGCGCTGTAGCCGCACATGCATCAACACAGTAGCAGCGCCAAGCGTGCGCCTGTGTCATAAGTCAAGGGTGACAGTTTGGACATCTGGTCCGGACTGAAGGACGTGCCAACAATTTCTGACATGTCTACTGTCATTGCATATGATACTGTCACCACTGACAGAATGGTGGAGGATTACATTGGTGACAGCATCCAAGTAGGGATGTCAGACAGTCCATACCTGTACTGGCAGGAAAAAGAGGCAATTTGGAGGCCCCTGTACAAACTGGCTCTATTTTACCTGAGTTGCCCCCCCTCCAGTGTGTACTCCGAAAGAGTGTTTAGTGCAGCCGGGAACCTTGTCAGCGAAAGGCGTAGGAGGTTGCTTCCACAAAATGTGGTGTAGATGATGTTCATAAAAATGAATTATCAACTCTTCCAGGGAGACCAGTCTCCAGAACGTACAGAGGGACCTGTGGTGGTGGATTCCAGCGGGGACAAATTAATACTCTGTGAGGATGAGGATGTACACAACACTGAAGAGGGTGAAGAATCGGTGGATGAGGAGGACATCTTGCCTCCATAGAGCCAGTTTGTGCTGGGACAGATTAATTGCCAGCTTGTTTTGTGAGGGCACAAACGAAAGAATCATTTCAGCCACAGTCGTGTGGCAGACCCTGACGCTGAAATGATTGGTTTGTTAAAGTGTGCATGTCCTGTTTATACAACATAAGGGTGGGTGGGAGGGCCCAAGGACATTTCCATCTTGCACCTCTTTTTTGTCTTTGCATTATGTACTGTTTGGGGCCTAGTTTTTCAAACTGCCATCCTGTCTGCCCCTGCAGTGTCACTCCTAGATGGGCTACGTGTTTGTTCCGCCCACTCGTGTCGCTTAGCATAGTCATCCAGCTACCTCGGTGCAACCTTTTGGACTAAAAACAATATTGTGAGGTGTGAGGTGTTCAGAATAGACTGGAAATGAGTGGAAATTAATGTTATTGAGGTTAATCATAGCATAGGAGCAGAAAAACCCACAAATTCTGTGATTTTAGCTGTTTTTATGCTTTTTAAAAAAAAAAATACAGATCCAAAACACGGAATGGTGGTTTTGGCAAAACCAATCCAGATCCAAAACACGAAGAAAGATCCAGATCCAAAACACGAGAAGTGGACAGTGCACACCCCTAGTTTCATCCAAAGTGATCCATATCCATAGTGCAAAGAATAATCTTTAGAGGATTCTTCCAAAATCCATAGCTCCCAAAAAATAATAATTACATATAGTGTAATACGTTTAAAACATTTATTATACACAAAAAAAGAACAACAAATTCAAGGCATACATTAAAAAGATGCACAATCAAGAAGTGCAATGAGAGCTACAATCAGCGCTGACTGCTTT
Organism: Taudactylus pleione; assembly: GCA_031769625.1. Taxonomy (NCBI): domain Eukaryota; kingdom Metazoa; phylum Chordata; class Amphibia; order Anura; family Myobatrachidae; genus Taudactylus; species Taudactylus pleione. The sequence continues at coordinate 2,332,564 of JAUIMM010000017.1, read as the reverse complement.
TCCAAATGTAGAGAAAGATGGGGACCCCGGTGGCAGCAGCGGCAACCAGGGAGAATTGTTATACAATGCCGACGGCATTTCAAATATGGCGTCGGCTGCAAGCCAATCACAGCTTGCGAACCAGCAGCCAATCAGGATTGGCCGCTCCTGATTGGCTGCCATTCTGCAAGCTCTGGCTGGCTTGTGATCGGTGCTATAATTGAAATGCTGTTGGCGTTGTATAGCAATTCTCCCTACCATCCCTGACTGCGATCAGGACCCCCTCTCTCTCCGGGCCTGGGACTTGAGGCCCAGCGGTCCCCCCCTGAGGGCGGCCCTGGCTATAAGCATCAATAGAAAATCAGCATACATTTTGCATGTGGTAAGTGGTGATAAAAAAAATTAGTTATCACCTCAATTATTTCTATTTTAATATACAGGCATGGAGTAATAAGGAGTGATAGGGAAAGTATATTTCATACTTGCCTACTCTCCCATATCAGCCGGAAGGCTCCTGAAAATCGGGTGGCACTCCCAGGTGCCCATAAAACTGGGAAAGTCTCTCAGCCGGCTGCCACCTGCCGTCACCCCCTCTGCAGCCGTCCTCTTGAAAGCGGTTCAGGGGGAGGGCAATGACGCGATTCACACTGAATCCAATGTGACTGCTGCAGTGAAGTCTGAGTGCTCCGGACATCTACTATGTACCATTGTAACTCAGTTTTATTTAAAAAAAAAAAGTCCCATAAGGCATCACAGGTTCACGCAAGAACAGAGGTACTAGCGGCGGGGAGAGGAGGTCTAGTGTCATCTTCGGGGCTGTGCTATGCATCTCTGCTGACACAGCCAAGGAAGTGAATTTGTGTTCACCCTCCTTGGCACGCCTCTTATTGATACACAACGCAGTAACGCTTCCTGCTTCGCCACTATACAGGTGAGGCAGGAGGGACTATTTCACCACAGTAAGTGGAGTGCTAGTACATTTAGCCCAGAGTTATAAGAGCTTTACAGAAGCTGAAAGAAGTAATTATGTAGTAAAGTATTAGCAAGTCATAAGTGTTATTCAAAATATCAGGAGAGGGCTTATTATGTGTCACCATAGGCGGAGCCACAGCTAGGTCTATAGAGCAACAGCAGACTTCAAAGTGAGAGTGAAATTGGTTGTTTCAGACTTCAGACATATATTAGTGTCATGCACAGTTCCCAGGTACAGGAATTCTCTGTTCTCATACACAGAGCAGCCACCTCATTCAGCTTCACACAGAGCTCATTTCCTTTGATGTCATTAGTCAATGTCATCAGGTGGTTATGATATAAAATAATGAGCTTTGCATTTAACTCTCAGGGATCTGCCTGGTACTCCAGTAGAATGCATTAAACATTTGCAAAGCAGCATACTATATACTATAATAATACAGCTCTACCCTCACCAGTGCAAGAAGACTGCTTGACTCTATAATGTCTTTTCTCCAACCAAAAACATTCTTGCATTTTTATTCAAGATATGTTAGTAAAGAGCACTTACATATACATACCTCCCAACTATCCCGCTTCTGGGTGAATAGATGCTGTGCCAATGCGCACTGCATCTCTTCACTGTGCGGGGAGAGCCTGGGGGCAGCCCAGCATCTCCAATGATGTTGGGCTCGTCCCTGAAGTGATGAAAAGGGGGGCCATGCACACTACATCACGAGGTCATGCCCCCTTTCTGCGGGTCCTGATACTAACCTTCACAGAGTTGGGAGGTATGCACTTAGTATGTTAAACAGCTAATGATTTTTTTTAATACAATATTGTAGCATTTGGTTTATCTACTTAAAGCAGCACTACCACCTCAATAAAACATTTTATTCAGATGCCCTAAGGTCTATATGCAGCCCCAAGCATAGGCAAACGCAGGGGGGGTTTCCGTCTGCCTGGAAACCCCCCTCCCCAGCCCACACTATGACCACAATAGAAATAGTAATGTAATAGAATTTTAGTAGTGCTGCATGTTGTTCACAGTATCACCAATGAAATAATTAGCACCACCTGTGGATCTTTTAACATGTATCAGACAGTAATAAATACACCTGTGCACCAACTAGGAGATCTGGAAAACATTCACTGTTAGGGATGTGCTGCTATAGAGCCCAATATGTACATATATGTGCAGGGCAGTGCTAGGTTCTTCTGCTGCTCCCAGACTGCCGGACTTGCTCTAATGCTCTGGAATGGTGCCAACATCTAAAATAAAAACATTCAGCTCAGGCAGGATGGCCCTATGGCTGCATATAATGGCTTACTGTGATTCCTGGTCCTCTATATGATGGAATTATGACACACAATATGCTTTGTATGATGCATATTAAAGCTGGATAAGTACTAATTATGCCCTCTTCATGGACTGGCCACACTCACTCTAAAATCAAGCACTTGGAAACCCCCCTCTAGAAATCCTGCGTTTGCCACTGCCAAGGGCTGCTTTATGCCGCTGCTTTTCCTTTGGCTCTGTCAGGACCACAAAAGGTATGTGCTTACACCATGCTTAGCAAACAATGCTCTTGCTTTATTGAACTCCTCCCACTGGCTGGAAGACTAGTTAAATGATGGATGAAAGAGGTAAGAGATGGATGCCTAGTAACAAACCGCTTATGACTGTGGCTTTCTATTGGTTCTCCCAAGCATCCTGCAACACCACCATTCCCGCAATCTCCCTGTATTCTTGGATTGACCTGTAAGAGCTCAAGAAAAGCCCCAGTAAAGGCAGATGCAGAGGTATAACTATAGTGGGTGCATTGGTTGCTGTTGCTATAGGACCCAGAGACTGCACCCAGCTCACACTGGCATCAGTTCCACATGGCAAGGTAAGAACATGTGATACTATACTGAATACAGAAAGGGACAGACAGGTCTGTAACTAGGGGTGTGCGCCAGGTGCCGCTGCACAGAGCGCAGGACTCTGTGGGCGGCACTGTCGCTGCCCCAAGGGCCTTGCTTCTGGCTAGCAGCCTGTGGTGCTGCAGCAGTGTCGTTCATCATGTTCTTTGGATGCTACAGGCAGGCACCCTGCCGTACGTACAGATGCCCAGAGCGTCTTGTAGACACTGCTGCATTTCCAGGTGCTGGCGGACCTGCCCTCTATGCGCGACATCATGCGCAAAAGGGGCGGGTCTGGCACACAGTGCTGTTAAGCCTTGTTATGGACCTGGGACAGACTAAAAACTACTTGCAACAACAATAATGCATTCATTAAGGTGTATTGAATACACTAGATCGTGGCGAGCAGCATGTTAACTGTCCATTTTTAACATCCTGCTGCTCTGAATTGGATTGCGTGCACAGATGCTGCATGCAGCGCACAAGGGGAAATAGAGAGCGGTCAATGTCATGGATTGCAGTAAGGACGAACCCGCCAATGTGAACTGGAGGTACTACAATGTGGTGTAATGTGAACTGGAGGTACTACAATGTGGTGTAATGTGAACTGGAGGTACTACAATGTGGTGTAATGTGAACTGGAGGTACTACAATGTGGTGTAATGTGAACTGGAGGTACTACAATGTGGTGTAATGTGAACTTTAGCACTACAATGTGGCATAATTTGAAGTAGGGCACTACTATGGGGCATAAAATGAACCGCTGAGGAGAGAGGTGTCTCTCAGACAGGAAAGAAATGGTAATGTTAGCAACTATAAATCTCAATAGATCCTTGATGCAGAATCACTATAAGGAATTTGTCCACTCATTCAAATATTATCAGCAAAAGACAAAAACATATTGTATACATCAGCAGGGCTACCTATACAGAAAAAGATTATCTGATAAACTGGTATATACAAACTTAAATCATAATAAATATATTATAAATCATAATACAATTTATAAGTTGTGTACAGATAATTACTAAAAAAAAACAATTGAACATATTCAGTTAATCAACAGTACAGTAGCAATAAAAACACACTAGAGTACAATAAAACAAAAGCAGTCCAGATGATTGTTTAAAAGTGCATATGAATATATACAAAATACCAACATTTTCAACAAATTGTTATTAGGAGCCACCAGAAAGTAGATTATTTTGATGTAGTTCATCAAAACTACATATATAAAGGCCCGTGGAGTCAGGGCTGCCACCAGAAATTGTGGGGCCCGGTACTAATAAAATATTCAGGGCCCCCCTGGGGAAGAGCGTAGGGCAGGGAAGGCTGAACCTTATTGGGGGGGGGGGGCAGGTTGGGAGAGGCTGGAGAAGGGGGAGGCGCATTGGAGGGCTGTTAGGAGTAGGGGAGAGGCACAGGGCAGGGGAGGCTGTCTGGACTTGGGGGGGGAAGGGCGGACACGCAGTGAAAGGCTGGCTGCATTAGGAAAAGGCTGGCTGCATTAGGAAAAGGCTGGCTGCATTAGGAAAAGGCTGGCTGCATTAGGAAAAGGCTGGCTGCATTAGGAAAAGGCTGGCTGCATTAGGAAAAGGCTGGCTATGTACTTACCTGCAGCCAGCAAGAAAGCGTCGGTGTCATTTCAAATAAGGCATTGGCCACGAGCCAATCAGGAGCGGTCACTGCTGATTGGCTGCTCGCGGACCAACAGCCAATCAGGAGCGGCCGCTCCTGATTGGTTGTCGTTCTGCAAGCAGCCAATCAGGAGCAGCAACTCCTGATTGGGTGCCATTCCGCTCGCGGCTGGAAACTTATTTGGAATGCTGCCAGTGCCTGCACCGCATCTTCTCCATTAATGCTGACCACCAGGCCCCCTCTCTCTCTGGGCCCGGGACAGCAGGCCCGGCAGTCCCCCCCTGATGGCGGCCCTGCGTGGAATAATTTGGTCTGGCCTTCTGATCTTTTTTCTGCTAGCCTCATCTGTCTAGCAGGGTGCCTAGAATGGCACCCTGCAGCCAGAATCTATGCAGCAGTGCCGCCTAGAGCGTCCTTAGGACGCTTCAGATGCTCACACCACTGCCCTTACAGCTCCCCAGACCATCCTGAGGATGCTCCAGGCCTTGCTGTAATCACCAGCAATTTTGGTCCCACCCCCATGTGATTCCACGCGGAGGGGTGTGACCTGCACCAGGCCTGTGAATAGTGTTATATATGTCAAAATGGTCCTCGGCAGAAAAAGGTTCCCCATCCCTGCACCAGAGTATTGAGCTCAGATGCCCATTTAAAAAATAATTCCTGACCACTCTGGCTGAACTAATTAGAGCTTCGGGTTTTTTAGTTGTAACATTGTAGAAAAATGGGGAGTGTTGCTCTGGTATCAAATCAATAGCAAACATGAAACTATTCCAACATTCGCTGCTTGTCCGGCACAGTGGAACTGCTTAAATTAAATGATGTTCACAATATGAAATAAATCTTAACACTTTTCTCTGAAGTTCTTAGTGGTTTCTTCAGAAGGTTAAGACGCTGTGTCAGGGATTGAATACATTGTGTCAAACCATTCATTAGCTCACAGCTGTGCAGTCATCCCATTGAAGCCTGATAATCAACTATATTACATGTCAAAAAAACAAATAAATACAAAAGTGCTGGTTTCTGAGATAACCATTAACAGTGCAAACTTCTATATATTAAAAATATCTACACATATCATTCCAATGAGCAGCTTTGCTACCATTTTCTATTTCATGTGTAAAAAAAGTCAATCAATTGAAATGTGCAATTCTATAATTAGTAACTGTTGCACATATACATAAAATTGCTCACTGACTCCAATGTCCGTAGATTAACGTTAAAAAAATCATACACTATACAGTGATTAAATCCCTAAGCTTTACATCAGTTCAAGACTCTGGAATCCAAGACGTCAGCATCCCCTAAATGTACAATCTGCATTACATGATTTGCTCCTTAACATTTTGAAGATTGTACAATAAGAAAAACATAATTTCTCATTTTACACCAGTGGAGTGACATGCAGGATCTTCTCCTTCTATAAAAGGAGAAGAGTCATCATAGACTTCTTACTTCTGCTTTACACCATGACACCAACAATACTCCATGCTTCCTACCATATCTACCAAACAAGGGTTGAGTACGGGATGCCGGCGAATGGGATCACGGCGGTCAGAATTCCGACACCAGTATTCCGACAGGATCACAATTCGGACAGAAAAAGATAAGTATACTCTCCCTCCCCTGCAGCCTAAACCTAACTCTCCTCACCTAGTGCCTAACCCTAAACCTCCTCACCTAGTGCCTAACCCTAACCTCCCTCCCCTGCAGCCTAAACCTAACTCTCCTCACCTAGTGCCTAAACCTAACCTCCCTCCCCTGCAGCCTAAACCTAACTCTCCTCACCTAGTGCCTAAACCTAACCTCCCTCCCCTGCAGCCTAAACCTAACCCTCCTCACCTAGTGCCTAAACCTAACCTCCCTCCCCTGCAGCCTAAACCTAACTCTCCTCCCCCTAGTGTCTAACCCTAACCTCCCTCCCCTGCAGCCTAAACCTAACTCTCCTCACCTAGTGCCTAAACCTAACCTCCCTCCCCTGCAGCCTAAACCTAACCCTCCTCACCTAGTGCCTAAACCTAACCTCCCTCCCCTGCAGCCTAAACCTAACTCTCCTCACCTAGTGCCTAAACCTAACCCTACTCCCCCTAGTGTCTAACCCTAACCTTCCTCCCCTGCAGCCTTGACCTAACCTCCCTACCCTGCAGCCTAAACCTAACCCTCCTCACCTAGTGCCTAAACCTAACCTCCCTCCCCTGCAGCCTAAACCTAACCCTCCTCACCTAGTGCCTAAACCTAACCTCCCTCCCCTGCAGCCTAAACCTAACTCTCCTCATCTAGTGCCTAAACCTAACCCTACCCCCCCTAGTGCCTAACCCTTACTTTCCCCCTAACCCCAAAACTTACAGTCGGGATGCCGGCGCTGAGATTCTGACTGGGGCCAGCATCCCGACAGCCAGGATAATAACTACATCCCCAAACAATGTTCTCCTAACACCTCCTTATCTATGTCATCTGCTTACCAAATAACCCTCCTCTTTTGCACAAGGGAGGGTAAGGGGTAAATTTACTAAAGTGAGAGTTTTTAGAAGTGGAGATGTTACCCATAGTAACCAATCAGATTCTAGCTATTATCTTCTAGAAGGTGCTAGTTAAATTTTAAGTAGAATCTGATTGGTTTCTATGGGCAACATCTCCACTTCTAAAAACTGTCACTTAAGTAAATGTACCCCTTAGTCTTGTTGCTCTGGGGTTCTACAATAAGAAGCTTCTACTTTTCTAAACAACACATAAGCCCTATCATGCAGATATAAACTCTGGAGCATGTTAGTATAGCTTGAATCCCTTACCATGCAGAAATTAGAATAATTGTAATAACCATCAATCAATGAGATAAATGAAATCTGAGTTTAATGCAAGTCAGCCGCAATTACATTTACACTGCATGCATAGAACTAAATGCATATATTAGCCCATATGCCGAGTTGTACACATCTATGCAAACCATACGCTTGTGGAAATAGCCAATATTATTATTATTATTATTATTATTATTATTATTATTATTAGCGTGCACTTGCATCAACCCTATAGCTGGTGCCAGGTGATTGAAATGAGATGCATATCCATGTATGCTCTGCTCAACATAGCTTGCAATCCCACTAAACCATCCTTACTTGTTACAAAATTTGTAAGTGTCCCACCAGTGCTGTAAATGCATTCCAGACACCCGGAGGCAAGTTATAATTTGGTGACACCCCCCCCCCCCCCTTCACAGTCGCTGACACTGTAATGTAGCAATTCGCATGCAGACAGGCTATAGATAGATGAAGGCAGCAGCTGATGGTCTTACATGGAGCTCTCCCCTTGTATATGGTGGCTTCTCATGTGTCGGGAAGGGGTGATACGTATTGGGCGGCCGTGACCGTACACTCTGGGTACATAGTTACAGCCCTAAGTGGGGTAAATATGTTGTGGACAATGGAGGAGGTGCCCCTTCAGAGCTGGAGCCCGGCGGCAGGCGCCTCCATTGTTTCCCATAGTTCTGCCCCTGGGTGCATCACAGGTTTGTATACACAGAATTTTTTGCACAACAAACAATACTGCCAACTTGTTAGGGAGGTGTGTAAATGTTCATGTTTCACAATTTTATTAGACACAGCCATAGCGATACAACACCCATTCATTGCTCTGTAATGCGGTTTAAAAGCTAAGCCTTTAACACACAGCAGAGCACTCAAATGTATCATTCAGACATTCTAAAAGTTCCATTTAAACATAAAAGCAAAAAGATGTCACAGGCAGTATACAAGCAGCATGTCTTTATTTACACTCCCGTCTCTGCTAATTAATCACTAAAGTAAATTAGAAATTAAAATGTCTATGTCCCATTATCATCAAATTCTTCTCTGGAAACTTAAGTTATTTGGGTAATTAGTCCCAATCCAATCTCCGGTTTATGTTATATTATGTATCAAGTTTGGATTTTACAAGCACACATTACTATTACAGAGAATTAAATACTGAATGCATGCTTTGAATCTAGATTTCCTCCCAAACTTATTTCATGATAAACAAAAAACAATGGGAGGAGTATAGTACCAAACACAAGTTAGGAGATATTTCCATAAAAGCACCATAGAAAGTGTGTTCTGTTTGAAAAATTGCAATTGTGGGTGTGGCCACACACACTATCATGTGGCTGTGCCCACACATGCATTAGCTATGCCCCTCTCCTGATTTACCATCGGCCCATGTGGGAAGTCTGGGATTGAACTGGGCACCCAACATAGGCTGTTTGATATAATTCATGAGATATTATGAATAAAGCTTATAATTTAGGCTAATTTTCACTTTTAAGGGCATATGTAACAAGCATTTTTTCCTATAAACATGTTGAAATGAACTTTATGGATGTTTTTGTGTAGTCTACATTGTGTCCAGATGAAATGCAGGAGATCTTGTAATACTCTACTGTGTTACTGGTATTGGTATCTCATTGTCAGAAAACCACTGTGCATTGTCTAGAGGAGCGGAAATTGTTTAAAATTTATCGAGCCCTGAAAAAGCCTTTTTTGGAGCTTAAATCCATTAGTTGAAGCATCTGCAGCTGCTATTGGCTGGCACTTTTGCCAAAACTGCATAGAAGAGAGGGATTTTTTTTAAGATCCCTCCCCTGTGGGGGGCACCTCCTCTTGTAGTGAGACCTGCTTGGACGGAACGCATGAATATTGCTCCATACTTAATTTTTTATTCTACTATTTTATTCAAATAAATCAATTTTATGAGAATAGTTTTTGTGTGTACACTGCAAAGCTATACATATATATATATATATATATATATTGCTTTATGAATTTTTCATCTTATAGATTAATATTCATAGATAATAGAGCTGATCAATCCCTCTTCCTTTACTCTTTCCTTATGAATGAGACAGCTGAATGTGCCGACCCCCTAAATGTATTCGGCATAGAAATCACTGTTACAGATAATGATATAGTCTATTGGGGGGGTGGTCAACATATGTGTCAGGCGGAATGTGAAAGTGTCTTTTAAGCCACATGGATAGTCTTTAACCAGGATGCTGGGTTTATTGATATCAACAGGGTAACAGGTAACAGTGGTAACAGCAGTAAGCAGAATAGCAGTATTGAGGGGGCTATCAGCAGTATTTAGGTGTCTCACCTCAGGAGCTAAGTACTGGGCATCCGCACAGTACTGTGGCACTCTACACAGTAAAGATGTGCCAGCTGTACATGAGCAGTAGGCCATCAGTGACGTCATCAGGTCAGCGGTCGCGCCACCCTCTGACTCTGTGTACTAGTATCTAGCATGTATAGTAGAGAGAGGAAACCGTGCCATTGTGCACTGCTCTCTAATAAAATAAATGTTTTGCATTTGTGATGGCCGAATGCAATGGACTTCAGACACTACTGCCCTTCTTTGCTAGGATAGCAGGTTATTGGAGGAGCTGTCCTGACTCTGCAAGATTGATAAATTGCGGAAATGCAATTTGCTATATCATAGCAAAATGCGTTATTATCGTGTGGTAACTATTATAGCAAAATTATGACAGATATTAATAAATATGGATCTTAAATTTAATATACAGTATAACATAATTGAGAAACAATATCACTTATTCATCTACAGACAGCAAGGGAAGACATTTTTTAAGATTTGTCCCTGTAAATACATACATTTATCAGTATTGATCAACTGTCTAGAACATTTCCTAATATTGGGCATGGTAAAAGCTGGGTAAGGCGCGCTCTCTATATGGTGGGGCAGTGTGTAAAGTGCTTGGGTAAGAGTGATCTGTATGACAGAGAGACGTAGACGGTGGTGTTGGGTCAAGGTAATTTTATTGGTTTAAGGTAGGTAGGCACAATGCTACTAGAGGGTAATTGACCCAGGAGCAGTGGGGGGAAGAGCAGGATGGGTGCACGGGGGGGAAGGTGGGTAGACCCTTTTAGGGGGCTCCTTTTCCGTGCAGTTCTGGACCAGCACATTGTCCCTGCTGGACCTTTGGTCGACAGTCTTAACGCCTGGCACAGTGTAGGTGGAAGTCTGGTAAGGATAGATGATGTGGCGGCGTCCCGCAATTTGTACAACTTACCTACCGGTAGGTGCCTGTGTAGGCGTTGCGATTTGGGGGTGGTGGTCGGCAGTCTCTGATGGTATACAGCGGCAGGTTAGATGGCCGTTCTTGTTGTGCTGCAGCTACTGGTGCGGCTGTGCCCCGTGATGGTGGCACAGTTGGTCTTGTTTGCGCTGGCAGGGTGGGTCAGCGTGGTGGATGGAGCCTGGCTGGATGCGCAGGCTGCGGCAGGTCGGCGTCTCCGTGTTTGGGATGCGGGCCGGTACCTGCATGTGTGCCACGTCGTGCAGCGGGACGGCCGGGTGAGGCTGTTTGGATGAGGGATGCCGTGTGTGTGCAGTGATCGCCGGCTCCTCGTGGTTCCTGTGGCTGTTGGCGCCCAATGTGGGGCGGGGGCGGGGAGGCTGAGAGCCGGGCGTGTCACGGTCACAAGGCGGGGGTGCCGCTCGCCGGAGGTGCTGGCAGCTCCTTGTGATCAGCGGTCGCTGGGACAGCAGGGGGGTTCTTCAGCAGGAAAGAAGGTTTCCAGGACGTGATGGTGGGTGTGTGTCTCCAACGCGTTTCGGCTGTGCCTTAATCATGGAGGTTCAATCACTGTTACAGATAATGATATAGTCTATTGGGGGGGTGGTCAACATATGTGTCAGGCGGAATGTGAAAGTGTCTTTTAAGCCACATGGATAGTCTTTAACCAGGATGCTGGGTTTATTGATATCAACAGGGTAACAGGTAACAGTGGTAACAGCAGTAAGCAGAATAGCAGTATTGAGGGGGCTATCAGCAGTATTTAGGTGTCTCACCTCAGGAGCTAAGTACTGGGCATCCGCACAGTACTGTGGCACTCTACACAGTAAAGATGTGCCAGCTGTACATGAGCAGTAGGCCATCAGTGACGTCATCAGGTCAGCGGTCGCGCCACCCTCTGACTCTGTGTACTAGTATCTAGCATGTATAGTAGAGAGAGGAAACCGTGCCATTGTGCACTGCTCTCTAATAAAATAAATGTTTTGCATTTGTGATGGCCGAATGCAATGGACTTCAGACACTACTGCCCTTCTTTGCTAGGATAGCAGGTTATTGGAGGAGCTGTCCTGACTCTGCAAGATTGATAAATTGCGGAAATGCAATTTGCTATATCATAGCAAAATGCGTTATTATCGTGTGGTAACTATTATAGCAAAATTATGACAGATATTAATAAATATGGATCTTAAATTTAATATACAGTATAACATAATTGAGAAACAATATCACTTATTCATCTACAGACAGCAAGGGAAGACATTTTTTAAGATTTGTCCCTGTAAATACATACATTTATCAGTATTGATCAACTGTCTAGAACATTTCCTAATATTGGGCATGACTCAGAGATGGTTGGTAATGCAACAGCGGTCACAGCCACTCTTGCAATAGCAGTTGTGGGAATATGCAGATTCTAATCTTACCCTTTCTTTTCTGCTCTACTGGGTGATGGAGTGTACGAGCGGTGAGACACCCACTTTCAGTCTGTGTAGGTCTGTGTAGTCTGTGCATTTGCATTGGGGATTGTAAACCCTCCAACATCGATGCAACATTGGTTGCACTATCAACATTTGCAGTAGCCTAAGGTCCACTCTAGATACTCTCCTCTGATCCAACTAAACACGGCCTCTGAAACATTGTATCTTCTATTGGAAACGTAGCAGCAGACCCAGAAAAGGTTGTGACACTCCCATAACATGCCCACGAGAGGCCCCTTTTGCAATCACTTTTGGTCACCTCCCAGTCTCCATATGCCCAGTATTGCAAACCAATTCTTAAGTCTTAGCAATTGCGAACGGCATCACACACATTGATTTGGGTATGCAAAGTAAGGGTTTTATTAGACTTTTCATGCATATGTAGTAGAAAAACATAGCTCAACGCTTCATTATTGGGTAAATTTACTAAAATTCTTGTTGGTCTTGATTTGCATTCTCGGGAGATAATATCACTTTTGCAAATCGGGAATTTACTATTATTAAAGTCGGGTGATTTGTTCATTTTTTCTTGTTGAAATCGGATGGTTTAATGCAGCAAATTCGGTCGTTTTGAATAATAGAAATGATACTGTATCACCATCGGCTCAAATCGGAAGTACTTTTCACTTTTTTAATACAAATCAGGAATTTACCATTATTCGTTTTGCTAAAGTCGCCCGTTTTACATTCAAATCGGGGACTCAATAGAAGTTTTAAATACATGACCTCCTGAGCTGCAAGTTGCCATCGAACATCAAAAATCAGTGTGATTTGTGTATGTTTCTGAATGGCAAGTGTGTTCTAAGGGTTAATTAAAAAAAATAAATATTACTTGAGGTCTCCCTCCAAAAGGCTAACCAGCCTCAGACTTGCCAGCCAATCCTGGTTGAAAAGAAGGATTTTCCAGCGCTCACCAGCTTGTACGTACCTGTATTAGTTTATACTGTTTTAGTATGTGCACACTATTTACTGTTGTTGGGAGCTAGTTCCTGCTTACTTTTTTAGTTATTAAATATACTATTAAGTTTATATTGTATCAGACTATTTCTTGGAACATAGGGCCTGATTCAGACCCGCTCGCTCCGGGTCTCGCACCAAAAGGGGCGTGCTGTCGATGTTGATTGACAGCACGCCCCCTTTGGTGGGCGTGCCGGGGGCGTGGCTGCCAGACGGAGGCGTTCCCATGGGAACACCTTATGTCTGGGTCCGGCCCCACTGACATCACTAGTGATGTCAGTGGGAGTGATTTTGGCTCTGATAGAGCCAAAATCACTCCAGGGCTTGCGGTCACCGAGACCCTACCGCAGGGTCTCGTCGCAAGCCCGATGGTCGCGATGGTCTTGACCATCGTTGCCATCTTTTTGGCCGCTCGCATATGCTGTGGGTGGTCACCCACAGCTATGTGAGCGGCCAGGAGGCCGCTCCAAGTTTAGGTAGGAGGGCCCTGATTCAGAGCGAGCGCTCTGGTCAGAGCGTCCGGCTCTGAATCAGGCCCATAGTGCCTTTCTTACATATGGTGAGCGCTGGGAAATCCTTCTTTTCAGCCCATTACACATACAGGGCAGGTGTTTTCCTGGTTTTTTTTCCTAGCAGCTACCATTTATATTAGGTTAAGCGCAGCCTGACATACCCCCTTTTTTAGCCAGTCCTGGTACCTAAAATTACGGGGAACAAAATGAGTAGGGTTCCACCGTAAATTAGGTACCAGCAACAGGCTGCAGGGCCAGTCCTGGTTTTAATTATAGGGGGAAAAAAATTGCATAGGGGCCCCCTATAATTAAAACCAGCACTGGACCCTTTCTAGTGGGGGGCTGATGCCACAGCCAGGGGAGCCCTTTCACCGGGCCCCCCAGCCACAGCCGGCCCTAGCCCAAATTTTTTGGTAAGCAAGTATATTTTTTGGCGCCCCCCTATGCAGTGCCCCTATTACAGTGCCACCGGTAGTGGTCCCCCCTGTGCAGTGCCCCTTGTGCCCCCAGTAGTATTCCCCTTATATAGTGCCCCCAGTAGTAGTCCCCCAATGCAGTGCCCTCAGTAGTGGTACCCCCTATGCAGTGCCCCTTTTACAGTGCCCCCAGTAGTGGTCCCCCCTGTGCAGTGCCCCTTGTGCCCCCAGTAGTATTCCCCTTATATAGTGCCCCAGTAGTACTCCCCCTCCCTATGCAGTGCCCCCAGTAGTGGTACCCACTATGCAGTGCCCTTTATATAGTGTCCCTAGTAGTAATCCCCCCTTGTAGTGCCCCCAGTAGTATTCCTCCCCCCTTGTAGTGCCCCCAGTAGTATTCCCCCCTGTAGTGCCCCCAGTAGTAATCTCCCCTTGTAGTGCTCCCAGTAGTAGCCCCCTTGTAGTGCTCCCAGTAGTAGCCCCCCTTGTAGTGCCCCCAGTAGTAACCCCCCCTTGTAGTGCCCCCAGTAGTAACCCCCCCTTGTAGTGCCCCCATTAGTATTCCCCCCCTTGTAGTGTCCCCAGCAGTATTACCCCCTGTAGTGTCCCCAGTAGTATTACCCCCTGTAGTGTCCCCAGTAATAATCCCCCCTTGTAGTGCCCCCAGTAGTATTACCCCCTGTAGTGTCCCTAGTAGTATTCCCCCCCTAGTAAACCCCCCTTGTAGTGCCCCCAGCAGTATTCCACCTTCCTCCGCCCCCCGCAGTAGAGACGTAATGAAAATGAAAAAAAAAACACTTACCTGAAACCCGCTCCTGCTCCCGCCGCCGATACCAGCTCCTCCATCCGACACTTTGCATTATGGGAGTGACGTCACGTCATGACGTCACTCCCATTACCCACTGCGGGAGCCGGAAGATGTCCGGCTCTGGCAGTAGGAGCAGCAGCAGCCGATGAGAGTCTGTCTGACTCTCATCAGCTGCTAAAGCAAACACACAGCTGCCGGAGCCGGCGGCTGTGTGTTTGTGCTGTGTAGCGCTGACCGAACTCCATCCGGTCAGCGCTACACACGCGGTGCAGCTGTGTCACAGAGACACAGTCTGCACCGCGGCCCGCATGGTACGCAGTTGAGGCACCCTTCACTATGTGGCGCCTTACGCAGCTGCGTACCATTCGTAACGGGAGAACCGGCCCTGGCCACAGCAGTCAGCCCAGGCAAGCGATCCCTGGTGAGTTGGGGACCCCCCAATAATGGGAGCCGCAGGTTACTATAGTTTATTCTGCGGTTCCCTCCATTGACTTCAATGGAGGAGCCGTTCATTGGCTGAGAGAGGCGGTTGCTCACCTCTCTCAGAAAATGAATGCTCAGATACGGCTCTATAAATGCAGAAGCCGCGTCTGAGCATTTCATTCGGGAGATATCAACCATCCTGGTTGGTATCTGTTGCGTGGGTCGGTATTTTTGTTTTTTTTTTCATTCTGAAGACCTTGGATGCCTGATTTGGACAAGGGGACCACTCCTGGTAATGTAGGTGAGTATATGTGTGTGTGTGTGTATGTATGAAATAAAACTGCACTTTCACGTTGTGTGTTGTGTGTTTTTTTTACACATTTCTTTACAGGCGAACTACAGGTACCAGTGGGTCCTTAATGCCCCGCATGCTGGTACTTGTGGTTCTCCAAGTACCAGCATGTGGGGGAGGCTTCCTGGGACCTGTAGTTCCACTCTAAAGACAATGTTGTTAATTCTATTGTTTACACACTACATACACAATCAACTCACCACCCACCGCCCTAGGGTGGCGGGGATAGCCTGGCCTATTAGCCTAGGCCTGGGGTGCCCCTTAGAGGGAGACCCCTTTATTGGGGGGATTCCCAACTCCCCAGGGATCCCTGGCCTTGGCAGACTAGCGGTCAGGACTGATGCTGCAGTTCGGGGGCCCAGGTGAAATGGCTCCCCTGGCTGTGGCATCAGCCCCCTGCTAGAAAGGGTCTGGTGCTGGTTTTAATTATAGGGGGACCCCTACGCATTTTTCCCCCCTTATAATTAAAACCAGGACTGGCCCTGCAGCCTGGTACTGATACCTAATTTATGGTGCAACCCTACACGTTTTGTTCCCCGTAATTTTAAGTACCATGACAGGCCGGAAAGTACAGGGCTGGTTAACCTTCGGCCGCTTTAATCAGAACTTCAAAATGGACAGGATTGACAAAACACACTATCAATCAAAATGATCCTGTCAAAACTGGGACCTTGGTAAATTCCCAATTTTATAAGTGAAAAAAAACGGCTGTTTTTGATCAATCCTATTCGAGTTGAAAAACGGGACAAATCGGGACCAAATCGAATCTTAGTAAATTTACCCCTATGTATCTCTGAATCATGCCAATTCTGTATAAGATGTTATTTTCACAATCTATTTAGTAAATAGATAAATAGATGTGAAAGATGAGCATACAAAATATAATAAAACCATACAAAATACAATAAAAATTACATAATGAGGCTCTCTATTTTCAACCAAGGTAGCACAAATAATGACATTAGTTTTATATTACACAGAATAGTGGCATAACTACAGTAACTTTGGCATAGAAGTGGCAACAATGTCATGAAGCTAGGGTTCTGGGTGAACCAAGCAAGGCTATGCCAGCTGTGTGCACTGCTATATTTCAACACTTTTGCCTATCAGTAACAGCCTGTGAGCTTTTCTTTGGTTGCTGTCGCCCCTAGTACTGGGCTCCCCATGCTGCCAACAGAGACAATAGATGCAACATTCAGCATAAATAGTAGAGTACTACTTCCAGATATATACAGTAGTGTCACTTCTTAGTGAAAATAAGAGCACTTAGTATATTGTGAACCAATATGCAATTCTGGGTGTAGATATCCTAGATTACTTTCTTGCAATATTTTACAATGATAAATGCTATTCCGCCAATAAGCAATGTGCGCACAGGTGAATCTGGCAAAAGAAGGGAAAATTGGTGCATGAGTGTGTGGCAAGGTGCCACAGCTCTCACTGTTTTGGAGCCTATAGATACAGTATACCTCTGTAAGGCCATCTACCAATGACATCTGCCAGACATATATAAATATAACTATATGACATGTATTAGTATTACCTGAAACTGGTAGGTTGTCAATTTCATCAGCTACATAATTCCAAGTAGAGAGGAGAGGGGGCAGTAGAGTCAATCATTCCTGCTCTGGACAACAATGTCAAACTCATATACAATGCAAACTCATATACTGTTCCTCTAATACAGGGTACACTGGCTCAAACAGCCACATTTATATTCATAGGTACAAACTGCTTGTCCAATTTTATGTCCTGCATCCTACATATAAAAACACAACTATGTCAGGCTCTAAGCTGCATGGTACTAGATTGAAATCAGCTAATTTGGCACTCAGTAAGTACACTATGTGTATAATCCTTTTTTTCATCACACTCAATAGGTCTTTTACTGGCACAGCTTACTACATTGTTGTTCTGGAACCAGTAGTGGCCTTGGCAGCTGCCAGAAACTATAACTCTCCCTTCGGCATTAAGGAAAAGTAGGTCAACAAAATGCATAAACCAGTCAAGGACCACTATGAGTTTACACACTGCTACATAGATTCCCTAGCACAATTAAATATGGTCAAGGCACCGGACATGCGTCAGGACAGATGACTTTCAATAATATACTTTCTTTAAAGCTCCACTGCCAGAGCTTGGATCACAAGATAAATAAAGGAATAGTTAGAAAGGTCATGGCCTGTAATTGTGAAATCAACCTCCAAATGTTGTAAATTGCAGAAACTATTCTTCAGAGAGTCATTGAAGCTTAAAACTTGTTTTTACTTATAAGAATGGGCACCAAGCAATTTTCTTTGAGCAGCAACAGCTTATAATGACCAACTTAACGCTATCACTGACGATTTAGAAAACAATAGCAATTATAAATGTAGCATGCTTTATTAGGGATCTATTGTAATCATGTGGAGCGGTAATTTTTTTCGGATCCCTGCAATCTAACTCTGAGTGGATGTTGGGGGATTATCAGATAGCATTTTTGCATTTCAGAGGACGAGCTTTTCTCCAGCTCCTTGTTGTGATAGTTCTATGGTACAGCCATCAGACTTGCTGTGGCCACACACAAAAGTTGCCATATATACTTTGTAATGGAATAACACACTATACTGTATTATTCATGTTTACTAACATATATTATAATTATAACAGGCTGTGCTAATTTACAATATACTAACCCTTTCACAATGTGCCCTCACTATACTAGCCTCTGCAAAAAAAGTCACTGTATCGTATCATCCCACAATATATAAGACACTGGTCCTTTGCCTACATTGTTGTAACAGCCTATGCCTTGTGAGAGGAGTGGGGGGTACTCTTTACCTGGGCTTGTTGGAGGGGCCCGGTAGGGGCCCAGGCCAGTTGCACATGTAGCAAGTAGAGAGAGGAGACTTCTGCTTCTCAGCGCAGCCTCTCTACTCATACAGCACACGCTGCTCTGCAAAATGTGCCCACTGCTGCACTACTATACAGGGTTTCGCCCACCCTCACCCCCCGGATCCGCCCACTGTCGAGGCACCCCCCCCCTTTTGAGCGAGTATTTCTTTAAAACAAAAATTGGGCAGAGACGAGGCCAAGCCTCCCCAATTTGACCATGCTACTCCAGTACCCTGGCCCAACTCCACTCTCAACGGCCCATGTATCTACACACACTTTACCAAATATATGCCCATTCAAATACCAGCCTATGCCACCCACACATAATATATCAGCTAAGCGCCAACAACTATTTAACAGAAATGTTGTCCTGGGTCCTGTTGATAGAGAAGAATGAGTTAACTTTCTGTGCTAGAGATTTATAAATTAAGGATTGAAATATCAAACTGTTGGTGGAAATTAAGGATGCTGAGCAGTTATAGATACATTAGTTTAACATAAAAGAAGTGAACAGGTGAGTGTGAGTTGCATGGAAATCACTGCTCTGATCTAGCTCTCTATAGGGCCTATTCATCATCGATTAATGGCCCGGTAACCATACGGAAACACTAGTATCCGCATATTTTACTTACCGGGCCATTAATCATCAGTGATCCGATAGGACCCCCTGATATTCAGCAAACTCCAAAGACTAAAAGTTTTCGGAGTTTGCTGCTGAGAACAAGCGCCATCTTCAGACGGTGCTTGCTCTCGCAGCACTGCTCTTTCCTATGGGGAGGAGTTCCGGGAATGTGAAGAGGGATCCCTCTGCCACCTCCTCACTACCTCCCTGGCGGCTGTGCGCATGTGTAACCCGAGGTCACGCATGCGTAACCGGGCTGACGGTGAGGACGTAAGTAACGCAGCTACATCTGTAGCTGCAATACTAACCGAGGGGACAGCTGCTTTTTGGAGCAGCTTTACCCGCACCTGAGCAATGATGAATTGCTCATTGTAATCTTAAGTATCCCTTGCAGCGAGATCAATACTAAATCATCAGAGGCCATATGGCCTCTATGAATCTAATTCTAGTCCTTGTTAACTTTATCACGGTGACATCATCAGTAATCTTGTGAATCTTCCAACCAGGTTTAAATGGATGCAGTCATGTAGATAAGACACAAAAACATGGGGCAAATATGCCTTTGCTCCAGCATTTTAGCTGAAGAAAGTGGGATGTAGTTGTCATCCCAGCAGTCGGGATGCTGACGCTCAGAATACAGATGCCGGAATCCTGACAGAAGTCGGAATCCCGGCTCCAGAATCCCGACTGCCTGCATCTCGATTGTAAGTAGTAGGGTTAAGGGAAGGTTAGGTTTAGTCACTAGCGGGAGGGTTAGGGTTAGTCTGCAGGAAGTGAGGGGGGGTTCAGGGGCCTAGAAAGCTGGGCCAGTTTGAATGGGGTGTGGCCTAATCTCGGGAGGTGGGCCACACCACCTTAGTGGGAAAAACCTTTTTGCAGCTCCTCGAAGTGACACTGCGCGTTGGTGAGGGGGGCGCTGTGAGCCCTTCAGCCTGGCGCAAAGCCAGGGTGGGCGTTTTCAGTGTGATAACCCCCCCCCCACAGGCAGAGGAGACTGCTGTTGCAGCGAGCACTGCAGTGCAGCCCAGCACACATGCTGCTGTGTGCTGGGCTGTCTGTGAGGTAAGAGGGAGGAGATGCGGCAGACCTGGCCCTCGCCAGGCCCCTCCAGCAAGCCCAGGCCCGGGTAATTAAATACCAAGGGGGGGTTACGGTTAGGCAACTTACCCAATTTGTTGGGATTCTGACTGTCAGGATGCTACTTTCAGGATTCTGACCATCCGGATCCCATGCCCAACCCTAAGAAAGCCATAGTTTTGTTTCCTTTGTAGAGTGTATAGTTACATGAAAAGTGTGGAGAAATCACTGATTTATCTGCCTTTTCATTTCCCCTGTCACATTCCTGCAGCCCCCATTGGATATAGTAGAGGCTGTGCAGGAATTGTATTCGCTTCTCTCATTTTTTGAGAAGCATAACGCCATCTGTAGATCGTGTTATGTGCCTTCTTACCTGCAGGAACGGAGAAAAGCAGGGAAGAGGCTGTGCAATACCGTACAACTAATATGCTAGTGCAGCAGGAGGCGTCTGGTGTACATAGATGCCTCCTGAAGCATCACAGATCCAAGTGCTGCATCCTAAGACCATCACTTAGTCTGCAAGACCATCGGCAATCTGAGTTCTCTGCTCCCTCGCCGGCTCGCACTACCTCACCAACTTCCTCTTCTCTGCACCATCCGGCTGATTTTGCCGACCAGTTGACATCACTGACACTGATAAGCACATGCGTGGAGCATTCAAGCATCTTGAGAAAGAAGGCATATCTTCTTTTCATGCCATGGATACCAGGGGAGAGATATAGAAGTTTTAATAATGTGACTCAAGTACGAGAAATGCAATAATATGCTATCTGTCCTTGTGGACTTAGGGCAATTTGCTCTGTTTGACCCTTTACTAAAATGCAGGGCCAGCTCCAGGTCAACATGCACCTTGTGCAAGATTTTTTGGAGCACCCCCCCGGAACTAGTGTGTGCGTGTAGATATATATATATATATATATATATGTGTGTGTGTATATATAATTAGGTTAGTGTGTATCTGAACAATCCGATTCACTTCCTTCCCTGGACAATAAGAAGGAAATCTGGAGAGGCTGGTCTTTATCTACTGTATATTGTGGTAAACTGCAGTGCCTCCTCTCTGTCACCTCATCCCTCCTCATTTTGGAGACAGACAAGGAGGCTGTTTATAATTTGGCACAGCATGGTAACACAGGGGGAAGAAAGGACAGAACTTCCCCATATTTCGGCCCTCACCCGTCTGAGCATCTTCTTACAGCTGAGTGCAGGGAGAGGAGAGAGGGCAGGAGGTACTCCACCACTCCCCTGAGTATAAGCAGCTGCTGTAGTAGTATAAGTGGTGGTGACTGAGTATTGCAGCAGATAGAGTACAGGGCTCTGCCACCACACACGGGTAACACATAACACCGGGCACAGGAGAGGGGCTAGATACAACTTCCCTGTCTGAGCATAGAGCTGGATTGGCTTCTCCCCTGGGTATCCTTGCTGCTCCCGGGCATCACCCCCCCCCCCACACCGCTACCCATAGAGAACCGGGGGCACCGCTGGGGTAGTGACCAATGCCAGACAAGGTTTCCCCTCATACAGGTGCCCGGCAGTGGAATGGTGTCTGCTCCTGCTGCTGTACCATGTGCTGCTGCTACTGCTAGTGCTCTGTGAGCGCTCCCCGTGCCAGCGTGCACTCTCCCTCTCAGGCCGCAGCCATGGAGCCCTCCCCGGCGCAGAGGTGTCGCTGTAGCAGAGTATGCCTGTGAGGTGGAAAAAGGCAGCCAATCAGTGCTGTAGGGAGGGAAGAGGTGGAGCAGCCGGAAAGGGGATACTGCCAGCTGCACCGCGCCCCCCTCAAGCGGCCCTGCTAAAATGCCCCCTGTGACTGGTCCACTATATATAACATTAGTGTAATAATTGAAAGAACATTGCCTGAATTGGTTTATAAGAATATTTTCAGCACATATTCATTGAAGTAATAACAGTTGTACATGTAAAAGAACATCATTACATCTAGCAGTAGGCCATTTTCTCTTTGGCATAATGATCTGAAAATGCCATAAAGCTTTTATTTATCAGTCGTCTTTTAACACTTTGTAAATGTTACAGTCATCCAAGCTAGCAATTAGCTCTTGTTAATCTAATCAACGGTAGAGAAACATTAGATCGGTACAAGGCATCCTATCTGTCTCTGTCCCTAATTTAAGCCGTAAACCAGTGTTACTTTCAATAAGTCTACGTCCCATCATTTGTTTTGAGATATTATGGGTCTGATCCAGAAATGTACGCTAAAGACACTGCAGCTGCGAATTTGTATGCATCTACTGTGCGCAAATATGCAAATGTTGCAGACGCCGGGAGATGTATTGAGACGTCCATAGACGGCTTAGCAGATTTAAGCGACTGCTTACAAAGACACGGCATCGGTCGCAGATCCTTCGATACTCGGCCTCCTGAGTAACCCTATGGTCGCACAGAATGGGCGCGTGTACTAAGACGACAAAGCCATGTTACTGCGTACAGGATCGCAGACGCAGCCTGTAACAGCCACCGAAACTGTCACAACTGTCTGCATTTCTGCCGCCACTACACTATTACCTTCATCACTCAGGAATAAATGCTCACTGTAAGTAGCATTGGTAATGTGACTTGACGTATGCGCTAGATACCAATAATCGCTTAACTCCGTAAATATCGACATAGTGTACAACTCTGAATCAGGCCCTATATATTGTATGTACAGGTGCATAAATATTGGGACATTGACAGAATTTTCATATTTTGGCCTCTATTCACCACCACAATGGCTTTGAAATGAAACAAACAAGATGTGCTTTAACTGCAGACTTTCAGATTTAATTTGAGGGTAATTACATCCAAATCAGGTGAACGGTGTAGGAATTACAACGGTTTCTATATGTGCCTCCCACTTTTTAAGGGGCCAAAAGTAATGGGACAAACTAAACAATCCTAAATCTAACTTTCACTTTTTAATACTTTGTTGCAAATCCTTTGCAGGCAATTACAGCCTGAAGTCTGGAACGCATAGACATCACCAGACGCTGGGTTTCATCCCTGGTGATGCTCTGCCAGGCCTCTACTGCAAATGTCTTCAGTTCCTGCTTGTTCTTGGGGCATTTTCCCTTCAGTTTTGTCTTCATCAAGTGAAATGCATGCTCAATCGGAATTCAGGTCAGGGGATTGACTTGGCCATTGCATAACATTCCACTTTTTAGCCTTAAAAAACTTCGGTTGCTTTTGCAGTATGCTTTGGGTCATTGTCCATCTGCACTGTGAAGCGCCGTCCAATGAGTTCTGAAGCATTTAACTGAATATGAGCATATAATATAGGGCCTGATTCAGAGCCAGACGCAAATAGCGCTCGCTCGTCCAGAAAATAGGGGTGGCTATTCAAGTGAACCGTTCGCTCTTTGCGAATGGTTCACGCCTCTAGGTCTGAACGAGCGAACAAAACTTGCGGTCGTTTTTTGGAAAAAAACGCCCCCTGGCCGCTCGCATCCTACGTCATGTCCGCTATTTATTATATTAATCGAGTACATCGACCAGCGTATGAACTGCTTGCTATTCTTGGGGTTGGTTTTTGCTACCACAATCTTGCGAGCAGTTCTGGCTATAAAATAACCCAGTGACGTGGTCAATGACGCTGCTTTATTAATTATGCACACCCTTAAAACGCCCGTTTTGACCTTTAAGCATGCCTGTGTTCTGATCTCCACTCCCCGTTTTCAAGCACCTTCCCCTGTTACCACCCACATACGCCTCATTCTGTCACTCAAAATAGCAGGCATTCGCTATTTAGCGAACAAACGATTTTCGGTCGCACTGACTGGTTCGCGCATGCGTATTACGATCCGTATGCATGCGCAGTTGGGCAAACATCGCTCGGAGCGAACGAGCGGCCGCTTACGAGCGGCTCTGAATCAGGCCCATTGCCCGAAACACTTCAGAATTCATTCTGCTGCTTTTGTCAGCAGCCACATCATCAATAAATACAAGGGAACTAGTTAAATTGGCAGCCATACATGCCCACGCCATGACACTACCACCACCATGCTTCACTGATGAGGTGGTATGTTTTGGATCATGAGCAGTTCCTTTCCTTCTCCATACTCTTCTCTTCCCATCACTCTGGTACAAGTTGATCTTTGTCTCATCTGTCCATAGGATGTTGTTCCAGAACTGTAATGGCTATTTTAGATGTTGTTTGGCAAACTCTAATCTGGTCTTCCTGTTTTTGTGGCTCACCAATGGTTTACATCTTGTGGTGAACCCTCTATATTCACTCTTGTGAAGTCTTCTCTTGATTGTTGACTTTGACACCTCCTGGAGAGTGTTCTTGATTTGGCCAACTGTTAGTGACAGCTCTTTGGATCTCATATTGAGAGTCGACAGCAACTGATTCCAAATGCAAATGTCACACCTAGAATCAACTCCAGACCTTTTACCTGCTTAATTGATAATGAAATAACGAGGGAATAGCCCACACCTGTCCATGGAATAGCTTTTGTGTTGATAGTCCCATTACTACTGGCCCCTTAAAAAGTGGGAGGCACACATAGAAACCGTTGCAATTCCTACACCGTTCACCTGATTTGGATGTAATTACCCTCAAATTAAATCTGAAAGTCTGCAATTAAAGCACATCTTGTTTGTTTCATTTCAAAGCCATTGTGGTGGTGAATAGAGGCCAAAATATGAAAATTCTGTCAATGTCCCAATATTTATGCACCTGACTGTATATAGAACACTACTGAACTGCACAATGGATCACAAACAATGCATTACAATAGGTTGTCCAGCTTGCTATTTATCACCCAATAAGGTTCATGTGTTAAGCTGGAGGTGCTTCTCTATCTGATTCGTCAATGTTAATGTTAGGATTGTGTAAAAGCACTTGTATCAGATTTCATTATTAAACTGTATAGAATAGCACATATGGTTAATGAAGAATAGTCTATCATTAGTCTGTCTGATACTCCAGGAAAGCATTAGAAATTAGATTATATAATAAAGCAACTGATGCAGAACCTCTAAAAGAAGGAAAGTAGTTTGTCACCATTTTGTGCAGTAAAACCAATACTCTACATGTTAGCAGATAATTAGTCCAAGCTGTATAATAGTTTCTTCTTAATTATCACTTAAACAGTAGTGGTATTTCATCAAAGCTATTGTATGAACTACTGTATAAGTAATATTAGTGAACAGTGAATGATTAATAAACCAATGTTTTAAACGCTGCATTTCATTACAGTATAACTCACAACCTTGGATCCTTGAAATTAGGACATTGAGTGCCGCCCAGGGGTGTATCTATAATGGGTGCAGGCCAATGGGGCCAGGGGGACCCTGCACCGCACACCCTGCACCCATAGTATTAATTGCCTCTCTGGAGTCCCATTTCGGAGCGGGGGTCCGGCGCTGTAAAAACGACTGGAAAATGGCTGCTGCGGCCATTTTCCCGTCGTCTGCGCATGCGCAGTACAGAGAAAATGGCCGCTAGAGTCTATAACTCCGGCACTGGCCGCACACAGCTCAGTGCGCTGCCGGCCACCGGACATAGAAGAGGGGGCACGTGTCGGAGACTGCACATGGGCCCCCCCCCCTCTAGAAACACCCCTGCCGCCCACTTGGTGTTGACATCTGCAGGAGCATAGTGACATCACCTTGGGGTATGCTCAGCCCTTCCACATTGTGGAGTAGCTTCCAACCTCATCTGCCCTAAAATTACCATTCCAATGCCACATGCAGGTCCAACTGTTTTGGAATTGGGACAAAAGTCTTGGTCTGTAGGATGGTGGGAATGTTACCAGAAAACTTCACGGGATTATGTTTAAAGAGTATATGAATGGAAGTTCCGAGATACCATTCATTACTTTGTGTCAGTGTAGGATCATGTGTTTAAAAAGCATGTATAATGCTCACCTAACACTAAGGGGCCTATTTATCAAGTAATATTTGCATTTTTTGTACATTCTCCGAAAACACCTACTTTCGGGGGATATCTACAAATATTAAGTATCCCCCAAATTTATCATGGAGGCACTGTAGCAGATAGCTCCGATATCTGCTGCGATCCCTCAATTTCCGATAGCAGCCACAGCTCTCAGATTTACCTAGCTCCGGAATGCAAAACATTCTGGAGTTTGGTCCCGATAGGTAACACCATCTCCAGATGGCATTATCCCATAGTAGCCTATGGGCTACTAATTTGCAAACATCAATGGGAGACGGTTCCATCTCCACATCGCAGGGTTAGGCTCCTTTCGGAGTACCTCTCCCTGCATGTAATTTTTAGTACATTTGGGTGAATGTTCATTTCTTATTGGCATGAACAGCAGCAATAAGAAATTCTAATTATCGGGTCTAAAACCAGATAGAAGAAAAAAAAATTTTTCTAAACTTTATTGTGTTCTGCTGGGAGAACACAGTGTCCGAGCAGACACGGGAGCCAGAGGAGGGACCAAAGCGCCGGAGGAAGACTCCGGGGGACCTGAACACGCTGACACAGGTAAGTGTCACCTGCTATTCGCCACCTCACAGTGGCGGATAGTAACTCCATCAAATTCCGAAAATACATAATTTTCGGAATTTGATGAATACCATATCCCCATACTACTGTATGGGGAGTGTGGATATTAACGCAGGGGGACTTAACCAGGAGATTTCAGTGATATCTCCTGTGTTAAGTCTCTTCATGAATACTAAAATAACAGTAATTAAGGGAAATGTCCTTAAAAACTTTATTTTAGTGTTGATGAATAGGCCCCTCAATGTGTCCACAATGCATAACACTCTGAAATCATGAATTTGCATACATTTACATTCTGGGCATGTGCAGTGCGACCATATGCAAAATACGGTACACCAACTGGGGTAGTGTCCACAGGGCCGCCAAGAGCCGCGCCTTAGGGAAAAAGCACAGAAAGAGAGTCATTTTAGCCCCTCAGCCCGGCGCACAACCAATGGGGGAGCAATCAGCGTGATCGCTCCCCCCCCATAGGCATAGGAGACTGCTCCAGCTGCTGCTTAGCAGCTGCGAGCAGTCTCCCACTGCAGCCCAGCACACAGTAGCATGTGCTGGGCTGCTGTGGTGTAGAAGGGAGGGGGGGCGGTGCCGGGCCCCTACAGCAAGCCTGGACCCATGTAATTTGTACCCGCCCCCCTCTCAGCACCTCTGGGTGTCCAGTCTGCATGTCCGGATATTTATATGATCTAAAATTAAAATGAATGGCATGGTACATATATACAGTGATTCACATACTTTTGCCACTCACAGATATGTGATATTGGATAATTTTCCACAATAAAAAAATGAGCATGTCTAAGTTTTTTGTCTCATGTGTTTAATTTGGTTCTCTTTATCTACTTTTAGGACTTGTGTGACAATCTGAGGTAGTTTTAGGCCAAATTTCAGCAGACATATAGAAAATTTTGAAGGGTTCACAAACTTCCAAGCACTACTGTACATACGGTATCTGCTAATCATCCAAATTTCAGGTGACTGTCATGCCATCCCGCAATCATAACATTTGTCCTGACATTAGGTAGATTGGGGTATATTTCCATAATATATGTGAAGACATCAACCAGGGGCCTGGCTACTCCTTAAATGACATTCTGAAGCCCCTGCATGCCAAATTACATATTTATATGGGGAAAATGTCCTAAGACTTGGAGAGAGAAAATGTAGAGAGAGATAAAGTACCAACCAGGGATGTGCAGGGGAGGCAGAGCCTGTCATGATCTTGAGATTTGATATAAAAATTATTAGAATAATACAAAGAAGGTATTTATAACTTATAAATATCTTCTTTGTTTATTGTAATCATTTGACAATTTAGTTAACACTCACCAGCTTTGTGGAGCTCACTGGGACTGCAGGGAGATGAGAGATGAGGCAGCAACAGTGCAGCCTTGCTTCTGTATACTCAGACACTGCTTGCAGAGTTGGGGGCAAGGCCACACCACGGGCAGTAAGCTGTTCAGAAAGAGAGCTAATAGAGGCATGCCTCTGAGTATGGGGGACGTGCCTTGAGTACTGATGGACACCTTGAATGTGTCCTGTGACCAGAAAGTGCATTGCAGTGTTTAGAGAATGGAACTCAGTCAGCAGCAGCAAGAAAAGACACAGTGATGCAGGTAGGAGAATCAATGGACACTGAAGCTTAGAGCATACTTGCCTACCTTGAAATTTTTTTCCCCAGGAGAAGCCTGGGGAGGAGAAGCAGGTGGGCATTGTTGAGGGCGGGGTCTGGCATGTCACATCATTAAACCCTGCCCCTCGTGGTAAATTACCGTGAATAGAGCATATTTAAAAAGGGGCCGGGTCAAATTACACGATTCTTATAGAATTGCATAATTAAGCCCCGCCCCCTACTCAGGGATCCCCGATCTACTTTAAAATTTTCCCCATTCTGCCTACTTCATTAGGAAGTGGGCAGAAGTGCCTACTCTACCGAGGGTGCAGGAGGTTACCTGAAAAATCGGGAGCCACCCGTGGCTTCTAGGAGAGTAGGCATGTATGGCTTAGAATAGTGAGGGGAGAATTACAGTAAGCAGGGGGTGAGACAGGCTCCTAGCACTCAGACCCATCTCCATGTGTGCCTCCCCAGCCATTGACCTCACCGCACGTCACTTGTACAACCAATCAGCTTCTAACTAGCATTTTTCAAACTCACTTTGACAGTTAGGAGCTGATTTGTTTGCACTTTAACTCTCTCCACATTATCTCTCTCCAAGGCTTAGAGGGTATGACTTCGTGTCTCCCAATGACACAAAGCTGTACACTATGTAGTAGGTGGTTGCAAAGCTTTTTTCCCTTGCAGACAGACTGGTTATTCTTTGAGGAATAGCAGTTTTTGATTCAGTTTAGGACGTTTACAAAAATTTATTTGTGTACAAAATCCATGCAAGGAAACCAAAGTTTAAACAATACAAGTGCCACATGTTCCTACACTCAGACAAAAATGAGAGTACACCTGTCAGTATATTGGGAGAAAATACAGTAGAAGCATTTATATGAATGAAGGCGGTGGATATAAAGGGCAAATAGACAAGAGAGTGTGTGAAGGGACATATTCCCACCATGCACACTTTCACATGCTCTCAACAAGATCACATACACACATTTCCTGTGAGATCACACACCTACTACAGGCTCATTTGGGTGCTGTACATCATTGAGGACTGACTGTACCTTGTCTATTAGCTGGATAATTTACTAGCAATGTAACTGACAGAAACCAGGCATTTGCTTTCATTGTTTAACTTGCAATGATTAAAACTGATTACTTGTTTGTTTTAATTTAAAGTTGATTGTATTAGTAAATGACCCCTGCTGTCAATATTTTCAGACAGGGTCCGTATATATATGAAATAGAGATGCACACCAGTTTTGTATTATCCCGATGAGTTTTG
Source organism: Taudactylus pleione (assembly GCA_031769625.1). Lineage (NCBI taxonomy): Eukaryota > Metazoa > Chordata > Amphibia > Anura > Myobatrachidae > Taudactylus > Taudactylus pleione. The sequence goes on along the minus strand of JAUIMM010000017.1, from coordinate 2,303,142 downwards.
GGATTAGAATTCTACATAGCCTGCAGTGCCTGTCATGAAGATTCAATTCTTCCATATATTAGGCATCCATGCTCCCCACCTGCAGCTCTCATCAACTGCCCCCCTCCAAGGCTGTGTCTTTATTGCCTGCTTAATGTAATCCTGCTAATTATATTTACTGCTAAACCCTCTGCTTTCATCCATCTCTCCCCTATCTGGCTTCCTTTCTAAAAGGAGACAGTTTTTTTGTATGATCACCCATAGATGTATAGCAACCGCCTGGCCCAGGTCATGTATGCTGACACGGAAATGGGGTGTTTTCTGACAGTGACAAAACACTCAGAAAATAAAGCGATTTCTAATAACTATTTATGAGTTTGCAAAGCCTTTCAATTCACACAGACCTCTTGTAAATTTGATTGGCAAACTCAATGAATATCTTTGCTGTCAGATGTCTGATCTGATCACTAAAAACTATTTCTTTTTAAAAATGTAATATTTTATCATGCAGTAGGGAGTAATGTACAGTTAAGCTAGGTACACATATATTGTTCGTTCAGACGCCGAACGTTATTTAGCTAGTGCATCGGCAGGTGTTTACACCAATATAAGTTGTTCACAGACATATCGGGTCAGTCCGGCAGCTGATGAGATATATCATCCAGAGATATAATGGTATGTCTGACTGTGTACGGGTAACCCACAGACCGTCCATACACTGTCCGCAGGAACCGCCAATGCTGACCTCAAAACTAGGTGGGCAAATTTAAATGCCCGCCCAGTTGTGAGGTTTGGCCAGACATATCAAGCAGCTGATTGGTAAGTGCATAAAGCTTACCAAATCGACTGCTCGGTTGGCGTTGCTCAAGTGTGTACCCAGCATTAGACATAATTTTAGTCTAAATCGCTCCCATAAATGGCAAAATTTGTCCTATCTTGCAGAGCTGACCATATTGCTACATGCAACTGTAGCACATGCATCTTTTTTACTCAAGGAGAGAACAGTAATACATGCACCTGGGTCACACCAAGAGGTGTGGTATCACTGTGGTAAATGCTAAAGTTACAGTATACAATTCATACACAATATAATCCATCCATGTTTGGACAGTATAGACGAATTATAACAATAATTTTTAAAGTCACAGTTATCATGTAGGAGACAAGTAAAACCAGACAAATAAAAACCAATACAATCTTCTGTTGCCTTCTCTATTGGTTTTTTCTGATTGACAAGTTTGGGTTTCAGGAAGAACTATTTTCCCTGAAAGGCTACATTGGCAACTGTCTAACTGGGGTTATGTTTTTCCATCTGAATCAATACAATTAGTACTTATATTAAGTGAATTTGTTTTACAACTGTGTGTTTTGAATTACATTGAGGGGTGAGGGTGGCATTAGCGCCTCGTATGAAAATTTAAATGTTGCAATAAAAAACATTACCACACCAACACCCACAAACCAGGGGTGTTTGAAGGATCTCCAGATTTATTAGCATGAACAGTTTTTTTTTTACCTGGGGGAGTGTTATATTTTTTCAGGCCTGATTCCCCTAGGGAATTCAGGAGATCATTCAGACCCGCTCACTAAGATGCAAACGCTCGCTGCTGCCGATGGTATACAGTGTGTATGCATTGTGCGTATGCGAAAGTTCACAATGCGTTTGCTCGCTGCACATAGACAGCCCAGCAGAGTGAGTGGCAGGGGAAGCCATGGCCATTAAAAATAGGGGAGTGGAGGTGCAAACGCAGGCGTGCCTGAGCATCTCAACAGCATTTTAGAGGTGTCCATAATTATAAGACAGCATCATAGTACACGTCACCTGGCTTGTTTTTACACTGAAGTGCTCGCAGGGTTTGCGGCAGGGTATGGTCAACCTCAAGCGCTGCGATCGCATCCGATGTACCGATGGTTGCATACACTTCCTGGACATGACGTGCACAAGTGGGCGTCTTAAGACAGGCTGGTGGGTGTCTGCATACACTATGTGATCGCTCTCTAAGAAATACTGGGCATGCAAATGCATTGCTGTGTGATTGCACTGCCTACGCAATTTGCATACACATCGTGTGAGCGATCGCATCTAGCGAGTGGCTCTGAATTAGCTCCTCAGCTCCATGCCAGAGAGAGCATTGGCGCTCCCCTCCCCCATTTTTAAAATAGGGACATAAGATAGTGCACCTGAAAAAGGGCCATGGTACATGTGGAAGGGCCAGGGAAGAGATGGGGGAGGTCAGGAGATGCTGGGGATAAAAGAAGAGGAAGCTACAAGAGAGAATGATAATAAACATGAAAATTGACAGGCCCAAACAGCGCCCCCTGCCCTGCGGTGCCCTGTGCCATATCACAGGTCTCACCACCCTAGTTAGGGCCCTGATACATACATACACACACACTTTCACTTTCCTTTAGTCTTGGATGGGAGTTTTCTGTCAAATCTGCTACAGTACCCTCTTAATACATTGAAGCAATAATCTGTTTATGTGGAGACCTTAGAAAATTACTATTTTCTGAAGATTTTTCTACAAAATATGCTTAATAAATATGCCCCTGAATTACTGTGAGATATTTCACAATGCATACTGTAGGAATATTTTGGAATTAAATCATTGTAAACTTCAATTAATAAATGTGGGCATCCACTAATGCAACATTGTACTACTATCTGTAAAAAACTTGCAGGAAACTGTTTAACAGCTGACACACATTAAATTGCACTGTAACACTGCCACATAGCATTATGGTATGAAATTGATAATTCTTGTGTGCATAACAACTCAGACTCATCATGCAGTGTTAAAAATAAATTAGATCAAATGTCTCCTGTACAATTCACGATACAACTGAGGCCAAATACATACTGTAGCTACCGTGGGTGTCGGGAGTGTAGTTGCTACGAGGCCCGGAACACCTACAGGGCTAACCTCCCTGCACCCAGCTCACCTCACTCAGCCCATTGTGTGACCAGTGGCCAGTCACTTCTATTAGTCTGCAAGAGCACCACACAATTTAAAACTTAAACTAACTGATCCTGAAGATTAAAGCCCTAGCAACCCGCTCCAAGGCCCTGGTAATATCCACTATGCAAGGGCGCCGAGAGGGGGATGGGCGGTACGAATTGCCCGGGCTTATTGGATGGGCCTAGTGGGGTCCCGTCTCTGCCCCCTTCCCTCTTATCTATCTACAGTAGGAGCAGGGAGACTGCGCGATGCTGCTGAGCAGCAGCAGCAGTCTCCTCTCCTCTGTCTGTGGGAGGGAGCAATTACACTGATCGCCCCCCCCCCCCCTGGATTTGCGCCAGGCTGAGGTGCTCACAGCACCCATTTCCCCAGTGCACAATGCAAATGTATTATATTTTCCTTTGGGGGGCGTAGCTACACTGGCTGCAGTTAGGTCATGTCCCCATCAGTACCTGGGCCCATGGAGACTCTTGACATCCCTGCCTCTATGTCACCATGAGGCGGGGCTGAGCTACGCGGAGTGCCCCTCAATGGACGCCATAGTCAGGTCTGTGTGAATGTGTGTGTTAAGGACTTCTGGCACTGATGGTTCTGGAAACTTCTTAGTCACAGGCAGATGTCTGCTTGTCACTAAGAAGCAGTTTACTGCCAGAACCATCAGTACTGCAGCCCCCTTGTCTGACACTGACATTGTGACTATGCAGTAGAAGCTACAGAACCATTTTTAGATGGGGAATATAAGTTATTTTCCCTTGACCCACCTCTCATAGGAGTCTTCACATGTTTCCCTACCCCCATCTCTCCGATATTCTCTTCCTCCTCCTACTTGCACAGTGAAAGAGGCACACTGAACCTTCCCATTTGTGCCTCTGCCCATATCCCTCCCCTAGTGTGGCTCTGACCCCCTACCAAAGTGCCTCGGATCCCCCTTTCCATGTGTGCCTCTAACCCCCCCTTCCCATGTGTGCCTTTGAACCCCCTTACCCATGTGTACCTCTGACCCCCCCCTTACCCATGTGTACCTCTGACCCTCCTCCCTTACCCATGTGTACCTCTGACCCCTCCTTTACCCATGTGTACCTCTGACCCCCCTCCCTTACCCATGTGTGCCTCTGAACCACCCTTCCCTATGTGTGCTTCAGACATCCTCTCCATCTCTTACTGTGCCCCCACTGCCATCACCAACTGTGCCTTTGCCTAGACCCAAGGCTGGTGTCTGATGTTGAGAAGTAGCGTGGGCAAACGGAGACAGGACTGCGTTCGTTCATTGCATATCTGAACATAAAGACGGCAAGTAAAGCTCCAATTTCCTTCTTTCTAAAAGCATTGCGGGCCCCTTCAAAATTTTGCTATGGTGCCTACAAAGTTCTAGCTACGCTCCTGGCTGTATCCCATTATAAAAATGGAACCCCTTGCTTTATGTTTACTTATTAGTGTGACAAGCCTTGTCTGTAAAAGTCTAATACAGGTTGTGACCATGGTGTTAGAGTGGGGGAAACTCATGCTGTTCTAAATTGCAGAAAACTCTGAAGGCTGAAACAGAGTACTTGCCAAAATATAAAGTTTCATAGTAAGTACTTTACAAATTTATATATATAGAATTATAGATAGATATACATACTAGAGCCGTAACTACACTTTTTGGTGCCCTGTGCCAGAGAGAGCATTGGCGCTCCCCTCCCCCATTTTTTAAATAGGGACATAAGATAGTGCACCTGAAAAAGGGCCATGGCACATGTGGAAGGGCCAGGGAAGAGATGGGGGAGGTCAGGAGATGCTGGGGATAAAAGAAGAGGAAGCTACAAGAGAGAATGATAATAAACATGAAAATTGACAGGCCCAAACAGCGCCCCCTGCCCTGCGGTGCCCTGTGCCATATCACAGGTCTCACCACCCTAGTTAGGGCCCTGATACATACATACACACACACTTTCACTTTCCTTTAGTCTTGGATGGGAGGTTTCTGTCAAATCTGCTACAGTACCCTCGTAATACATTGAAGCAATAATCTGTTTATGTGGAGACCTTATAAAAGGACTATTTTCTGAAGATTTTTCTACAAAATATGCTTAATAAATATGCCCCTGAATTACTGTGAGATATTTCACAATGCATACTGTAGGAATGTTTTGAAATTAAATCATTGTAAACTTCAATTAATAAATGTGGACATCCACTAATGCAACATTGTACTACTATCTGTAAAAAACTTGCAGGAAACTGTTTAACAGCTGACACACATTAAATTGCACTGTAACACTGCCATACAGCATTATTGTATGAAATTGATAATTCTTGTGTGCATAACAACTCAGACTCATCATGCAGTGTTAAAAATAAATTAGATCAAATGTCTCCTGTACAATTCACGATACAACAGATCAAAGAGATGAGAAAAAACTTCAAGACTAAAGTGTCTGTCACATACTGTAACAGAATCTTAGCTGGGATTTAAAGCACTTTCACAACTTAAATCATTATGATCATCATTACTTATGTGTCTATAATTTCGTAGTGTCCCTAAGTTGAGGGGTGAGCAGCATAGGGATCTTAGATTTAGGTTAGGTCCCCTAAACTTTCAGTTGTACAAATATTGCCTATTAGGAACATCCTTTTAAATACAGGTGGTACCAGCTGAAAATGGTGTGAGTACCAGTTGTTTAACTGTAAGAACTTTGAGACAAGAGGCTAGACTTAGTAAGTTGTGTCTTTTGCAAGCCACCAATTGTTGGGCAGTTTTGACTATGATAAATGGCAATAATATTAAGTGCAAAACCAAAGCATGTATTAACAGTATTGTAATTTAAAATTTCGGGGTCAATACCTCCAAAAATTGAAGCTTGCAAACACTGCCATGTGGTATATGAGATCCAATATTTCATGTCATTATATAAATCACATTTAACATCTATTAAAATTGCAGTTAAATAAAATTTTGTGTTTATTACATAGGTGATATTATATAAAAGTAACCAGTATGTGAAACAATTTTCATATAAACTATACAACTGCATACAGTAGTTATCCTACAGCCTCTATATCAACTTCAAAGCATTAAATCAACATTTTAAGAAACAAAACAAGTGTTTCTGATAGATGTTGTGTTCGCTATCCAGCTATTCTTATATTTGTCACAATATTTTAGCCACCATGAGGCATTATCCCATTGTGTAATTGGAGTTTATAACATTTGTTTTTAAATAATTGTATTTATATTGCATACTTTGTAATATTTAACCTTGTTATAAAGAAAATTACCCCTTAGCAGTTACACTCACTCTGACACAGTTCAATTCAGTCTCATAGCTAAGAACAGATAAAGAGATTCAGGGCAGGCTAAAGGCATATGTTGATATGAGATGGATGCAAGAGGCAATAACTTGGTGTCTACACAAATAATAGTGGACTTAAGGTGCCCACACATACAATGATCTGCACACGATCCCACGATGTGTGCGATTTCCCCTGAACTCTCCCCAGGCAGATCCCCAGCAGTCCTACTCACGATTTGGAGTAAAAAAATGTCCAATCTGACTTAAGATCTATGGTGCATCCAGTGCATTGTGTCCCAGATTGGTAAATCTGCTCTACAGCACGGCAGATCTGAAGATGCGATGTACGACGAGCGGGGATGCGCATAGGCATCGTGATCGTGAGTGGACACTCACGATTTGTCGTCACGATTCATCGAAATTGGACAAATCTGGTAAAATATATCGCTATGTGTGTGGGCAGCTTTACATTTATTTAGTATTTCTTTGGCAGAGGCTGTAAATTGACTTACTGAAAACTAAGTAAGGAGTATGCACTTTTGAAGCACGTATGATAAAAACTAGGTATAAAAAAAGTCCTGAATAGTCCTTTGACTGGAAAGTGAATGGTTAAAATCTGCAAACTGACATGCACAATAATTTTATTTTTGCTTTTTTGTGTGAATAACACATTCTACATACTTCTGTAGTGGAACATCTATCTCTATGCAAAGTGCCTTAAAGTGATTTAAAATAATAGATGACACTCACAGTGGAGAAGTTGTGTGGGCCGCAGGCCTCTCCCCGATATCTACAAGAAAGGAGCATGTCCTCCAGCTGGTGGCCCAGCCTGTCCATGAAACCGACACTTATTCCATCAAAGTCCCGAGGTGGTAGGAAAAGTCGAAAATCAGCAAGTTTGTGGAACCATTTCTGTTTGTCCTCGGGCAGTAGCTCTGCCAACAGGGGTCGAGCTGTACGATTGGCTAAAAGTAGCCCCAGCCAGTAACCTGCAAAGTAGAGATCGCTTTTGCTGAGGCGGTGAAATCGGACAGGATTGTTGTTGCAAAGAGTAACAGCTGGAAAGGCCAGTTCCTTGCTCCATTCCAGCTGTACCCTGGTATGTGAAGGAAAGGACAGCCAGTAAAGCAGCCTGTTTGATGACCAAGAGAGTAAGAGTCCTAGTGATGTGAAGAATGCAAGAAACCATAATGCACGTCGTTGAAATGCCAACCTTGGTGAGCATATGTATCTCAGGCCATGTAGCTTCGTGCGCTCCAGGGAGGGCAGTAATAAGGCACGACGTTGCTGTGTCCTGACATAGCATGGCGGTGGCACCACCTGGGCATCTCTTCTGACTGCTCCCGGGGGGCAGCTGCCAGCTGGAGCCCTGAATCTCTTTTCTCGGGTCATGACACACCCCCAGGGACTCACCAGCAGGGGGGCATCGCACTCTGGGCATCGGCAGCACAACTGGGTACCACCACCCCCTCATTCATTCAGTCAGTGCAATGCCCAGAATGCTAGCTGAAAATGCAAATGCCCAGCAGTAACAGGGCTGGCTGCTGGACTTTGGGCAACGTGGAGAATTCAGTTTAGTTGGAATCACAGACAGTACCCTAAATGAACTCTATCCATTTAGCTTTCCGTGTCCAAAAACACTGCTGTCTCTATAAATGTAAATCTCATTACTTTTTACATCATTTATGCCAATGTACTGGGCAAAAAAGTAATTGTCTTCATTTAGCCTTTGATTCTTAGTTTAATATGTGTAGATTACCTTTCTTGTTTGCCTTGTAAATCAGCAACAAAAACCTCCTTAAATGCCTGCATGATAATAACACACAAGCAACTAGTTGTCTCCCACACACTTCAGATAGGGAAATACATTCTCCCTTCTTTGTGAAGCCAGATTGCCATGACAGTGAAAAGCATTTAGGGAACTGAAGGTGCTGAAAAATATCCTTCTTCTGCCAACTGTCTCAGTGTTTAGAGGACTGTATATGAGCTACAAATAAATCCTTTGGACTGATTGCCCTGGCACTGTCAATAGCTTTGTGCTGAATTTCCCCACTGCAGTTTCTCCTCTTAATTCACTGATCCTCCTTAGATGATTTTCAAGCAAGAGGGACTAAATACTACACAATGATCAGTCTGTCCATTCAGCAGGTCAGTGATGAGGGGGATCTAAAACATGTGATCCATGGTATGTTGTGCTGTCTGTGTTCCCAAACGAAAAACATTCTGATAAAGACTTTGTATAGCTATTGTCATGACTAAACCAGGGGACACCAGAGAAATGTTCATTTACTGCATTTTCCTTTAGAATTCTCCTTAATGTACATATCTGAACAAGAAGAGCTGAGGGAAAGCTGTCATATATGGCACTGGGTTGGTTTATTTTATTTGGATTTTTTTGCTAATGCAAAAGCTCACAAGGGTAAAAACTTGGCACATATAGATTTGCTCTTGGGTTGATGCATCCAGGACAGGAAATCCTTGAATGTAGCTGTGATTTCCCAGTTATTCCACACAAGATATAAAGCCCCACGATTATCCATTAGTTTTATCCAGGTTACTCACAGCTCCTTGCATCCAAGAAACTTTGAATTCCAAAGCAGAGATGGGCTTGGTGAGTTCAGCACTGCGGACAGCTCCTCCAGCGAAGCCAGATGTGTGGAGCAGACAGACAGCACTCACATAAGGTGGTACACAATACACACCGCAGTGTGCACTTAATTACACGTGGATGCACTAATGGACATCTTGTATGCAGGGCAGTGATCCGGTGTGAGGGTCAGTCCTGCTAAGGTGCCACTGAGAGCTGCTGATATACACTACCTTGTGTCCCTCTCTCGTCGCCTCTGCTGCACACAGGCATCTCTATTTGTGCACCAGTGCAATCCTGCATTACCGTATTCCTCTTTGTACAACACTGTTCTCTGAATTACCAACAAGCTTAGAAACTAAGAGCATTTTGACATAGTTCTCAATCCTGTCAATGCAATAAACTGCGTGCTACGAGGCAGAACAATATTTGCTGAATTACAAATCCCAGCATAATTTGGTAGATAGCAGCCACAGGTTGTATAAATCACATGTGCTAGGGCAAAAGAGTTTAACCTGTTTGTTCCTTAATCAATCGAGGTTATGTTTTTGTTTGTTTACAACATGAAATGGTCATTCATCATGACACTGGTAATTATTTATTTAATGCAATAATAGAGGAGTCATTATCTGTATCTCACACACTAGGAGGTCAATGACACACATTTAATAAGCCCCAATTGTAGAGCACAACGGAATATGCTGTAGCCTGCCCTGTAGCTATATTTGTAATTGCTAATAATAATTATAATAATTAATGTTGTTTATATACTCTACGCATTATGTTTAGACAACTGATGTTCTTCAACTGTTGTTGAACTACAAGTCCCAACAAGTAATGCCAGCAGGGCATATGGTGTTTTGCAGTTCAACAATGGTCGCAGTGTGGGAGAGAAGTATTAAGCAGGGGCGTATCTCTAATGGGTGCAGGGGGAAGGGGCATCAAGAGCCGGGCCCGGGGGGGGGAGGAGCATGGCCTAATTGTTTAGGCCACGCCCCCTCAGGCTAAACTATTTTGTAAAAAATATTTTTTACAGTGCCGGGGAGGGGGGCACTGTGAGCCCCTTAACCTGCGCTGGCGCTCTCCCCCCCACAGGCATAGGAGAATGCTGCGTGAGCATTCTCCCACTGCAGCCCAGCACACAGCAGTGCATGCTGGGCTGCTGTGAGATAAGAGGGATAGGGGAGCAGTGTTGGACCTGGGCCACCACCAGGCCCCTCTAGCAAGCCCGGGCAATTAGTACCTGCTCCCCCCCCTCTTGGGACTCCTGCCAGGGATGCCCACAACGCACACCCTGCACCCATATTTGTAATACTTACATCTTCGGAGTCCCACGTCTGAGTTGTAGAAATCCCCTGGAAAATGGCCACCGCTGCCAGGTTTCCGGCACTGCGTACGTGACCGTGCCTCCATAGAAATGCATGGTGCAATCGCAGTGCACACTATAGCGTACCGTAGTATATGTAGGCACCGGGAATCCCATGGCGCAACGCGTGCACATGTTTGTGGCGTGATCAGCCACAATGTAACTGGGTGCAACTGTACTTGCTTGCTATGCAGAAGGCGCATCATTACATACAAATGTGTGATACATTGCATAATGTGGAATGCTGTGTGTGTAGGCAATGGGCAAGTGTCACTGCTCCTCTTGTTGAAGAGATGAAGATGTGCAAAGAAAAAGTACTGATTTTTTTTATTCTTTTTTTTATTTTGTTATCCTCCACAGGATCTGAGCATTTTCCTTCACATTCAATAACTTTTTTGCAGTACTCTGTAGACTGTTTTGTGACATCACTTTTGCAGCTGTGGCATTTTTCACATCATCATCTGTTGAGAACTTCTTTCCGCACAGTTGTTTTTTCAGGGTTGGTAATGCCCAGAAATCACAGGGCTCTAAGGCTGGGCTATATGGAGGGTGTTCCAGTGCTGTCCCATTAATTTCAGGCAGTGCTGCCAATGTAACAGCAGCAACATGTGGTCGGGCATTGCAAAAAACACTGTTTCTTCAGCAAATGTGGTCTTTTCTTCCTCATGGCTCCATGCAATTTGTTTTCAGGATGTTTGCATAGTAGTCACTGTTTAATTGACTGTCCACGGGGAACCCAGTGCTGTAGAATCATACCGTGTGCATCATAGAACAGTAGAAGCATGAGTTTACATACCAAAGGAATCACACAGAATTTTTTGGGCAGAGGCAAATTCGTGTGTTTCCATACACTGGGCTGTTGTTTGGATTCCGGATCATAATGACCAATCCACGATTCGTCACACGTTGCAATCAATGTCAGGAAATCAGGTATACTCTCCAATATTTGAACGGTGTTCTTACACAATTCAACTCATCGTCGCAACTGCTCTTCTGTAAGATTTCTGGGTACCCACCTGGCACACATACAATGCATTTTCAGTTCCTTTGTCACAATATGCTGAACCCGTTCGAATGAGATGCCAAGTGAAGACGAGAGGTGGTATAAAGTTAACCTTCTGTCATTTTGCAACATCTCCGCAGCTTTGTCAATGTTAACATTTATAGCCACGGTGGATGGTCGCCCAGAACGCACTTCGACAGTCACTCGTGTATTACAATCTTTGAAGTGCTTCCACCACTAAAATACTGCAGCACAGCTAATTGTTTCTCAACCGTATGCTTGCCGTAAAATTTCATGAGTTTCTGTTCCGCTTTTCTAAGTTTAACACAAAATTCAATCACACATCTCACAGACCTATCTTCCTCACTTCCTTATCCGCCATGACGAAAAATACGAAGATCTTCCACTCGCTGTGACCAAACAAAGAAGACTATGGCAGTCCAACCACAGGTTCAGACACATCAATGTATGAGCTTCACAATAACCAGCATAGTGTTGCCACGTCTACCAATGGGACAGATAAACAGAGGCAGTGTCATTACTTTTCAATCATCCCTCGTATGTATATAAGCAAATTGCTGGACATCACTGGAACATTTTAGACTAAAAAATTTTGCAGTGTACAGTATTTAACTATCTATTTACAGATAGTATTTGGACAGCCACCGATTGTGCAGGTTGTTGCACTTTAAAAGAAGAGAGAGGTCTGTAATTTCCATCATAGGTACACTTCAACTGTGAAAGACAGAATCAGAACAAAAAATTCCGGAAATCACATTGTATGATTTTAAACAATTTATTTGTATATTCTTTCTGAAAAAAAATATTTGGACAATCAAAAAGTTTAACTCAGTACTTTGTAAAGTAACCTCGGTTGGCAATTACAGAGGTCAAACATTGCCTGTAGTTCTTGACCAGGTTTGCACACACTGCAGCAGGTATTTTGGCCCACTCTTCAATGCAGATCTTCACTAGATGTGTCATGTTTTGGGGCTGACGCCGGGCAGCACGGACTTTCAACTCCCTCCACAGATTCTCTATTGGGTTGAGGTCTGGAGACTGGCTAGGCCAATCCAGGACCTTGAAATGCTTCTTATGGAGCCACTCCTTAGTTGCCCGGGCGGTGTGTTTGGGGTCATTGTCATGCTGGAAGACCCAGCCACGTTGCATCTTCAATGCTCTTACTGAGGGAAGTAAGTTTTTCCCCAAAATGTCATGATACATGGCCCCATTCATCCTCTCCATAATACGGATCAGTCGTCCTGTCCCCTTTGCAGAAAGGCATCCCCAAAGCATGATGTTTCCATCCCCATGCATCACAGTAGGTATGGTGTTTTTGGGATGCCACTCATCATTCTTCTCCCTCCAAACACGGCGTGTGGAGTTTATATCAAAAAGTTTTATTTTGGCATCATCTGACCACATGACATTCTCCCAATCCTCCTCTGGATCATCCAGATGGTCACGGGCAAACTTTAGACGGACCTGGACATGTGCTGGCTTAAGCAGAGGGACCTTTCGGGTGCTGCAGGATTTGAATCCATGACAACGTAGTGTGTTACTAATGGTAACCTTTGCGACTGTGGTCCCAGCTCTCTTGAGGTCATTGACCAGGTCCCCCCATGTAGTTCTGGGCTGATCCCTCACCGTTCTCAAGATCATTAATACCCCACAAGGTGAGATCTTGCATGGAGCCCCTGGTCGTGGGAGATTGTCAGTGACCTTGTATTTCTTAAATTTTTTAATAATTGCGCCAACAGTTGATCTCTTCTCACCAAGCTGCTTGCCTATTGTCGAGTAGCTCATCCCAGCCTTGTGCAGGTCTACAATTTTGTCCCTGGTGTCCTTAGACAGCTCTCTAGTCTTGGCCATAGTGGAGAGGTTGCAGTTTGACTGTTTGAGGGTGTGGACAGGTGTCTTTTATACAGTTAACCAGTTCAAACAGGTGCCATTAATACAGTTAACGGGTGGAGGATAGATGAGCTTCCTAAAGAAGAAGTAACAGGTCTGTGAAAGCCAGAATTCTTGCTGGTTGGTAGGTGACCAAATATTTATTTTCCGCAAGAATATACAAATAAATTGTTTAAAAATCATAGTGTGATTTCCGGATTTTTTTGTTCTGATTCTGTCTCTCACAGTTAAAGTGTACCTATGATGGAAATTACAGACCTTTCTCATCTTTTAAAGTGCAACAACTTGCACAATTGGTGGCTGTCCAAATGCTTTTTTGCCCCATTGTATATCCAATGGTGATACTCAATGGTTTCTTCTGTATGCGATTTCAATCAGATTACCCCATTACGATAGACTCCACAACCAAATACAATTATCAGTATGATCTGTGCAGGCTTTTGCGTGTTACAGTGTAAATAAAGGGTTCATACAGTATTTTTTATTTTAATTTTGCGAGGGGTCCCCCCCCCCAAAAAAAAAAAAATAATAACCAGCCTCGGACCCTTGAGACTGGTCTGGTACTGGCAAGATTGGGGATAAATTCATTGTGTGGTCCCCACATTTTTCCAATAACCAGCATTAGGCTGAACTAGCTGGGGGGCTTACATTATAGCAGAGAGACACAGCATGGGGTCTCCCTGACATAATGTAAAACCAGCCCCAAACTGGTCAGCCCATGGCTGGAAATCTTTCGAAAGTCGGGACGCCAAAAATAAAAAGGTGTCCAATCAGCAGGGCTCTTTCCCACATCCATGGTGGCATTGGATACACAGGTAATTGTGTAAAATATAGAAAACAATATTGTTCTTTACAGTGGGACTACAGGTCATTCTGGGCCTGCTGGCAGCTGTTGTCTCACTGTAACGAAAATATTTAAAAAATGACAGGGTGCACATGCCAAATGTGGAAGTCCATTACTATTGTACATTTTTTATTTAACTACACTCACCAACCCATGGATCGGATTCTCTTGGATCTGTGTAGGCATCCATGGTCTTCATTAAAGAAAGAAAAATCCCAAACTAATGCATGGTGGAGTGTGTATCACAGAATGACAGTCATTCCCATTGAAGTCTAAGTGTTTTATGGGCTGAGAGAAACACTCCCACACTTTCTCAGCCAATAAGCAGTTCCCCCATTAACTTAAATGGGAATTACCGGTCATTTGTGTAACACAAAGGGCCTGATTCAGAGATGTATGCTAACCCGATGGTTAGCGCACATCTCCAATGTTTACTACTCTGCGCGTATGCAGAGTGCAGAATGAGTCCTGTGATACCACGTGAAGTTCCCCCTAGCCTCTGCCTGATTGACAGGCAGAAGCATTTGGGGGGCGGGGATGGCCTGCATTTCTTGTATACTTGTAGCAGTAACAAAAATCAACTGTAGCAAAATTTTGCACTCATCATAAACCATAAATGAAAAAAAAACAAAACAAAAAATTATTTTACTGTATCTCAGAATATACAAATTGGAGACGAAACCAATTATAAGCCTAAAAAGGCACTTAATTGAGTAATAGCGATTAAATACTAGAGGGTACACTTATTAAGTAGTACTTTTCACACCGCTGCATCGTTAGTTGTCCCATTCAGGACACAATCTCACATCTTGACCTTTATTTAGTGGACGGCTATTTTTTCTTTAATGGTTGATCACACAGATAGTCATTGTATAGTTGAGGTTAATCTTGAGTCAGTCATTGTGGCTTTTCTTATTTATCTTTTAGAAACACAATTCTCCTGCCTCAGTTTGACTTTCGTCCTGGAGGGTGTAGCACAGCTGTTCTAGTGAACTGCCCAATAAGCTCTCTACCAAAGTTCTTACTGATCATGTTCCCCAGTTCCTCGCTGAGCTGTCTGAGCCTCCTACTAGGAATGGACATTGATGCTCGATAGTTTAACACCAATAATGTTTTCCTTTTGATGGTAGTGTCTTCACCTTCGATGGCACTTTTCCAATGGCATTCGCCATCGAATGGTGTAGAAGTGCTGACGATCCAATATTAAAATACAGCTCAATTCAGCTGTTTAACATCAAGACTGGCTAAGAATCACTATTGGAGCTTGTGCCAACATGGATGAAGCTCAGCCACCATTGTCCATCCCTACCTCATATGGAGCTCCAGATGGGAGTGATCACATACAGTACTGTACCTTTTCAACCACACATCTTTGCATGCACACACTCACATATATATAAATACATATATTCACGCACACACACATATATATATATATATAAATATATATATATATATATGTAAAAAGTGTGTATATTGACTGGAGCCTCCGAGTGCCGATTGTTTGTGATGGATTTATATATATATATATATATATATCTATATATATCCAACACAAACAATCGGCACTCGGAGGCTCCAGTCAATATACACACTTTTTTTTATATATATATAATTATATATATATATATATACACAGTATATGGTGGGTAAAATAAGTAATGATCACATCAACATTTTTCTCAGTAAATATATTTGTAATGGGGCTATTGTAATGAAATTTTCACCAAATGTCTGCAACAACCCATGCAATCCACACATGCAAAGAAATCAAACCACAGATGTCCATAAATTAAGTTATGTGTAATAATGTGAAATAACACAGGGAAAAAGTATTGAACACAATTAGAAAGGGAGGTGCAAAAAGGCACGGAAAGCCAAGACACCAGCTGAAATCTATCAGTAATTAGAAAGCAATCCTGCCAATTGTCAGTGCAAATTAATATAAGCTGGTTCAGTCCCAACTGATGGCCTATAAAAAGGTGTCTCATTACCAAGGTGTCACACAAGAAACTTCTCATGATGGGTAAAAGCAAAGAGCTCTCTCAAGACCTTTGCAACCTTATTGTTGCAAAACATACTGATGGCATTGGTTACAGAAGGATTTCAAGACGTCTGAATGTTCCAGTGAGTACTGTTGGGGCCATAATCCAGAGTGGAAAGAACATAATTTCACCATAAACCGGCCACGACCAGGTGCTCCTCGCAAGATTTCTGACAGAGGAGTGAAAAGAATTATCAGAAGGGTTGTCCAAGAGCCAAGGACAACTTGTGGAAAGGACATGGAATTAGCAGGTACAATTGTTTAAAAGAAAACAATAAGTAATGCACTCAACCACCATGGCCTGTATACACGCTCACCACGCAAGACTCCATTGCTGAAGAAAAAGCATGTTGACGTTTGTTTAAAGTTTGCTTCACAATATTTGGACAAGCCTGTGAAATAATAGGAGAATATAGCCTAGTCAGATGAGACCAAAATGTAACTCTTTGGATGCCAAAATACACATCATGTTTGGAGGAGAAATGGCACTGCAAATCACCCAAAAAACGCCATACCAACAGTGAAGTTTGGAGGTGGGAACATCATGGTGTGGGGCTGTTTTTCAGCATACAGTACTGGCATACTCATATGATTGAAGGAAGAATGAATGGAAAAATGTACCGAGACATTCTTGATAAAAATCTGCAGCCATCTACCAGGATGCTGAAGATGAAACGAGGGTGAACATTTCAGCAAGACATTGATCCCAAACACACAGCCAAGGACACGCTCAATTGGTTTCAGAGAAAGAAAATAAAACTGCTAGAATGGCCCAGCCAATCACCTGACTTGAATCTAATTGAAAATCTATGGAAAGAACTAAAGATCAGAGTTCATAGAAGAGGCCCACGGAACCTTCAAGATTTGAAAACTGTTTGTGTGGAAAAATGGGCCAAAATCACACCTGAGCAATGCATGCAACTAGTTTCTCCATACAGGAGGCATCTTGAAGCTGTCATTACCAACAAAGGCTTATGTACAAAGTATTAAATAAATGTCAGTAAGCGTGTTCAAAACTTTTTACCTATGTCATTTCACATTATTACACATAACTTAAATTATGGACATCTATGGTTTGATTCATTTACATGTGTGGATTGCATGGGTTGTTGCTGACACTTGGTGAAAATTTCATTACAATAGATTCATTACTAATATATTTACTGAGAAAAATGTTATATATATATATATATATATATATATATATATATATATATACACATACACACAGTCAGGTGCATAAATATTGGGACATTGACAGAATTTTCATATTTTGGCCTCTATTTGCCACCACAATGGCTTTGAAATGAAACAAACAAGATGTGCCTTAACAGCAGACTTTCAGATTTAATTTGAGGGTAATTACATCCAAATCAGGTGAACGGTGTAGGAATTACAACGGTTTCTATATGTGCCTCCCACATTTTAAGGGGCCAAAAGTAATGGGACAAACTAAACAATCCTAAATCTAACTTTAAAATTTTTAATACTTTGTTGCAAATCCTTTGCAGGCAATTACAGCCTGAAGTCTGGAACGCATAGACATCACCAGACGCTGGGTTTCATCCCTGGTGATGCTCTGCCAGGCCTCTACTGCAAATGTCTTCAGTTCCTGCTTGTTCTTGGGGCATTTTCCCTTCAGTTTTGTCTTCATCAAGTGAAATGCATGCTCAATTGGATTCAGGTCAGGGGATTGACTTGGCCATTCCATAACATTCCACTTTTTAGCCTTAAAAAACTCTTTGGTCGCTTTTGCAGTATGCTTCGGGTCATTGTCCATCTACACTGTGAAGCGCCGTCCAATGAGTTCTGAAGCATTTAACTGAATATGAGCATATAATATTGCCCGAAACACTTCAGAATTCATTCTGCTGCTTTTGTCAGCAGTCACATCATCAATAAATACAAGGGAACCAGTTCCATTGGCAGCCATACATGCCCACGCCATGACACTACCACCACCATGCTTCACTGATAAGGTGGTATGTTTTGGATCATGAGCAGTTCCTTTCCTTCTCCATACTCTTCTCTTCCCATCACTCTGGTACAAGTTGATCTTTGTCTCATCTGTCCATAGGATGTTGCTCCAGAACTGTAATGGCTTTTTTAGATGTTGTTTGGCAAACTCTAATCTGGTCTTCCTGTTTTTGTGGCTCACCAATGGTTTACATCTTGTGGTGAACCCTCTATATTCACTCTTGTGAAGTCTTCTCTTGATTGTTGACTTTGACACATATACACCTACCTCCTGGAGAGTGTTTTTGATTTGGCCAAATGTTGTGAAGGGGTTTTTCTTCACCAGGGAAATAATTCTTCTGTCATCCACCACAGTTGTTTTCCGTGGTCTTCTGGGTCTTTTGGTGTTGCTGAGCTCTCCGGTGTGTTCTTTCTTTTTAAGAATGTTCCAAACAGTTGATTTGGCCACACCTAATGTTTTTGCTATCTCTCTGATGGGTTTGTTTTGATTTTTCAGCCTAATGATGGCTTGCTTCACTGATAGTGACAGCTCTTTGGATCTCATATTGAGAGTCGACAGCAACTGATTCCAAATGCAAATGTCACACCTAGAATCAACTCCAGACCTTTTACCTGCTTAATTGATAATGAAATAATGAGGGAATAGCCCACACCTGTCCATGAAATAGCTTTTGAGATGATAGTCCCATTACTTTTGGCCCCTTAAAAAGTGGGAGGCACATATAGAAACCGTTGTAATTCCTACACGGTTCACCTGATTTGGATGTAATTACCCTCAAATTAAATCTGAAAGTCTGCAGTTAAAGCACATCTTGTTTGTTTCATTTCAAAGCCATTGTGGTGGTGAATAGAGGCCAAATATATATATATATATATATATATATATATATATATAAATAAATTGTGGCAGGGTCAGCATAATTCCAGATGAATTGAATGTGAAATGTCCAGATATCCCAGGTTTGGCAGAGTAAATGCAGCAGGACCGAAGGATCCAGTTCAGGTGTTGCCTCAAACAGTTGTCATCAGAATGTTGCTTCTGACGGTGACTAGTGTCCAAAAGGGTGTGTGGAATGTCAGGGCCACTGTTTTTCTTTTATATGAACTGCTGCTGATATGCTGACTATTCCTGTGCAACTACAGTATGAGATGATGTGAACCTGTACTGCCTTAACATACTGTATGCTGTTTGGAGAACTGCCTAAATAACCTGAATTGCAAGTCTGCTGTATGAAGCTGTAACCTGCCTGTGCTGGTAATAAAGAGTGTTGGACTTTTATCCGGTATATGTAATATATATATATATATATATATATATATATATATATAAATAAAAATAAATTCAAATAGATTAGTGAGCGCACAAGTGTAAACAATAATCTTGTGAAAATAAATATAAATAAATTCCAACACACTCCTCATTAAATATATAAGTGGCTGCTGGGAAGAAGTGATCATATGTGGATAAAACACCACATACGTAACCAATGTATAAGTGAAAATTCCCAAGTGCCTACTAGTGATATAGGAAATATATAAGAAAAGTGAATGTGAGGTTATTGAGGAAAAAAAACAACTTATCTTAGTCAGAATATCTTCAGTCACTTGACCACCATGAATTCATATATAAAAAACAAAAAAATATGCAAAACATCGCTATTTGGACCCTTACATGATGGACAGATAAGCTTTTATATAATATTATTCTTGTGGATGTTATTTGTTTTAACAAAACTGTTATACTTATAAAACATTGGGAGTGTTATATCAATATGGGGGAATTGCTGTAGTTCCTAACTCCTGAATTATATAACAGTATTCTTTACTGATGCAGAGTTGAAACGTTACACACAATGTTTTGCCTATTTATTGTTTTTTTAAGATAAGTTGCTTTTTTCCTCAATAAACCTGCATTCACTTTTCTTACTTTGCCTATATATTTCCTATGCCACTAGTAGGCGCTTGGGTATTGTCACTTATACAGTGTATGTATATATTTATATATATATATATATATATATATACATACATATATATATATATATATATATATATATATATATATATACATACACATACACACATATATGCCATTGGCGGATTTTACCCACCTGGAACTGCCAGTCTGGACTGCAATAGCAGAGAGAGGGCTTCCCATGGGAAACCACTCTCCTGCTATATAACGGAGGCCCTATCTGACTCATAAGGGCTGCAGCTAATGCAGCCCTTAAAAGCCAGCCTGTCTGCTAGCCACGCCCCCTGATTTAGGCCATGTGACCGACAGACTTAAGTCCCGCCTCCCAGTGACATCAGCTGTCAATCACCCGGTTGCAAGGGAGGATGTGCAATGCAGACACCCCCCCCCCCTCCCGGTCAGACAGGTGAGTAGACGCAGACCTCTATTTTATAGCAAAAAGTGATTTAGTGGAAGGTTAGCCTTTGTAAACCAGATATGGGCTTTAACACTCTGCCTCTAAAATCTAAATACAGGAGAATGAGATCATTAAGTACATCATAAGGTTTGAAAATATTATATTGCAATATATGGGTGAGCACAGAAAGCAGAATCAGATAGAACCAAACTGGTTAAATGCTGTGCTAAGATGCCCGTAATAGAATAACCTCTTCTCTGCAAATGACTACTACTTTAAGTGCTGATATTGGATCTTTAGTGAAACAGAAGAGCTGCTGGAACGGGAGGTGTTCGGCATCCCAGCGGTCGGGATGCCGACACTTACATTACCGGCTCCGGAATACCAATGCCGGTCAGAATCCCGGTGCCAGCATCCCGACTGCCAGGATGCCAAAGGTAAGTGGCGGAGTTGGAGAGAGTTAGGTTAAGGGGTTAGGCACTGAGGGGAGAGGGTTAGGTTTAGGGTGCGGTGAGGGGGAGGTTAGGTTCAGGCACTTGGGGGAGGTTAGATTTAGGCACCAAAGGGGGAGGCTTAAGGTATGGAGAGGAGGAGGATTAGCATACCGACCAACAAGTGTTGGTACGTTAACCCTGTCGGGATCCCGACTGTCGGTATTTCATACCAATCCCACTGGATCAATCTTAAACAAGTATACAAAGTGTAGATGCCATAAGGTACAAACTATTTTTGACATCTTTAATCACCATATATTTATCTTAAATATTTTACATTGCACTCTTTTTATCTGTCTCCCAGCCAGGTATAACCAACCGCATTTAACACATCTTGTCTTTCAAAGAGCAATAGTTCATCTGTGCATGTGATAGAATCTGTAAATCAGTGCTGTGCACACACATCCTATTTATGTGTGATGTATATCAGGGGTGGAGATGTTCCAGCCTCTGTCAGCTTATGCTGGGCACACATCCAAATCTCCAATATTAAAGGGCGACGTCTGCAGAGCTCTTACGCAGCCAGTTTGATAGCTGGTGATTCTTGTTACTGCTCTATGCTGCAGTTGCACATATAGTTTATACAAGTGGGTTGTACCCATATTCAATACAAGCTATGTATACACTAGAAATGTCCTGGTGAATTTACAGGACCGGATGCGAAATGAGTACCATGCCAGTTAGCCTAGAGTAAATTGCCTGAAAATGCCCAGAACAGTGAGCATCTGCACCCATACAGATTCTGACACCTGGATATGAGGGACAGGGGTCTTCTTATGTAGTCTGAGTACAGTAAGGGCATGTTTGCGCAACTGCAATAATGCTGAAGTAGGGCTTTAATCCACCGTGTGCTGGCCCCGCTGCCTGAACATGTGACATCATGATGTCATGCCAAAGAGGCGGGGCTGCCTCGAGTAGGAAGAAGAGGAACATCCTTAGGATGCTCCAGGCAGCTCTACAGGCTGCAGGGTGGTTGGTTGCTCATAGCAACTTCTCCACTTATACACTGATCCACTCTTTAGAAGGTTTGATACATCTCACCCTCAGTCACAATGACTATTCTGTCATTTAAAAGCTATACAATTAAATGATAATGACTCTTGTCAATCACAACTGGATCTGTCCATCAAGAGAAATACATGACTACCAATTATTGTTTTTATCCCATCAGACAAAACAATCTTTAACAGTAACAGTACACTGATATATTAGCTCAATAGTTTGTCAATGTATTAAGTATAGCATTACTTCTTGTACAACTAAATATGCCTAGGGTTGGTGGTAAGGCCAAGACAATCTGTCTAAAAGGTAAGATTACACGTTTAATTAGAAAAATACACATTGAGAATAACGTAATTACATCAATCTAATTTAGAAGGGCAGCCCAGCAAACAAGGTTTTATTTGCAAGCAAATGAAATGGAATTAGAAGTGACGAGCGCTGGATGTTAACTTACGGGAATGCTTGTACCATCAGGCCATCTTTTATAGGAGAACACAGAGGGCAAATGGCTGATTTCAAATTAAGCCTCATCTGCCTGCTAATGAACTCACTACCGCCCAGAGCACAGCAAACATATCCCAACCACCACAGGTGTGATGTAGGAATTTCTTACTGTATAATACAAATACTGACTTAACTGATTACCTCTCACCCCTTTTAACACATACTGTAGTTAGGCCTGACATATTGTTCTCATTAGACATACTGTAGTTAGGCCTGACATACTGTTCTCATTAGACATACTGTAGTTAGGCCTGACATACTGTTCTCATTAGACATACTGTAGGCCATACTTGCCTACTTTTGAAAAGTAGTTTCAGGGAGATTATGGGCCTTATTTAGTAAGGAGTTTTATCACCAAAACTAGTGATAAATGTCACTGTGTATGATAATGGTGCTCCAGCCAATCAGATCCCAACTGTCAACTGTTAGAAAAATGACAGTTTGGAGCTGATTGGCTGGAGCTCCATTATCATACACAGTGACATTTATCACTCGTTTTGGTGATAAAACTTGTTAGTAAATGGGGGCCTATGTTTGGTAGTAGAATGCTATTGTGGGGGTGTGTCATGCTCTGACCAAAGGGCATGCTAGCTCCACCTATGGGTGTATCTATTGCTACTTAGGGGTGTTTCCTGTAATGTTATTTGCCCCTGAGCCTCCACTCTCCATGTCGCTGCCTACCCCTCCACCCATAGCAGTGTCATCAGCCCCCAATCTCTCCAGGAACACTTTAAGCCCTGAGTACAAGACATTTAAATGAGATTCAAGGGGTAGGGAGAATGCATTTCCAGGTGCTTACAGGAATCACATCATCATTTGTTTTTACATGAACCAGGCCTTTACCTATACTGTATATAGTGTAATAGGGCACATTTTTGCATCCTCCAGGTGGACTTTATATGGGAAAGCACATTGCTGCCAATAATTATAAAACATGTAATTTAATAAAAACTTATAACTGCCATTTGGATTTTTGGTCCAAATGCCACAATCCCACAACAGGTTGTGTAGAGCATTTTTCAGCTGACAGTATTAAAACCTGAAATGTGAGCATGGTCCTTCTGGGAGGTAGAAAATTGAGCGCATTTGCACAAAATGATATGCGTTATGGTCCATAAATAACATTTGGAGTGTAAGCTAGACGCTTTAATATATGTTACTGCCATATAATAGTTAGCAATGTAGAACTACACCTATGAAACTATTCTACATGTATAAAATATATTATGCTTTAAGTTGCTCCTTTCTTTTATTGACAATAGGAGCTCTAATAACTTATAAATGATATTGATATAATTGTTTTAGTCAATTATATAACTGTAAATTAACTACATTAATTTTCTTCTATTTTCGAAACTTTGAATTTAAAAAGGCGTTCACACAGATAGTGAACGCCTGGATGGGCGTCTATCCATCTGTTCGAAAATTTTAATACAAATTTTAAAGAAAAAAACAAAACTTTAATAAAGTTATTATTTTTATTATTATTGTTATTATAAGAAATTTTTATCATTGAATATATTCTGCTATCACCATCTTAAGATGCTGATATAAAAAGATTGCAGCGGTACTTGCTTGGTATGAAAAAGCTTTTGCTAGAGAAACCTGGTAAATCTCTCCACCAGCAGGGACTACCACCGGTAAGTGCTAATCCTTTCATAGACACCAGTTTTCTCTGGAGTGGGCTTTTCTCAATCTGATACAGATGTGTCCTCATAAAACTGGCATCAGTACGCTATAAGGCGCATGACGTACAGCGCAACTGGGCTGCTTCAAGAGGTGCGGCGTACCATCTTTTTCTATAATTTGCGTCATATTTACATCACAGATGCAGAAAAACACCAAACTGTACTATAGATGCTGGCTATGAATTTAACAGCACAGTTTTAAACACTTACAAAATCACTGTAAAGCGCATCGGACCTTGGCGTGAGAAAATGCTGAACCGCTGCATCATAGCACTTTGTATACAGATTGGCACACAGATGTACAAATGTCGCACATGAAATTGATCAATGCAACCAAGCAAAGTAGTTTTTCCGTTTCCAGTTGTCTTATTTGTGAGACTAAAGGCGAGTATCCGCTACTAGATATACAAACGAATTATCTTCGGAGCTTGATGAATTCTGTCCCCATACTAGTGTATGGGGACAGCGGGCCATTCTGCCAGAGGAAGGTAAGCAGGAGATATCTCTGATACTAGTGTATGGGGACAGCGGGCCATTCTGCCAGAGGAATGTAAGCAGGAGATATCTGTGATACTAGTGTATGGGGACAGCAGGCGATTCTGCCAGAGGAAGGTAAGCAGGAGATATATGTGATATCTCCCTGCTTTACCTTCTTGATGTATGGCCCGAAAACTTAATTTCTACAATTGCAGGTGAATATGTTCATTTTCACCTGCTTTTGTAGAAATTAAGTGATGATGAAAAGACCCCTTATGCTTTTTTCTCCAATCTGTGATCATTTTGTCACCCTACAGTACATACTTCATAAGCGCAAAATCCCCCTGAAAGAGTAGATTTCATTTTACACATTACAGATGATGTGAGATTGTGTTGTTGTCTTGGAGCAGTCTGCTTTGAAGAATCCTATTAGTCATTAAACAACTGCCCTGTAGATTGTCTAGCCGCTTTCTGGGGGCCTGATTAATGCTGATTTTTTTTCCAGCAACTGTACCGCTCTGTAATGAAAGCCTTTGATATCTCTCCTCCTGGAATCATATTCAGGATCGTTTTCCTGCAATCACTCTTCTCTCAGCCCTCCTGGTGTTGTTATACCTTGTCTGCCTACGCAGTGCTCCAAGCACAGAACCCGGGTGGCACTGCAATATGTTTCTCTGTGCCTAGGTGGGAGTTTAACTCTTGTCTAACGATGGGACCTGCAAGTAGGGTTAAAATATAGAAATATACTGCTGCCGTCTTACCTCTTACCCATTGTGAGTGGGTTTCGTATGTATTCTTTGTCCTTTGTTCCTTTTTGCAGTCCTTTTGTGCCTGCATACGTTTCATTTAGCTCTTAATGCATCTAAAATGATCTAACACACAATATTTCTGTAGTTAAAACACTATAGAAAATATTGTATAGAAGTGTTATATGTGCTAAGTAGAAGATGAATGAAACAGTGGGAGGGCAAAGCTATTGTCATATACTGCAATCATCAGAAGAATGTAAAGATAAAAAATACTGTACAGCGCCCCCAGAATAAAACAGCAGACCCATGGACCACTATAGCAAATACATTTATTTTAAACTTGAAACATAAAATTTAATGGCAGGAAAAAAACATACATCCAAGGAAATTTCATCATCTTTATACCTGAAAACCTCAGGCCCTATTTGATACTCAGCATTTTTTACCAGATTTAAGTCTTATATCTATCCCAAGTATGTGTAAACGTTCTCAAAGTATTAGCCTATGCCACCTCTGTTGGAAGTCCATTACACCTATCTACTACTCTTTTAGCATAGTAATCTATAGCTTGATAAATACAGTATGGGCAGGGGAGAGTCCTTTCCTACCAGGAGTTTCAAGAGCAGTTCTCCCTTTCACTACTGGTCCTATCTGCAAATTAGACATTTCATATTAAGTACAGAGAGACTGAGGGGCCTATTAATCATTACTAAAATTTCTCTGGAGGTAATTAGGTTTAGAACTCACATGGAGTTCTACCTAATTACCAGAGGAATTCATCATTCCTCCTCTCCATAACTATCTATTCCGAAAAGCTGTCATTTTTGCGATGACAGCTTTTCAGGAAATTGATAGTTTTCCCTATCTACTCTACCTTACTGCAGCTGTATTCTGTGCTACGCATGCGCCGTTACATCCGTAAAAGCCGCGCATGCGCAGCATTGCCTACAGCTGCGGTAACTGTGTGCCCCCCCCCCTCCGCTCACCTCCCCCCGTCCCTAATTTACCTGCCCGCTGCAGCCGCCTCCGGTTCCGTCTGCTGTTCTGACACTGTGTTCTCCAGGCAGAACACAGTAAAGTTTAGAAAAAACAATTTTTTTTTTTTTTTCCCTAAATTGTGTTCTGCCTGGAGAACAGTGTCAGAATAACCACCGGAGCCATGTATGGGGATATGGAAATTAACGCAGGCGAACTTAGCAAGGAGATATCAGTGATATCTCCTGTGTTAGGTCTTTTCATGAATACTAAAATAATGTTAATTAAGGAAAATGTCCTTAAAAACAGTATTTTAGTGTTGATGAATAGGCCCCTGAATCACGATCATAGGGACCGCACACCTTTTGAGATATTACGTCTGCTCCACAACATACTGGGCTTGATTTTGAGTCACAAGTAAAGTGGTTGTATTTGCAGGCAGCTGTGGAAGTCATATTTACTACATTATGCTAATGCAGATTTCCGTACGGCTAGTGCAGGGGTCCGTGCGTCTTCAAGCGGATAACTGTGTTGCCCATTTTACGGCAGCAGCCGCAACTGTCATCTTTAGTGTCAGCACTTGTGCCAGCCCCATGCTAGGAGCAAGAAATTCATCAGAAAAAGGCTTCTCTTTCCTGTACACATGACAGAATCGCATGGAGGTATAGATATATGCCAACGACCCTCTAATGTCCCTCCCTCAAGACAGGGTTGTTCTGTGCAAATGCGTTGTTGCTGCCCCCAAAGTGCCTGATTTCACGGAAATTCAGATCCAGCCATGTCCCGTCCAAATCAGAGAAGGACAGAAGTACGCACAATTGCGTAATTACTCATCTGCTCCAGGGCCGGAACAGGACTCTATGCCGGCCTAAGCCCCTAAACCTTTGACGTCATGCAGTTATGCCTAAGGGTTGGACTTGCCAGTATCTCTGCTTCAATGTTGCATGAAGCATCCTTGGGATGATCCAGTCAGGCACACTGCAGTCTGTACAGCCGCTCTGAACGTCCTCAGGACCCTCCAGACAGTGCTGCACTTCCTGGTGCTGGCAGCCCTGCCCCTCTCCGTGACGTAATGATGTCATGTGCTCGAGGGGCGGGGACGGCACAGGGCACTCTGCATATTTGTTAAGGCTCTGTCTGCATGGTTAAAATGCTCTAAGTAGCATTACACTTTTGTCGGGTTCCCTGCACCAGCATTCTCATGTCAACATACTCACTGTGGACATAATGAGAGTCGACCTCCCGTACCAAACATGTATGTCTTTCATAATGGCAGATTGTAGACACAGGTTGTATAAATTGGGATGTACTGTAGTTAAAAGACCAACAGCCGGGAAGTCATCTGTCAAAATGCCAGCGTCTAAATCCCGATTCAGGGCTAAAGACAGGCGCCGAAATGCCGACGCCCGAATCTCGACAGACGGCTTCCCGAACAAAGGATAGTTGGCCACTGTTAGCCCATAGCCACTGGGGGGGGGGGGGGAGAAGAGAGGTTTAGGCACCCCCGTGGGGCCTTAGGGATTAGGGTTAGGCTAAGGGAAAGTGGGGTTAGGGTTAGGCACCCCCAAGGGGAGGTTAGGATTAGGCACCCCCTGGGGGGGTTAGGTTTATGGTGTGGGGAGGGGGGTTAGGGTTAGGCACCACATTCGGGAGGGTTAGGCACCCCCCAGGAAGGTTAGGGTTAGGCACCACCAAGGGAGGGTTAGGGGGAGAGAAGGGTAAGGTTACAAACTTACATGCCCCTGTCGGGATCTCTAACGATCAGGCTTCTGGCGTCGGTAATTCACCCGGCGGCTATTCAACATGAAATAACCAATAATCCATCATGGCATTGGTAATTATTTGGGAGGCAATCGGGAAGCCGACTGCCTAAATACCGGCCACCGGCTTCCCGACTGTCTTATCCCGGCAAGGGTGAAATGCCGGGCGTCTAGATGTAGACGCCCGTATTTCCCCGACGCCGGTAGACAGGCGCCCGGCATCACGATCGTAGTGATGCCGGGCGCCGCGAGCGGACAGCCGCGGGGGGGGGGGAGGGTTAGGTTTAGGGCTCCCGGGGGGGACTTAGGGTTAGGCACCCCCCCCGGGAGGGTTAGGCTATGGGGAGGGAGGGTTAGGGTTAGGCACCCCCCCCGGGGGACTTAGGTTTAGGCAGCGGGGAAGGGGGTGGTTAGGGTTAGGCACTTAGAGGGGGGATTAGGGTTAGGCACTTGGGGGGCAAGTTAGGGTTAGGCACCCCTAAGGAGGGTTAGGGTTAGGTGGTTAGGTTTGTGGATACTTACCTATCCACGATCGGGATTTCCAGCGCTGTCGGGCTTCCGCTGCGTCGCACTCTGCTTCTGTCGGGCTGCCGCTGACGAAAATCGAACCGCCGGCCATGCGGCCGACGGTATTTCATACCAATTCCAATTATTTAATGCAGTAATAGGAGTCATTATCTGTATCTCAAACACCAGCAGGTCGATGACACACAATTAATAAGCCCCAACTGTAAAGGACAACAGAATATGCTGGAGCTATAGAAGTAATTGTAATAATTCATGTTTTTGATATACTCTACGCAGTATGCTTATGCAACTGATGTTCTTCAACTGTAGTCCCAGCGAGTTTCCCAGCTCTCTGGCAGGACATAAGGTTTTTGGCAGTTCAAGAATGGTTGTAGTCAGTGTTACATAGTGCCCAACAGTGCTACAGCAATGCCAAATATAAATGCAGTGTTAAAGAAAGGGTCCAATTAAGTCTGTATGGTAAAAAAAAGTTATTAATAGCAGACATTAGTACCTGAAGTGGAAAACCTGACATGTTAATGCACAGAGTGAACGTTATACTTGCTATAAAACAGAATCTCTCAGGGAAGACCTGCATTTCTTTCTATCTATCTCCTTCTGATCAACTGTTTGCTATGTAGAAAACTCATCATTACATACAAATGTGTGATACACTGCATAATGTGGAATGCTGTGCTGTGTGTGCAGGCAATGGGCAAGTGTCACTGCTCCTCCTGCTGGAGATATGAAGACGTGCAGTTATACTGTATATAGCTTAACATACTTTAAATAAATGTGCACGTGCGCACACCTACATCTATATCTAGATGCATGTAAGATTGTTTATGTGGAGGCATGCAGTTATTTCTTTGAAAAGTGGTAGTGCTGGACACCATCCATTATTACACATATACAATACTGTATATATGATATAAACATACACACTGATATATATAGATATATCCAGAGAGGGTCATCACTCGCTTAAAACGACCCAATAAGTGTTGCCTAGGGTGACCATTCACTGATATCCATACGGTACCAATATGTAGCAATTGAAAAAGAACGCACTCACCAGGACTTCTCTTCAGGTTACAAAAAAGTTGGCAAGCAACCTACTTTAATATTCACGACACAGTAAAATTGTCAGAAGGTCGACGTTTCGACCGCACAAACGCGGTCTTCATCAGGACACAAACAGGTAAGACACAGGACATACATACACCCTCCACCTTAGCCACATTACACACCCTTAGCAATTAATGTTGACCTTAGCTCCACCCCCAAGATCCCTCCGGGACCGGAAGTGACACTTGCGGGATGGAGTCGGCTTTACAGGCAAATAACAACTGATACAGAATCACTGGGCTCACTCTTCAACTAATGAACGCAAGCGCAATCAACTGGGGCTAAGCAAGCTATAGCTACAGTCCAAACTCTACCATAAACAGCGCACTTCTGTTATGCGCTCCAGCCATCCCGGAAGTCATGCGTTCCACTCACCCGGTTACCATAGGTCACCGTTCGGAAACAGATCTGCTATCGCCAGGTTCTCCATAAAGTGGATTACATTCATAACTTATTTAAGGAGTCCAAACAATATAGAATCTCACACTTTAAAAATGCAAATCAACCAGGGGATTCCTTCAAATCCTCATAAGGGGACTATACCCATTAGTAGTGTAATTTAGTGTATATCCATACATATCCACATATAGGCATGCATGGCAGTTTGTCTTGGGTACAGCTGTGGCAATATGGAGGGTGTAACAACATTTACTACATATACCAATACATAATACACAAAAACATAACAGTAATTAAACAAACAATTACCCAATACACTAGTGTAAAACATTTGAGCAAAGAAAGTGGGCATCTGAGAGTAAATATATTCCAATACTAATCAGTAACCCTGATGCTGATGATGACCTGGATGTCCTGGACAGTCCCATGGTCTTGCTCAATAGTCAGCCCATTCAGAAACCGGCCACACTACTAGCCCCTTTCTTTGTCACCAAGTCTGGGATAATCTCCAGGACAAATGCAAAAATTCCAGGACTGTGTTACTTAATCTCCAATTGTTCAGGTTTGTTTTTTGTTGCACACTGTCCCAGCATCCAACACCTGTTACACTATCATACACCCATTAATTGTTGCTTTATGTTTGAAAAGGGGATATATATATATATTATACATACACACTGTGTTGCTTTATGTGAATGGTGGAAGTTGCATTACTGCGATCCACTTGTTATGCTGGAAGTGCCCCTGTAGCCTTTGTTCAGCATGACTGCAGCTAGTAAAGACACACTTCTGCAGCTTTACAAAGTCAAGTAGTGATTTGCACACAGACCACTTTACAAGGCCTATACTTTCTAAATGGTCACCAGGGCTTCAGAGCAATGCTCAGTTCCCCTGCGACACCGGCTTGAAGTTGCAAGACTAGTCTTACCACTTGGCAGGCTAGTAACTAGTAGTCCATCAGAGCAGGCGTGCCTTGGCTTATTGGCTCCTGCATGCACACAGGAAATGTAAGCCCGACTCAGACTCCCAGTTCCAGATACATTCAAAATATAAAATAAACAGTATCTTGTTTTCTAGAAGTAAAACAGAAAAAAGAATAATTATTACGAAAAATAACTGGAAAAAATGCTTATTTTAATAATAAAGCAGTTTTTCTTGTGGGCACATCTGGCTAACGTCATCCTGCTTTACATGGAGAGGCATCACAGGATGCTCATGGAGAAGACTACTGTATCTCTTCTCTCTTGTGATAGACAGCAATCATGGTCATCAGGAGGGGACCTTTGATAAATAGGTAAGAACTTTATGCCTTTTTTGAATATACGCCTTCATTTCAGACAAGCAATGATGCACATAACTACTACTGGGAATAGGTTTGGGTTCACAAATGAGGTAGCCATTTTGCGAATGTCACCTAATAGTCCACTATTAACCAGTGTAATCACAATGACATTTCTAGTGAAAAAATATGGTTAATTCACAAGAATATTTATTCAGCTTTCAAAATGCCTGGATGATGCCTGGATGATGTCTCTGGTTTTTAGTGAAGTGACAGAATGCATTCAGTAATGGTGCACTTTAAGGGAGAACCTGTTCTCCACACATAAGAAAAAGTTGACTGAGTTTTCAGTCTTTGCCCAAATATACAATTACCTTCTTTCTTTTTACATGTCTGGAATTTCTACTTTGATTGAATCCCACTTAACATTTGCATATGATATCTTTGGCTCTATCGTGAGTGTTCTAGCATGAGAAAATGAGGAAATAGATAAAATGGTGAATAACTAAAAATGAAGGCAATTCCTGAGCAAGTGGCTTACCAAGTACACTAATAGCTTTAAGGGTACTTGTGTATTATAATACAAAGGTAACCTGTAAACTTTAACAGGTCCACTTATTATTCTTATTAGGGGCATATTTATTATGCACCTCTCCTGAGTCCAGATAAGTATACTTTTTTATTGACGCATTTTGCAATAAAAAATAGGCCACTAGATCTGTGGAGATGAAGGGTGTGATACACTGCATTATTTTATATCATACCTTCCACATATTTCATATATTATACAATATAAAATGAAGAAAGAAAACATTGTTGCAATCAGCTCAGTCCTTCAGCCTCTGGCACGGTGGGAGCTGTTACACTCCCCAAGTGGATAATATTTGCAGGCTTCAAAAATAAGCTGTAAGTTAATGTATGCAGCTGTCTCTATAAATAAGGAAATTTTGATTCTGGAGGCAGATGAGCAATTACATTTAATAAAAGCAGTTGTGTTTAATTTGAATAATTCCAGTCTGATCAGAGTTATTCAAGTCTTTGTATTTAATCAGTTTACAATATTCACAAAGAATGACCAAGCTGTACTGGAGATGATATTTTTCAGTCGAAGTAAGGACGGGTCTATGGGTTAAAAGGTATGTTGTTTCCTATAGGGCTTATATACTGTATGACTGCATTTATCAGGGGTCATATCTTAAAATCAAGTGTTAGAATAGATTCCCAAGAGGAAATGTATCAAACTTTCGAGAGAGATACAGTGAATCCGGAAAGTATTCACAACGCTTCACTTTTTCCACATTTTGTTATGTTACAGCCTTATTCCAAAATTTAATAAATTCATTTTTGTCCTCAAAATTCTACACACAATACCCCATAATGACAACCTGTAAAAAGTCTTTTTGCGATTTTTGCAAATTTAATAAAAAACAAAACAGAACTAAGAAATCACATGTGCATAAGTAGTAACCTTTGCTCAATACTTTGTTGATGCACCTTTGGCAGCAATTACAGCCTCAAGTCTTTTTGAATATGATGCCACAAGCTTGGCACACCTATCTTTGGGCAGTTTCGCCCATTCCTCTTGGCAGCACCTCTCAAGCTCCAACAGGTTGGATGGGAAACGTCAGTGCACAGCCATTTTCAGATCTCTCCAGAGATGTTCAATTGGATTCAAGTATGGGCTCTGGCTGGGCCACTCAAGGACATTCACAGAGTTTTCCTGAAGCCACTCCTTTGATATCTTGGCTGTGTGCTTAGGGTCGTTGTCCTGCTGAAAGATGAACCGTCGCCCCAGTCTGAGGTCATGAACGCTCTGGAGCAGGTTTTCATCCAGGATGTCTGTATATTGCTGCATTCATCTTTCCCTCTATCCTGACTAGTCTCCCAGTTCCTGCCGCTGAAAAACATCCCCACAGCATGATGCTGCCACCACCATGCTTCACTGTAGGGATGGTATTGGCCTGGTGATGAGCGGTGCCTGGTTTCCTCAAAACATAATGCCTGGCATTCATGCCAAAGAGTTCAATCTTTGTCTCATTATGGTCTGAGAGTCCTTCAGGTGCATTTTGGCAAACTCCAGGCGGGCTGCCATGTGCTTTTTACTAAGGAGTGGCTTCCATCTGGCCACTCTACCCTACAGGCCTGATTGGTGGTTTGCTGCAGAGATGGCTGTCCTTCTGGAAGGTTCTCCTCTCTCCACAGAGGAATGCTGTAGCTCTGACAGAGTGACTATCAGGTTCTTGGTCACCTCCCTGACTAGGGCCCTTCTCCCCCGATCGCTCAGTTTAGACGGCCGGACAACTCTAGGAAGAGTCCTGGTGGTTCCGAACTTCTTCCATTTACGGATGATGGAGGCCACTATGCTCATTGGGACCTTCAAAGCAGCAGATATTTTTCTGTACCCTCCCCAGATTTGTGCCTCGAGACAATCCTGTCTCGTAGGTCTACAGACAATTCCTTGGACTTCATGCTTGGTTTGTGCTCTGACATGCACTGTCAAGTGTGGGACCTCATATAGACAGGTGTATGCCTTTCAAAATCATGTCCAATCTACTGAATTTACCACAGGTGGATTCCAATTAAGCTGTAGGAACATCTCAAGGATGATAAGTGGAAACAGGATGCACCTGAGCTCAATTTTGAGCTTCATGGCAAAGGCCATGTATACTTATGTACATGTGATTTCTTAGTGTTTTTTTTTTATTAAATTTGCATAAAACTCAAAAAACTTTTTACACGTGGTCATTATGGGGTATTGTGTGTAGAATTTTGAGGACAAAAATTAATTTATTCCAGTTTGGAATAGGGCTGTAACATAACAAAATGTGGAAAAAGTAAAGCGTTGTGAATACTTTCCGGATGCACTGTAACTGATGGAGCAATTTGTAAAACTGTTCCTAATGAGAGATGAATCTAGATAATCGGAAACATGTATGAAACACCAAGTGCCAATCCTCTTCGGAAACGGAACAAGATAGATCAGCTTTCCATTTTAATAGTATTGTTAATTTAAAAAATTCTGGAGGACTGATCATGAGAGTAAACCAACACGTGATACCACCATTAATATCTGCTTTATGTAATTTTTTGAAGAGATATTTAGGGAGAGTCTGCACTATATATACTAAATAACCAGTGTCTGAGTTGTAGATATTTGTAAAATTCCCTAGAAGATAGGGAATACTGCGATTGAATCTGGGAATATTGCTTCAAAATACCCAATGATGTATCTCAGCTAAAGTAAGCACTTCCCAAGCAAGCTAATATGCAAATGATAAATTAATGAGAGCTATACCTTCAAGATAGAGGAGAGTGGAAGGGAAGGGGGAATCCGCTAATCTAGATGCCAATTTGTGCCATGCTTACGGGTAGCTAGAACCGCAGCCGACCCGACACATAGTTGCAAATTAATGGATGGATGGAGGCATCCATAAACTATTGTTTAAGGGGAAAGGGGAGGTCATGCCACGTTCCAAAAGGACCCACGTTTTAAGGTTCTCTTTAACAAACCATGCCCCGATTTGAGAGAGTAAGCTTGCAAGTTAGTAGCAATGTAAATCCGGATATGCCAAACCTCCCTCTAGTTTGGGAAGGGACAATGTTTTCTTTGCTATTCTGGGTTTCTTGCCTTTCCAGATATATCTGATAAAAGCCATATGAAATTTATTCAATAAGAAATTTGGTAGTATTATAGGTTATGGTTCTGAATAAATATAACACTTTGGGTAGTAAGCAGCAATGCAACCTAACCATGAAACATTCTGCATTACCCAATCTGACAAAAATATAGAAATCTTACTTTAAAGAGGGGAGTAGTTGGCCATTATTAAATCTTCCTTTTTAGGGGAAAATTGAATTCACATATATTTAAAGCTTCCATCCTGCCAGGCACAGGAAAATTATGAGCGCATAGATCAGGCGGGATGTTAACAGGAAAGGCTTCTGTTTTGGAACTGTTCAGTTTATAGTAAGATACCTTAGAACTATCCTCCAAAACCAAATATAGATGTGGTAGAGATGAGCTGGGATCCCTAAAAGTTAAGAGAACAACATCTGCAAACAAACAAATTTTATATGACTGCCCAAAAAGGATAGGTCTTCGAATAGAGGTACTTGTTCTAATGACCATGGCTAAGGGTTCAATAGCCAGCACGAAGACTAGTTGGGATAAGGGGCAAACATGGTGTGTGCCACTTGTTATTTGAAAAATGGGAGTCAGCATGCCAGTGACAAAGACTCTGGCCGATGGATCAAAATAGAAAGATTGAGGTTAGCGCTCTTCTTTTTAGTCCAAACTTATGAAGGACGGCATGGAGGTATCCCCAATGAAGTCTATCAAATGCCTTCTCTGCATCCAACAACAGCAACAAAAGAGGCTCGTCGGACGCAAAAAAAAGCCTCAAGAATATCAATAACCCTCTCCGTGTTACCTGGGAATTGTCGACCCTGAACGAACCCCACCTGGTCCTGATGGATAAGTGAAGGTAGTAGAGGGTTGTCTATTCGCTGTGAGTTTTGCGTATATTTTCCCATCTGTGTTGAGACGGGCGATCGGTCGATAATTAGCCAATAATGTAGAGTTTTTGTCCGGCTTGGGAAATGCAACTATTCTTGCCTCTAGCATTTCTTTAGAGAAGGATCCACAGGATGAGGCTTCGTTAAAAACCTGAGCCAGAATTAGGGATAGGGTATCCTTGAAACTTTTATAAAAATTATTAAGTATCCTTTAGCACCAGGGGCCTTATATGTTGGAAGGGAATCAATGACTGTCTCTATTTCTTCCCCAGACCACGGGCACTCAAGGGAGTGAAGTGTATCTACATCTAGTGAAGGTAAATTTTAAATATTATAATAATATATAATATTTAAAAAACTCATCTATCCCTGCCAGTGTCGACTGTAGGGTCAAAGAATCAACTGCCAGATTATACAATTTGGAATAGTAGGTCGAAAAAGCTTTACCAATGTCAGAGGGATCTGACACCTTAATACCTTTCGAGTTGGTAATCACTCTAATATGGTCTTTTGCTAGTTTCCCTCTCAATTTTTTGCGAGTAGACATCCTGCCCTGCCTCCCTGAACATAGAATCTCTGTTTCAATGTGAACAGAGCTTTATGGAGGTCAAAATATTCCATTCATCTCATACCTTAAGGAGTTCAGGATAAAGTTTATCATTGGATGGGAATGATTTATGTCTAGATTCTAAGTCAGTCAGACAGAATTCTATGTAGCCGACGAGATATAGCTGCTTTACATATGCGTGCCGCTGCTTGTATAGCTGAGGCCCGAACGACTGCCTTCGGAGAACATCAAAAACTAAATAGAGGTGTCTTCAGGTTTGTTGGTGTCTAAAAACAGAGAGAGGAATTTAGAGATGGTTTGCTTAGCTTCTAGGTCTACAAGTAAATGATCACCCTGGCACCATGGGCTGGGGGGGGGTCCTTATGGATTTAAGATCCCAAAGGAGGCTTAATGCCGCATGGTCAGACCATGTTACTGGCAGGATAGAAGCCTAATTTGTTGTAGGGTCCACTTATGTGAAATGGCCAGGTCAATACGTGAGTAGGAACCATAAACATGGGAGTAAAAGGTGTAATCTCTCCCAGTCGGATTCCCAGCTCTATACATCACAGAGATCATATTCACTTAATATGCATCTAAAAGTATTGAAATGGTCTAAGGAAGGATCGACGACCATGTTAAAGTCCCCCAGAACTAGGATTGACCCTTTACAACAGGAGTGAAGAGCATTACAAAATTTCCTAACGAACGTAGTTTGTTTAGTATTTGGGGCATATGCTACCACTATTGTAACTGGTCTTTCTTCTAAGTACCTGATAAGGATTAAATACCAGCCTTCTTGGTCATACACTTGTTTATCTAGAACAAAGTTACAGGAACTAGACAAAAGGATAGCAATCCCTGCTTTCTTACGAGAACCATTTGACATATAGCAGTGGGGATTCTTAATATTTGAAAATAGAGGGGAAAAAGTTGTTGCCCTATAAGAGACTCATTTTGTTCAAAGTAACTTAAGACCAATCTTCTTTTGTTTAGTGAATTAAGGCCTTTAACTTTCAAGGATAACACATTAACCATTGAAATGACTAGGCTTCCCGATAATATTCAAAGTGGATAAGTATTATATATCGATATTGTAACATGTGTGCCCAAATGAGGGGGAAATATTAAGTAACAGGAGGGAAACAGTGCTAATAATAATATCCAAATATGAAGAGGAAAACAAAAAAGGCAGGAAGGGTATGAGAACAAAAAAAGGAAACAAATATCTACCTAAAGAAACTATATGGGGCCACCTCCGAAGGCGGCACCTTGGGGTACATGGAGGTAGTGATTAACCTCCATCACTCCAGTTGGAACTGAGAACAGTACAAAATTACAAAATGTAGTGTCACCCAGAAGTATTCTGGAGACAACTAGCTTTGATAGAACCATTATACAGTACAGCTAAATAGAAATAACAATACTAGGATACGTGTTGCAGAAAATTGCTTAAACACTATGCAAGAATGAACATAGGAAGGCAGTACACGAGTCAAAAAGAGAATATGACAAATAAAAACAGCAACACAGGGTGAAGTATCTAGCCGTGTCATTATGGGTATGAAGTGGACAGGGCATTAGATGAGCATAGAACAGTACCAGTCAGCAATTGTGTATAAGCATAAACTAAAATAAAAACATACAGTATCTTAATGTAATGTATTAAACGTTTAAAACATGTTTTAATGTTATAAATTAGAGAATATACTCCTTGTCTTTGTGGTCTAGTGGGTCAGCAGGTCCCTGCAGTGTTTGGGCTGCCTCCCATGCCCCCAGGTGCTGGGAATAGAAGAAAGCAGTGCTGTAAGCTCTACAGGTGCTCTGTGCAGGATCAGCAGGAGCATCCCCAGACATTAGTGATCAAAGCCCTGGAAGTAGTTTGAAAGGAGATTAAAATACTAAAGCATCCAAATCAGAATGAATGGAGACAGTAAGGAGATTGGGCTGAGCCCCCCATCATCGCCCCAGTAGTGCATGGGTAGTAGGAGAATACACCCCTGCCACCGAGAGCAACATTAAAATAAGGGTATGGTCCAGGATAGAGCCTGACTAAGGTATACGGCTATCCCTAGACTAATATACTTGTAGTGCCCCACCCAGGGCCGGTGCAAGGCTTCTAGGCGCCCTAGGCAAACCTTTTGCCTGCAACCCCCCCCCCCCACCACCCTTTTGCACAGGTGGCGAGCCAGATAGCAGGTTGGGTATGAGATCACGGCAGTCGGGATGCCACTGGTCAGAATACCGACACCCATAAGGACAAAAGGTAAGTCTAACCCTTACCCCTCCCTCCCTGGTGCCTAACCCTAACCCCCCCCCTAGTGCCTAAACCTAACCTTCCACTCCCGCACCCTAACACACTCTCCCCAATGCCTAAACCTAACCTCCCCCTCACCGCACCCTAAACCTAGCCTAATTAAATATATTCACACAGACACACACACATATACAGTATATTATATATATATATATATACACACACACTGTATATATATATATATATATATATATATATATACATACAGTATAAAATATATATATATATATATATATATAATCCTTCTAGGCTTGGGTTTGTACCCAGCACAATATAAAGGAAGGTGGCACTCCGATAAGTGAATAAAGTCAATGTGTATTAAATATTCGACATCATCATAACAAAAACCATGTGTCGACGTTTCAAGGCATATAGCCTTTTCATCAGGACATACATATAGCCTTTTCATCAGGACATACATATAGCCTTTTCATCAGGACATACATATAGCCTTTTCACACAGGACAAATCAAGGGCAATATGGCACAGGAAAAATACTATTCCAAATGGCACAGGACAAATACTGGGCCTGATTCAATATTTCCGCATTGCCGATATTTACGCAGATCGAGCGATTGTTAGCCATTGCACATGTGAAAATGCGGCACTGCCATGTGTAGCAATTGTATTGCGATAATGCTCGCACAGCAGATTCACTTGCAAAGTGAGTGACAGGTAGTCAGCATTTAGGGGAGGTAATGGGGGGGTAGTTAGAAAAACGTAGGTGTGTCTGACCATTTAAATGCCGTTTCATAGGCATGCATAAATTAGCCATGGCGATCTCCTTCGCAGTATGAGAGCTCTCAGTGTGTCACAAGAGCCACAGTGTTTGAGACAGGTCGGACTTCACTCAGAAGCTGCGTGGCTGCCCGATATGCATCGATGTTTATGCTGCACATCGTCGGACATATATGAGAAGGCAGCAGTGGGCGCCCCTATGCTCGGGTAAGCTTTTGGAAACATTAGCATATTTTCGCTATTGCGGTCCGTAAGACATCGCAGCTGTGATTGCATTAGCGAAAATCTGTGAATCAGGCTCAGCTTGCTAAATGGCACAGGACAAATACTGTACTATGCTATTTGGGACAACAACTGTGTTATAAGGACACTGCTTCTCTATAGTGTAATGTTACAAACGTTTTTATATAATAACATATGCATTGTGTTGTTACTTAAACACTTTGTTACATTACACCAGTAAAGATAACTAAAGTAGGACACTACACTAAATATACAAAGCATACAGTATATTGTACTGGACATCTGCGGATACTACAGGAAGCATGCCAATCCTCTTTATATAGCAACAGAATCCTTAATTAACCTGTGCAATGGAATGCTTCCTAATGAGCAGTCCTGCAGGAACCCTCGTCCGTCTGTCTGTTATATTTTTAGCCCCAGACCCCTATCTTTTGTTCCAACTGAGAAGGATGCCCCCAGCATCTGCTTCTTCTCTCCTCCTGTGGAACAGCTGACAGCCAATGACAGCATATTCAATTGTTTGCTTTGTGTCTTGTAGGGGAGATTTCAATGACATAATATTATGTAATATTAACCCCTGCAACGCTGACCTAAATTTCATCTTGTCATTATACTGCTTACAGTTTGTTATGAGCTGCTCTACATGTATTTGTATAACTGGACCCTTAGGATGCATGCATGTAATTATCATGTGAAAATGTCAGAACACAAACAGCGGGAGAGGAGGAAAGAGAGGGGCAGTGCTGTCAGCCAGCATCCAGCCAGACAGATTGGGACTCCTGTCACATTGTTTCAAATGCAAATCTCGCACGCA
Source organism: Taudactylus pleione (assembly GCA_031769625.1). Taxonomy (NCBI): domain Eukaryota; kingdom Metazoa; phylum Chordata; class Amphibia; order Anura; family Myobatrachidae; genus Taudactylus; species Taudactylus pleione. The sequence goes on along the minus strand of JAUIMM010000017.1, from coordinate 2,262,691 downwards.
TAGAAGAATTCACACGCACCACCCGCCTGGCACACATTATAGTGTCTGATGTGAAAATCTGCTCCATAGGCTCACTGTTGGCTAATAATAAATCTGCTATTACTGAGACAAAGTATATTTAGAAACAGTATATATAGACATTTACTAAGCTGCCGATATTCGTCCGATGTCATTCGAGATCAATCTAGGATAACATCGTCCATATTTTTTTTTTCAAACAGGTTACCGAGTTGCTGTTATACGTGTTGTTCGTTGTTCTATTTATTCATAATCATTCGTATTTTTCTTTTGTATTTTGCGTTCAGTTTTGACTAACTCGACCGAACATGGCAGGATTTGGCACACATCAAAACACATTTCAAAGCCAGATTGATAATACCATAGAGTTGATGTGCAGTGATATGAACCTGTATAATGATCAGTATCTGCGTATCATGGAGGCAAATTTGGCAACACAGCAAAGTATGTTGAGAATGATGAAGAGTCAGGCCCAAGCCACTAGGGAATTAAACGTCAGTGTCATTCAATTGTCACAAAATATTGTGACATCACATAATGCTGGCACAAGCAGCAGCTCTGGGGTACCAACCCCAATTCCTATACCTCTTGCCTCACCACGAAGACGCTCTTCACGTAGGCAGTCTGAAAGCGCCTCATCCGCCAGAGCAGCTCCAGAGAGCGGGGGAGAGTAATTGGGCCAAAAATTGCCCTAATCTTTCTAAAAAATGTACTCAAACATGACAATGTTGATTCAATATTTTTGTTTTTGGTCCATAAGTACGGCAGTTTGAATATATGTGCCGTATTCAATTAGAGGCGAAAAGCCGTAATAAATGAAAAATCTTCGCCTATTGCCGCTTTTCACCTGGTCGGAACTTATCTCCAAATTCCATTCCAGATGGAATTCGCCTACACGAAAACTTAATGCAATGTAACAGGCGAAAAAGATTCGCCTATGAATAGCAGGTGAAAAGAAGTGCAAAATCTTTATTTTGGGGTGCAAATGTGGGGAAACGACCCAGAACCCTTGGCACAGTCCCCCAAAGGTCAAATCAGTGAAAAAAAAAACAACATAAGAACTCCCAAAAAGTACTTTAATTTTTGGGATGAAAAAGTCAAAAGTGGGGGGACAATCATAAAAACCAGCAAAATAGACTTCTTGGGGCTCTGTAAGGATGAGTCAGGTGTTTTTGGGATTGCAGGTGCATGTAGCTGGTGCGTGTTTAACATTTTATAAATGCTTGCACCCGTTTTCAAGTACCCCAAATTTGACAGGACTACTTATTTTCACCAAAAAATACTGCTTTATGCCATTCTTCACCACACTTCCATAGATGCTAATAAGAAACTATTTAAACTACTTAAGTACCTCAAACACTTATATTAGGGGTAATAGTACACATGTGCATTGATTACCTATATTAGTGCATCTTTTTTGGGGGTACAGGCTGACTTTCCCACTTCTGACAGCACTTTCCACCTGTTCCGCATTCGCCACTTTCCATTTTCGTGTGGTTTGGAATTGAGTAGGGTGAAGAGTAGGGACGCGCACGAAAAGTTTTCGCCTCTAAAACAGACGAAGGAGGCGGAAAGTCGGACAGGCGAAACCTTTCTGACTTTTCGCCTCTAATTGAGTATGGGCCTATGTTTGAAAAATGTCCTATTTGTTTGTGTCTATATAACAGTTTCCTGCTTCAAAAATTAAAGGCAACAAAAATTTAGAACACATTTATTAAAAGCCTGCTACACTTTCAAACATGTTTTTGTCATTACTAACATCAAAAATGATTTAATGTTGTACATTATGTTGTGCTTAAAATAAGAACATACACTTTAATGCCACATACCTCAGTGTTTGGTTATTTGGTTAGTTAACATTTTTATTTACAAGTGGCTATGTTGATCATAGCAAACAATCTGGTTGAATTTAACATTTATCTTGCAAATAAATACATATTTTATACATATGTGATTGGTTGCTATGGGCAATATCTCCACTATGATAAAAATGTAATAAATATAGTACTTATGGTGATGAAAAAAAACTTTACGTTTTTACTTTCTTGTTGGTCATTGCTGACCTATTACATTTTTGTATTCACCTGTTTACAGTATCACACTATATCTTGTTTCTCTTCTTTATCTATGTATATGAAACAAAACTGAAGTGGAAACCAAGAGAGAAGTAATTGGTTTTTATACCTATATTGGTCTAGCGCCACTGGGTTTTACACATTTTATGTTTTTAGTATTCACATGTTATTTGGGTTTTAAGGTAATCTACATACAGTATTTTAACCTTGGCTGCTTTTCCAGTTGTGCTAGGGTAAGGCATTTATTATATTTATATCACTACTAGCTGGAGTACTCAGCGTTGCCCGGGATTTTAAGAATGTTTGTTTACACATCATCCTTCAACCAACCTCTCCTTAGGCAGGCCTCACGAAAAGTGTGACAAACTTCCCCATCAACAGTCCTAAGGTCTTCGAAGGAAGTAGGACCTGTAACGATGTAAAGCAAACTTCGGAGATAGAAGCATTCAAAATTTGTCGGATGTACAGTGTAAACACGGCCAAGAGCTTCTGTTGCTCTGATACCAGGATAACCATCTACAGCGACTCCCTGTTTTCTGTGCATAAAAACTTTTCGAGAAGCTTTCCATGTGTAATATTTTGTCAGCTCACAGTACAGCAGGGTCCTTGAAAAGTCATCATTTTGACACAGTTCGAACAAAGAAGTCAATGTTATTGTTTAATTTGGTATAGTCAGAGAGCTGAGAATGCTGGCAAAGCCTGCTAAAGCTCTCTTCGATAATATACATTAAGATCATGACAACACAAAACGCTTGCTCCGAGACCCTACCCATATGCCATGAGGCCCCACAATGAGCGTACAGCAAAAATTGTGTTTTTTAATTAATTTAAAATGAACAGTATTTAATTTATGATTTCACATTTTCTTAGTTGCCACCGCTGTGTTTTAATACACAGCGGTGGCTAGTGGCAGAGCCTCAGGTATCTCATAGCCCCCACAAGAGCTCCATCCAGCACAGAAAATTCAGCCATGCTTTGTTTCCTTTTGTAACAGGAGAGAAGTGTATGCATGTGCTTAATCCCCTTTTATTGGCCACAGAATTGAGTTGTCAGTGATGGATAAGTTTGTTCATATGTGAAACTCGAATTGAAAAATGTGTTCTGAGATTTCTATTTTGGATCGAATTGGCGTCTTTTGTGGCCGATTTGCAATATTTATTGGCCTTGATGACAAATAGGAATCCTTAGTAAATTTCGAGTGCCTATTGATGTCCATCGCAAAAGGCTTCCAAGTTGAATTTGTCTGAAAACATGTTATCGTCTGATTTTCAGGTGTTCGACCAGGATTTCCAATTCATAAGGAGCAAACTTGGCAGATTTCAGCGTGTAGTAAATTGCGAATATGCGCTTCACAGCCGATGTTGCCGCATTCGAATTGATTCGAGCTTAGTAAATTTACCTTTTAGTATGTATGTATTATGCCAGCTAGCCCACACTCCCTCTCTCTCCATAAAAGTGTGGTATAAACATGGAAAAGTGATGAAGATATTGGAAGACAGATGATGTAGTGGGTGTCATGTGTTTGGGTGGATAGTTTTCAAACTGAAGCCATGATTTACAGTTTTCATAATGATAAGTAACTAAGGGGTCTATGTACTAAGCAGTGATAAGTGACAGAGTGAAAAGTGATAAGTCTGTGATAAGTGCCAGCCAATCAGCTTCGAACTGTCATCTCACAGGCTGTGTTTGAAAAATTACAGTTGGGAGCTGATTGGCTGGCACTTATCATTGCTTAGTACATAGACCCCTAATACTTTATTCACATACAGTACAACTCATACTTAAAGCTACAGCTCTCTCTTGTATATTTGTGCAGCCTGTCTGCATTTTGTTCTTCATACGGCCACTAGGAGGCTGCACATACATTTATTAATGGCTACAATTTTGAAATAATAAATAACTTCTGAAACACTGTTTATTTACTGACGATACTATAAAAATGATAAACTGGTGAGGTACTTTGGGCCAAAATATAACACTGTATATCACATCACATCAATGCAATACATAGTAATGTTTTGTAGCCATTCATATAAACTTATCTGTCCAGTGATGTCCTCCAACGCCCCCCCTTCCAGAACCCGGGAAGCAGCGCAAAGACAGATATGTCTTCTTCCCACTGCACATACACCAGCGCCTGAGATCAGCTGGTCACGTCAGACGCTGGTCTAATGGGGCTGAGCAAGTGCCGGTTGACAGGCAGAGAGTAGAGAACTTCCCTGCTCGTTTCGTTTCACAGTTGAGCATTGTGTTCTTCTATGAATTGCTCTACTACTAATACTACTGTATGGGTGAGCGATCCAGCCACAGAGCGGGGGGCGCCACTGGAGAAGTCATGAACTTCTCCATGGTAACGCGCTTCATGAATAGAAAGAAGCAGTGAAAAATAGTTAAACAGGGCTTTTCACTACTTCATGAATAGACCCCTGTATTGTTGAGAGTACACGATGGACCTAGCTAATATATATTATTCTATCTCTATTCCAATAGCAGGTTGAGGGACGAAATAACCATTTACTGTAGGGTTCAGTTAGGTAAGGCAGGTTACTACAGTTCCCATTTTTTGAATGGGAAATATAATCTTGTCAAATGTATCAAGATCTGACAAGTAAACTTTTCGGAGCTTCAGCCTCCAATAGCTAATGCCATCCTAAGATGGAGTTAGACATTGTAACCTACAGGCTCAATTAAATTTTTTTCCTGAGTGGGTGCACACGCATAGCATAGTAACTTACTTCATCACTTAGTCTTCACTGGGACAAGCTGTTAATATGTGCTATTGTCCTGGCAAGATACATTTCATAAATAGCCTGAATATTAATTCCTTACTGTCTTGATATGCAGTGATAAGAAATTATATTTTTCGGAGCAGCGCCAGGAGTTTTCCCCTACACTCCACAAAGGTACTGTATGCAGGAAAACTTGTGATGGTAAGGGTACCGTATATGTTGGTTATGGGCGCAGCTGAGCGTCACATCAATTCTCTGCAGCACATCCTAGCATTCGCCCCATTGATTCAAACTAACAATGTGACATTGCAAGTGAGGTCAATTGCCAAGGACTCACAAGCATTTCCCCTGAGAAAGCTTGTGTCACCATGATCCACACCACAGTCCAAGGCAGAGCGTGACAAAAGAATCAGTATCTGAGTTTGTCAAATGTGATAAGAGAGGAAAAATAGCATCTGTCTTCAAAGGCTATCTCCTACCATTTCACAGAATTGACCTAATCACTGTATAGCAAGAAACTTCTTTCTGCACATTTGGAATTAGTGATGTTCGAGCTTGATAGCTAGATCTCAAGGCCAGATCATCCAAGCAAGAAACAGATTAGTGACAAGTAGTAGGGTGCAAATAATAATGCAGTTTCTGCTCCCAAAAATTCTGAATTGTATTTAAAATGAATAAGTCTTATTTTAGGAGACCAGACTTTTGATAATACAAATATTAGTTAACATCTTGATATGTTTCCTATTGCATTTATTAATCTACAGTACAGTAAACAGGTGAACTCTGTTTTACATTAACCAGTTTAGTAGTAGCAAGGGCCAGACAAACTTTTTCAAGCCAATTGAGTAACTATTAAATTATAGTCAACTTAGCTAAATAGCTGCAAAATATTATACTTGTCTTTGTCCAGAAGATTGTACAGTACATTCCCATAAATTATACATAACACACAGACCCATGCTTTCAGAAACAGATTAACAATGATTTTCCAGGCAGCAATGTAATATATTTATGTTATCACTATTAAAGAACAATTATTATTGTCCATATAATGACTAGAAGCATCAATCACTATGCTAACACAGCTAATAAATGGTAAAGGTTAAGTCAAGCAAAACAGACACAGGATGATCTGTACATTAGACATTTTAGGCACCTGCAGTTAAAATTCTCGACTACACTCCAACATATGCTCAGCTGTACCCTGCAAAGACCCCACTTCATACAGTAGGACCATCAGACAAACTGTCAGGCATGCTGGCAGTAGTTGACTGTGAAATGGTACCTGTATGACTGAAGGAAGCAGGAAGCCGATAATTCTGCAGTGAATATCACTCCATCTGTCATCATGCAACAAAACAATTATATCAAATAGAAGCAAGTGGAGAAGAAGACTTTACTTAAGCATATTCAATCATGTAGTCGGCATCCCGACAGTCAGGATGCCAGCTGTCAGAACCCCGGCTCTAGAATCCCGACCACTGACATCCCAATGGTGAGTATTAGGGTTAGAGGTTAGGCTGTGTGTGTGTGTGTGTGTGTGTGTGTGTGTGTGTGTGTGTGTGTGTGTGTGTGTGTGTGTGTGTGTGTGTGTGTGTGTGTGTGTGTGTGTGTGTGTGTGTGGGGGTGTGGGGGGGTGGGGGTGGGGGTGGGGGGGTGGGGGGGGTTAGGGTTAGGAGTAGGGTTAGGGTAAGGGTTAGAAGAGTTACTTACCAAATTCTGTCGGGATTCTGACCATCGGCATCCTGACCACCGGGTTCCTGTACCCAACCCATCTTTAGGAATGGGCACTGCCAAAAAAATACTATTCAAATGCGAAAATGGAAATTCATAATAGAAATCCTCAAATTTGTTTTCCATTAAGTAATGGGACAACATTTCACACACATCAACATGGATGATTGTGAGTCAGAGGCATCTGAGACCGGTTTTCCATACAGCCACGGCAGATTGCTTACTACATTATGCTAAAGTGAGTATCTGCCTATCTATGTCGAATATCCAGCCATGTTGATGCAAAATGCAGCGTCACCCACTGTTTTTATGTCCACGTAAAAACAATCGCACAATATAGATCAGTTCCTGTGATTGGACTATTAAAAATCACTTTTCTCTCCACAAAATGGACAATAAATGGTTTGCAACTTTCCGCCTAAATTTGTCCATGAAATAATTTGTCCTTAGTAACAATAGAGGTGGCTTTCAATAAAATACCACTTACTCTGCAAAATATCTTGCCCTCCCACTCCACCCTTTTCCTCTTAACTGAATCTTTTCTATGATTTTATTACACTTGTCAGATGCCACCCTACATGCACAGAAGTACCCGCTAAATGAAAAGCGATGCTGCTACCTGTTGTGGACGTCTAAGAGTATATAGGATAAAAGGGGATGCAGGAGAAGAGATATTGGGCCAGATTTAGAGGTGCATGCAATGCCCATGTATGCGCATTTGAGCGATTATTTACTACTACGCATGTGCAAAATACTCTGAAAACCCTTACGGCGCATGCGTTAGCCTGTGTGTTGGCTCACATGCACAGTTGTGTATGGGACCACTGGCATTAAGAACGGTGAGGCAAAACCATGGGCATTCCTGGGTGGTGACTGGAAGGTGGCATGAAGTGAGTGCAAAAAAGGCTGTTTCATGGATGTTTCATGGGCATTTAATGGGAGTGTCATGGGTTTGATAGTGAACAGTACACAGCTGCATTTTCAGACGCAGAGCCGCATAGGCCATGTTTAGATGGAGTTCAGGACGAGACACTTCACCAACCATAGGCTGGTGCAAGTGACGATGGTGAAGATAATGAAGCGTCGATGGAGGAGTGCTCAGAACCACCGGCGGAGTCGCAGTCTGCACGAGCAGTGAAAGAGGGCATCTCAGGGCTTGCACATTCTGGCGCACATTAGTGCACAAGGGGAAGACTGAAACTAGCATTTGCATATTTCGTCGACTGCGCAAAAAGATGCAGCCGCAGCTGCATTATCATGCACCTCTGATTCAGGCCCATACTGTATCGTGCAGTTCAGGCAAGGTAGCATACACGCACGTTATGAATGGCAGAGAGGTTTTCTCATACACAGGATTGGCAGAAGAAGGAAATGTAGAACATAAGGGCTCGTTCACACCTTATTTCTTATTTATTTTCTGATTTTCACACATTAATAAACAAATGCAAAGCACATCAAAAAAAATCATGTCAATGCTGTTGTTCCCACTATTGCATTCTAACATTTTCATGGCACGTTTAAAACTTTTGAATGGAGCATGCTATATTTGTAATAGATGTTGAAATATAAAGTGTTAGGCAGGAAAAGCATGTACTGTACTGTAGTAAATGTGCTATAAGTGCATCACTAAAACCCGATAATTCTATATTCTTATTGGCGCTTATTGCAGCAATAAAAAATTAAGTATCACCCAAATTTATTAAAAAACAATGTATAGGAGCCGATCCCTGCTCTGTGTTAGAAGTGATGTGGTCACTAAAGAAATCACTTTACTCTGCCTTCGGGTTCCGCCATGCTACTGAGCATGTGAGGTCTATTAATCACGCATGTGTAAGTGGTCATTGCCGGAAAGGGATCCGTTAGATCCCTCTCTCGAAAAATATTGTACTTCGCATTCTGGATATATTTGTAAATTTGCTAATTATGCAGAGTACATAGAATGCAGGCGCACACTCTAGGTACTAAGAACAATGATAGACAAATAATTCTGATAAACTCTACAATTAACATTGAGTATAAGTGAGGTTCTTAGTACATGTTTGGCCAAAAATGTTTGCCCATCCACCACGTCTTATGGGGTTCACCTTGACGCGGTGGATGGACAAACATTTTTGCCCAAACATTCTTAGTACCTAGAGTGTGCGCCTGCATACTATTTCACCTGCATTGTACTATAAGTCTCAGCATGGCAGCACCTCCTATTATGTTTAAAATGATGGTGTGCAGTCCAAGCCCCCCTTCCCCCTTACTACTTATATTTGTGTATATTTTGTACACTTGACGGTTGAGACTCCTATTTGGTATTTGCACCCCACCTATCTGCCCTTAGGTGTTTTTAATCACCAGCCCAGGTTCCTGCATTTCTGACTACATCTTAGAATAGGCACTATTACAGGTAAGTCCTGGATAAATGTAACGTAATGTGTTAGTATTAGGGATGTTAGGGACCCATCTTACGGGGTTGACCTTGACGCGGTGGATGGACAAACATTTTTGACCAGACATGTACTAAGAACCTCACTTATACTCCATGTTAATTGTAGAGTTTATCAGGATTATGTTGTCTATCATTGTTCTTAGAATGCAGGCGCACACTTTAGGTACTATGGCCCTCATTCAGAGGCGGTCGGAGGATGCAAGCGGTCGCTCAGAAACTGGGCGGCCGCTTGCATCCTGACCGGCCGCCTCTGTTTCGGTCGTTAGGCAGTGGGTTTACACCCACAGCTCTAACGACCGCTAGGGTGATGGTCGCGATAGTCATAGACCATCGCGACCATCGGGGCTTACGACGAGACCCAAGGGTAGGGTCTCACTTGTCGTAAGCCCCTGTCAGTGGGGCCTCCCCCAAACGGCAGACGTTCCCATGGGAACGCCTCCTTTTGGGCTGCCACCCCCCCGGCCCGCCTTTCAAACGGGGCGAGCTGTCAATCAACATCGACAGCTCGCCCCCTTTGGAAAGAGACCCGCTACGACCGGCGCTGTTGGTCGTAGCGGGTCTCACGCATGCGCACGAAGGAGCCGGCTCCCTTGTGTGCATGCGCACTGGAAAAACATTGAGGCGGCCGTGCGGTCGTACAGCCGCCTCTGAGTGAAGCCCTATGTCCCTTGCATTGTACTACAAGTCTCAACATGGCAGCACCTCCTATTATTTTTAAAATTAGAGTGTGCAGCCCAAGCCCCCCTCCTTACTACTAAATTTGCAAATTAAGCAGCTGCTATAGAAACCTATGGAGGCTGCTTTTATAAATGAAAATAAGGGATTTTGGGGGGATATCCCACAAATCTTTGTTGATAAATATACCACTAAAACACAAGGTATACTGTAGTTTTCGTGCACTTTTATCCTTTCCCTTAGTGAACGTGTGAATGAACCTTAAGGGTTCTGGCTTTCTTATGCACTAAAATAGCTTTTGTTACAAAACAATATGACAAGTATAAACAACATCTATGCAATGTTTGTGTTGCTAAATCAGTCAGACATGCATCAAAACGAACCATATAAATCTACAATAACATTCAGTGGTGAAAATAAAACACACAGACCTAAGTATGATAGAAGCAGGTGACGTGACACTATACCCTACAATAAAAATTACAATAGGAAGAAAATAAGGACTTAAAGCCTCTGGAAATTCTCCTAAACCAGAATGATTTTTGTGAAAAAGCTGGGATGGCAGACTGTCCCTAGTAAATCATTTTCTTATTATTGGACATGTATGAGTCCTTTTGTCAAGGGGTGCTTTTTATTATAATTTTTTTTTTATTTACAGAGATATACTATGAATTGTTACATCATAGAACAGGGATGGGGAACCTCCTGCCCGGGAGGGGAATCATTTGGTCTGGCCCTCAGAGCTTTTTTCTGCTAGCCTGATATGGCTAGCAGGGTGCCTAGAATGGCACCCTGCAGCCAGAATTTATGCAACAGTGCCGCCTGGATCCCCCCAGGATCCTCAGGATGCTTCGGCATTGATGTAATCACCTGCAATTGTGGACCCACAACCGTGTGATGTCATGCGAAGGGGTGTGGCCGGCACTGGGCCTACGAATACTGTATATCAAAATGGCCCTCGGCAAAAAAAAGGTTCTCCATCCCTGTAATAGAGCAATAAAGGGAAGGAATGCACATCAGCAGTGCCTTAGTGGAGTAAAGCATCTAAAACTGGCCATGTCCATACATCCTGACAGGTCACATATAAGATGTTTATCACCTAAATTGTAAGTGATATATTTCCATTCATAGAATTCCACACGTGACAGGTCAAGTTGTAATCACTTTACTGTAAATTGTCTTTCTACTCTTGTCCTTGGATAAGAAATTTCAGCCAATTTTCTCGTCAGTTTTCAGAATCCCATAATATAAATGCTGTAATTTGCATCAAGACCCCTCCACCCTGCAGAATGTCTTCAATTAGATAATTACTTAATTACGGCTAGAGAAACATTGGAATAGAAATTATACTAATAGGGCAATTTTATAATAGAAAATTAATCACTAGCTCCAAACCTGCAGTCTTGCTCCACAGCTCACATAGCAACCTGCAATTTTACAAGTCAAGTTCTTTGCAATGTGGATGGAACACATTTCTTTTAAGGGAACACTACGATTGAGCACCTTTTGCATGGTGCATTTATGCATCGTTGGTTGCTAGAAATCTGCTCCATCTGTGTTTCAGTCATCATTAGCAACATACATATGGTTGCCCATATAATACTAGATTGTCCCAGGTTTCAAAGTAAAATGTTACATCCTGTATTGCTTCAATACGGGATGCCGTTTGTCCCAGATTTTCTTGTACGTCATTTCAAACAGTATATAACACTAGAGAGTAATTTTACTCTAGGTTGATTTTAGTCGAATTAACTTGATTAAAAATCATTTTAAATCGATCAACATCAATGTGTTTCAGGGGCTAAATCACACATTTACTAACAGACGATTTTTTTCAAAAATGTTTTTTTTTTTATTAAAGCTGCAAAAGTTACAATAAAATATATGCAACATTTTACAAAAACATATATTGTAAAATAAAGAAGTTTATACTTATTTTGACATTTTTCACAATAAAAAACAATAATACACAACAAAGATCTGAACTGGATCATACATAACGAAATACTTAGAAAGCAATGGGAGGATCTTGAAGGAGGACACAAGTCTCGTACCACATGGTATTACGTAAACATTGAAATATGACTTCTTTAGTAGAAATAAGTAGGGTCTCTATAAAACTTTCCCATGTTGCAAAAAACTTTATATATTGGTTTTTAAGTGTTAGCAAATGTGTGATCGATTAAAATCAACCTTTAGTAAATTTACTGGTGGTGACGGTGTGGGCTCCAGACATATAGGCTCAGTCTCTGCGTGCTGCTATGCGAGACTCCACGTTACCTTGTACCCGTGAGGCCACACCAGCCTGGTTTGTGAAATTTTGGCGCGTGACTGTGTCAGGCCCTCATCCTCGTTATGCGGGGGGCTTGCCTAGCAATCTGGGAGCTGCTGGGAAGCCCCCAGCCTCAATGATGCAAACAGCCCACTAGTGATGCCACTTAACCAGTGGCGGATTCCACCTAGGGGCTGCGAGGCTGCAGCCCCGCCCCAGTAAAATCCACCACCTCAGTGTAGTCCATGACTACACAGGCTACACTGTGTGACTGGCAGTGGGCTTCCTATTGGAAGCGCTACCTGCCAGTCACATACACAACAGGCAGCCCTAGGGGGAGGTGTTGCCTCCCCCTGGGACTGCCAGTCCAGGCTGCTATTAGCAGAGAGCGGCTTTCGGGAGGAAGCCACTACTCACGCCTTTCTGCCAGCCCTAATCGGCTCCTAGGGGCTGCAGACGATGCAGCCCTTTGGATGCCGGTGGCATGCGTATGCTCGGCTCCCTGCCACTAGTGCGCATGCACCGGACCCGGCGCCTGACAGATCGATTGCGCAGGCGCCGGGACCCGGCCAGGAGGAGTGGGTGACCCGGGTGAGTAATTGCACCCTCCCATTTTCCGCGGTGGCAGTCCCTCTCATCTAACATGGTAGGAGCCGCCGCTGCACTTAACATTAAGCCAGTGTCATTATCAATGTGTCACTGAGTGCCTTGTTGTTTTTTATATTTTTACGATGTCTGCAAGCGTGTCTCTGACATGTAAGAGGCAACCAAGATACAGGTCTGAGTGGGCGAAAGAATTTAAGTAGGTCAGCCCTGTCCCTGGTGATGAATACAAAGCAAACCGCAGAGAGCTTTTTCGGTCACCCATGGAGTGATGTCTGACCTCAAACAGTACACTTCAGTTGCCCATGTCCAAGCTAAACAGCAGAATACACTGCAACTGCTCATTTCCTCATACCTCAAACCTCCCTGAAACAGACATGGTATATTTTTTTAAATAATTGTTTGTTGTCAGTGTAACCTAGCTCATATTATAGCTTACATTTGTCTATATTCTAAATTTATATATATATATATATATATTACAGTACTAGGGAATCCCGACGGTAACTGCCTTTATATGAACGATATTATGGATATTAGTTAATAAGGATATTATGGAGATAATGAGTCCATAATTTGAGGGTATTTGTCATAAAGAGTTCTGCTAAATATGGTGGAACTGCCACATTGTCAACAAAATCTTTCCATTGCGACAGCAGTCTGATCTAAAAAATGGCCATTAATCTGGTCTACGAAGAAGTGTAGGGCACCACAGTTCACACATTGTACATCCATAGGACCCAAAGAGTAGTTTTGTGGCAAACATATCATGTCCAATGCAAGCGGCGTATCAGTTGATCTTGTTATATGTTAGTTGTGACTATAATATTCTTCACTGTAAGATTTTTGAACTGCACGCTCTGGGTGACCTGTAAGGGCACTTAAGACTGGGGGGCCCTAAAGAGCATTATTTTTGGAAACTGGGATAGTGTTCTCGAGCGCAAGCCTTTCATGTGATTATTTATGCAAAGGACAGCTACTCCAATAAAAGCTGTCCTTCACATGAACGGCCGCGGATCCCTTTTGAGGAGTAAAGTGTAAAGAAGTGGTAACTATTAAAAATATGGGTTCAGGGTGTGCAGTGTGGGCCCCCCTGTGTGCCCCGTACACCCTGCACCCATTATATAAACACATTTATACATACAGACACATATATACACAGTCACACACACATACATCCATAAATACAGTTACAGACACAACTACATACATACACACACACACTTACAGACACACTACAGACAGGAAGTATAGTGCCACCCCCCTCTCACCTTACAGGACACAGGTACTACCCTACACTCACTGTAAAAGTAGCTCCTCCATCCCCTCCTCTCTCTATGCTGTGATGGCCTGAGTGACACTTAGTGGCGTGTAGCTCTGCCCCCTGCCTGACTCCACCTCCCTTTATGTCTCCCTTGCTCGAATTGCAGTCCTGCTGCACTGGAGCTGTAATAAATGGTGGGGGGGGGCCTGGGAGAGGTGGGCCGGGGTGACGTGCCCCTTATAACCCCCCTTAATCCGGCTCTGCAGTCATGAATTAATACTGCAGCAGATGCAAAAGCCAGAAGTCCTCATTGGTTGGAGTGTGTCAGGTGTGTGGGCGGGGCACCAAAAATAAACAAACAGCCCTGAACCTCTGTGTTGGCCGGGCTGTCAGTGTGTGTTCACTGCAGTGCGCTGTGTCAGCGGCTGCTGTAACGGTGGTAACACACTAAAAAAAACACCAATGAAACAAGTGTAATAAAGCAGCCGCTCTACAGTGCACTGAGCTCCGATTGTGGCAGATGCTGGGAAAGTTGCAGAGCCATGGAATGCCCCTAAGGCATTCCAGATGCCCTAGGCATTTGCTTAGAATGCCTATGCCTAGGGCCGGCTCTGACATGCCCAATGCTGTTTTGAAACAGATTCATCAAGACATGCACAGTGGAAGAATTCCGTTGTTCGCCTTGTATTGTGATACTGTGAACATTTGTGAAAACGTGAAAAGTGGTCTCATAAATGGCTCCCAGGAAGGAATTATCAATCAAACAGCGAACTGCCATAGTAGCTTTGAGAAATGCAGGGCATCATTTGCGTAAAATTGCTTGCTTGGAAAAGGTTTCTCTTGGTGGCGTGCAGTGTACCCTTAAGAGATATGTTGTAAACAACAGTGTATGTGATCACCCATGACTTGGAAAACATCGAGTGTCCACAAAACAGGTAAACCTATTTATCAGCATGTGTTCCAAATGGGATAGATTTCAAACAGTATATCAGATCCGTGCTGCTCTAAGGAGAGTGAGGAAGAAAAGCTTGTCAATCGAGACCGTCAAACACCACCTTGTAGTCGGCTACTTGAAGGGATGTGTTGCAGCCTGAAAGCCATTGCTTATGCCCATAAATAAAAAGAAGAGGCTATTGTGGGCAAAAAAGTTCAGTCAAAACAATGACAACATTTGCGGAAGAACTTGGTTTGGGCGGAATCGGTATGTAATGTCGGCTGTCGGGATGCCTACTGTCAAAATACCGACAGCGGCATCCCGATGGTTGGTATCCCGACAGGGGTCGGGTAAGTATACTTACCCTCCCACCCTTATTGTAGACTAACCCTAACCCTCCCCATTAGTGCCTAAACCTAAGTCTCACCCCTTCGTGCCTAAACCTAACCCTCCCCCTTAGTGCCTAACCCTAATCACCCCAGTGGTGCCTAACCCTAACCCTCCCCCCTAGGGGTGCTTAACCCTAACCTACCCCCCCAAAACCTAACGTTAACCCAGCTTATGCTACCAAAACCTAACCCTCCCCTCCCCCCACGGCTAACGCTAAGGACGCCCCGGACTTACCTCGTTCCGGCAGCCATCCTTCTGGATTCCGGCGTCGGAATTAAGATAGGCATCGGTATTTTGACGCCTATCTTAAGCCCCATGACGGGCTTCCCCCGTCAGGATTTAGACCGGCGGCACCGACGCAGGTGATATCACAGATATCGCCTGGTTACAAATGTGCATCGATAATATCCACAGTCCCCATACTATAGTTTGGGGATGTAGAAATTATGAAATTCATCAAGTTCCAAAAAAGCATTTTTTTTGGAACTTGACAGTGATACTGTACTTATGCTGAGATACAGCAGAGGGATTTACAGCAGCTCCCTCCCAGCTCCTAGAGCTCTCTTCTTGTGAGCCGGTACCAAGAAGGCACATTAGCGGTGGCCAGTGGGGCTCCTACAAAGGGGAGCTGATGTGAGGGGGGGGTGAGCAAAGTCTCCGGAGGTGGCAGTGGCAACAGCATCTATGCCTAGTAGGTCCCCCGCACAGTAGTGTTGGAGGGGGTCCTACAACCAAAAGTAGTGGTGGCAGGGCTCCTACAACCAAAAGTAGTGTTGGCGGGGGTCCTACAACCAAAAGGCTGCATGGCTGATGGGGACGGGCTAAGTCTCCGGGGGCAGCAGCAGCTTAGCCGAGTAGGTCCCCCACACAGCAGTGGCAGCGAGGGACCTACTCGGTGCAGCAAGTCTAACCAGGATGGGGTTGCACACAGTCTCCGGCAGCCGCAGGGGCAACTTTACAAGGATGGGTGGGGGCTGCAGCCGCAGGGGCAACTTTACAAGGATGGGTGGGGGCTGGGGGCGGGAGTGACAGACAACAGGAGGGTTAGTTAGAGGGAGGGTAGATAGGTGGGCGGCTCAGTCTCTCTTGTCAGCCTGTCTTCAAGCTGCGCATGCAGTGGAGGAGGCATGATGATTGCCTCCTAAACTGTGTTTGAACTCGTAGAGAGTTCAAACCATAATTATCACAAGTGATAATTATGTTTTGATGAATAGGCCCCTGAGTCTGAAACTGTGTAAAAAGGGCTTTGATGTGAGCGGCCGCAACCTTTCTCTACACCGTGTTCTGTTGTGTCTCATCTGCAACTTTGTACATCTGTAAAACCAACTGCTTTGCAAATAAAGTCACAGCCTAGCAACTCTGGCGCATTATATATATTTATATATATATATATATATATATAAAAAAGAAAGAAACAAGACAGGTACTCAAATGGGGCTTGCTGAGAACTTATCTTAAATATAATGAAGGCTCAGCAGCGATGTTTCAGAAAATCCAAACTCCTTTCTCAAGCCATTAAAACTGCAAGCCCCCTCTAGGCAATATATTGGTGACATTTCCAATGTGATCCCAGTAAAGAATTCCAAAATGCCAACGTACCATATATAATGGCAAAAAAAAATAAAAAAAATGTTTGTTTCTATATGAGCCTTTTTAACCTCATCAGGTACAGTATGTTCTCATAGCAGGATGACCAAACCAATTCTAGGTTTCCATAGTCTGGTGTAGTACATTTAAAACAAATTTATTACACACATACACAAAAAAGTACATCTTTATTAAAGTAGTGAAGCTTATCTAAACATCAGGAATAGTACAGCAGAATTACTAAAGCTGGGTATCAATTGATCGGCCAATATATCCAGTGTGTACCAGCCATATGTCTGTGAACAATGTCGTATCGGCTCTGCTGCACAGCTGATGTCCAATATATCTGCAGATAAATTGGGGCATCCAGCTGTGTGAACGGGCGGTCAGCCGACTGCCCGTACACTTGCTGCAGAGGCCGTGGGAAGGGGGACGCGACACCCCCCCTGGCCAGCGGGACCCGCGGCCAGATGGTGCAGATCACTCGATATCTGCAGATATATCTGTTAGATGTGTATCCAGCTTAAGTCTTGAAGAGAGATAAAGTGGATGGATATAAAGCATACATGCCTACCCTCCCGGTTTTCGCGGGAGGCTCCCGTTTTTTCGGGTAACCCCCCGCACCCCCGGAAGGGTAGGCATTTCTCCCGCATTCTGCCCACTTCCTAGTGAAGTGGGCAGAATGAGGAGAATACCCGCAGTGATCGCGGGTCTCCGTGAAGGGGGCGGGGCTTAAGATGTGATTCTGCATGAATCACAGCATTTGGCCCTGCCCCCTATGTAAATTTTACCCAATCGCGCCAGTTTTGCCACGAGGGGACGGGGCTTAATGACGCGACTCAATAGGCCCCGCCCCCATCGGCCCCCTGCTGCTTCTCTTACCCGGGCTTCTCCCGGGAAGAGATTATAAAAGGTAGGTAAGTATGATATAAAGAGATAAGGTACCAGCCAATCAGCTCTTAACTGTCAGTTTTCAAATCCAGCCTGTAAAGTGACAGTTAGGAGCTGATTGGCTGGTACTTTATCTCTATCCACCTTATCTCCTTCCAAGGCTTAGTAAATAGACCCCTATATCTGGATCAGTCCAACAGGAGGTCAACCTCATTGTGTTTTCTCCTTTAAATAGTTTCAGGACTTCATCAGGAGCTAACTGATCACCAATCCCTGGGTGCAGGCAGGGCCGGCAACAGAAATCTCGGGGCCCAGTACACTGATGTCTCTGGTGGCCCTACCTTCTCAAGACCACCCCCTATCCTGCACATCCCTCCCCTGCATGTGTGATATGTGAAGCATGAGAATGTTAACTGAAAGATATGCCAGCCTTTAAATACAGTAAAAATACACTATGACTTACCACACTGTCTCTCTGTCACTGATTATTATTTGTTATTACCAGTTATTTATATAGCGCACACATATTCTGATGATGCAGGCTGTAGTTCTTGTCTACCGTCTCTTGCAAGGTCTTCTTGATGACAGTGCTGTGGATACCTCAGGGGTAGGAGGGATGGTGTCTGCAGCCAGCCATTCTCAGTCCCTCATCACCTTCCTCAAATTCAGCCTCTCATCACCATCCTCAGCCCAGAAGCCCCCCATCACCATCCTCTGCCCCTTAATCTTCCTTTATCCGCAGCCCCATCACCTGCCTTTGCCCCCAGGCCATATCATCTTCTACCCCCAGCCCCCTTCACCTTCCTCTGCCCCAGCCCATGTCACCTTCTGCCCCCATCACCTTCCTTTGCCCCAGCCCATGTCACCTTCTTCTGCCCCATCACCTTCCTCTGCCCCAGCCCTTGTCACTGTCTACCTCCAGCCTCCATCACTTTCCTCTGCCCCCAGCCCCTAACAGCTTCCTATGCCCTCTTCACCTTCTTCCGTATCCAGGTCCCATCATCTTCCCCTTCTGCAGACGCTTTTCCTTTACCATCCCCTCCACACTGCAGCTTGCCTGACGTGTGGCGACGTGACCTATGACGTCACGCCCGCCGCGTTGCTTAAAGGTCTGGCCCAGGATGCAGCTGAGCCACCTGGAAGAGCCCAACACTGCCAGGGTTAGGCTACAGGGTTAGGCTACAAGGGACTTGGAGGCCTGGGTGCAGGTAAGCAATGTTTTATTTATCTTCTATTATGAACATCTGTTTTCTTTATGCATGCAGCCAGTGTCCTTTCCGACACAAGCTGCATGCGCGTCCACACACTCTGCACTGGCTTACTAGGCATGTGCAGAGTGTGCCCCCACAAGTAAAGGCTTTCACTTTTGCGAAAGCCTAATGCGGACACGTCGCCGGGAGAGAGCTTTCTCAGAAGCACTGTCCTGTGATGCAAATTTTAATACATTCGTGTAATATTTACAAATATCGTAATGTGAGTTTAGTTGAAATTATTGCAGCACAATCACATTTTATTTGCAAGTGAAAAATATGCCTTATGGACACCTCCAGGTAAGTGGCATGGTCAAATGTAGCTCTAGGTATAGCAGCTGTTATTTCAGTGTTATTTAGGGGAAAGTAGTTATAGTTGCAAAGGGTAATAATAGCAGGATGTCCTTCGGCTATATTTCCTAAATTATTTATCTCTAGCCCATAACTGCATAACTGATGTTCTCATTTAATCCATCTGATAATATACTCCTTGGGCCAAATGTAATAGGGGGAGAGTTTAGAAAATGTGGGAGTTTTCTCACACTTTTTACGCTCACCCAATGTAATAGAGTCCGAGAACAAAGCAACAGAGCAAACTCGCATGTTTTTCAGACTCAAAAAACTCACAATTTAAAATTTCATTCATATTTGTTCCCATTTTGAAAATAAAACTCGACCAATGTGAGAGCTTACTGCTAAACTCTCACCATAGTACATTTGGCCCTAGTTCTCAATAGAAGTATCCATTTACTTTCCCTATGTAAAAGCTCACCCGTCAAACTGACATATCTTATTCCAGGTTTGATTTATTTGCACCAATGACCAGAAGATCCTCAGGACTTCTACCTTGGTGACTACTCAAAATGTGCTCTAGGTTTGGCATCCCTTGTCTTTCTGTGAATTATTATATCTGTACTTTATCTTTACTGTTTTGATTACATTTTTACAGGCTTTTCACTTTCCACAGCTGAAAGACCCAAATATAGCATTGTTTTTTTTTCTTTGGGCTTAAATTAAATATTTCTAATTAGAGATCTTAAGTTTAAAGATCAAATAATTTTAAACTGCAGACATCTTCCAGAAAATATATGAGATGCACCAAAAAGAACTGGAAATGTGAAAATCAGATCATCAAACATAAACAAGGGTAGATAAAAAGACTAAAACCTAGGACATGTATTCAAATAGAATATTAAAGAGCTAAGAACTGAAAATAGAGAAAGAGCCATGCCATAAGACTCCTTAGAATTTGTAGCCCCCGAAAATGAGATCCACGTCTCAGGAGCAAGGATGAGACTATTACAATGAAAACAATTTTGTAGAGATTCCTCCAAGATCAATGAGAGAAGAGCAAACACAGACCAATTTGAAGGGGGAAGTAGATACATGTGAGACAGGAAACAATGGGACTGGAGGGATAGCCAGAGGCAAAACAGGAAAAAATACAAAAGGAAATGAATATCAAATCCTCCAAGAATATTATACATTTATCCAACAAGTTTTTAACAATGACAGATAGGAATCTACACAATAAGGGTTTGGTCTGAGTCCATACGGAGGGTAATAAATTTCAAAGATCACTACTTTGTGGGAATCCCAATTGTAAAGCATAAAGGAATATGCTGACAATCTGCCACATCTGTCCTAACTCTGGTGAGACCGTCTTTATTATTATTAATAATAATAATAATATTAACAGTTACATATGTAATGCAAGCTTATTACGTTGCACTATACTACTGGAAAAAAAACTGTAACAAAAAAAGACTGGGTAATAACAGACAGGCAGAGAGGTAAGAGTGCCCTGCTTGCAAGCTTACATTCTATAGGGGAATAGGCATTGACATACAAGGATAAGTGCTACATATTGCATTTTGGTCTAGCCAAATTGCAGATGTTCTTGGTGAGCTGTATAATCCAGTCACACAGGAATGTTGGCCTGGGGTCAGCGAGATGTGAAAATGAAAAAAGAGAAAATATGAAAATTTATGTGTGGACTGTATAGAGGAGATTTAATCGGGTAGGATAGCTTATGTGTCATGCCTGAGGTTAGGAGTTGGTCGGAACAGGCGTGGGAGGCTGAAGAAGAGTAATATGAACTGCAGAGGATGATGGGCCCGAAGGTGAGGACAGTAAAATAAATGTCTTTATTGAGCAGCAGGTCGGAATGAGAACTATAATACTGAAGAGATGGGTTGAATTGGATTGGGGCTGATGATGCTGGATTGAGAGATGGATCGGTTTGAGACCGATGTTGATGAATTGCAGTACTGGATCGGTTTGGGACCGATGATGATGAACAGCAGTACAGGGTCAGTTTGGAACCAATAATAGAAGTATGGGATGGGACCGATGGTTGGAGGTATCGGCTGGAACCGATATATACTGTATGTTAACAAGTCTCTGTAGTAAAACCAGACTGGAATGTTAGATGGAATAGGAGACTTGATAATGGACTGGAACCATCCCTGGGAGCTCAGCACAGAGCTGTAACTTCAGCAGAAGCAACATTGTACTGGCACCAGAGGCCAGTCAGGAAATTAAATTTATAGGGGAGGCTCTCCAGGGATTAAATTCTGCAATCAGCTGGTCTGGGAGCAGCGCTCTGAGTGGAGGAAGAGCATCAGGTAGCTGCGCCCATACTGTGGTTTAGGAGGGAACTCTGGCTTGCAGATTGTGTGCCATCATGCTGGGAAGACAGGCTGTGAGCATGGGGCTGCAGAGATCCAGCTCCATGCTCAGTGATAGTACACTGGGCCTGATTCAGACCCGCTCGCAAGCGGGTCGATGTTGGCCCAGTGTGCATTCGCATGACGGAGGTGGCTCCATCGTGTGCATGCGCGAGCCCCGGATAACAACGGGCAAGCCATCGCTCCGGGTCTCGCTACAAAGGGGGTGTGCTGTCGATGTTGAGTGACAGCACACCCCCTTTGGTGGGCGTGCCAGTGGCGTGGCTGCCCAGATGGAGGCGTTCCCATGGGAAAGTCTACCGTCTGGGGCCGGCCCCACTGACATCACAAGTGATGTCAGTGGGAGTGCTTTCGGCTCTGATAGAGCCGAAAGCACTCCAGGGCTTGCGGCAACGAGACCCTACCACAAGGGTCTCGTCGCAAGCCCGATGGTCGCGATGGTCTTAACCAGCGTGACCATCTTCCTGGCCACTCGCTATACCTGTGGGTGGTCACCAACAGCTATACGAGCAGCCAGGAGGCCGCTCTAAAAATTAAGGACAGCCCTGCTTCAGAGCGAGCGCTCTGTCAGAGCGTTCAGCTCTGAATCAGGGCCACTGTGTGGATGGGGTAGAAGCAGCACAGACAGACCTTAGCACCAGCCGGGAGCAATGTGCAGCGTGAGCGGACCTCTGTGCAAGTCTGGACAGACACCGGAGAGGTAAGAAAGTGGTTATTAAGGGCCGGACCATGACATTATGAAGGTTATGTGGGAGGTTCTGGGATTTGATAAGCTTGTCTAAAGAGGTGAAGTTTCAGGGAACACTTCGGAGTGGTTTTTAAGAGCTGGAGTGTGACCGCACCTCCACTTTAGGGGTGGCCCCAGAACACCTCTTAGGCTTAAGTTGAAACTTGGTATGGAACGATCGGATCAACTGAGGAGCATGGACATCCAAGGAAAAAGCCCAGGAACGTTCTTCTGGACCGTAGCCCTTTCAGTCAATCGAGTATTGGAGACATCCATAACGGATTCTAGAGTCCAGAATCTTTGCCACTACATATTTGACTCCACGATGAGTCTAGACTTTGGGTGCCTGTGGAAGTGCGGAATGAAACCAGTTGAGTAAGAGTGGTTTCAATAAAGAAATATGGAAGGAATTTGGTATCTTGAGTTTGACTGAAAACGGGTTGATAACACGATCAATGGCGAATGGCCCAATGTAACGGGGCGCAAAATTCATGGATGGAACTCTTAACTGCAGCCTTCTTGTAGAGGACCAAACTCGATCTCCTATCTTGAGACTGGGGACTGCTCTCCTCTTCCTGTCAGCGAACTTCTTGTACCATTCACCAGTCTTGCATCAGTGCCCAAGTTGGCTCAATTATTCATACAAGAAATCTTCAGACTTTATGGACTAGCTCTGTAAATCATCTCTGATTGGGGAGTGCAGTTTGTCGCCAAGTTTTGCTGTTCCTTGTGTTCTTAACTTAAAGTCAAGCTTAATTTCTCCACTGCTTACCACTCCTAGTCTAATGGGCAGACAGAAAGAGCCAACCAAGATCTGGAGTCATTTCTTTGTTTATACGTATACTCCTCTCAGGATAACTGGACTGAACTACTTCCTTGGGCGGAATTTTGTCACAACAATCAGTACCATTCTACACCTGGTTCCATACCCTTTTATGCTACTTATGGCCAGTACAATCTGTCACGCCTGAGGTTAGAAGTTGGCCCGAACAGGCATGGGAGGCTGAGAGGAGTAATATGAACTGTAGAGAAAGATGGGCCCGAAGGCGAGGACAGTAAACTAAATGTCTTTATTGAGTAGCAGGATATAAAATGGTAACTACATTGCTGAAAAGATGGACAGAATTGGATTGGGACCAATGATGCTAGATGGATCAGTTTGACACCGAAATTGCTGAATTGAAGAAATTGATAAGTTTGAGACAGATGTTGATGAATGGAAGAACTTGATTGGTTGAGTCCGATGATGGTGAATTGCAGTACTGGATCGGTTTGGGACCGATGATGGAAGTATCGGATGGGACCGTTGGTTGGAGGTATTGGCTGGAACTGATATAGGTTAATGTTAACAAGTCTCTGTGGTAAAACCAGACTGGAATGTTAAATGCAATAGGAGATTTGATAACCAGACTTGGAACTGGAATATAACGGACTGGAACTGTTCAGATACAAAGTCCCTGGGAGCTCAGCACAGAGCTGTAACTTCAGCAGAAGCGATGTTGTACTGGCAACAGAGGCCAGTCAGGAAATGAAATTTAAAGGGGAGGATCCCAAGGGATTGGATTCTGCAATCAGCTGGTCTGGGAGCAGCACTCTGAGTGGAGGAAGAGCATCAGGTGACAGAGTTTTTGCAGTGTCCTGTGTGAGATATGGGCATATTCTGGATAATGTTTTTAGATGTATGTAACATGATTTGGAAAAAGATTGAATGTGGTGAACAATGGACAGTTCAGAGTCAAGGATGATATGTAGGCAGCGAGCTTGTGGGGTAGGGTTGATTGTCAAGTTATCAACAGTGCTAGAGATATCAGGTTGGTAACTGCTATTGGCCGGTGGAAATATTAATAATTCTGTTTTGGAAAGATTACATTTAAAGTGGCGAGATTAAATCCAAGATGAATTGGCAGAAAGACATTTAGTAACATTGACCAGTAAAGATGGTGACAAATCTGGATGGATAGGTAGATTTGAGTATCATCTGCATACAGATGATAATTAAATCCAAAAGAGCTAATGAATTTGCCAAGAGACGGTATAGATTGAGAAAAACAGGGTATATGAAACAAAGGCTAGGTCACACATGCACTAAAAATTGTCCCAACATATATTACGTCCTCAGGTTGAAAATGCAGTCACAAATTCCTAATCGCTTCCAATGATGCATAGGTTAAAGACAGGGTAAATGGGCACAATAGTGTTCACTGGCACAAATATGCAACATCACACACGTAAATATAAAACATAAAAATGAAAGCACTCAGGGGTTAATTGTCCAAGAGGAGATGGTATTCTCAAAGGTACAGCTGTAATATTTCAATGTCCTATTTTCTCATAACTCCAACGTTGTATTCCAAAGTATGAGAAACAAGATAAAACAAAACGCAATGGGTTACAGGACTGAAAAACTGTTATAATGCACAAAACAGCTATAGGGATAGTCCACCAAATCCCAGAGGTGTATTCAATAGTAGGTGGTATAGAATTAGAATATACACCCTTGTGTATAAGAGGCAAGAGATGCATAAAGCAATGCTTACTGGAAGCTTACATCAACAAAGCATGTTGCAGACTTATAAAGGTTTCTTTCCTCCATATATTCCTTTCAATTTCCCATGGATCATATATATGAAATGAGAGAAACTCAGGATGTAGATTAAAAAAAACACTCTTTAATAATAGTACATAGATAAAAAAGTAGTGGAATAACACATCTGTACCAGATGGTAACAAGCCTAGTCAGTACAGTCTTTAGATGGTATAGGACCCGGGTGCTCTAGTGAGGTGTAAGGCTAGCTTGACAGGCATGGAGTGTATTCCCACTGTCACTCACAACACGTTTCAATGCTCGCTGGCGTCTTTATCAAGTGGAGTGACTAAAAAGCAGGTAAAGTGTAAGTCTCCTATTGCAGTCTAAATAATAAATCCACATGGTGGAGCAGAGTTACCCCTATTACAGGATCAGACCCGACTGGTATCCGCGGCGCCATGTTGTCCGCCGGGCATAAAGTTTTATAGAGGTGACACCATTGCTCATGTGACCGAGTGTTCACATACAATAAAGTTTTCTTCAAAGAAAAAAACTTAATTAAAAGCTGATCTTTTAGGAAGACTGTAACTTCCCAATAATAAATTATGACCCAGGTCAGTGCTTGCAAATATTACATTTATCCTAGTCACATAATCTTATCATATTGTGACCATTTTACACGGAGCACCCAAATTCTATATCTAGACAGGTGTAAACCATATAAATCACATCACAAATATAGAAACAAGGATAAAAAATACCAAAAAATACAAAAAAATAATACCGCAACATTATATATGAAAATTAATATAACAAATGTTAAACTATTTAAAATAGATATGGAAATAAATGGAGACAAGGATAGTACATACAATCTCTACACAGAGAAATAAAATGTCAATATCAAAAAATTTAAATGTGCAAAAAATAAATACATACCGTATATATATACTCGAGTATAAGCCGAGTTTTTCAGCACAAAAAATGTGCTGAAAAAGTACCCCCTCGGCTTATACTCGAGTCAAGTGTAGCGCTGACTGGACGGAGTTCGGTCAGCGCTACACACTGCCAAACACACAGCCGCCGGAGCCGGCAGCTGCGTGTTTGGTGTAATCAGCAGCTGCTGAGAGTCTGTCAGACTCCGGCTCCCGCAGTGGGTGATGGGAGACACGTCATCATGACGATGTCTCTCCCATGCAAAGCGGCCGGAGGAGCGGACAGCGGCGGGACCAGGAGCGGGAGTTACAGGTAAGTGATTTTTTTTTTTAATTCTTGTCACGTCTCTCTCTACTGGGGGGTGGGGACTACAGGGGTCACTACCAGGGGGCGCTTACTGCAGGGGGCACTAAAAGGGGTATTACCACTGGGGGAGCTACCAGGGGGGGATTACTACAGGGGGCAGTACCAGGGGGAATTACTACAGGGGGAGATTACTACAGGGGGCACTAAAAGGGGGGATTACCACTGGGGGCACTACCAGGGGGGGATTACTACAGGGGGGGATTACCACTGGGGGAACTACCAGGGGAGGATTACTACAGGGGGCACTACCAGAGGGGGATTACTACAGGGGGCACTAAAAGGGGGGATTACCACTGGGGGCACTACCAGGAGGGATTACTACTGGGGGTACAACCAGGGGGAATTACTACTGGGGGCACTACCAGCTCCTGCCATTTCCCACACTAGGCTTATACTCGAGTCAATAAGTTTTCCCAGTTTTTGGGGGTAAAAGTAGGTACCTCTGCTTATATTCGGGTCGGCATATACTCGAGTATATACGGTATTCAATCAATAAACCATTTAACCTCAAAATCAACATTGAGACCTTTAGGTTTGATGGTATTTAAATTGTAGATATATCTCATTTCAGTTTGCGCCAATCTTTTGTCTCTATCATTATTTCTCCAATTTACCTTTACTAACGCTATGGCTGCAAAACTCTTAAAGCCTGTAATCAAGCAATTATGTACAGTATATCTTTGAAGTGCTGTGAGAAGGGATGTGTCCCCAATCCCCTCACAACATTTCTAACATGCTCCGCCCATCTAATTTTGGCTGCGAACAGCTATACTCAATTGCATAAATGATGTATTTAGTGTGACATGTAATGAAATCTGTAATCTTTATAGTTTGTCCATTGGTATGAAATTCTGTGATTTTTCGTTCACCCGGGCATGACTTGCAAATCCTACACTCTCCACACCTATAAAACCCTTTGTTTCTGGGTAATAATCTAGTCCCATCCATAGGAAGGGCACTTGTGACTAAGTTGTTTTTTACATTGACAGCCTTTCTATAAATGAACTTTGGGGTTGGGACTAAAACTTGTTTAAACATTCATCCTTTAAAAGTATCCCCCAATTTTTCTTGATATGTTCAATATGTTTATACCTTTTAATATACCTAGTACAGAAATTTAGATTGTAATGACCATCAACTGAATCAGTTTTTTACCCTCTCTACCAGGAGTTGTTCACGTTCCATAGACCTAACTTCACCCAGAGCTTGGCTAAGGAGTTTGGGTTCATGACCCTGTTTAAACCTATCTATCAAGGCATCAGCTTGTAACTCAAATGTATCAATATTTGAATAATTGCGTTGAAGCTGCACTAGTTGTCCTTTAAGGACATTGTTAAGCCATTTTGGTAAGTGGCTACTGGTAATATCTATACAAGTGTTTGAATCCGTAGGTTTTATGAAATTACTGGTGGTAATTTTCCCATCAACAATTTAAATTTTTAAAAAATTTACTGTACTTTCACTAATAGAAAAGACAATTCTAAATTAAGTGGACTGGTGTTCAGAAATTGATAAAACAGATTCAAAGTATCTCTTCCACCTCGCCAAATAAATAGCACATCGTCTATATAACGCCACCAGGACACCAGGTTTGCGCTTCAGTCATGTTCACTCCAGATGGAAGACTCCTCCCACCTGGACATGAATAAATTAGCATAACTGGATGCAAACCTGGTGCCCATAGCTGTGCCAACTTCCTGTTTATAAAAAACACCATCAAAATTAAAATAGTTATTACCCAAAATAAAAGAAATCCCATCCAAAATAATATTCTTAATATTTTCATCAAAATTTCTCTTCTCTAGGGTCTTCTTAACTGCATTAGTCCCATCTTTATGATAAATGATAGTATAAAGAGATGAGACATCCGCAGTTACTAAAATAAACTCTTTCTCCCATATTACATCTTTAAGTTTTCTCAAAACATCCTTCGTGTCTTTTAAATGAGACCTCTCTTGAACGACCAAAGATTGTAAATAATTGTCAATTAAAGATAACAGATTAGCTGTTATAGAATTTGTTCCTGCCACTATAGGGCGACCTGGTGGATGTCATATTTTTAAGCACTTTAGGTAAAAAGTACAGAACAGGGATAGAATACTGTTCATTAATCAAGTATTCTGCTGTCTCCTTAGTAAAAATGCCCCTTTGTTAAATATAATTCAACCAGAGTTTTGAGGGATAAAAAGATATTAACTGAAGGATCTATTTTGAGTTTTCTGTATGTATTACCTTCATTCAGTTGTCTAAGCCCCTCATTAAGATAATCAGTTTTATCTAAAACGACAATGCCCCCCCTTTATCGGCCGGTTTTATTATAATATCATGATTGTCGTGTAATGATTTTAAGATTTTGCTTTCTTTTTGATTAAATTATTCTTCCAATTTGGGGGGGCACTTTTCAGTTTTTCAAATTCTTCCAATGTGTTCCTATAAAAAGTTTCAACAAAGTACCCCTTCATATAAGAGGGGAAGAAGGTGGGTTTCTTCCTAAATTTATTCGGTACATATTCTTGATCTACTTCTTTGTCCGCAAAATATCTTTTAAGAGTAAGCTTGCGGACAAATTTCTGTAGATCTATAAATAGATCAAAATGATTAATATCATTAGTGGGCGCAAAGTTTAGACCTCTCTGTAACACTTTCAACTCTATGTCGTCTAATATATATGTGCTGAGATTGAAAATTTTAACCATATCTTCTTTGTCTGAATTTGTTATCATTATTTTAGATTTACGTGAAGTTTTATCTTTCCTTTTCTTTTTCCCTGCCCTTTTATCCCTTTTAGTTTTTACTGTTTGTTTAGGGGTTCTTATAGGTGCTGGTTCCGTGGATTTCTCCTCGTAAACCTCCTCCTTTCTAAAAAGATTCCTCTCTGTTGTTATTAAAAACTTCAAATCTATTTTGAGTACTGGGAAGATAGTCAGAACTCATCTGATTAAATCTCTGGTTCCTTCTATATCTGGAGGAATCTCGATTATCTCTAAAGGATGGGCATTCCATCATTTTAAGATAAGGAGATTGTGTTTCTCCAAACATTTCTCTGGATTGTGGTATGTATTTCTTCCTATTCCTGCCTATGAATCTCAGGGGATGATTATCATAATCTCCATAATTCGATTTAGTATATATTTGTCGAAAGTTATTTGGCATTCTATTAATTTGTACCCCCTATGGGTTCCCTTTTTAGAGGAAGATGGTTGTATCCTTTTATCTCCATCTTTTTTCCTTAAATGGGACTCGTCAAATATGTTATTTTCAAGGATATCAGCTTTATCTCGGTGAAACTTTTTCTATAATGCGATTCTCTAGGGACTTATATTCTTCTAAGTCTATAAATGGATTGATCAACATTTCAAGGCGGGAAATCTGTTCCTCAAGCGACTTAAGCTCTTTTCTTCTCTCTTGTAAAATCAATTCAATTAGAGAGAATGAACTTTCATTAATAATTCTTTCCTATCCTTTTTTGAAAGCATCAGAGGAAGTACCAATAGATGCTTTCTTTTCAATCCTAAATCCCTTCGAGACAATCTGTGCTGAAATATAGTGCTCCAATGTGACAATTTCCCACCATACTCTGTTTTCTTTTAAGAGGATGGTTTCCATTTTGTTTTTTTTCCACACACACGTGTCTAAATGATATAGATGATAGTGGATAAGTCCCAACAGATCTCCAGATGACAATGTACCACCATAAGCTGTATAACACCAAGTTGTGATGAAATAATAGTCACACAAGATGACTTAAATGTATGCTTACATGTAAATAGCAGATGGCAACCTCATAAAAGTTTCTTTAGATCTTCTACTCTCTGATGTCAGATCTCAATTGTGAGATGGCAATTTTTTCAACCCGGCAATAAAACATAAAAAATCATAGTGCAATATTTAAATGCAACCCATAATTTTTGTTAAAAAGTAAAATACATTGGGGGGGAAGTATCTGTACCAGTAGGATGATATATGCCACATAGTCCACTCATGTGGGTAGATGGAACCCGGGTATCCCAGCATACTTGCCTACTTTTGAAAAAGCATGTCAGGGAGAGTGTGAAAAAAACACCTATGAGCGTGGTGGTAAAGTGGACGTGTACTGCCACATCTGAAAGGCGTGTCATAAAATTGACTTACATCCACATGTAAACGAGCCCAAAAGCAGTTAGTAAGATCTGTGTGTTGATGAAAACACATTAATACTTTTCAGAACATGTATGTAGCCATAGGGATCATTGTGCCTTATAACCAATGCAGGGAAATTATACCAATGATCCCATTTGAATGTATATATCTCTGTTTTTCTTTTCTTTTTTACTATAACAGCTTCATAATGGCGGTAAGATGCAATCAGGGAGATTGCTGGACTCTTCAGGGAGATTTCTACTATTTCAGGGAGTCTCCCTGACAATGAGGGAGAGTTGGCAAATATGTATTCCAGCACAGAGTGGAAATGGACTATTGGATGAGACACTGCACCTCAAACTTAACACTCGTCAGACACGTTTCAATGCTCTGCGGTGTCTTTTCCAAGGTGAGTGTACTGTGTATACCCAATAGCAAGGCTAAAAACCGGATAATGTATGAGTATATTGCAGATGGGTTTAAACACCAGAAGGGTGATAAAAGTGCTTAGCTCACCTCACTCCGTTTTAGCCTTATATACACGGTGTCTTTTTCAGTGCGAGTATATACCTAATTACAATGTTATAAATTTATTGAAAATGGCTTAAAAATCCAAAATGGTGATAAAAGCACTTTGCTCACCTCATTCCAGTGTGTCAAACAGCATGCACAGCTGCCATACTGTAAATATTCAATAAAGTTATATAAATGGACAGACTTTATATCACACCCATAATGCATTGAATGTGTGGACGATAAACAATCGCAGACCCTCCAACATGACCCATTCCATTAGGTACAAAATGCTCTGCTCCTGGACTTCCTTCTTAATTTATGATTGCAGACACCTGTGCTGATACACCTGTCTCATCAATTACCTAGTTCAAAACAGGTGATTGCAATCATACATTAGGTGGGAAGTCCAGGAGCAGAGTGTTTTGTACCTAATGGAACGGGTCATGTTGGAGGGTAGGCAATCGCCATGTTGTTTATGGATTTATAAATGTTACAAATAGCTTAAAAAGCCAGAATGATGGTAAAAGCACCTTACTCACATCATTACAGTGTGTCAAACAGCATACCTGGCTGCCATATTGTAAAAAAAATCAATAGTTATATAATTGAACAGACATGATGTCACCCCCATAATGCATTGTGGTCACATGTACTGAATATCCTGGTTGATTAGTGACTGCATGTGGGGACAAACATACACAATCGCCATGTTGTTTATGGACAATAAAGTTGGACCAAGGGTAGACTATTACCTCATGACCATAATGCACTGTGTCACTCTGCAAAACTAAGTTGCCTAGCAACCGCATACTTTACTATACAGAATGCTCTTGATATATAGCCCAGAATGCATTATGTGGACTATCAATAGGGATATTGAAATCACAAATGATGATAGTGGGCATGTCAGAGAATAAGAAGTGAGAGAGTCAGGCAAAAAAAATATTTAAGTCCCACTCAGTTAGGACCCGACTACAGGGACCATAATAACCATTTTACACTGTTCTGCTTTTGAAAGTAGAGCTGTGAGAAAACATTATTGCCGGTTGTGTATTTAAGGTAAATTGGAGGGGATTGCGAGTGACCTAGTTCTATCTATGCATTAGACATGCCCATTGCATGCTGATTAAACCCAATCTGGAGAAACAGCATGTACAGTATTGGCATATACTGTAAGTAGCACTCCTCAATGTTCTCTGGGTTAACATAGCTTGACTTGTAGGCAGCCCATGGCTAAATTATTGAAGCTTTATCCTCCAAAGTGTGTTTTTTTTTACACTGTTATGCTGTGTACACAATAGCCGATATTTTGAACGATTGAGCGATAGTATAGTTATCGTTCAATATATCGGCTAGTGTTTAGGCTAAAAATTACCAGCGATGCGCGCTCCCACTGGTCATTTACGATAAGCCCAGTCGGCTGTACATGCAGCCCAATCTGGGGTTATCGCATAGTTGCCCACCTTTGCTGGCTCTTCCCCGGGAGAAGCCCTGGGAACGAGAGGCAGGTTGGTGGTGATGGGGGCAGGGCCTGATGAATTGCATCATTAAGCCCTGCCCCCTCACGGTAAAATGCTCGCAATTGGCATGGCCCCGCTCCCCCCCCCCTGCCGTTGTCCATCGCTGGTCAGCATTGGCAAGTGTGTATACACTTGCCGATGCCGGCACCCCTTACCGGGCCCGCCGAGTACACACATTGTGTAGTGTGTATGCGGCATTAGTTTAGGAGAAAGAAATGGCAGCTGACCTGAGCAAGCATGTGCATGGCTGCCCAACCACACTACAAAATGACTGAAGAGAGAAATCGGAGAAGAAAAAAGTAGCAAAGAGATTTTTTAAATAGTCAAAGAAGTAAACAGAGAAATGCTGGGTACACACTATACAATATGTTGTTTGTTCAGACGATGAATGACATATCACATAGTGCATCTGTATATATAACATGTGAGTGTTTAGCAGTAAATTCTCACATTGGTCGAGTTTTATCTTCAAAATGGGAAAACATCTGGATGAGAGTTTAAATCGTGAGAATTTTTGAGTTTTCATGTTCATGGACTTATTACATTGGCAGAGATTACAAAGTGTGAGAGTTTACTGCTAAACTCACATTTTCTAAACTCTCACCCTATTACATTTGGCCCTATAATGTATGCATCGTCCCTGCAGCACAGTCGATGCCGATATATCTTGCAGATACAGTTGTGTCGCATACCTCCCAGCTGTCCCGATTTTCGCGGGACAGTACCGTTTTTTGGGAGCTGTCCCGCTGTCCCGCCCGCAGGCTGTAGTGTCCCACGGGCGGGGGAGGTTGGAGGGAAATCTCTGTCACCGCTGCTGTGCTTGTTTGCGCACACAGCGGTGAGCTGACCGCGCTATGCACGCACCTCTCCCTGCATCCGGCAGCTCTGACAGGGCTGGCCGCCCACCTGCGTCATCAGCGTGATGACGCAGGGACGTTCCGGCCGGCCATGTCCACCCTCCCCACTACTGATGGCAAGCTGCAGAGAGCTGCTGGGGACCTATTAATACTAAAGACGCTCGGCCACGCCCCCCAACCGTTGCCTGACTGCAAGGGCAGAGTTTTTTTCTCTGCTTTCCCGGGCTGGCTGTGTACATACCATGCGGTGTATATAATACTCACCTGGCATTTATGATTTTTGATTGATATATTGCAGGTAATAATTATAGTGTAAAGGGTCAAGCCATGTATTTAAAAGGGACAAGGTATTGAAAATGAATAAAAATGAATAGATGAAGGATGTTCATGTTTTTAATATAAACATGAACTGTTCATGTTTATATTATAAACATGAACATCCTTCATCTATACTTTTTTTTATTTTCAATACCTTGTTCCTGTTAAATTATATATATATATATATATATATATATATATATATTTATATTAGGGATGTGCACCGGCCACTTTTCGTGTTTTGGTTCTGGATCTTTCTTCGTGTTTTGGATCTGGATTGGTTTTGCCAAAACCACCCTTCCGTGTTTTGGGTTCTGGGTTTTGTGTTTTGGATCTTAAGTTTTTTTAAAAAAAAGCATAAAAACAGCTAAAATCACAGAATTAGTGGGTTTTCTGCTCCTATGCTATTATTAACCTCAATAACCTTAATTTCCACTCATTTCCAGTCTATTCTGAACACCTCACACCTCACAATATTGTTTTTATGGCCAAAAGGTTGCACCGAGGTAGCTGGATGACTATGCTAAGTGACACGAGTGGGCGGCACAAACACGTGGCCCATCTAGGAGTGACACTGCAGTGGCAGACAGGATGGCAGTTTGAAAAACTAGGCCCCAAACAGTACATACTGCAAAGAAAAAAAAGAGGTGCAAGATGGAATTGTCCTTGGGCCCTCCCACCCACCCTTATGTTGTATAAATAGGACATGCACACTTAACAAACCAATCATTTCAGCGCCAGGGTCTGCCACATGACTGTGGCTGAAATGATTGGTTCGTTTGGGCCCCCACAAAACAAGCTGGCAATTAATGTGTCCCTGCACAAACTGGTTCTACGGAGGCAAGATGTCGTCCTCATCCCCCTCATCCACCGATTCCTTGGATAAAACAGGAAAAAGGGATTTAGGTGACCCTGGACTGCTTACGGTCTGAGCCAAAGTTTCTGAACTTGACAGTAACTTTTTATGAACGCGCTGCAGGTGCCGTATAAGGGAGGATGTTCCTAGGTGGTTAACGTCCCTACCCCTACTTATTTCACCTTTACATATGGTACATATGGCAAGACAGTTGTTGTCCAGATTTGGATAGAAATATTGCCAGACCAAAGAGGTGGAATGTTTGGTCTTCTTTCCAGGCATGACTGTGATGGGCTTTTTCATCCCATGGACAACAACTGTCTCCCCCGGAGCCTGATTTAAACAAACCACATCACCATCAGAATCCTCCTCGCCAACTTCCTCCTCAGTGGCAGCTACACCAGTATCCTCATCCTGTTGTACTTCAACAGTGACATCTTCAATTTGCATATCAGCAGGTGGACTGTGGGTGGTCCTTTCAGCACTTGCAGGGGGCGTGCAAATGGTGGAAAGAGCCACCTCTTCCCATCCAGTGCTGGGAAGGTCAGGCATCACAACCACCACCACACTTGGACTCTCCTTGGGGATTTGTGATATCTTCTTAGAACGCACAGTTCTTCGCTGTGCTTTTGCCAGCTTAACTCGTTTGATTTTTTTAGCGGGAGGAGGGCTTCCATCGTCATGTGAAGCTGAACCACTAGTCATGAACATAGCGAAAAACCTTAGCCGTTCCTTGCCACTCCGTGTCGTAAATGGCTTATAGTTTACGTTTCTCTTCAGATGATTTAAATGTTCATTTTCCTGAACTTTGTCATTTGGGATTGTATGTGCCCTCTACTATGACATTGGGCATCAGCCTTGGCAGACGACGTTGATGGCATGTTATCGTCTATGTCATGACTAGTGGCAGCAGCTTCAGCACTAGGAGGAAGTGGTTCTTGATCTTTCCCTATTTTATTTTTATCGGAGAAAGTTTGGTCCTCCATTTATGTTATATTGATATATACGTGCGGCTAAGGCGCACACAAACACAGAAAATAATTTTTTATTTTTGTTGGAGACTAGTGCACTTTGTGGGTTACACCACCCTTTAAGAAATGAGCCAGCCGGCCCTTTACTTATGACACAGGCGCACGCTTGGCACTACTTTGTTGATGCACGTGCGGATACTGCGCACACAATTCACAAACACAGAAAATATTTTTTTATTTGGTTTGGAGTGTACTTTGGGGGTTACAGCACCCTTTAACGGTCAAGCCAGCCGGCCCTTTACTTATGACACAGGCGCACGCTTGGCACTACTTTGTTGATGCACATGCGGCTACTGCGCACACAATTCACAAACATAGAAAATATTTTTTTATTTGGTTTGGACTGGAGTGTACTTTGGGGGTTACAGCACCCTTTAACGGTCAAGCCACGCGGCCCTTTACTTATGACACAGGCGCACACTTGGCACTACTTTGTTGATGCACGTGCGGCTACTGCGCACACAATTCACAAACACACAAAAAATATTATTTTTTTAGCACTTGGGGGGAGCACCCCTGATGGACAGAGCACCCCCTGGACAACACTACAGCACCCCTTTAGGACTGGGACACTGCACAGGACTTTGGAGTGGACACAGCCCCTATGGACAACTGACTGCACAACACAGTCCAGCCAGCCCCTATGGACTTTGAAGTAGTGGACACAGCCCCTATTAACAACAGCAGCACAGCACAACACAGCCAGCCCCTATGGACTTTGAAGTAGTGGACACAGCCCCTATGGACAACAGCAGCACAGCGCAGCACAGCGCAGCACAGCACAGCACAACACTACTCTGCACTACACTACACTACACAGCCCAGCCAGCCCTAACTCCCACCCTCCCTCTTCACTGTCCACAGCCGAGTGAGAAAATGGCGCCGACGCGGGTACATTATATAGGATCCAAAACCCACGAGACTCGGAAGGCGGGATGATGACGTTTTGCCTCGATTTCAGAATCCGAGTCAGATGGGAAAAGTCGAGCCTGACTCGGATCGGACTCGGATCGGGGGGGCTCGGATTTCAGAAATCCGAACCCGCTCACCCCTAAAATATATATATATATATATATATATTATTCATACCTCCCAACTGTCCCGCTTCCAGAGGGACAGTCCCGTTTTTCTGGGACTGTTCCGCCCGCAGGCCGCAGTGTCCCGCGGTGGGGGGGGAAGTTGGGGAGAGCATACCTGCTGCTCTGCCTAGCAGAGCAGCAGGTGTGCAGAAGGTGAACAGATGCCGTGCGCATCGCACGGCATCTGTTCACTAGCGTAGGGAGAGCCTGGGGGGCTGCCCAGCATCTCGGAGAGTGCTGGGCACGCCCCCTATAGTGACGAAAACAGGTGGAAGCTGCAAGGCTCCGCCCCGTTTTCAGTTTGCACCACCCCCTTTTTGGAAGCCACGCCCCTTTTTCGCCCTGTCCCTCCTTCCGTTCTCAAAAGTTGGGAGGTATGGTGTCCACATACAGTACATCTATCATATTTTTTGTACTAATTTTTCTCTTTAAATGTGTCTTATTCACAAAACAAAGTGAATAGGATGCACAAACAGCTTATGTTGATTACAATGATGTTTGCATGCCTATAATCTGTGTGCGACTGTGGCTGTATCTGCATGCAAAATGCTATATTAGTGTCAGCGGATGTGACACTGTAACATGGCATTTCGCACGCAGGTACAGCCACAGTCGCACACAGATTATAGGCATGCACACATCATTGTAATCAACATAAGCTGCTTGTGCATCCTATTCACATTGCTTTGGAAGCTGCTTGTGCATTCTGTTTGCATCGCTTTGTGAATAAGATACATTTTAAGGGAAATAGTTATACGAAAAAACAGTCGGGTTAACAGAGTCGCACCATGCCGATTGCTGTTTAACACGTAAGATATATGTGGACACATCTGTATAACCATACGATGTGTACAGCTGACCCGCCGATCGCCTGTACACTTGCTGTAGGTGTCCACCGACACGGACATCACAACTGGGCGGGAAAATGTAAATGCCTGCCAGTGGCGTCCTCACCTTTAGTTGCATCCGATGCGGGTGTAGAAGCAGGAGCGTGGTGTAGCCGCGCGTGCCGGGGAAAGGGGTGGGGCCTCACATGTGGGGGCGGGGCCGCGCACCCAAACCCTGGTTTTAGTGTCTCCGGGGGGTCCAGGAGGTGCGGGCTGCCCCCAGGGACCAGTGTGTTTGTAGTGTTGGCTCCTTCACTGTGACAGGAGCCGAGTGCTGCACTTAATTCTACAGTGCAGCACTCGGCAGGTGACACCCGGGTGCGGCCCGCAACCCCCTTGTGACGCCACTGATGCCTGCCCAGTTGTATGTCAGCCCAGACACATCAAGCGGCAGATTGGTAAACCAATAGACATTTACCAATCGACCGCTCAGTCGACAGATCCACGGGTTGACGAACAAATTGGAGCGGAAATTGATTGTATCAGAAAGGGAAAAGTGTCAGAGAGAGAACTGTAAACAGGGCCAGATTAATACAACTGCATTGCAGTGGAGGATCTGAAGCCTGGACTATTTACCCCCCTCCCTACATCAACCGCCTAAAGCTCCTACTCTGGCCGCCCAAATAGCCTCTCCTTGCAGTCCAAAGTTCCGCCTCAATGCTGCACGAAGCTCCGGCCCCAGGTCATTCCAAAGATCCCCTGGGCCATCCGCAATTCCGAAGTGAGCTGCCTTGCACCAGAAGGAAGGCAGCTGCCACCAGCCGTGTGAAGAAACCAACATGCATATCCAGCTTACCTTCCCACAAGTCAGTGTAATGTCTGGCACCTATGTGTGTGTGTGTGTATATGTGTATACAGTCAGGTGCATAAATATTGGGACATTGACAGAATTTTCATATTTTGGCCTCTATTCACCACCACAATGGCTTTGAAATTAAACAAACAAGATGTGCTTTAACTGCAGACTTTCAGATTTAATTTGAGGGTAATTACATCCAAATCAGGTGAACGGTGTAGGAATTACAACGGTTTCTATATGTGCCTCCCACTTTTTAAGGGGCCAAAAGTAATGGGACAAACTAAACAATCCTAAATCTAACTTTAACATTTTTAATACTTTGTTGCAAATCCTTTGCAGGCAATTACAGCCTGAAGTCTGGAATGCATAGACATCACCAGACGCTGGGTTTCATCCCTGGTGCTGCTCTGCCAGGCCTCTACTGCAAATGTCTTCAGTTCCTGCTTGTTCTTGGGGCATTTTCCCTTCAGTTTTGTCTTCATCAAGTGAAATGTATGCTCAATCGGATTCAGATCAGGGGATTGACTTGGCCATTGCATAAAATTCCACTTTTTAGCCTTAAAAAACTCTTTGGCTGCATTTGCAGTATGCTTTGGGTCATTGTCTATCTGCACTGTGAAGCGCCGTCCAATGAGTTCTAAAGCATTTGACTGAATATGAGCATATAATATTGACCGAAAGACTTCAGAATTCATTCTGCTGCTTTTGTCAGAAGTCACATCATCAATAAATACAAGAGAACCAGTTCCATTGGCAGCCATAAATGCCCACGCCATGACACTACCACCACCATGCTTCACTGATGAGGTGGTATGTTTTGGATCATGAGAAGTTCCTTTCCTTCTCCATACTCTTCTCTTCCCATCACTCTGGTGTAAGTTGATCTTTGTCTCATCTGTCCATAGGATGTTGTGCCAGAACTGTAATGGCTTTTTTAGATGTTGTTTGGCAAACTCTAATCTGGTCTTCCTGTTTTTGTGGCTCACCAATGGTTTACATCTTGTGGTGAACCCTCTATATTCACTCTTGTGAAGTCTTCTCTTGATTGTTGACTTTGATACATACATCTACCTCCTGGAGAGTGTTCTTGATTTGGCCAAATGTTGTGAAGGGGTTTTTCTTCACCAGGGAAATAATTCTTCTGTCATCCACCACAGTTGTTTTCCGTGGTCTTCTGGGTCTTTTGGTGTTGCTGAGCTCTCCGGTACGTTCTTTCTTTTTAAGAATGTTCCAAACAGTGGATTTGGCCACAGCTAATGTTTTTGCTATCTCTCTGATGGGTTTGTTTTGATTTTTCAGCCTAATGATGGCTTGCTTCACTGATAGTGACAAGTCTTTGGATCTCAT
Organism: Taudactylus pleione; assembly: GCA_031769625.1. Taxonomy (NCBI): domain Eukaryota; kingdom Metazoa; phylum Chordata; class Amphibia; order Anura; family Myobatrachidae; genus Taudactylus; species Taudactylus pleione. The sequence goes on along the minus strand of JAUIMM010000017.1, from coordinate 2,223,257 downwards.
ATTGAGAGTCGACAGCAACTGATTCCAAATGCAAATGTCACCTCTAGAATCAACTCCAGACCTTTTACCTGCTTAATTGATAATTAAATAACGAGGGAATAGCCCATACCTGTCCATGAAATTGCTTTTGAGTTGATAGTCCTATTACTTTTGGCCCCTTAAAAAGTGGGAGGCACATATAGAAACCATTGTAATTCCTACACTGTTCACCTGATTTGGATGTAACTACCCTCAAATTAAATCTGAAAGTCTGCAGTTAAAGCACATCTTGTTTGTTTCATTTCAAAGCCATTGTGGTGGTGAATAGAGGCCAAAATATGAAAATTCTGTCAATGTCCCAATATTTCTGCACCTGACTGTATGTGGCAGTCAGTGTAGTGCACTCTATATTATATGGCGTCACTGCAATACTCTCTGTATTATGTGGCAGTCACTATAACGCTCAGTAAAATAGATAGATATATTTTATTAAATGCCCTTTTGGATCTATCAGTCACACCTGAGTGTTGGTTTGGGTAAGAACAGGCGTGGGAGGCTGAAGGGGAGATCAGAGATGCGTGAAGGAACTTGGGTGGCTTGAGCCAGGACTTTCTCATGTAATGATGTGAGGAGGTAGACATATGGCAGTGGATGATGGGCCCGAAGGCGAGAACAGAAATAGAATGTCTTTATTTAGCAGCAGGTTGGAACTGGACTGGATATAAAATACTGAGGGAATTGGCAGAATCGGATTGGAACCAATGATGCTGGATTAAGAGCTGGGTTGGTTTGAGACCGATGTTGATGAATTGAAGAACTTAATTGATAAGAGTCCGATGTTGGAAGCATCAGATGAGACAGATGGTAGGAGGTATCGGCTGGAACCGATGGCAACTGTAAGAACAAGTCTCTGTGGTAAAACCAGACTGGTGTGCAAGATGGTACAGTATAGAAGACTTGTTTACCAGATTCAGGAACTATATATAACGGACTGGGACTGTTTAGATACAGAGGACCTCATTCAGAGTCGGTCTTAAGCGGCCACTCAGTCATAGGGGAAAGGGGCTGGATATGCAAATGAAGCGATCACAAGTTGCGGCCCTAAGATGGGATCGATAGCTGAACGAGCGAGGGTAAGAAGCGGCCGTAAGACTAAAAACACGCCCCCATTCTCAATCAAAACACACGTCATCTTCGGGGTTATAAGGATTAATCGAGACCATCGGGATCCATCGGAGCTGATCGCAGAGCTAAAGGCTGACCATACCCTCTCTTAAGCACTACGATCTAGTCAGTGTAAAAACCACCCATGTCACGTGTGCCATTACACTACTTTGTTAATTATGCACTCCCATTAAACTCCATTAGCATAGTCAGGCACGCCTGCATTCGGAACACCACATCTCCGTTCACAAGCACCTTCCCCTGTTACCACCCACAAATGGCTCATTCTGTCACTCAAACTAATGACCTGGCTGTGTTCAAGGAAAGAGAAATTTCCAATTGCACCAGCTAGTTTGCGCACACGCATTGCGAATCTTACGCATGCGCAGTTTAGCGAACATCTCTGGGTGCGACCGAGCGGCCGCTTACGACCGACTCTGAATGAGGTCCAGAGTACCTGGGAGCTTGGCACTGAGCTGTAACTTCAGCAAGAAGCGACGTTGTATTGGCAATGTGGGCCAGTCAGGAAATTTATAGGAGTGGATCCCCAGGGATTGGATGCTGCTATCAGCTGGTCTGTTATCAGCACTCTGAGTGGTGGTGGAGAGTCAGGTGATAACATAGCTGCGCCCATACTGTTGTTTAGGAGGGAACTCTGGTGTGCAGCCTGTGTGCCACCATACTGGGAAGACATGTTGTGAGCAAGGGGCTGCGGAGAGCCATCTCCATGCTCAGTAATAGGACACATGGTTGTCAACAGGTGAATATGTGCCATGCTTACACCAGGCTTACTCCACCTACACTTCTGACAAACTTCTACTCATGTTTTTAATTATCCATTTTATTTGCAACAACCGCCTTGTATATTAGGATTATAATGAATGCCCGATTGACAAAAAAAATATCACCAATCAATAAAGCATTCGCAAACAGACAATCATAAGTGGTCCGCTGTTGCTGGGGACTGCCATCATCATTAAGGAATAAAGAAGAGTCCTAGAAGGAGAAAACAATGTACAGGTCACTCAAATTTTCTCTGTTTTGTATAGGGGTCACTAGAATAAGGGCCAGCACTCAGGGTTGGCTCCAGCGGGAGCTGCGCCATGTGCAGCGATGGACCTGGACGCTCCAAAAGGAGGAGTGGGCTAATTACCATAAACCACACCCCCTAAATGGCGCTATTTGGGGGTGTCCTGTATAGCACGCCTCCCATTTAACGTCAAGCTGGGGGCGAGCCCAGCTCTACGTCAGTAGCTGGGCTGCCCCAGCTCTCTTCCACTGAATGGATGCCTCCATTCTTCTTCTCTGGCGCCGGCACCGGGACACTTTGTCCCGCAGGTTGAACAGCGGGCAGTGCCTGGAAAATGGGACTGTCCCGCTGAAATGATGGGGTGGCGCCTCTGTTCGACCGCACTGGTCGAACATGCCTTGAGCCGGCCTGCCAGCACTACCACTAGAGGACTAAAAGGGCCGTCACTCAGTAATTTAAATTAAACCCCTTTATTTCCTTGTTGGCTAACAATGGAGACGGGTGTGTGTTTAATTTAAATAAACCTGCGGACTTACCTGTGAATATGCCAGCTGCTGTTCCTCAATGTCAGTGATGGTCTGGAAATGGGCCCAGAGGCTCCAAGAGGAGGATGGCAAGTACAATGTATCCACACCCAGGCCTGTCTGGGGGCCCAGCGTTGGACCGGGCAATGCGACCTCAGTGGCAGCATGAAAATAGTGCCCTGGTATTCAAAATAGAGTGTGACCCTTCCCCCTTCCAGTACTGGGGTTTGAAAGTTTTCCCAGGGTCCATGATGTCACAACCCAAAGCCTTACTCTTCCTTATTGCTGGATGGTCATCTGACTCTTCGGAATAGGCTAGCTACCAACTAATATATGTGCTTTTGCCTTACTGCCTTGCCCCTTATATTCCCTACATTTTCCACAACCAGTTCTTGATGCAATTACGGCAGGTGTGTGCACTTCAACTGGGTTTCCTTGGAGTTTATAGGTTTCTTTGTCATGCGGATTACTGGTGACCTCTTGTTGTAACCTGATGTTTGTTGTTTATACTTGATGAATCTGAAGAATAGCCATTTTCTAAAAAATAAAGATAATTTGTAAATTGTTATTAACTTTCTTCTTTCCGGTGGAGAATAAGTAAAATCTACAGTGTGGAATGTGTGTCACACAGTGAGGATGTTGCATTAACAAATACAAATAACATATGGCCATTGCAGCCCTACAATCACAGACAAGTGATAATAAAACTGATATAAACTAACTATTTTTTTTTAATCTGTAGCACTAAAGAATTAAATTTTATCTAACAGCTAATTCACATTTTAAGGGCTTCTACACACAGGAATTGAAAAACAAAGCAAGTTAAACACTACATGCATATTTTGCCCAATGCTAATGCATTTGAACAGACCAGGCAATGTGAACATTATGAAAAGTGATCTCTTGTTAGACAGTGTGAGGTCTTCCATCCTGGGAAACTTGGTACATAATCTAGGAAAAAAGACCAAGGGGCAAAGCACTGCGAGAATCGGTGTTGGAGAGAGAAGCTGTTTCGGAGACCAGAGGTGAATCTGTATCTGTACTGTAATATGATAACAGGTCAGTTTTGCCTACATGATTTTGAGGGGTCTTTTCATCATTACATAATCACCTGTGATAAAAATGTTTTAAACTCGCTGCGAGTTTAAAAAACAGTTTGGTCGCATTCATCATGCCTCACGGCCTAAAGTATCACTTCTGAAAAGCTGCTCTTTATGCGGAGTCAGCTTTTCGGAAAAGTGATACTTTTCCCCCTACACCTGCCGTGCCCTATGGATTTCCTCATTGCCGCCGGTGTCTGTGCTCTGCCCACGCCACAGCCTGAGACCTCTCCTTCTCCTCTGTATCATCTCTCGCCCAGCTGCTGTGTGCCTCTTCTCCTCTGTCAACTGCCCGCCCCATGTCCTCTCTCCTCCCCAATGTTGGCTCTGTCCTCGCTCCACTCCTCCCCTCCCCGCTGTGTTCCTTAGCTTTTCCTGGTGTCCAGTCTGTCCTTGCCCCCCCCCCCCCAATCCCCCCTTCTCCATGGGATCTAAAGTCTGGTGCAATTCATAACTCAAATGCAAAAGTAGTTAGAAAATATATCCTCTATAGTGCAACAACCCCTTGGGGAAGCTCCAGAAAGGCACTGACAATACTATGATAGGACTTCTGTCTGGTAATTTTTAACTAGATTGTAAGCTCCTAGGAGCAGGGCCCTCCTCCCCACTGTCTCACAGCCTTCTTCTCTAGCACTTCTATGACAGCCTTCACCTTCAGAGCTGTACTGTGTATGGAGAATTGTGTTGCTAATTTTTACTTGTGTTCTGTTTATATTTTGGTTACTGTATTGTAATGTAATGTTATGTGCACCCTTTACTGTATGCACGGCGCTGCTGACCACTTGTGGCACCCTATAAATAAAATTTAATAATAATAATAACTAGGGTCAAATTGTCAATAATAGTTCCAGCACAGCCATGACCTCTATGAGGTAACAGAGCTTGTAGGTCTAATACATAATAAGTTCCATAAACCTGGAAGAAGGAAAGAGGAGCAAGCATATAACATTTTATCCCTAATCTCTGAAAAGAGAACAACTGAGTAACCATTATGATTGGAACTTGGAACTGGAGTTGGAGAACCTGAGAACTTAAGGTTTCCACAGGGTCCAGCTTGTCCCTGCAAGTCAAACAAGCGGTAAAGATAGTACACTGGAATGGAGATGTCTTTTCTTCTATTCCCAGGCAATTTAAGATATTTTTACTCCTCCTGTTGTGGTTGTAAACCAAAAACCATACCAAGTACCAAAGGCTACACCAAAAAAAAAAAAAAAAGAGTTTGACAAGATTATTCAGCTAGATGTAATTGAAGAGTCCTCGAGTATCTTCAAGCGCAATGGTCTAGACCAATAGTGTTGGGGTAAAATCAAATGGGACAATATGTTTTTGCAAAGACTTCAGATGCTTGAATAGCATTTTATGCTTCGATGCATACCCTATGCCTAGGGTGGACAAACAAGTTAAAAACCTAACCAACAGCAACCACTTTAGATCTGACAAAAGGATATTGACAAATTCCCCTCTTGCAGTCAGCTAAGATGAAGATTGCCCCCAAACCTCCCATTGGACTTTACCAATATAAGTTAATTCACCATGTATAAGCTATTGAAGTCTCATAGGGCTTATGCTGCTACATATTTGGATGACATTTTAATATACTCCCAGGATTTGAAGTTACTTCTGCCCTAGGTAGAGATCATAGTAAGGTCATTGAGAACCCCAGGTTTGTCTGCAAACCCATGATGGTGACCAAATATTTGGGCTATGTTACAGGACAAGAGCAGGTCAAGTAACAGGCAGAAGCCATAAAACTGTGTCCTAAACTTGAAAAGACAACTCAACGTCACACCTTTCTGGGCTTTGCAGGTTACTATACAAGGTTTATAAACCATTTCACCACTAGGGCATGCCATTAACTGAAATGTTAAAAAACAGCTACCCAAATCGGTCAGTTTAGTCTTTATATTCAGATCTTCTGTCTGCTTTCTGCTCATCTCTAATCCTACATGCCCCAGATGTTGGTTATAGATATTTCTTTCAAACGGATGCCTCTGGAATAGAACTGGGGGCTGTGTTATCACAAGTTACAGATTGCGTGAAAAATCCAGTGTTATAGCTGAGCTGTAAACTACTTCATGCAGCGATACATACCGTATGTTGGAATTGCTGGTATTTATCAATATTCAAAGTGATCTTTGGTTATGTTTCCCTGCTTGGTAGTTCCTGTTATTGAACAGTCTGTTTTTTTCTTGTGATAACCCTTTTACAAATGGCACAAATCAGTGAAGGAGCCTTCGTTTAGTTTCCAGTGATGGAATATAGGTTATTCACTGCATCATTAATTGAGCCAAGTGTTTCATTAATTAATCACAAACTATACTGTCTTGCCTTACTTAGAAAAACATTCAGTAGTTACTAAGTGAACACTGCAATATTTCTGTGAATCTTCATGCAGTCGCCAAGATTGATCAATAACCTGCACCATCGCATCAATGTATTCAGTAGCAGACATCTATATGTACAGTATACTTAATTACACCTTTATTGACTTAAGGCCCCCATATTCTTACTGACAGATTGCTCGATCCTGCAATCGGATTGCAAAAACCGATCCGCTGGTCAGAAATACCAACAACAGCCATCGATGTTCCACCATCCGTATCCGAGGATCAGTGATATTCTCCATGTTAAATTTCACAGATCTGCAAATTACGATATTTTGATAGTGATTGTCAAATCAGTGAAATCCAACATGTTGGATTTCGACGATCTTGCAACCCGGCATCCCAGGAACGTGACAATCCGTCGCTAGTGTATGGGCGCCTTTAGCCTTGCTATATCATCCATCAGGACACGGGAATTACACAGGTTCTGTGACTAATTAAAACCAGGTAAAATGGAGACTAGAAGTCAGCCAGCCACAGAATCTGTGGAATTCATGTGTCCCAAATAAAGGGATGATATTTGCCTAAGGGCTCAATCCAATTAGCCATTATGATCTCGCCTGTGCGAGTCATCGTGGCAATGACCGGAATTTACGGCAGCCAGGATTCGCTCGCAGCCCCATAGAGCTCCCAGCAAAATTCAGCGAATTCCGGATCGGAGCAAGCCGCTAGGGGTGCGAGGAGCCGGTCTGTTGCCAACGTTTTAACACCGTTGCAATGGTAACTCGCACCCTTCACATGGAATAGGATTGATCCCTAATTATTGTAGCTGTTTTGTACTTTCACTGTACTTTTAGAGAGATCATTTAAGCAGCATCCGGGTAGTAAAAGCGGAGACTTTATAATTGTCTAAAAATAATACAAGGTATACAATAGCAATTTAAGATCACTTGTATGAATAAATGCTTCACATAATGACAATTTAAAGTGCAACTTTCCCCCAGAGCAATTTTCACATATTAAAATTGGGCATACAAATATAATACAGTATATGCACAAGCAATACACATAAAGCACCTACAAACTTTAGCGAAGAATTTGCAATCAGCCAATCAGACACAGCTAGTTTTAGCAACTTTCCTTATCCTCAGTGTATATTTACACCAGTACTAAGACTCCCACCATTAATAAAGCTCTCACAGGTGTATGTATGTCTCTATGCAGGTCTATATCTATTTGCAATTGTTATGTTAGAACCCCTTTTCCCTCTCCCATCCCGCCTCACTGGACGCAAACGGGTGAAAGTATCATATTTAAGTAAATCTACACAAACCTATATACAATAGAACTGTTTTCTCAGTATGAACAGAAATCATTTTAATATTTTACACTATGCAAACTGCCATAAATCCAACTCGACATAAGTCCCAGGAGAGGACACAGCACAGAATACAGTGTCCAATTAGTGTTGTACTCTCTCTCCAATAATTCTCGCTTGTGTTTGCTACCCACTGTGCATGGATTTACATCCAGACAATTGAGTAAAGAAAAGGAGATTAATAAATACCTAGAGTCATGGATTATAAAAATAAAAAATCAGAATGGCTTTGTACTCGTATATTTCATATTACTAATAAGACAAAATTACTGAGTATAAAAAAGCTGCTTTGGTCATACCAGTTGGCTTTATTATAGCATCAAGGACTAACGTGTGACTGCTATACTGAGCCATGAAAACACAGGCAGGTGTTTCTAGATTTCACTTGCTTAGTTTCTATGCAAAAAAAAAAACAGGTGGTTAAATTAAAGTCTTAAGATGTACAGAGAAAGTCTGCAGACAACATAGTTTACTGAACCCATCTGTCTAGATTTTTTTTGGATTAAATTATTATGCACCAATGTCTCTCGTTCTTATGCCAATAACTGTGTAAACATTCAGTTGACATGCGCAGCAGCAAACAATTGTACCAGCAACTTTCTGCAGCTGATCTAGAATCCCTTACAGACGAAGCAGTCTCCACAGTCTGATTATTCTGTCTGTGATTCTCCATCTGTCTACTGATTCCGACTCACATTCTTTTGTTTATCCTCAGATTTGTCTGCTCTGAATTGTACGACCTGCACCTCATTGTTAAAGTAGGCTCTGTAAAAACTTTAATAAGACACCACAAGTCCCACATTACATGTCCTACTTCTTGGAGGAGCGTGTTATTGAGTCAGAGAGGACAATCCCTCCCCCACAACCAATATCCTCCTGGCCAGCATCTGACGTTCGGATAGCACAGGATTCTTCAAAATTAACATTTTGCATTCCTTACACTTTCTTTTCTAATTTAATTCTTGGCAGTCCAATGCAACTGATCTTTGAAGAAATGTCACTGTATAGAATGAAAATTTAAAATGGATTTGTGGTCCTACATCTACATCTAGTGGTAAAATCCCAGATTACATGTTCTCACACGGTTTTCTAGTGTTTATACTAACTGCTGCAGCACACTTTGGCCCGTATTCAATATGTTTCGCCTACATTGCGTGTTTTCGGTGCAGAAACTTTTTGTGCGCGTCCCCGCGATTCCCCGTATTCAATATGAAAGTATGCGAAAACGGCACCCGGCGATATTTGAACACGCTGAAAATCCTTTCCAAAATTGGGAAATCAGCCTGGCACCCCCCTAAAGATGCACTGACATGGGGGATAACTATGGATACCCCCGAATTGGCCTGCTGAAGGTATTTGGTATTTTTAAATGGTCTCAATAGGCATTGTTTTGCGTATTTGCAATAGTGATGAAGAATAGAATTGTATTTTATTTTCTGAAGAAAATAACTAGTCCCTGCAAATTTTGGGTACCTGAAAATGGGGGGTAGCATATTTTAAAGTTCTAAAGTATCGTTTTACAATCCGTAAAAAATCCACCTGTTGCACACACCTGCAATAAAAAAAACACCTGGGGCATACTTCGGGACCCCCCTGAAGTCTATTTCGCTAGTTTTTAACTTTGTCCCCCAACTATTTTTTTTTTTCACCCCCAAAAATAAAGTAATTTTTGATGCAGTTTACCTTTGGGGGACGGTCTTAGGGCTGCACAGGGGTTCCCATTACGTTGCACCCCAAAACCCCAATTCTGCACTTTTTCCAAATGCTAATCATAAGCGAAACGTTTTCGCCTATTACATTGCACTGACTTTCCACCTAGGCGGAAAGTCTTTCAAATTGAATACGGCGATACTTTTCCGCCTGGTGAAATGACGTCATCTCGGCTTTTCGCTCTAAATTGAATACGGGGGTATAATGTAGTAATAAATAATACAAAAATATACGCATGCAATAGTGACTCACACATACTCTTCCTTTATACTTCCCCCCTCTCTAAAGTACCGCAAGCAATAATCCAATGTACTCAGGGGTCTAGGGATGGACCCTGATGATTAAGTATCCACCTCACCACAAGGAAAACTGATTACCGGATCAATTCAGCATTGCTGCTGTGAGGGGACAGTAGCTTTGAAAAACAGATTGACAGTGTGGATAGCTAGGCTGGTCTGAGACACTACATTTTATGCTACCAGTGACAAAAGAAATCCTTGCTGCTGAAACTCTGCTCGCTGAATGTTGTATTTGAAAAATGCGCTTCCTTGTCGGCCAATGGCATGGCAGAGTTTGCTTTCTCTGGTAGCATAAAAGAGCACCTCAGACCGTCTTAGCTATCCACTCTGAATCTGCTGCTTAACTGTACGGACTTGCTGCTCGGATTTTCTCTTCGGCACGTATCACCAGTATGAACCCTTGATATACTACAGTATCTGCAACTTTACCTGTCCTCTAAGACACCTTTGTTGCTGATTATTACAGTGATCTACCCTTGCAACTTTGCTTGGCTTCCGAGTCACCTTTGTTGCTGTACCCTGATCTTCTACAGCTGTTTCCTACTGTATCATCCCGCTAGTACTGTAAGGAATTTGCTATGGTTCACGATCATTTGGCTATGTTTGCTGATGTAGACACTTATATGCGTATCATAGCTCCCATACTGTCCGTAGCCTCCCGCTGCCATCTTGTGTACGCTCGGCGGCCAATCTTGTTTTATTAGACGCAATATTGCTGTGTCTGACACACTCGCCTCTGTGCTGTTATAATGTGCCCTCCATAGTCGCTTATTTGCGTATAGAGTTTCCAATGAGCAAGCCACATTTTACATGTTCCCATAATTCATCTGCTGGTGTAAATATCCATATACAGTATGTGTGGTCATTCACTGACTTAAACTTTTGCATTAGCAGGTATATAATTTACTGTAATAATGTAAGAAGTAATGTGTAATACTTTTTAGCCTTTGTTTAGCCCTGGTCCATACTGTATGTCTGTTTTATCTATATGTGATTCTGACCTAGCCAGACAGGAAGTAACTAAGCAATGTAACATCTCACAGAAAAAGCACCATGGGTTAAATTCCACCTACGCAGGGGACACTCAAGACTTAAGCCAATAACTGTCATTGTTCCTTCTACAGTATTTGCCTCTTTGTTCATCTCTGAACTTTGGTAGTCGGCACAGAGCCAAGGCAGCATGTTTTCATCAGGGAAATGTTATCTGGGGGAGGTACAGTAGGAGGGAGGGACAGGATAAGGGAACCACCATACCAATCAGGACTTACTGTAAGCCAATTACCCTGTAATTGTTCTATTTGCCTCCCTTTGTTCATCTCTGAAGTCTGGTAGTCAGCACAGAGCCAGCCAGCATGTGTTTGTCAGGGAAATTATATTGGGGGGACTATTTACTAAGCAGTGTTAGGAGACAGAGTGAAATAAGAATGTACCAGCCAATCAGCTCTCAACATCCATGTCACGGGCTGTGTTTGAAAAATGACAGTTGGGAGCTGATTGGCTGGTACCTTATCTCTTTTCACTCTGTCTCCTAACACTGCTTAGTAAATAGACCCCTGAGTTTCCATCTAGCAGGCCACATTTCACATACCCTGTATACCACTGATTGCTCCATAGCCTCCCACTGCCTCAGTGCACACTAGGTGGCCATGTTTTCAGTCGTGTATAAACCCATATAGTGCTGTTTATCATAAGAGTCCATTAACTGAAACTAGACACTTATTTGTGTATCAAGTTACAATAGATCAACATCACTTTACATGCCCTGTATTCCATTGTTTTTGTACCCAGTCGCATACAGTATGTGGTGTTGGGGGAGACCTACCTGTACTCTTTGTTTCCCAACATGAGCCAGGGGGGACAAAATGCTATACTCCTGGACTTCCCTTTTAATTTGATTGCCGTCACCTGTGGTGAAACACCTTTATTGTCAATTACTGTAACTTGCTCAACACAGCTGATGCCATTCATCAATTCAGAGAGATGTTCAAGAATAGAGCTTTTAATCCCTACTGTAATGGGTCATGTTGGGATATTTTTTTAAAAAAATCGGTTCAGAAATTGTGGGTGGAGCTACTGGGGATGGAGCTATAGAAAAAGCATTATACAATATATACAACATACTGTATATACTGTACAGTACTTGTGTGTGTGTGTATATATATATATATATACATATACATACACACTGTATATTGCCAGACATAAAGAGCGCACTCACCAGTGCTTTGCTTAAATACATTTTTGAAAAACCTACTTTAATATCACATCATGTTTAGGATAAAAGGTGTCAGAGGGTCAACGTTTCGACCGCACAAACGTGGTCTTCTTCAGGACATCACACATAGGACACAGGACTAAATGCTGTATCCGTCCCATGGGTATCACTTCCGGTCCCGGTCACATTATGCAGGATTTAGCGAACAGCCAGTCGCCAGGCATTGGATAGCTTTAAAACATGGAGTGGCAGATCTTAGGTTTAAAATCATTGATCACATCCCACTTAATATCAGGGGTGGTAATAGATCTTTGAAATTATTGCAAGCAGAGTGTCGTTGGATATTTAAACTTGATACCATGGCACCCAGGGGGCTTAATGAAACCCTTGGCTTGCAGTGCTTTCTATAGATATATTAGCCTGTGCTGCTTATATTCCTACACTTGTTCATGTATTATTATTACTATAACTTTACAGTATTATGTACCTGTTGTTTTGTGGACTGTGCATGTGGACATCTCCGTTATGCATAGTTTGCTGCACGATATGTTTTGTATATAGCTGTTACGTCCATTGTGGTTTATGTTACTTATGTGGATATAATGTGTTTGAAATTTGCAGTCAGTGCAGTATAGTTATATTATATGTGCTTAATGTAGTGTTCATATCATGCCGTGTATGTTGATTGATATCCCTCTATTAATATTTCTATACTTCTGGCAACAGGTTTGTTGCCATGACTACATGGGTGGTGCAGGTGGTCCAGTTACCTCGCGGACACTTCCTGATGACGTCACGCTGACCGCGACTCTGTTTTCTGGGCGCGTGTTCGCTGGGACCGATGGAGGTGGACGCTGAGTTGCCGGCTCACCTGGATCAGGTAATTTTTAATTGTTTGTCTATTTATGTGTTTTGTATTACTGTATGTGTGTATCCCAGACGAAGGGCTGTTGCCCTAAACGTTGGATTGATGTAATAAAAGCTGTCGTGGTTGTTTAATACGTAGTCGTGGAGTGCCGCCATTATTCGCTGATTATATATATATATATATATATATATATATATAGTAGTGTGTGTGTGAACATATATATATATATATATATATATATATATAATAATAATTTTATTTATATTCTCCTAAAGGACTGAAAGTGCTTTACATTTGCCTTTACAGTACAAAACACAAAATAAGCTTAAACAAGGGACATTAGTCAAATGCTTGGGTAAAGAGGTAAGTCTTGAGTCTATTTTTGAAGGATTCTAGATTGGAGGCCTCTCGAACTGTGCGGGGAAGTGAGTTCCATAAGACTGGAGTTCCAAAACTGAAAGCTCGACCCCCAGACGAATTCCGGGAGATTCTAGGTACTGTTAATAGCCCTTCGTCAACGGATCGCAGTACTCGTGTGGGACGGTAAGGAGTCAGAAGCTGCTTTCGGTACCTTGGGCCATGGTCATGTAGGGCTTTATAAGTTAGTAAGCCAATCTTGAAAACAATTCGCCATCTGACAGGCAGCCAGTGAAGGAAGCAGAGAGTGGGTGTTATGAGGCTGGAACGGGGCTGATTGGCTAATAGCCTGGCAGCTGCGTTTTGTACCATCTGCAAGCAGTGCAATTCTTTTGCTGGGAGTCCAAGGTAGAGGGCGTTGCAGTAATCTAGGCGTGATGATATAAATGCATGTATGACTTTAGGCGGATCTTCTGAGGGAATTAAGTGCTTGATTCTGGCAATGTTCCTCAGGTGAAAGAATGAGGATTTGATTATGGCTGATACCTGATGTTTAAGTGTCATGCCACTATCCAGGACAACACCAAGATTCCGCACATGTTCAAAGTTTTGAAATTCTGATCCCCCAATCGTAAGTCCTGTTGGGTGGGTATGCTGTAGCCCGGACTTGTGACCTATCATAAGGACGTCTGTTTTATCAAGCTTATATGTGTGTGTATATATATATATATATATATATATATATATTGTGATAGAAGCACTGGAGAAGTCTGGGATGGCATATATGTGTGTCCCAGATTCCTTTCATATGTGTTTTAAAAAACCCCAGGAAAAGTCTGTTACACCAAACTGACCAGAAGTGTCGACTTTTGGAAAAAGACGGATAATGGGTCCTGGGGTGTGTATGTGAGAAGAGAGGGAGGGCACCATCCACAGGCCATTCCAGGTGTTGGGCATTTCAGTCTGAGAGCAGGCTGATTAGTACCTGCACCTGCAATTGGTTCATATAGCCCTTGTTAAGGTTTTGGTTGAGTGTCTCACATACCCTGGGGAGAACAGACATGGAGGTTTGTTCAGAGACACTGTGATATTTGAAAGTGCTGTGTTGGTGTTTGTGGTAAGGCAGTAGGCCCTGCCACTTGTAGAGAGGGAATAACCTGTCTAGTTAGTGCCCAGATGGGCTAGGATTTATTTTTTTGTTTTGTTTATTTTGTTGTTTATGTTGCACAATAAAACTGGTTCTGACCAGCTTGCATGAAAACCCTGGACTGGTGTGCTGTTTCCTGGCTGCTGTGTGTAATGAGGTGTCCATCTACCCCAGGAGAGGGACCCCCTACCCCGACTATATCACAAGTGGTGGAGAATGCGGGCAGAGACATGGAAAACTGCAGCAAGAGGAAAAGTTTTGCATTAAAAATTTAAAAAGAGACAGACACCAATTTGTTGTTTGGATGTCTACCTGTGTTTTATGGAATCCACGAAGGTGGCGTCAGTAGATGCTTAGAGAAGCCAGATTCCGCTTCCAACCTACATCTAAAGACAACACGGAGGACATTGTTAAGGCCTTGCTCCAAGCTACGGCAGCTCAGCAGGAAACTAACAAAATTCAGCAGGTCGCCATAGAGAAAACCAGCCAGGCCTTAAAAGAGCTGGTACAACAGCTAGTAGTCCGGTCTGGAGATGCTTCCCCTGCTCTTCCAACTAACACTCACACCATACGGGTCAGTCACTTTCTGCAAAAGATGACCCAGAATGATGATGTGGAAGCGTAACTTGCGGCCTTTGAAAGAACCGCGGAAAGAGAGAATTGGCCTAAAGAATGGTGGGCAAGTCTTGTGGCACCCTTCCTGTCTGGAGAACCACAGAAAGCCTACTATGACTTGTGCCTGGCTGATGCGAAAGACTACGTTAAATTGAAACAGGAAATCTTAACTCAATTGGGAGTCGCAGTATTTGTTTGTGCCCAACGAGTCCACCGCTGGGAGTTCCAAACAGAAAAGCCTCCACGCTCGCAAATGCATGACCTCGTCCATCTTACCACAAAATGGCTGCAGCCAGAGACTCTAACAGGACCACAGATCCTTAGGGATTGATATCTGTGGTCTCTACCTGCAACTCTGCGCAAGTGGGTGAGCCATGCAGACCCTAAAACAGCAGACCAATTGGTTGAACTGGTGGAGAGGTATGTGGAGGCTGAGGAACTGTTGAGTGTGCCCCACCGAGCCCTGATTCCGCAACGGCGATCTCCTGTGATCACTGCTAAGACTGTTCCAGGGGAGAAGGGTGCTGGGCGGTGGAATGTACTTAAGATTGTGGGTTTGGAACCTGGAGATAGGCCAGCCAGGCCAGGAAGGTTCCTACCCCGTAAAAGACTTGATGATAGTATGATTCAATGTTTCCAATGTGGTGGTTTGAGCCATATTTCTGCTAATTGTTCACTTACCTCTGAACCTATGCAATGTGATACTGCTTATGTCAATCGCAGAGTTTCTTTCTTTGCACAGCCAGCCTGTACTGAAGACTGACAGGCTGAGAAAGATAAGCAAATGTGTATATTTACTGTAGAAGGCAATGGAGAATAGGCTTCTGTTAGATTCTGGTAGCCTGGTTACACTTATGACTGAACTGTTGAACCCCTTGAAGCGTAAGGGAAAAACTGTTGGTGTGACCTGCATATATGGGGATACTTGCTATTATGTTACTGCAGAGGTGAACATAGAAACACAATGTGGTTCCGCAATAGTCTCTGTGGGTTTGGTGCATGGCTTGATGCATGATGCAATATTACGGAGAAACTTTGCTCACTTCTGGAAGTTGTGGGAAAGCCGATTTTTTTACAGAAGTAAATAACCCTGACCCATTTGAGAAGGTTACTGATGCAGTAGCAGGGGGAGTTTCTTCAGAGTCTGAGATGTTCCCCTTTTTTAGCATGATTGGTGAACCAGAGAGTGCTGAGAATGATGGTGGCTCACCAAGTGATGTGCCTCCTACTGAGATGGGAAGTGTTATTGAGACAGTTGATCATCTGCCTGACCTTGAAGTCAGAAAAGAGATCTTTGCCGTGGAGCAGTTAAATGACCCTACTCTACGGTAAATCCATAGACCCTAATAGCCCGTTGTCATATCCTCACATGGTGGTATGCCAGGATTTTTGTATCAGGTGACTAAGAAAAGGGAAGATGTTGTGGAACAATTAGTAGTTCGAAAGGCATATAGAAGAACCATGTTAGACCTGGTTCATGGTCACATAACTGCAGGTCACCTAGGGGTAGAAAAAACCACTGAGCGAATTTTACAGAGGTTTTTCTGGCCTGGGGTCCATTAAGAGGTTTCTGACTATTGTGCATCCTGCCCTGAATGTCAATATCATGCTCCAAGACCGCATTTTAAAAGTCCACTTGTCCCATTACCCATTATTGAGGTTCCATTTGAAAGAATAGCTATGGATTTGGTGGGACCGTAAATGAAGTCTGCCCGTGGCCATCAATATATTCTGGTGATAATGGATTACGCTACCAGGTACCCGGAAGCGATACCATTGTGTAATACATCAACAAAGAACATTGCTGGATAATTAGTCCATGCCTTTAGCAGGTTGGGAATACCTAAGGAAATCCTGACTGACCAAGGTACCCCCCCATTTATGTCAAAAATCATGAAAGAGTTATGCCGCCTGTTTAAAACTGATCAGTTAAGAACTTCTGTGTATCACCCCTAAACCGATGGGTTAGTGGAGAAGTTTAAGTCACATGCTAAGAAAGTAGTGGACAAAGATGGTAGAGATTGGGATTACTTATTGCCTTATTTGTTGTTGGCCATAAGATCCTACACCGGGTTTTCACCTTTCGATTTGTTGTATGGGAGACACCCAAGGGGATTACTGGACATTGCCAAAGAGACATGGGAGGGGCAGTCCAGTCCGTATAAAACTGTTATTGAGCATGTTTCCAAAATGCAGGAAAGAATTGCTGCTGTGGTGCCGATAGTGAGAGAGCACTTGGAACGGGTCCAACAGGCACAGCAGAGAGTGTACAACTGCAATGCTCAGTTACGCGTCTTTGCTCCTGGGGACAGAGTGTTGGTATTAGTCCCCACAGTAGAAAATAAACTTTTGGCTAAGTGGGAAGGACCCTTTGAAATTATAGAAAAAGTGGGGGAGGTTAATTATAAAGTTTACCAGCCTGGGAAAAGAAAGCCAGAACAGATATACCAAGCTCTGTCAGCCATCCCAACCCTTCCAGTAAACCCAGGGCTTTGGTTCCCGAAGTGACAGTAGCTAAAACTCTGTCGGCAGTTCAACAGCAGGAAGTTAAGGAATTTCTTATCAGAAATAGGGTTTTGTTTTCAGTATACCAGGCAAAACCACAGTCATTAAATATGACATAATCACTGACCCAGGGGTTAAGATTAGCCTAAAGCCCTATAGGTTACCAGAAGCCCAAAGAGAATCAGTATCTAAAGAAATTAAAAAAATGTTGGAATTGGGTGTAATTGAAGAATAGCATAGTGAGTGGTAAGTCCCATTGTGCTTATTCCAAAGCCTGACGGGAGTGTGCATTTCTGCAAGGATTTCCGAAAGTTGAACAGTGTGTCAAAGTTCGATGCCTACCTTATGCCTAGGGTGGATTAACTAATTGAAAAACTAGGAACATCTAGGTATTTAACCACTCTAGACTTAACCAAAGGGTATTGGCAAGTGCCGTTAACTGAGAATGCCAAAGAAAAGACAGCTTTTTCTGCATCAGAAGGGTTGTTCCAATACAAGATGTTGCCCTTTTGGTTACATGGGTCACCGGCTACCTTTCAAAGGATGATGGACAGAATTCTAAGGCCCCATAGCCAGTATGCTGCTGCTTATCTAGATGATGTGGTCATTCATAGCCCTGAATGGCAGTCTCACTTGCCCAGAGTACAAGCAGTGTTGGACTCCATCTATAAGGCAGGATTGACAGCCAACCCAAAAAATGTTGCCTAGGGATGGAAGAAGTAAAGTATATTGGATACACCATTGGCAGAGGTTTGATAAAGTCACAGCTTAATAAAATTGAGGCAATACAAAACTGGCCACGACCCCTGAATAAGAAGCAGATGAGAGCCTTCTTAGGGATCACCTACAGTAGATACACCCCTGCACAGATGCATAATCCAGAGACCCGTCTTTCAAACAGAGCCCACTACTAGTTTCTAAAGTCATGAAATCACTATAGTATCTAAGTTTGGGATGCACTGTGTGTGACTCCCGACCAGCTCCACTGGGCATGCGCAGTACTATGAGACTCTAAATGCCATAGTGCAACTTACAGGGAGCAACTCAGATACTGTACCTGTATAAATGATACAACTCACACACTACCAAGTTCTGTAGTGAAGATTTATTTTAAAAAAAAAAGTGTCCCTTACCAGGTCTCAAACCCATGACGGTGACTCTTGCAAGCCAATCACCAAACCTCTAACCCACAGTCACACCTGTTGTATACAGCTAGCAGTGCATCAGTGTAGTGCTGATTGCACTGTGTCAAACCAGATCAGCCCCACTAGGCATACGCAGTACTATGAGACTCAATACGCCACAGCGTAGCACGACTAGCAGGGCGCTACATGGCATATGGAGCAACACACTGCAGTAGCTGGACACATCTAGTATATATAATATATTGAGTTCAGTAAGGATTGGATAACAATACTGAAGTAGTGAAGATTTTTTTAAAAATATATATATTTATATATATTTTCAAGGTCTCGAACGTGCGGGACAAGCAGTGTAGCAAAGTGATCACCTAACCCCTAGCCCACACGCCAGTCCTATCAAGAGCTGCACCTGTTGTGTATGTGAAGTGAAGTCTGTGAATTACAGCATACAGTGTGTACTGTGGAGCCTCGATAGCGCGTCTGGCATATGGAGTGGCTCAACTTGGCATGCGCCAGAGATCCCATTGCAACACCTCCACTGGGCATGCGCCAGAGATCCCATTGTCACCCCTCAGAGCTGACAGCCACCAACAGTGCCGACATTGCCGCAAGTTTGCATTTTTAAATGCACAGTTGTGAGACCACTAGTTTCTAAAGTGATGAAATCACTATAGTGTCTGAGTCTGGGACAGCACCGACAGTGCCACAAGTATGCATCTTAAAATGCACACTCAGTTTGTAGTACAGAGATCCCTCTTTCAAACAGCCCGCTACTAGTTACTAAAATTGTTAAATCACTATAGTGTTTAAGTCTGGGATGCACTGTGTGTGATTCCCGACACACTGGGCAAGCGTAGTACTATGATCTTCCATACGCCACAGCATAGCACAACTGGCGAATGGAGCAGCTCCAAGTGGCATGCACCAGAGATCCCATTGCAACCCCTCCACGGGGCATGTACCGGAGATCCCATTGTAACCCCTCGGAGCTGACAGCGCCGACATTGCCACAAGTGTGCACCTTATAATGCACACTCAGTTTGTAATACAGAGACCCCTCTTTTAAACAGAGCCTGAAATCACTAGTCTGGGACAGCGCCGACATTGACGCAAGTGTGTAGCTTCAAACACACAGTGTGTACTACAGTGCTGTGCATGCCTGTGAAATATTTTTACATTAGTACAGGACTCACACACTTAAAGATTTAAAACCTTAAAAGACATTCTTCTACAGCCCTGATTCCATGAGGAAAACGCTGTACTACAGTATATTGTACAGAATCACTGTTTCTGTCAGTCTATCATCGGGCGGTGATATAGAAAATGCATTGGAAATCAGATGCATGCACTGTGTAGTTTAGGAAAGTGACACCTGGTGGACAAAAAGTTGTATTACACATTGACTTTTTTCAGTACTACACCACGTTCCATTACAAAACTTTGTGTGGCATGACTCATGGCGTAGTGTGTGGCGTGAGATGCATGGCACGCTACATGGCATATGGAGCAACAAACTAGCTGGGTACATCTGTGTGTGGTCAGAACCCCTGTGGACGGCCACGCGCTGGCTGTGTGATGTCTCACAGCCCCAGCAGGAAGGAAAGAGGCTCGCACTGCAGGAACTGATAAAAGCCATTGTTCTGGCCATTACAGGTCGGTTGGAAAGGGCAGTGAATAAGCAGGAAGCCAGTGCTGGTGTGGCTGCCAAGTGAGAGAGAGCCGCACCGCTGGAGCTGGGCTGAGCTGAAGTAGCCTTCTGAAGGAAGAGTTTGCAGGCAGTGACTGTGTACAGTAAACTCCACAGCGTGAAAGGATTCGGCAGCTGAGTGACTGAGACCTGGAGGTGGACCCAGGCGGAGCTGCAATTCAAGTGCTGGAGGCAGTCTGGAGGCTGGACCTGCTGGCAGAAGATGCTGTCTGAACCAATCCAATACTGAAAGGCAGCAGCAATGCTGTGGAGCCGATGGGGGACTGAGGCTGGTGATCGCATGTGCGGGTTGGAGCCAGCTATATTGAAGTGAATTGGATCTCTGGCTCTGAGACCCACCTCAGGAGCAGCGCAGGAATGGTGAGCATAACTTCCTATCCTGAACCCTGCTAGTCTATGTTATAGGTAGACTTCAAGTTGCTACCATATACTCCTCTCAGCAGGTATAGCCTTATCAGCATAGGAGGTGGAAGGATAGAGAGAGGACTGTCAATCTCACAGATAGGAGAAAAAGCTATAATCTAAGCACCTGTATCTTCATCAGACACCCCCTTAAAAATAAAGGACAAATTGAACTTTACACTGAGCTAATTTATGCTAAAGATACCCAGAATTAGTAACGTTCCTTCAATAAAAAGCACTTAGCAACAGTTGCAGCTGTTAAAGTAAGAAACTGACACATTCTCAAAAAGAGCCTCAACATTACCATAATATACATTAGAAGTTCCTTTTAGTATCATTAAAGCTTAAACCAGCTACTGCTAAGTACTCCAGCTAAATATTACCCTGGAAATATTACAGGACTAAAAAGGAAACATTGTGCACCAACAATATTTAATGTTTAGTTCCCCAAGAAATAACTTAAATTGTTCAATATAGAATGTCTTTAATAGTACTGTTATCCATGCTATGTTATATGCTATTATAAGATTGCTTTATGCTAAATTCGGAAATGTATAGTGCATGAATTTACTACTCCTTTCCAGAAATTGTTGTTGCAAGAAGACATCTTTCATCCTGTTCCTGTGAAATAAAGCAAAGCTGTTTGTACTGCTTGTAATTATTATCCATGTCTAAGTATTCCTAGGAGCTCAGAACAGTAGGGGTACTTGCCTCTCTGAAAGGCTTGGGTAAATAAGGAAACTATTAAGCCACCAGGTATGGTGGGTTCTGGTTATCACACAGGGGGTGCGGTGCACACAGGCCCCTGGGTCCTGGGGGGCCCATACCGCACACACCCTGCACCCATATTTGTTTATACTTACCTTTCCGCCGTCTTCAGAGTGCTGTGCTGCAGCACTGGGCCGGCGCTGCAACACAGCAAAAATCACAGGGAAAGTATCGCCATTTTCCCTGTGACTCGCGCATGCACAGAAAAGAGGTCTCCGGGAATAAGGCACAGGTGCCATTTTCTCAAAGACCAGTGCATATGCAGTAGATTCTGGCATTAAGCCAGAATCTTCTCCACTCAGTGCACTGTCAGAGAGCAGGGCCCCCTCCTCTCTTAAAATGCCCTTGCTTCATTATATGCACCTTTTATCTTTGTGAATCAGAATCCAACAAACATTGATTGTTCACCCACTAATAGGGAACATGACATGGGTTTAGACTGTGGAGAGGATATGTAGTCAGGAAGCCAACGGTCAAAATGCCGACTGCCGGCTTCCCGACTGTCAAATCCCGGCAGGGGTCTAAATATAGGTGTCGAAATCCTGACGCCTATCATTATCCCTACGCTGGGAGCCCGACGCCCGGCATACCAAACTAAGTGGGGGGAGGGTTAAGTTAGGGGCTCCCGATGGGGACTTAGGGTTAGGCACCCCCCCGGGAGGGTTAGGGTTAGGCTAGGGGAAGGGGGGCTTAGGCACCCCCAGGGGGAGGTTAGGTTCAGGCACCCCCCCGGGAGGGTTAGGGTTAGGCTAGGGGAAGGGGCGCTTAGGCATCCCCAGGGGGAGGTTAGGTTCAGGCAACCCCCCGGGAGGGTTAGGGTTAGGACAGGGGAAGGAGGGTTAGGCACCCCCGGGTGGGGTTAAGGTCAGGCACCCCCCTGGGAGGGTTAGGTTTAGGCTGCGGGGAGGGGGGGTTAGCTTAGGCACTTACAGGGGGGAGGTTAGGGTTAGGCACTAGGGGAGGAAGTTAGTGCTAGGTACCCCTAAAGGAGGGTTAGGGTTAGGCGGGGGAGAGGGTAAGGGTTATGGTTAGTTAATTTACTTACCCCGTCGGGGTCTTCTGGCATCTGGATTTGAACCGCCGGACTAGCGGTTAATCATACTGATCTGCAGATACCTGCTGATGAGGTGTTGCCGGCATAGTAATCCTGCTTGTCTTGTGGTCTAGCTTCAAGGGCAGTCATAAGCGAAGCATATAACAAATTCCCTCTAAACCAGTTAATCTGGCAGGACAAAGCACTCTGAGTTTACAATTTGCAATGTCAAAAACAGTGAATATCATGGGAAAACCTGATCACATGAGAGCCTTTTTCATAATCCCTTCCAACAACTCCTGACCACAAAGGAATGAGAGAAGACATCAACTGAACAGCTGGAGAATTTTACTTGATTAAATCTCTCATCTCATCAATCAAATATGTCAATAATTACAGAATATAAAATAATAACAGCACATAAGTGGCTATGTGAGGAGAGACCGAACAGGCCCACACAATCTGCCTGTTTTATCTACTCATCTTAAAATGCTGTCTTCTTGTCAAATCATATTACAAAATGAAAGGTTAACTGTAGCTGCAAACCTATAACCAAAGCTAAGATATAAATAATTTCAATTGAAAAGGGAAGTGGGTAACAATAGCAGAAAAACATGTACGAGTTTGTATACGGAAAATATTAGAAAATTGTATTGCACTCTCCCCCCAGATTTTCCAGTGCAGAATATACAGTAAAACAGTAATTCCTGGTCCTTCTGGTACAACTGTGAATAGTGAGAGGTTATGTAACTATAATGCGATGTATTATACATCTACCCATATCATCCACATTTTTAATACAGTGATAATGCGGTAAAATGTGTAACTTGACATGTATACGGCACATACAGTAGCAGAACATTCTCACCACCACCAAGCACTGACCTGACTTACTGTGTTGCTAATAAAGTTCTTTTTGCTTGTCTGAAAATCTAGTAATATCCTCCCAACTAATTCTTGTTGTTTTTTACAACCTGCTTCCATCATTTATTGTGAGCACTATGTATTTGTGAAAATACTATGGGAACAACAATAAGCAAACAGCTATTTGCTATTCAGAATAACAATTAAAGTATGGCCAATGGTAATGCAATTCTGCTAAAATACATAAACACCCCACAAATATTTTGTTCATACTTTAGGTCACATCAATATACTCAGGTCACTCATCAGTCTGTCCAGCCACAGCTTCAAATGGACCTAGATCCACACATAAGTTGATAGGCTTTGCTCTCTTTTTTAATTGATAAATTGGACAGTTGCAAATGATATGCAGTAATGTGAAGTAAGCTCAATGGGCGAAAACAGAATACCACCGGTAGCTGCACAGAAATGGCAGTCACCAACAATAGCCACACACACTTCTCCACCAATTGTTACTCCGCTGCCTTCTGTATCATGTGTTCCCCACACCTCTTATACCCCTTTTCCACCAAAATTCCGGGTCTGACCCGGAGTTGGAACAGGGTTCCTATCCGGAAGAGACCCGGAATTTAGCCAGCGCCGACTCAGGATATTCCCGAGTCGGCGCCGCTCACACCGCAGTCGGGTCTGCAAAGACCCGGCTTTTCCGGCATGTTAGTGGACGCTTGGAGATGACGTCATCTCCAAGCGCCACTGAAGCCGGACCAAATCGGCCGGCTTGTGGCGCACTGCAGGTCATCAAGACCCGGAGTGCGCCGTACACACAGCAGGGTTTCACGGGTTACTCCCATGTTAAACCCTGCTATTAACCTGGGTTGGATTGCCAGGTCACTCGAACCAGCGATCCAACCCTCACCCCTTTTACACCAAGGAGCTGCCTGGGTTAACCATGCAAAAACCCGGCTTTTAGCTCCGGTGTAAAAGGGGTATAAGATAGTAAGCTTATTAAGTAAATGTTACCTTCTGTTTTATGTCATTGTACAGTATGTAATTTTTTTATGTCATGAGATCATCAATGTACATTGCTGCATTATATGTAATCACTTAGGTAAAAAAATAATGATATGAATAGGCTAACAACATGTATAGCTTTTCATGACAGTTTTCTATTGGTGCTCTGTTTTATCCCAGAGCCTAAATGTATAGTGATGTTAATGGAATTCTGAGTAAATTAACGTGATTGTGGCGATTTAGCTAGTGGATTTAAAGCCAGTACTGCCAATTTATACCCCTTTTACACCGGAGTTAAAACCCGGGTTTTTGAAGGGTTAACCCGGGCAGCTCCCTGGTGTAAAAGGGAAGAGAGTTGGATCGCCGGGTCGAGTGACCCGGCAATCCAACCCAGGTAACTAGCAGGGTTTAACACGGGCGTAGCCTGTGAAACCCTGCTGTGAGAACAGCGCACTCCGGGTCACGATGATCTGGAGGTTGCTGCTAGCCGGCCGATTGGTCCGGCTTCAGTGGCGTTTGGAGATGACGTCATCTCCAAGCGACTACTTTCACTCCGCAAAAGCCGGGTTTATGCAGACCCGACTGCGGTGTGAGCGGCGCTGACTCAGGAATATCCCGAGTCGGCGCCGGCAAAATTCCGGGTCTGATCCGGATAGGTCAGACCCGGAATTTAGGTGGAAAAGGGGTATTAGTCAGAAGGGCCAGTGTGTTTGGTGATTTGGGAGGATATTAGGCATTTATGTCAGAAACTCCTCCTTTACAATAATACAAAGGGGGTTATGAAAGTGAGGGCATTTTCAATAGAGAACATCTGTAGCCAATGTCACACTTGTAAGTATTTGTAGAAGTCCTGAGATGGGATCTGGAATTGTACGTAATTACATGTGAGAAAGAAAGGAGAGACAAATAAGCACACCAGGCAGTTATATTCAGATCCAAGATCAATTTAGCTAACCCAAATTGTGAGAATGGGTGAAGGGTAAAGGCAGCTATGTCCGCTATGAGTGAAGCAGATTTGTCCCACGCATGCAGGATGACTAAAGTGGAAGGAGTACTCAAGTTAGTTGGTTGCAAGTACTTATTGATCAACAAAAAAATATGCAATAGGGGAAACACAGGTTGAAGGAACTTTAATGTTCAACTGAAGCCTTTTGTTTAGTAGGCAAAAAACAACCTGTATTTGGTCTATAAAGCTTGCTAGATGCATGAGAACAAAGGCCTAAAGTTATTATTATTATTATTATTATTATTATTAAGCATTGTACAGAGAAAACACACATACATATAGATGTAGATGTAGATATAAGGTGGAAGTGGGCACTCCAGATGTTAAGATAGCATTCGGTATGGGATCCCGGCTGCCGCATGACCGGCAGTTCAATGCCCGGCTGCGGCAGCCCGACAAAGCAGCAGAGCCCGGCAGCGGAAGCCCAACAGCGCTGGAAATCCTGATCGTCCCTAAGGTAAGTATAAACTAACCTAACCAACCCCCCTAACCCTCCTTAGGGATGCCTAACCCTAACTTCCCCCTCTACGTGCCTAACACTAACCCCCCATTCCCCACTGCCTAAACCTAAGTCCCCCAGGGGGGTGCCAAACCCTAATCTCCCCCCGGGGGTGCCTAACCCTAACCCTCCCTCCCCCTAGCCTAACCCTATCCCTCCCAGGGGTATGCATAACCCTAATTCCTCCCCGGGTGCCATAAACCTAACCCTCGCCCCCCCCGCGGCTGTAAGCTCGCGGCGCCTGGCATCCAATCTTTGATCGGGATGCCGGGCGCCTGTCTCCCGGCGTCTGGAAAATGACAGGCATCTAGATTTTAGCCGCCTGTCGTTTAACACTAGGCGGGATAGAGGATTCGGGAAGCCGGCGTTCGGGATTGCGGCCGCAGAATTCTTAAACGTATCCCGTTAAGATATTCTTTTAGGTGCCAGAACAAACAGATTATATATGTGCACAAAGGAACAGCTCTCTGGAAACAATTTGAATGCATAAATTACTGGAGTTTATTTGTTGTAAGAAACAGCAACATTTCTAGTCTGAGGGCCCTGAGCAGACCCAAAACGTTGCTGCTTCTTGATCCAAATAAACCAAGTTGTTTATGCATTCAAATAGTTTCCAGAGTGCCGTTGCTTTTTGAAAACCAGTGCACCCAGAGGAAACCCACACAAAACTAGAAGAACAGACAATGCTCACACAGATGGAGCCACTCCATGCAGATCGGGCTATGATTGGAATTTAACACATTAATCTAGTGATGTGAGGAAGCCATACTGACCACTGTGCCATTGTGTTAAACTTATAATCAAATACATTCTTAGGGGCCCATTTATCAATGAGTTTTATCATACGTAACAAGTTTTAAAAATATGATAATGATGCTCCAGCCAATCAGCTCCTAACGGTCATCTATTTGGAAAATGACAGATGGGAGCTGATTGGCTTGAGCACCATTTATCATATGCAATGAGTTTTAAAATTTGTTGCATATAATAAAACCCGTTGATAAATGAGGCCTTATTGTTTAAGGATAATTTATTATCAACTTTAAAGGAAAGTGTCTCTATATCAGTGCTATAGCGTTTATAGAGAGTGGGACTTGCGGGAGCGCGCATCGTTGGTCGATATTGGTCATCGTTTTTGCATACAAACTGGCCGATATAGTGAACGATAACAATATCGTTATCATTCAGTCGTCCAAAATATCGGCAAGTGTGTACGCACCTTAAGACACCACCTACAATGTGCAGTACTCAGTGTAGAGCCACTAACCTCAGTAGACATTCTGCCTCGGCTAAGAGTCATGCAGTATAGCTGTAACAAAAATTAGGGATGAAAGTAAGCTCAGGGGAGTCACACTGGTTATTAAGAAGCAAGAGGATAGGTAAGGGTAGATTTAATGGAAGCAACTGTTGAAACCAAATCCGGTTAAAGTATGTTCCAAATATCCCTAATATCACCTATCAAAAGCTTTTTTTTTTTGCAATGCAACTGGGCTGTTTTAATAGAAATAAAGTGACTAGATATCAAAAACTCTTCTGATATTGTAGGATAGCTGACTCCCTAGCACGAAGCAATTTGTTTTGGGTGTAAAAGGTTAGGGATAATGGGGCTAAGTTTTGAAAAATTGTTTGAAACATCTCCAGAGGGAGCCTCATTTTCTCAGAGCATGGATTCAATAATTGTGTTAGGATTGGGGCAAGATCATGTTGGAATATATCATTGAATTTACAGTATTCATGTAGCTGTCATGACGGACTAAAATTAGTGAGGGATTTAATGGTTGTGTTTAGCTCATTATCTATCTAGGTGTGTTGAGGGATTGGCAACAATAGAAAGAAGATTTAAGCAGTTTATGAATGAGTGAATGAAGCTCTTTGTAGGCTGAAAAGTGTTGTGTGATGCAAATAGGTTAGCTATATCTACATGATTATACACCTTGGCAGAGCCGTAACTAGACTTTTTGGTGCCCTGTGTCAGAAAGAGCATTGGCACCCCCCTCATTTTTCAAAGGGACATAATGCACCCAAAAAAAGGGCCATGGCTTCATGGGGAAGGGCCAGGGAAGAGATAGGGGAGGCCAGGAGATGCTGGGGATGAAATAAGAGGAAGCTACAAGTGAGAATGATAATAAACCAAAATTTGACGGGCCCAAACAGAGTCCCCTGACCTGTGGTGCCCTGTGCGATGGCACCGGCCGCACTACCCTAGCTATGGCCCTGCACCTTGGGACCTTAATTATTGATGAAATTATGGATTCCTTTTCTCACTTGCAGTCCATTGAGTTTTAAGCTAGGATCTTGGAAGTGCTATTACCCAGGATATAGAAGTTTCAATACAGACAAGATCGTGAAAATTGAATATGGACAATGGATTAATTGAGTTATTGCTCTCTTGTGACAATGAATTGCCATCTGGGCTTCCAACACAGAAATGTGAAAATACCAGGGCTCTTTTTACATTATATGGTACCCACTAAGGGTGGCATGTCTTGGTGGGGTTGCTGCACCTATTCAGCAGAACAGACGTCCAGATAGGCCCTTAGTAACCACATCTTCCCCTGTCTGCACACCTGATGGTTTAAATACAATGTATGTACAAAATTGCTAAATAATTAATAGAAATTTGTGGTAGCACTCCTGACATGCCTGCAAAAGTAGGATGTCAATAAAAACCGTGGTTAAACAAGTTTTAGAGAATGAAAGAAAAATCTGAAGTAGATCCCAGAAGAAGTATTGTACTTTTGTTTCGGGCAGGGCTATAATATGGGATGTACGATCGGTGTCACTGCACAGAGCTCTGTAGAACGGCACCCTGCTGCCAGGATCACTGCTACAGCACCACCGATGCATCCTTTACACCAGACAGGTACCCAGCAGCCTGTACAGCCAATCAGAGCATCCTCAGGACGCTTTGGTCAGCGCTGGAACCACTGGTACAGCCCTCGTAATTACATCATGTGTGCAGTATCATGACGTCGGGTGCTCAGGGTGCGGCTGGCACAGAGAGCATTTCAGTCCTATTACTACACTGGTATGGGAAATAAAACTGAGTGGGGCAGGGATAAAACCTAGTAAATCAATTTACAAACAAATCTATGCTCAATAACTACTCGTTAATGAGCATCACAGAAATATTATCCACATATCCATGCCTTGGTCAAATTCTGCCTTTGAGGTATACCTAGTGAAATAGGATCAGAGGAAAGGAAGGAAGAATAAGTGTCGCTATTAATTGTCCACAGTCCATTCTTCTTGCTGTGGTACCTTGGTGAAGAAAACATCCCTTATAGACAGTTGCTGTATATAGATCTGGGAATAGTTGATTGCCTCTAGAATCCCACTTGTATCAGGGGAAGATCTACCTGCCCTGAGGATTCCTTCTTTGGAAGAAATGGAGCCCTAATAAAATGTACCCTCTGCAGTATTGTATCGTGGTTTGGTATCCACTTCATTCTCTTCAACCAGTGTAACAGTGAGTACACGTGTACTACAAATTGCTCAATAAGCCACACTACCTGGTTAGGCTACACTGGACATCCTTGGGTCAATCCCAAATTCCACTGGTGTGTACATTAACTCCGCCAAACCACAAATTTCCAACAAGTGTTAGGCTATGGGCGGGGAGATTAGGGTTAGACACTAGTGGGAGGGTTAGGGATTAGTGATGCATGATAAGCAGTGGCGGAACTCCCAGAGGCAGTGGAGTCACTTGCCGCCAGGTGCCACCTGTCAGGGGGACACCAAGCAGCAGGGGCACACACACATAAATACATCTATAACCTCTGCCAGTGGTTATAGGTGGATCTATTCAGGGGCAGTTTTCCACCAGGACAGCGGAAAAATGTTCCCGCTGGCCTGGACCTATAAGCCCCCTCGGCCAGGCTGACCATCAGACATGGTTCCGGTACTAGCGTGTAATTCCATTTGGAACACAAACCGGAAGTTACCATACGCTTTGGCTAGCGGGCACTTCCAGGTGCCACTAGCCAAGAGCAGCGGTACTCACGCGGCACCACAGCTTCTCAACTCACGCCACCAGGGATCTCATGGCCTGGGTGAAGCTGTTCCGACGATAAGTGGGTGCAAGACCTGGGAGAGGTCCTCTCTCTGCTTCCCCGGCCAAAGGCTTCTTCATTGAGCCCGACCAGAACAGCTGCTATAATCTGAACAGCCACATACAGGTGAGCCACCTCTCTCTGTGTGTGCGCTGCTGTGCTTGCCACCCCTGGCCTCCCTGTGTCTGTATGTCACTCCTTGTGTGTAATCCTTCCCTGCTGCCATGTGTGTACTGTATGTAGTGTGTGTGCTCCCTGCTGCCATATGTGTGTTGTGCTGTATGTAGTGTGTGCTCTCTGCTGCCATGTGTATGCTGTACTGTTTGCAGGGTGTGCGCTCCCTGCTGCCATGTGTATGCTGTGCTGTATGTAGTGTGCGCTCCCTGCTGCCATGTGTGTGTTGAGATGTATGTAGCATGTGTGTACTGTGCTGTATGTTGTGTGTGCACTCCCTGCTGTATGTAGTGTGCGCTCCCTGCTGCCACGTGTGTGCTGTGCTGTATGTAGTGTGTGTGTGTGTGTGTGCTCCCTGCTGCAATGTGTGTGCTGTATGTAGTGTGTGTACTGTGCTGTGGGGGTCTGGCTAGAGAGACACCCAGGGATGGCTGGAGCTAGATACACACGGAGGCAGGAGTAAGCCAAAGACTACGGGGGGAGGGGAGGCACCACCACCTATTTTACTTCTGTCACCTGGCATAAACTTACGCCACTGATGATAAGCCAGAAGTCCTCATCAGCTTACTGCCAGACCAGTAAGATATTGCTAGAGCCGCCGAATCCGCCTGACCAGGTAAGTTGATATATCATCGGTGTTGACATGGTGAATGTCGATGCGGTCAATGTCAACATACCAAACATTTTGACATGCTGCATTTCCACATTCTCATGTCAACATTATGAATTAGATAGTACTGTATAGAACAACAGGTGTACAGCACTATGCTTAGGCAAATAAAGATTTACATTTTATTTAATTTGAATACAAAAGAAATCTTGCACACAAGCACATATGGCCAGATAAAGTCATGTCATAGAGGACAACACCTCTGTTTATAGCACCATAGAAAATGTCATGCCTTAGTAAGAAATTATATAGCAAACTTGTGGCTGTTCTACACTAACACTGGTTAATGCAGTACTGACCTATTAGCACAAGAGGGAGCAACAAGCTAATTAAGCAGGTTACACTACAGTACTGTATATAAGGAACATCAAATGTTATTGATACCATTTGAAATTTTTCCATTTTAAAACACAAAAAAGTTAATTACTGTGAAATAATAATGTATGCTATTTTAGTAATTTCAGCATTAGTAAATATAATTTTTTAAATTTTTTAGGAAATATTCATAAAACAATATCTTGCTTATATTGCAGATTATAATTAAATAAACATTTTCAAAAATAAACTATATATTTTAAAATCAATATTGGAAATAAAATGTATTAAAAAATGTTTGGCCTACGTTTTATTCTGCTCAAACAGGAAACAGGAGTTTATCTTTAAACTTTCTTAAATGCTTGCACTTCCCAAAAACTGTACTATGAAGGATATCCCCACCCTGAGACACCCAACATTCTCTTTATTTAGCAGTGTCGTGGCACTCACATTTAGCCTGTCCCAGTGGCATATCTATTATGATACAAAGATTATGCCCTCAGCTGATACTGGCACAATCATGCACTGCTCATGAGGTGGATTCTAAAAATTGCAAGAACCAGTACAGGCCCTCTGCTTGAACGCAGGCTCAACACTTCTAAACCCACCACCCAAGCAGCTTCTGACCCTGTTCTGATCCTCTCTGTCCAAGTACTGTATGTTAGAATTGAATGGCACCTGCAAAAAAGCAAAGTAAAAACATATCTGTTCTGCTAAAGAGAGGGGCAAGTGAGGTTGCCTTCCAATTTCACTACAACACTGGACATGACACAGCTCAATCTCTCTCCTCCATTCCCCTATCTAAACCTGTCTATTCCAGGCTATCTATGCTCTTATTTCACTTATTCCAACAAGAATTCCCCAATTTACAGAGTGATAACAGGACCCAAGAGATGACCCATGCTGCAGTCATGACCCCCTGGCTGAATTCTTTCAGGTGCTTCTCTGTAAAACCTTTAGCATGCCATGATAGCTCCATAAGCAGATGGTGTTATGGTTAGCATTACTGTCTCACAGCACTAAAGTCCTGAGTCAATTCCTAGACCATATTCTCCCCATGCTTGCGTGGGTTTCTTCCAAGTACACTGGTTTCCTTCCACAATCCAAATATATACTAACTAGGCAGTGGCATCACAAGGGGAGTGCGGGCTGCACCAGGGTGTCACCCGCCGAGGGGTGACACCAAAGTGCAGACTCCCCCTCAATGACAGGAGCCGGGTGCTGCAGTGTAGCATTACGTGCAGCACTCGGCTCCTGACACAGTGAGGGAGCCAGCACTGCAAATAGACTGGTCCCCGGGGGCAGTCTGCATCTCCGGGACCCCCGGGAGGAATTAAACGGGGGGGTTTGGACCATGTGGCCAAGCCCCCTACCCGTGAGGCTACACCTCTTACCATGAGACAACTCCCCCTTGAACTGCTCTACTGACCGCACCGGGTGTCAGCCAGTGGAGGGATGTCTCTGTAACTAGGGAATTCTGGCAATAACTGCCTTAGTTATGGAGGATATTATGAATATTAGTTACTGAGGATGTTATGGAGATAATGAGTCCATAATTTTGCCAAAAAGAGTTCTGCTAAATATGGTGGAACAACCACATTGGGAAACGAAACCGTTCCTTTGTGACAGCAGTCTGAAAAATGGGCAGTAATCTTCACTATCAAGAAGTGTAGGGCACCACAGTGCACACATTGCAAGTCCATAGGACCCAAAGAGTAGTATTGTGGCGAATCTGTAATGTCCAATGCAAGCAGCGTATCTTTTTAGAAGTTGTTTAAGATCTTTGAACTGCGCACTCTGGGTGACCCGTAAGATGCGCTGATATACAGTATGTGGCTGCAAATAACTGTCACAGTTTCCAGACTACCCAACAGGTCACATATTCCAGGTCACCCAGTAGGTGCACAGGAAGAGTTCACCAACTGTCACATTTTCCAGAGAACCATGGTGATGCATTGTAAAATGGCAGATGGATGTTTTGCAACATAACTCCGAAAAGAAGCAACCAATTACAATACGGACCAAGACCTTTTATTTGGCACATGATGTGCCCTGCTCAGACATCACATCATAGAAATATGTCACATATTAAAGTCATCCTTCTGCTATTAATATATACAGTAGATAGGTTAATTGGTTAATGACAAAAAGTAACCCGTGTGTATGTGTGTGTACATGTGTTAGTAACTATGGCAGGGACTGATGTGAATGGCCAAATATTTTCTGTAAAGACCTGCAAAATATGTATGCACTATATAAAAATCTGTTAATAAATAATAATAATTAGGGATGAGCGGGTTCGAATTTATGGAATCCGAACCACCCGAGCCCCCCCAATCCGAGCCGGGAACAGAGTCCGGCGCGGGTTTTCCCACCTTCCCACCTGACACGGATCTATAATAGAGGCAAAACGTCATCATCCCGCTGTCGGATCTCCCCGCGTCTGCGCCATTTTTCACTCCGGCTGTGGACATTCAAGAGGGAGGGTGGGATTTAGGGCTGGCTGGGCTGTGTTGTGCTGTGCTGCTATTGTCCATAGGGGCTGTGTCCACTCCAAAGTCCATAGGGGCTGGCTGGGCTGTGTTGTGCAGTGTCCCATAAAGGCTGTAGTCCTAAAGGGGTGCTGTAGTGTTGTCCAGGAGGTGATCTGTCCATCAGGTGTGCTCCCTCCAAGTGCAAAAAAAAACAATTATTTTTTTCTGTGTTTGTGAATTGTATGCACTGTAGCCACACGTGCATCAATAAAGTAGCGCCAAGCGTGCGTCTGTGTCATAAATCAAGGGCCCGCTGGCTTGTCGTAACCCCCAAAGTGCCACAAAAAAAAATATATATATTTTTCTGTGTTTGTGTGCGCCTTACCAGCACGTGCATCAATATCACATAAATAGAGGACAAAAATTTGTCCGATAAAAATAAAATAGGGAAAGATCAAGAACCACTTCCTCCTAGTGCTGAAGCTGCTGCCACTAGTCATGACATAGATGATGAAATGCCATCAACGTTATCTGCCAAGGCCGATGCCCAATGTCATAGTAGAGGGAATATAAAATCCCAAATGGCAAAGTTCAGAAAAATGACCTTAAAAAATGAAATTAAATCTTCTGAGGAGAAACGTAAACTTGCCAATATGCCATTTATAACATGGAGTGGCAAGGAACGGCTAAGGTCCTCCCCTATATTCATGACTAGTGGTTCTGCTTCACATGACGATGGAAACCCTCCTACCACTAAAAAAATCAAACGAGTTAAGCTGGCAAAAGCACAGCAAAGAACTGTGCTTTCTAATTCTAAGAAGGTATCACAAATCCCAAAGGAGAGTCCAAGTGTGGCAACGGTTGCGATGCCTGCCCTTCCCAACACTGGACGGGAAGAGGTGGCTCCTTCCACCATTTGCACGCCCTCTGCAAGTGCTGGAAGGAGCACCCACAGTCCACTTGCTGATATTCAAATTGAAGATGTCACTGTTGAAGTACAACAGGATGAGGATATTGGTGTAACTAGCGCTGAGGAGGAAGTTGACGAGGAGGATTCTGATGGTGAGGTGGTTTGTTTAAATCAGGCACCGGGGGAGACAGTTGTTGTCCGTGGGATGAAAAAGCTCACCACGGTCATGCCTGAGCAGAAGACCAAACATTCCACGTCTTTGGTCTGGCAATATTTCTATCCAAATCCGATAACAATTGTCTTGCCATATGTACCATATGTAAAGGTGGAATAAGTAGGGTTAGGGACGTTAAGCACCTAGGAACATCCTCACTTATACGTCACCTGCAGCGCGTTCATAAAAAGTTACTGTCAAGTTCAGAAACTGTGACTAAGACCGTAAGCAGTCCAGGGACACGTAAATCCCTTTTTCCTGTTGTATCCAAGCGCCTGCAAACCACACCGTCAACTCCATCCTCGTCAATTTCCTCTTCAGTCCGGATCGGAAGTAGTCCTGCAGGCCATGTCACTGGATCCTGCATTGCTACGCCTCCTGCTGCTGTTGCTGCTGCTGGGAGTCGTTCATCATCCCAGAGAGGAAGTAGGAACACCACTACTTCTTTTACTAAGCAATTGACCCTCCAACAGTCCTTAGCGAGGAGGATGAAGTATGACAGCAGTCATCCTGAAGCAAAGCGGATAACTGAGGCCTTGACAGCTATGTTGGTGTTAGATGTGAGTCCGGTTTCCACCATTGGTGCAGTGGGATTTAGACAATTGATGGAGGTAGTGTGTCCCCGGTACCAAATCCCATCTAGATTCCACTTCACTAGGCAGGCGATACCGAGAATGTACAGAGACATCAGAAAAAGTGTTCTCAGTGTCCTAAAAAATGCGGTTGTACACACGGACATGTAGACAAGTGGAACAAGGCAGACTAAGGACTATATGACTGTGACAGTGCACTGGGTAGATGTATCGCCTTATGCAGCAGAAACAGCAGCATCACCAGTAGCAGTGCACTCAGAAACGCCAGCTCGTTCCAAGGCAGGCCACGCTGTGTATCACCGGTTTCAGTAAGAGGCACACCGCCAACAACCTCTTAGAGAAACTGAGGGAAATCAATGCCCAATGGCTTACCCCACTTAGACTCTCCTGGGGATTTGTGATATCTGACAATGCCACACAATAAATTTGGTGGTGCAGAATTTTCTGAAAAACGATAGGGGCGTGCAGGAGATGCTTTGGGTGGCCTGAAAAATTTCTGGCCACTTTCGCCATTCAGCGACTGCATGCCGAAGACTGGGGCACCAGCAAACTCTCTTGAACCTGCCCCATCACCTGAAGCAAGAGGTTGTGACGCAGTGGAACTCAACCCTCTATATGCTTCAGAGGATGGAGGAGTAGCAAAATGCCATTCAAGCCTATACATCCACCTATGACATAGGCAAAGGAGGGGGTATGCACCTGAATCAAGTGCAGTGGAGAATGATTTCCGTGTTGAGCAAGGTTCTCCAGCCCTTCGAACTTGCCACACATGAAGTCAGTTCAGACTTGAGTCAGGTCATTCCCCTCATCAGGCTTTTGCAGAAGCAGCTGGAGAAAGTGAAGGAGGAGCTAAGATGGAGTGATTCCGCTCGGCATGTGGGACTTGTGGATGAAGCCCTTCATTCGCTTTGCCAGGATTCGAGGGTGGTCAATCTGTTGAAATCAGACCACTACATTTTGGCCACCGTGCTCGATCCTAGGTTTAAAGCCTACGTGGTCTCTCTCTTTCCAGCCGACACAAGCCTGCAGAGGTGCAAAGACCTGCTGATGAAAACACTGTCAGCTGAAGCGGAACATGACACGTCAACACCTTCATTTTCTCTCGCCAGGAAAAACTTAGGTATCCTAAGCAACCCGCTGGCAGTGATGCAGGGCAGACAGGACCAAGTTTGGACATCTGGTCCGGACTGAAGGACCTGGCAACAATTTCTGACATGTCTACTGTCACTGCATATGATACTGTCACCATTGACAGAATGGTGGAGGATTACATCGGTGACAGCATCCAAGTAGGCATGTCAGACAGTCCGAACCTGTACTGGCAGGAAAAAAAGGCAATTTGGAGGCCCCTGTACTAACTGGCTCTATTTTACCTAAGTTGCCCCCCCTCCAGTGTGTACTCCGAAAGAGTGTTTAGTGCAGCCGGGAACCTTGTCAGTGAAAGGCGTAGGAGGTTGCTTCCACAGGATGTGGAGAAGATGATGTTCATCAAAATGAATTATCAATTCTTTCAGGGAGACCAGCCTCCAGAACGTACAGAAGGACCTGTGGTGGTGGATTCCAGCAGGGACGAATTAATACTCTGTGAGGATGAGGATGTACACAACACTGAAGAGGGTGAGGAATCAGAGGATGAGGAGGATGAGGACGACATCTTGCCTCCGTAGAGCCAGTTTGTGCAGGGACAGATTAATTGCCAGCTTGTTTTGAGGGGGCCCAAAAGAACCAATCATTTCAGCCACAGTCGTGTGGCAGACCCTGGAGCTGAAATGATTGGTTTGTTAAAGTGTGCATGTCCTGTTTATACAACATAAGGGTGGGTGGGAGGGCCCAAGGACAATTCCATCTTGCACCTCTTTTTTTTCTTTGCATTATGTACTTTTTGATGCCTAGTTTTTCAAACTGCCATCCTGTCTGCCACTGCAGTGTCACTCCTAGATGGGCCACGTGTTTGTGTCGCCCACTTGTGTCGCTTAGCATAGTCATCCAGCTACCTCGGTGCAACCTTTTGGCCTAAAAACAATATTGCGAGGTGTTCAGAATAGACTGGAAATGAGTGGAAATTAATGTTATTGAGGTTAATAATAGCATAGGAGCAGAAAAACCCACAAATTCTGTGATTTTAGCTGTTTTTATGCTTTTTTTCAAAACATACAGATCCAAAACACAAAACCCAGAACCCAAAACACGGAAGGGTGGTTTTGGCAAAACCAATCCAGATCCAAAACACGAAGAAAGATCCAGATCCAAAACACAAAACGTGGCCGGTGCACACCCCTAATAATAATAAGTAATATTTACAAAAAAAAAGAAAATGTTTTTTTTGCAGTAATGTGTATCACAAATGTTTTTTTCTATATACAAAATTCTAAGGTTTACATTTTTTAAAACATTGATGCTGTTTTCAAGGGTCAAGGATATCTTATCTAAACAGCAAATGATGACATATAATATATGTAGTGAGGACTGTATAAAATAAAATATTGAATGAACCTGGACATTACCACTAGAGGGCAGCAGTGAACATTCCAATTCTGCAGCAGCTCAGCCCTAGATCTTGCATTTCTTTTTGTAATGTTATAATTAATAGCTACCAGCTATACATTTGAAACCTCATGTTCTACCCATACTTGCCTGCTATCCCGTATTGTCCCACATTTCAAAGAACTCTCCCAGTATTTACACCAAGGCAAAGTTCAGAGAAGGAATTGCAACGGGATTAGTTAGATATGCAGTTTTATCAGTACGCGTAAATACAGTGGATATTAGATATATCTTTTGCACCAAGTATAGGCCTGGTGCAAGTGAGCAATGATAATGATGATAGTTATAAAACCAAGCATACAGATAGGGGTGGTCTGTCTGCAGCAATGAGAGCAGGGATGTAACTAGGTATTTGAAGGACCCATAGCAAAAGTGTGTTA
Organism: Taudactylus pleione; assembly: GCA_031769625.1. NCBI lineage: Eukaryota > Metazoa > Chordata > Amphibia > Anura > Myobatrachidae > Taudactylus > Taudactylus pleione. Next base: position 2,185,283 of record JAUIMM010000017.1, on the reverse strand, counting down.
GGGCCCCTATGTACCACCCAATGGGGAAAAATGTATATAACACCTTTTGTAACTTTGACAAAGAATTTGCCCCCCCCAAAGCTCTGTGCCCCATAGCAGCTGCACCGGGCTTGCCTACCCTCCCGATTTGGCCGGGAGCCTCCCGATTTTCGGGTGCCGCTCCCCGCCCCCCGGAAAGGCAGGCAAGCCTCCCAGAAGCTTGCGACCCTCCCGACCTCCCCCCTGAAACAAACGGAAACCCCCGCAGCGGGGGGCCCGGTGACGCGATTCGCGCAGAATCGCGTCATCGTGGCCCTGCCCCCTGCTTCACAATGCTGAAAATAACAGCATTGTGAAGAGGGGGCGGAGTCACGATGATGCGATCGTGCATCGCCGCCGCCCCCACCCCCGGCTCCGCCCCCAATGGCCGGCCCCGCCCCCTGCTATTAGCCGACAATCAGCTCCCTCCCGGAAGGCTGGAGCTGATTGTCGGCAAGTATGAGCTGCACCCCTTGCACCTATGGTAGTTACACCATAAAACTCTGTAAAACTCTGCTTACAGGTAAATACACTCATTTAGTTCCATGCACTCCATGTAAGAGCAATTAGGGCCAACTGTGCATTGGTCTCCCTATCATTAACATAGATATAAATCAAATATATTGAGAGTTTAATGATATTGTTGCTTCTTGCTATTGAAAAAAGGTTCAAGTGCTAATATAATAAATTATAGGACTTAAATCACTGGCTGAGATATTCCATATGTAAGTTTGGATGTGATGGTCCTTTAAACTGCTGGATGCATAAATGTTAGTGCTCCAGTCATCTTACAGAACCTCGTGGGTGCAGTAGAATGCCAATTACCCAAACAGCTAATTATCCAAACCCAATCTACAGGAGGCAAAAATAAACTTGTATGGTATATTAGCCCATAGAAACAAAATGATATTTTAAAATGACATATAAAATATACAACCATTGTTGGACATTTATAATTATCCCAAAAAAACGTATTATCTGAACTACTGTACCCAATTTGTTTGGGAAAATCAGCGTTCCACTGTAGTTGTCTACTCTCCCGGAGTCCTGAGAGTCAGGGAAACCTCCCGGACATTGCAGGCTGCTTTTCTGGATCATATTTCTCTTTCTTGTTAAGTGAACACTGCGAGGACCTTAGTGACATGTTCCGCACCATTAAGTCACCGCCCTGTGCTGCGATGCTGTTTGCGGCATTATGAGGCAGGGGGTGTGTCTTACTATGTGTGATGTGTCACCATGTCCTGCACAATAACATGAATTGCATCATTTTGCAGATGGGGAGGCCAGGGGGTAAAATAAATAATAATGCACAAGAGCCAACTTTTTAAAATGATTGGTGGTGCTCACATTATTATACAGTACCTCATTAAATGTATGAAAAATAATATGCATATACATGGTCAGTGACTGTGGCACCACAAATATTATAGCTCTAGAAAGAAGGACAGCGCAAGCTTGCATCCCCTTCACAGTGGCATCCTGTTGAAAAGGGACGTCATCATTCCATTGCTGGGGAATAGACTACCACAATGGAGAATTTCTAGGCCGCCATCAATCCCACATAAAACATCACTGTCCTGCCTAATTTGTGAGTTGTTTGGAGGCATGGATACAGGGACACTGTAATCACGCCAAATAGCCCCTATTGACACACCAAGCATCCTGCCAGAGACTTTTTTTTAAATAATATGTCTTATTTGCATCACTAATTCAACAAAAGTACAATACAGGGGTACAATGAATACTAACACTGGCAGTATGTACCATAACAGGGCTTTAATGCGCCCTGTAACGTCCCCTTTGCGTATGACATCATGATGTTACATATAGGGGGCGGGGCCAGCCAGCACCCGGAAGCGTGGCAGTGCACAGACTATCTAGGACACTAAGGGTTCTACTGCCGTAGTGTTACTTGCTGCAGGGTGCTGTTCCAGGCACCATGCTAACCAAAAGCAAGGGCCATGGGGCAGGGACGGTGCCGCCCACAGAACCCTGTGTGGAGGCACCAGTCACACACCCCTATTTACGGCCGCTGGTATTTCATGGACTTGTGTGTGTGACTCAGGCGCTAATCTGGGCAAGGCAAAAGACATGGTTCAGATACCTCACAGCATGTACTGTATCTTTATGCTTACTCTAACTTTATACCAATTGCTTTGCAACAAGAGTACTAATCTAGTGTGCCTGGTACACTTAAAGTGACTTTGGGCTCTATTTATTAACATTATTTTTAATAAAAAAAAGTGAAAAAGGGTTCTTTCACACCCTTTTCACAATATTTTAGTATCAACTACATTTATTAAAGGGCAATCTAAACAGACCACAAGCTGATCACTGCTAAAAAAAAAAAAAAAAACTCACCTGAGTCCAGGGCCAGTGATTGGTGCTCCGTTGATGTCCTCCCTCTGGTCAGCTGGTCTCCCAGCTCCTGCACTGTGACCCTGGTCAGTTGCTGCATTAAACAGCTGACTGTCACAGTCCAGGATGTGAGACCAGCTGACCGCAGCCCCGGAGGGAGGACATCACAGGAGCAGCGATAACCTGACCGAAGGTAAGTAAAAGTAAGGGGGGGGGGCCTCAGAGCCCAGTGCTGGTTGCGCTGATTACGGGGAACCCCTACATCATTTGTCCCCCGTATTTTGGTAACCAGGACTGGTTCTGAAAAGCCTTGTGCTGGTTGTGCTTACTACAGGGGTACGTCATTTGTCCCCTGTATTTAGCACAACCAGTACTGGGTCTCCAAAGCCTGATGCTGGTTGTTTTTTGGGGGACGGGGCCACACCATTTATTTTTTTTAAACAGATGCAGGTATCACGGATCGTCCAGATCTGAGCATGCATCTGTGTGCTGCTACATTCCCTGGGTCCTAACGCCTGCCCCTACTGAGGACCGCACCGCTGCCGCTAAGGCCCGCTACCCCCCAGTGCCTTTCCCCCGGGTCCCGCCAGCTTCCTTCCCCCGAGCCCACCACTGCTAAAGCCCACAAATGATGGCCATATTGATAGACCCAAGTGAAGCCAGTCCACAGTGAGTACACCTGCTGGAGGCTCCAACTGCGGCTGCGCAACAAGTTGAAATTTCGTATGTATTCAATGGCGCATTCTTGAGGTAATAGTTTAAAACCTGTAACTTTCTAATTTATCTGAACCCCAAAAGCACGTACCCTGGAACAATAGCTCCCTAATAAAACAAACGCTAAGTCTAAATTTGCCCCCTACCCTGAGTTATTCCTTCCCAAACAAACCCCATGAGATGAGCAGACAAGTGGTCCTAATTGAGAATGTCAGCAAAAAGTGACAGTTGGAGCTTTAGATTACTCCCAAATCCTCATTTTTTAATGTTTTTCCCCGGAAATTTGGCATGCAGCACCGAGCGACAGTTCTACCCGCCCGTGACAAATTTCAGACCGGTACCTTTTTAAAGCTTTTGAGATGCAGCCCCTTAAACACCATGCCCCCCCCCTCCAGAATTCTCTATGGAGAAATCTGTTTTTTTAGATGCACCCTTAATATAAGGGCAATATAATAATATATAATATAATATAAGCAATGTAGTTATTCTTTCTTTGAAAGAATAACTACATTGCTGCCTGCTGTATTTATTTGCTGTGAGTGCCGCACCAGAGGCGATAGGATCACTGGTAAAGTGGTCTGTGACAGGAACATTTGTCCCAGATTCCTGTCCTATGTGTTTTAAAGCCCCAGGAGAAAGTCTGCAGTGTAGCAGGATTGAGTCTCGGCTTTTTGAAAAGCCGGTTTGGGTCCTGGGAGTTGTGGGTGAGAGGAAGGCCGCCACCCACGGCCACTCCAGGTTTTGGGCCTTTCAGCTTGGTAACAGGCTCATTAGGGCTTCCAGCTGAAGATGGCCAACATATGCTTAGTTTGTTTAGGGCTGAGTGTCTCACCTGCGTGAGCAGACAGGGAGTCTGCTCACAGACCCTGGGAAACCTAGCTGTGAGGACTGTGCTGTGCTTTTGTTGCTGGTGAGGGTATTAGGCCCTGCCAGATTCTTGTAGTGAGGGAAATCACTTGTAAAGTTAGAGCCCAGACAGGGCTAGGATTTATGTTTATGTTTTCTTTATGTAATTTCTGACATTGTACAATAAAGACTGGCGCCGACCAGCTTGTACTTGCATCCAGACTGGTGTGCTGTGTCCCAGCTGCTGTGTGTGTAAGAAAGGAGTCCTTCTACCCCAGGAGAGGGACCCCTAACCCGACTGAATGTCACAATATATATATATATATATATATATATATATATATTAGGGGTGTGCACCGCCCACTTTTCGTGTTTTGTGTTTTGGATTTGGATCTTTCTTCGTGTTTTGGATCTGGATTGGTTTTGCCAAAACCACCCTTCGTGTTTTGGGTTCTGGGTTTTGTGTTTTGGATCTGTATTTTTTTGAAAAAAAGCATAAAAACAGCTAAAATCACAGAATTTGTAGGTTTTTCTGCTCCTATGCTATTATTAACCTCAATAACCTTAATTTCCACTCATTTCCAGTCTATTCTGAATACCTCACACCTCACAATAGTTGCACCGAGGTAGCTGGATGACTATGCTAAGCGACACGAGTGGGTGGCACAAACACGTGACCCATCTAGGCGTGATACTGCAGTGGCAGACAGGATGGCAGTTTGAAAAACTAGGCCCCAAACTGTACATAATGCAAAGAAAAAAAAGAGGTGCAAGATGGAATTGTCCTTGGGCCCTCCCACCCACCCTTATGTTGTATAAATAGGACATGCACACTTTAACAAACCAATCATTTCAGCGCCAGGGTCTGCCACACAACTGTGGCTGAAATGATTGGTTCATTTGGGCCCCCACAAAACAAGCTGGAAATTAATGTGTCCCTGCACAAACTGGCTCTACGGAGGCAAGATGTCATCCTCATCCACCGATTCCTCACCCTCTTCAGTGTGTACATCCTCATCCTCACAAAGTATTAACTCGTCCCCACTTGAATCCACCACCACAGGTCCCTCTGTACGTTCTGGAGGCTGGACTCCCTGGAAGAGCTGATAATTCATTTTGATGAACATCATCTTCTCCACATCCTGTGGAAGCAACCTCCTACGCCTTTCGCTGACAAGGTTCCCGGCTGCACTAAACACTCTTTCGGAGTACACACTGGAGGGGGGGCAACTCAGGTAAAATAGAGCCAGTTTGTACAGGGGCCTCCAAATTGCCTCTTTTTCCTGCCAGTACAGGTATGGACTGTCTGACATGCCTACTTGGATGCTGTCACCGATGTAATCCTCCACCATTCTGTCAAAGGTGACAGTATCATATGCAGTGACAGTAGACATGTCAGAAATTGTTGCCAGGTCCTTCAGTCCGGACCAGATGTCCAAACTTGGTCCTGCCTGCCCTGCATCACCGCCAGCGGGTTGCTTAGGATACCTAAGTTTTTTCCTGGCAGCCCCAGTTGCGCGAGAAAATGAAGAAGGAGCTGTTGATGTGTCACGTTCCGCTTCAGCTGACAGTGTGTTCACCAGCAGGTCTTTGCACCTCTGCAGGCTTGTGTCGGCTGGAAAGAGAGACACCACATAGGCTTTAAACCTAGGATCGAGCACGGTGGCCAAAATGTAGTGGTCTGATTTCAACAGATTGACCACCCTGGAATCCAGGCAAAGCGAATGAAGGGCTTCATCCACAAGTCCCACATGCCGAGCGGAATCGCTCCGTCTTAGCTCCTCCTTCACTTTCTCCAGCTGCTTCTGCAAAAGCCTGATGAGGGGAATGACCTGACTCAAGCTGGCAGTGTCTGAACTGACTAAACGTGTGGCAAGTTCGAAGGGCTGGAGAACCTTGCACAACACGGAAATCATTCTCCACTGCGCTTGAGTCAGGTGCATACCCCCTCCTTTGCCTATGTCATAGGTGGATGTATAGGCTTGAATGGCCTTTTGCTGCTCCTCCATCCTCTGAAGCATATAGAGGGTTGAGTTCCACCGCGTCACAACCTCTTGCTTCAGGTGATGGCGGGGCAGGTTCAAAAGTGTTTGCTGGCGCTCCAGTCTTCGGCACGCAGTCGCTGAATGGCGAAAGTGGGCAGAAAATTTTTGGGCCACCCAAAGCGTCTCCTGCACGCCCCTGTCGCTTTTCAGAAAATTCTGCACCACCAAGTTTATTGTGTGAGCAAAACATGGGACGTGCTGGAATTTGCCCAGATGTAATGCCCGCACAATATTGGTGGCGTTGTCAGATATCACAAATCCCCAGGAGAGTCTAAGTGGGGTAAGCCACTGTGCGATGATTTCCCTCAGTTTCTCTAAGAGATTGTCGGCGGTGGGCCTCTTACTGAAACCGGTGATACACAGCGTAGCCTGCCTTGGAACGAGCTGGCGTTTCTGAGATGCTGCGACTGGTGACGCTGCTGCTGTTGCTGCGTAAGGTGATACATCTACCCAGTGGGCTGTCACAGTCATATAGTCCTTAGTCTGCCCTGTTCCACTTGTCCACATGTCCGTGGTTAAGTGGACATTGGGTACTACGGCATTTTTCAGGACACTGAGGACACTTTTTCTGACGTTTCTGTACAGTCTCGGTATCGCCTGCCTAGTGAAGTGGAATCTAGACGGGATTTGGAACCGGGGACACACTACCTCCATCAATTGTCTAAATCCCACTGCACTAATGGCGGATACCGGACGCACGTCTAACACCAACATAGCAGTCAAGGCCTCAGTTATACGTTTTGCTTCAGGATGACTGCTGTCGTACTTCATCCTCCTCGCTAAGGACTGTTGGAGGGTCAATTGTTTAGTAAAAGTAGTGGTGTTCCTACTTCCTCTCTGGGATGATGCTACTGCGCACACAATTCACAAACACAGAAAATATTTTTTTATTTGGTTTGGAGTGTACTTTGGGGGTTACAGCACCCTTTAATTGTCAAGCCAGCCGGCCCTTTACTTATGACACAGGCGCACGCTTGGCACTACTTTGTTGATGCACGTGCGGCTACTGCGCACACAATTCACAAACACAGAAAAAATATTTGGTTATTTGGTTTGGAGTGTACTTTGGGGGTTACAGCACCCTTTAACGGTCAAGCCAGCCGGCCCTTTACTTATGACACAGGCGCACGCTTGGCAATACTTTGTTTATGCACGTGCGGCTACTGCGCACACAATTCACAAACACAGAAAATATTTTGTTATTTAGTTTGGAGTGTACTTTGGGGGGTTACAGCACCCTTTAACGGTCAAGCCAGCCGGCCCTTTACTTATGACACAGGCGCACGCTTGGCACTACTTTGTTGATGCACGTGCGGCTACTGCGCACACAATTCACAAACACAGAAAAAATATTTTGTTATTTGGTTTGGAGTGTACTTTGGGGGTTACAGCACCCTTTAACGGTCAAGCCAGCCGGCCCTTTACTTATGACACAGGCGCACGCTTGGCACTACTTTGTTGATGCACGTGCGGCTACTGCGCACACAATTCACAAACACGGAAAAAATATTATTTTTTTAGCACTTGGGTGGAGCACCCCTGATGGACAGAGCACCCCCTGGACAACACTACAGCACACCTTTAGGACTGGGACACTGCACAGGACTTTGGAGTGGACACAGCCCCTATGGAGAGCTGACTGCACAACACAGTCCAGCCAGCCCCTATGGACTTTGAAGTAGTGGACACAGCCCCTATTAATAACAGCAGCACAGCACAACACAGCCAGCCCCTATGGACTTTGAAGTAGTGGACACAGCCCCTATGGACAACAGCAGCACAGCGCAGCACAACACTACTCTGCACTACACTACACTACACAGCCCAGCCAGCCCTAACTCCCACCCTCCCTCTTCACTGTCCACAGCCGAGTGAGAAAATGGTGCCGACGCGGGTACCTTATATAGGATCCAAAACCCACGAGACCCGGAAGGCGGGATGATGACGTTTTGCCTCGATTTCAGATCCGAGTCAGGCGGGAAAAGTCGAGCCTGACTCGGATCTGCCTCGGATCGGGGGGGGCTCGGATTTCAGAAATCCGAACCCGCTCACCCCTAATATATATACACACACACAGCGGATAAAAAAAGTATCTCATGATTGATAGGGGGAGTCAAAGGGGGGGTAGCGGTGGCCAGTCAACGCATGCGCGGAACTTTTCACTATATTTTTTCAGAAAAATACAGTGATAAGGCTGCGGAGGGGATTCACAGGGACAGAGCTTTATCGCAAGCTCTGTCCCTGCAAGGGAGTTTTAATAAATCCCTGTTATATTGCCTGAATTTGCAATGCGAATTCAGTTGAAAATTTCACACTACAATCTGCATTCCAAATGAGCCCTTGATGCAAATAAGATGAAAAATTCAGGAAAAGTATGTAACACTACCCGTGGGGGTGCATCTTAGTCGCACAAAAAGTCTTGTGCCATATGTAACAAAAATGCTAGGTGAATAAGTATATATGTAGAATATGAATTATTTGGTAAAAACATAGGGCCTGATTCAGAGCCGTTCGCTATTTGCGGTCGTTCGTTCAAAAACAAGGGGTGGCTATTCAAATGATCCGTTCGCAAATTGCAGTCTGTTCACACCTCTAAGTCTGAAAGAGCGAGCAAAACATACGCTCGTTTATTTGTTAAAAACGCCCCCTGGCCGCTCGCACCATACGTCATGTCCGCTATTTATTAGATTAATCGAGTACATCGACCAGCGTATGAACTGCTCGCTATTCTTGTGGTTGGTTTTTGCTACCACAATCTTGCGAGCAGTTCTGGCTATAAAATAACCCAGTGACGTGGTCAATGACGCTGCTGTATTAATTATGCACACCCATAAAACGCCCGTTTTGACCTTTAAGCACGCCTGCGTTCTGATCTCCACTCCCCGTTTTCAAGCACCTTCCCCTGTTACCACCCACATACGCCTCATTCTGTCACTCAAAATAGCAGGCATTCGCTATATTGCGAGCACATGAATTTCGGCCGCACTGACTGGTTCGCGCATGCGTATAACGATCCGTACGCATGCGCAGATGTGCGAACATCGCTCGGAACGAGCGTACTGCCGCTAGCGAGTGGCTCTGAATGAGGGCCATAGTTTGAATCCACAATGTGAAAATCATGGGTTTGCTATTTACAGGAATACAAAGCAAACAAAATGCTATCAGTATACTTATTCATAGGGAAATATAATTATAAGATGGTTAACTGCTCAGCGTTCATCGTACCACTTATAGGTCTTCCTGCGTCGTTTTTTTCCCATTAAAATACCTTCTAAATCAGCATTTATTCTATTTCACACTTGCATTTTTTGGACGTTCCTTTTGCTTTGATGTATCTAGTTGAAAATTTCTGAAGTTTATTAGAAAAAAATTACAAAATATGGCTGCAGAGAACAGGCAATTTATCACTATTGATTTTTAAAGTTAATCAAGTTTAACTTATTTATAGAATATCATTCCTTTAGAAAAGCGTTCCAATAGCTTGGCAGTAGGTTCAGCTGCTGCTGCTATATAGCATGTATTATGTAAAAGACACCAATTAACTGATGTGTTTGAAAGAAGAGGGGAGAGAAAAACCACAAATAGGATGATAAATTAAGTATACATTCGTCTCTGATCTAACTGACAAAAAATATTGGGTGTTCAATCCAAATTATATAGGCCACCAATACTACCAAACAGGATTCTCATTCTCAGGTATAACCCTATGGCCAGTCAGTGGTGCTCCCCAGAGTCAAATATAGATAGTATGCAGACTAAGAGATAAGAAAATGGTACTCTGTGTGGGGGCGCGTTTAACGAAAAGAGACAGTAATAAATGAAAAAATTGTATTAGATTTAATTTTATTATTAATATCTGTTAAAAATACGGAGCAAATAGGTAATAACTAAAAATTGTTAGAAATTATATTGGAATTTCTACAAAAATTCTTGGTGTGCTACAATGGGATGCAGTTGAAATACCGGCGTGCGGGATGCCAGCACCAGCATCCTGACGGCAAGTAGTATGGCTAGGGGGAGGGATAGGGATAGGCACCATGGGGGGGTTTAGGTTTAGGGTATGGGGAGGGAGGGTTAGGATACTTGCCTGAAAGGTGTCGGTTATCCTAACCCTGACGTTCTGACTGCTGGGATCCTAAGCGCCAGCATCCCATACTCAACCTGCTACATGTCAAAAAGCATATATTCATATATTTTCCATTTTTAAAAGGTAAAACACTAAATGCCAACATCAATAAGGCAGAAAAGTTAGAAACAGGCAGTTGTGTAACCAGATATTGTCATTGCACATCTAATAATATTCTGCTACAGTGCAGAGCACATAAGGCTGATATCCCCTAATGGATGGCATGTCATTAATTAATTCACTATTTTAAGATGTATACACCATCAACATATATCACACGTGTCTGTCTAGAGTACAGTATGTACACATCAGAAAAGTCCACGTCTTTGTGAATTCACAATCAGATAATCTGCTAGACAGCAGGGATGGAGGAGAAACAGTGTCCAGTGCCTGGATGGCCAAACTGCTTCTGTGTTTCCCTGCGCAGAGGTATTGAACTGTGAATGAGAGAGCAGGAGATCAGGTACTGGTATGAAAGAAAGTAAAGTAAAGGTATTAAGCTAAACAAGCAACATGGTGGCACACAAAGCTGGGCATTGCAGGGTATGACCAGCACTTACCTTGAGAGCGGTACCTTATGGAATGAGAGGAGGGAGAAGAGATTTGCTGTAGGTGCTCTGCAGCTGCTTATCTGAGAAGCTGGCCAGTAAATCACATGGCCCGGAAATGTGTCTGTCAGATGTTTCGCATTCAGCTTGATCCCATCACAGCCTATGCTGTGATCAAGCTGAAAGCGATATATACATCAGACACACCTCTGGGTACCACTTACCTTAAGGTACCGCTCTCAAGGTAAGGTCATACGCTCCGTTCTTGACATACTGTATCCCAATTTGGAAAAATTATTTACCATGCTTAATGTACTAAAACAGAAACAATCAATAGCGCCAGCCAAGGCCAGAGCACTCATACAGGACAAGTTGTGGTGCTCCCATTTGATAATTCCATGTGAGTACAGTAAAGACTGGAGGCAGTGTATTTAAGCACTTACACCATTCCAAAATTTGGAGATTATACTATTGGGACTATGGGCCTGATTCATCACAGTTCGCAACTGCAACAGCTTACGCAGATCGGCAGATGGTGCGTACTGTGCATGCACCGCAGTCTGCGTGTGTGAGTTAGTATTGCGATCCATTGCTGCCAGATCTGTCCCCTCCGCATGATGTCATGTGCTCAGGGAGGCATGGCCACACTATATATATATATATATATATATATATATATATATATATATATATTACATACATACACACACATATGTACATATTAGGGGTGTGCACCGGCCACTTTTCGTGTTTTGTGTTTTGGTTTTGGATCTGGATCTTTCTTCGTGTTTTGGATCTGGATTGGTTTTGCCAAAACCACCCTTCCGTGTTTTGGGTTCTGGGTTTTGTGTTTTGGATCTGTATTTTTTTGAAAAAAAGCATAAAAACAGCTAAAATCACAGAATTTGTAGGTTTTTCTGCTCCTATGCTATTATTAACCTCAATAACCTTAATTTCCACTCATTTCCAGTCTATTCTGAATACCTCACACCTCACAATAGTGTTTTTATGTCCAAAAGGTTGCACCGAGGTAGCTGGATGACTATGCTAAGCGACACGAGTTGGCGGCACAAACACGTGACCCATCTAGGCGTGAAACTGCAGTGGCAGACAGGATGGCATTGAAAAACTAGGCCCCAAACTGTACATAATGCAAAGAAAAAAAAGAGGTGCAAGATGGAATTGTCCTTGGGCCCTCCCACCCACCCTTATGTTGTATAAACAGGACATGCACACTTTAACAAACCAATCATTTCAGCGCCAGGGTCTGCCACACAACTGTGGCTGAAATGATTGGTTCGTTTGGGCCCCCACAAAACAAGCTGGCAATTAATCTGTCCCTGCACAAACTGGCTCTACGGAGGCAAGAAGTCGTCCTCATCCTCCTCATCCACAGATTCCTCACCCTCTTCAGTGTTATGTACATCCTCATCCTCACAGAGTATTAATTTGTCCCTGCTGGAACCACAGGTCCCTCTGTACGTTCTGGAGGCTGGTCTCCCTGGAAGAGTTGATCATTCATTTTATGAACATCATCTTCTCCACATTTTGTGGAAGCAACCTCCTACGCCTTTCGCTAACAAGGTTCCCGGCTGCACTAAACACTCTTTCGGAGTACACACTGGAGGGGGGGCAACTCAGGTAAAATAGAGCCAGTTTGTACAGGGACCTCCAAATTGCTTCTTTTTCCTGCCAGTACAGGTACGGACTGTCTGACATGCCTACTTGGATGCTGTCACCGATGTAATCCTTTAACAGACAGACGCACGCTTGTCGCTGCTGCTTTGAGGATTCAAGTGCGGCTACAGCCCACACAATTCACAAAGACAGGAAAAAAAAAAGAATATTTTTATTGTTTGTGGAGCACACTTTGAGGGTTACACCACCCTCTAACAGACAGACGCACGCTTGTCGCTGCTGCTTTGAGGATGCAAGTGCGGCTACAGCCCACACAATTCACAAAGACAGAAAAAAGAAGAAGAATATTTTTATTCTTTGTGTAGCACACTTTGAGGGTGTCACCACCCTTTAACAGACAGACGCACGCTTGTCGCTGCTGCTTTAAGAATGCAGGTGCGGCTACAGCCCACACATTTCACAAAGACCGAAAAAAAAAGAACAATATTTTAATTGTTTGTGTAGCACACTTTGAGGGTGTCACCACCCTTTAACAGACAGACGCACGCTTGTCGCTGCTGCTTTAAGGATGCAGGTGCGGCTACAGCCCACACATTTCACAAAGACAGAAAAAAAAAGAACAATATTTTAATTGTTTGTGTAGCACACTTTGAGGGTGTCACCACCCTTTAACAGACAGACGCACGCTTGTCGCTGCTGCTTTGAGGATGCAGGTGGAATCTAGACGGGATTTGGAACCGAGGACACACTACCTCCATCAATTGTCTAAATCCCACTGCACTAATGTCGGATACCGGACGCACGTCTAACACCAACATAGCAGTCAAGGCCTCAGTTATACGTTTTGCTTCAGGATGACTGCTGTCGTACTTCATCCTCATCGCTAGGGACTGTTGGAGGGTCAATTGTTTAGTAAAAGTAGTGATGTTCCTACTTCCTCTCTGGGATGATGAACAACTCCCAGCAGCAGCAACAGCACTAGTAGGAAGTGGTTCTTGATCTTTCCCTATTTTATTTTTATCAGAGAAAGTTTGGTCCTCCATTTATGTTATATTGATATATATACGTGCGGCTAAAGCGCACACAAACACAGAAAATATTTTTTTATTTTTGCTGGAGAGTAGTGCACTTTGTGGGTTACACCACCCTTTAAGAAATGAGCCAGCCGGCTCTTTACTTATGGGACACAGGCGCACGCTTGGCGCTGCTCCTTTGTTGATGCACGTGCAGCCACAGTGCACACAATTCACAAACACAGAAAATATATATTTTTTTGGTTTGGAGTGTACTTTGGGGGTTACAGAACCCTTTAACGGTCAAGCCAGCCGGCCCTTTACTTATGACACAGGCGCACGCTTGGCACTACTTTGTTGATGCACGTGCGGCTACTGCGCACACAATTCACAAACACAGAAAATAATTTTTTTTTTGGTTTGGACTGGAGTGTACTTTCGGGGGTTACAGCACCCTTTAACGGTCAAGCCAGCCGGCCCTTTACTTATGACACAGGCGCACACTTGGCACTACTTTGTTGATGCACGTGCGGCTACTGCGCACACAATTCACAAACACAGAAAATAATTTTTTTTCGGTTTGGACTGGAGTGTACTTTGGGGGTTACAGCACCCTTTAACGGTCAAGCCAGCCGGCCCTTTACTTATGACATAGGCGCACGCTTGGCACTACTTTGTTGATGCACGTGCGGCTACTGCGCACACAATTCACAAACACAGAAAATAATTTTTTTTTTGGTTTGGACTGGAGTGTACTTTCGGGGGTTACAGCACCCTTAACGGTCAAGCCAGCCGGCCCTTTACTTATGACACAGGCGCACGCTTGGCACTACTTTGTTGATGCACGTGCGGCTACTGCGCACACAATTCACAAACACAGAAAATAATTTTTTTTTTGGTTTGGACTGGAGTGTACTTTCGGGGGTTACAGCACCCTTAACGGTCAAGCCAGCCGGCCCTTTACTTATGACACAGGCGCACGCTTGGCACTACTTTGTTGATGCACGTGCGGCTACTGCGCACACAATTCACAAACACAGAAAATAATTTTTTTTTTGGTTTGGACTGGAGTGTACTTTCGGGGGTTACAGCACCCTTAACGGTCAAGCCAGCCGGCCCTTTACTTATGACACAGGCGCACGCTTGGCACTACTTTGTTGATGCACGTGCGGCTACTGCGCACACAATTCACAAACACAGAAAATAATTTTTTGGGTTTTTGGACTGGAGTGTACTTTCGGGGGTTACAGCACCCCTTAACGGTCAAGCCAGCCGGCCCTTTACTTATGACACAGGCGCACGCTTGGCACTACTTTGTTGATGCACGTGCGGCTACTGCGCACACAATTCACAAACACAGAAAATATATTATTTTTTTAGCACTTGGGGGGAGCACCCCTGATGGGACAGAGCACCCCCTGGACAACACTACAGCACCTCTTTAGGACTGGGACACTGCACAGGACTTTGGAGTGGACAGCCCCTATGGAGAACTGACTGCACAACACAGTCCAGCCAGCCCCTATGGACTTTGAAGTAGTGGACACAGCCCCTATTAACAACAGCAGCACAGCACAACACAGCCAGCCCCTATGGACTTTGAAGTAGTGGACAACAGCAGCACTACACTACACTACACAGCCCTAACTCCCACCCTCCCTCTTCACTGTCCACAGCCGAGTGAGAAAATGGCGCCGACGCGGGTACCTTATATAGGATCCAAAACCCGCGAGACTCGGAAGGCGGGATGATGACGTTTTGCCTCGATTTCAGATCCGAGTCAGGCGGGAAAAGTCGAGCCTGACTCGGATCGGACTCGGATCGGGGGGGCTCGGATTTCAGAAATCCGAACCCGCTCACCCCTAGTACATATACAATATTTAGATAGATAGCAGGGAAGCAGAGCGCAAATCACCCACTAAATTGTGAATTCAATGTCCTACATGCTGTAGACTTCTTTCAATTCTCCCGGCCTTCAATTCTATCCCGTTGTCTATTGATTTTCAATCACCAAGTAGATTGCATTCTCTGCAGCTTCCCTTTCACATTAGTTAATCTCCACGGGACAAAATTGTATCCTTAACAAAACAAGAGCAAGGGGTGCTTCTGTGGTGCAGAATTACTTCAATTTATATTTTTAACATTTTTAAGAAGTAAAAAAATGCAAACATACCATAAATGAGCAATGAAAAAAACATCACAGCCTTACGACTATATCATTTAGCAGCCTTCCTTGAGTATTGACTCACCATAGTCAGGAACAGCAAACCTTCATAAAATATTTACAAGCTACGCACCAATGCTTTTTGACAGAGTTTTTTTTATCAGGAGAGGTATCTTAGAGCACCCAATAACAAGTTTTTATTGGAGGCTAATTATGTACACAGTTGTAACCTAATTACATGGCATCATAAAAATATTTCTTTACAACAATTCACTCTGTCAAAAAACAGAGCTTTGCTTGGGCTTACTAGGTCTGGTGGTCTGTTGTCTTTCCCAAACCCATCTCCTGCTTAAAGGGCCGTGACCTGGAGGCTCCCAGCAGCAAAGTCCAAACCACTTTGCGGCAGTTATTGATGAAGACCTGGAGAGGGTTTTAGACTATGCACCGTGGACATTATGCATGACGCAACGCATTTTGCATGTGATGCGTCCTGCCAATCATCGCATGCATGCTGGCGTAAATAATGCCGGTATGCATTAAATCACAATGGACAGCTCTCTCTGTAAAAGCTGACCTTTGCAAAAGAAGTACTTTAGGGTTTATGACCCAGAGGTCCTTCAGCACATGCATCGAGTGAGGAACATGCCGCGGGGGGTGCTGGGAGTGATCCAATCAGATCCCTCTCACAGCACTTTGTGAATAGAAGCCCACAGGCTTCTATTGGGCAACACCATCTAAAGATAGCAGTACCCACTGCATCCAAACTCCAGAATGTATCTCATTCAAGAGCTTGGTGCATATATGGTAAGCGGCCAAACCTCCAAAAAAAAATTTTATGTTGATTGCCCTAATTGCAGAATAGTGGGACAGTCCTCCGAAATCGTGACTGTCCCTCCAAAAATGGGATGGTTGGGAGGTATGTAAAACCTTATGGAAACTACCTAATTATCCTGCATATTTAACAAATGCCTAATGTAGGAAAAATCATCTGCACTATGCACGCTAACACTGCAGACTGTTGTCCCCATTATTATCAGAGGGTCCTGCTCTTTGAGCTAGTCTACGAAGATCTTCCAATCATATTAGGTGTTCCTCTCTCCACAGGGTTGTAACACCATAGTGGGATCTTCTGATGCATCCCCAGCATCCTCCACACTCCACCACATTCTGTTTTTGAGCTTTGACTAAATCACATATGTGTTGTGTGTGAGACCATGTGTTAAGGATACGTTTTGTAAGTTCCACTGGGGCAGCGACAGATGTGAACAATTAAATATTCTCTTTTAAGCACTAATATGCAAGCACTATAAAAACACGTTAATAAATTGATACACTGTAGGCGTCAAGGAGGTGACATTGAGAAAATAATAGACATTACTACAAGTGATGCAGCTAAATGTGTGCAGTGAGGACTGATCTGTGTGTATTAGGATTCCAGAGGAATCAAATCTGGGCACATGAAAACTACTGCGGTATAGAAACATTGGCTGCAGTTCCGGAGGTGAAAGGCCTAATGGCAGGAGAACAGGGCTGAATTAGACGTTATCATGGTGCTGAAAAAGCATAGCTGAATAGTATAAGAGAGCAGATCTGTGTGGGTGGGTTACTGGTGAGGAGAACATATCGGAGAGTTTGAAAATTACAGCATAAAACAGATATGTGTGTGTGCGAGGATTACTGAGCAGGAGAACAGATCTGGGTGAGAAACAGTTACTGAAAGGAGAACAGATTTGGATGATACAGCATTACTAGGGTATATGTGGACTCATTTGGAGGTATATCCAGCTATGAGTTAATTGCAGAGGTGCATGAGAAACACAGCAGAAAGAGTGAGAGACTTTTACAGTATAGGAGAGCAGAACTGTGAGCAGATTACAGAGAAGGAGGGAGAATGGCTGGATGACAGAGGATTACTGGGGAGGAGAGCTTTATGCTGGCAGGAAATCAGAGGAAAAGCATTTAAGAGGATTCATTTGCATTGATCTGTAAGGGGACATTGCCTAATCGTTTCCTAATTATCGTGTTATTTCAGAGAGTCACTCTGATGTCTGTAAACGGTGCCATTCCATTTTTTCTCTTTTCTCAGGGTGAAGATTGTTATTTCTGATAAAGGAATATCATACCTCTCAACTGTTTGGGGAGAAATGGGACAGGCGTGTTTATGCTGGCTCACTAGTTTGGGGAGGGGGCGGGGATCAGAACAAAGATGAATGGGCTATACCTTTCAACCTTCAGATCCCATTGTGACAAAGCTGTCCCAGGCTGTTGGGAGGTATATGAAAACTTGCTCATCTAAGATCATATAAGATATTTTGAGGAGGAGAAAAGGGAGCTTTTTTTCAATTGACTAAACTATAAATTATTAAATGGTGAGCTAGAATCTATAGCCCTGAGACGGATGCACTGCACAGTGCAGAGACTGTGGACAAGATCCTGAGTTGAATACAAATAAGGCATAATTGCACCTGCATTGCTTGAACAGAAATAAATGAGCATAATCACCTATATGGAGAGTTACATGCATCTAGGCGGTACTCATGCTCCCTCTCTGTATACTTTGTATCGTCATTATCATCGTTATCGTCTCTACGCACCAGCCTATATTTTGAACAAATGATATGCCATAAAACAAACAGATCTATGATTCCATCTGACTATCTGTAGCCCACAATTCCATCAATATGCACATGATAAAAGGACACAGAAAAGGAAAGTATTTTATAAAACCAAAAGAACATAATGTACCTCATAAGTGTCCCTTATTGTCTGCCATTGCTTTATTTTTGTTGAGAAAAAACATGCTTCAGGGCAAAGTCTAGGGATGCTTTATCTATTGAACATGTTGAGATAGGCAATCAATGAAATGGAAGTTTTTGGCCAAACCAATGTTTAAAAAAAAAAAAAAAAAACTAAATATTTTCACCACCATGGTGTGCCTTTTATAACTGTTAAGCTGTTAACATAACATTTACAGTCAAAATAACTTAATATAAACTTTAAAATGTATGAATTATATAAAACCCTACTAGTGCTGTTGTACACTTACTTGGGTACACAAATATAGTGTCTCCCCCAACCTCATGGTGGCTCTTTTCTGCTCCAGCTATGGTGTGGATCTGGCATCTACGACCAGCAGGGGCCCCGACTACACGGGTGCTTAGCTCAAAATACCTTATGGAGGGGGACACATATGAACATAGTGTTCACTCTAGCTCCAGCGGCAGGCAGGGCGCCGGAGCTAGAGAGAGCACCTTAGTGCGGGCGCCGAAGGTGCACGTGTCTGAAAAGGGGCGTGGCCATCGAAAAGGGGCGTGTCAATAAGACGCGTCCCCTTTTCGTTACTCTTGGGGGCGTGCCCGGCACTTACAGACATGCCAGGCAGCCCCTAAGCGCTGCAGACAGGGAGAATAGATGCCGGGCGCATGCGCCCGGTGTGTATTCTCCGGCGGTGATAGGGTCATCGCACATTTCTCCACTTGCGGGACACTGCGACCCGCGGGTGAAGACGGCACCCGCAGGCTGTGAGGGCAGGGCGCTCTTTGCCCTCCTTCTGGAGGGCAGGGTGCTTTTTGCCCTCCAGAAGGAGGGCAGGGCGCCGCGCCCCGCTAAAACAGCCTAGCGGGAACGCTATGAACACACAGTGCAGTGTAATAAAAAAATGTTGGGTCCAGACCATCACATGATGAAAGAACAAGAAAATTTTATTTATTTACACTCCTCCATATCCCCCAGCACAGTAAGCATAAAGCTTACAAGCTTTACTTCGCCAACTTCCTCCAGCACAATACTTGCCGCAGATAGCAAATGCTGTGTATTTTAATCACAGTTGCAAAAAACGAGTAACACTTTCCACTGTATATAAACACCTCCAACACAGTCTAACGCATATGACACAGCACATGCCCGGTGGTGCTGGGCACAGTGGTTCTACAGCATGTCAGTCCATCAAATACTGCATACATGGGACTCCAGGTTCTTCACACCTCATCTCAAACCTCATGGGAGACTCTTAACGTGTGGCACATGCCATCACACAAGGTCCCTCTCTCCTTCCATCGCCCTGCATACGTCTCCTTCAGATTGACTTACTGATGTCCTATATATATATATATATATATATATATATATATATATTCAGAGACTTTGCCACTATTACACATCCCACTAACCAGAGACCTTTCATCTGGAGTCTGGCAACTTTATGCAGACCTTTAACCCTTCCACTGCTAGGTTCTTCTACCCCCTCACTATGGAGCATCTCTCATAGGGAAGTCAAACAGGGATCCAACCCAAACTTGGCTATCCTCCCTATTCGGCCAGGATCCAACCCAAACTTGGCTACCCTCCATATTCGGCCAGGAGCCTCCCGAAAATCGGGTGCTGCTCCCGGCCCCCCGGAAAGGCAGGCCCCTCCACCGCGGTAACAATAGAAAACCCCCAGAGCGGAGGGGCGGTGACGTGATTCGCACTGAATTGTGTCATCGTGGCCCTGTCCCCTGCTTCACAATTCTGTTAATTTCAACATTGTGAAGAGGGGGCGGAGCCAAAATTATGCGATCGGGCGGTCACGCCCCATGTTCCGCCCCCAATGGAGCATCATCCCCGCGTCACGCACCATTTCAGATGCAACACGCCCCCCCGCGCCGTGGATGACTGACAGCTCCCTCCCAGAAGGAGGGAGCTGAAAGTAGGCAAGTATGATCCAAACTTACACATCACATGGAGACACTGATCCTCTCACACGCACGTGTCTCTTCACAGGAAATTTCTCACTGGTTTTTCACAAAGGCACCAGGCTTCCTCCACAGGCCTGGTGCAGGGGTCACATGGTATAGGAGCTCTCTCCACTGCACACTCCCTTCTCATTGCAGGCATGCCACAGGCAAATAGCGCTCCCTCTCTTGTCTTCTGCAGAAATGGGGTGTCTCTCTGTCACTGCAGAACGCTTAGCTACTGCACTTGGTAGTATTTGTTCTACCCTCATCCTATACTCTTTCAGGACTTTTCACAGGGGGGGGGCCTTTAACATACAGGACTTCCCTTTCTTTTATATGTGGGCAGTGCCAGATTAAGGTCCACATGGGCCTTGAGCTGAAATTTATAAAGAGCTTATTGTGTGCGGCCACATGGGCTGTGATCAGCGCCACACTATACTGTATATCACACTATATCACTGCTCTACCTCCCACAATACATCTCTACACTACCTCCCCACACCGCATCACTACACTACCTCCTCACACCGCATCACTACACTACCTCCTCACACCACATCTCTACACTGTGGGTCTGATTAAAATCTGGCCGCTTATGCATTAGCGAAAATATGCTAATGCTACAGCCACCTGGAAATATATTAAGATGCCCACCGGCAGCCTTGCAGACCCAAGTAACTGCGTACAAATATGCAGCCGCCCTCGCAGATCATTCGATAATCACCCATCTGAGTAGCCCTATGGTCACACAGAATGGCTGCCTGAACTGAGATGTCGGAACCACTTTATCTGCGCACGGGATCGCAGATGCAGGCTACGACATGCCCTGAAAATGTCCAGCGACAATTTTTGCTGCCACTTCCCGTTACCTCCTCCAAATGGTCCCTGACTATCAGGCTCTGTGCAAAGAAATCTTCACTGTGAGCGGCATTACAAAGGTACCTTGGAGCGTGCATAAATATTGGATAACGTACATCTCTGATTCAGGCCCTATATCTTTACACTACCTCCCCGCACAATGGGTCTGATTCATTTTTGGAGATATTTTTTTGCCACTGTGCATGCAACTGAGTCCCACTACACATGCGTCAAGGCACTTTACTGTAGTCACACGCTGCTAGTCTTTAATCGCAGTGTGAATGACAGGCAGGGAGCGTTTGGTTGTGGCAATGTGGTGTCTCAGCAGTTGCAGCCAAATCTAAACTGTGTCCACCTCTGAATCAGGCCCAATATCACAAAGCTTCCTCCCCACATTACTGTACACTTCGGTTTGCGTACCACTTGATGGTTGCCAATCGTGACATGCACAGGATCTGAACTGTGCATGTGCCGATCGGAGTCTTCGACGTTGGTCACAGTGCCCCCTAAGCCGCAACAGGACATAGTCTACCAGTGCGGCGCTGCGCTCAGTGCACAGCCGGCTGCCGGAGAGAGAGGAGGGGGCTCCGGTTAGAGACTGCCCCCTCCTCTCTTGAAACACCCCTGCATGACTTCATCACTAATCTAACCTAAACTAAAGGGGCAGACTAGATGGACCAAATGGTTATTATTTGCCGTAAAATTCTATGTTTCTGTGTAAATTGTTTATAGAACCAAATAATGTATTGAGTACCACACTGGAAGACAGTACCTGCCTACAAAAGAATATTGTCATTTGTGAAACCATTACACATTACATTGTGGGACTGATCATGTGGTACTATATGCTCCAGCTAGGGCCAGAATAAGGGCCACATGGGCCTGGGGCTGAACATTTTCAAAGTCCCATACTGAGAACAGGTGGAGCTGTAACCAATGCTGTGTGTGTGACCAGAGCCAAGTGTGTGTGTACCTAATACATAAAAATAGAAAAAAATATATAATTTTGTGATAAAACTAGATAAATAATTTTAATAAATGACAGATTATAAATAAATAGATAGTAATGGCAAAATGCATGGAGAATATGTGTTTAAACCTCAGTATGCTGACCATGTGACTTGCTTACATCATAAACAGCCATTGTTATGTCACTCAGCTTTGGTAGCAAGGTCTCCATTTTGAAGACAGCTGTCAGTTTTCAACTGTATCTGCTGATATGACATGTCACAATGTAAGGTATGCTTATTTCAACCTAAATGTTATATGAGAATAATGATAGACAGATTAGATAGATTAGATCACAGGTTCTCAAACTCGGTCCTCAGGACCCCAAACAGTGCATGTTTTCCAGGTCTCCTCACAGAATCGCAAATGAAATAATTAGCTCAACCTGTGGATATTTTAAAATGTGTCAGTGAGTAGTGAATACACCTGTGCACCTGCTGGGTGACCTGTGTGGGGTCCTGAGGACTGAAGGCACCCATACATCAGAGATTGATTGCAGCAATCGTGCAATTTGCAATCGATTGAAAAAGGGAAAGATTTTTATTCACAATCGATTGCAAATTGCACAATTGCTGCAATCAATCTCTGATGTATGGGGGCCTAAAGTTTGAGAACCACTGGATTAGACAGACAGACAGACAGACAGACAGACAGACAGACAGACAGACAGATAGATAGACAGACAGATAGATAGATAGATAGATAGATAGATAGATAGATAGATAGATAGATAGATAGATAGATAGATAGATAGATAGATAGATAGATAGATAGATTTGGGGAAATGCAGGTACTGTACAGTAGGATGTGATTTATAATCTTAATAGGTTGATCCTGTAACTTGCTGTAGAACTGTCAATTATCAGCTGTATTTGCTAATATGTCTACTAACCTTGTTAATGTATGTTTATTTTAACCTAAATTATAGATTGATTATGAATAGGTTATAAATAGATAGCAATGGCAAAATGCATGCAGGAGATGATTTTTCACCTTAGTATCCTGACCATGTGTCTTGTTACATTATAAACAGCCTTTGCGATGTCACACAGCTTTGGTAGAAAGGTTTTGTAGAGAGCTGTCAGTTATCAACTGTGGGCCTCATTCAGAGATTTACACAATGCCAATATTTACGCAGATTTGCACACAAGCAGCGATTGTTTTGCAATTGCACCTGCACAGAGCATCATTCACAAAGTGAGTGACAGGTAGTCAGCGTTTGGGGGAGGTAATAGGGGGTGGCTAGGTAAACGCAGGTGTGTCTGACCGTATAAACGCCATTTCATGGCTGTGCATAAGTTAGCTATTGCAATCTCCTTCACAGCATGAGAGCGCTCTGTATATCAGGAGAGCAATAGTGTTTGAGGCAAATAAGACTTGACTTGCAACCTGCGTGGCTGGCCGATCAGCATCGGTGTTACCAATGTTTACGCTGTTGTATGTCGTTGGACTGATATTAGAAGGTAGCAGTGGGCATCCCTATGCTCGGGAAATGTTTTGCTAACATTTGCATATTTTTGCAGCCGTTTTCCATGCGAAATCGCAGCTGCAATTGCATATCGTAAAACTAATCATGTGACTTTCTATAAAACTGTTAGTTTTTAACTGCATTTGTTATTATGCATACTGACTGTTGAGTGCAAGCTTATTTTAACCTAAATGACAGATAAACAGCCTTTGTGATATCACCCAGCTAGAATGGTCACCATTTTGTAGAGAGCTTTCAGTTATCAACTGCATTTGCTCATATGACATGTCACAGTAAAGTATACTTATTTTAACCTATGGGGTCAATGTACTAATCCTTGGAGACAGATAAAGTGGACGGAAATAAAATACAAACCAACTAGCTCCTAACTGTCATTTTTCAAACACAGCCTGTAAAGTGACAGTCATGCTGGGTACACACTAGACAATATGCTGTCTGATCCCACGGATTGTAGCAACATATCGGGTACATCGTCTAGTGTGTTCCCATAATATGTATGCTCCCACGACATTGCCTGTTAGCCACACTGCAGGGCAGATGGTGGAAGTCGCTAATGATGCCACGCTGCAGAATGCAGCATGACACGTCCCTCCCCCCGTTGAACCCGGCATCAGCAAGTGTGTATGCACTTGCTGCGTGCCGGGTCCTGTCGTCGGTGATGTTGTGCTGGGTACACATCGTCTAATGTGTATCCAGCTTTAGGAGATGATTGGTTGGTACTTTACTGTTTTTGCATCCACTTTATCCCTCTCCTTAGGCTTAGTACATACATAGACCCCATTAATGTTATATATGAAAACAATTTTAGATAGACAGACAGACAGATAGCAATTGTGAAATGCAGATAGGATGACCATGTGACTTGCTATAGATCTGTCAGTTATCAACTGTATCTGTTAATATAGCTACTGACCTTTCTCTGTATGCTTATTTTATCCTAAATGATAAATAGATAGATTAAAAATAGATAAAAAGCAATGGCAAAATGCTTGTAGGAGGTGATTTTTGATATATTATATATAATCAGTAATTTGGAGTTGTGCACCTGTGATTTGTCTGTTCATGTGACTTGTTACATCATAAACAGCCTTTGTGATGTCACTCGGCTTTGGTAGAAAGAACACCATTTTGTAGAGAGTTGTCAGTTATCAACAATCTCTTGTGATATGACATTTCACAATGTAACGTACTTATTTTAACCAAAATGTTATATATTAATATAACATAGATAGATAGATAGATAGATAGATAGATAGATAGATAGATAGATAGATAGATAGATATGCAGGTAGGATGTGATTTATAACCTTAATAGGTTTATCATTTGACTTGCTTTAGAATTGTCAGTTATCAGCTGTATCTGTTAATATGCCAACTGGCCTTGTAATATAAGCTTTTTAACCTAAATGATAGATAGATTATAAATAGATTAAAAAAGAGTTAAATAGCAATGGCAAAATGCATGATTTTTCACCTCATTATACTGACCATATGACTTGTTACATTATAAACAGCCTTTGTGATGTCACTCAGCTTTGGTAGAATGGTCACCATTTTCAGGGCCGAATTAAGGGCTACATGGGCCTGGGGGCTGAACATTTTCAAGGGCCTATGCTGAGAAGGGGAGGAGCTGTAACCAGTGCTGTGTGTTTGTAACCAGAGCATGTGTACACCCCATACACTCAGCCGCACTTTCTCCCTAATACATAAAAATAGAAAAAATGCATAATTTTGTGAGAAAACTAGAAACACAATTTTAATACTTATAATTTATGGCTGACTGTGTGATCAGCTGGGCAGCTGGTCATCATCATGCCTATTTTTTATGTGGTGGCCTGGAGCTGTAGCTCCAGCCACCTCATTGTTAATCTGGCCCTGGCTCCAGCAAACACTGGATGCCAGGATGAAGTCAGAACTGAGTGGAGACTTATAGTTCCATAACTACATTGCTGTTTGCTTGAATGAGACCCAAAAAGACTTGTCAATCTGAGACATGTGCTGTGCAATAGCATAATACATAATTATAGATTGGGTTCAATAGTAAAATCTGAGCACTTTAAATAAGGACAATTAAAAGATTTACAGTAGGTCCACCAGAGGGAGATGTGTGAAGTATGCAATATATACATTGGTAATCTGCTAAAAGATATTCATTCCAAAATATAAGATCAATTTGCAAACACTAAAGAAAGCAGATTCCACTGGAATATTACACTCAGGGCCGTAGAGAGCCGGCCTGGGCCCCATTACTATTGGGGGAGTGACCTAATCACGGGAGGCATGGCCACGCCCCCTTAGAGAAATAAGAAAACCCTATTTGCAGCACCGCTTGCTGGGGAGAGGGGGCGCTGTGAGCCCCTCAGACAGGCACAAATCCAGAGGGGGACGCGATCAGTGTCATCGCTCCCCCCCCGAGGCAGAGGCGACTGCTGCTGCTGCTTAGTGGCAGCAGCCTCCCTGGTCCCACTGCAGCTCAGCACATAGCAGCATGTGCTGGGCTGCTGACAGGTACAGTAAGAGGGAAGGGGGGTGTGCCTAAGACCCCTCCAAAAAGCCCAGGCAATTAGTACCCGTTTACCCCCCCCCCCCCTCTCTCTTGGTCGCCCCTGATTACACGGATTTATTATGTGGTTTCTGAAAATGTGAAATTGAAGTCACCAAAGTCAGACCAAGTTTGTGCATTATATGGTGCAGTTTGTTGTGCAGAAAGATGGTCTGTGAGATTCAGAGCTTCATATTAGCCCCTTAAATCACATTGAATAATTAGAAATAACACTGGGAATTAAAAAAAAAGTCTAAAGTTGTAAGAACTACATAACTACACAGATTGCTTAGTATAATGAAGGAGTACAATCTGCTGTAGAGATGGAAGCAATCTGCACCCTAGGAGGCCAACTCAGCTATAAAGCGCTCACCACTGAAAGTGTCTGGAAACCATCTCTGCACACACCATGCTGCGCACTGCTACCTGGCCAGATTGCAGTTCTGCCGCATCATGACAGCTGGGGATAAGTCTGACATAGCAGCCATCAGCATTACTGCAACATAGGACAGTTTTCATAGTGAATGGTAATTAAGCATTAAGGGCCTGATTCAGAGTTGGGAATAGTGATATCTCTCTCAACTGATCATCTTGGTGAAACCATGCTGCACTGCACATGGGGCAGATTTAAAATGTGCAGAGAGATTTAGATTTGGGAGGGAGGTGTCCAAACTGACATCTAATTTGTAGAGTAATAATAAAGTTGTGCAGTATTTGTGGGCTACATGTAAAAGCAACCAGTATTTACCCTACATACAATTTTTTTTTATGTATTTATACCCCTTGCATTGCAACATGGTATGTCCAGGTACACAGTTAAGTGCTATCTCCCTCTCTATTCCCAACTCTGAATCAGGCCCAAAGTACGGACAGGTATTTCTCATTTAAAAATGGGAACAATGGCAACATTTGAACCAAATATTTGTTTGAAATTGGAGTTTATTTAAAAAAGAAACAAAACTCTTAAGTTGCTTATATTAGCACCTCTGCAGGGACTCTCCTCTGAGACCAAAGTGCTCTACCAACCTGGGATTGACTGTGATTTGTAGCCCAGATCAAATGATCAGTGATGATAAAGGAAGTTGCCCAAAAGAGGTTGAATAATACGATTCTGCTGAATCCAGCAACGCGTAGGTGTTCTACGGGAGGAAACCTCAAAGTATTAGGGAAGGGGGTGTTATCAAATAATTTAATGTACAAAACACCAACAAAAAAACATACATATAAATGTGAATAATTAGCTGAGCCCATGGAGACTGATATCTGTAGTTTTGCCAACTAAGTTCTGAATAACCTTGTTAATACATAACAGAAGGTGTTTAAATGTTAATTTTAGAAAGCAATATGTATTTGTGAATTATTTAGCTGTATACAGTGCATTGAGAAACAATCCTGGGAAGTGCAGAATTGTATCCAATTTATTCTCACAGAAATATTTCAGCCAGTCAATAATCATGTGTTAGGCCAGTGGTTCCCAAACTGTGTGCCATGGCACCCTGGGGTGCCTCAAGGCACTTGCAGGGGTGCCTCGGGTTGGTGGTCCAGTACAAAATAAAATGATTTTTAGTAAGTGTGATAGGCAAAACCAGAGCTAATGGCTGCCAATCAAAAAATATTAGGACAAAAAGAAGTGCAGCCCTGTCAACCATCACCACTTAACAAGTACATTTTTGCTGAATTTCTCAATAAGAAACTTTTTGCTCAGGGGGGCCGTGGAAAACATGCTGATACTCTAGAGAGCCGTGATTCCAAAAAGTTTGGGAACCACTGTTAGGCAGTGTGTCACTCAGCATGTATGTTTTAAATTGTTTTCCACCAGTGCGCTTGATATAAACAGCTGAGGATGTTTAGTGTCATGTTACAGCATGAGGCGTGTCAGTCATTTCCGACAACTGTCAGTAAAGGCCAGTCCTGGTCAAGCACCAAATACTGTAAGATTAAGGGGCGTATCAATTAGCGTAGAAAACTGACGTTTTTTGCCAAAAAACAGTCAAAATGTTCATCCAAAAAATGGCAAACAGGTGAAAATGTTGAACAATTGTGTTTTTCACCCAAAATTTGCGTAGTAATTTTTTGCCAAACTACACAAGTTACGATAAAGGTTTGCGGTAATTTATCATTAGGGGGGTGTCCAAAGGGTTCTGAAAGAAATCCCCACATTTTTAGCCAAAAATAAGGATTTAAAAAAATTTTTCTCCTGGTCTGGGATGGAGAAAACGTGTCTCCAGTTTTTCTTCTCCATTTTCGCCTGTTTGCTATTTTTGGCAAAATAAAGTGTTTTTGCCGATGGCGGAAAAAAAAGTCTGTTTTCACCGCTAAGTGAATACGTCCCATACTTGTTTGACAAAAAAAAAAACCAACACACAATTGTCAGGAATTCTGGCGATTGTAATAGCTGCTGTCACAGCCAAAAGCAACATAGGGCAGGTTTTGGGGTTTTTCTGGCTAGTGATTAATCTCTGGTGAGAAAGCTGTTTAATACAATTAAATTAGGACATTTAAGAGTACGGGCCCGCGTCGTTCTGCATTCTGGCATCGGGATTATGACAGGCGTCAGTATCTTGACGCTTGTCATAACTCCCTAGCCGGCATTCCGGTTCCTAAATTACGGGGGAACCCTACACGTTTTGCTACCCGTAATTTTAGGAACCAGGACTGGCTGAGCAGTCCGGGGCTGGTTTTGCTTTTTTAACATTTAACCCGTTTTTTTACAGTTACAACACACAATCAGCCTTCACATATCTCACTGATATGTGCAGGCTGCTTGCTTGGGATAGTTTTGCAGAGAGAAAAAACTGCAATCTCGGGTGAGTAATCTCAATCCAAACTTGCTACTCGAGGGATATATTTTGATCTGCTTCACCATCGGCCATCTCTCTCTCAGCTAAACTCCCTTCTTAGTAAATTCGTGAGTTTCAGGAGCCTCACATCACCCGGGTTTCGGCGATGCTGATTGAGTTGAGAAAAAAAAAACTTGATCAGACTCGATTCTTAGTAAATTTCCCCCTTACTGTACTTCGCCCATACTTGCCCTACAACATCTGTTCCTCCTCTCTGAGTGTAAAGAGTTGTATGAACAAAATGTGTCCCAGTCGCCATAGTGACAGGTGCATAAACATTTTTGATGCGCAAGCATAGAGAACACAATTTTCAGGAAAAAGAAAGCACAAATTGCATTTACGTCCCACTCTGCATGAGCCCTCAGGTGAGCATGGAGCTCCTTCTAAATGGAAGGGCCGCTGCTAGACCGTCTTTGGTCACACAGTGGCTGCTCTTAGCAACAGATGTGCGGGTCTTCTATAGCAATGCACTCTGGAGAGCACAGCTGTTTTTTCAGCTATCAGATATCATGCATACAATGCAGAGCCAGATTTAGACCTGATGGGGCCCTAGGCAAAATACCAGTTTGGGGCCCAACTCCTTCAAACAATCCATAGCAGTATATTTCCATTCCAGATTCATGCACCTTACACTGTTATTTTATCTCTTCCTGTCAATCACTCTGCATTGGAATTCTCTTTACGAGCGGCATCTCAAA
This sequence comes from Taudactylus pleione, assembly GCA_031769625.1. Taxonomy (NCBI): domain Eukaryota; kingdom Metazoa; phylum Chordata; class Amphibia; order Anura; family Myobatrachidae; genus Taudactylus; species Taudactylus pleione. The sequence continues at coordinate 2,155,663 of JAUIMM010000017.1, read as the reverse complement.
AAGTACCTCGGCGCCTGCACGGTACGAGCTCAGTCTACCGCTAATTGATCAGTTGTGTGAACATTGTCATTGTGTACAAATCTGAATCACGCCATAGGTCTTTTGGAAGTAGACTTAAAATTGTCACAATTAAAGTTAGCCGACCGCCCACATACAGTAGATGAAACCGCTTTGTGTGTCCCCAAACATTTCTTATCCTATTAAAGGACTTTACTTAACAACATTATCACTAGTCCCTAGTAAGTCGATAGGCTGCATTCTCAGGATTATTGGTTCAGGACCTTGTATTTCTTGGACTGGACAGGATCTAGTGCTATTGATGAGTGTGGAAAGGAGACTGCAATTTCACCTTACACAGCAGCTGAAAACTGTATACTCTGGGCCTTTGTTGTGACACTGTGATATGCCCAAATATAATAAAATGGATTAATAGACTTGTATTTTATGATATGCAAGTTATTTATTGTGCTGTTTTGGGGGCTTATAATGTGTTGCTCATAAATGTTGATCAACTTGAGTAAGATTAGACTACTATGGCTAATACTGCCACTACAGATTACAAATGGTTAAATGTAAATAATCAGTTGACCAATGACTGGAGGATTCATTCTATGTAAATCAGAAAATGGATGAATGAGTATAACAGCTTGAAAAAGGCCACAGTAGTGACTGAAATGCGTTGCTGCTGTCAGCAGGACACTGGGGACTCTACTGCCTCCTCAGCCACTCGTCATACCACCACGCTTTGTTCCAGCTGCCGGCTACAATCATTATCAGAGACCCGGCTCACGGAGTGGGTCTGTACTGGGCTAGCAGCTATTAAGGTGGCATAACCAGCAGACCTCATCCGAATAGGATGGTCAGAGGTCCGGTGTGCAAATACACTGTGTCTGCTTTGGCTGAGAGTGGTTCTCCCAGCGAAAAATAGCATTTGCTGCTAGCAATACTTTATCTCCGAGCTGTCAGCAGAGGTCCCGTATGTTATGCACTGTGTCCGTTTGTGCTGTAAGGGATTCCCTGTGTACAAAACATTTTTTGCAACTTGATATTTTTTTTGCAGCTTTGTATCTGATGTGTGTGTGAATTAGAGCTTTCAGCTTATTGGTCACAATGGCAATATATTAAGACTTTGATTACTCAAAGAGATTTGTTGAATTTATACAAAGACAAGCTCTACAACAATCTGGTTAAACATTTATATTTTCTGACTTTGCCATGAGCCTGATCAGCTTTCCATTTTAATAGTGTAACACATTATAATTGGTTTGTGATTGAAGGATTATGTTCACATTCAAAGTGATTATATTTGGATTTCTTTTTGAATTTATTAATTCTTTGAGTATTGTGAACAATGACCTATTCCTATGTAAGCTGCTATAATTGCTTTTAATAGTAATTTTTTTTAGATTTCTGTGTACTTAGGTAATTTTATGTTTATTTATTTTAATAAATATGTCCATATAACATCATTGGTATAATCCATTATCCCTACAAAGGTGCATCAGCGCAGTAAAATGCTTAATGATTTGTCCAAAGTGAGGTTGGCAATTACCTCTTATTTTACTGCTGCATTAGTGCCTGTTTTTCCCAATCTGTTTAGCGCTGGGTGTTTCTTCTATTCTCTGGGCCTGGACCTAATCTATACAAAGATATTTAGATCAGTAAATCCAGGAAGCATAACATCCTTACCTAATCCCAACCCTCACCCTAACCATAACCCCTAAGCCAAACTGCTAAACCCACCACTGACCGTTATACCCTAACCCTGTCCCCTAAACTAACCCTATGACAATACTGGGGTGCCAGGGTAATTTCACAAGCTAGACACTGACCTTTTCCACCTAAATTCCGGGTCTTACCCGGAGCTGGAACAAAGTTCCTATCCGGATAAGACCCGGAATTTTGCCGGCGCCGACTCGGTATATTCCCGAGTCAGCGCCGCTCACACCGCAGTCGGGTCTGCATAGACCCGGCTTTTGTGGACTGAAAGTGGTCGCTTGGAGATGACGTCATCTCCAAGCGCCACTGAAGCCGGACCAATCAGCCGGCTAGCAGCGCACTCCAGGTCATCGTGACCCGGAGTGCGCTGTTCTCATAGCAGGGTTTCACGGGCTACGCCCGTGTTAAACCCTGCTAGTTACCTGGGTTGGATTGCTGGGTCACTCGACCCGGCGATCCAACTTTATCCCCTTTTACACCAGGGAGCTGCCCGGGTTAACCCTTCAAAAACCCGGGTTTTAGCTCCGGTGTAAAAGGGGTATGACTAAGCAATTCAATCACCCTGTAATTGATAGATTTCGGTATAAGCATATAGGCAGGTAGACAGGCAGCCTCCCCCCCCCCCCTTTTTGTTTTTTTTAAATTACACTATAGGATTTATTTTGGTAGGTGGGGAGTGGACAAGACTGCATTATATTACAAGTACCAAACATAAAAAATAATTGGTAAATTAACAATCATCCTGAATTGATGAACTAATAATATCATGGTCATGATGAATATTACAATATACTTGTAATATAAGGCAGTCCTGTCCACTCCCTACCATAAAAAATAAATCCTACATAACTCAATCTTCATTATGTAGTAACTTAAGTAATACTATATATTGGTTGTTGTTTATAGTATCTGCCTGCTGCACTGTGAGTCTGTGACTGTGATCTGATTCCTCACTCACTCAGCCAGTGACTGACTGGCTGCCAGTCTGACTCTGTCTCTCAATTCCTTACTGCTGGGTGCTGGCAAGCCTGGCAGTAGCAGCTGCTACTATGCTGGGGCTGGCTGAGGCTGGATGGCAGGCCCTCTCTCCCATTCACAGTGCAGACAGCGGGACTCTGGGAGTTATGATGTCACACGATAGCACAGTGCTCTGGGAATGTTTTCGTGAGGCACTCCCCCCCGTGTTTCTGCAACTCCAGCCATGCAGTGTCTCTCCAGTTCCAGCCAGCCCCCTCACTGTCTGTCCCCAGCCAGCCCCCTTCTGGGTCCCCAGCCAGCCACCCCATTCTGTGTCTCCCCAGCCAGCCCCCCCCCCATTCTGTGTCTCCCCAGCCAGCCCCCCCCCCATTCTGTGTCTCCCCAGCCAGCCCCCCCATTCTGTGTCTCCCCAGCCAGCCCCCCCATTCTGTGTCTCCCCAGCCAGAGAAGTGGGTGGGCAGTGGGATTGCGGAGTCCCGGGACTTGGGACTCCAGTGCTGACAGTCACCCCCTGATGGCGGCCCTGCCCTTGGGTTCTTAGGCAGGCGCCTAGGTTGCCTTGTGGAAAATCCGGCCCTGATACAATGCATGAGACTGATATGGAGCAGTGCTAGGATTTTGCAAAGCATACTGCAATTTTTCCCCATTACATCTGTATTGCTGATGTCTCCAGATTTCTTAGCAGAGTTTTTAAATTACTGCAGTAAAATGCCTGTGTGACATTTAAATTAAGTCAAGAAAATGTGTATGCGACATTAGCCTAAGCTGTTTTTCTGCGCAAGATACACTAAGACCTTATGTAAAGGAGGACATTTGCATATTCTTAACCAGCATGCCACTCAGAACCAAGAATCACATCTAGAGCTATGTAAATAATCACATACAGTAGTTCCTAAATTGTGCTCCATTTCTTAAGATGTAAATCAATGTGACCTATTCTGTGAATTCTAAAATTCGAAGCTGGATCTTAAATTTCTTTTCCTAAAATTAAATTTAAATTTTGGTCTTCAAATTTTGTATACCTTCTTTGTATACTGCATACCTTTGGGTGGTCTCTAATTACTAAAAATCCAATTAATTGTTGCTATACATTTCCTAACATTATTCTACTGCATATGAGGATAGACTTAGATTTGCTATAAAACAGGATGAATCAGAACCCTAAGCAGTGAGCAATCATGGAAGAGTTTCTTATACATGTGATGTGACTGACATACTGGAGGTAACTGCCCCAGCTCAGTCTCATGTGTTTTACACGTCACGGTATGATATAACATCAGTATTTTACTTTAATTTAATTATGTTTTTGTATATATTAGATCTGTTTCATTTGTATAATGCTGTAAGAGACAGACATATATTATTTTGTTGTTACATTTTATGTAGCAACACAAACACAATAATCTTAAATGATACTTTAGTCCCAAATCAACAGCAGCATATTTCTTTGTAACTGTAGATCACAGAGACAAGTAATGTGATTATCTAGTGTAGCTGGCAGATCCGCATTGTACACCATGTAGAGATGCTTGAAATATTCCATTACTTTGAATTTCACTGGTTGGATGACCATGAACATGTTGATTCTGCAATCGGTTATGGACCCTGATTTGAACTTGAAGTTTGCAGCTTGCTTTCTCACTTTGTTATTCAAATTAGTGTCTACACATAATTTTTTACATATGATTAAAAAATATATTTTTAAGCAACTTCAGTATTGTTTTATTTTTTTAAATCTATATGTGAGCACTACAATTTAAGTTTTGCAATTAAAACTGCCTAAATTATTAATATTTAACTCCAACATACTTGAGATGTGTGAACCGGTCAGGGCCAACATCAGAAATCTTGGGGCCGGTACACTCATTTTTGGGTCCCCCTTTCCTCCCTGGTAGATACAGGCTAGTTGGCCATGGGCTCACCCCCCCCCCCCCCTTCCCCTGTGTCTCTCCAGCATGAATGTGTACCAACATTTGTTGAACCTGCTGGGTCACATTCAAACCAGTTTTATTGTCTCAATTTTATTTTAACTGGCTCTAAAATTTGAGAAATGAAAAATTCTGATTGTGGAATGGATTTGCCAAGTCCAGACCACTTTGAGCATCTCAACTATCAACGTCTAGCTACAATTCAATTCCAATTTCCACACACATACAAGTAAATGTTACATACAAGTATATGTGTAAGGTGCAGAAACATGCTTGTACATGTATCACTGATTAATAAGAAAGTACAAAGGTTTACAATGTCAAAGTTTGTGAAGGATATTAGATTTGTAGGAGGAATTTAATCATGTCGCAAAAATAAGAGTTATGGGTATAACATACCTTTGTTAACTCTTTTTCTTCGAGGTCCATGGGGTCCACAGCCATTATGTTGGGGGTGATTCCTGTTCATCAAACAGTTAACACAAACGAGCTCTCTGCTCCCAGGATGCACCGGGGTTCGTCCATATATACCCCACCCCCTACCTCAGGTAGCCAGTTCGTTACCAAGCTCAAGCAGGCAGAGACAAACAAAGGGTAAGAAAGAAGAAACCCATAACTCATGAGTCCAGACTCTCCAGAGGAGAAACTACGGAAACCTCCCCCAGAACTACAGGTGCGTCTGGGTGGGTGTCCTGTGGACCCCATGGAACTCGAAGAAAAAGAGTTAACAAAGGTATGTTATACCATAACTCTTATTTTCTTCGTCGGGGTCCATGGGGTCCACAACCATTACATTGGGGATATCTCAAAGCACTAAACCTACGGGCGGGGACGCTCCTGACTCTCGGAAGAGAGGAGAACCCTACGCCCAAAGGAGGCATCCTGAGAGGCAAAAGTGTCAAAGGCATAACAATTGACAAAGGTGTGGACGGAAGACCATGTGGCTGCCCTGCAGAACTATTCAGCAGAGGCACCCAGCAAGCCGCCCACGAAGGCCCCACTGACCGTGTGGATGTACCTTTACTGAGTCTGGCACCACCAGACTAGTCTGACCTGAGAAATCGTCATATGAATCCATCTGACCAGAATCCGCTTATTGGCTGGTCAGCCTTATGACTGTCATACAGTACAAAAGGAAACCTACTTCCTCATGCTGTTGGCGCGATCCACATAATTATGTAGCGCATGGCCAACATCCAAGGAAGCCTCACCTACCGAGAGGGCTTGTAGTCTGAAAGCTGGGACCACAATCTCTACATTCATATAGAACCAGAATACCACTCTTGGAAGGTATTCCGCCCTAGTATGAAGTACCGCTCTCTCCCGATGACTTATTAAAAATCGTGGAAGCGGGAAGAAAGTGCTGCTAGATCAGAGACCCTCCAGTCTGACGAAAAGAACATACTCGAGAAACCTAACCCCCTAGGGCCACATTTTCTCAGTTCACCCTGGAGAACATACAAAGTTTTAATAACTGCAGCCCGAAGTAAGTTTCTTATCCTCTGAATTACAGAACATCCTTTCTTCAAGGCGGAGGTCTGAAGAACCATGCCGTCCAAGATGGACGAGTCCGGTCTAGATACAGGAAGGGATCCTGTATTAACAGGTCCAACCTTAGCAGAAGAGGCCACAGAATGTGTATGGAGTGACTCTGCAGGTTGGCGAACCAGCAGCGTCTGGGTCAAGCAGGGGCCATCAGTATTACTGTTGCATATTCCCGTTAACCCTTATAGGGAGGAATAGCGGGTGAAGCAAATACGCTAGTTTGAAGTTCTACTCTACTGCCAGAGAATCCACAAACACTGTGCCCATACCTGGGGACCCTGTGCTTGTGACTCAAGGCCATGAGGTCTACCTCTAGAAGACCCATCCATCCACAAGGCTCTGAAATACCTGTGGATGAAGAGCCTACACTCTCTGGTGCGTATATCCTGCTGGCCTAGGAAGTCCACTTGCAAATTAAGGACTCCTGGTCTGAACACAACCGATCTCACTGGAAAATGACATTCTGCCCCCTGATGGATGAGGCAGTCTACTGTGGTGGGGTTGATAGATTGCACCTAGACCGGCCTGCCCCTTTAGTATTTCCTGAGCTTGAAAAGCGCTCCTGAATACTGCCCTTAGTTCCAGGACGTTTTACGGAGAGACTGCTTTCCGTTGTCCTCCATTTTCCATGAAACGTGTGTCGACCTGTCACAGCTCCCCACCCGTGGAGGCTGGTATTATCCAGGTCCAGAACAGGCGACCCTTGTTGCGACAAATGTCTTTAACGGATAGTTGCTCTTCTGGCAAGAGACAGATTGTCTGTGCTTTTATTTGGAACCCCGGCCGTACCCTGACCGGGCAAATAACAGCTCCTGACAGAGAAAGATTGCCCTGAAAACCGGCTTCAAATCTCTTATCAGTGGAACATTTAAAGGTGAATGCCAATGGTATTAGAAAGGGATATAAGGCCTCAACCTTTCTGGTAATATGGATTTTTCTGCCCGGAGAAACTCCATACTATGTTCCCTACAACCCCTAGTATCTCAGGTGGTCTCCCATCCAAGTACTAACTGGGCTCAAAGCTGCCTAGCTATCAAGATCAGACCATCTTGGGTATGACCAGTATGGTCTGGCTGTAGTCAGATTCGGGAGGCTTTCACAACTTTCTGGCATTAGAATACTGGAGCCTCTCCTTATACCGGCTCCACAAGCCTAGCTTTGGTCCCTCTGATCAGGGAGGAGACTTACTGTTGGAAGACGGTCTTCCTCTCTTGAGAGTGACTCCTGGGAGGAGACCCGTGCGTCCCTAAACACCAGAAGATGTACCAGAATCTGAGGGCTGGACGGAGCGTGAGACCGACCGCCTTCTGATTCTTTTGGCTGTACTAGCCTAGCTGCTTGCCATAATTGCTGGAAAGCTGCTAAGGACGAAGTCACTTTGACCTGAGTGAACACACATGTCCCTCCAGGACAGATGCCTAGGAAGCCTCAACATTGTAGGATGCAGCTGCTGAAGATACCTTAATATCAGGGTTGGCGCAGGAGTCGGCAACCTGTCCAACCTGCGCTATGATCTGGTAGATTTGACTACTGTGGTGAATCCTTAGAACAGTGGCCACCACAACCCATTTATATTAAGTCCAGTGAGGACACCCCCATCGCCCCTCTGTGTGTCCTGGCCCGCGTAAGGGGCCGACGCCATCTGGTCTTTGGCTGCAGAGACCTAGCAGCCTGTAGTAATTGTTGAATGGCTACTAAAGATGATGCCCTGCCTCAACCACTGCCTACAGCACCTGGTATTCCCAGGTGGTCTCCCATCAAAGTACTAACCAGCACCAACACGGCATAGCTTCCAAAGTCAGAGGTGATTGGGCATGTCCAGTGTGGTATGGCTGTAGGTAAAAATATCCATTCATGATGGAAATAGAGGGCATAATCATAGGGGCTGCTACAGATCACACAAGAGACCAACTCAGGGGGGTCCAGCCATCTGTCTTACCTTTTCATTGGACATACAAGGTTTAACCAATGTCTAGTATTAATGTGACCATCATATTAACATCCAATGTACCCACGTATCTTTGTAGCGGGTTACATGAGGAGAAACAGTAGTGATAGACTTATGCTGACAAGGCAGCATAATACAGCAGATTTCATAAGTCACATGTAATGCACATGATACATACATATATATATATATATATATATATATACATATATACATATATACATACACACACATACATACATACACATATATCCACTGTTTGGTCTAGGCTAGGAGACAAGCTGTATGCCTCCTGACTGCAGCGCGCCTCCGGCCAGTTTCATCGCCGGAGGCCGGACCGCCACGTGGTCCGGGCGTCAGCGGCCGCCGCAACCACCTGCTTACCTGCAATCCCCTTGATCAGGTTGCAGTCCAGAGCCTGAGAGCCCCTGCCGAATCCGCAGCCATGGACCTGCCAAGGCTAGCGGTGCCGGAGGAGGTAGTTGCAGCACGGGGCCGATGCACCTCCAATCAGGCGTGAGGCTGCTTCCAGGACAGCTCAGACCACCTGCTGAGATAGAGAGTAAAACTTTCTTTTTTTTTTTTTGTTACTCGTCTGCAGGACTGCTCCAGCAGTCCCATTGTCTATGTGTTGAACACACCAAACAGGAAGAACTGGCTACCTGTGGCAGGGGGTGGGGTATATTATGGAGGAACCCCGATGCATCCTGGAAGCAGAGAGCTCGTTTGTGTTAACTGTTTGGTGACCAGGATTCATACCCCTAACGTAATGACTGTGGACCCCATGGACCCCGAAGAAGAAATATTTTTTTTTTTTCAAAAGTAGGGAGTGTATGTTTGTTTCTGGAAAAGGAGTTTACGTATCTTGTAACACAAATATCTATGTTAGAACCAGTTAATTTGATTGGATTATTACCATTCATTAGAATAATCATACCTCTGGAGGCATGCTACCTAATATATTACATAGATCAATTATACTCAAAAAAGAATAGTGTTTTGGTGCACTCATCTAAAAATATTAAAATCACATCACACGGTGAAATAATATAAACTGACAATTCTGTGTCCGGGAACTCTGTATTCACATCAAAATCTATACTTTAAGGAAGGGATAACCTTTCGTGTTGTATCCTCTTCCTTTCTTTTTATTACCACTGCTTGAATATGATGCACTTTATTTCCTATACTGATAATCTATTATCTTAAATCATCTGTGTCTTGTCAGGTAACTGAACATATTAAATAATCCTATAAAGTTTTATTGTGGTCTCAAATTTCTTGTGTATACAATACATGTCTTATCTGGCAAAATAAAGTTAACACTTTACTGCATACATTAAATGTGAAGGCAATCATTCCGTCCAAATTCTTCACAATAAAAAAATGAGGTTGTTGTAAACAATATTCTGCTGTATATATCTCTAGAATAACAGTCTGACTATCTTTGAGCTTTAATTGCTACAAAAAGTACTCAATTGCATCCACCTATATGGAAAAAACAGTCAGTCTATCCTATTTATCAATCTGCGTATGCATAGAAATGATTGCACTCTACTGCATACAATCGCTGCGTCTATTTTTATTGCAGCAATCCAACTATGCTTGAACCCACTTAAATAAGCAAGTGCGGAAATTATCCAGAAAAGTGATTATGCCTTTATCATTGGCATATAGTCATAGCAATAATCCTAATTGCTAACACACATGTAGCTCTTGATTAGACATCCAGTTGATCAGGTTGTGTCCTTTATCTAGATATGAGTGTTAATCAAACATTTTTTTTATAGTCCACAGTTAACATGGATACATTTATTCACACAAATAAGCTTTGTCCTCAGTTTATAAACGTGTCTTCAAGTGCATTAATATCTCTTTCACTCTGTTATGTGCATACACTTTACTATAAATATATAGTGTACAACTAAGCATTAATATATATTGTTTCAATCTGTTGTGTGCATACACATGCCCCAAATTATACAGTGTATGGCTGAGCACTTGGATATATACACCTAGCTCAGATTACAAAGAATACTGCTGAACAAGAATGAGGACACAATTAAGAGATCTTTCACACCATTCAAATAATACAATGTTAATCAGTATGATTTAAAATGTATTGTTGTCTCCTGTTCTGCTGCGCTACAGACATACATTCAGCCCTGAGGGCATAGCATGCAGCAAAGACACAGATTATAGCAGTAGTATAGGAACATCTAAAAGCTAGACAGAGAGCATTCCCAGCACTCTCCAACATACATTTCACCTAAAGCTTATTCATAGAGTGAACCAGATGACCAGGTCCACTGTTTATTTAAGCACAAGACTCCACCCACTAAAAATTTCCAAACCAATCTAATTACAGTCTCACAGGAGTATGCCTTTCCTATGTAGGTACATAGTAAAACCCGGAAAAAAAATATAATATTTTTTTGTTGGTAATAAGGGTACATTATATTTATTATAACATTTTATTTAGTAATTTTATATAATTTTTAGTATTGGTTGGTTTTATTCATTACCAATGACATGTCTATTTAGGATTATGTCCTAGATTTCTTACAGTATAATATCACTACACTTTATTTGGCTACACATGTATTTAAAAATTGATTTATTTATTTTTGTTTTTATATTATTATTATTTTTTTATATAGCACATTACGGGCATATTTGTGACACTGGGGAGTGTTCACATTAATATTTCATTCTTATTATCAAATAAATTGTTTTTATAATTTTTATGTGCAGTAAGTTTACATTAATTTTTATATTGCATTATCTCTTTAGGATAATACTATTCTTGGAATGAATGATAACATCTATTCATTCACCAGACCTTTCTTTTCTTTTCTTCCGGGTTTTACTATGTACCTACATAGGAAAGGCATGCTCCTGTGAGAATTTAATTAGATTGGTTTGGACACCTAAGTGGGAGGAGCCTTGTGCTTAAATAACCAGTGGGCCCATTCATCTGGTTCACTCCATGAATAAGCTTTAGGTGAAATGTATGTTGGAGAGTGCTGGGAATGCTCTCTGTCTAGCTATTAGATGTTCCTATACTACTGCTATAATCTGTGTCTTTGCTGCATGCTATGCCCTCAGGGCTGAATGTATGTCTGTAGCGCAGCAGAACAGGAGACAACAATACATTTTAAATCATACTGATTAACATTGTATTATTTGAATGGTGTGAAAGATCTCTTAATTGTGTCCTCATTCTTGTTCAGCAGTATGTTTTGTAATCTGAGCTAGGTGTATATATCCAAGTGCTCAGCCATACACTGTATAATTTGGGCCATGTGTATGCACACAACAGATTGAAACAATATATATTAATGCTTAGTTGTACACTATATATTTATAGTAAAGTGTATGCCTATAACCGTGAAAGAAGAGATTAATGCACTTTAAAGACACTTATTAAACTGAGGATAAAGCTTATTTGTGTGAATAAAATGATCTTTAACTGTGGACTATAAAAAAGTGTTTGATTAACACTCACTTATATTTACATAAAGGACAGAACCTGACCAACTGGATGTCTAATCAAGAGCTACATGTGTGTTAGCAATTAGGATTATTGCTATGACTATATGCCAATGATAAAGGCATAATCACTTTTCTGGATAATTTCCGCACTTGCTTATTTAAGTGGGTTCAAGCATAGTTGGATTGCTGCAATAAAAATAGACGCAGCGATTGTATGCAGTAGAGTGCAATCATTTCTATGCATACGCAGATTGATAGGATAGACTGTCTTTTCCATATAGGTGAACGCAATTGAGTACTATTTATAGCAATTTAAGCTCAAAGGCAGTCAGACTGTTCAAGAGATCTATACAGCAGAATTGTTTGCATCAACCTCATTTTTTATTGTGAAGAATTTGGACAGATTGCCTTCACATTTAATGTATGCAGTAAAGTGTTAACTTTATTTTGCCAGATGAGACATATATTGTATACACAAAAGAAATTTGAGACCACAATAAAACTTTATAGGACTATTTAATATGTTCAATTACGTGACAAGACACAGATGATTTAAGATAATAGATTATCAGTATAGGAAATAAAGTGCATCATATTCAAGCAGTGGTAATAAAAAGAAGAGGATACAACACAAAAGGTTAACCCTTCCTTAAAGTATAGATTTTGATGTGAATACAGAGTTCCAGGACACAGAATTGGCAGTTTATATTATTTCACTGTGTGATGTGATTTTAATTAATTAAAATTAAGTTATATTTTAATAATATTTTTAGATGAGTGCACCAAAACACTTCTTTTTGAGTATAATTTAACAAATATCTATATAAGAGAAAATAGTATAATACAGCAAAAAATTTAATAAAAGCAATAAAAAGAGAATGTTACAAAAAGATAGGTAATTTTAGTCCAGCACACTCAGCACAAAGCATGCTACTGAGACAGGGACAGAAGTATGGGAGACAATGGAGGCGCCGGGCGCCAGCACTGAAGGGGCACCTCCTCCATCAGCCACAATATATTCACCCCACTTAGGGCTGTAAATATGGGGGATAGGGGGGCACTAAATGATAACTTGCCTCCGGGCGTCAGTGATAAACTTACGCCACTGTACTGAGACAAAGTGAAAACTCACTACGCATGTTACATCATAAAAGGATATACTTGCCACAGTACAGCATGAGAACAAGTATGTAGATGAAAAAATAAAGGTGCTTACAGTCCCATTTCCCACAAGTGATATAATATGCCACTAATTACAGAATATTAGCCGTTATTGTAGTCATCCACACTATATAGTACAGCTCCATGCCTACATACACAGTTTAACAGTACAATATCACTCAGTAATGGTATGTATTATACCAATAAAATGTAATGTAGGGTTACTACCAAGATTTAGGGCAATCGTAAAGCTGTACATTCTGGAACTTATCAGGTACATACCGGCGATAATATATTTTTTTGAGAAGCGAAATGGAAAGCTGAGCATTCTGTTAATCTCTGAATCGCTCTTCCCATACTACTGTAAGCGATCCTAACACAGCACTGGGGCACCAATGGAGAAAATCAGAAGCTTCTCCATGATATGCCTCTACCTGAATACAATGAAGCAGTGAAAAGCCCTGTTTTCTGAAGTGTTTTGTGAAACAGGGTTTTTCACTGCTGCATGAAAAGACCCTATGGCCTGTATTCAATTTGAGGAGTAAAGTCCAGGCTTTTCGCCTCCTTCACCTGTTTTCCAGGTGGAAAAAGTATCTCGCGCGTAGCCGATAATCCCCATAGTCAGTTTCAAAGGACGCGACAACGGGACCCGGCGAAACTGGGAGCAGCGAAAAAAAATTTGAATTTTCAGGAAAACATCCTATGACACACCCCTAAAGATGTCCAGACATGGGGGATCACTATGGGTACCCCTGTTTTTGCCTGCTGAAGGGAAGTTGGGTTTTTAAATAGCCGCGGCAGATGCGTAAATGCAGCTTTGAGAAGGTGATGAAGAAGAGCATTTAGCAATTTCTTTTTTAAATTACTATGCCCATCAAATTTGGGGTACATGAAAATGGGTGCAAGCATATTTTTAAGTTCCTAAAAATTTTTTTTTAAATTCTTCAAAAATGCACCTGCTGCTACTACCCGCAATGAAGAAAACACCTGCCGCATATATGGGAATCCCTCTGGATTTATATTAGCTATTTTACAAGTGTCTTCCCTATTTATTTATTTTTTAACACCAAAATGTAAAATATTTTTTTGGGGGTGTCCCGATTTTTTTTTTTAAACTTTTTTTTACACACATTGTTTTTAGGGGGCTTTCCCAGGGGTGCAGGCTATTTTTTTTTAAGCCTGCACCCCTAAACCCCAATTCTTCACTTTTTTTGCCAGCTAAAGGCTGGAGAAAACTTATCTCCGTTTTTTTATAAAGACTTTTCGCACCGACGAAAAGTCTTTTTAATTGAATACGGGGATAATTACAATAGACGAAAATTACATAATCTGCGATAAATAATCGCCGATGACGGGTTTTCGCCTGGAATTGAATACGGCCCTATATCTGTTCTGTAATATAGTTGTATTATGACCATGTCCAATGATCTTGTCATGTTCATAGGTGTCATTTCCTATGTGTGTATACAGTGTAATATAATTGTATTATGACCATACTCAGTGATCTTGTCATGTTGGTAAGTATAATGTCCAGGGGCAGATTAACAATGGGGCAGATGGGACTACAGCTCCAGGCCTCCACATAAAAATAGCCCCATCATCATGACAGCACAATAATGACTAGCCACCTAGCTGGCAAGACAGTCCACCATAAATGATGCAATTTTTTCTATGCTTATGTTTTTAGGGAGATATTGGGGCTGATAGTGTATAGCATGTAGACAGCCACATGGCTCTTCCATACCTACACCGCACTGGTCACACCTCCCCCACTTCTCACAATAAGCCCTTGATTATTTCAGCCCCAGGCCCATGTGGGCCTTAAACTGGCACTAGTAATATCCTTTGTGTGTACTGAGTGTAATATAATTGTTTTATAATCATATCTAGTGATATTGTCATGTTGGTAAGCATACTGTTCAATGTGTGTTATAGAGTGTAAGATAATTGTTTTATGGACCATACTAGTGCTTAGGTCATTGTCACGACTGGCTCAGGTGGATCTCCTACTGAGGAGCTGAAAGCTGAGGTCTGGGGTTGAGGTAGAAATCGGAGGCGAGGGGCCTGGATGTACGACCTCCTCATACACAAGTATCGGATGTTGGCGAGACCTGACCAAAAGGCGTGGAGTCTAACCTGCTGGGGAGGTGTTCTCCAGTGACCCCTCCAAGCGGGATATGAGTTTAAGCTGCACCCAGCAAGCAGGTCGCGGCCCTTTGGTCAGGTATCCGATATAGGTTGGAAATGGAGGGAGATAACTCCGATAAGGCCCAAGCGAGTGTACTTAGGAAAGAAGCACTAGTGAGGGTCCTGAACTATGATATTGTACTGGGTATGCAGGCAAAGTACAGTATCAGATGCACTGCTGGCACAGGAGAGTAACACTGTGGTTGTTCTCAGAGGATGTAGAGCGTATGCAGGCAAGGTATCCAGGCACACCACTGGCACAGGAGAGTGACACTATGGTTGTACTCAGGATGTACAGAGTACACGGGCAAGGTATCCAGACGCACCGCTGGCACAGGAGAGTAACACTGTGGGTGTTCTCAGAGGATGTACAGAGTACACGGGCAAGGTATCCAGTCGCACCGCTCGCACAGGAGAGTGACATGATGTACAGAGTACGTGGGAAAGGTATCGGACACACTGCTGGCACAGGAGAGTGACACAATGTACAGAGTACACGGGCAAGGTATCAGATGCACCGCTGGCACAGGAGAGTGACTAGAAATGACTTGAGAATAGAACAGTAAGGGAACCTGGAACGAAGTGACGGCAAGCAAACTTCCTGTTGTCCAGAGCCCAGTAATATACCCCAAGGTAGCAGTCAGCTGACAACAACCATGCTACCATTGGACGAAGGGTCAGTCAGGTGATGAAGACTCAATAAAAAAGTTACACTTTGGCGCTGCCAGAGGATCAACCAATAAAAAGTCTTACTCTAAATAAGGAAAGTCTGTACAAGTCCCAGTGGAAATTCTCCAAAGGGGGAGTGTTCCTCCTTTATTTTCTTTCTTCCTTTTGTCCTTCAGACCTTTTCCATATTCAGTAGGATTCTCAAAAAGAGTAAAGAACATATAATGGTGCAATAACGTTTGTGTCAAGTGAAAAGTAATTTTATGTCACACAGTGCAGTCACATTCTGTTTAAAAAGGTATAACATATAACACCATTATTAGGTGTAACAATGATAGGGTCAGTTATGGCTGGGACCTTTAGGTCCTAGAGTGTAAGAAAATTCTTTAAGAACATGTTCAGTGATTGTTATGTTGTTTATGTGTAATCTATTTATTAGTAATATTCTGTCTAGTGGTCATGTCATAGAGTGCAGCATACCATGGGCCTGATTCACTACAGAATGCAATAGCGACTATGCACGCAGTTCAACTGAGATAATATGCTAATCCATTGCGATCGCTATGCCATTGCACCACTACATAAGGACACCCACTTTACCTTACACACATCCGTAATGTTTATCAAGACTGCGAAAACATCGGTACAATCGAGTACCGTCGCAACCTCACGCACACTTGCACAAACAAGCCCTGACCCTACTCAGAAATTGCTAACTTCCAGGCATGCTATCAGCCCTCAGGCTGCTTAGGACATCACAGTGGATAATTTATGCACGCTCCTGCAACGGCGTTCAAACACACTGGCACACCTGCGTTGTGCCGACCACCCTGCCCGTCACCTCCCACAAAAGACACTTCCTGTCAATCACTCTGTGATGGTTCTGCATAGCGGCTGCAATCGGAGTCCCAATCGCCAAAGCTAGTTCGAGCATGCGCACTGAGATGCATACCCATCGCAGAACACACCAATCTGCCGATTACATGCGCATTAGCAACTGCATTCCTTGCTGAATCAGGCCTCATGTCAGTAAAGAACAAATATACATTCACCTATTCAAACCTAATGCTGGGTACACACTGCATGATATATCATTAGTACAGCCAACGGACAATATATTGTTCCATCCATCTGTGGGTGTGTACGCACGATATATCTATGAACAACATTGTTTACAGATATATCACATCGGCCATGTAGCATAGCAGATGCGATATATCTGAAAAATATATTGTGGACATCTGCCTGTGTTTACGGGCCACTGATCGGCTGGCTGGTTATGACATCACAAATGGGCGGGCAAATTTAAATGCCTGCCCAGTTGTGAAGTCTGGCCAGACTTATAGAGCAGCCAATTGGTAAGTGTATATGATTACCAAATCGGTCACTCGGTCTACAGGACGCTCGGCCGGCCGCTGCGTTGGTCAGGTGTGTACCCCGCATAAAGCTCATGAGAAATTTGCTTACATATGTTACCAAGTATGTATCTCATGCCTCCTACCAATGATTCCCACCTCTGACTAATCCTGGCTCTGAAAGGGTTTAATTGCTTGGGATAATTAGATAGCTATTGACAAAGACAAGTCCCATATGCTTGTGTTCCTTTGAGAAACACACCCTCGCAGTAACACAACATCACTTAAATTATCATTGTCTGAAATCACAATGTGCATATGTAGCCACCCCAGGATGCGCAGTCTGTCAGCGCACGGTTATTGATGAACATACATTCTGAGAACCATTACATCAAGAGATACAATGCAGGGGACTCCCTTCCACACTAGGAAAAGTGTCATTGCTGAGTGCAATCGTAATACTTTGCAGTTGCCAACAGTGTGAAATCTATATTTATGAAAAGGCAAAGTGGGTGAGACTTGCATCTGCACATCAGTCATAGATTCACAGCAACATGACACCAGTCAGGAATAGAATAGTGTAATTGTGTTCAGTGCTCTTTTCCCAATCCTAAAAATCTGCTGTAATCTATCATCTGTGCTTTTCATTCTGGATTTCACCCCTGTAAATAGGGAATTTCAGTTAAGACGTACAATTTATTGCTGTTTAACAAATCGATGTATCAACCAGTCAGCAGACAAGTAGCCTGTTAGGCGTTATATACTTGCTACAAAGACACATCACAAATCTTTGTCTGACTGGTAAAAAGTAATAAAAAAAATCAATAACAATTTATATAAACCTAAATTGTGCTAATTATCCAACTTTTTTTTAAAATTTGATCACTAGTGAAACTAAAGCACTTTCGTCCTGATGCAAAATATGAATGGAAATCAGAAAACCACCAGTGACACATTATCCAGTTAATCACGATAATAGCACACAGATACAATGTAGACTGACTTTAGCAGTGTCTTACATGCTACCTACAGTAGCTTGCAGAGAGTGGTAGGGGAAAATATTTTATTATCTTTGTTTACCCAGAGCCATAACTAGACTATTTGGTACCCTTTGCCAGAAAGAGCATTGCCCCCACACACATGGCCTCATGAGGAAGGCCAGGGAAGAGATAGGGGAGGCCAGGAGATGCTGGGGATAAAAGAAGAGGAAGCTACAAGTGAAAATGATAATAAACAGAAAATTGACATGCCCGAAAAGCGCCCCCTGTCCTGTGGTGTCTTGTACCATGGCACAGGTCGCACCACCCTAGTTACGACCCTGTGTTTACCCCATCCCCACCATGTTTAATCTCATGTCCATGCCACTTGGCAACTCCAGAAGTGGAGCTGCAGTGTAGTAGAAAAATTCAAATAGGGGAGCCACACCAATTGCCAGTGAGCAGGGGCAGAAGCATGGGAGACAATGGAGGCGCCTGCCGCCGGGGCACCTCCTCCATCAGCCACAATATATTCACCCCACTTAGGGCTGTAAATATGGGGGATAGGGGGGCACTAAATGATAACTTGCCTACGGGCATCGGTGATGAACTTACACCACTGCCAGTGAGTTCCAGTCAGAGATGTTTGGCAGCATTTGGGGTGGCAGTTGGTGTGGCTCCCCTATTTGAATTTTGAAGTACGCTGCAGCCCCACCTTTGTGGCCCCCGCTGCTTGTTTGTTTTATACCATTATCTGCCCCTCTTGTCTTCTCGCTTGTTTGTTCACTTTTATGTCTGTTCTCTTAAACCTCCTCACCATTTTATATGCCTGGTCCAATTGTCTGTGGGCCTAACTCAGAGATGTAATTAAAAGTAGATATTTATGTTAATCTCCGATGTTTGCAGATCTGCGTATGTGCAGGAGTTGCACTGCACATTTTCAGATCTGTTTCTGCGATGTCGCTTGCAGTGCCCCAAAAGTCGCAGCATGACTGACATGCTGCTGGCGCTCCAGAAAACCGGGGCATGTTGGCCATGTTTTCTAGGCGTGCTGAAGCCAATGACTTCACTGGCCCCAGCAGCGTGATTTCACCAGACATCCCGAGTATCCTGAGAAGTACTCAGATCTCCGATGTTCACGCAGTTAATCCGATGCTAGTCTTCAGTGGGCATCTTTTTACTAAAGACATCTCCTATGGCTTTTGCATAGTTATACACAGCCGCTGCATACAAAGACGCAGTGGCTGTGCCTTTAGCGTCCATCTCATAATCAGCCCCTGTGCCTGCTACCATGATGGTAACACATTTTTTTAGTTATGTGGACATTACATGCAACCCTGTTAAAACAAAAAAAAAAAAGTGTTACTTCCTCACCCCTTTAAAAGGAATCTCAAACTGCTCCCTCATCTTTGGGACATCTATTCTCATATAAACTAATGCAGGTCAAAACGACCGGATGCAGTCGGGATGCCGACGGTCTAAATGCCAACTGTCTAATCCCGGCAAGTGTCTAATGACCGGAGTTGAAATCCCGACGCCTGTCATTAGACCTACACCGGGAGCCCGACACCTGGCTTACCGATCGAAGGTAAGCTGGGCGCAGTCAGCCTCGGGGGGGGTTAGGTTAGGGGCTCCTGGGGGGGGACTTAGGGTTTGGCACCCCCCCGGGAGACTTAGGGTCAGGCTGCGAGGAATGGGGGGTTAGGTTTAGGCACTTGGGGGGGAGATTAGGGTTAGGCACCCCTAAGGGAGGGTTAGGGTTGGGGGGGAGGTTAGGTTAGTAAATAGAAAAAATACTTACCTGTCAGGATCTTCACTGCCAGTCCTCCGCTGTCTGATTCCCAAAAAACTAAGGCAGCAGTTCTCTAGAACTGGCCCTGTCACTACTTCATCCATACTATGTGTTTGCCGTGGTAGAGCAAACATGGCAACTTACTGTTGGAAAGAGAACGCTTCGCCCAGTCTCCATTCAGTTACATTCCGGACACTGCCGAAGTTGCGTTACTGGTGTGACCTCCGACCCAGATCCCAAGTGCCCCCGCACTGTATCTCCGCGCATCATCTTTGTCTGTCCTCCTTAGGAAAAAGATGTAACCCTGGGAGTCTTGCCACATACCGGAGACTGTGCTACACAGCATTGGCACTACAACCTCACTGTGTTACCCAGGGCCATCTCTTCCATTGGGCTTGTTGGGCAGTTGCCCAAGGGCCCAAAGCTTGTAGGGGCCCACCAACCCACCCCCCTGCAGCCCAGCCAGTTGATAAATTTGTGATATTTTTATAAGCCAGCCACCGGTGCACTGTATTCTGATCTAACCTCCCCCACCCCATCCCCCCCCCTGGTGATGAGCACTCACCTCAGTCCCACTTTCACTTCATCCGCCGGCTTCAGACAGAGTCTCTCTGCATGTGTGGGAGGTCTGATGGGCATGCAGGAGGGTTTCATTGTATTGACCATTTACATTTTTTTCCGTGAATAAATGGGGAGGGGGCCCCAGTGCATTGCTTTGCCCAGGGCCCACACTGCTGTTAAGACAACCCTAGTGTTACCACTGCTACCACTCCATATGCATACAGGTGTGTGCTACTCCATCTATGTACACCACCTGCATTAACCCTATAAGCTCCTGGCTGGGTCTGTCTCTTACTACTGTATGTGTATATCTGCATTAACCCTGTGTTACCATGATGCATCCTGTTATCCGTTGGTTAATAAAACAATAAGCCTGCCACATGCACTGACCTTACACACCACTGACACCTGTCAAATTCATGCCAAAACATTCTGCAGAGGAGTTTCAGATATCATAATAATTAATTTAGTCAAAACCTTCCAGCTATTTCATGTAGATTATTCATTTTAGTAATATTCAGCCCTTGATATATATATATATTAAACATATTTGCTTACATTTTTTCTTTCCCCTCCATGTAAGTTTTCTGGAGGAAGTTGCAGGTGGCTGCTGTCTGGGGCAGGGCTGGGTGAATTCCATCCCTATAGCCACTCCCAAGAGCCGCATGATTCACACCTCCATTCCTCCCATTCCACTAGGAAAGTATGATATATAACTGGCCCCTCTTGTGAAAAGCAGAGCCCTGGCTTAATACCCTGAACATGTGTGTTTTACGTAAGACTTGCTTCTCCCTATTTAATAAGCTCTGCAGCTGGCAATACCGAGGCACGCATGTACAGCAGGGATCAGGACTAGTTGGAAAAGCAGTACACTAGTCTAAACATTGCCAGTCAATGTTCCCGGGGAGCTGAGCTTTGCATAGTCTCTTGCTATAGTGTGGGTTTGATTTTCAGTGTAATCTACTGTATCGGGGTACAGGATCCCGACAGGGTTAGGATACTGACACCTGTCTGTCAGTATCCTAACCCTCCCCCTCCCCCTCTCCCTTTTTGGTGCCTAACCCTAACCTCCCCCGTAGTGCCGAAATCTAACCTCCTCCTCCCCGCACCTTAAACCTATCTCTCCCCCTAGTGCCTAACACTAACCCTCCCCCTAACCCCGTTTTTACCTTCAGGATTCCGACGGTCGGGATGCCGACATGTGATTGCTGGAATGCCATCTGCCAGGATATTGAACATATCCCACATCTTCATATATAAACCCCTTAATGTTAATGTTAAAAAGTGATTTCACTTGCTTTTAACAAAATAATAATTCTGAAGTCAAAAATTATCAAATAAGTACACTGTGTCTTGCCGAGCCAATTGTTTGGTTTTGGCCTATTACTGTTTCTTACCGATATGAGTGCCCTTTTCACAATGTGCAGTTTTGTAGTACTTATTCTTAAATATAGAGCCGTATTCAATTTGAGCGGACCCGCAATGCTTTTCCACCTCCCGGACTTTTTGCCTACATCGCGTGTTTTGCAGGCGGAAAAGTATCGCGCGCGTGCCCGTGTATCCCCGTATTCAATTTGAAAGAACGCCGAAAACGGGACCCGGCGAAACTTAAACAAGCGGAATGTCCTGTCAGATTTGGGGAAATCAGCCTGACACCCCCCAAAAGATGCTCTGACATGGGGGTTAGGTATGGTACCCCCCAATTTGGCTTGCTGAAGGTATTTGTTGTTTTTAAACGGGCTCAATAGCTGCTAAATAGCATTTTTGTATAAGTGGTGCAGTATGGTATTCAGGAGGATTTTTTGCAGAAAATAACTTATCCCAGCAAATTTGGGGTACTTCAAAATGGGGGCCAGCATATTTATAAATTGCTAAAGTTAAGTTTAAAAAATCGTGAAAAATCCACCTGTCGCGAGCCCCTGCAATGAAAAAAATAGATGGGGCATACTTGGGGACCCCCCTAGAGCCTAGTTCACTAGTTTTTAACTTTGTCCCCCAACATTTTATTTTTTCGCCCCCAAAATGAAAGTGATTTTTTTGGGGTGTTCTTAAGTGTTATTTTAAAAATGTTTGACGCAGTTTACCTTTGGGGGACTGTCTGAAGGCTGCACGGGGGTTCCCGCAACGTTGCACCACAAAACCCCCAATTCTGCACTTTTTTCCGCCTGCTATTCATAGGCGAAACTTTTCCGTCTATTACATTGCATTGACTTTCCGCCTAGGCGGAAAGTCTTTCAAATTGAATACGGTGATACTTTTCCGCCTGGCGAAATGACGTCATCGGCGACACTTTTTCGCCGATTCCGGCTTTTCGTCTCAAATTGAATACGGGCCTAAATCATACTTTAATGAGATGACTACATGGCATGTGTAGAACCTAATGGTGCTAATACAAGAGATACTGTTTTTTATTCAGCATTAATAAGATTTCACTTTACTAAGTGATGTGTGAAGCTCTTACAGTGATAACTCCCATATAGTGCACAATTAAGCATTGTATGTTACACATTACAGCTGCATACCCTGGTTTTCGGTGACATGCCATTAATTTCAGCATCTATGTGCTATTTTTGAAGTTGATTTTTCTGGTATAAAACACACCACAGTTTTCACACACATCAAGACTTCCCAAACTTGGCAAAATCATATAATCCTGTGTAAATTGGTGGGAAATATCTCTTTTGCCTCTAGGCATATACTGAAATGCTTGTTCAGATGAGATGCAAAGCAAATACAGTGGACTTAGACAGCTGTATATGATACAGCATTAGGAAGGACACGTTTAGTGAGCTACACGCATGTTGAAGCTCTAATGTGTAAGTTGCTTATATTGCTCGGTGTAAGCATAGCTCATTTATCTCTCAGTGGAGACTGTTTCCATAGTAACAGGTTGGATTCTTGACATTTTAAGAGTTTCTGCCTGACTCGGCTAAACCAAAGGGGACATTTATTGGCTATATTCCCTCTGCGAAATGCTTGGTGAGCGCACCCAACACAGTGTGATTAAGTGACACATATTACTGAACATTGCCCGGACACTTTGTTGATACCTGGAAGTGTAAAACCCACACATATTTACACAAATCACAAGGGATATATCCATAACATTTTGTGTTGAGTCTGTTAGAAAGAAAAAGTTAGGACTACACTTTTGTCTAGCATATATTCTCTATTAAATTCCTCTCTACCTGAAAACACATTTCTGAACGTGTTTTATAGGAACAACATTATTTGCGTGAACAACTTAACCTTGAGCTAAAGAATAGTGTTTGAAATGACTGCTTCACAGAATAGGTGGAAAATTAAATGCAGTGAAAGCAAGTGAGCACGTTCTAAATGTGGATACTGTGTTTTGTCACAGTATTGTAGCAATAACCTATTTTCCCCCTTACTACAATGAGATACCAGCGCCATATCTCATCTTATTGCAGAGTGGGCTTTCTGCTCTCCATATGCCTGCCAACACCCCTTTCCCTCCGTATTTACCAACTTGTGGTTACCAGCAATAGGGTTTGTTGTGGGACATTGCAGGTATATACCTCTGGATATCTAAGTCACATGCTGCTGAAAAGGGGGTGGTCACCCATAATACTGAGACCTGGTGCTGTCACGACAACTGGAGATTGTTCCTTTAATAACATAGGTCACTCACGGAGATGTGTATGCAAAATGTAGTGGGCGTTCCTGGCCAATGACAATGAGGTATCTAAGTGCGCACATGGAGATGGTCCCTCTTATAAGTATATTATAGAAGTGTCGCTGGCGTGTAGATTGAAATTAATTGAGACTCAATCGCTTGCATAGGAGGCCATCCTCGGATGGAGAACTGCACCGGCCATAGGGCTGGTGCAATTTTGACCGATGATGTGTCTAAAGATGCAGCAATCGGTATTACAGTGTGTACGGAAGCTGACAGTGGGCATTTCAGTCCATACACATATGGATGTACACCAGGGAAG
Source organism: Taudactylus pleione (assembly GCA_031769625.1). Classification (NCBI taxonomy): domain Eukaryota; kingdom Metazoa; phylum Chordata; class Amphibia; order Anura; family Myobatrachidae; genus Taudactylus; species Taudactylus pleione. Next base: position 2,131,389 of record JAUIMM010000017.1, on the reverse strand, counting down.
GACTTTGTAGCAGCATTTGCATAAAGTTGCAGACGGGCGTCAGCTAATAGATGCAGCCGCAGTCGCTACTGCGTCCTCCTCTGAATAAGCGTCTGTGTCGTCCATTACAATGTACATAAGTTGCAGACCTCAGTGCAGGTTACAGATGTGTCTACAGTTTTCCACTCCTACTAAAGCCCATATCTGTTCTGTTCCCATGTGACTTATATTTAATGCAGATAGATTATGAATAAACAAATAATGCATCCCTATGATCTGTATATAATGCAGCACCAAAACATAAATGTGAAAGCCTCATTTACTGTAATGCAGCCGTCAAGATCAGTATAAAGACCAATATTAAATATTGTTAGTCCCTTTACAACCGCAGCTCAGTCAGACGTCTGCGCCGGAAGTGATGGTCACATGACCGGACCCGGAAGCTACGCTGAATGGCGATGCACTTGTTGGGATCAGGTAAGTGACCTCTGGGCCATGTGGGATGTTAGGATGAATGTTGACAAGGTTACAGTCGACATTCTAAGCATGTTGACATGCTGCATGCTGAAATTTCGACCATGTCAACATTTTCATGTCGACTTGATGCATGTCATAATAATTGTTGACCTAACATATCACATCGTATAATACAATTACTTATTTATCATCTTTGACACATTTATATCCTGGTTTTCATTTCTGGCTCCTGGATAATCAGTAACTCATCTTTCCGAAGTCAATAAATCATACTAGCCTAGTCTCCTTGATTGTCTGGGAGTACTCCCCAAAATATGGCAGTAGGCCACTCTCTCAGATCCTGTGAAGTGGACAGGGCCAATTTCACCTGCACTTGCCTTTTGGACTTAAGCCAGGTACACACTAAACAATATGTCGTCCGATGCGGGGTATCGGAAGACATATCATCCACATCGGCCAGTGTGTACTGGCTACGTCGCTGACGATGCGTGCTCCCGCGCATTGTCAGCGGCATTGCCCATCAGACCTTCATGCAGGTCCAATAGGTGATATCGTTAGTGGGAGCCGTGCTACCGAATGCAGAATGGCCCCCGCTATCACTCCATCACTCCCAACATCGGCAAGTATACGCACTTGCCGATGCCGGCACCTTGATGGGTCCCGTCGCTAACGAAGTCAGTACACACTAAACATAAATTGAGTAGCAACCACTAAAAAGTAGAGGTGTCTTAGCTGAAGGTGCTGGAAGAAGCTAGAGCCGGGGAGAGCAAACAGCCCGAATGTAACTACATGAAGGGAAGAATTGAAATCTGACAAATATTTCATTTACTGTAGGTTTACTACAACAAAAATATTTTTCTTGGAGTAAGGACTGCAGTAATACTGGATCAGACTGTCAGTGTGCCATGAGGACCGAGGTTGAGAAACACTGATATAGATTGTAAGCTCTAATGGGGCAGGGACTGATGTGAATAACTATTCTATGTAAAGTGCAGCAGAATATGTGTGTACTATATAAATAACTGGTAATAAATAAATAATAATAATAATGTGGGCCGATGTCCACCCTCAGGACCTCTTGGCTCAGATACCGTATAAGAGTGTGTTTTCCATTTAGTGGAATCTAATTAGTTGAAGTTCAATGAAAGAAGCATAACTTCAGTACACCATTATTTATTCATGCTGTGTGAGCTGGTGGTTTACCGTATCAACAAGAGGCCCAAAATAACTGTAGGGGATTGTTGTGTATTAAGTTTGCACTAATTGCAATAATTGGAGAAGCAGTGTTTTCATTAATTTGGGAACCTGACAATAAATGTGGGGTAGAGTAGTTAGATTATATGTGAGTTTTTAAGCATCTTGAAATAAGTTGCTAACCGTTAATAATTTAGGAATTTATAATGAACCAATTAGTTACAACTTACTAGTATTGTTCTGTGCTTTTGTACACATTTCAAAATTTTACATTAACTTGGGGTTTTTAATATTTATGAGCTCTTCTGAGCAGAGTTGTTATTCCTATTGTGTCGCCGTAATGGTGAATGTAGCAATAAATAGCAATGTTTAAATGATGTAATTTGTATTAAGCACTGCATGTATTTACTGTTCTGTCTGCACAGAGCTGCTGGTGATAGTACTTTATAAATCAATAATAATGATCTTAATTGGGTTTAGCAAGCTAATGGCAGCGCAGTATTTTTTTTTACAATATACCTAATATCCGTCTTTCAGATCTTTAGAACTTGCTGCGAGTTACGTGATTGGAGCTACTGAAGCCGACATGCAGGTTGACTAACGTTGAGTGACTATCCCACTCAATTAGAATGACACAGTAGACCGAGGAGAAGCAGGAACATTGCTATGCCCTGGAGACATTATAATGCTGCTGTTTATAATGATCAGTATGTAGGATTTACATGCACAGTGCAGAAAGAATGTGAACATGTATTTGTGAGAAGGTAGTTACAAAAAGAGCACTGTCTGTTTATGTAAACATCGCACAGGCCACTGCACGAATTTCACTCTACAGGACATTATTGGGCATATATTTACTGTATATCAGACACAAAGTGGCTACTCTAGACGATATGTCATCTGATCCGGCCAGATCAAACAACATATCGGGCACATCATCTAGTGTGTACCCACTATATCGCTGACGATGCGTGCTCTTTCTCAACGTCAGTGACATCACCTGTCGGACTTGCATGCAGGTCCGACGGGCGACATCGTTAGCGAGGGCCATGCTGCCAAATGCAGCATGGCCCCCGTCGTCACTTTGTCTCTGCCGGCATCAGCAATAGTGTATGCACTTGCTGATGCCAGCACCCCGCCGGATCCCGTTGCTTACTAGGTCGGTACACCAGCCTTAAGAACTTGCTTTAAATGGGGCCCAAAAGAAATGTGTAATGATCTATTCAGACTATCACAGTGATATGACCAATCAGATCATTGTGATCAAAATTGTAGCCCAAATATATACATCCAGGAGAGTAAGCCAAGGTGGAAGCCCTGCAACCTATGAGGTAGACATTAGTATAAGCTAGTGCTGGCTTGTCCCTTAGCTCGGAGTTAGGACTTCAGGGATGAAGTTTTATATAGTTATTAATACCATTATCCAATTGAGGGCAATACAGCCTTTATCTTTACAGGTGGATTGCAAATATATGTGATAGAGAGTGTACTAGAAACAGCGCAGTGGGTCTTACAGTATGTGACAAAAGTGTACTAGTAGTGGTACAGGAGATGATAAATTGATCATCACCCTTTCCATCGACGCTGCAGAAATCACCAGGAAAATGGTGCCAGTGCCATTTTTCCACAGACATGCGGATGCGCAGTAGAGAAATCACTGGTAATATGGCATCAGCTTTGCCATTGTCTCAGAGATATGCACATATGCAATAAACTCTGGCTCAGTGTCAGAGTCTACACAGCGCATGCGTCTGCACGAATGGGTGGGGGGGCTCACATATACTGCACATGGGCCATTCCTTTCTTAAAACACAACCTTCCATCACCAGGTTCTGCACTGAACTCCCAAGGGAAGGACAATCTTTGAAGGGTAGACGGGAATACTTTCTGAAAGGGACAGAAAAATGGGAGACAATGTAGGCGCCTGCCGCCTTGGCTCTAGCTCTGAAAGGTAACCTCCTCCGTTGTCCACAACATATTCACCCCACTTAGGGCTGTAACTATGTACCCGGAGTGTAACGTCACGGCCGCCCTGTACATGGCACCCCTTCCCGGCACCTGAGAAGCCACCATACACTAGTGGAGAGCTCCATGTCAGACCATCAGCTGCTGCCTTTGTCTATCTCTAGCCTGTCTGCATGCGAACTGCTACATTACAGTGTCAACGGCTGTGATGGAGGGGGTACCAAATTATAACTTGCCTTCGGGCGTCTGGAATGAACTTATGCCACTGCTTTCTACACCTCAGTTTATTCTATCCATATCAGTTAGACTGGCAGAGTGACATAACTAGTAGTGTGCGACCTGTGCTGTCGCACAGGGGCCCCGATTCAGAGCCGGATGCTCTGACAGAGTGCTCGCTCTGAATCAGGGCTGTCCCTCTCACTTTTTGGAGTGGCCTCCTGGCAGCTCGCATAGCTGTGGGTGACCACCCACAGCTATAGCGAGCGGCCAAAATGATGGTCAAGACCATCGCGACCATCGGGCTTGCGACGAGACCCTAAGGTAGGGTCTCGTCTGCCGCAAGCCCTGGAGTGCTTTTGGCTCTATCAGAGCCAAAAGCACTCCCACTGACATCACCCAGCCTCCGTCTGGGCAGCCACGCCCCCGGCACGCCCACCAAAGGGGGCGTGCTGTCAATCACCATCGACAGCACGCCCCCTTCGGTGCGAGACCCATAACGACGGCTTGGCCATTGTTATTCGGGTCTCGCGCATGCGCATGACGGAGCCGCCTCCATCGTGCGCATGCGCACTTGGGCAACATCGACCCGCTTGCGAGCGGGTCTGAATCAGACCCAAGGTTCAGGAAGCTCCACTGTCGCTGCACTCTTAGCACCTGCATGTGGCTTGCAAGGTGCCTGGAATGGCACCTTGCAGCCAGTAGCGTTACTGCAGAGCCGCCCAGAGCGTCCAAGAGAAGCTCTGGGCAGGCATCCTGTAGGAGACTCCAGGCAGTGCTTTACTTCCCAGAGCCAGTAGCCTTGCATGCTAGGTGTAACATCATGATGTCACAAGTTTAGGGGGTGGGACCGGCACAAGGCACACTGCCACCCTGTGATGCCGCTGCACTGGCTGTTGGGAAGATGAAAAAACGTCTCTTCTCATCATTCCGGTCCATCTGGGTGAAGATATTTAATATACCATGGTAGCCCTGTGAGCAATAAAACATCAGCTTGGCTCCCTACCACCCTTTATGTTTCATATATGAAATAGAAGACATTTTTATGGCTGTCTTCATAGTGCGTATAGGAATTTTCCAGCAAAAGCAAATGTCCAATGATGCTAAAGATGCAACTGTAAACTTGTGCTTCCCAAGTAGCAAATACTCACACCCCTCTGCAGCCTACCATTCTCTTGTCACAGCTGGCAGGATATTTTTTATTTTAATGCTGCTAACATCCCTTGTGTCAAGAGCTCTAATTGGAGACCTGCATGGGGTGGTACAGGTCAGTCTCCCACTAGCAGCAACAGCTTGCTGGACCATACAACGGCAGAGAGGTAAAGATTTTCCCAGGGCAAACAGAGAAATGCAACAGTTTGGATATAAAAGAACGTCAATATTTATTCTGTAACCTGGTATCGGTAAAGTCAGTTATGGCTAAGTATGTAAGAAACAGGTTAACTATATTATTTTGGTAACAGTAAAACACTGTTCATAGTCACTAATACAATACATTACACAAACATGTACATTATGTAATTAAAAGACATTCACAATTAAATACACTCAATTTTCAAGGCTCTGTAAACAGCTGCAGTATATTACTATTCTATAAGTATTCAGCCCATGCGCACATGTCAATTACTTGTATGGTAACAGCTAGGCCTCGGAGAAAGTACTGAATTCTAACTAATACATTTTAGTAAAAGCAGCAAATGATATGATAAAAACTACAAGGCTCTTAAACAATAAATGATTGACAATACAGCATGCGGTCGGTGGGTGCACAATGGGGCCCTGTAATATTGGATAGTATTAAAGGCTAAAACTTAAACTGGGTATCAGGCAGTAATGTTGTGAACCCACAGAATATGTTGTATTGAAGTGAAACTTTAATTTTTATAGCGCTTAACTTAAGTGACCGCCGGCAATAGCAAGCGACAGTTCCAGACAGTATTCCAGATCTATAAGAACTTTTGCCTAAGTGGGTAGCCTAGGTATTTTATTTATCATCTGCTATAACTAGAATGATGTTTCCAGCAGGGATCCTATAAATGTATTTCCCCTTTTGCTGCCAATGGTATTTTCCTTGCATATCCCAGCTTCCTTAATTATGGGAATACTGCTATTAGCCACATCAGAAGGTATATAAGTTACTTTGGGCTTTGCAAGTATGTCAGTTGGCAGACAGACAACAAGGTAGAATTAACTGACTGTTATTAGGAGCTTGGCAACTGAAAGGTAAAATAACCAGAAAAGTTCTCACCCAGACAGGATTTATCAGGGTCAACATCCCCTCAAAAAATTAGTCAAGGCTGGAATGACTCTCCCTCATACAGAAACACCAGCTTTTTATTGCAAGTTCGCTGGAGCTAGATGTGGTACTGTTAAGTCTTAGGGGTAGATGTACTAAGCCTTGGAGAGAGATAAAGTACAAACCAATCGGCTCCTAACTGTCATTTTTCAAACACAGCCTGTGAAATGAAGTTAGGAGATTTTTGGATGATACTTTGGGGGTCATTCAGACCCGGTCGTTAGCGCCGATGCGTTCGGACCGAGTCGATGGCCCCCCACAGAGCATGCGCACGACGGCACCGGCGTCGTCGTGCGCATGCGTGAGACCCGCTACGACCGACAGCGCCGGTCGTAGCGGGTCTCGATCCAAAGGGGGCAAGCTGTCGATGTTGATTGACAGCTCGCCCCGTTTGGAAGGCGGGCCGGGACCGCCTACCGTTTGGGGGCGGCCCCACTGACATCACTAGTGATGTCAGTGGAGAGCTTCCGGCTCAGACAGAGCCAAAAGCTCTCCGGGGCTTACGACAAGGGAGACTCTACCCTAGGGTCTCGTCGTAAGCCCCGATGGTCGCGATGGTCTTAACCATCGCGACTATCACCTTAGGCGGTCGTAAGGCTGTGGGTGTTAACCCACAGCCTTACCACCGCAAAGGAGGACGTCTTGAAAATTCAAGAGGTCCTCCCCTCATTCAGACCGACTGCACGCTCTGTGCGACCGGCTCTGAATGAGGTCCTTTATCTCCATTCACTTTCTATCTTCAAGCCTTAGTACATCTCAACATTTTTATCTTTGTGTCCCTCTGTTGCTTAAATGTAATGGATGCCCCACTGCTCTTTGATCTCAGCAATAGTCTGGCTCACATCTGCTCCCTCATGCCGGCAGCCTCCGGGGACAGTGGCAGGTGGGGAGTTTGACTGGGGCGGTACACCTGTCAAACCGTAACGCAGGTGTCCTAAGGCGAGCTCAGGGAGGGAAGAAACCTCCTGTGGAGCAGAAGGCTCTATCATCTGCTCCCTCATACCAGCAGCATAGGACACAGGATCTTGCTCACCTGACTCTCCTCAGGGATCACCCAACTGTAAGCTCACCTCTACTTTTTAAACCTCCGGGCTCGTGCTTCAAAGTCTCCTGTCAGTGGCCTGCAGCCATCTTTGGCCTCAGGCCCGGTGACAGGGGATGACTAGGGACACCGGTTCCACTGTGGGGGCTGGAGAAATACACTGTGGGGGCTGGAGAGAGACACACTGGAGCAGGAAACAGACACTTTGGGGGCTGGAGAGAAACATACTGGAGCAGGAAAGAGACACTGGGGGCTGGAGAGAGACACACTGGAGCAGGAAAGAGACACTGTGGGGGCTGAAGAGAGACACGCTGGAGGCTGAAGAGAGACACGCTGGAGGCTGAAGAGAGACACGCTGGAGGCTGAAGAGAGACACGCTGGAGGCTGAAGAGAGACACGCTGGAGGCTGAAGAGAGACACGCTGGAGGCTGAAGAGAGACACGCTGGAGGCTGAAGAGAGACACGCTGGAGGCTGAAGAGAGACACGCTGGAGGCTGAAGAGAGACACGCTGGAGGCTGAAGAGAGACACGCTGGAGGCTGAAGAGAGACACGCTGGAGGCTGAAGAGAGACACACTGCGGACTGGAGACAGACACACTGGGGGCTGGAAAGAGACACACTGGTGGCTGGAGAGAGAAGCTGTGAGGGCTGGACAGAGACACTGTGGGGGTTGGAGGGGCACTATGGGGGCTGAAGGAACACTGCTATATGACAATGACAGTGGATTTATTTCTACACAAACCGGCATCTTCCAGACCATGTGATCTCTAACGTAAATACTGACTGAAGTCACCATCTACCCAGGGAGGAACAATTCCTTCAGAGGTTCCCCATTGCACAAAAACATCATATAGGTAAGGAAGACTCTCAAATTACTGGCCTGTAACTCCTAGGGACCCGGGGATGGGAGCACCTAAAAAAATAGGGGTTGATGTATCAAGCAGTAAAAATCTCCTTTTGTGATGCCCTGTTGTTATAGGGTATCCATCCAGTATGCCCCCTTGCCTAGACATAGGGGGAGATTTATCATATCTTGGAGAGAGATAGTGGAAGTGGAGAAATTGTCATCACAAATGGTGATCAGATGGACATTAAAAAAGAATTTAACTGTGGCCACAAATAGTAAATTAATGCACAAATCCGGCTACAGTTAAAATGTCGGTAAGTTTAGCAGAATCACAGTTGCAGGTAAGTACTGTACTGTATATAGCAGGTGGTGAAAGTTGTTAGTAGCCAAGCAAGGTGTTAATAATCTTAATGCACAGATTTGCTTTTACTGAGTCACAGAATTGTTTTGCACAGTGAAGCTTATATATTACCAGACGGTGATGCAATTCCCATGATCTCTTCTTTCCAACTGCAGTATTGCAAGGTAATGTAATGGGTGACTGCTTATACTTGGCGTTCACATGCACAGTCAGCCTAAACCTCACCCTGGAGAGGATAGAGCACTGCTCCTAATAACTGGCTAACATCTACATTGAGGTGCCCAGCTATATATTAATAATAAGATTGTATAACTATCCTATGTATTTATTAGCATATTAAAACATACTTATAGATCAAAATTACATCCTTTCTTTATTAGTTATTCTGTACTAGGGATTTCTATGTCATAGCGTAACCAACCCAGACCGCTAAGTTTGGTGCTAGCTACCGCCACATAATCATTGTTCTCCTCATATAAATGTTTATGTTCACATACTCTACTAACTAAAGTAGCTCACATACACTTTCAATAACTAAAGATTGTCAATGCTGACATACATTCCACAAAGATATAATGCATGAAGCCAGGAGTCAGAAAATACTGTTAGCAAAACAAACATTTATTGAATAATAAATACAGGAAAAAAAATATTGAATATATTCACTGTATAATTCACCAGCACAAATATTGCAACCATTGCTGTAGCCGCAATGCAATAATTAGCAAGTCCAATATTACAAGTGTTCGGAACAGTTACTGGACAAACCATTGTGGTTCATTAAAAACACTGTGGGCCAAATGTAATAGGGTGAGAGTTTAGCAGCAAACTCTCAAATTGGCCGAGTTTTATCTTCAAAATGGGAAAACATCAGGGTGAGAGTTTAAATTGTGAGAGTTTTTTTTAGTCTAAAAACATGTGAGTTTGCATGTTCCCGGACTTATTACATTGGCCGAGTTTAAAAAGTGTGCTAAACTCTCACCCTATTACATTTAGCCCACAGTTTGAGAAAATTAAGTCTCGTAGAGTCCAGAAAACATGTCATTGCTATGGTGGTGGTAGTGGTCACTGTCTCTAGTCCTTCTGTCTGTTGCAGTGGGTATTAAGTAGGGGTGTGCACCGGCCACTTTTCGTGTTTTGGATCTGGATTGATTTTGCCAAAACCACCCTTCCGTGTTTTGGGTTCTGGGTTTTGTGTTTTGGATCTGTATTTTTGGGGGAAAAAAGCATAAAAACAGCTAAAATCACAGAATTTGTGTTGGTTTTTCAGTTCCTATGCTATTATTAACCTCAATAACATTAATTTTCACTCATTTCCAGTCTATTCTGAACACCTCACAATATTGTTTTTAGGCCAAAAGGTCGCACCGAGGTAGCTGGATGACTATGCTAAGCGACACGAGTGGGTGGCACAAACACGTGGCCCATCTAGGAGTGACACTGCAGTGGCAGACAGGATGGCAGTTTGAAAAACTAGGCCCCAAACAGTACATAATGCAAAGAAAAAAAAGAGGTGAAAGATGGAATTGTCCTTGGGCCCTCCCACCCACCCTTATGTTGTATTAACAGGACATGCACACTTAAACAAACCAGTCATTTCAGCTCCAGGGTCTGCCAAGCGACTGTGGCTGAAATGATTGGTTCGTTTGGGCCCCCACAAAACAAGCTGGCAATTAATCTGTCCCTGACCAAAATTGGCTCTACGGAGGCAAGATGTCATCCTCATCCACCGATTCCTCACCCTCTTCAGTGTTGTGTACATCCTCATCCTCACAGAGTATTAATCCATGCTGGAATCCACCACCACAGGTCCCTCTGTACTTTCTGGAGGCTGGTCTCCCTGGAAGAATTGATAATTCATTTTGATGAACATCATCTTCTCCACATTTTGTGGAAGCAACCTCCTACGCCTTTCACTGACAAGGTTCCCAGCTACACTAAACACTCTTTCGGAGTACACACTGGAGGGTGGGCAACTTAGGTAAAATAGAGCCAGTTTGGACAGGGGCCTCCAAATTGCCTCTTTTTCCTGCCAGTACAGGTACGGACTGTCTGACATGCCTACTTGGATGCTGTCACCGATGTAATCCTCCACCATTCTGTCAATGGTGACAGTATCATATGCAGTGACAGTAGACATGTCAGAAATTGTTGCCAGGTCCTTCAGTCTAGATCAGATGTCCAAACTTGGTCCTGTCTGCCCTGCATCACAGCCAGCAGGTTGCTTAGGATACCAAAGTTGTTTCCTGGCAGCCCCAGTAGCGGGAGAGAATGAAGAAGGAGCTGTTGACGTGTCACATTCCGCTTCAGCTGAGTGTTTTCACCAGCAGGTCTTTACACCTCTGCAGGCTTGTGTTAGCCGAAAAGAAAGACACCACGTAGGCTTTAAACCTGGGATCGAGCATGGTGGCCAAAATGTAGTGGTCTGCTTTCAACAGATTGACCACCCTCGAATCCTGGCAAAGCGAATGAAGGGCTTCATCCACAAGTCCCACATGTCCAGCGGAATCGCTCCATCTTAGCTCCTCCTTCACTTTCTCCAGCTGCTTCTGCAAAAGCCTGATGAGGGGAATGACCTGACTGAAGCTGGCAGTGTCTGAACTGAATTCAAGTGTGGCAAGTTCGAAGGGCTGGAGAACCTTGCACAACACGGAAATCATTCTCCACTGCGCTTGAGTCAGGTGCATACCCCCCTCCTTTGCCTATGTCATAGATGGATGTATAGGCTTGAATGGCCTTTTACTGCTCCTCCATCATCTGAAGCATATAGAGTGTTGAGTTCCACCGCGTCACAACCTCTTGCTTCAGGTGATGGCGGGGCAGGTTCAAGAGTGTTTGCTGGTGCTCCAGTCTTCGGCACGCAGTCGCTGAATGGCGAAAGTGGCCAGAAATTTTTCGGCCCACCCAAAGCGTCTCCTGCACGCCCGTCATTTTTCAGAAAATTCTGCACCACCAAATTTATTGTGTGAGCAAAACATGGGACGTACTGGAATTTGCCCAGATGTAATGCCCGCACAATATTGGTTGCGTTGTCAGATATCACAAATCCCCAGGAGAGTCTAAGTGGGGTAAGCCATTGGGCAATGATTTCCCTCAGTTTCTCTAAGAGGTTGTCGGTGGTGTGCCTCTTACTGAAACCGGTGATACACAGCGTAGCCTGCCTTGGAACGAGCTGGCGTTTCTGAGATGCTGCTACTGGTGACACTGCTGTTGTTGCTGCATAAGGCTATAGATCTACCCAGTGGGCTGTCACAGTCATATAGTCCTTAGTCTGCCCTATTCCACTTGTCCACATGTCCGTTGTTAATTGGACATTGGGTACAACCGCATTTTTTAGGACACTGAGGACACTTTTTCTGATGTGTCTGTACATTCTCGGTATCACCTGCCTAGTGAAGTGGAATCTAGATGGGATTTGTTACCGGGGACACACTACCTCAATCAATTGTCTAAATCCCACTGCACTAATGGCGGATACCGGATGCATATCTAACACCAACATAGCTGTCAAGGCCTCAGTTATCCGCTTTGCTTCAGGATGACTGCTGTCGTACTTCTTCCTCCTCGCTAAGGACTGTTGGAGGGTCAATTGCTTAGTAAAAGAAGTAGTGGTGTTCCTACTTCCTCTCTGGGATGATGAACAACTCCCAGCTGCAGTTGGCGTAGCAATGCAGGATCCTCCCGAGGAATCCCGGATAGGAGAGTCAGTCATGCCAGTGACATGGCCTGCAGGACTACTTCCGATCCTGACTGAGGAGGAAATTGATGAGGAGGGAGTTGACAGTGTAGATTGCAGATGCTTGGATACAACAGGAAAAAGGGATTTACATGTCCCTGTACTGCTTACGGTCTTAGCCACAGTTTCTGAACTTGACAGTAACTTTTTATGAACGCGCTGCAGGTGACGTATAAGGGAGGATGTTCCTAGGTGGTTAACGTCCCTACCCCTACTTATTCCACCTTTACATATGGTACATATGGCAAGACAGTTGTTGTCCGGATTTGGATAGAAATATTGCCAGACCAAAGAGGTGAAATGTTTGGTCTTCTGCCCAGGCATGACCGTGATGGGCTTTTTCATCCCACGGACAACAACTGTCTCCCCCGGTGCCTGATTTAAATCACCTCACCAACAGAATCTTCCTCCTCAGCGCCAGTTACACCAATATCCTCATCCTGTTGTACTTCAACAGTGACATCTTCAATTTAAATATCAACAAGTGGACTGTGGGTGCTCCTTCCAGCACTTGCAGAGGGCATGCAAATGGTGGAAGGAGCCACCTCTTCCCGTCCAGTGTTGGGAAGGACAGGCATCGCAACCGTCACCACACTTGGACTCTCCATGGGGATTTGTGATATCTTCTTAGAATTAGAAAGCACAGTTCTTTGCTGTGCTTTTGCCAGCTTAACTCGTTTGATTTTTGTAGCGGGAGGAGGGCTTCCATCGTCATGTGAAGCTGAACCACTAGTCATGAACATAGGTGAGGATCTTAGCCATTCCTTGCCACTCCGTGTCGTAAATGGCATATTGGCAAGTTTACGTTTCTCCTCAGATGATTTAAATTTATATTTTAAGGTAATTTTCCCGAACTTTGCCGTTTGGGATTTTATATGCCCTCTACTATGACATTGGGCATCGGCCTTGGCAGACAACGTTGATGGCATTTCATTGTCTATGTGGCTGCAGCTTCAGCACTAGGAGGAAGTGGCTCTTGATCTTTCCCTATTTTATTTTTATCGGACAAATTTTTGTCCTCCATTTATGTGATATTGATGCACGTGCGGCTAAGGCGCCACAAACACAGAAAAAGATTTTTTTATTTTTTTTCTGGCACTTTGAGGGTTACACCACCCTTCAACAGACGATCTAGCCGGCCCTTAATTTATTACACAGGCGCATGCTTGGCGCTGCTACTTTGTTGATGCATGTGCAGTTACTGCGCACATGCATCAACAAACACATTTCACAAACACAGAAAAAAAGAATGTTTTATTTGTTTTGGAGTGCACTTTGGGGGTTACACCACCCTTTAGCAGATGAGCCAGCCGGCCCTTGATTTTTGAAACTGGCGCTGCTACTTTGTTGATGCACGTGCGGCTACTGTGTACACAATTCACAAAAACAGAAATAAATTATTGTTTTTTTTGCACTTGGGGGGAGCACCCCTGATGGATAGATCACCCCCTGGACAACACTACAGCAGCCCTTTAGGACTACAGCCTTTATGGACACTGCACAACACAGCCCAGCCAGCCCCATTGGACTTTGAGTTGGACACAGCCTCTATGGACAACTGACTGCACAACACAGCCCAGCCAGCCCCTATGGACAACAGTAGCACAACACAGCTGAGCAAGCTGCTATGGACAACAGCAGCACAACACAGCCCAGCCAGCCCTAACTCCCACCCTCACTCTTCACTGACCACAGCCTGAGTGAAAAAAAGCGCAGATGCGGAGATGATAACGTAATCCAAAACCCGCGAGATCCGACAGCAGGATGATAAAGTTTTGCCTCGATTTCAGATCCGTGTCAGGCGGGAAAATTCGAGCCGGACTCGATTCCCAGCTCGACTCGGGGAGTTCGGGTTTCATAAATCCGAACCCGCTCATCCCTAGTATTAAGCACTGTTCATTAATCACTTTAAAAGTGGTGGCTGACCATATAGCTATTTGTGAATCTCTTTCTGACGGAAGTGCCTTTCTGACAACATATTCCGCAATGTGTCTGATTATGCCAATCAAAGTGGTGATCAAGTCCTTCATGTCCTTTACTTACCTTTCCATTGTTTCAGTTTGCGCTGAACACAAAGCACAATGGCAGAACTTGCGAAAATGGGGCCACAGGTAGTACTAGTAATACTGTACATGCATAGGGAGTGAAACACAGGCTCAGCCGATTGAATTGCAATTACGCTTGCAGAGGATTCACTCACAAAGTGACAGGGAGTCAGTTTTTGGGGGAGGTAACATATTAGGTGGTTACAATAACGCAGGCACATCTGACCATTTCATCACCATTTCATGGGCATGCAGAAATGAGCCATTGCGATCTCCTTCGCAGCACGAGAGCTTTCAGCATGTCAGGAGACATGCAGTCTTTAAGGCTGGTCAGACTTGACTCAGAAGCTGCGTGACTTGTCAATGTATATGATGATGTACGTCATCAGACGGATATGAGAAGGCAGCAGAGGGCGTCCCTATATAAATAGATAGGAACAGCGCAAAGCTACTGAGAGTAGGTAATACCACTGCACAAAATGGTTCATATATTAAAATGTATTAATATATATTGTATATATTTATATATCCATAAAATAAATAAAGAAAGAAGAAATTGTGTATTAAAAAAATAACATATCCCGATAATGATTTGGAATGTCACTGGTTCAAAAAAATGGGAAATTAGATAGATTACCGTATCCAAAAGTGAGTGTCCATACCGTCCATTAAAGATGTATTTCAAATAGGTTTATTCCTGCAACTCCGTGCACTCGGTTATGTTCAGATCTAAAAAACGGCATCATATTGGCTATCTGGCTCACACATGTTTTGGATGTCCAATAAGATACTGTAGATTCGAGCTAATCCGAACTTGTGATAAATAATTTGTTAAACAAAGCAGTGTCAAAACCGAACCGCTCATCTCTATTTTCTACATAAATAAAGTAATCCTGTATTATCAATGTATGTCCTATGTAATGCAACTTCTGCATTTTTTTTACCTTGACTATTGCCTCCCGGCGCCCTGTGCAGGCCACGCCCCCTCCGCATGACTTTCACCCAGCGCCGGGAGCACTAGCTACAGCATTGGTCACAGTGCACAATACATATATACATAACAAGTTAATAATAGTCACAAGGTAAAAGTGTTTATTGCTTACAAATCCAAGCAGTTGAAAAACATTCACAATGCACAATATAGACAATCAATACCTACATAATAAGGACGCTCCAGGCGGCACTGCTGCAAAGATTCTGGCAGCAGGGTGCCATCACAGGCACCCTGATCAGGGCCGTAGCTAGGGTAATGCGGCCGGTGCCATCACACAGGGCACCACAGGTCAGGGGGCGCTGTTTGGGCCTGTTAAATTTCTGTTTATTATCATTCTCACTTGTAGCTTCCTCTTATTTCATCCCCAGCCTCTCCTATCTCTTCCCTGGCCCTTCCCCATGAAGCCATGGCCCTTTTTTGGGTGCATTATGTCCCTTTGAAAAATGAGGGGGGCGCCAATGCTCTTTCTGGCACAGGGCACCAAAAAGTCTAGTTAAGGCTCTGACCCTGATAGCCAGATGCAGGAGCTGTGGGTGAGCAGCGGTTCCACCCACAGAGCGCTGCACTCTGTCCGGCCGCACTGCTCGCCCACCCCTAGTTAGAGTCCTGACTGTAACTGTACCATTATAGCTCACATTAGTCATACTAATTAATTCACTTAGAGTTAATAAAACTAATGTATGTTCAATGAAACAAGCAGCTACAGTAGAAATAATCCTTTATCTTTTATACAATGTTTAAAAAGATACATATATATATATATGTGTATATATATATAATCCAATCAATAAGGAATGCACTCACCAGGGGTTCTCTTTTCAGAATTTTATAATGAAATAGATAGAAACCTTTTCAGGAGGTCAAGATATAACTAGGCAGCACCAGTCGACGTTTCGACCGCATAAACGCGGTCTTTCTCAAGACACCACCAGCGTGGCACAGGACATAACAAAACACCTCCACCTTGGCCACTTTATATACCCCTAACAATAAAACCTAATAGATGCTCCACCCCCAACATCCCTCCGGGACCGGAAGTCACGCTAGTGGGACGGAACACACATTATATTTAAGGTTAACACACTAAATCATGGCCAGACACCCCAGTGTACTCGCTGAACGTATTGCAATAGAAACGCAGCCAAATATAAACTCATGCGCACACTACACATACTTAAATTAGCAGAACTTGCATGGCCAGGAGCGCACTTCCGGCATGCGTTCCAGCACTACCGGAAGCTCTGCGTTCCACATACCCTATTGCGTCACTTCCGGTCCGCTTGAATGAAGACCGGGAATCAAAGGCTGCTCAAAATAGTTCCCAGTTATAACCAAATCACATTCACTATATTGATGTCCATCAGTGTGTAATTCAGCCGATTAAAAAAACGTTAGTTCACAGCAGTTTAAACCAGAAAAAATATCCAATATAGCAAACATACACTAATCTATATAAATATATAGTTACCATTAGGGGTGAGCGGGTTCGGATCTCTGAAATCCGAGCCCCCCCGATCCGAGGCCGATACGAGTCAGGCTCGACTTTTCCCGCCTGACTCGGATCTGAAATCGAGGCAAAACGTCATTATCCCGCCTTCCGGGTCTCGCGGGTTTTGGATTCTATATAAGGTACCCGCGTCGGCGCCATTTTCTCACTCGGCTGTGGACAGTGAAGGGGGAGGGTGGGAGTTAGGGCTGGCTGGGCTGTGTAGTGTAGTGTAGTGCAGCGTAGTGTTGTGCTGTGCTGCTGTTGTCCATAGGGGCTGTGTCAACTCCTCCAGTCCAAAGTCCATAGGGGCTGGCTGGACTGTGTTGTGCAGTCAGTTGCCCATAGGGGCTGTGTCCACTCCAAAGTCCTGTGCAGTGTCCCAGTCCTAAAGGGGTGCTGTAGTGTTGTCCAGGGGGTGCTCTGTCCATCAGGGTTGCTCCCCCCAAGTGCAAAAAAAATAAATATTTTTTCTGTGTTTGTGAATTGTGTGCACTATGGCTGCACGTGCATCAACAAAGGAGCAGCGCCAAGCGTGCGCCTGTGTCCCATAAGTAAAGGGCCGGCTGCCTTGTCCGTTAAAGGGTGCTGTAACCCCCAAAGGGCACTCCAAACAAAATAAAAAATATTTTCTGTGTTTATGAATTGCGTGCACTGTGGCTGCACGTGCATCAACAAAGGAGCAGCGCCAAGCATGCGCCTGTGTCCCATAGGTAAACGGCCAGCTGACTTGACCGTTAAAGGGTGCTCTAACCCCCAAAGTGCACTTCAAAAAAAATAAAAATATATATTTTTTTGTGTTTGTGAATTGTGTGCGCAGTAGCCGCACGTGCATCAACAAAGTAGCGCCAAGCGTGCGCCTGTGTCATAGGTAAAGGGCCGGCTGGCTTGACTGTTAAAGGGTGCTGTAACCCCCAAAGGATACTCCAAACAAAATAAAAAATTATTTTCTGTGTTTGTGAATTGTGTGCACTGTGGCTGCAGGTGCATCAACAAAGGAGCAGCGCCAAGCGTGCGCCATGTGTCCCATAAGTAAAGGGCCAGCTGGCTCATTTCTTAAAGGGTGGTGTAACCGACAAAGTGCACTAGTCTCCAACAAAAATAAAAAATTATTTTCTGTGTTTGTGTGCGCCATAGCCGCACGTATATATCAATATAACATAAATGGAGGACCAAACTTTCTCCGATAAAAATAAAATAGGGAAAGATCAAGAACCACTTCCTCCTAGTGCTGTTGCTGCTTCTGGGAGTTGTTCATCATCCCAGAGAGGAAGTAGGAACACCACTACTTTTACTAAACAATTGACCCTCCAACAGTCCTTAGTGAGGAGGATGAAGTACGACAGCAGTCATCCTGAAGCAAAACGTATAACTGAGGCCTTGACTGCTATGTTGGTGTTAGACGTGAGTCCGGTATCCGACATTAGTGCAGTGGGATTTAGACAATTTATGGAGGTAGTGTGCCCCCGGTTCTAAATCCCATCAAGATTCCACCTGCATCCTCAAAGCAGCAGTGACAAGCGTGCGTCTGTCTGTTAAAGGGAGGTGTAACCCCCAAAGTGCGCTCCAACCAAAATAAAAAAATCTTCTTTTTTTCTGTTTGTGTGTGAAATGAACGCGCAGTAGCCGCACCTGCATCCTCAAAGCAGCAGCGACAAGCGGGCGTCTGTCTGTTAAAGGGTGGTGTAACCCTCAAAGTGCACTCCACAAAAAATAAAAAATTCTTTTTTTTTCTGTCTTTATTGTGTGGGCTGTAGCCGCACCTGCATCCTCAAAGCAGCAGCGACAAACGTGCGTCTGTCTGTTAAAGGATTACATCGGTGACAACATCCAAATAGGCATGTCAGACAGTCCGTACATGTACTGGCAGGAAAAAGAGGCAATTTGGAGGCCCCTGTACAAACTGGTTCTATTTTACCTGAATTGCCCCCCAAGTGTGTACTCCGAAAGAGTGTTTAGTGCAGCCGGGAACCTTGTCAGCGAAAGGCGTAGGAGGTTGCTTCCACAAAATGTGGAGAAGATGATGTTCATCAAAATGAATTATCAACTTTTCCAGGGAGACCAGCCTCCATAACGTACAGAGGGACCTGTGGTGGTGGATTCCAGTGGGGACGAATTAATACTCTGTGAGGATGAGGATGTACACAACACTGAAGAGGGTGAGGAATCGGTGAATGAGGAGGATGTGGACGACATCTTGCCTCGTAGAGCCAGTTTGTGCAGGGACAGATTAATTGCCAGCTTGTTTTGTGGGGGCCCAAACGAACCAATCATTTCAGCCACAGTCGTGTGGCAGACCCTGGCGCTGATATGATTGGTTTGTTAAAGTGTGCATGTCCTGTTTATACAACATAAGGGTGGGTGGGAGGGCCGGGTGGGAGGGCCCAAGGACAATTCCATCTTGCATATCTTTTTTTTCTTTGCATTATGTACTGTTTGCGGCCTAGTTTTTCAAACTGCCATCCTGTCTGCCACTGCAGTGTCACTCCTAGATGGGCCACGTGTTTGTGTCGCCCACTCGTGTCGCTTAGCATAGTCATCCAGCTACCTCGGTGCAACCTTTTGGATATAAAAACACTATTGTGAGGTGTTCAGAATAGACTGGAAATGAGTGGAAATTAAGGTTATTGAGGTTAATAATAGCATAGGAGCAGAAAAACCCACAAATTCTGTGATTTTAGCTGTTTTTATGCTTTTTTTTCAAAAAAGTACACATCCAAAACACAAAACACAAAACACGGAAGGGTGGTTTTGGCAAAACCAATCCAGATCCAAAACACAAAGAATGATCCAGATCCAAAACCAAAACACGAAAAGTGGCCGGTGCACACCCCTAGTTACCATATATGAATATACACGTGGCCAAGGGGAAAGTAACATACAATCTGGCATATATGTATCTATACAAAAGTGAACCCTACACCCACATATAACAAAAACATATACATAAAACATATAAATAAATATACAAATGTGTGTATATATATATATATATATATATATATATACAGTCAGGTGCATAAATATTGGGACATTGACAGAATTTTCATATTTTGGCCTCTATTCACCACCACAATGGCTTTGAAATGAAACAAACAAGATGTGCTTTAACTGCAGACTTTCAGATTTAATTTGAGGGTAATTACATCCAAATCAGGTGAACGGTGTAGGAATTACAACGGTTTCTGTATGTGCCTCCAACTTTTTGAAGAAGGTTTAAGGGCAGTGAGGAAGTTGATCAATGAGAGTACAGTATATATTGGTCCAGATGTTAACCTTGTGATCGATCTGCTTGAAATGATTCTTACTAGGAATTTTTTTATGTACGAAGGTGACTTGTATCTTCAGCTCGTTGGCGTGGCGATGGGGTCAAATGTGGCCCCTTCGTACGCCAACGCTTACATGTTTCAGGCAGAAGATGAGATCTTTTTTCAGAACATCTATGTGTCTGGCAGAATTCTGTTTTATGCCAGATACATAGACGATATCTTTCTCATATGGACGGGCACTAGGTTAGAAATACTCAGTTTCATTGAGCAGCATAACTTATCTAACAGTCCCATTAAGTTTACCTTTTCTGTTGATGATAGCAGTGTTAATTTTTTGGATGTTCAGGTAACACTGGTAGATAATAGGATTGCTACTCGGCTATACAGTAAACCCACAGACAGGAATACTATTCTACATAGTGGGAGTTTTCACCCTAAACCTCTAAAATATGGTCTGCCCTTTTCGCAATTTCTGCGTGCTCGCAGAATTTGTAGCGATGAGTCGATAGCCATTCAAGAAATAGAACAGATGATGGTAAAATTTAGAGAACGAGGATACTCGGAGGAGATTCTCTGTCAGGCTAAAGACAGAGCACTTACGATTCCTAGGGCTGAGTTACTTAAATCACGGAAAGTGACAGATAAGACTGAACAATGTATACCATGGGTAAACCACTACAATGTTCACAGTAATAGGATCCGTAATGTTACCAAGGAATTGTGGCCTATTGTGGGTACTGACCCTGATTTAAATCTACAGGACACTCGTATCATGTCTTGCTATAGTAGGGGACGCAATATTCGTGACTTGGTGATGAGAACTGATGTTACAGGATTAGGATTGACTAATGTTGATCATTTTCTTCGTCCTAAGCTGGGATGTTTTAAGTGTTTAGACTGCCTGACTTGTCGCTCATTGACTACAGGTAGCAGCTTCTGTCACCCCTATAGTGGCCATAAGTATTAGATACGGCATAGAGTAACCTGTACTACTAGGTTTATTATTTATCTTATTACCTGTCCCTGTGGACTCACATATGTGGGAAAGACCGATAGAACACTAAGAGATCGAATGGCGTTACACCGGTCAGCGATCCGTGCTGCCATTTCTTCTGGCAGTAGTGATCAACCGGTGGCACGCCATTTCGCACAAAGTGGACACAATGTGTCGTCGTTACGTTATATGATCATTGATCATGTGCCAAAAGCCCTTCGAGGTGGCAATAGATCACTTAAGCTTCTACAGTGTGAGGCGCGGTGGATCTACAGGTTGGATTCCTTGGCACCACGGGGTCTAAATGAGAATCTTGGGCTCCACTGCTTTCTATAATTGACCTATTGCAACTAGGGTTGCGATATGGAGTAATATCTAGGTTCTTTGTGGTAGGTATTTAAGTGGCACATTAGTTATACAGGCATAGTTTGTTATATATATATATATATATATATATGATAGATTGGGTGAATCTATTGGGTATTTATGTATACTTGAATAGATTTGGTATATGGGGCTGAGAGTGATGGGTCCCTTGATTGTGCTAATGTGCTTATGTGTAATGTATCTGGGGATTATATACTAAATTGCGAGCAGGAATTTGCTATAACTACCTTCTATGAGTTAGTATTTTCTATATAGATGTTTATTAATAAATGTATGTATTCTTTATGATATGATGTTATATGTATGTATATTTATATGTGTGTGGATATAGTTTCCCTGGTTATCTGGGTATGAGGTCCGTTGAGATGTGTGTAACCAGACTTCCGGCTGATTGTGCTCGCGTGGGTGTGTTATGTTGGAGGTGTGGGATGACGTGGCCAGGATTAGAGTCTGTCCTAGATGGATATCGGGCATGGGCATTTGGCCTATGCTTGTTGTCTGGGTGACGGTGACTCATCCTGGGAACGCCCCCTCTCTCCAGCGGCTGTCACGTGGGCGCCGGCGGTGACTGGTGGACGTCACTCGGATGCGACCCGGAACCGGACGTGGGAACACGTGGGTCCACTTAGGTGAGGTGTTTGTATAAATATGTGATGTTTGTATTGTATTTGTGACCTTGATGATGGAGCAATAAATGGCTCCGAAACGTCGGTATATACCCCTGTGTTGAGACGCCTTTATGTACCTGAGTGCCGCTGGTGTGGATGATATATGATGTCCAGACTGTACAACTTGTCGGTCTTTATTGACTGGAGCTACTTTCGCTCATCCGCACAATGGCAGAAGGATAAAAATAAAACACAAATTACATTGTCTTATGGACTTTATTATTTACATCCTAGTTTGCCCATGTGGGTTGTATTATGTCGGGATGACGAAGAGACCCTTCAGAGAACGGATGGCGAATCATCGCTCATCCATCAGAATGGCGATAGAGACACAGAGAACAGATAAACCTGTGGCACTACATTTTCTACAACTTGGGCACTCAGTGTCTAGTATGAAATGCATGATGATAGATCATATCCCTGCTTTGAGAAGAGGTGGTGACCGGGATGTTGCCTTACGTAAACGTGAAGCAAGATGGATTTTTGAGTTAGACACTCTAATTCCAAAGGGACTTAATGAATCCAATCCACTTAATGTTTTTTTGAAATGATGGTATTTTGAAATGAGGGCTTCTATATATTTATGGGAGTCCCCATTTTTCCTTTTCCTTATTTAATGTTGTTTAGGGTCATTTCTTTATATATGACTTTTTATTGTTGATTATTATTTTTGTAATATATATTTTTTTCAATGTTTGGTTTTATGCTGACATATATACCTACACCAACGCATTGCTAATAATATTTTTTTAAATGAGAACCCACTTTTGAACATTTATTCCCTGTGGTGTGTAGGTGTATTATCCTCCAGACCAGCAGGGGGTGTTATTGAGATATGTTGTGCTGCATGCCCTCTATTGTTTGGGTCCTTATGTGCCATTGAAGGCATTAGAGCAATAAACTTTTGCTGCTGAATGTGCAGATGACGTTGATCCCATTTTGGGCACTCTGACACTATTATAATGACAGCCCCATGAGAATGTCAGCGCTATTTGTAACTATAGCGCTGACTAACTCCCGACAATGATTTGTGCGCGACTTCCGGTTGTAGGTATGCGTCCCACTGCTGTGGAACGCATGGAACTTCCGGTAATAGCGCCGTTTTCTTTCTCTTATATCTGTTGTTTAATTCCATGTGGAAGTTGTTCTCGACGCTCTATGGGCGGTGGGACTCATTGCTAATAAGGAAATCATCTTAGTGTCGACTGGGATATGTTTGTTTAGTTGTTTACAATATGCAGTGACTATGTCCCAGCATACATTGTGTTTTGCGTGGGTGGAGCTCCACCTAATGGAAGTGGGTATATATGTCAGCTAGTGGTGGTGGTATTTAGTCTGTCTTTGGTTTTCAAGCTGAAACATGTCTGCTGTGATGTCCTGAAGAAGGTCCTACATAGGACCGAAACGTAGACTATGACTATTGCACTTTATGGCTCTATGCACTTTCTCCCTCAAGATGGGTAATTAAAAAACAATTTTCTTGTCAGCTACCTGGTGAGTGCCAATTCTTCTCATTTATATATATATATATATATATATATATATATATATATATTACTGTCGTTTTTTAAATCAGCAATAAAAAATTGCATTTACATAAGTGACATAGCAAATTAATATGCCAGTACCAATTGTCCTTTCACGTCAAAATAGATTTCCTTGTGTGCAGAACCTGTGGATGAGAGAGGCTAATTCTAAGTGTGGCAATATAACAATTTGAAACAAAATAAATATGCCATGAGTTCATCCATTATTGTTGATATTTGGGAGTTGGACACAGGTTTTCTATACAGTCTTGTTATTATGTTTCTATAATTTGCAATAATAAGGCTTTTTTGTTATTCATGAATATTTTATAGGCTTATGCACAAAAGCAACAATTTTACATGCAGTAGGTCTACTTTATATATCACCATACAACAAGTATATCTGCTAAAGCACTAGGAAACCCCAACGGGTTACATTACTTTGACACATTTGCTCTACAAGGCTCTTAGTCAATGCATCATTTTGAACTTGATAAAAAAAAAAGTGACCGACTTATTTCTGTAACCAAATACAACCTTTAGCTTTCTTTTTTGCTACGAGGTTACATTTTTAATAAATGATGTTCAATCAATTTCAAGACCTCCACATTCTCTGACGTAACACATAGACACTCCCTTTGCTTGTCCAATATTGAGTCTTCTAAGGCTTACAGAGTCATTTCTACAATATTAAACATATTTTTCAGCTAGGATAAGATGCTTCATTTATTTACCTTTTTTGGGACTCATCATGGGTGCCTCCACCCTCACACTTTCTCCATAGCCTCTGGTATTTCCTTGGCCTTAGGATGGTTATCCTCCTCCGCCATGGCATTGGAGCCTCCCTCGCCTGTCTTGGCCCTCTACTTCCCATGGCCCATGTCACCTAAATGCCTTAGCCATCCTAGTCCGTAGCATCTCTTTAGCCTCGGCTTGACCCTCCACTTCCATGGCCTCTAACACATCCTCATTCTCACCTAGGCCTTCTCCCTCCCATGTAGCCTCTTGCATCTCTTTGGCCTCACTCCATTTTGCAACAACTTGGCTTGGCCTTCTTCCCCCTGTGTGGCCTGCTGTTGTTGTCTCTGGTTTTTGAAACAGAAATTAAATAAATGGGTGGTCATTATTTCGTATGTTTATTTTATTATTGAACACAATATCTACAGTACATGCAGATGGAAATCAAAGCACACTTTGGATGCTCCACACATAAATACAAACAAATGCATTGACCTTTTCAGTGTACATGTGCATTCCTATTTTGCCCATATTGGTCTCTAAAAAGACATTATTTTTATTATTATTATTTTTTTTTTTAATCTCCTATTATTATTTACCATTTTCAGACACAAAGGTGTAGAGTTGAAGATATGAACAATCGGGTACTGCAGCATCTGGTTGTATCAAGGGTTACTGCAGGCACAGTGGCAACACACAGAGAGCAGCAGGGGTTGATCAGACTGCTGAACCAGTCCTATGCGATTTAGCACACAGGAGCAGAGGAGCATATGCTGAGCACTGACTGGAGGAGCTCAGTCCATGTTTCTCTGAGCACTGGAAATAATTAGCCTCATGTTTATGATATCAGAAACTGTCTGCTGAAAATAGTCATCTCTTCTACAGACATATGTATACTGCAATGCTACTGTTATTTATATTGTGTCAACAGGGGCATATTTAGAGAGGAGGGGGCCAGTGTTCACTCACCATCCGGGGCTCCCTCCTCTCTCGCTGCATACTGACAGATTCAGTAGCTATTAGTTATTTTTCTGGAGACATATGCAGTTTTACGTCATTTATGATCTGATTGTGTTTTATTGTACTTTCATATGATTTATGTTCTTATATATTAGGGGTGCTACTATTGTATACATTTTGTTAAGCACGTATTTATGACACAGAGACCTTTTAATCAGCCTTTGTTTTATTTCATTTCATTCATTTTTTAGGAATAAATTTGTTACTATTTCATCTTCTGACTATGGGCCTGATTCAGAGCCAGACGCTCTGACCAGAGCCCTCCTCCATTAAAATGGAGCGTCCTCCTGGACGCTCGTATAGCTGTGGGTCACCACCCACAGCATATACAAGCGTCCAAAAAGATGGTCGTGATGGTCTTGACCATCGCGACCATTGGACTTGCGATGGAGACCCTGCGGTAGGGTCTCCCTGCCACAAGCCCTGGAGTGATTTTGGCTCTATCAGAGCCAAAATCACTCCCACTGACATCACTAGTGATGTCAGCGGGGCCGGCTTCAGACGGTAGGCGTTCCCATGGGAACGCCTCCGTCTGGCAGGCACGCCCACCAAAGGGGGCGTGCTGTCAATCAACATCGACAGCACGCCCCCTTTGGTGCGAGACCCAGAGCGACAGCTTGGCTGTCGCAGTCCGGGTCTCGCGCATGCGCACGACGGAGCTCACTCCGTCGTGCGCATGCGCAGTGGGGAACATCGACCCACTTGCGAGCGTACTGCCGCTTGCGAGTGGGTCTGAATGACCCCTTATATATTTATACCATACAGATATACCCTCAGCACTGCATTCTAATCATACCCCATTACAAAACACAAACACAGTTCACACTTTTACATAACTGCTGCACCATTCGAGTGTCAAGTAAGCATTAATCCTAATTATATTATAATAACTTTTTCTATTTATGTTTTGTTATATCTGCTGAGTGGTGCACAGAGTGGGGTCACACATGTATAGAAGGGGACTATAACTGCTCCAGCAGTTAGCAGCTGCTATAAGCGGAAGTAGAAAATCTTTACTATCTCCCCAAATAATAAATATACTCCTAACGGGAGGAAAGGGGCTGGGGGATCGAGCCAGTCTATTGAGCCCTATAGGCAGGGGAGTATTTATAATGGGTGCATGGTGTGCAGGGCACATGGGCCCCTGGGTCCAGGGGGGGCCCGCACCACACACCCTGCACCCATAATATACTTACCTCTCCAAGTCTCACATTGGCACCGGAGTCTGCGCTAGAAAAAAATGGCTGGAAAATAGCCGCCGGAGCCATTTTCCTGGCGTTTGCGCATGCACAGTACAGGGAAAATGGCCACTGCGACCATTTTCCCAGGACCTGCGCATACTCTATAGACTCTGGGCACACTCTAGTGCCCAGAGTCTGCAAGTGCGGTGCTGGCCACGCACCGCTCAGTGCGCTTCCGGACGGAGAGGAGGGGGCCCGTGACAGAGACTGCATACGGACCCCCTCCTCTCTAGAAACGCCCCCTGCCCATAGGGCCTTAATCCAGCTGTGGACATAAGCAAAAATACACCTGTCTGAGGATGTATTACTTACACAAGTAAGGTCAAGTGCAAGTGCACTCTCATGAGGAAGACTTGTCACAAATCAGGCGCACATTCAGGCAATTGCATCCTGAGATATGTACAGCTCTGCATATGTAGGAATATACAGCTTACTGTATATCCATGTACACTTATTATTAGCAAAATATTACCAATTTACCAACTTTGCATCATATTCTGCTGGGACTGGATGTTGTAAACGTGGACATTAGTGTACATTACAATTGTTAATTTGTATCCCTTGTGAGTGTTAGAGATGGTATCCGAATTTCCATATGAAAGGTCAGCCGGTTGACAATGAATAGGTCGACACCAAATGGTCAACATGCACTAGGTCAACAGGGTGAAAAGATCGACAGGTACAAAAGGTCGACTGACAAAAGGTCGACAGGTTCAAATAGTTGACTCAAAAATGGTCTCCACAAAAATGGTTAACACTTTTTTTGTTTTCTTTCAACATTTTTAAGGTTAGGGTTAGGTACTTGGGGGAGGGTTAGGCTGCAGGAGGGGATGGTTGGGGTTAGGCAGTAGGGGGAGGGTTAGGCTACGGTCAGGTTTAGTCACTTGGGGGAGGGTTAGGGTTAGGCATCAGGGTTAGGATTAGGGCTAAAATAAAAGAAAAATGTTGACCATTTTTGTGTCGACCATTTGTCCCTGTTGACCATTGTCCCTGTTGACCTTTTGTGCCTGTTGACCTTTTGTGCCTGTTAAACTTCTGTCCCTGTCGACCAATTGCATGGCAACCACTTGGTGTCATCCTATGCATTGTCAACCTTTACCTGTCGATCTTTTATATCATACCTGTCTGGAGCAAATACATGCTGCTGCTGATGGTCTCCAGCACTACATAACCACATGTATTTCGCTGACAGCGAGTTCTTCTCTAAAGCTAATGCTTGTAGGTGCTTCTTGATTGCGTGTCTGTATATTATGTTTTTGTGGTTTAGCCTCTGGTTTTTTTTGTACATGACAGCTATTCATGCTGGACAGTGTGTTCATAGTGTATCTATGGGGGAGATGTATCAAGCCTTGGAGAGTGATAAATGTTGGAATGTAGTGGGCTCCAGCGTTCTCTCCACTTTACTTTTACTGAGGCATAGGCATCCTTTACCAAGATGGTTGCCGAGGATGTATCTGCGCATGCGCAGCAGTACCATCTTTCCTGTGTTTGATTGTCACAGTACCACACAGCCGTATGGTACTTAGCTCTTGTGAGAGACCTTCAATTACCTCTAAAACTCTGTTACCGCTAAAAATACATAACTGGATGGTCC
Organism: Taudactylus pleione; assembly: GCA_031769625.1. Taxonomy (NCBI): domain Eukaryota; kingdom Metazoa; phylum Chordata; class Amphibia; order Anura; family Myobatrachidae; genus Taudactylus; species Taudactylus pleione. The sequence continues at coordinate 2,103,314 of JAUIMM010000017.1, read as the reverse complement.
GGTGTATTCTACCTCATACTCCGCTGTTATCACTGACTACTGTGAGTACTGCTTTAAATCTGCATACAATAAACCCGCAAGCCTGGTTAAGCTTCACTGTTTGGTCCAACTTCATGTGCATATTCCGTTGGTATCTACTATTGTATAATCCACATATGTTCCTATCGCAGTAGTACACATATATATTATACAGTATAAATAATAAAGTGGAGAAGTTGCCCGAAACAACCAATGAGTTTCTGACATTTATCTAGCACAGTATTTGAAATGACAAATAAAACCTGACTGGTTGCTTTGCATGTTTACTCCATTTTATCTCTCTGCAAGCTTGAAACATCTCCCGCTATGGGCGGGATGCAGGAAAGGTAGAAATGCTGTCAAACCCCGATGATGCAGGTTCGACCCAGAGACGTCATTTACCTTTGTGACACCTGGTGCGGCAAGGCTTAATTGCTGTACGCGCCGTAGGTGCGCATTCAAAAGGGGTGTGGCTTTGCAGAAAGGGGCGTGGCCATGCCCCGCGAAGCCAAACCCCGATACGTGTGCCGATATTGGGGGCGTTACCGCCTCCCTCCCATTCTCTGCACACAGTGGGCTTCCCCAGTGCTCCTGCAGCTGCTGGGGAAGTCCACAATCTCTCCCTGCCTGTCCCCTTGTCACTGTGACACCATCCGATGGGGTGACACCAAGATAGCAGAGCAGCTCTGCTATTTTGGTGTCACCCAGTGCAGCCCGCACCCCCTTAGTGACGCCAGTGGTTTGACCACATTTCTCATATGCATCAAGCCCCAGAATGTGATACACTCCTGGGCTTGGTTGTGGTGGTTACCCTATTACCCTATAAAATCCTATGGGCCACTAACAGGATCCCCCACAGCACGCACGTCCTGCTGCACATGCCCACAAGGACGCCAGAGGGGCTTCTGGGTCATAGACCCGGAAGTTCCTCCATCGCAAAGGGCCACTTTTACAGAGAGAACTGTCCTTTGCGGTGTTCGTCATGCATCCCTCCCTTTATGAGAAGCAACATGGAGGAGTGTGTGTTTACATGAGTGTGTTTATATAAGAAGCAATTCTGTGTTATATCAAGTTTTGAGGTGTTATATGGAGACTTGTTCTGGGATATTTTTAGTTTGTATGTATAGGACATTGTAGTGCTTATGTAATGAGTCAGAGTTTTTAGTAAATTGTGCATGTTGATAGGAGTTGTACAATAATAGCATTCTTGCCAACTCTCCCTGAATGTCAGGGGGACTCCCCGAAATAATGGGTGATCTCCCGGCTTCCTTAAGAGTCTAGCAATGTACCTGACGCCAGGCCAGGTGAGTACAACACAGTAATGATGTCATCGCTCTCCGCCCACCATGGAGGAAACATTGGATTGCAGAAAAAGGAGGATTGCCTCCTTGGTGTACAGCACCCTGATCGCTACATGGCTGTGTGCCCAAGGATATGTGATGAATAGATGATATGTGCCCAAGGAAATGTGCTAATTTACTGGAGATGTGTGCTCCATTACAGAGACTGTGTGTTGCATTACAGGTGATCTGTGCCCAAGGATATGTGCTGCATCACAGAGATGTGTGACAGATTGCAGGAACCTGGCGCAGGGAGAGAATTATGGGGGGTATTTTTTTTAAGATGCTAAAAAATAATACAGTGCACAGTCACACTTATGGTGAAACATCTCATGTTAATGGGTTCATAGTCTAAAGAGCAGACTTATTAGCCCTCTGTGTAAGCACTCTCTGTGACCATTGTAGTTTTTATTTTACTGTGATAATTTCTCTTGGTTTGCAAAACGGAAATACTTAGGGCCTGATTCAGACCCACTCGCGAGCGGCTGTCCGCTCGCAAGTGGGTCGATGTTATGGACTGAGCATGCGCACGACGGAGGGAGCTCCGTCGTGCGCATGCGCCAGACGCGACGAGCGAAGGAAAGTCCTTCGCTCGTTGTGTCCGATCAAAGGGGGCGTGCTGTCAATGTTGATTGACAGCACGCCCCCTTTGGTGGGCGTGCCGGGGGCGTGCCTCCCTGGCGGGGGCGTTCCCACGGGAACGCCTCCCGTCAGAAGCCGGCCCACTGACATCACTAGTGATGTCAGTGGGAGTGATTTTGGCTCTGATAGAGCCAAAATCATTCCGGAGCTTGCGGTTGAAAACCTCAACCGCAGGCTCCGGCTCGCAAATTCGATGGTCGCGATGGTCTCGACCATCGCGGCCATCACAATGCACGCTCGTATAGCCTGTGGGTGGTGACCCACAGCTATACGAGCGTCCAGGAGGACGCTCCATGAAAATGGAGCCCGGCCCTCATTCAGAGCGTGCGCTCTGCTCAGAGCGTACGGCTCTGAATGAGGGCCTTAGTTACCAGTTTTTCATCTGCTGGTCCACTTGTGTACACTGCCACCCTCGAATAATTCACCAGAGCAGCCGTTTTGCTAATGCTCGCACTGCTGCTGCTATCGCCAACAATCATACCACGTTCAGAGTCCGTCAGATTGCGTTGTTTACCCATTATTTCATGAATGATGCACCTCATTAGTCTCTGCATACCTTCCCCTTTCCATTCTTATACAGAATCAGACATTCTATGTCAGCATTATCTGCAGAATAGCTACAAGTGTTGCATATCAACTTAATCAGCACAGTCACCTGGTGACGCATTTTTGGCAAAAAGTACGCCCAGCGCTAGCAGAGTTGCACGAGACCTGTAGGCTCACTCACGCCAGACATATCGTGCTGCATGGCGTATTGAGGCTAGATGAGCAAGGACACATCTGTAGAAAGAATAATAGTAATACTATGATTTCACTGTGATAGACTAAAATGCTAAGATAGTGCTGCTAACGTGGAAACTGTAATAGAATGTGGGATACACGTACACACACGCATGTACACACACACGGCCAAGGTACAGTTCTGGTATACGGTTATGAAGAAATCAATAATAGAAGATAATGGGGTCTATTCACTAAGATTTGTTAGGAGATAAAGTGAACTGAGGTAAGGTACCAGCCAATCAGCTGCTAACTGCCATGTCACAGGCTTTGTTTGAAAAATGACAGTTAGGAGCTGATTGGCTGGTACCTTACCTCAGTTCACTTTGGTGGTCTATTTACTAAGCTGTGTTAGGAGATAAAGTGAACGGTGATAAGGTACCAGCCAATCAGCTCCTAACTGCCATTTTTCAAACACACCATGTGACATGGCAGTTAGGAGCTGATTGGCTGGTACCTTATCACCGTTTACTCTATCTCCTAACTAGGGGTGAGCGGAATCGGATTTCTGAAATCCGAACCCCCACGATCCCCCCCGATCCGAGGCCGATCCGAGTCAGGCTCGACTTTTCCCGCCTGACTCGGATCTGAAATCGAGGCAAAACGTCATCATCCCGCCTTCCGGGTCTCGCGGGTTTTGGATCCTATATAAGGTACCCGCGTCGGCGCCATTTTCTCACTCGGCTGTGGACAGTGAAGAGGGAGGGTGGGAGTTAGGGCTGGCTGGGCTGTGTAGTGTAGTTGTAGTGTAGTGTTGTGCTGTGCAGCGCTGTGCTGCTGTTGTCCATAGGGGCTGGCTGGGCTGTGTTGTGCAGTCAGTTGTCGATAGGGGCTGTCCACTCCAAAGTCATAGTGCAGTGTCCCAGTCCTAAAGGGGTGCTGTAGTGTTGTCCAGGGGGTGCTCTGTCCGTCGGGTGCTCCCCCCAAGTGCTAAAAAAAAAAAAAAAAAAAATTCTGTTTGTGAATTGTGTGCACTGTTGCTGCACGTGTATCAACAAAGGAGCAGCGCCAAGCGTGCGCCTGTGTCCCATAAATAAAGGGCCAGCTGGATTGACCGCTAAAGGGTGCTGTAACCCCCAAAGGGCACTCCAAATAAAATAAAAAAATATATTTTTCTGTGTTTGTGAATTGTGTGCACTGTGGCTGCACGTGCATCAACGAAGGAGCAGCGCCATGCGTGCGCCTGTGTCCCATAAGTAAAAGGCCAGCTGGCTTGTCCATTAAAGGGTGCTGTAACCCCCAAAGGGCACTCCAAACAAAATAAAAAAATATATTTTTCTGTGTTTGTGAATTGTGTGCACTGTGGCTGCACGTGCATCAACGAAGGAGCAGCGCCAAGCGTGCGCCTGTGTCCCATAAGTAAAAGGCCGGCTGGCTTGTCCGTTAAAGGGTGCTGTAACCCCCAAAGGGCACTCCAAACAAAATAAAAATATATATTTTCTGTGTTTGTGAATTGTGTGCACTGTGGCTGCACGTGCATCAACAAAGGAGCAGCGCCAAGCGTGCGCCTGTGTCCCATAAGTAAAAGGCCGGCTGGCTTGTCCGTTAAAGGGTGCTGTAACCCCAAAAGGGCACTCCAAACAAAATAAAAATATATATTTTCTGTGTTTGTGAATTGTGTGCACTGTGGCTGCACGTGCATCAACAAAGGAGCAGCGCCAAGCGTGCGCCTGTGTCCCATAAGTAAAAGGCCGGCTGGTTTGTCTGTTAAAGGGTGCTGTAACCCCAAAAGGGCACTCCAAACAAAATAAAAAAATATATTTTTCTGTGTTTGTGAATTGTGTGCACTGTGGCTGCACGTGCATCAACGAAGGAGCAGCGCCAAGCGTGCGCGCCTGTGTCCCATAAGAAAAAAGGCCGGCTGGCTTGTCCGTTAAGGGGTGCTGTAACCCCCAAAGGGCACTCCAAACAAAATAAAAAATTATATTTTTCTGTGTTTGTGAATTGTGGGCACTGTGGCTGCACGTGCATCAACGAAGGAGCAGCGCCAAGCGTGCGCCTGTGTCCCATAAGAAAAAGGCCGGCTGGCTTCTCCGTTAAAGGGTTCTGTAACCCCCAAAGGGTACTCCAAACAAAATAAAAAAATATATTTTTCTGTGTTCGTGAATTGTGTGCACTGTGGCTGCACGTGCATCAACGAAGGAGCAGCGCCAAGCGTGTGCCTGTGTCCCATAAGTAAAAGGCCGGCTGGCTTGTCCATTAAAGGGTGCTGTAACCCCCAAAGGGCACTCCAAACAAAATAAAAAAATATATTTTTCTGTGTTTGTGAATTGTGGGCACTGTGGCTGCACGTGCATCAACGAAGGAGCAGCGCCAAGCGTGCGCCTGTGTCCCATAAGAAAAAGGCCGGCTGGCTTCTCCGTTAAAGGGTTCTGTAACCCCCAAAGGGCACTCCAAACAAAATAAAAAAATATATTTTTCTGTGTTTGTGAATTGTGTGCACTGTGGCTGCACGTGCATCAACGAAGGAGCAGCGCCAAGCGTGTGCCTGTGTCCCATAAGTAAAAGGCCGGCTGGCTTGTCCATTAAAGGGTGCTGTAACCCCCAAAGGGCACTCCAAACAAAATAAAAAAATATATTTTTCTGTGTTTGTGAATTGTGTGCACTGTGGCTGCACGTGCATCAACGAAGGAGCAGCGCCAAGCGTGCGCCTGTGTCCCATAAGTAAAAGGCCGGCTGGCTTGTCCGTTAAAGGGTGCTGTAACCCCCAAAGGGCACTCCAAACAAAATAAAAAATATATATTTTTTTGTGTTTGTGAATTGTGTGCGCAGTAGCCGCACGTGCATCAACAAAGTAGTGCCAAGCGTGCGCCTGTGTCCCATAAGTAAAAGGCCGGCTGGATTGACCGCTTAAGGGTGCTGTAACCCCCAAAGGGCAGTCCAAACAAAATAAAAAATTATTTTCTGTGTTTGTGTGCGCCTTAGCCGCACGTATATATCAATATAACATAAATGGAGGACCAAACTTTCTCCGATAAAAATAAAATAGGGAAAGATCAAGAACCACTTCCTCCTAGTGCTGAAGCTGCTGCAACTAGTCATGACATAGACGATAACATGCCATCAACGTCGTCTGCCAAGGCCGATGCCCAATGTCATAGTAGAGGGCACATACAATCCCAAATGACAAAGTTCAGGAAAATTACCTTGAAAAAAACATTTAAATCATCTGAAGAGAAACGTAAACTTGCCAATATGCCATTTACGACACGGAGTGGCAAGGAATGGCTAAGGTCTTTCCCTATGTTCATGACTAGTGGTTCAGCTTCACATGAGGATGGAAGCCCTCCTCCCACTAAAAAAATCAAACGAGTTAAGCTGGCAAAAGCACAGCGAAGAACTGTGCGTTCTAAGAAGATATCACAAATCCCCAAGGAGAGTCCAAGTGTGGTGGTGGTTGCGATGCCTGACCTTCCCAGCACTGGACGGGAAGAGGTGGCTCTTTCCACCATTTGCACGCCCCCTGCAAGTGCTGAAAGGAGCACCCACAGTCCACTTGCTGATATGCAAATTGAAGATGTCACTGTTGAAGTACAACAGGATGAGGATACTGGTGTAACTGGCGCTGAGGAGGAAGTTGGCGAGGAGGATTCTGATGGTGATGTGGTTTGTTTAAATCAGGCTCCGGGGGAGACAGTTGTTGTCAGAAGGGCAGAAGACCAAACATTCCACCTCTTTGGTCTGGCAATATTTCTATCCAAATCCGGACAACAACTGTCTTGCCATATGTACCATATGTAAAGGTGGAATAAGTAGGGGTAGGGACGTTAACCACCCAGGAACATCCTCCCTTATACGGCACCTGCAGCGCGTTAATAAAAAGTTACTGTAAAGTTCAGAAACTTTGGTTAAGACCGTAAGCAGTTCAGGGACACCTAAATCCCGTTGTCCTGTTGTATCCAAGCGCCTGCAAACCACACCGTCAACTCCCTCCTCGTCAATTTCCTCCTTAGTCAGGATCGGAAGTAGTCCTGCAGGCCATGTCACTGGCATGACTGACTCTCCTATCCGGGATTCCTCCGGAGGATCCGGCATTGCTACGCCTCCTGCTGCTGTTGCTGCTGCTGGGAGTCGTTCATCATCCCAGAGAGGAAGTAGGAACACCACTACTTTTACTAAACAATTGACCCTCCAACAGTCCTTAGCGAGGAGGATGAAGTACGACAGCAGTCATCCTGAAGCAAAACGTATAACTGAGGCCTTGACTGCTATGTTGGTGTTAGACGTGCGTCCGGTATCCGCCATTAGTGCAGTGGGATTTAGATAATTGATGGAGGTAGTGTGTCCCCGGTTCCAAATCCCGTCTAGATTCCACTTCACTAGGCAGGCGATACCGAGACTGTACAGAAACGTCAGAAAAAGTGTCCTCATTGTCCTGAAAAATGCTGTTGTACCCAATGTCCACTTAACCACGGACATGTGGACAAGTGGAACAGGGCAGACTAAGGACTTTATGACTGTGACAGCCCACTGGGTAGATGTATCACCTTACGCAGCAACAGCAGCAGCGTCACCAGTAGCAGCATCTCAGAAATGCCAGCTCGTTCCAAGGCAGGCTACGCTGTGTATCACCGGTTTCAGTAAGAGGCACCCCGCCGACAACCTCTTAGAGAAACTGAGGGAAATCATTGCCCAGTGGCTTACTCCACTTAGACTCTCCTGGGGATTTGTGATATCTGACAACGCCACCAATATTGTGCGGGCATTACATCTGGGCAAATTCCAGCACGTCCCATGTTTTGCTCACACAATAAACTTGGTGGTGCAGAATTTTCTGAAGAGCGACAAGTGTGTGCAGGAGACGCTTTGGGTGGCCCGAAAAATTTCTGGCCACTTTCGCCATTCAGCGACTGCGTGCCGAAGACTGGAGCGCCAGCAAACACTCTTGAACCTGCCCCGCCATCACCTGAAGCAAGAGGTTGTGACGCGGTGGAACTCAACCCTCTATATGCTTCAGAGGATGGAGGAACAGCAAAAGGCCATTCAAGCCTATACATCCACCTATGACATAGGCAAAGGAGGGGGTATGCACCTGACTCAAGCGCAGTGGAGAATGATTTCCGTGTTGTGCAAGGTTCTCCAGCCCTTCGAACTTGCCACACGTGAAGTCAGTTCAGACACTGCCAGCTTGAGTCAGGTCATTCCCCTCATCAGGCTTTTGCAGAAGCAGCTGGAGAAAGTGAAGGAGGAGCTAAGACGGAGCGATTCCGCTCGGCATGTGGGACTTGTGGATGAAACCCTTCATTCGCTTTGCCAGGATTCCAGGGTGGTCAATCTGTTGAAATCAGACCACTACATTTTGGCCACCGTGCTTGATCTTAGGTTTAAAGCCTATGTGGTGTCTCTCTTTCCAGCCGACACAAGCCTGCAGAGGTGTAAAGACCTGCTGGTGAACACACTGTCAGCTGAAGCGGAACGTGACACGTCAACAGCTCCTTCTTCATTTTCTCCTGCAACTGGGGCTGCCAGGAAAAAGCTTAGGTATCCTAAGCAACCCGCTGGCGGTGGTGCAGGGCATGCAGAACCAAGTTTGGACATCTGGTCCGGACTGAAGGACCTGGCAACAATTTCTGACATGTCTACTGTCACTACATATGATACTGTCACCATTGACAGAATGGTGGAGGGAGGATTACATCGGTGACAGCATCCAAGTAGGCATGTCAGACAGTCCATACCTGTACTGGCAGGAAAAAGAGGCAATTTGGAGGCCCCTGTACAAACTGGCTCTATTTTACCTGAGTTGCCCCCCCCCCCCTCCAGTGTGTACTCTGAAAGAGTGTTTAGTGCAGCCGGGAACCTGGTCAGCGAAAGGCGTAGGAGGTTGCTTCCACAAAATGTGGAGAAGATTATGTTCATCAAAATTAATTATCAACTTTTCCAGGGAGACCAGCCTCCATAACGTACAGAGGGACCTGTGGTGGTGGATTCCAGCGGGGACGAATTAATACTCTGTGAGGATGAGGATGTACACAACACTGAAGAGGGTGAGGAATCGGTGGATGAGGACGACATCTTGCCTCCGTAGAGCCAATTTTGGTCAGGGACAGATTAATTGCCAGCTTGTTTTGTGGGGGCCCAAACGAACCAATCATTTCAGCCACAGTTGTGTGGCAGACCCTGGCGCTGAAATGATTGCTTTGTTAAAGTGTGCATGTCCTGTTTATACAACATAAGGGTGGGTGGGAGGGCCCAAGGACAATTCCATCTTGCACCTCTTTTTTTTCTTTGCATTATGTACAGTTTGGGGCCTAGTTTTTCAAACTGCCATCCTGTCTGCCACTGCAGTATCACTCCTAGATGGGTCACGTGTTTGTGCCGCCCACTCATGTCACTTAGCATAGTCATCCAGCTACCTCGGTGCAGCCTTTTGGACAGAAAAACACTATTGCGAGGTGTGGGGTGTTCAGAATAGACTGGAAATTAGTGGAAATTAAGGTTATTGAGGTTAATAATAGCATAGGAGCAGAAAAACCAACACATTCTGTGATTTTAGCTTTTTTTAAAAAAAAATACAGATCCAAAACACAAAACCCAGAACCCAAAACACGGAAGGGTGGTTTTGGCAAAACCAATCCAGATCCAAAACACGAAGAAAGATCCAGATCCAAAATCAAAACACGAAAAGTGGCCGGTGCACATCCCTACTCCTAACAAAGCTTAGTAAATAGACCCCAATGTACCCAAATAAAGCTATTGTACCATCTGTTTTTAACTAGAGATGTTCGCCGACCTCCATGTTTTGGCTTTGGCAAAACTACCCTAAAATGTTTTTGATTTGGTAAAACAACCCTCAAGCGTTTTGATTCGGTTTCGGATTTATTTAAAAATCAATACAAACAGCTAAAGTCATGTAACTTGGACCTATTTTTGTTCCTATTGTATTATTAACATCAATAAAATTAATTATCAGTCATTTCCCATCAATTTTGCCCACTTCACTGCACCTGAAATCACAAGGGAGGGACTTAAATGTAATTCAAAATACAGTACATGAGATCCGGATTTTAGATCTGAGTTCCGGACTTGGCGAAAAGACTCATGTCGGAACTCAGTTCTACTCGGAACTCCAAAGTGATCCAAACCAGGACTTTGTTCAAGTCGACACCCCAAAGTTCTACTGTTCTGCTTTCAGCAAAACGGAACCTCTCATTCCTGTTTTGAACTATTTTATGTTATTGAAGAAATGTTATAACATTAATGTATTAGTAAACTATTTCATACATATATAATTGCAATATGATTGTGGGTATTATACCGCTTTGATACAGTTACTATTGTACAAAGAACTCTAAGAGGGTTGTATGTTGTTGTAAATATAGTAGTAAACTGTAAATAAATTGCGTATGTGTGGCAAATAACAAAAAGTGTTAAAAAGGTGTTAATGATTAACAAGACTATTTAGGAATAGTGTATGGAAATTTCTGGAAATAGCACTCTATTTTCCTATTACACAGAATATATATTTTTAGTTTGCACTTACAATTAAAGGATTGTTGAGAACCACAATCTGCAAACCTCTGGTTTTCTGCCAAGGAATCCAAACTATGATCACATGGTGTTCTCCAACACAGTTTCCATCTCTTCCTCAATAGAAACCCCATTCTTAATAGCAAGGCGATGACAAAGTGATAATTTCACACACAACATCTGGCACATACATGAGGGGTCCGCCAGACCTATCTAAGCAACAAAAACAGGTTTTGACAAAGTCAAATGATCCTTCAATGTTATGTACGGAGTCGTTTCTGTGGCTGGATAAAAGAGTGAGGAGCCATGGCCAGAGAGTGTAGGCACTGTCTCTTTTGCATGTCGAACACACATTTTATAAAGAATAACATGATTTAATGGTATATTACTATAACACTTTAAAGTCAGGGGGAGATGTACTAAGCCTTGGAGAGTGATAAAGTGAAGAGAGATAATGTACCAACCACTCAGCTCCTAACTGTTTTTATAGACCAAAGGAGCTGATGAGATCACCAATACAGGAGTTATAGAGAGAGAGAGAAGTGAAGGGGATCGAGGACAGAGCCTTCAGGAACTTCAACAGGAAGAGAGAGGGAATGTTCAGAAAGGTAGGAGAACATCCATGAGACTAATTTTATATGGTTTAATGTTAGAAAAAAAGTAAGTATGCCATTCCAAAAACACATACAGTATAATACATTTGCAATAAAAATATTAGATAAAGTTTGCATTTGCACAAAAGATCTAAGAGGATATAAAATCTAAATTCTGATAATATTTCAAATTAGCGTGTTTGCTACAATAATTGTAAATGTGCCCATTGCAGTACACTAACCATACAAAATTGAATAAGTCTAGCCAAACATTACAATTCTAATATAAATGTCATAAGCTGAAACATTTGTTTACATTTGCTTTAAATACATAACACATATTCGCTATTCATCATAATAAAAAATGATATAAATATACCTCTATGGAACTGCAGTACTAATCATCTTTATATGTTGGTACTGTATGACTGTAAATAGTAAAAAAGTCACACTAACACATGACCGCTAAATCATATAATATGGACTCAACAAATAAAGGAAGTGCTCTCAACTCGAGAGGTGAATCCAACATTATTCAATGCGAAACATTTTATTTGCAGTTCCGAACATCATCATGATCAGTGCGTGTATTTGTCCCTACACTCATAACAGATACAGCTCTTGGCAGACGTATATGTGTATTTGCAAGCTGCAGTTACACAAGAATGCTGCCACTGTGCTCGCCCTACATTTGACCACGTGTCCCTTCCCTGTTCTGCTTCTTCATTCATTTGTAAGGAGGCACAAGTGTAAGAAGTTACTATTCTTGCCCATAGAAGTTTGCATGCACAATGCCAATTTAATTATTTTACGTTAAACATATGGAAGAATGTCCAACTCGGCATCAACCACTATTGCACAGATATTTTTTTTTTTTTACAGTGGGGTTTCCCGTGATACTGGGGGAGCCAGTGGGTTCTCCTGAATTTACTGTAGGGCAGCTTTCTTATAGTACAGCTCCGCTGGGACTGCCTGCATCTTCTTTTAAAATGTTCCTAATTATCATTTGTGCAATCCGGCAGGATGTGTCTTTATCAGGGTCAGACTGGCCCAGAGAGGTGCAGGGGAAATCCCCAGTGCCAGAAGGCTCCACCCCCTCCTTTAAGTTCCAGATTGTGCACTTGAATTATACTTTGCTACTCTATTAGAGGCTTGGTTACGTGATAGAGAAGATGGATGAACATGGGTGCTTGGTGTCTTTCTATAGAAACTACACCAATATTCAACCTCTTGCCAATCAATATTAGCAATTGGTTTAACAGATCTAGGCCCCAATATACACACAGAATGCTTTTATGTGTTATATACACCTTATACACACAACCTGCAGGTAATTTTATACAATATTTTCAATAGTTTTGTGGCTCAAGCAAAGTTTGCGTAAAGAAATTAAATTCATTTATGTTTCATATACACCTTATACACACAGCCTGAAGGTAATTTTATACAATATTTTTAATAATTTGTACCTTAGACACAGTTTGTGTACATTGAACTATCAAAAATCAAAGGTTTCATTATCTCAGTCATGATAAAATTATTCTGTATTTCGGAATACTTGGATATGGGAGACTCAACCTGTATAGGGATTTCTAGGTGGCTATTTCCACCATTAGTCAAATAGATTAATACCATTTCTATAATAACTAGATTATTCACTAGTTTGAAATTCCCAGTATTTACACGTTAAAGGGTACACAGTAACACCCTAAGGGTCCATAAAGGCATTCATTAAAATGTGTATGAGGATGTAATTAGACCTAATTTTTACCTTTAGATACATTTAAATCCTGCAGTTTTTTTGTTTGCATTGTTTACAGTATATGTCCTTTATATGTTTCAATTGGCAGCTTATAGAGTTGTATACCGTCAAGGACTAACTAAGGGCAGAAGACAATTCACCACCCAGCATCGGAAGGGCAACTATTAGAAGCTCCACAGCGTTATAAGAAGGGAACCAGGCTTAGTAATCAATCATCTGTCTATCCTGAGGAAGCCACGCCAGGCGAAACGTGTAGATCAGACACATTGATTGGAACCCCGTCGGAGACAGTGAATCATCACCACGGCCACACAGGTAAGTCTGCCGGCAGACCCTGAAGCCATTCGGGACCTTAGCTGCAGAGTGGAGGATTCTTCATATACCAACGGCGATCCTGAAAGATCAATATTCAGCTAGGTACGGAATTGTGCAATAAACGCACACTACACTTTGCATATATCATACACAGTACCGGGTCCATATCAGGAGAAGTAACAGACTGTGGAGACTGGCTGACTGCAGAGTTAACACCACTGAACATTTGAATACATACAGTACTATGTTCATATTGCATGTGGTATTCTAATTGGACAGAAGGCATAGACTAATTCAAAGGAGAACAATACCTCTTTTTCTAAGCATATTACAGGATTGCACGCTGCATCAATACATACTGCACACTGCACTTTATGTTCATTATTAGGAAACACCTATTTAAAGTGACAGGGGAAGTAAAACGCTAGAGCGTAGTCTACCCATTTTTTAACTTGGTTTTTGGACTGATTATGTTTGTTTTATGTTGTTTTGTTAATGTATACCGGTATTAGGTTGCACGGTTTTATATAGAACTTGCGTATTGTAGTAGAATCTTAGTATTTATATACAGAATAAAAATTATCAATTTTAAATATACAATATTGACTCATGTATTTTCTATAAGACAAGGTATGCGCTGGAATTTTTCCTTTTTTTTTCTGAAGTGTTTTTAGTGAAGTCAGGTGGGGCTTTAAATATTTCAGCTGCAACTTGTGTAGAATTCTATTTTAGGTATAGTGCAGTCACACTTTTTTTAAAAATTTTTAAAGTATGCAAATCAGACTGATCTGATGATGGGAATGAACCTGTTGCACAACATTCTGCATCGGATAATTGAGGTTTAGATATGACAACAAACCTTTGTATACGCAATTGTATCCATCATATTTATACTGTCCACATGGAATGGTACAATACTGCCACTAGGCTTGCGTTCCAGCAATCAGGAGGGTAGGAATCTAATTCTATAGGTTCAGGTCTGCAGCTGCAACCTTGGGCTGTCACTAACAGCTGGGGTCAGTTTATAAAACGACACTCTTAATTAAGCATGCAAAAAATACATTATGGAAGTTTGAGTTCTATACAAATGAAAACACTAACACTTTAGGATGTTTGTGTAAAAGGTAATTTTGTTTACTCTTCAATACAAGTTACAATGCAACTGGGAGAAGAGTGTCTCTTCCATTCATGTTTATGTCATGCACAGTCAATTGAATTAAACAATGTACCGTCAGCCAGTTATCTTCTGCTGTGTTTTGGCACAAACTGTAAGCAACAGTTATTTTTCGGTCATAACCGACTGGTCATTTATAAAGAAACTTTGGTGGAGATGTATCAAACCTTGGAGAGAGAGAAAGTAGAGAGCGCTAAAGTACAAACCAATCAGCTCTTAAGTGCCATTTTTCAAAAACAGCCTGTAATATGGCAGTTAGATGCTGATTGGTTCTTACTTTATCTCTCTCCAAGCTTTGACAAATCTTCATCTTTGTCCATTTATCCTACTCCTGTGCCAACAATCGTTAAATTGAGACATCAGTTTTTACATAAGGATTTTCAATGTTGAATCAGTAAAGTGTATTCTGTTTGGAGATGGTATTTTTGATCTGTCTACCATGTGACTGTGTATGCCGTGAATATGAATGAAATACACACCTCCCAGATAAATCGCAACTTTTATTACACTTCTTAGACAAAAAATATTGCTTGATCTGCATAAATATCGGCATTGCGCCAATCTCTGAATCAAGCCCAGTGTGTACCCAGCTTAAGTTTTTTCACTTCGAGAGAACTCAAACTTTTATACTATATATTGCGGTTTGGAAAATGTGTTGTTTGGAGGAAGGAGGCAAATCCCTTCCACGCTTCCCTGACAGCCACAACACTGTACATATTAAGCACAGCGCAGGAATACAACCTCATCCCTGAACGTTTAAGCATGCAACTACCACCAATATTGCCATTTATTTACCATTGCATTGAGTCATAAACCAACAGCGCCAACCTCTGGCGTATCTATAATGGGTGCAGGGTATGCGGTGCACACGGGCCCCTGCACCCATTTCTTCAATACTCAAATATTGGCATTGTGTCCGTCTCTAAATTAGGCCCCATAGTCTTCTGCACTGCCGGGTAGAGAGCAGGGGGTCCCGGACGGAGACTGCACGAGCCCCCTCCTCTCAATACGCTCCTGGCACCAACATACATTAGATCTACTTAACAGTGATGATGGACTGGTTCAAAATATATATTCATTGTTATTATGCTTCTGTTTTTCTCATACGCTCGTGTGAATACATAGCTTGTATACATTAACATAGGGATCAGTGATTATGCTCACAGTATAAAGCTCTGTCTGCATCTTCTGAGTAATGAACCACAACATGACATATACCTCACACAAGCAAACAAGGACTCTGCTTTGGGCTTTAATTACTTTGTTTTTTATGAATTTATTGAGAGGCATATGTACATACATGATATTAATCAGTCATACAAATCAGCACGGTATTATAGAGTAGTACCAAACTGACCTAGCGCACAAAATATTATTCAGTTGATGTAATCAAAACAAAAGTTCTAAAATAAACTGGGGTACAGGGATTAGGTGGAAGGCTTGGGGATATAGAAGAGGTTGGGGTCATGTTCTCATAGAACAAAATAGATCATGAAGAATTTAGAATCCAGGAGAGCCTCAAGCTGATTGAGCTATGGAAAAATAAAATAGTTATTACATGCAGAAAACCAATCTTTGACTGAAGTTTGCAGCTGAGAGACCCATGTTTTTACAAGTGCATTAGGTTAAATTATTTAGGAGGCAGGTCATATGTTGCATCAGTTCAGTGTGTAACAATTTGTAAAGTACAGACAGATTGGTGAGAAGGCAGAGGAAGAGATTTCCAGTCAGAGGCCAAATGTCAGATGACAGTAGAAATAATATGATATGTGTATTTTGATGCTGATTGCCTATAGGGACAGTCAGAGGGAGCAAAAAGCACTTGGGAAAGGATGGTATATTATACTGGGTGAAATTAAAATGAATTTTTCTGATGTCCCTTCAGAATTTGGATAACTTTGCACATACCAGAAGGAGAGGATCTTATATGTGTTTATTTTTCATGGTAGACATTCATTCTTCTTGTTCTTGATCCCGCTCTCATCTTGTTTTTTGAGGGTCATTTACTAGGCTAGGGGATTAGGATATCCTGAGATTTGTCACATGACTCCTGTGTGAAGTGGGCTAGATTAATCAATGTTATGATGTCATTATGGCCCTGCCCTACTGTACAGTACAATGCCACGAATAGCACCTCGGACATGGATGGTCCCTCCAGGACTCTTTCGGTGGGGGACAGGTAAAAGTAATCAATTAGGTATAGTGGTGGGTATTATAAAATAATATGTGCATAAGAGTTACAAATGCAGATGCCCTCCAACAGGTCGTACAGGAGACGAGTACAGATAACATGAAGCAAATGGCAGCGCTCAGTGCAAAAGAAGATATTTCAATGTTCAATCAGACATTTAAGTCAGGGCATGCCACACACATGCACACAAATATACAGTGACTTTGTATGAGTCAGTGTGAGATAGAGTGTAGAAAATGTAGGCAAGTATGTATATACTGTTGCAAGAGCAAGTTATGGTTGCCGTCTCCTGGGGTAAGTGGCTGTACCTTGCATGCAGCAGCCAATTAGTAGCACACCAGTCCAGGGTCTTAGCATCCACAGCTATTTTTACTTGGGAGCACAAAATAAGCAAAACTGGTTCTACAATTCCCTCTCTCAATGTCGTATGGCTCTAACTAACATACAAATCCAATTCCCTCTAACAAGGCGAAAGGACCTAGAGCCCAACTCAACAAAACAACATTTACAGTAGCACAGCACTTACAATCACAAGCAACGGCCACTCTTTCCTTGCAGGCCTCAACACATACTTGCTGACAATCAGCTCCAGCCTTCCGGGAGGGAGCTGATTGTCGGCTAACAGCGGGGTACGGGGCCGGCCATTGATATCACATTGGCGGCGGAGCCTGCCATTGATGGCACATTGGGGGCGGGGCCGTGTGATTGCGTCATCGTGGCCCCGCCCCCTATTCACAATGCCAGCATTGTGAAGCAGGGGGTGGGGCCACGATGACAAGATTCAGCAGGAACCACGTCACCGGCCCCCCCCCCACTGTGGGGGTTTCTAGCTTTTTCTGGGGGGAGGTCGGGAGGGTCGCAGGCTTCCGGGAGGCTTGTCTGCCTTTTGGGGGGGCCGGCTGCGGCACCCAAAAATCGGAAGTCTCTCGGCCAAATCAGGAGAGTAGGCAAGCCTGCCTCAACATGCTTCCCATGCAGTGAGAGACAGACTAAGGAAACTGACCTACCATTTGTCAGCCTCTCACAGGGGATCTGTCAATCAAGGTTGCTAATTAGCTAATGTCTACATAAACTAGGAGCCTGGGGCATATGTTTATCTTCCCTTGACAGCTTCCCCGGTGTTTTTGTTAGAATATGCATACTGTATACACAAAGACATACACAAACACATCTGAATTAAAAGAGAGGCATAGTGGAGTCTTAGTGGCACACTACAAATTGCTTGCCCTAGGTACCCACAACTCTAAATTTGTCCTTGCAAATCCTCCTGAGGTGCACAAGCTCTGAGATTCACTTTGACACATCATGATGGGGTGTCCAGTAATGCAGTAGGCTGTCCTCAATGCTCCTCTACTTCTCTAACCAGGAGACACCATAACACTGCAATTAGTACCTATTCACAACTGGTGTATATTGTATTTTTTTTAAACTGTGACAAATGTATTCATTATCAGTTTTAGTGCATACTAGGGGTGTGCACTGGCCACTTTTCGTGTTTTGTGTTTTAGATCTGGATCTTTCTTCGTGTTTTGAATCTGGATTGGTTTTGCCAAAACCACCCTTCCGTGTTTTGGGTTCTGGGTTTTGTGTTTTGGATCTGTATTTTTTTGATAAAAAGCATAAAAACAGCTAAAATCACAGAATTTGTGGGTTTTACTGCTCCTATGCTATTATTAACCTCAATAACCTTAATTTCCACTCATTTCCAGTCTATTCTGAACACCTCACACCTCACAATAGTGTTTTTATATCCAAAAGGTTGCACCGAGGTAGCTGGATGACTATGCTAAGAGATACGAGTGGGCGGCACAAACACGTGGTCCATCTAGGAGTGACACTGCAGTGGCAGACAGGATGGCAGTCTGAAAAACTAGGCCCCAAACAGTACATAATTCAAAGAAAAAAAAGAGGTGCAAGATGGAATTGTCCTTGGGCCCTCCCACCCACCCTTATGTTGTATAAACAGGACATGCACACTTTAACAAACCAAACATTTCAGCGCCAGGGTCTGCCACACGACTGTGGCTGAAATGATTGGTTCGTTTGGGCCCCCACAAAACAAGCTGGCAATGAATCTGTCCCTGCACAAACTGGCTCTACGGAGGCAAGATGTCATCCTCATCCTCCTCATCCACCGATTCCTCACCCTCTTCAGTGTTGTGTACATCCTCATCCTCAGAGTATTAATTCGTCCCCGCTGGAATCCACAACCACAGGTCCCTCTGTACGTTCTGGAGGCTGGTCTCCCTGGAAGAGTTGATAATTCATTTTATGAACATCATCTTCTCCACATTTTGTGGAAGCAACCTCCTACGCCTTTCGCTGACAAGGTTCCCGGCTGCACTAAACACTCTTTCGGAGTACACACTGGAGGGGGGGCAACTCAGGTAAAATAGAGCCAGTTAGTACTGGGACCTCCAAATTGCTTCTTTTTCCTGCCAGTACAGGTACGGACTGTCTGACATGCCTACTTGGATGCTGTCACCGATGTAATCCTTTAACAGACAGACGCCCACTTGTCGCTGCTGCTTTAAGGATGCAGGTGCGGCTACAGCCCACACATTTCACAAAGACAGAAAAAAAAGAAGAATATTTTTATTGTTTGTGGAGCACACTTTGAGGGTGTCACCACCCTTTAACAGACAGACGCACGCTTGTCGCTGCTGCTTTAAGGATGCAGGTGTGGCTACAGCCCACACATTTCACAAAGACAGAAAAAAAGAAGAATATTTTTATTGTTTGTGGAGCACACTTTGAGGGTGTCACCACCCTTTAACAGACAGACGCACGCTTGTCGCTGCTGCTTTGAGGATGCAAGTGCGGCTACAGCCCACACAATTCACAAAGACAGAAAAAAAAAGAAGAATATTTTTATTGTGTTTGGAGCACACTTTGAGGGTGTCACCACCCTTTAACAGACAGACGCACGATGGTCGCTGCTGCTTTGAGGATGCAGGTGGAATCTAGACGGGATTTGGAACCGGGGACACACTACCTCCATCAATTGTCTAAATCCCACTGCACTAATGGCAGATACCGGATGCACGTTTAACACCAACATAGCAGTCAAGGCCTCAGTTATACGTTTTGCTTCAGGATGACTGCTGTCGTACTTCATCCTCATCGCTAGGGACTGTTGGAGGGTCAATTGTTTAGTAAAAGTAGTGGTGTTCCTACTTCCTCTCTGGGATGATGAACAACTCCCAGCAGCAGCAACAGTACTAGGAGGAAGTGGTTCTTGATCTTTCCCTATTTTACTTTTATCGGAGAAAGTTTGGTCCTCCATTTATGTTATATTGATATATACGTGCAGCTAAGGCGCACACAAACACAGAAAATATTTTTTTATATTTGCTGGAGAGTAGTGCACTTTGTGGGTTACACCACCCTTTAAGAAATGAGCCAGCCGGCCCTTTACTTATGACACAGGCACACGCTTGGCACTACTTTGTTGATGCACGTGTGGCTACTGCGCACACAATTCACAAACACAGAAAATATTTTTTTATTTGGTTTGGACTGGAGTGTACTTTGGGGGTTACAGCACCCTTTAACGGTCAAGCCAGCCGGCCCTTTACTTATGACACAGGCGCACGCTTGGCACTACTTTGTTGATGCACGTGCGGCTACTGCGCACACAATTCACAAACACAGAAAAAATATTATTTTTTTTTTAGCAGTTGGGGGGAGCACCCCTGACGGACAGAGCACCCCCTGGACAACACTACAGCACCCCTTTAGGACTGGGACACTGCACAGGACTTTGGAGTGGACACAGCCCCTATGGAGAACTGACTGCACAACACAGTCCAGCCAGCCCCTATGGACTTTGAAGTAGTGGACACAGCCCCTATTAACAACAGCAGCACAGCACAACACAGCCAGCCTCTATGGACTTTGAAGTAGTGGACACAGCCCCTATGGACAACAGCAGCACAGTGCAGCACAACACTACTCTACACTACACAGCCCAGCCAGCCCTAACTCCCACCCTCCCTCTTCACTGTCCACAGCCGAGTGAGAAAATGGCGCCGACGCTGGTACCTTATATAGGATCCAAAACCCGCGAGACCCGGAAGGCGGGATGATGACGTTTTGCCTCGATTTCAGATCCGAGTCAGGCGGGAAAAGTCGAGCCTGACTCGGATCGGGGGGGCTAGGGGAGGTGCGGATTTCAGAAATCCGAACCCGCTCACCCCTAGTGCATACAGTACATATTCTACAGCACTTTACAGAGAGAATATTTGTCCATTGACATCAATCCCTGTCCTAGTGGAGCTTATAATTTATATTTCCTACCACATACACAGTAGGGTTAATTTTTGCCAGTAGCCAATTAACCTACCTGTATATTTTTGGATTGTGGGTGGAAACTGGAGTACCCGGGAAAAAACCCAATCAAGCACGTAGAGAATATACAAACATGGTTAGAGCCATGGTGAGAATCAAACCCAAGAACACAATACAGCGAGGCAGTAATACTAACCATTACACCAACCATGCCACCCTGAGGTAAATAATTAAAAAAGCCGCAATAATATATGAGGTTAATAAGACATACAATATATGCAGGGATCATAAATACAAATGCAGTAGATTACCATAAATAAAAGAAGACAACTGTCAGCATAAGATATGAATTGACTGGATACAACTTAAACAAAGTTTAAGTATGCAGTATGGGGTATTTGGTACAAAGGTTATTATAGTCCCTGATTTTTTTCTAATACTCTAAATATATTCTCAACAAGTAAAGGTATGCAACCGATATATACTACATTTGTGCTATTTTATTTTGTTTCAATGCTATCCAAAATAAAATGAGAGCGACTAGTTTGCAGGGATGAATGAAAGTATTTTGAAGTACTGGAGTGTGTACCTAGATTTACTCTCTATGTGCAGTGCTTGCATTATGTATTTATAGTCAACCTCAGATTAGGTTTCGTAGTGTGAATAATTGATACAAACTTTATTTAAAATAATGGAACACAATAATTGTTCATTTTAAATTCAGCCACCTTTACATTATTAATAAATCATGTGCATTAACTTCAAGCTTTTATTAAACTGCACCACTGTCACTCCGAGTTTAGCAATTACCAGAGAAAAGAATTGGGAAAGAAAGATTATGACAGAGTAGGGGGTCAAGAAATTAGCTGACTCAGGAAAAAGAGATGTAGGGTGTTCATATTCAATATACATTAACAATTACATTAAATCCTGAAAGCAATGTTCCCATCAATTGCTGAAACTTTGTAAAGAAAAGCAGCAACACTGAGTCATGCGCTCCTCAGTCACATCTCCACCTGCGGCTGAAGGGGCATAACGGGGCTACAAAGAGTTGTGTGTATACGAAGATCTATGATACTCCTATTTTCTAACGGATCTCTTATATCAAAGATAGCGTTGCTGCAAGCGTACAATGATAATGGTGACAGCTACAGTATGAAAGCAAGTGTACTGTATGAAAAGGGGCGATTTGGTCACATACTGTAGATGTGTACCACTCCGCATATGGGCAAATATCTGCATTTAGTTCCCTTTACCCAATACAAGTATAATTACGGCAGGCTTGCATTCAACTCTGTCACAGCCCCAGAGTGGGCATGATTATCCAAAGTCGTTGGTGTGGCTAAAAATATAACTATATTAACCTACGTGTGGAATGTAGCTACAATCCTAACATATGGATATTATGTATGGGGGTCTGAAGCTGAGTTTGACGCACACCTATTTCCGGAGCTTATCTAGCATGGTTTTGCACTATGTATTAACTAGAGATGTGCGCCAACTGTGTGTTTTGGTTTTTGATCCGAACTTATCTTCGTGTTTTGGTTTTGCAAAACCACCCTCGCGTGTTTTGGATCTGTATTTACCCAAAAAAATAATAGCTAAAACCCGAGGTCGGTTTTAAGATCCGAGTTCCGAACCGCGGGAAGATCTGAACCGACACTCGGTTCGACAAGGTACCCCTAAATTCGGTTGTTGAAGGTTCTCTGAGAACCGGACCCGCACATCTCTAGTATTAACCAGAACCAAGCGTGCGCAAGTATGGGCGATGTCTGAATTTCAAATGCATCTACACTTGAGATTGACTGGGTTGTAATGGGACGTTCTCATGTAGGCAAAAGCAGGGAGGGCATGTCATTGTAATTGCGGGTTATGCAGAGTTTTACAGAAGCGTACCGTATATACTCGAGTATAAGCCGAGTTTTTCAGCACATTTTTTGTGCTGAAAAAGTACCCCCTCGGCTTATACTCGAGTGAAGTGTAGCGTTGACCGGACGGAGTTCGGTCAGCGCTACACAGCACAAACACACAGCCGCCGGAGCCGGCAGCTGTGTGTTTGCTGTAATCAGCAGCCGCTGAGAGTCTGTCAGACTCTCATCGGCTGCTGCTGCTCCCACTGCAGGAGCTATCTTCCGGCTCCCGCAGTGGGTAATGGGAGAGACATCATAAGTAATGACATCTCTCCCATGGAAAGCGGCCGGAGGAGCTGTTAGCGGCGGGACCAGGAGCGGGAGTTTCAGGTAAGTGATTTTTATTTTTATTCTTATTACATCTCTCTCTACTGGGGGGGGGGGGGGACTACAGGGGGCACTACCAGGGGGCAATTACTACAGGGGGCACTAAAAGGGGGGATTACCACTGGGGGAACTACCAGGGGGGGATTACTACAGGGGGCACTACCAGGGGGGGATTACTACAGGGGGCACTAAAAGGGGGGATTACCACTGGGGGTACTACCAGGGGGGGGTTACTACAGGGGGCACTAAAAGGGGGGATTACCACTGGGGGTACTACCAGGGGGGATTACTACTGGGGGCACTAAAAGGGAGGGATTACCACTGGGGGCACTACCAGGGGGGGATTACTACTGGAGGCACTGAAAGGAGGGATTACCACTGGGGGCACAACCATGGAGAATTACTACTGGGGGCACTTCCAGCTGCTGCCATTTCCCACCCTAGGCTTATACTCGAGTCAATAAGTTTTCCCAGTTTTTTGTGGTAAAAGTAGGTACCTCGGCTTATATTCGGGTCGACTTATACTCGAGTATATACGGTAAATACTTCTATTTCCAGCCGTTTCATTTGCATCAAACATAGGATGGTGCAAGTGCATCCAGATGGTAACAAATATCAAATTAAGTGGTTAGAGGAAGGTGCACTGCAAATATGTAGTTTAGTTCCGTACAGGCAATATAGGAGCCAATAACAGACATCTTACATTCAATATCAGGCCAAAAGTGGTCAGTGTGTATCTCTTGTCCATTGCCAGCTGTACAATCACAGATATACAGCCAGTAAGCTTTTACACTGAAATACTACATTTGCCATCCAGATAATGCACAGATACTGTAAAAACCTTTGCTAGCCATATATGAAGTGACACCTCTATAAACCATGCAGGGGTGTATCTAGGCATCCAAGCTCCCCTGGCAATGTAATGTACTGGCGCCCCCCTACCCCCCTTATGCAGTGCCCCCAGTAATAATCCAGCCTATGCTGCATTGCCCCCAGTAGTAGTCCTCCCTATACAGTGCCCCCAGTAGTAGTCCTCTCTATACAGTGCCCCCAGTAGTAGTCCTCTCTATACAGTGCCCCCAGTAGTAGTCCTCTCTATACAGTTCCCCCAGTAGTAGCCCCCTATACAGTGCCCCCAGTAGTAGCCCCACCTATACAGTGCCCCCAGTAGTAGTGCCCCCAGTAATAGTACCCAGTAGTAGTCCCCCCCTATACATTGCCTACAGTAGTAGCCCCCCCTATACAGTGCCCCCAGTATTAGTCCCCTATACAGTTCCCCAGTTGTAGACCCCCCCTATACAGTGCCCCCAGTAGTGGCCAGTCCCCCCTAAATTGCCCCCAGTAGTGGCCACCCCTATACAGTGCTCCCAGTAGTGGCCACCCCAATACAGTAGCGGGCACCCCCCCATAAAGTGCCCCCAGTAGCGGACACCCCCTATTTCAGTGCCCCCCCCATGCCAGGCTTACACACACACACAAAGAACAAAAAAACATTCAACTAACCTGGTCCCCGCTCCTGACGCGACCGCCGCTGTCCGAGTCCCGGCCCGCTCTTCTCCTGCATGGGAAAGATGTCTTGACGTATGACATCTCTCCCATCACATGCTTGGGTGGGAGCCGGAACACGGAGCTCATGAGTGAGCTCCAGCCGGCTCTCTCCGCGGACGACGCAGCAGCTGAGAGTCTGTCTGACTCTCATTAGCTGGCTGCTATTACAAACACACAGCCACCGCTGGTGGCTGTCTGTTTGTAAATGATGTAGGGCAGACCGATCTCACTGCGGTCTGCCCTACACTTGTGGGGCTCGGGGGACTTGTCCACCCCTTGGCTACTGGTGGCACTGCCGGGCGGCACCCCCCCTTTGGTCGGCGCCCCTGGCGAGTGCCATCCTGGCCAATAGATCGATACGCCCCTGAAACCATGCATTAAACAGAGATACCCCCACTGCCAGCCATGTATATTGTAGAGACACCTCCCATTGGCAGTCATATACAGTGATGCTGCTTATTTCTAGCAATATATTGTGCTTACACCTATTGCACATTTCATACATACACCACAATGAAAAATGTATTAAATTGTAAGCTCAGTGCCTGTTTACCTGTTGTTTCATGTCACTACCAGGGTCGGTGCAAACTATAAATTTGCTCCCTCCCACAAATACGTCCTCTTGACATGTCTTTAAAATGTTTCATATTTACCCCTTATTCATGTTACACCACACAAAAGAGCCCCTTATACAATTTATACCACACTGTAGAGCTCCTTATACTCATTACGCCACTCAGTAGAGCCCCCTTATATATATTACACAGTAGTACTCCTTATACACATTATACCACATAGAGCTCCTTATTCACATTATGCCACACAGTAGGACCCCTTATACACCACACAGTATAGCCCTTTATTCACATTATGCCACGCGGTAGTACCCCTTATACACATTATACCACACAGTAGGTGCCCCTATCTGTAACTAAACTTTCACACACCTGCGTTTTGCCTAATGCCAGCCACTTACCAGGGGTTCAAGCTATTTCATGCCTACCTTCGGGCCCATAAAGTGACCAGGGACTAATGCCCAGAGTTACTTTTACTTGTGGCATGGGTAATCTGCCTGCCTAACATGCCCCAAAGGCCTGAGGCCTGATTGCTCCCACAGGTCTAATGCCCGACACCTGGTGGTCGAGGGAGGGTGGAGTGGTAAGTCACAGGTGGCCAAGGCTGTCTACCAGTAAGCTGGGAGAGGCTGTAGTGGGGAGCTTCATTTAGCTCTTTGCTTCCCACCACCTGCAGCACTCTACGGTCCTCATCTTCTTCCTTCTGCTGCTGGCACATTCTGGGCTCTGGCGTTGCCACCGGAGCTCTTCACACAACGTCCTTTTCTATTGACCGCAGTCACCATACTGAATTCCACGCTTTGCAGCATCTGACATCAGACGCCATGTGCAGGCAGAGCTATTATGGCTCGTCGTGGCTGCTTCTCTGACTGCCTGTCTGTGAGCCATGATTGGCTTGCACCTGGTGCCAAGTTCAAATAGCCCTTGCTACCTATTGGCTGCCGGTCAGTGAGCTGCAATTAGTTCATGGTTTGCACCAAATTTAAACTGGGATCGCACCCACTTACCCAGCACTTCTTAAAATAGTGATTGAGTTGGGGGTGCCAATGGAAGTGAAGCTATCTGTAAGTTCCAAGTGCATTCAGCCATATGAGCACTAGTCCATTTTATCTGACTGGATTTAAAAGCACCCGATGGCCAGGCCAAGCCAAGCAGTTTGTTCTATCATATTGGCACAGGATATGAGCCATCAATGACTGCTTCGAGTTTCAGCACCAAGCCATGTTTTATCACTAAAAACCAGTGTGGGCATGTGAGTGTAATTGTGACTAGGCAGAAGTGCATGGAAATCTTTCAGTAACCTGATGACTTCTGAGTGCCCCAGGGCTGATGATTTTGGTCACTAGCCTCTTCTGAATGGCTGTTTACTAAATGCTCTTATAATGTAACAACACATTCTTCATTGATCATGCCGTAATTATAGGATTTTATGGTAGTCTTATTTCTTTATTTTTTCCTACATTCATTAATACAGAAGAACTAAGGGCCTGATTCAGGTTGGTTCACATGCACCCCGTTCGCTGCAAAAATATGCTAATGAATGCAATCGCACGGCAACCGCAGCACTATACCAAGACGCCCACCACTGTATAAAGCCGCCCACTTCCCATGACATGCATCCGCAAGTCAGCGAAAACATTGGTAACATCGAAGCCATACACAGTTGTGGTTGACCTGCCGCACAAACTGCTAAACTTCCTGTCGCCAACTAGATCTCTGGCTACATGTACAATTGCAGTGGCTTAATTATGCACACCCCTGTAATGGCGTTCAAATGCACAGGCACGCCTGCATTCGCCCGACCACCCCCCCTCTCCACCCCCAAATGGTCACTTCTTGTCAATCACTGTGTAGTGGGACTATGTGCTTACTGCAATTGATTCAGTTTACACACCCACACTGCGATGCATACGCATGCGCAGAATGCAAACATCGACCGGCTGCGTACGAACGCAGCCTTGCGAACCACCCTGAATCAGGCCCTAAGATTGCACATGCTGTACTACGGAGGAGCCCTATGGTAAGAAAGTACTGCAGGTGTTGGGGGAGAATTGGGGGAGTGAGGTTACAGACCTGTAAAGAAGGGGTTAAAGAGAATAGTAGGAGGGGAAGGGGTTTTAAAATGATTACGAATTATAATTTTTTTACACGAAAATTGAATATGAACAAATACTAAACGTGTATTTAATTTCAAACAACACAATTTACACATACTGTGCTGGAACTAATTATTCTGCATTGTACAGTAGTAACTACATCCAAAACTATAACATAACTGTACTAGAGAGCTCTATGTTTCAGGGTCAGTTCCCTTTCTCCAGGCAGAGTAAATGAATAATACCTGCATGCAGCCTTTGATCTATTCTCTGCGGTATACATCTGGTGGAAGAACCAGTGAAGAACCTGGGATAGTTATCCATTTGCTGAATCAGACATAGCTCAAAATTTAAAGTGCCAACTTTTTTTTACGTCTAAACTGGATTGCCGCTTTAAATATCACAGTTAAATCTCAAAAGTATCGGCCTTTCTGCAGGATATTACATTTGGCCCTACATTTTGGAAGTGTTACTCTTCTAAATATTAATGAATCTTACCTGGCAGAAAATTATAGGTGTGCCATAGACTGGATATACAATATAACTACATACAATAGGTCTTATCCTCTGATGAAAGCCTTTAGACCAAACACACAACTTGTAGCTCTATCACAAGCTAATCTTATTAATTTTTCGGGGACTATGAAGATATTCCTCTATTATACACTACATGTTGGGGTCAATCCAATCAGGTGCGAGTCAGGTCCTGCAAGACATTCTCACGATGAACTCACACTGTAAATTCCATTTGCAATTCATTTTCAAACTTGCATTGATTTTTCAGAGAAAAGTAGTGTTTTTTTGTGTGCACCCCCTGAGCAGGTAAAAAGTAGGGGGATATCTTTATTTTAAGGTAAAAAAATGTCGGGACACAGTGCAGCACCTCTGGTACACCACTCCCAATGAATAATCACGCACTTGGAGGGGTTTAAATAGCATAATTTGGCCAAAAATTACCTGTCAGTTTTCATATCTTTAAAAAGCTCAATAAAGGGTTAAATGATGTGGCACAGGTATGTGGAGGTGTAAATGATGTAGGACAGGTATGTGGAGGTGTAAATTTTATGGGACAGGTATGTGGAGGTGTAAATGATGTGGGACAGGTGTGTGGAGGTGTAAATGATGTGGGACAGGTGTGTGGAGGTGTAAATGATGTGGGACAGGTGTGTGGAGGTGTAAATGATGTGGGACAGGTGTGTGGAGGTGTAAATGATGTGGGACAGGTGTGTGGAGGTGTAAAAGATTGTTGGACCCGGGATGTAGAGGTGTAAAAGATTGTTGGACCCGGGATGTAGAGGTGTAAGAGATTGTTGGACCCGGGATGTAGAGGTGTAAGAGATTGTTGGACCGGTATGTGGAGGTGTTGTATTGATGAAAGAGTGGTTTTAAATTTGCAGATGAGAGGTAAAAGTGTTTATTATGCCAACTGTTTACAAACTTGCATAAAAACATATCATCCATTTGACACATTTGAAGAACCTTCAGTACTTTCCTTATGGCCACTAACAGTCTTCTATATGGTCCTGCTATCTAAGCTGTCAATTTTTTTGTGGTCCAGAATGTTTATCCCACTATTTCATGCACTTTTCACAGATCACTTTTCGTGTAAAAGTCGCTGAACCTCTCTGCAAGTACCGTGAATTGGCATTTTTACATTTTAATCGAATCTCATGCAATGTATGCAGGTTTCATGATGTAAACTTGCACCTAAATGGATTGACCCCTTAGAGACAGGTGCACTCTAAATTAAAATGATCCCCTCTTTTTCAGGAAGGTCAATCATCCACAATTATCATTTGTGGATTGCTCAACAACAACCAGCAAGGAACTAAGGGCCTGATTCAGAGCCGGACGCTCTGACCAGAGCGCTCGCTAGTCACTAGTGATGTCAGTGGGGCCGGCTTCAGACGGTAGGCGTTCCCATGGGAACGCCTCCGTCTGGCAGGCACGCCCACCAAAGGGGGCGTGCTGTCACTCACCATCGACAGCACGCCCCCTTTGGTGCGAGACCCGGAGTGATAGCTTGGCTGTCTCAGTCCGGGTCTCGCGCATGCGCACGACGGAGCTCCCACTGTCGTGCGCATGCGCAGTGGGGAACATCGACCCACTTGCGAGCGTACTGCCGCTTGCGAGTGAGTCTGAATGACCCCCTAAATTTGCTAATTTAATTATACTATTATTCTCATATTTACATGTGGTGTAAGTTATGTTGGATCAACAATTTACGTTAGATGGTGTGCAATGGCATTGGCAACTAAACACCTCATTAACCTATATGATGTATACACATACTATATGGTATATATACTGTATACATGCTAGGATATGTTAAAATTTAGACAATACCAATATTGGCATAGCAAAATGGAGATATACTGTATATTCTACCATTTAGACCTTAAGAACATTCTGGAATCCATGTCAAAATGGATAAACTATTAGGATCTAATTCATGCAAAGAAATTAAATTCATACTACATAGAACTTACCTCACACTAAAGCTAATTCACTATTGGCAATGCAACAAATGCTGAATGTGAAAATTCCTACATTACCTACAGTACACTGCACTTTACCAATGACTAATTATATCAACATCATGTTTTCCTGCTCTTGTCAATAACAATGACAGAGGGTTAATTGGTGACTGTGTATTGGGTCCCATGTCTTAATTATTGCTAATAATCAAAGTAACCTTAATCTCCACAGAGACAAACCATAAATATGAAACGCATGAAAATGTATTTATTGAGCTCTGCTGCGAAGGGTGGTTACATACCAGAGTTTTCTATTTTACATAGCCACAGATATAATTCTTGGAAATTAACCATTTGTTTCCTTTTTGTAAACGTCTCCATGGAACTCAGATCTCCATGACCAAAGCAGTTGGTAAATGTTTTGATCTCTCCCAATGGTGTACTTATTTGTCTTGGTCAAAGTAATTCTATTAAAAACAAACAGCAGATGTTAATCTCCTTGCAGCAGAAGTAAATGTGTGTACTTGTAAGTCCCAGCAAGGAGTTCCCTCACCATTTCCCTGAGCTCCCCCAAACCATTGCTATTGGCTTAAGCTTTCATATTTGAAGTGACACATGACTATTAACTCAAACCATCCCACAAGCTGCATACACACACGATTTTGTTACCAACGATTTTCTGAACGGTTTTATGAATGATTTTATGAACGATTATCTGTTAGATTTTTTAAAGTGTAATGAACGATTTTTTTGAAATACAAACGATTTTTGCATACTCCCTTAATGAAAATCGTTGAGTTGACAAGTCTGACTGAACTACAAACCACAAATGTGAATGCGCATCAACAATTATCGTTTGACTTAGAAAGTGAACGATTTTTTCAAACGATATCGTTTAACGATACTCGTTCAAAAAAATCGTTGTGTGTGTATGCAGCTACAGTGTTAATGACACATCTTTTGTAACCATGCCAAATAATCACTCAGGAAGCTACCTCACCAGGGGGGGATAAAAGGGAATGGGTATGATATAGCGGCAGCCCAACAGGAGCAGAGTGCGACGCAGCGGAAGCCCGACAGCACTGGAAATCCCGATCGTGGATAGGTAAGTATCCACTAACCTAACCCTAACCCTCCTTAGGGGTGCCTGACCCTAACTCCCCCCCCCATGTGCCTAACCCTAATCCCCCCTCTAACTGCCTAACCCTAACCACCCCCTTCCCCGCTGCCTAAACCTAAGTCCCCCGGGGGGGTGCCTAACCCTAAGACCCCCCCGGGAGCCCTAAACCTAACCCCCCCCCCGCGGCTGGTTAAATAAATCATCTAGCCAAATAGTCACTGAAACATGCACCTTTTTATTATCATGATGCACAACCCTAATGGAGCATACACACGGTCAGATTTGTCAGATTTGTCAGACTTGTCAGATTTGTCAGATGAACGATTGAACGATTAAACGATTTGAACGATTTTACCAAAGTTTTGAACGATTTGAACGATTGAACGATTTTTGACTGCATTAAAATGAATGGAATCGTCCAAGTCTGACTGCAAACACATCAGATGTCAGAAATCGTTATCTGACCATCGGGAACGCGCATCGTTGATCGTCCAGGCATGTCAGATATGAACGATTTTCCTTCAGATATGAACGATTGAACGATTTTTAAATCGTTATCGTTCATATCTGAAGGAAAAATCTGATCGTGTGTATGCACCATAAGAATGTAGTGAATCTGATGGAAAAAAATCAGGGAATTCACTACAACTGCGAATTTCACACTCCTATACCTACAATACCTAACTAGTGACTTTGTCTCAGTAACTTCAATGTAAAATCCCAGATGCTGATCCATGCTCTTCACTCCTCTAAACATGTGGTAGGGACTTAGCAAGGTCTGTGGAGACTTAACGATCTACTTGTGGCTGAACATTTGCCACCATGCAACCTGTCCAACCAGAGTCATATTTCAGAGTTACTATTCTCCCTCTGCCCTGCATCTGCATCTTTTTAAACCCCTCTCAAATTCTCAAAGTACAGTGGCTTCGGATAGCAAGTCCCTTGGCCCACATCCCCACCAAGAACTGGGGCAGCCCATTGACATCAACTGGTCCTCAGCTCACTTGTAGGCACTCTGTGTGGCTCCAGCATGTCTGATAAATCAATGTTCAACTTAGTTTAAGGCTTGCTAGATGTATATATACCCAACAGCCAAGAGGTTTATTACACAATTAACAGCACACAAATATAAGGCATGTTTACACAATAACTAGCAGTGTATGTACAATTGTTTCATTATCATTTAAGAATTGTATAATGGACATAAAATAAATGGCTAATACAATACAAGAAATGTTAATACTAATTTTCACAACAATAAAGACTAAAAGACTAAATTGTGAACTAAGCCTTACTGATGGCAGGACATTGTATTTAATTATGAGTTTGAGAGATATTTTTGGAGCATTTTAATAATTTTTACTTTTATTATGATCTAGCATTTCACAACTCTCATGTCATGCATGTGAGTATGGTCGTCGCAATCATTTTGAAATTTGAAAAACTGCTGCACACAGTTATACTGCATAAACTTGCATCCATCTGATCTGCCACCTAAATGTGAACAGTAATGTTGCATCACTGCCTAACTGTCCACCAAAATTCCAAAAGAGCATCAATTTCCATTGCTAACCATCGGAACAAATTAATTTTCACTAGTAATTACAAACAATCTATGCTCTAATATACACAATATACAAGTACAAACTGTGTTTTCAGTGGAAATCCTGTCATCCCAAAAACTTTTACTACCCAATTAGACTCTGTACTATGTGGAATTCCCCAAATTGAAGTCTGCAGGCTCCTCTGATAGAACTGCCTTCTGTTCTTCCTTACAGTCTATGCATTGTTATTTTAATCTTTATTTAACTTCCAATGTAAAAATTAGAGCAGTGGTTCTCAAACTTTCTCAGTTTCAGGCACCCTTAGGGTCTCCATTATTTTTTCAGGGCACCCGAAAGGCCAAATAATTACCGAGCAGTCCCATTTTTGAAGTAGTTGGGTCAAAACAATGTAATAAATATTTAAAAAAGAAAGAGAAAAAAAGATAGTGAAAAACTGTGCTATTCTTACCCATTAACCACTCTTTCTCTCCTTTTGCCCTCTCCGTCTCTCTCCGACTACCCCCTCTGTCTCTTATTGCCCCCTCCATGCCTCTCCCTTTGCAGCCCCCTCCATGCCTCTCCCTTTGCAGCCCCCTCCATGCCTCTCCCATTGCAGACCCTCCATGTCTCTCCCTATGCAGCCCCTATATGTGTCTCCTTTTACAGCCCCCTCCATGTGACTCTAGACTCTCTTTGCAGCCTCCTCCATATTTCTCCAGTCTCCCTTTGCAGCCCCCTACATGTGTTTCTCTTTGCAGCCCCCTCCATGAGTGTCTCTTTACTGCACTCTCCATGTGTCTCCAGTCCTGCCCTGCAACCCCCTACATGTGTCTCCCTTTGCGACCCTTCATGTATTTTCCTTTGCAGCCCCTTCCATGTGTCTCCAGCCTCTGTTTGCAGTCCACTTCATGTTTCTCCAGTCTCCCTTTGCAGCCCCTCCATGTCTCTCCATATACAGCCCCCTCCATGTGTCTCCCTTTGCAGCCCTCTCCATGTGTCTCCAGCCTCTCTTTGCAGCCTCCTCCATAATTCTCCAGTCTCCTTTTGCAGCCCCCTCCATGTGTTTCCCTTTGCAGCCCCCCCATGTCTCTCCTTATAGGCCCCTCCATGATTCTCCTGTCTCCCTTTGCAGCCTCCTCCATGTGTTTCCTTTTGCAGCCTCCTCCATGTGTTTCCTTTTGCAGCCCTCTCCATGTGTCTCCAGTCCTCCTTTGCAGCCCTCTCCATGTGTCTCCAGTCCTCCTTTGCAGCCCTCTCCATGTGTCTCCAGTCCTCCTTTGCAGCCCTCTCCATGTGTCTCCCCTTGCAGCCCCCCTCCATGTGTCTCCCCTTGCAGCCCCCCTCCATGTGTCCCCAGCCTCTCTCTTTCAGCCCCCTCTATGTTTCTCCAGCTTCCCTTTGCAGGCCCCTCCATGTGTTTCCCTTCGCAGATCCTCCCAAATGTCTCTAGTTTTCCTTTGCAGCCCCCTCCATGTGTCTCTCTTTGCAGCCCCCTCCATGAGGCTCCAGTCTCCCATTGCAGCCCCCTCCATGAGGCTCCAGTCTCCCATTGCAGCCCCTCCTCCATGTCTGTCATTGAAGCCTCACTATAGTTCCCCATGTAGCCACCTCCCCAAAGAACACTATGTGGCACTGAGCACTATGTACCCTCCCTTACTGGCTCCGCTCAGCACCCCAATGCTCCCCCGCCCGGCTACAGTTCCCTATGCAGCCCACCCCCATTATTTACCTTTAGTAGTGATGATTGCCAACACTCTATTCAGCAACAGGCAGCCTATCTGTCTTTTACTTACCACTGACAGCTCCTGCATGCTTCAATCCCCCTCGCTCACCTCACCAAACCGATCCTCGTCTGCCGTGGAAAAAAAAGAAAAAAAAATTCAGGCAGCTTCTGGGCAGCCTCGTTAGACCACCAGATATGGCACCCCAGTGACAGTGCTGAGGCACCCCAGGGAGTTGTGGCGCACAGATTGGGAACTGCTGAATTAGAGGATTATAACTGGAGCTAGCATGAAAAGGTATACAATTGGGAAGCCGGCTGCTGGAATCCCGGCAGCCGGCTTCCCGACTGCTTTATCTTGCCGTGGGATAAATGACCGGTGTCTATATCTAGACACCGCTCATTTCCCCGATGCCGGGAGACAGGTGCGCGATATCCCGATGGAGCGGTTGCCGGGCGCCGCGAGCAGACAGCCGCGGGGGGGGGGGGAGGGTTAGGGTTGGGGCACCCGGGGGGGACTTACGGTTAGGCATCCCCCGGGAGGGTTAGGCTAGTTGGAGGGAGGGTTAGGGTTAGGCACCCCCGGGGAGGACTTAGGTTTAGGCAGCAGGGAAGGGGGGGGATAGGGTTAGGCACTTAGAGGGGGGATTAGGGTTAGGCACAGGGGGGTTAGGTTAGGGTTAGGCACAGGGGGGTTAGGTTACATTAGTTCGTACTTACTTCACCACGATCAGGATTTCCAGCACTGTCGGGCTTCCGCTGCCGGGCTCTGCTGTTTTAATTCGAACTCCCGGCCATGCGGAAGCCGGCATATCATACCGATTCCCATGAAAATTGTTTATTACTAGTTAAAGTGATGCAGTGGAACAGACACCTACAATGCAAGCTGGATTCCCCATTCTGCCGACGCTGACCTGATCTGGCGATCTGCATCAGCAGCCGCCAATCCGCGGGCATGGATGATCAGCCACATTGCTAAACATGATTCACACACAGGGCCTGATTTAGGGATGCACGCATATCAACCGCAATGCGGCCTCACAGCAGCCTCTAAATAACTGCAGATATTCACTCCCAGGGATGGATTTAGGGGTCAGGCTCACCCTAGGCACAACATTAATGCCCCCTTCATATTTATTATTTTCATTATTAGGTTATTAGCCCTAATTTGTCAATTGCTATTATAATTTAATAATTAAGAAAAATAGCCATGAGCAATGACATTTCATATGATATGTGTGACTTGCTGAGGGCGAGGCAGAACTCAGATGGTTGTTTTATTACTGTCACTGAGAGAAATAAAACAAGCTGATACATGGGAGTAGATTACTAAAGCTTCTAAAACAGACAAGTGGTGATGTTGCTCTTAGCAATCAATCCACTGTACCGTATCGTGCGCCATCTTGAGTGGAGTGTGGACCGGTCACATATCCCACTGCATCTGCAGCCCAGTCAGATACCACTGTTGATTGCTTATCCCCCCAGGCCTGGAGGCATTCATTGCCAAGTAGTTAAAAACTATTCCCGCTGTACCGTACCATATGCATGGTACTACCTGTCCACACTCCACTCAAGATGCTGTACAGTGTGGTACAGTGGAAATATTTATTCATTTTTGCATGCACTACTAGGTACCTCCCAGGAACACCCAACATTTTTCTACTCCATATCTGAAACAGTCAGTCCCGATCGCAATAACACCTTTGTGCGTACACTCTGTGTACCACACGTACCGTATATATATATATATATATATATATATATATATATAAAAAAAAAAATTGCACATGCCCAGTTGCAAAAATCACTCATCTAGGTGAACATAGGCACTGTGTGCAGTTTGTGCACAACTCAGAAGTACGCCCTATTTGTTTCATTTGCTCCACAATGCTACATTGCCGCTGTGATGTTTTACAGCTAAGTGTATGTTATGTGCAGGGTGCCAGTAGAAACAGGTTCTATTACTGTATTATCAGGCTTTCCTTGCCAGTTTCACTCAGTGATTATCAATCTGTCAATCTCTAGCTCTGCAGAAGCACCACATATTATTCCTTCCAGACAGAAACTAATAATTTGGCTCAATTTCTGCAATCCAAAACCCGATATAAGCCAAGTATGAAATAACACTTGGGTGACCCATTTTTCTCTACAATGTTATTTGTTTAATTATGTCACCACAGCAAGACTATTTATAGTCTAAGGAAAAAAACACTACAGCTTTTGCTATGTTACTGTTTAAGCACAAACACTGAGAAGTGTATCACAGTTGAATGTGATAGAGCAGCTATGTCTGCCAGGGTTTTATAACTATAAAGGGCTTTGCAACTGCAGACAGGAAGTTATTTCAGTATAAATAAATATGTAATAAGTCCCACAACAAAAATGTAACCTATATTTGTCTGCTGCGCCCCATTATACCTGTTCCTGGATGTGCCAACTTAACTTTAATATATTCAGAAGGATAGTTCATGTGCAGGAGAGAGCAAAGACTTGGGCATAGTGCCATAATCTTTGCCAGCTTCTATTCTGGCTCCATCTCTCTGAATAAATCACAGCAATTATATGGGGGCCACTGCAAGGGCAGAGTAGTGTATCAGTCCGGGATGCAGGAGCCTGGACCCATGGAACCGTGTCCACGGCACATCCTGTACCCATTATAGATACACTAGTACCACTAGATAAAGTACCAACCAATCAGCTTAGAACTGTCAGTGTATAGGTTGTGTTTGAAAAATGACAGTTAGGAGCTGATTGGTTGGTACTTTATCTCCATCCAAAGCTTAGTACATATGCATTTGTGAGTGATGAAAAGATTATAGAGGAGTGTGTCATAGCCAGAGATTATCCTGCCAATGGTACTGCACAAGCTTTGGGAGAAGCAAGAGGAATTCAGATTCTGCATGGGAGGAAAGCGAAAGCAAGATACTAGCAGAGAGAATACTTGCTGAATTATTGGGTGCCTCACTGGGAGGTGGGCAGCCAGATTGGTGGTGCATCTAAATCTGGGCATACACGGCCAGATAAAATGTCTGTCAGACAGACAGACATTTTATCTGGCAGCCTGCCAGCCGCAGATGTCCGAGGCATACACTGTGAGATTTCTCTCACAGTGTATTAGCCGACATCTGCGCTCCGCCCCCAGGGGAGGAGACATTTCACTGTTCCTTCCATGGGAAGGAATACACTACCCGATGCGGCAGACAGTTTACCAGTAAATATTGCATCAGACTGGCATGCTGGACAATCCGGCATGCCCGTCCAAGCAATATTTAACCCTCGGTCACCCCCCCACAAGCTACAATTATCGGGGTGATCCTTGGATATCGGGCGGATTGCCCCGATAATTGTGTAGCGTGTATGGCCAGCTTAAGTGTAATGTCCCAATGTTACTAAGGACCAGGGGCCTGATTCAGAGCCAGTCGCTATTTGCGCTCGCTCGTCCTGAAAATAGGGGTGGCTATTCAAATGAACCGTTTGCTGTTTGCGGTCTGTTCACGCCTCTAGGTCTGAACGAGCGAAGAAAACTTGCGGTCGTTTTTTGGGAAACTACGCCCCCTGTCCGCTCGCATCCTACGTCATGTCCGCTATTTATTAGATTAATCGAGTACATCGAACAGGGTATGAGCTGCTCGCTATTCTTGTGGTTGGTTTTTGCTACCACAATTTTGCGAGCAGTTCTGGCTATAAAATAACCCAGTGACGTGGTCAATGACGCTGCTGTTTTAAATATGCACACCCATAAAACGCCCGTTTTGACCTTTAAGCACGCCTGCGATCGGATCTCCACTCTCCGTTTTCAAGCACCTTCCCCTGTTACCACCCACATACGCCTCATCCTGTCACTCAAATTAGCAGGCATTCGCTATTTTGCGAGCACATGAATTTCGGCCGCACTGACTGGTTCGCGCATGCGTATAACGATTTGTACGCATGCGCAGTTGGGCAAACATCACTCGGAGCGAACGAGCTGCCACTTACGAGTGGCTCTGAATCAGGCCCCAGGTTCGAATAGACGAGAGAGGCAAGCTGGGTGAAATGTGTCTCCCTTTTTAACAGCAATGACAGACACAATTGCAAGGTACAACGCAATTTTATTATATCTGAACCAACAATAGACAGGTTATGGCAATACATTAATTTAAATTATACAGTAAGCTTGACTCAGGTATTGTAAGAAGCAATGAACCCCAAGAAACTATCTGCACCCATGCAATTCCAGTGTTTAAGACCATATGATCGACTGTCATTTGCTACCATATATTACCAGGTTTTCATTCCAACCAGCCAGATTGGACAGATATCTGACAGATAATTGTATAGTGTATGCCCAGCAAAAGCAATGTGGTAATTAATCGAAAAGTACTTTATAAGTAATCAGCAGCAAATGAACATTTAATACATATAGAGGAAACAACATTTAAATATTCAACCGCATAAGAGCATGCAGTACATTTAAAGGAAAACCAGCATCTAAACATCTACCAGAATGAGGACATTTGCAAGACATCAGCCTCTGAGCATTTACCAAGTTAATGAGCAATTAAAAGCCAGCTATGCACAGTTAAAATACAGCAATTTTTAGCTTTAGATTTATATTAGAACACAAGACATTTGCAACATTTACTGTACATCAGTATAAATAATAGTGAGAGCCACAGCGGGCAGAGGCACCTAGTTAAGTTATACAGTACAGGACAAGAAAATGCACAATACAATGGCCACAAGAAGAAAGGTAGATTAAATCAATTTAGCATTAACAACGAAAGCCACGGAGGGCAAAGCTACACACTAATACCCCTTTTACACCAGAGCTAAAACCCAGGTTATTGCCGGGTTAACCCGGTGTAAAAGTGGACAGTCTTGGAACCCTGGGTCGAGTGACCCGGCAATCCAACCCAGGTAACTTGCAGGGTTTTACACGGGAAGACCCATGAAACCCTGCAGTGTAAACGGCGCGATTCGGGTCACGATGACTTCAGTGGCTCTTGGAGATGACATCATCTCCAAGCGTCTACTTCCGCACCGGAAGAGCCGGGTCACTGCAGACCCGGCTCCAGTGTGAACGGCGCCACCTCGGGAATATCCTGGGTCAGCGCCGGCTAAATTCCGGGTCTGATCTGGTTGAGACCCGGAATTTAGGTATAAAAGTTAGGGCTTTCCTTACAGAGGAGAACAAGTAAAATGAGCTAGACCATACTTTTACAATCTACCAGCTGCACAACATGACAGTTCAGAGATATACCACTTCCCTTCAAAGCTGCTCAGCCTTTGTACAGGGAACAAAACTATTACTTCCCTGTTTACCCTCAATCTACAACTCAGGAAAAGATAAATGCAGGAATACGCTGCCCTGGGAACTAAACCACCTGTGACCTTACTTTGGTACAAATAGACTCTCTAACTGCACAGCGGCAGTACTATACCCCAAACAGGCACCCACACAAAACTCAGGGGATGGGGAGTGTAGTGTTAAAAATGGGCCTCACCCCCAGCAGGGGCTCTTCTGCCTCCCAAGATCAGCGACCATCTCCTCTGCGCTTCTGCACAGTCCGTGCTCTACGACTCTCCATCGGGCAGTGCTCAAATCACCATGTACCGTGACTAAGAGGTTTATTTATCAAGCAGTGAAAAACTTAGTGAAGTGGACCATTGGAGAAGTTGCCCATGGCAACCACTCAGCTTCTACCTATTATTTTATAGACTGTACTTGATAAATGTTACTTCAAAGCTGATTGGTTGCCATGGGCAACTTCTCCACTGGTCCGCTTCACTAAGTTTTTCACTGCTTGATAAATAAACCTGTAAGTTCTCTGGTGCTCTGAAGGGTAAAAGCCAGGGGACAACGGAGTCCTTTTTATCCCACAGTCTCAGTGACAGTCTTCTGCGCTAGGGTCTTTGCTGCAAAGGTCCCTCCTGGCTTGGGTCCTCAGGGGGTCATTACCAGCAGGGGCTGTCCCTCTCTCCATCGATGCGACTCCTGGGTCTTCTCCAGGGTTCCGATCCCCCGGCACTCATCTCAACTGACAGGTCCTCCCCTCTGAATCTCGGTGGCACTGTCCTCTTTTTCTCCACCTCCTTGGGGCCGGTATCTTCAGCGGTGGTCCCCTGCGGTTCAGATGGCAAGGAAGCTGGAGGGCAGCCACAGGGGTTTCCCTCCACGGTGGTTGATCCAGCGGCTGCTTAGTCTTGGTGGTGCCCTCTCCAGTGGCCTCTTCTACGTCAGGGTCATTTGATGAGTAGCAGGCAGGGGCAGGACAGCTCCAATCTCCAGGGGTCCTACGGCGAATGGCTCTTCAACCTGCAGTCGCTGGGTTCTTTGGTCTTTACAGGGGAACTTCCAACAGGGCTCCTGCCTGCGCTGCTCCTGGGCACTACTGCAGGAATCCTGACAGAGCCAGGGTCCTCGCGCCGGCTATCACAGCCAGGATCCTCCACGCTGCAGCAGCTTCTCTGACTGTGCTGCAGCCACTAACCATCAGCCCTGTCCCGCAGTCTTTTTCGACCCAGCACTAGGGATGGCCATCGACCATCGATGATTCAAAATCATCGATGGTTTCTGGCCAATGTCAAATAGTTTTAACATTGATGACAGAGAGCCAATGGTTCTTTGCCATCGATGTACTGTATGAGTAGCAGCCGATACTTTTTTTTCTGGACGGGACGGAGAATAGCCCACCCCCGGTGAGCGCTAAGCCCCGCCCCTTTTTTGATTGGCCCGCAGGCCCCATTCACAACAGCACCGGTGGCCATCAAGGGGTGAAAACCATCTTGATGAAGCGATTCAGGTCAAACTGTGTCATGAAGCCATACGGACTGCCCACTTCACTCAGGAAGTGGGCATTAGCATAGGGGACCCTCTAGAAGACTTGCCCACTTTTATGGGTATCTGGGGGAGCCACCCACAATACGATAGTCTCCCAGATATCCTGGGAGAGTAGGCAAGTAACCAGAGGAAAAGAAAAAGCAAAACTCCAGCACAGAGCCAGACACTGCCAGATATGCAGGAGTATTTCCATTGTCTGCCGCATGTCCTATCTTTTTGCAGTAATTATAGGTTCCTGATATTGAAATTGCTCCCTTCACATTGCCATATTATAAGGAGCGTCGCTTAAGGGCATTTCACATATTTGATTTCATAGTACCCTAAAAGTTTCCAGAGTTAGTCAGTGTCCACTGCATGTGTGAGTGGAGCCTGCATAACAGTGCACGCACAAAACCTAGAGCTGTTTGTCTGTGTGGCAGTCTGAAATAGACGGCCTGATTCAGAGAC
This sequence comes from Taudactylus pleione, assembly GCA_031769625.1. Lineage (NCBI taxonomy): Eukaryota > Metazoa > Chordata > Amphibia > Anura > Myobatrachidae > Taudactylus > Taudactylus pleione. The sequence continues at coordinate 2,062,152 of JAUIMM010000017.1, read as the reverse complement.
TGACGCTCTGAAAGAGCGCTCGCTCTGAATCAGGGCATTTTTTTTTGAGGGGCCTCCTGGCCACTCGCATAGCTGTGGGTGACCACCCACAGCTATTGCGAGCGGCTAGATTGATGGTCAAGACCATCGCGACCATCTGGCTTGCGGCGAGACCCTTGTGGTATGGTCTCGTGGCCGCAAGCCCCAGAGAGCTTTCGGCTCTAATAGAGCCGGAAGCTCTCCCACTGACATCACTGGTGATATCAGTGGGGCTGCCCACAAATGGCAGGCGTTCGCTTGGGAACGCCTCCATTTGTGAAGCCACCCCCTGGCCACGCCTACCAAAAGGGGGAGCTGTCACTCACCGATAGCTCGCCCCCTTTGGTGCGAGACCTGGAGCGCCAGAGCACCTGTCGCTAGCTGGGTCTCGAGCATGCACAAGACGGAGCCGGCTCCATCGTGCGCATGCCCAGTGGGCAAACATCGACCCGGTTGCGAGCGCTCATCGCTTGCGACCAGGTCTGAATCAGGCCCAGAGTTACTAGGGATGATACAGAGGTTTACTTAAGGGCCTGAATCAGAGTTGTACACAAAATGATTCAGGGTTGTACACAAAGTCGATATTTACAGTTGATGATTACCAGTAAACTGTGCCTGGATACATTACCGTCATCACTCACAGTGACTACCTGCAGTGTGAAAGACAGTCAGGGCCGTTTGTGAGAGGTCACAGGGGAGTCGCAACCTTTTTCGGCGTGTCTCACAGCCAATGCTGTGTCTTTGTAAAATGTTGCTTGGATTTGCAATGCTGCCTGTTGGCGTCTCAGTACAAATCCTGAGGACTATGACATCTGCTAATTTTTGCACAGCCTCTGTGTGCAAGGATGCAGCAGTGGTGGAATTAGCGACCATCTCTGAATCAGGCCCTCAGGTGCAGTAACTGCTGCTTTTGGTGAAGCCGCTACTGCGTCTTTATGGTAATGCTGCTGAGATGCCTATCGACTGCTGTGCAATTCCGAACCATGTGCATATAAAGATGCACTATAGGCCAAATGGCCCTATGGCAGATGCAGAATGCCCAACTGACGCAATAGCTGACAACGAGATGCCCGTGTCTGTTAGCATACCCCCAGTGACCACTGAGAAATTCCCAATGAAACTGCATGGGCTGTTACTTAGTCAGAGACAGTCTGTGCCATCCTTGCATCTTTTACAGCAGTCCCTTATGCTAATCACAGGTGAAGCTAGCACCAGGGCAAAGACTCATCATGGTGTCTGTTAAGGTCCCAGTGGACAGTAGTCACTCGCTATCTATATGACTACTTATATAATACAGATAGCATCAGTGACTACCATATACTACAGACCGCATTAGTGACCGCCACTTACTAGAGGCAGCATTATTGACCTTTAGTTACTACAGAAAGCATTAGTGGCCATAATATACTGCAAATAACATTAATTACTACAGACAGTATCAGTGACCACCATATACTAAATTTATTAGAATATGTGAACAGCGCTCACAAGGAGGAAGGATGTTCTAATATATCGGGAGCTGCCCGACATCATCAGTGATTGCCATATACAACAGACAACATTAGTGACTACTATATGCTATTAACAGCATTAGTGACCGCCATTTAATAAAAGTATGAGTGACCGCTATATTATACAGACAGCATTAGTAACACAATTTACTGCAGACAGCATCAGTGACCACCATATGCTACATACAGTATTAGTGACATATACTGTATTACAGACAGCATTAAACTCATAAACTCATTATTACTGGCCTGATTCAGAGGCGTACTCTAGGCCGATGTTTTTATATTACTGTAGTTGCACACGTGATTGACAGTCAGGGAAGGCAACGGGGAGTGTCAGCTAAAAACACAGGCATGTCTTGGCCATTTTGGGGGAGTTTCACATCCTGCATCTGTGATCCCATACGCAGGAAACATGGCTCCGGTGTCTCAGTTACGACCGCCATTCAAGTGACCATAGACTTACTCAGGAAGTCGACGTTTGCATGATCTGCATCTGATGCTGCGATGTGTATGCAGTTGCGTACAGGTGCAGTGGCTCAGGTGGGTGTCTCAGTGCAAGTCCCAGCCGCTGTTGCATTAGCATATCTATTCTACACATATCCACAGCTGTAAAAAAAAATGCAGCTGCGGCAGCATTAGCGCACAAATCTGAACCAGCCCTATGTACATTTCATAAAAAACCCTTATCCTAATTAACCCCATTATATCAATAAGCCCTTACCTTGCCATATTCTTAGTATTATTAGCAGAGATGTTGGTGATAGTGTAAACAGTCACAATGATGCACATGTGGAATTTGCTTGGAGCAGTAGTTCTCCATGTGAATTGATATACCAGAATGAGATATAACTGGCCATAGTGTGAATGATGTTGATTAAATGTAATTGGTGCTGGTGGTGCTTATTCCACACAAGGTATGCTTACCCAGTTCTTATGGTATGCTTAACTAATTCTATTTATTATATTCCAGGTAGAACAACACGTACTCTAGTATATGACACAGGGAAATACACAGGTGTAACAGCGTTAGATGTAATACACTGTTTTGGGCAGTCTGGAGCTCAGGGTATTGCTGGGCTTTATAGTGCGATGGGCGTGATCACGGTTCTGACGCCGTTGGATAGTAGCACTGGTGGTTTAGTGTACAACAGTGTTGGTATAGCGTACTTACAGGCACTGTAGGACTCTTTGGTAATGATAGTCTCCTGGTCAGACCTGTCCTCATTGACGCTGGGAAGTAAAGACGCAAGAAGGCCCCACGCATGTACAGTAGTGCAAATCAATGGTCAGGCCTTTCTTAGATGAGTCCCAGCAAGTCCTAGTGACATCTCTCCTACCTGGATAGTGCTAGAAGGAGGCAGCCCAGGAGCACACTCCTTCCAAGAAATATAATTACCATAAACTACAGTATAGTATAGCCAACCACCACCCCACGCCTTAATTTAACTGTTGAAGATCTCTTCTGCTGAGTCTGAAGTACTGCTTTGTGTGTCTATTAATGCACCATCGGTCACAACATCGAATCTTGCACCTGCCCTCTGTAAGCAACCGCTTTCAGCCACAGAGAAGTGCACTCTCTAGCATAAAAAGGAAAGGCTGAGATTAGCATTTGCATATTTACGCATCCGCTATTGTTAGAGTGGCTGTGACTGCATTACTGACCATCTCTGATGTTACCTGTCTAATCCCCCCCACCGTCCCAACTGTGCTCTGTGATCGCCTCAACCCTTCCTCTGGATCCTTTTACCAATTCTCAGAGACGTACCTAACATATTCGTGGCGGAAAGAACGAATGTTTATTTACTAATGTGGCATTTTAATTTTAGTTTGGTGAGCTCTGCCCACATATTATGATTTAGGCCAGTGGCTCCCAAACTTTCTTGAATCACGGCACCCTAGAGTATCAGATGTTTTCATGGCATCCCTAGGCCAAAGTTTATTATCGAGAAATTCAGCAAAAATGATTACATTTACTAAATTGTGCTTATAAATATGTCATCCTTAGGTTCATGTGGTGGTGGACAGGGTTCCGCGTCAGTTTGTCCGCGTATTTTATGATTGGAAGATGCCTATCAAATTGGCAATAAATAATTTGATTTGGTCCTGGACCACCAGCCCATGGTACCCTTGCAAGAGCCCCGCGGCACCCAAGGGTGCCATGGCACCCAGTTATGAACCACTGACTTACGCCATTATTGTCCCTACCAGGAAACTGGACTCTGCCTGTCTGGGCATGCTGGTGTGCATTGGGGGGAGCTGAACACCAATGATTGAGTTATTGTAAGATCTTTTGTTCACCACCATAGTAACATGTTAGCTAAAATTTCAATTAGAAGTCAAAAATAAATGTGACCAATTTTAAATCCAGCTCCAGTTGTCAGGTGTAGTTATTTACTTATTAAGATAAGGTTTTGTTATTAAGTATTTTTTAATGGAGTTTAATGAGAGACTTTAACGTCTTTGGGTTAAAATGCAGCTTCAGTGCATGCATTAAAAATTAAATCCATTACACTCATTCCCCTTCTAGACTTCTAGTATACAGTATATGTCGGCATGGCAAGTGTTATCTCTATGCCTTTCTGTTCCCCATCATCTGTCTCCTTCCTCCTCCCTCTCCTGCTCTTCTACAGTACCTGCACATTATCCTCTATAATCCCTTCAACCTGATATAACCTGTTCTCTTCCTAGACTGATGATATCAGCATTTTAATACCTCTGTGATAGCTAATACCTGATATACTCATTGCATGTACAATGGAAATGTATCTTCCTCCCCTCCTATTCCTATGAATTTTGATATTTTTTTATGCTTAAAATATGTAACTACGGTAAATAAAAAATAAATAAATAGCTTGCCATCATCAATATAATTGTTTATTAGTGCAGTATGGCACCACAAGACTCTGCAGTGCCAGACAGAGTTGCAAATCATATAAATTATTAATAATTAAGTTGCACAAATCTTGCTATTACTAGATAAGATAATTGTAGTTGCTGTTTCTTGGTCATTGTTGTTTGAGTTCTGATGTGGAGTCCATGTCCCAATTGTCAGCTCTTCAGACAGTTCTTAAGACTTTGCTTCAGGGAGGTATGAAGAACAGAAAAGATGAATGTGATGGTGTCGATCACATCAGGTCCTGCGGGCAAGGTAATCCTCTCCTGGGAGAATTGTCTGCTGTTATTTCAGAAGTCTCACCCTAACCATGTAATTTACCAGCATAGGCGTAACTACCAATAATGGGTGCAGGACCCACATGGGCCCCGTACTGCACACCCTGCACCCATAGTATACTTACTTTGTGCCGGCAAGCAAGTACCTCCTTCTCCATGGCACCATCTTTCTAGTGCCATGCAGTGAAAACAAAGACAGGCACTATGCACCATCTTCCAGAATATCACTGGGAAGATGGGGGCGAAGGGGGGACCAATGCTCAGTGGATAGTGCACGCTGCACATGTGCCTCCTTGGGGGTTAATACACCCCTGTCTACTTGTAATACTGGGAGAGTAGACAAATATACCTTATGTGTACAATTACAATTAAGAGTCTTCCATAGTTCGTGCCTGGAAATAATGTAATAGCACTAAAAAGGTTATCGTTTAAACCTTGTACAAAATACATCACCAACATTCATATGTTACTGTTCACTAAATGAGGGGCTAGGTACACGGAATGTAAAGAGAAGTGCTGGCTAATCGCGCCACAAACGTGTGCACGGATCGCGTCATGCGATTCTCTACGGTATGCTATGGCACACACTGTGATCATAGAAACATAGAATTTGATGGCAGATAAGATCCACTTGGCCCATCTAGTCTGCCCCTTTTCATGTATCCTTTAGGCAACTTCAACCCTATTTGTGCCTTACGTCTCTCTTAAGGATATTCTTATGCCTATCCCAAGCGTGTTTAAATTGTTCCACCGTTTTAGCGTCAACCACATCAGATGGGAGGCTATTCCACTTATCCACCACCCTTTCTGTGAAGTAATTTTTCTTCAAATTTCCTCTGAGCCTACCTCCCTCCAGTTTCAGTGCACGTCCTCGTGTTCTTGTACATCTCTTCCTTTGAAGAATGCTTCCCTCCTGTCCCTTGTTAAAACCCTTCATGTATTTGAAAGTTTCTATCATGTCCCCCCTTTCTCGTCTCTGTTCCAAACTATACATATTAAGATCTTTTAGTCTTTCTGGGTAAGTTCTGTGCTGTAGGCCATGCACCATTTTAGTTGCCCTTCTTTGTACAGTCTCTAATGTGTCTATATCCTTCTGGAGATATAGCCTCCAGAACTAAACACGGTATTCTAGATGAGGCCGTACCAAGGACCTATACAGGGGCATTATTACTTTTTTTCCTGCCTCTGATTCCTCTCCCTATGCAACCAAGCATCTGACTTGCCTTCCTCATTGCTTTGGTGCATCGCTTGCCTGTCTTTAAGTCATTTGAAATGGTGACTCCTAAATCCCTTTCCTCCTCTGTATTTTCCATTATAGTGTCAGTGATAATAAATTTAGCCTTTAGGTTATTGAGACCCAAGTGCATGATTTGGGATTTTTTTACATTAAACTGTAGTTGCCATGTTCTTGCCCATTCCTCTAGTCTACCCAGATCCTCAGTCATTTGTTTTACCCCTCCAGGTGTGTCTGCCCTGTTGCATACTTTTGTGTCAACTGCAAAAAGGCATAATTTCCCTTTAATATTATTTGCAATATCACCAACACAGATATTAAAAAGCACTGGCCCAAGCAGTTGCGTCACTAGGGGGGTGTGGCCTGCATCGGGTGTCACCCTTTAAGGGGGTGACACCAAGAAGATCAGCAAGTCACACCCGCGGGCCGCACACCCACAGCACCACCGCCGACCACGAGCTGCTGGAGACACTTTTATTGTACATCTGCAGGTCCGTCCTGCCGCGCGCTGGTCTGCTCTGGCTGCCGGGGGTGAGTTGCACATTCTCTCACCGCGGCCAGAGCCACACACAGGCACAGAGAATCTCTGTGCTTGTGTGTGGTTCTGGACGCCGGCCGCGATGACGTCATCGCGCACGCTGGCTCCACTTGTACTGGGAGCCGCTCAGCCTGATGGAGGAGGAGGGGGCAGCGCGCTTGTCAGCGCGCTGCGTATCAAGAAGGACAAGTTAAGTGCGCACCCCACCCGGACACACCCAGTGCTTGCCAGCAGGTCATGAAGAGAGGAGAGGTAAGTATTGACTATCTGCACAGGGGAGGGGGCACAGCATAAGGGTGATTACTGGGGCCACTGCATAATGGGCGCTACTGGGGGCACAGCTTAAGGGGCATTGCTGGGGGCACTGCATAAGAGAGGCAACACTGGGGGCACAGCTTAAAGGGAACTGCCTAAGAGGCGCTACTGGGGGCACATCTTAAGGGGCATTGCTGGGGGCACTGTATAAGGGCACTACTTGGGGCACAGCTTAAGAGGCATTGCTGGGGACACTGCATAAGAGAGACAATACTGGGGACACTGTATAAGGACACTACTGGGGGCACAGCTTAAGGGGCATTGCTTGTGCACTGCATAAGAGGTGCTACTGGGGGCACAGTTTAAGGGGCATTGCACTGTGATTGTATAAGGCGCACTACTGGGGGCACTGTATAAGGGGCACTACTGGGAGCACAACTTAAAGGGCAATGCTGGGGCACTGCATAACAGGCGCTACTGGGGGCACTGTATAAGGTGCACTTCTGGGGGTACTGTATAAGGGGCCCTGTATAAGACACATTACTGGGGATACTGTATAAGGGGCACTACTGGGGGCACAACAAGGGGCATTACTGGGGCACATCATAAGGGGCATTACTGGGCGCACTGAATAAGGGGCACTACTGGTGGTAAAGTATAAGGGTGCGATGATGTCACAGACTGTGCGCGGCTGCGCCCGGGTGAGTGGTCCTGGTCCAGCCTTCTGCATACACGTGGTGAATTGTAGTTTTCTATTTAAGGTGACAGTTGTTTTGTGTTAATTAGCCTGATGACAGTGCCTGATTAAACAAGCACTGAAATGTTGCAAATTTAGTGCCAGAGTTGTGTTATCTGTAATAGCATGGAATGCTGCACCCCCTGCTGCTGTGTGTGCGTGTGCGTGTGTTTATATATATACGTTCTGTATACGTTTGCTTCTAAATATGCTAATGCACTTTATTATGGACATTTAAATATATATTTTTTGCAACTTATGGTGGTGTGATGGACTCTATCTTATATTTTTTGTATGATATATATATATGTCTATTGAATCGAAAATTTGAGCCAGGCTTGTGTGCGCTTTTTTTCTGATATGTAAATTCTTTTTTTTTTTTTTTTGAGGGGTGGAGGGGGGTGTCACCAACCCTAGTGACGCCTCTGGGCCCAAGTACAGATCCCTGAGGTACTCCACTGGTAGCCTTTCCCTCCTGTGAATACATTCCATTTACTACAACTCTATTTCCTATCCTGCAACCAAGACCTTATCCATTCTACAGTCATAGAATCCAGTCCCAAGCTTTCCAGTTTGTTTATCATTCTGCGATGTGGGACAGTGTCAAAAGCCTTACTAAAATCTAGATAAGCTACATCTACAGCCCCCCCTTGATCTATTACTTTTGAAACCCAGGCAAAAATGTCAATGAGATTTGTTTGGCATGATCTCCCCTGAATAGTTATAGAGGGCCAAACGCTCTGTAGCAGTATTGAATGAAAAAGTGGGGTATGGGGAAAAGGGAGTGGGAAGAAGGGGCAGCCTGGTGGCATGAGTGGTCCTATAACTCACGTAGTGCTATTGTAAATAATATATGTGTACACATGTAAGATCCCAAAAAGAATGGATCTATATGTACAAAACCACCGACGCACCCACCCTCATGTAAATGTGAATCGATGGGAAAAAGAAAACAATAAACTTAATCAATCTAAATCTGCTTGAGTAGCAATATTGAACGTGGATAGATGTTTGTAAAAGTATTACATGTTTTATTATATTGCTAAGAAATGGAGTCATGGATGCACGTGGAGGTAGTTTGTAAACTGGCGGTATAATTTAAATGACCAAATGGGTGATGTATTCATACAGGATAAAGGGCCTGATTCAGACCCACTCGCGAGCGGCTGTCCGCTCGCAAGTGGGTCGATGGTCTGCACTGAGCATGCGCACGACGGAGGGAGCTCCGTCGTGCGCATGCGCCAGACACGACGAGCGAAGGACTTTCCTTCGCTCGTTGTGTCCGATCAAAGGGGGCGTGCTGTCAATGTTGATTGACAGCACGCCCCCTTTGGTGGGCGTGCCGGGGGCGTGCCTCCCTGACGGGGGCGTTCCCACGGGAACGCCTCCCGTCAGAAGCCGGCCCACTGACATCACTAGTGATGTCAGTGGGAGTGATTTTGGCTCTGATAGAGCCAAAATCACTCCGGAGCTTGCGGTTGAAAACCTCAACCGCAGGCTCCGGCTCGCAATTTCGATGGTCGCGATGGTCACGACCATCGCGGCCATCAAAATGCACGCTCGTATAGCCTGTGGGTGGTGACCCACAGCTATACGAGCGTCCAGGAGGACGCTCCATGAAAATGGAGCCCGGCCCTCATTCAGAGCGTGCGCTCTGCTCAGAGCGTACGGCTCTGAATGAGGGCCAAAGTCACTAAATAGGGGATGAGAGTTGAAATGGGTATGTGAATGTAACACAGACAATATAGTCTGGTGATATGCGAGGTGTGTGGGTCGTGTCTGGTGGGGCGGCGTCCCATATCCTCCAGGTGCACTAGACTCACCCTCAGCGTCCTTTATGTCCACCTCCTGGTGGACTCCGGATGCCGGACCGATGCCTTGGAAACCCGATGTCCTGTGCACCCGAATGAGGCAGCGCGCCATCCGTGCGCTGCTGGGCAAGTCACTCTACACTACTGAGGCGCAAGACTTCTGGGTCCCGCAATCTCGTGGGCTCCAGGCTCAGCGTCCTTGGTAGCGGCTACACTTGGTCGGGATTACTGAGGAGACTGTTGGAGAATGGTGCTGGGTAGGTGAGAGGAGATGTGTGAATGATGGTAATATTCAGATGTCCAATGCGCTTCAGCCTTCTCAGAGGCCTTTGTCAAGGATGCAATAATGCTAAAGATTCCGGTATTATACAGGCGACAGAACAAATCAGATGGGGGGAGGGACAGAGGTGGGTGTTTCCCCATGTGGAATACGATTGGTCATAGTATTAAGGTCTTAGTCTACTAAGCAGTGTTTATGCAGGTTAAATGGGAAGGCTGTGTCTGCAATGTGCTACTTAATGCCTCATGGTAAATAGTAGTATAACTAGTAGGTTGGATGCCTAAATATGTAGGATCATGTGGGGAGAAAGAAATAATGTTGACTGTAATTATATCAGGAAACCTAGATTAAAATCTATATTCAGTCCAGACGGTGTCATAGTTTTAAGTAGAAAAATCCATTTAATTTCTGCTCTATTTATTGTACGGATGTGATCCCACCTCTCCAATTAAGCTTAGGTTGTTCGAGTGCCATGAATTCCAGGGTCGTAGGATCAGAGTATCCTATTTTTGGATTACGGATGTGTTCGTAAATCCTTGTCTTGAGTGCCCTTGTGATCCTCCCTACATATTCCTTTCCACAACTACATCTCAGTAAATAAATGACTCCTTTCGAATCACAAGTCAAGTCTTGTTTAAACCTATATGTTTCGTTAGTCGTGGTTGATGTGAAAGAGCTGAGTTTTCAGGATGGTCTGTGTGTTGTCCTGCATCCTGTACATCTACCACAATAATGGAAGCCTGTCTGATGTGTTTTGAAAGGTAGTAGGGTCTGGGACTGAGTGGATGGCTCAATGTGATTATGGACTCATTTTTGTTTAATATCTGGTGCCTTCCTGAAAATCACCTTTGGTTTTTCGGGGAGTATGATTTGTAAGTCATGATCTTGAAGTAGAATGTTCCAATGTCTGGATATGACTTTTTTGATGTCAGAAGAGTAGTCATTAAATTGTGTGGTAAACTATGGCCCTCATTCAGAGCCGTACGCTCTGAGCAGAGCGCACGCTCTGAATGAGGGCCGGCCTCCATTTTCATGGAGCGTCCTCCTGGACGCTCGTATAGCTGTGGGTCACCACCCACAGGCTATACGAGCGTGCATTGTGATGGTCGCGATGGTCGAGACCATCGCGACCATCGAATTTGCGAGCCGGAGCCTGCGGTTGAGGTTTTCAACCGCAAGCTCCGGAGTGATTTTGACTCTATCAGAGCCAAAATCACTCCCACTGACATCACTAGTGATGTCAGTGGGCCGGCTTCTGACGGGAGGCGTTCCCGTGGGAACGCCCCCGTCAGGGAGGCACGCCCCCGGCACGCCCACCAAAGGGGGCGTGCTGTCAATCAACATTGACAGCACGCCCCCTTTGATCGGACACAACGAGCGAAGGACTTTCCTTCGCTCGTCGCGTCTGGCGCATGCGCACGACGGAGCTCCCTCCGTCGTGCGCATGCTCAGTCCATAACATCGACCCACTTGCGAGCGGACAGCCGCTCGCGAGTGGGTCTGAATCAGGCCCTATGTCTCTTGAGCACCTATTTTTGTTTCATCTTTCCGCTGCCTAAGTAAGGTGGTTCTATCTAAATTTTACATTTCCTTAAAAGCTGATTGGATAAGTTTTTTGTTATATAGTTTATCAGAAAATTATTGTGAAAACTTCATGACCTCCTTGTTCTATATAATCCTCCTGTTTTGAACAGTTTCTTTTGATTCGTTTGAATTGTCCTTTCGGATCGTTATCTAGCCAAGTTTTTTTATATGCACTTGTGGCCAAAATGTAGCTGTTCACGTCTACATCTTTCCTGTATGTTCTGGTCTGTATGGATTCATTCTCAATATAAATTTCTAATTCTAAGAAATTGACCTTTTGTTGGCTTATGTTGGAACTAAATTCTAAGTTTATCATTTACTGAAATGTATTTCAAAAACTCTAGGGCTGATTCTGACGTGCCCTTCCATATGCATAATATATCATCTATATATCTCCAGCATAGGATCAAGTTAGGCCCCGAGTCATGCCCACTCTATATGCAATCCTCCTCCCATTTGCACATGAATAGGTTGGCATAACTCGGAGCCACCCTCAATCCCATGACGGTACCTGTTGTCTGTAGGAAGAATGTGTCACCAAACCAAACATAGTTGTGATGTAGAATGAATCTGATGGATGACACTAGAAAGTTAATCTGTTCTGCCAGTAGGTTGGTGTCTTTCTGTAAACAGTATTCTGTACTGGATAGTCCCTGTTCGTGTTCTATTATAGTATACAACGAGTTGACGTCGCATTTTATAAGCAAGAAATCTGGTTGCCATGTTATTGACTGTAGCTGTCTAATAATGTCCGTGGTGTCCCTTATATAAGCCGGTTGGTTCTTAACTATGTTCTGAAGGTAGGAATCTACATACTGTGACAGATTAGCTGTTAGTGAGTGTATGCCAGATATTATGGGTCTCCCTGGTGGTGGTATACACAAGGGTTCTTGTGTAGTTTGGGGAGGAAGTAGAATACTGGTATTCTGGGATTTGTGTTATGTAGGAAATCATGCTCCTTTTTGGTCAGAATGCCTCTCTCTAAGCCATCTCCTAATAGTTCTTTTAAGTCATGTTGAAATTGCTTAGTGGGATCACCCCTCAGGACTTTGTACGTTTTGGTGTCACCTAAGAGTCTTGTGGCCTCTTTGATGTAATCATCTTTCTCCATTATCACTATCACCCCCCCTTTATCGGCAGGCTTGATAATTATATCATGGTTCTGTTGCAGTTGTATAAGTGCATATTGTTCCCCTTTGGTAATGTTCGTACCTAGATGTGATTTGTACATGTTATAATGTGGTTTTTACTTTTCAATTCAATTTTATCGATATCGTGTGCCACCATGGACTCAAATGTTTGAATAAAGTGATTTTTTGATTGACTAGGGTAACAGTTTGACTTGGGTTTAAGATCGGTATGTTTAAATTTGTCCTGCTGTGGTGTATCGATATTGTTCTTTATGATGGGGTTTGTAGCAAAATATTTTTTCAGGGTCAGTTTTCTTATAAATGCTTGTAATTCGCAATATATATTGAATTTGGGATGATTAGTCGGTGCAAATTTAAGACTCTTTGAAAGTACATTCTTTTGGTCAGAGGTTAATGTTGTTTTGCTGAGGTTGTAAATGCAATTTTTTGTTGTATCATCTGATTGTGGTTCTTGTGTTGCTGTTTCTGTTTTTTGGGGGTTGTGTTTTTGACCTCCTCTACATCCTCTTCTGTGTCTAAAATCTTTCTTTTCACTGCATGGGACGGGGTGAGTCAGGTCTTTCGGCCTGCTTCCAAGTCTAAAAAAGAATCCCCCCATGCCGCTTGATCAGCTCTTATTCTGTGCCTCAAAAGTAAGTGCGTGTTTGGGGCTCTTCTGTGGGATAGTACTAGATATTGGAGTGCTAACAGCAACTGTTGTTATGTTCTCTGTATTAATTGAATCTGGGATGTTGTTCTCAAATGATAGATTGATCAGGTCCTGTAGGGAACTGTCGCCTTCAGTATTGTAGGTTGAAAATGTTGTCTCTGAGGTACTGTTGATTTCCCCTGAGTAAATCCATGCTGTTTGGGATCCTGTAAATTGTTGGATATGAGATATTCCACCACTCTTTCTTTTAATAGTGTTTCCATTATTTTTCCCACTACTGATGTAAGGCTTACTGGTCTGTAGATACTTGCTTCTTCTTTGCTTCCACTTTTGTACAGTGGTATTACATTTGCTCTTTTCCAGTCCTCTGGAATCACTCCATACTAGCGACTGGTTGAATAATTCTGTTGATGGTGTAACCAAGACCACTTTAATCTCTTTTAGTATCCTTGGATGTATCCCATCCGGCCCCATTGATTTATCCACTTTCAGTTTAGAGAGTTGTGTTAGGACCCTCTCCTCTGTAAATTAAATTTCATGTACTTCATTTTTATGAATGCCTCTGCAACTTAACTGTGGCCCCTTCCCCTCTTTTTCTGTAGTGAATACTGAACAAAAATACACCATGCATTCCTATGGAGGCGCGGGTGCGATCGCAGTACGTGTATCTGCTTGAGGGCGCGCGTCTCGCGCCATGCATGCAGCGATTTGCCACACCAGGTGCATCTAGTTTGTGTGCGACATTTCAAGTATAAATTCAGTATTGTGGCGTAGTGTTGGTGGTGCATACTGCTTTGGAAGCACAGGGCACACCCTTCAGTGTGTGTAACATAGCACCTTTTTGTGTGTGCTCCATCCATGTGAATGTGCATTTGAATTGTTCAGGGAAAAGCTTTGTGATGGATATTGTAAACCTGTCCCTAACCAGATATAAGCATCTGTGTTCAGTACTATCGAGGACAATAGAGGTCCAGTAATGTACTGTAGGATAAATCGCTACAAACCGATTTTAAAAGCTCTTGATAGAGACAATACATGTTTCTAAATTACAAATCTATTCTTCAAGTATGTCATTTCATGAAAATAAGGTTTGCAAATATTCTTTATGAAGCCCCATACATGATGTAAAGCCAGGTTTAAGCAACAGAAACTTTTGAACATTTCAAGCCTTGAAAAATGCAAACATTTCATAGAAGTATCTCATTGTGAGATACTGAGTGAGGGCTGAGATGTATGAGGACTGCCAGTTCCTGGTGACTACTGTTGCTGGCGTTATATCCAGGGATATATTACATGAGCCATCAGTCAGGGATCCAGCTGCCCGCAGCTCTGACACTTCGGGAGCCCCCTGTATACTACAGTATATACAGCATATTATTTAGTTTCAATGAATGATACTCCTATTTGGTACATGAACTGGAGGGGAGAGTTTATATAATGTAAGATTGAATCTTACATTTTATAAGCTCTCCCCACCAGTTCATGTACCATATAGGAGTATCATTCAATGATACTTGGGAGCATACTTGGGGGGATACCTGCCTACTTTTGAAAAAAACATTTCAGGGAGATTGTGAAAGCAGCACCTACGAGCGCGGCGGTAAAGTGGGCATGTACTGCTACATCTGAGAGGCGTGTCATAACAGTTACTTACATCAAATGTAAATGAGCCCCAAAGCAGTTAGTAAAATCTGTTTGTTGATGAAAACACACTAATACTTTCCAGAAAATGCATGTAGCCATAGGGATCATTGTGCCTTATAACCAATGCAGGAAAACAATACAAATTATCCTATTTGAATGTATATATATATATGGGAAAGATTTCTGGACTGCACACCCTGTAATATATATATAATGGGAGGTGCTACCTGATGAGACTAATTGCAGGCACAAAAACAGACAAATCTCAGGTGCACAACTCCAAATTATTAATAATATATAAATGTAATAGAATTTTGCAATCAATAGAGGTTTTTAGCATAATCTTGGCCAAGGTTATGGGCCTACCCACCATATCCATCTGTTTTTGTGCCTGCAATTAGTCGCATCAGGTAGCACCTCCCATTTTCTATATATTACAGGGTGTGCAGTCCAGAAATCTTTCCCATATACTCCATTTGATGTGCTTTATTGCACAACTGAGGGAAAGGAGACGCCCTCAGTCTGGATTAGCACCCCTAACTTATTGGTTTAAAAGCATGGAGTCTGGTAATAGATATGCACACTGGTATTAGGCACAATTCTAGGTAAGTCCTACAAGTTTTATATACTGTAGTGCAACTTTGGTTCATTTTTGGGGCGTGGGTCCCCCTGGATTGCTTTGGTTGATCTGTTTCAGGGCACCGTATTATAACACATTTTTCTTTTATAACACATTTTAACCCTTCACTGTTTGTTTATTATACATGTACCTCACTTTTTTATTTTCATTCTTTATATGCAGCTGTGGCTGCTCTTAACTATCTCTTTTACACTGCACTTTTCTTACTATATGGCGGTGCCCTGGGGTGGCTTAGCTGGGCCAGTTTTGGGGTGTCCTGCGCTCTGGATTTGAATCCTAGTATGTTAGGGACCTACCCTAAAGAGGTTACCTGGATATGGTGGGTAGGCCCATAACCTTGGACAAAATTATGCTAAAAACCTCTATTGATTGCAAAATTCTATTACATTTATATATTATTAATAATTTGGAGTTGTGCACCTGAGATTTGAATGTATATATCCCTGTTTTGGTTTTTTTAATACAACAGCTTCATTATTGGGGTAAGGTGCAATCAAGGAGATTGCTAGACTCTTCAGAGAGAGAGGGAGATTACTACTATTTCAGGGAGTCTCCTTGACAATGAGGGAGAGTTGGCTTGGGAGTAAATTTACTAAAGGTCGATTTTGATCAAATAATTTTTTTTATTGATTTTGAAAGTCTGACATTTACTAAAGTCAAAACTGACTAAAAATCAACCCAAAAAAACAGCTTTCAACCAAAATCAAACATCTGTCCAACATTGATACTTTTACATAGCCAACTATAGAAACACCAGATTTACAAACGGTCGGTTTGAAAATCGGCCAAAACTCGACAGACACACTAAACAAATATTAGACTAATAAGTGACTTCTAAAAACACATTATATTTTCTAAACAATGGTTCTCAAACACGGTCCTCAGGTTCACACAGTTCACATTTTCCAGGTCACCTAGCAGGTTCACAGTGCATTCATTACTCACTGACACATTTTAAAAGAGCCACAGGTGGAGCTAATTATTTCACTTATGATGCTGTGAGGAGACCTGGAAAACATGCACTGTTTGGGGTCCTGAGGACCGAGTTTGAGAACCTGGGTTCAAACTTTCTGTCACAATCTGTGCTTGTTACCCCTGCCACTGGTTCTCTTACTGCTCCTGTGGCCAGTTCATGCATCCACTGTCATCCCAGTGATACGCAGGCTTCATTGTTTCCAGCCTACTAGGCCACAGCTCACGTCCAGCCAGCCCCGGAGTACTGCTGTTCCGATCACCTGACCGATCCAGCCAATCTCTATCCAGTCTGAGTCAGCAAGGACCATCTGACACTGCTCATCCACTCCTGGCTAACCCCGGGGTATATATTCCAGCTACTGGCTCTCAGTCATTGCCAGTACAATGTCTACCTCAGTCCTTACTGAGTGAAGTGCAACTGTGCTCCATTTACAGTCATATTGCTATCCTGCTGGTGCAGATCTATTGTTGTTTGCTGCACTAACTCTCCATGCTCTTCTACTCCTGTATAGTCTGCATCTCAAGTTACACAGGTAATCCCTTCTTGTTCCAGTGTGCTGTTTCAGTGCTACGCTTGCGCAAAGCATCCACCTGTCTGCTCAGGTATATTGCTGTTCCTGCTTCCCTGGTTCCGTTCCAGACTATTCTACAACTACCATCCATTCTGGTGTTCTGTCTGTATCCAGTCCTGTCATCATTAGAGTTCTCCCAAACTACAGAAAAAAAACAGTCCAAGCCTGGTAAATCATTCTGCCAAGATCTGCCACTCAAGTGTCCTGGACTACAGAACTAAGTAAGAAGAGTACTTTATTATTATCAAGTAACAACCCAGTTCAGCCACACTGTTCTCTGCTACATACATCATACCATCAACAACACCGACATCCCTGGTGGTATAGTGGGTACGATCCGGCATCTCTCTGCCGAGACCCAGGTTCGATTCCCGGTCAGGGAAGCATCTAACTACATTTCAAGAGTTCTCCTCAGGCCTCCCAGCTTTGCATATACACCTTCCACTTCTAACACAGACATCTACCCGACCCTGGTTCCACAAACAAATACAAGCGTGACGCCTTCATTATGATGCCTACAAAAATGGACTCAACCATGTGGTGCACTGTGGCTGTTGGAATTATGGCTATGCAAGGCAGGGCTCTTTCCAGCATTATGCAAATTACCACCTGACTGAAGAGAACAAGGAGGCATGATTAGAGAAACCACAGCATCTTCTTGAGGTACCCCAAGGAGGTACCCCATTTGGTTAAACTGCAATGCATTGCTGGTGAGATCATACAGATGTCCTGCCTCATCTGTACCAACATAATGATGCTATATTACCTGGTCAAGAATCATCTTGAGCCAGACATTGCTCAGTCATGTGCAGTATAAGGCCTGCACAAGCTGTTGTGTGCTCTGCATTTTTTTTTGGTCTCTGGCTCTTTTCAGTCAGTGTCTGTGAAAGTGATGGGCATAGTCCAGCCTACAGTTTTTCATATACCTCACCGAGGTAATGGCAGCACTCATCCCCCTCTGCAATATCTACAGTACCTTTCCCAACCAGGCATCACAGTGGCATGAAGTCAGGGTAGCTTTGTATAGTCTTGAAGGCATGCCTAATGTCCTGGGAGCTATAGATTGTGCACACATAGGGCTGAGATCACACAAAAAAGTGCTATTTATATATTAAAAAACATCATGCCTATTCCATGAATGTGCAGGTGCTCTTTAATGCAAAACAAAAATTCTGAGTGTTGCAACATGCTATCCTGGTTCATGTCACGATGCCTACATACTCCGCAATTCCTCCCTGTGTAAAAAATTTGAGACAGAAAACAAATTCCAAAGGGATGTTTGCTGTGTAAATCACCTGTAATTTGTTAATAATCTTGTAATTGAACTTTATAATATATGTGACTGTTTGTTTGTTTTGTTTTTCCCAAACAACAGTGGATTCAGGCTATGGCTTTGCTCCTGTCCTTCCACCAACTACCTCCTCCTTCCAAACTATACCCTCACAGTGTGCTTTGGCATGTTCCAGTGTTTTTATAAGGGTTGTTTGATGCTTACATTGCTTGTGGTATGTTTTGTCCAATAGAAAATTAATAGGAATTGGTAGTTGGTTTTTCGCGATTTTTGGTCAATTATTGGTCGATTTTTTTATTTATTTTTTTAGGACTATTTGCATTTGATTTTGAATGGAAATTACAAAACTGTAATACTACTAGAAAAAAACCCAACATCTAAATAGATTTCAAATTGATTTTAAAACCAACTTTTAATAAATGTGCAATTTAGACACTAAAACACAACGTTGATGTCTGTCAGTTTAAGTTAATTTTAAAATTGACTTCAAAACTGACCTTTAGTAAATTTACTCCTAAGTATGCTGTATATAGTATAGTATACGGGGGGGCTCCATATTCTCTCTGTTAACTGTTCACTTTAATAAAATTTCCACAGGCCACAGCGCCAGTTGCACTTTCTTTTCTTACCTGTAGTGGTGCCAGCGCATGGCGACTGCTCTGTGCTGACATCATCAAGTCAGAGCAGAGAATCAAAGATCCTGTCACTTCAGCAGCTCTGCAGGAGTCTGAACCCACAGCGCTGCTATAGAGATTGTAAAGCCCTGGACAGCTGCATAATGTGTTCAAACTTCAAGATGGAACTGCAAAGCAGCTGTCTTGCAGCCCTAGCACTGCCACTTTTGCTGCTAGTAATTAGCTACAGTAGTTAGAAGCTGCAAGAGTTCACAAAGGCCGGCAGGGTAAGTTTTAGTCACGGGAGTATGCAGCAACCAGATCAGGCCGTTACTTAAAATATGCAGGAGCCTCTGTCTTTGCGTATGTAACAGGCACGTTAACTTTAATGAATAGGCCCCATAATCACAATTTTATCATCAATTATGTTTAAATGCGATTGTAATTTAACTTTCCATATGGATCATTTTACTTGATTGGCCCCTCAAGTGCACACAAATGCTCCACTGACACTGAATGGGTATAGATCAGTGCTCGAAGTGGGAATTTAGAGGTCATCCATTAGTGACCAGCATAATCTGTAAGTAGGCTGATAGGTGGTAAATAAAATCATAAGTCAGTTATAAAACAATTATACACAGACAGGATCAATGGTACTCTCTCCACTTTGGTTGTAAATGTGTCTCAAAGATCAATTTGTATATCTGTAACTTCCCCTATAGAGATACAGCACAGTATGCAGGGAGGCATTTTCTAAACTGCAGTCACAGGGCACTATGTAACATCAGTGGCGTCCACTACACAACTTAATTGACCTGCTAATTATTGTGCCAATATTACGGACCCATATGCTATATGGTCCAACTCAACAGCATGTGAAAGCAGTTGGGCATGTGTCGGCCATGAGTGGAAAGCCGTGTACTGCATTCTCACCCTGCTTTGTATTGTCCCTGCTGCCTTGGACACTATGGTGGGAAGATTGGGCACTCTGCTGTGAGCTGCACGCCGATGCCAGCTGATCAGGACTTGGAGTAGCACTCGTGATTTACAGCCGAGTGGAGAAAGATGGCTGCTTCCGCAGACAGGGCGGCAGTTTCAATCTGGAGCTGGCCGCAAGCCAATGAGAAGCTGACACTTGGCAGCATCTCATTGGCTGGTGTTCCGTGAGCTAATCATGCCCGGGCTAACTGCAGTCACCATCCCTACTGCTGCATACCTCCAGTCTCCATCCCTCCCAGAGCAGCCGCCCAATGAGATGTGTCCCCAGCGAGACACATCTCTATGCACTGCCGTTGCTGTTCCAGCGCTGGAAGCCCATATGCAATCCCAGCGCTGGTACAATCTCTAATGTGGGAAAAACTAAGTGGCGCCGGGAAGTGGCGGTATGTCATACCGCCCCACTTTGAGCACTGGTATAGATTATGCTTTCTTAATCATGTTAAAGCTAAAAAAATTGCATACACAAAATAAGGAGATGTCTATGGAGTTTTAGAGAAGTTTATGTACTTTAATTTATGCCTAATAGTTTTGCAAGCTCTCCTTGTTTTGAGTAATTTACACCCATTTTGCAACCAATTCTGCATCACCCTCTGAGCTGTTAGCTGCATATACCACAAACACATGCAAAAATGTTTTTGACATTGGTGTGATTTTTCTTTTCACAAAACCTTTTCTTAGTTTTCTAATTGACATGTTTGTGTTTTCTTCCTCTGCAAGATATTAACTACTCAGCATCTTTGTTTGCCTCTTCTTCCTGCTGACTTCCTCTCGCACAGCTCTGCATGCAATAATCTGAATTATTTACATACACACACTGATGCAGCATGAGACTGACACAGCCATGGAACAATCTCCTCTATGCACCTCTGAGTTGTGTTCTGCTGCCCCTTTTGCAGCAGAATTCTTCCCTCCCTGATAGTTTCGTTCTACTGCGTACCATGATAAATTACTCCCAGGGGCTTCCCATAAACCTCTTTATCTAAGAACACTAAAGATCACAGGGGAATGGCTCTCCCTGCTGTGCACTAGAAGAGATGCATTCATTAACAACTCTATAAATTAATTACCCCGTCTGCTTTCCTTGGTACTCGGAATTCATGAGCAGACCTCTTTTTGTTACTAAAAAACAAAATTCTGCCAGTGCCATTGTCTCCATTACATTGATCTGGGCATCTGATTTTTCATCCTGTTTACCTGCAAGTAAATGCTTGCCAGGTGGGCACCACAGCTTTGAGAATGTCTCTCCTTCAGCAGACTGGCATGGTTTATTTGCTAATTCTCTCAGGTTTTCCATTAAGAGATTTAGAGCAAGTGTCAGAAGAGTTTATATTCTACTGCATTGAAAAACCATATAAAATATGACCCCATTACACAACAACTATTTATAAAATACCATCTGCCTGCTTTAAGATTTCTGATTATAGCGGATTCTGTGAATTTCTCACCTACCTGCTTCGTTATTCCCAAACAGATATTTTCATTCTTTATTCAGATTAGTATCCTAACATACAAAACAGCATTGATCCAATAGGATAAGTATCTTAATAGTCACATATCTAAATTAAAAAGTATCCTCACCATTCGTAAGCCCCGCTCTTCATTATTCATTGTGACAGAACTGGAGGCAGCCTGACCAACTTTAATTGATACTTTGTTTAAACAATTTTGATAGGTAAATAGATAACTTCTATTGTCACAGCAAAGACTGAACACAACTTAATTATCCACATAGTGGTTTAGGTGACTGTCTAGGGTCTGGAGGGCAGGGCCAGAACAGGGCTCTAAACTGCCCTGTGCCAGCCGCACCCCCCTAAAGCCATGACATCATAAGTCACACCTAGGGGCGAGGCCACCAGGTCTAGGAAGTATATTCTGAAGAAGCTGGATACATATTCGCCAGCGAAATGCGTTAAGCCTCTAAGCTTCACCTCCATTGCATATCACTTCAAGGACAACGCCATTTACATCTTGGACACTTGACACCTGGTCACTGGGACAGGAGTCACTATCACTCAAGGGAAACAGCTACAAGTGGGTCCTATCCAGTCTACACCCTGTGCCGTTACCAACAGGATTTGGACACAGGATCATCATCTGGACTGATCAATCAGGACTATCCACTTGGTAAATATTTGCTGGACCATACATATGGATTCCCACTAGTCCCACCACCTGTGTTTTATCAATTGGACAAGCAGTCCCCATCTAGCGATTGCATTGGATAATATTATATGCTCCTATAAATATAGGGACTTCCTATATTATATTTTATATATTATATTTTATATATGTTATTTTTTATCAGTACGTTATATGTTGATTAATATTGTGATGAATTAAATGTGATTTAAAATTGCACACATATCCGTGTTTTAAATATATACAACAACTAATTATAGCGCCGGTATATATCTACTATATGGTCCTGTTCAATGCATTACAGAAGCCAATGAGGCTCTTGTCAATGAGTCTTGAGAAAGATGCAGCATCCTGTGTTATAGAGTAGAGCCAGTAAAGGGCAGAAAAAAGAAGAGTATAAGGAGGATGGAGAAACTCAGAATATAATAGTCTCTTCCAGGAACAGCCTGAAACAAGAAACTCTCCTTTTCAAAAGCCCATTTTTTGTAATTAATTAAATAAGCATCTCAAGACTTATCCAGGCTTATGAAAGCTACTATAAATCTTTTACTAACTTGTAACTTTAGGTGGCACTCACACATATACAACAATGAGCCAAACTCCCACATGAAGAAAATGACGTAGGTCATTTTGTAACAATGGTGCATGTCAAAGTCAGGAATATAGTAGACGCTAAGCAGACATTACAGTAAGTATTTGCAATCAATTTGTTGAATGCAGAAAATATGGGAAGGTGTGAAGACCTGAGTGACTTTTATACGGTCGAAATCGCTATGGCCAGAAGACTGGGTCAGAGCATTTCTGAAAGGACAAGGCTAGTGGGGTGCACAAGGTCAGCAACTACCATCAGTGGTCCAAGTTAGGGAAACTATGAACCGTCAACAGGGTGTTGTGCATCCAAGACTCACTAATGTGAGAGGTCAATGAAGGTTACAGCATCTTAACTGGTATACTTTAGCAGAAGGACTACTGTGGCAAAAATCATTGAAAATTTGAATGATGATGTGTCCCCCAGCGGTAACCATTGGAACGCCTGCAGAGTGCACCTCAGATGCATATGAGGATTTAAAGCATAGTTTAAATGTGCCCACCTCTGTAGTAGGCCCTCAGCCACTATGTCTCCAGAATTGGAGACAAACTGATGATACAATTGATCACCAAGTAGTGAGTGAAGGAGAAAGCTAAGAGGTAGATATAATAAAGGGTGGTTTGTTAAAGCCTCCAGTTTTCTGGCCCCCCAAAAAATGCAGAAGAAAACCCATTAGAAATGTTTAGAAACTGCCTTCAAACACATCGCCATCCCGATTTTCCATTACTACAGAACAGAAATTGCCAGATTTATCAAGCAGCAGTTTTGAAAACTGACGAAATCCCACCGGAAAAACCTGCTAATCAGCAGTTGTGACAATATGCTGTTTGAACTATATGGCCAATCAGATGGTGAAGACTCCCACTAAGAAGAAAATAACAGTAATAATACCCTTAAAGTGCCATTATTATTGTATGAACATATTTGGATGAAACATAAATGGTTAATGTCAACTTAGATTAAGAGAGTAATATATGTATTATTATATTATAATTAAAATGTAATTAATTGGTAAAGTTGTTAAAAACTACATGACAGAAAAAAACATTTTAATTTCATTGGTGCACACATAATAAAATAATAAATATTGCCCATTTCATATATATATATATATATATATATATATATATATATATATATATATATAGTGGCAGGGAGGCCAAGGGGCCACAAGGCAGAGGCAATACTCACCACCTGGTAACTGGGTGTAGGGTGGTTGACAGGTCCAGTCCAGGTCTTGCAGTGTGCTGAGGTTCACAACCAAGCGATCAGCAGCACCTGTAAGCTGGGCTTAAAGCTTTGCTGCAAACAGAGTACTCGGCTCCTGATGCTGGACAAACTGGCCAGGCGATAGGCTCATAGGCAAACGCAGGGGGGGTTCCGTCTTCCTGGAAACCCCCCTCACCAGCACACACCATGACCACAATAGAAATAGTAATATAATAGAATGTTACTAGTGCTGCATTTTCTTCTCAGTATCACAAATGAAATAATTGGCACCACCTGTGGATCATTTAACATGTATGAGTCAGAAATGAATATACCTGTGCACCAACTAGGAAACATGCACTATTAGGGGTGCACTGCTATAGACCATCTATAGGGTAAATTATTAATACTGTATAATAAATTATAATAATTAGGGATGTGCTGCAAACTCGAACTTATCCGAGCCTGCACATCCCTAATAATAATACACTTTCCAGTGCATAAGAAGACCGATATGTACATATATTTTCAGGGCAGTGCTAAGTTCTTCTGCTGCTTCCCCAGACTCCCAGACTTGTTCCAGTGCTCAGGAATGGTGCCCACATCTGGAAAAAAAAAACATTCAGCTCAGGCAGGATGGACCTACTGCCGCATCTAATGGGTTACTGTGATCGATGGTCCTGTATATGCTGGAATTATGACACAGAATATACTTTGTATGTAACATATTAAAGCTGGATAAGTGCTAATTATGCCCTCTTCATGGACTGGCCACACTCACTCTAAAATCAAGCATTTGGAAACACCCCTCTAGAAATCCTGTGTTTGCCACTGAGGCTAGAGGTGGTGATTAGCGTTAGGGTGCCAGGACCTGTAGAATCCACAGGTCTTGTGCATGTCGGCTGTGAGCCAGAGTGGTAAACCTGTTGGTGTGACGGCTTCATTTTGTATGGTGTCTGTGATCTGCTCTAATACCAGACTTGAATCTTGCTGTGCAGTGGCCTGCTAAGCTGCAGTGAATAAACAGCCCTCTGTTTCACCATACCACTGGACGTGGTTCTTCCCAAGTTGTCACATCTGGTGGCCCATATGGGGACATTTGCCAGACACATCTTGCAAGGTGTGTACCTGCCAGTGAGTACAGCAGCAGAGACCCGGGGGAGAGCTACAGTGGCAGGCTGATTTCCGGCACTTAACGAGGTGCCTCATGGGAGCCTGAGCTGCACAGCAGCTGGGTGACTAGGGTGAACTGACCAGAGGAAAAATCGGTTTTAAAATTTTTGTTTTGTTTCTTTGTAATAAAATCCTAACTGGTTTGTGCGTCTTGTTGAAGTTGGGAGGGGCAGCAAAAAGAAAGCCTAGGAGATTGTAAAATGCAATAAAGTGAAGGTTTTTTTTCGCCCTATTTCCTGTGGTTGTTTAGTGCAAAGACCAGGGTACCCTGTTGTGGAACATGGTTGTGGCAATATCATGATTAAACACTTACTATTTTACACATTCTAGTTAGCATGAGCTAACAGTGGATTATGATAAGGGAGGCTAAGTTTAAATTTGCCAGCTATGGAGGAAATTCTCAGGGTTACCACAAATGTGGCCGCAGGCCAGCAAGCCCAATTACAATTGCTGCAATTCCAAATGCAAACTCAGCTAGAAAGTAGTAAGCTAATACATATAGTATGGAGTTAGTGCAGTGCAGGAAAGCAGGTCAGGAGCCAAATGTGTTGCAGAAAATGACGGCACCTGATGATGTCGCCGCATATTTGCATACATTTGAAAGGACTGCAACTCACCTGGGTTGGTGGAGGCTCCATGTTTGGCTCCATATTTTAACCGGGGAGGCCTAGAAAGCTTATACTGAGCAATAAGCCACTTCGACTTATATGCAGTTAAAGGCCATACTTGCTAGAATAGGGGTTGACAGGACAGAGTAATGCTCAAAGGTTCCATGACTGGCTATTTTCCTCTTCAGAAGCACCCCGAATCCAGCTAGCAGAACTGGCCAGGCTGAGTAAGGCATGGTTAAAGCCAGAGGCGAATATAGTGAGTCGAGTGGTGGAGATAGTGGCTAAAGACCTCTGTATACAGGTTTTGGCCTGAGGAGTAGAGAGGTGTGGTCTACAGACTGACCCCCAGACCTTTGAGGAATTAGCTACAGTTATCGAGTGGTACCTCACACTGGGAAAAATTACAAAACTGCCTGATCAGGATCCACGACCTGTACCCAAACCACATACCCAGGATCTAGCGGAAGCCAGGACCGGACTGCCCATCTGGCACTTCTGGCAAATGCCTGAAGGGCTGGAGGTCTGATGGGCCAGTCCGGCTGCAAGCCCCGGCAAGCAGCTCCACCTACCGGCGCTCTGCTCAGCCGGGACACTAAAAGATGGGGACGTGCAGCAAGGCCATGGCCCTGTGACTTGTGGAACACCCCTGTGAGGTGTGGCAAAACCCACTTTGCCATGTCCCTTTTGTGGACGCAAGCGCGCCTACGGTGTGCCCATTAGGAAGTCTGTCCCTGGCAGAAGCTATCGTGAGAAACACTGTGGTGATCGAATGTGGGGAGCCGGAACATATTCGTCATGATTGCCCAAAGCATTCTGAACCCATGGAATGCACAACAGGAAAAGTGGCCAGACCGGCTATCAGTATGTGCCCCGGGCTTTCCTCTCCTAAAGAGTCAACCTTGTTCAGAAGGGCAGTACAAATTGGGGGTCAAGAGGTCTGGGCCCTTGGGGATACCGGGAATTAACTTTCCATCGTGGCAAAAGGGCTACCCCCAAGAGAAGCAGATCAAGTATTACCACCAATCAGGGTGGTTTGTGTACATGGGGCCACGGTAGAGTATCCCAAAGTACAATTTCCACTGTTAATAATCGGACCTACACATTGTGGCCACAGTGGTCCCAAAATCCCCATACCCCCTGATAATTGGGATGGGATTTTCCCTTACTGAAAGAGATGTTGGCCAGCCAGGCCAATGAAGATCAACCAGCGACTATTAGCCAGATCCACCTGCAGAACTCAGTCCCCCAAACATATCCAAAGTATGGCCAGGGACATAATGAAACCAGTACAGGTCACACGATCAATTAAATTATAGTAATCTAGTGAATGTTTTTCAGAGTGTTGTGGAAATAAATGGCAAAATAGAGAATACCTTGCTTCCAGAAGGCGCACCATATTTTATGTTGAAAAATGATTTATTGTATTGTGTGGCCTATGCACTTACTACCTTGTTATCTGGGTGTAGGGTGGTTGACAGGTCCAGTCCAGGTTTTGCAGTGTGCTGAGGTTCACAACAAAGCGATCAGCAGAACCTGTAAGCTGGGCTTAAAGCTTTGCTGCAAACAGAGTACTCTGCTCCTGATGCCGGACAAGCAGGCCAGGCGATAGGCTGGGGGTGGTAAATAGCGTTAGGGTGCCAGTACCTGGAAGGTCCACAGGTCTTTGTGCATGTCAGCTGTGAGTCAGAGTAATAAACCTGTTGCTGTGACTGCTTGATTTTGTATGGTATCTCTGATCTGCTGTAATACCAGACTTGATACTTGCTGTGCAGTGGCCTGCTAAGCTGCAGTGAATAAACAGCCCACTGTTTCACCATACCACTGGACATGGTTCTTCCCAAGTTGTCACTATATATATATATATATATATATATATTGATAACTTTGGGTGATTAGCGCAGTAGAGAGGTCAGTGGTGCAATGCCTAGGTTCATAACAAGTGTCCACACACGGTTTTCCAGGTTTAAATGAAAATAAATGGAGCTTTACTGTCAGCATTTAGGAACAAAATAACAAACAACCTAGCCCCACATTCAGGGCACTACCTCACTTCTTTTTTTTTTTTTTATAAATTCTTTATTTTCAGAACAAAAACACATTTTTGTAAACGAAAAATCAATACATAACACGGACTGTATATATAAGAAACATTACACACATATACAGACATATCCTTACATACAGACATCTGTTTTTGTAAAGAGAAAAGAAAAAGAAAAAGAGAAATACATACAATAAAATAAAACAGAGAGAGAGTAAGACAATGGGGGAAAAGGGGGAAGGTATGCAGATAGACCCTGAATGCACCGAAATCCGAAATAAGACAATTTATTTCCTTTTTTCCCATAATTAAGAATGTGGAATGAGGGCTGCATATGAGGCAGATGATTTAAAGTCAATCCATTTGGACCAAATAGCAGTAAACTCAGAGTGTTTCTCAGGGGCTGAGTAAAGAACATCATCCATTGTCATATAGAAGTCAAGACGTTGACACCATTCCCAGACTGTAGGAGGGGTCCGGGAGCGCCAATGCACTGGGAGTACCGCCCTTGCCGCATTATTAATATGACTAAGGAGGGACTTTTTGTATAGAGAGATCGGGTCAGATGTATGTGAGAGCAACCAAAAATCCGAGCCAGATGGAACAGTGAAGCCTAAGATCTCCGAAGCCAGGGCTATTATTTTACCCCAGAAGGGGATAATTAGTGGACAATCCCACCAGATGTGCATCATCGTACCCGTTTCCCCAAGACATCTCCAACAGAGAGGAGACACCGTGGGATAGCATTTGTGGAGAATGACCGGGCAACGGTACCATCGTGTCATGACCTTATATTGTGTTTCCAAAACCTCTAAACTGTTGGAGCACGCATTAATAACTAGAAACACTCTGTCCCAATTGATATGTATATCTTTTTTAATAAAATCTCTATCCCAGGCCTTTACAAAAAGAGGGTCTCCAGAAAACATGTTATGTAATAAAATCTTATATATACCCGAGATTATATGTGTAGGAGGTTGCCGATGCGTACACATAGATTCAAAGGATGTCATATCTCTAGCAAATACTGAAGGACCCCCCAGAGAAGAGACAAAATGTCGGATCTGAGTGTAGGCCCAGAGAGATTGGGTTGTAAGAGAGGTATTGGCACATAGATCTGAAAAGGGTACGAGTTTACCTTTGGCCACAAGGTGACCAGCTCTAATAATCCCTGCAGCAGACCATATGGAAGAAAACCGCCCAGAATTCCCAGGAGGGAAAAGGGGATTGTATAAGATAGGGGTAAGAGGAGATATCACTGAAGATATTCCGGGTTTTACTCGCAATTTTCTCCACATTTCTAAAGTAGGGCCCACTGTTGGGTGTGCGGAACGAACAATTTTGGAACACCACGGCAAAGTACTCAGATGAAGATTAGACGATTCTGACTCCAGCTCCACCCACTGCTTACCCACTGTACCCCGAGTCCAATCTAGAACTCTACCGAGTATAATGGCCTAATAGTAAGTGGATATCATTGGTAATTGTTGGCCTCCCTGACTTTTCTGCCTAAAAAGCACTTCATGTTTAAATCTGGGCTTCCTACCTCCCCAGACAAATTTTCGGATGAGGGTATGTGCTTCTGACAAGAAGCTTGAGGGAAGAGCAATCGGTGTGGCCTGCAACAAATATAAGAGGCGCGGAAGAATATTCATCTTGATAATATTTAGGCGGCCTAGCCACGAAAACTTTTGCAAACTCCACTTATCCAATTCTTTACGAATAGAAGTGATCAAAGGCGTATGATTAAGGGCAAACAGGTCACATAAACATCTAGGAACAAATATGCCTAAATATTTAAGAGAAGAAGTCTGCCATTTAAAGGGGAAGGAGGTACCAAGTGCAGACACTGTCTCGACCGAAGCGGTAACATTTAAGGCAACAGACTTACTATAATTAATCTTAAAATTAGAGAGGTCACCAAAACGCTGGAATTCTTTCATTAAATTAGGGAGAGAGGTAACCGGATTAGTTACTATTGCTAGCAGATCATCCGCAAAGAGGGCAAGGCGATAATCCCATGAACCCACCTTAAGACCCGTGATACTAGGATTCGCTCTAATTGCTCTTGCCAAGGCCTCCATATGCAAAGTACAAAAACCAAGGGAGAGAGAGGGCAGCCCTGACGAGTACCATTTGATATGTTGACTGGGGCCGACAAGATCCCATTCACTCGTATCTGGGCCGAAGGGGCTCTATATAGGGCCAAAATTTTAGAAAGGAAGCTTGCACCCAACCCTAAGCGATTCAACACCCCTGTCATGAAACCCCAATCCACCCGGTCAAAAGCCTTTTCAGCATCGGTGGAGAGGAGCACCATGGGAATATCAGAGGAGACTGCATGGTGTATTAAATCAAGGACTTTGGTGGTATTGTCCTTCGCCTCCCTACCCGGGACAAAGCCCACCTGGTCAGAATGGATGATAGATGGGAGATGAGGCTTAAGCCGATTAGCTATAAGCTTTGCATAAAGCTTGACATCTACATTTAAGAGAGATATCGGGCGATAACTCGCTGGTAGTGATGGATCCTTGCCCTCCTTAGGGATAACCGTAATGTGTGCTGCAAGCGATTGATCTGAGAAAGGGGTATACTCTGAGACTGCATTACAGGCCCGTAACAAAAGAGGCAAGAGAGTATCTTGGTACGCCTTATAGTATGACAGCGTGAAGCCGTCAGGACCAGGTCTCTTTCCGGATGGGGAAGATTTGATGGCAACAGATAATTCGTCTTCTGTGAAAGGGGAGTCAAGAGCCTGTGTCACCACTTCGGGGAGAATAGGGAAGTCTATTTCTTCCAAATACTTCTGAATCTGCAATACTCGAGCTGCGTGATCTAAATTCGCATTATCCGGACCTAGATTATAGAGGGCAGAGTAAAAAGTCTGAAAGACTGCTGCAATGTCCTTGTCGGTATGACAGAGATTACCTGTATGATCCTTGATACGTTGAAGATAAGTCAGGGATCTCTGAGCTCTAAGAGCCCTTGCCAGCATTTTGCCTGGTTTGTTCCCCCAACGATAATATTTATGGCGGCATCTTCGAAACCCTCTCCTAGCCCCTTCATAAAGTAAATCATTAAGAGCGTCTCTAGCCTTTTGAAGTTCTACAAATACATCAGAGGACATAGTAGATTTATGGGTAAGTTCGAGCATCTGGATTTTAGATAACAAAGCATCCCTACACTCAGTTTTCTTTTTTTTGAGATAGGACCCCAACTGAATACATTTCCCCCGGACAACACATTTGTGAGCCTCCCAGATTGAGACTGATGAGACATCGTTGGTGACATTATGAGAGATGTACTCTCTTAGGGTTTCCCCAATTTGATCTTTACAGTAAGAGTCTCGAAGGAATTGCTCGTTAAACTTCCAGTTCCACTGGCGAGAAGGGGGATCACTCAGATACAAGGTTAAAAAAACAGGGGCGTGGTCAGAACCAGTAATCTGCCCAATAGCGGCATCTGCCAGGAGATCTAGATGGGAATGATCTACACAAAAATAATCAATGCGTGAATAAGAATTATGAGGGGAAGAATAAAAAGTGTAATCCCTCTCTGATGGATGTAAAAGTCTCCAAGTATCTACCAACTGAAAATCGTGCAGGGTCAGCCTGAATTTCCTAACCTCTCTAAAAGAGGTGCGTGGAGAGCCAGAAGTGGTGTCAAGAGAGGGCTCCAGAGCCCAGTTAAAATCTCCACCAACCACTCGGATGCCCTCCAACTGATCTTCTATCATTTCTAATGACTTGCGTAGAAAGCCAGACTGACCTTTATTGGGTACATATAAATTTACCAGAGAATATTTTTGATTAGCTATGGTAACCTTGACCAATAATCCCCTACCGTCCCCAATATGGACCACTGAGGTATCAGAGAGCACCAAATGTTTAGAAAACAATATGGCCACCCCTCTAGCCTTGGCTTCGGAGAAATCATTGAAGTACCCCACTGGGAAATAACGAGATCGTAAAGATGGCGCCACACCTTTCTTAAAATGCGTCTCCTGGAGAAAAGCTATATCCACCTTATCTATATGTAACGTATGCAGAAGACGGGATCTTTTCTCCGGTATATTAAGACCCTTTACATTGTGAGAAAAAATAGTTAACTTAGCCATATTTAAAGTGTGTAGGAGAGTGTCTCATTTGTCGGATACAAGGAACAGTTACCTGCATGCAGAGAGCGTCTACCAGCAAAAAGATATTTGGAGAAGAGGGGACACATAAGAGCCAAAAGGGAAGGAAGACAGGAAGAAAACAAAGGAAATACAAGGAAAACATGGAACAAATCCTAAAAAACAAAGGACATTGTAACATCAGATTAAATCTCAATTCAAAACTGAATATATTAGTGTAGTAAGAACAGAACTCCGTAATAAAGGCCATGGAAGCCCTTAAGGGGTCCATGGACATTGTATACACAACGGAGTAGGGGGAAATAGGAGGGTAATAGTGAACATGACACCCAAATAGGTCCCTTTTTGTTTTAGGACCTATCTAAATTAGAGTAATATTGAAGCCAAGTATTCGCCTAGATCAGTAAAATATATAAAATCAATAGGAAAACATTAATCTAGAATATTAAAAATTAACATGAAATAATCAGGTTAAACAAGAACTGTTCATGGGCCATTGCGACCCACATAGACATCTAGCAGGATCGCATTTAAATGGAAGTGAAAAAGTGTTAAGTGACCTACAATGTATAGGAAAGACAGCAAAGATCAACAAGTAGACCACAAAAATCAACAAGCATAAAATAAAATGTTACGGACCATAATAACTGTCCTGATCAGGTAGTTTCCTCACTTTCAGCTGTAGGATCTCTTCCCGGTCTACGTCTGGAGCCTCGGGCTTGCAGCCAGAACTCCCTACGAGGTGGCACGGGGGCACTGGTATCCAATAAATCCAGCCAATTGGGGACTGAAATAGTAGGCAGACCCAGAGAAGAGCAAAACTGGGGCAATTCAGCAGGTTCTCGAAGAATATGGAGCTTCCCCTCATACATTACTTGCACACTTAGCGGAAAGCCCCATCGGAATTTAATGTCCCGCTTATGTAGTTCCTCTGTGAGAGGACGGAGAAGGCGCCTCTGTTGGAGCGTTGACCACGAAAGGTCCTGGAAAATCTGTACTGGACATCCATTGAAGTCGATCCCCTTTGTTTGTCTGGCATGTCGTAGAATTTGCTCCTTAACCTTATAATAATGCAATCGGCATATAATGTCTCTGGGTCTTTCAGAGGGCATACCTTGAGGGCGCAATGCCCTATGGGCTCGATCAAAATGAATCCGTGCATCAGGATCAGCATGTAAAAGTTCATTAAATATTTTGGTGAGAGCATCTTCAATTCCCGACTGAGGAATATCTTCAGGAACCCCCCGAATCCGCAGATTATTTCGTCTACCCCTATTATCAATATCGTCCAATCTACGCTGCATCGCCAACAATATACTGGAGTGGCGGGAGAGCAAGGTGTTACATTCGCCAAGCTGGGTATCCACAGATTCCACATGTTCTTCCAAGGCAACCACTCTCTCTGCCACGTGGGTGAGGTCTGAGCGGATGGAGGAGATATGAGTCTGGACTGTTTCCTGAATCCGTTTTTCTAGGGATTGCAGATCTTGTTGAATGTCCTGCCGAGTCGGTAAGGACCGTAAATGTTGCAGAATCTCCCCTATATCGGACGATTGAGAAGAGGCGGGTGGGGTTAAATGAGGTGAATGAGACTCCTGGTTAGAGCCTCCATCTGAGCCCCCCGATGCCATGTGTGGAGAGGCTGAACCTGTTGAAGTACCAGTCGGAGGGGCAGAAACAGCAAATAGAGTATGGAATGCAGAGTTAGATGATTTCCTAACTGGAGTGGCGGCCGGGCGTTTAGCTGTATTCTTCTTCCCCATGAGGATACATATCAGAGCGGATTGGCACAATAAGGAAAAGGCGGAATACCAGGCTTAGCAGAGAGTGGGTGTCATATTTCAGGTTCCCCTCAGTGACATGTTGTTATATCATGGTTGAAGCTGTCAGGGCATGCATTGTAGGGCTTAATATCCACAGAGTGCAAGGAGGCCACCAATCCAGCACACAAGCTCCTTTCATGCAGGTTATCAGTTTAAGGCTGATTTGGGCAAGACAGAGTCTCCAAGGGCCAGTACAGGGCTAAGCTACAGGGCTAAGCAGATTGGGCAACCTGGTCAGGGCTTATATACACCTGCCTGTGCCACAGGCCTTATTCCGAGGAGCTTCTGATTAGCAGTGTAATGTCATATATAGGAGGCCTCAAAATGGCCGCCACCCGCGATTCGCGGCAATCGCGGCAGCTTCCTAGAGGTCTCAGAGGCTCAGGAGGGGTAAGTATAGTCTACCCTGGGGTCCCGGCAAGGCTGTAGAGGGTAGACAAGCGGCGGGCAGAGCGGCAATTCTCCGCGACGGCACTGGTCCAGGACGTGCCGGCGGGGGGGGGGCGAAATTTAGCCTGCGGCTTCTGGAGGCGACCTAGGCCGCAGGTGAATCGGCGCCGCGAGTCCGCCCACGGAGCCCAAACAAGAGGGGAGCGGCTCCTCTAGTGAGGAGGAAGAGGCCCAGGCCCCTCAGGGTAACAAGGTGAGACAGGGGGACCTGTATTTAGAGGGACTCTCCAGGGAGCTTAGAGGAGACACATCCACACTGCCCGACAGCTAGGCCACGCCCCCTCTACTACCTCACTTCTTAAACCCTGACTACAATGAACAGTTAGTCTGAAAATGTAAAACAGTCTCTCAAAAGTCTCAGTCCTGTGTCTCATTGGCATAGACACGTCCTAAAAACTTTACTATCTCCACTTCTCGTTATAGACAGCTATAGTCCAGTTATGCATGGCCGGCGGTTCTAAGCCCGACAGCGGCAGCCAGACAGAGGAGGAAATCCTGATCGTGCTAAACTAACCTAATTCTGCCCCTTAACCCTAACCCTCCTTTAGGGGTGCCTAAACCTAACCCCCCTTCCCTGCAGCCTAACCCTAAGTCTCCCGGGAGGGTGCCTAACTCTAACCCCCCCTTCTCCTAGCCTAACCCTAACCTCCTGGGGGGGTGCCCAACCCTAATTCACCCCTGGGAGCCCTAAACCTAACCCTCCCCCCCATGGGGCTGTCCACGCCCGGCTGACCTTCGATTGGTAAGCCGGGTGTCGGGCTCCCGGCATAGGTCTAATGACTTCGACGCCTGTCAATTGTACTTGCCGGGATTAAGCAGTCAGGAAGCCAGCGTTCGGCATTGCGACCGCCTGCTTCCCGACTGATTCCCTCTGTTACATCTTTAGAACAATGCCTGATCTGATACATTATGGGAGGTAGGGCCACATGACAGGATTTTCTAGTCCCGCACTCCCACAATCGTCACCTCCATCTTCCCTCCTGGAATATGAATGTATAGCCTTTGATACATATCAATGTCAACTTGTTTCTCTGTTTGCTGTAAGCCCTTTATTAAGTTACTCTTCAGAGACACTCCTCCTGATTTGCATCTGGGGAAATTACACAGACTGATTTAACAGAATTGTATGAATGAAAGTGAACACTGTACACCTTAGAGAAAAAGCCTCCTTTCATTAATGTACCTTTATAATAAAGAATGCTCTGCTCATTGGCATCTTGATTGAGAAGACAAGAATAATGCAAAAAGTGTTTACTGTAAATACCCAGATCAATCTGACCAGTGAAGAACAAGTGCATTTGAATTACAAACATGTTTTACTTTATTCATGCAATGATGTACATTGGGCCTGATTCAGAGCTGAACGCTCTGACCAGAGCGCTCGCTCTGAATCAGGGCCCTCTTCCCTGAAAATGGAGCGGCCTCCTAGCCGCTCGCATAGCTGTGGGTGACCACCCACAGCATATGCGAGCGGCCAAAAAGATGGTCGCGATGGTCTTGACCATCGGACTTGCGACGGAGAACCTGCGGTAGGGTCACCCTGCCGCAAGCCCTGGAGTGATTTTGGCTCTATCAGAGCCAAAATCACTCCCACTGACATCACTAGTGATGTCAGTGGGGGGCCGGCCTCAGACGGTAGGCGTTCCTATGGGAACGCCTCCGTCTGGCAGGTACGCCCCTGGCACGCCCACCAAAGGGGGCGTGCTGTCAATCAACATCGACAGCACGCCCCCTTTGGTGCGAGACCCGGAGCGATGGTGAGCCCGTCGCTCGCCGGGTCTCACGCATGCGCACGACGGAGCTCCCTCCGTCATGCACATGCGCAGTGGGGAACATCGACCCGCTTGCGAGCGTACTGCTGCTCGCGAGCGGGTCTGAATGACCCCCATTGCCCATAGATACATTTTCAGTACCAGTATAGATATGTAGTAGCCAGTATAATAACAGAAATATAGTAGCCAGTGTAGTAGTAAAGCATCCATAAAAATTGTCAACATATTAGTGTGCGTATATATATATATATATATATATATATATATATATATATATCACAGGGGCTCTGCACTCACCGTGGATTAGTGCTTTATATATATATATATACTTATGAACAGTGTATCAAGTTTTCCAGACTTCTCAAAAAGAGAGACAATTGGAGGTGGCATCCTGACCCACCTCTGCCCAGAGTCTTGCTCAAAGGGAAATGCGGTACAGGACTGGATTTTGAGGCATGGTGCTATCGCACTAGTGCCAGATACACACTGGGACGATGACGTTATGATTTGGCTGACTTGACAAAATTGTATCGACATATCGTGCTGTGTGTATGCACGATATGTGCGCTCCCGTGTTTGCATGTGACGCTGTCAGGTTTGATGTGCTGCACATCAAACCTGACGATATTGAATGCGGAACCATTCATGTTAATGAAGGACAGAAGGAGTGATTGTTCTGTCATTCATTACATCATTCTTATGTGTACCCGTGGTATGATATGTCTGCCTGACGGGCCGACATATCGTCCCGGTACACATCGTCCAGTGTGTATCCACCTTAGGGCAGAATTGTAAGGATTGAATGATGCTGCCTAATTAAAATCACTTTGCTGGGTACTATTGGTATTAGCATTAAATAACTCCTTTGTTTGTAAATGAGACTTCTGTCTGAAAACCACATTGTACTTCTATGTGACAGACAGGTGGCTTATTTTACTGAGAATATTGAGGATGCATTTTATATGGAAAACTTCTGGGGCACAAACACCCAGGGCTGTAACTAGGGTATTGCGACCTGTGCCACCGCACAGGGCACCACAGGGCAAGGGGTCCTCTTTGGGCTTGTCAGTTTTTTGTTTATTATCATTATCACTTGTAGCTTCTTCTTCTTTTATCCACAGCATCTCCTGGCATCTCTTAATCTCTTCCCTGGCCCTTCCCCATGAGACCATGGCCCTTTTTTTTCGGATATGCGTCTTAAAATAGGGGAGGGGGAGCACCAATGCTCTTTCTGGCACAGGGCACAGAAAAATCTAGTTCACCTCTGCAGACAACATACATCAGTACAGATGTGCATTGTGTCAATATACTGTATGGCAGCTGGCATTTGCAAAGAAACGTACAACGAGCTTGTAGGATTAGTATGTATGTGACATCTACAAGCAATTAACAGATTGTTATCTAACATATACAGCCAGCTAAGGAATATTAATTAAATAACTATTGAGTGGTCTGATGATGACATAACTTTAATTACATGGCACAGAGTAGAAAAAAATGCTGACAGTCACTAAGGATCCCTATAACATGAATGATCCAGAAAATACTGATTGGGGACACAAATTAAACTTTATATTATACATATATCAAATTATGCACAAATCTACAGTATACTGCATGTCTGAGAAGGTTAAATTAAATATTTGCATAGAAAGAATCAGAAAATAATGAAAGTAGCAGAATCACATAGAATACAGGAGTTGCAGAGAAAAAGGATGAAATGTAAGATTTTCTGAATAAAAAAAAAATTGTTTATGTGACTCTTTGAAGTAATTCTGTTATGAATAAAAAAAATTTAAATCCATTAAAACACTTAGGGCCAGATTCAATTAGCTGTGATAAATCGATAAGTTATCGCAAGCTATATTATCGCACTTATCGCCCGTTTTGCACAATATTATCGCCTATTCCGGGAATGCGTACTACCATTTTTTGCCAAAACATATTGTAAAATTGTCGAAAACGCATGTGTGCGATAATTTTTCATGGCAAAACAGGCGAATATTTATCCACTTTTGGGGACATCAGTCTGCAACCCCAAAAAAGCCTAACTGACATTGGAAATCAATATAGAAGTGAATTAATTGCCGTAATAAAGGTATTTTGGGTTCTTACTTGGGTCAGTTAGCTGTTATCTACCTATTTGCATAAGTGTTGAAATATGATAAAAAGCAATATTTTTTTGAGAAAATAATTGCTGGACCTAAATTGGGGGTATAAATGTTAAAAATACACCTGCTGCAACCACCTGCAATGTTTAAAACACCTGTCGCATCCAACAGCCCCTGAAAATACCAGGCCACTACTTTAAACCCATTTTCCACTACTTTAATTTATTTCAACATAAAATTAACGTAATTTTTTGCACGAATTACGCTAATAAAGCACAACTTTTTCTCATTAGAGGGGGTTTCTAAAGGGTTCTGAAACACATTTTTAGCCAGAAATAGAGATTTTGAATTTTTTTCACCTGCTCTGAGATGGTGAAAAGTTATTGCTGGTTTCTGTCTATGCAATTATCGCACATGCGTTAACTGAATTGCGCGATCGTGAAATTCTGTGATTATCGCAAAAATGGGGCTTAACGCGTCTAATTGAATCCGGCCCATAATGGGAACAAAAGGCCTGATTTAGGGGTGTACAATATTTTCGATTCAGTCGCAAATGACCAATGTTTTTTGTTCTGTGAATGCGCCAGAGCCACAGTGCG
Organism: Taudactylus pleione; assembly: GCA_031769625.1. Classification (NCBI taxonomy): domain Eukaryota; kingdom Metazoa; phylum Chordata; class Amphibia; order Anura; family Myobatrachidae; genus Taudactylus; species Taudactylus pleione. The sequence continues at coordinate 2,023,824 of JAUIMM010000017.1, read as the reverse complement.
CATGTCCCACGATGATGTTATATGCTCTGGTCACAGATTGAGGGGTGTGTGCGCTGTTTTGGGGGAGTGCCGAAGTCAGTAACTGCATCATCGGATGCAGATTCACTGGCCCCGACATCTTAGTTCTAGTGGACATTCTGAGCAGCTTTAGGGTTACTCGGATGTAGAATGGTCCACGTGATGTGGTCGCAATGTTTCTCTGATGCTGTGTCTTCAGGTGCATGTAGCGGATCGGAGAAGCTGGTGGTGGGCAACACCTGCTGCATTTGCATATCTTCTTAGATCCGCTGTGACCGAAGACGCAGCACCGATCGCTCTTGCGCTCATCTCTGAATCAAGCCCAAAGTTTTTGAGCTGGTGTTACTGACATTAGGGATATACAGTTGTGTCCACATACAAGTCGCATTACACATAATGCATGAGCGCCTTGCGATTCAGTAGTGCCAAGCGTCTTTTTGCGCACCTTTTTCTCTTATTCACAAAGTGATGCGAATAGGATCACAAGCAGCTTATGCTGACTAAAATGCTATGCAGCATGCCTATATTCTGTGTGTGACTGCGGGTGTATCTGTATGCAAAATACTATGCACACACAGATGATGGGTGATGAGCTAAAATTTTGCTTAGGGTATCTAGAAACCTTGCACCAGACCTGATTCAACTGCATGTGTGTGAATTATTAGGAGTGAAAAAGAAAATTCTGACTGCGCTGTTAGGTGAAAGCTGCTCCATAGGTTTTTTTACAGTTATAAATTGAAAAACAAAGCGCTATGTTTATATCTAAAATGAAATATGCAATACCATTTAAAAGCCACAATAAAAACAATGTTTATAGCTCTCTTGTGGAGTGTTTGTGGTTCCGGGTATATATACAGGATTCTGATGTAAAGCCGTATGGAGTAGTGCTTTGTTCTCCGGGCAACATGCACCGGACCCTAAGCTAGCTGTCCCTAAGTTCCTACCTTGGTGCAACTTGATCTTCTCCTGGCTTGGTCTCCTCGTGCAACCGTCGGTTCACTTACGCTATGGCGCTCCCGAGCCAGCTAATGTGTGTGAATTAGCTAGCTGTGGCACACATTTGCATATCCCCAGGGCCGGATTAAGGTCCACATGGGCCTGGAGCTTAAAATGTTCAAGGGCCTATACTGAGAAGGGGAAGAGCTGTGATCGGTGCTGTGTGGGTGTGGTCAAAGTCACTTTGGTGTGTACACCCCCTACACTGAGGCACAATGTCTCCTTAACTACATATAAATAGAAAAATTGCATTTTTTTTTAGGGGGAAAACTAGAAAAACTATTTAAATACTTAAAATGTATGACCAGTTAGGCAGCTGGTAATAATGCTGTCATGTTGATGGGCCTATTTTTATGTGGAGGCCTGGAGCTGTAGCTCCATCCGCCCCATTGTTAATCTGGCCCTGCATATCCCCTGTGACTGCAATGGTGAAACATTCATTGAATCCTTGCAGATTTGTGTGTTTCTAACAAATGTGCTTGCTCATGTGCAGAAGAGACAGGTGGGATGAGGGAATCTAATGCTGGGTACACACCTGTACAATACCTGGCCCGATAAACGGCTTATTATGCTCCTGCAATGGTCGGAATTGGGGGGTCGCATCTTACTGTATGTGCTGTTTAATAATTATTGATCCCGATCCCATAATAGCCCATACTCGATCCCATAGAAGCCCATACTCGATCCCATAGCCGTCCATACTCACTGAGCTATTTCTAGCACAGTGTGTACAGGACTCACAGGGAGTCAAGCTGGTGAAACAGTACTCGGCTGATTGGGAGCGTTTACCTGATCAGCTGAGTGATCACAAAGGTGTGTACCCAGTTTAAGTACTATAAGGTCGTGTTCAGGCATATGAGACTCAGAAAGTCATTTTATTTGTGACTGATCGGGGCAGGAGCAAATAGGAGATGAAGATGTTTGCCAACATAAATTAATAGCTTATGATTATCTGTTTGCAAATGTTCTGCTGAAGCTGGATGGTGATTTTGTCATTGCTTGTGAATATATTATACTTCTGTGTGTGTTTTAGAAAGGCAGGGAGCAGTTTAATTGATGCCTAAGATAAACAAAATGACTGCATGGGAATAGAGTGGGTTAAACCCAGTAGGCTGGGGTTTTCGCTCAACTTCATTGATTGTGTATGTCTGCTGGATCACCCCGTCGGGGGCAGCATCATCACATTACCGGGTGGGTAGTCGAGGCAGAAGGCTTGAGCGGATGATTTTTGTGGTTAGAGGGCCTGATACAGCAGTGCACACTAGTACACTGCTGAGCGCAGATACCTGATTTTTGGAAATCTGCGCAGGCGTCTGACCTGTACTGCGTATGTGCAGTATGGGTTCTGCGTGTTCGCACGCAGAGCAACAGCAGTCTGTCAGTGATTGACAGTCTGCTGCCATTTGTGGGTGGGAGAGGGCAGCAGCGGCGTCCGTTTCCCAAAACGGAGGCGTGTCATCGCCATTGGGGGGGCAGGGAAGAGGACAGGATCTCCATCGGCTGACAGAGATTTTCTGGCCTCTTTCTCTCATCTGTGGCTGCTAGCTTGGGTAACAACAACATCAATTAGCCGGCCGATGTTCTCGCAGATTATCTGATGCTGCATTGTACATTGCAGCTCGGATAAGTAATGCATGCAGTAGGCGTGATGCCTCTTGCTGCATTACCATAATTGCAAGGACGGAATTGCAAAGCTGCTTACTCTCCTGAAAGGTTCGGGAAACTCCTCATTTTTCAGGTTGTCTCTCGGACCACCGGAAGAGTGGGTGTATCTCCTGAATCCCACCCACTGACACAATGAAGAGGGTAGAATGGGGAGAGAATACTCGGGAATTGCGGATCCGTATAGAGGGGGTGAGGCCAATATGATGCAATTCGCCTAATGACGTTTAGAGAAATTAAGTCAGCAAGTATGGATAAACCCGACCCATATGCATCTGTAGGTGACTAGCATGCATCTAAAGGTAGATGCTGCTTTATATATGGCCTCAATTGTGGTTTTTCAAATGAATGCATATTGGGCCTGATTCAGCATGGATCACAATTGCAGCAGAGTACGCAGATCAGTTGATGGTGCGTACTTCACATGCATACTGTATGTAGCGCAGTGCGCAAGTTAGATTTGCGGTCGCTTTGCGATCACACTTGCAGAATGAAAGCCATCTCAGAGTGAGTGACAGGCTGTGAGCGTTTGGGGGTGGTGACTAGGGAGAGGTCAGAGAAACGCAGGCGTGCCTATCCATTTGAATGCAGTTGCATGGGCATGCATAAATTAACCACTGAGACGGCATACGCAGCTTGTGTACTCACTCAGTTTCTGCATCAGGTCAGACATGCTGTAATTCTGCGTGAGGGACCGATGTTACTCAATGTTCCCGATGTTTACGCAGGAATTACAGATGTGAGATAGTGGTAGTGGGCGTTTCTATGCTGACTGTGCGACGGCTTTGCAATTGCATTCATTAGCATATTTTGCAACAGACCTCAGTGCGTAATCGCTGATATCCATGCTGAGTCAGGCCTATTGTATGTGATGTAAAGTGCATTTGCAAACAACTCTGCATCAGCTATAAATGTAAAAAACATGAGCAGGTTAAACTTTAATGTTTAAGTTTTAAATAAAGATAAACCAGTTTAGATGGAGAAGGATATATGCCACCAAATACAAAACTACATAACAACATACTGTAGAAGCCAGAATTAATTTGACCAAACAGAAATAATCAAAATAAACACTTGTTATTACAGCTTCAATGTCAAATACAAATCTTCTTTATTCAGCTACTCATACCCACTATATGGACTGATGCTTTGCCTAAATAAAACGCCTGGAAAAGCCATGTTGTTCGCACTAGCCGAGCACCACAAATTCATACAGGTCTGTAAGACAAACAACTGTGAACTATGAACACACTGCACACGCTGGTACTGTAGGACTCAGAACAATAATATACAAGCATCCGGCCTCTATACAAACCCTAGACTCATTCCTCTCCCATATGTATCAAATATTCTGCCCTCCAATCCTTGCAGCAGTACAACCCCCTCCTCCTCCTAATTTCTGCTCTGATGGATTCTCTCAGTTCTTGAATCTTGTCAGGCAGATGAGACGTGACAGCCGGGGGACGCCCGCAGATGTAGGGACTGTGCATGGAGGGAATAGGGGGTGGAGTGGACAGGGAGACACTGTCCCTTCATATCAGCATCACATGGGCAAAGCACTGAAAATGCACGTTTAGGCATTTATAGAAGGAGGGAGCATTACCATCTCCATTTCTTCTTCCTGCTAAGAACTTGCAGTCTAATGTTAAGAAGACGGGGGATAGTTTATTATCGTTTAGCAACTCCTCTAAGACTACAACCCTCTGGAGATACTCCATGTGCAACTCTCAACTTAATCCCATAGGATCCAATATTAGATAAGGATCAGTCCATTATATGCAGGTGATGTGAGAGTAGCCAACAAAAATATAACCCAGGAATATTGCACAGTGTGGTTTTATATAGCTGACAGATGGAAAGTTTAAATATGTTTGTTTGCCAAAAGTGTATGATGACTGCTGTATAATACAGGTAGGCGGGGGTACCTACTCACATGCATTGCTTTAGCATTTTTCAACACTAGTTATAATGATAATGGAATTGCATGCCAATTACCTTTTGTTACTAGTATTATTAATAACATTTTGGACCATCATTCTGGGTCTGGTCTACTGGCAAATCAGATCCCTATATCACTTTAAAATGGCAGTGGTGGGAGGTTGCATGAGAGGACCAATCACAAGCCACAAACAATCACCCTCCTCGGTTTTCGTTTGAAAAAGTGAGATGACAATAACCATGAAGTTTCCATAATCACTGCGGCGCCCAGTGGTGCAGAGTCTACCCAGATAAGGCAAGGTAATGCAATTCATCTTGTACAACATATACATTTTTTTTTTCGGGGGTAGCTATTATATGCATGCCAACAGTCCCAGTTTAGGAGGGACATTCCATAAATGAGGGGGTTGTAATGTCATACTGATATTTTAATGTTTTGCCCTGATCCATGGGCAGTTGAGAGATACTGTATGTGCGCAGCATTGAAAATATGATGAGATCGAAGGAAAAGCTTTATGGATGATGGTGCTTTTGAAGTGTTGGTTATAACCCTGGGGGACATGACATGAATCAAGGTGTCATGGCCATGCCCAGCGTAGTATGACCACGCCACTTCTCATGAATGCACTTACAGTATGTGAAGTGGAGGGATAGCTATACTTTAACATGGCTAGACCTGGCTGTGTTGTCCAAAGGTTTTCAGATTAAGGGCGGGATGTACTAAAAGGAAAATGCATCCAAAAACTGCCATTTTCGTAATTTGGCCTCATTTTCCATATGAATTCAATACATTCCGGAGCTTTGACCCAGTGGGCAACGCCATTTTTAAATGGCGTTGCCCAATAAAAGCCTATGGGCTTCTTTTTGCTTTCTGCAATGAAATTGATCCAATCGGATCCCTCACAGTGTCCCCTGCAGCGCACACATCATACAATGTATGTGCAGAGAGCTACTTCCGAGTCATAACCCTGGATGTCCCTATAACTCAAAGGACGGCTCTTGTCAGCAGAACTGTCCTTTGCATATTTCTAGGTACATGCCGGCGTTATTAATGTACCCGATAAGTGGCGGGATGTACTGTAACGGTAATGCGATGCTTTGTACATCCTGCCCTTACTGTAATGCAGTGTCTATAGCTCAGCCAGCAGAGATGTTCCTGTATTATATACCATAGTATTCCAAGGTTTAGGTTATCATTTGTCATTTAGGGTTCTATTTATTATCATTATTTTTACTAAAATAAAGTGAAAAAGGGTGTGTTTACACCCTTTTCATATTATTTTAGTATCACCTAAAGTTACTAAAGGGCAATTGGAGTAGAATCCGTAAAATTCTACTCCAAGCCCTAATTATAACATATTTTTAGTAATCAGATCGCATTTCCCATATTATAATAGGAAATGCAATATGTCTGGTAGTTATTAAAAATAAATTGTGAAAAAAATACCGGGGGAAGCCCTGTGATAATAACGTCACTTGGAGGTGGCGTCATCCAGGGTCTCCCCTGGTTACCGGACTCTAACAGGCAGAGCAGAGCCCGGAGCCGGCCTCAGTGATCAGCTGTGTGGTCTAACACGCTGATCACTGCTAAAAAAAAAAAAAAATTGTGAAAAAAAAAGTAACTTACCTGAGTCCATGGACCGGAGATCGGGGCTCCAGTGATGTCCTCCCTCTGGTCAGCTGGTCTACCGTCCTACACTGGGAACCGGTCAGCTGACCGTGCGGGATGGTATATCAGCTGACCGGAGCCATGGAAGACATCACCGGAGCCCCTATAACTGGAGGTAAGTGTAATTAAGGGAGGGGGCGCGATCGTGGGGGCGGGGCTTAGTGATGGGGACAGGGCTTAGCGGCGGCCGGTCGGTGCATACGCGGGCACTTATGGTATTTTTTGCGGAAATACCGATAAGTGTGCGGAGGGATTTCACAAGGACAGAGCTTTATCGCAAGCTCTGTCCCTGCAAGGTATTTCTAGTAAATCCCTGTGATATTGGCTGAATTCGCAATGCGAATTCAGTCGGTAATATTACACTACAATCTGCATTCCCAATGTGGATTGTAGTTAATATTGCCCTTCTTCATTTTACAGTATCTATATAATTAAGCAATAACCTTCACATAATTAGCTGTTATTAAAAGTTTCTCTATAATACAAATTCATTTAGTAGTGTAGAAGCAAGTAAGACAAAAATGTCTCAATATGTATGAAACCCATATTTAACTGTTTTGTGCATGTGTGACAAAAATACCAAAATGCGTCGCTGATTAATTTGATATGTGACGCTTGTATATCTGTGTGCGACTAAAGCTGGGCATACACGGCCAGATAAAATGTCTGTCAGACCGACAGACATTTTATCTGGCAGCCTGCCAGCCGCAGATGTCGCCGGCATACACTGAGATTTCTCCCACAGTGTCAGCCCGACATCCGCGCTCCACCCCCGGGGGAGGAGACATTTCCCTGTTCCTTCCGTAGGAAGGAACACAGGAAATGTCTGTCTGTCGGCCGCGGCTGGGCATACACTGCCCGATGCGGCCGACAGTTTATATATATTTTTAATATCGCATCGGACGGGCATGCTGGACAATCCGGCATGACCGACCGAGCAATATTTAACCCTCGGTCGCCCCCCCACACGCTACAATAATTGTAGTGTGTATGGCCAGCATAAGTCTCTGAATCTGTATTTGAAGTGTTATAATGTAGCAATCGCAGCTTTTTTTAATTCCAAGTTCTGTTGTGCTTCATATACAGACTCGGGTGCACACAGATATACAAGTGTCACATAGCACATTAATCAACACAGTCTGCTGATGCCCGATGCTAGCAGAGTAGGACGGGACCTGGCGGCTCACTCACGCCAGGCAAGTCGTACTGCGTGGCATATCGAGGCTAGATGTATGAGGACACATCTGTATACTAGTGTATTATATAATGCTGTTTTTCTGTGTCTAGCATGTGTGCAGTAGAGAGTGGTAGCTCTCGCTGGCTGCCTCCTAGGCACAGCCTCAAACTCAATTAAAATAAACAAGAGATTCCAGCACTACTAATGTATAGAAAAAGATTTACATTGGACAGTTGGAATTATAATTCTAATGCAAAATCTAATACAGTATTATACTAAAAACACATATAAAGAAATTGTACACAAAAGAATATAAAAAGTATGAAAATAAATAAACTAATTTAAAAAAGCCACATAAAGGTGTAGGTGAACCATATCTAATAATTCCTAAATGGATCCTCCTTCCAAATAGAACACAGTCATACACTGGCTGATTAAAGAAATGTGGATGAAATGTCTCTTAGGCGAGAAGTATTACCGGTATTGGATGAATGATTTTTCCACAGTCCTTGGCAACATTCAGTGGCTGTTGTAGGTAATAGGGCTGTAATACTCCATCGGAAGGTACATACTGTGTCAAAGTGAACAGGGGTTTGTGCAATCCAAAAAAGTATATAGCCAGTTTAATGGATAGGAGAGTCTCCAAAGCTAAGGCTCAATGCGTTTCACTGGTTCAGATCACATCCAGTTTCCTCAGGAGCTCCTACAGTGCATCCGGAAAGTATTCACAGCGCTTCACTTTTTCCACATTTTATTATGTTATAGCCTTATTCCAGAATGGAATAAATTCATTTTTGTCCTCCAAATTCTACACAATACCCCATAATGACAATGTGTAAAAAGTTTTTTTTGAGATTCTTGGTTCCGTGTTTGTGTTTTTTAGGGGCTGACATCCCCTTATTTCCAGCAGCTTTCTGACAGCGCTTTGGTTTTGTACTCTTTGAGTCAAACTCTGTTCTCCCCCAGACAGTGCTGTCAGTGCTTGAGACTGGCACTCCACCCAACCATGGCATCCACACACACTCGTGGTGCCCACCGCCCCTTCCCAAGACAGAGCTGAGAGAGATGGGGTAGAGGGGGAGAGGTGGGAGACAGAAGAAAGAGAGGAGGGTGAGAGGGACAAAGATGATAGAGGGGGTGGGGGGGCAGAGGTGAAAGAGAGAAGGAGAATAGAGATGAGAAGTGGGGGGCAGAGAAAGAAGTGGGCAGAAATTAAAGAAAGAGGCATAGATGAAAAAGAGGAGGGGTCACAGATGAAAGAGCGAGAGTGGGGAAAGAGGGACAGATGGGGGCAGAGATGAGAGAGGGGAGAGGAGATGAAAGAGACAGATGGAGGACAGAGGTGGAACGTTGGGGGAAACATAAAACTCCCTGCATGCCCCCACTGCCCTCCCAACTGCATTAACTGTCTTTGCTCCACTCTCAAATCCCATCACCACCAAATGCCAGAAGAGGACAGAGATGAGAGAGACGGTATGTGACAGATGATAGAGAGAAATAGAGGAGGTGGGGTGGGGGGGAGACAGAAATGAAAGAGACAGGGTGGCATGAGGTTGGAGAGAGACAGGGCGAAATTCAATTCAGCGCGATGCTGAATAGCTCCTGGAGGGAGCTCCTATCTAATTCAGCGCACTGTTAAGTCGGAGAATGCCAGTTCTCACAACTTAACATGGGTGTTTAGTCACGAGAACCGGCACTCTCCGACTAAAGTGCCGGCCGTGCAGCTGTTATCACCGCGCTAAGCCGGCAAACAGCATCACGGCCGGCACTTTTTATCGGATTTCTCCTTGCATCCCCAGATCGTCGCGTAATAGCTCTGCCCGCTCTTGCCGTCTGACATTAGAAGCTGCCAAGCGGGCCCTTCAGTTCTGCGGCAGCGGTCATGCAAAGAAGACAGGATGAAGAAGGAAGGTTGGCGGTGGATGAAGAAGATAGATTGGCAGCGCTGGCACGTTGCCAGAAGAAAGGAGGAGGACCGGAGTGTGCTGCAGGTGGTGGGTATTAAAAAGCTAAATGAAACTCCCCACTGCAGCCTCTCCCATTTTATGGGTAGGCAGTTATGGCCACCATTAATTTACCCCCTCCTTCCCCTAGATCACCAAGTGTTGGGCATTAGGCGCCTTGGGTGCAATCAGGCCTCAGGCCTGTGGGGCATGTTAGGTGGACAGAGGGCACGTGCCGCAGGTATAAGTGACTCTGGGCATTAGGCTCAGGTAACATTATATGTCCTATGGTACACAGGCAATAGCCTCAGCCCCTGTTGAGTGCATGGGCATTAGGCCCAGTCCGCTCTTTAATAGCAGATAGGCGCAGGGGAGGTCTCTAGTGTGTGGCATAAAGCTCCTTAATCACATTATGCCACACAGTAAGGCCACCCTTACCTATCTACACTTTAATGTGAATAAGGAGCTATACTGAGTGGCATAATGTGTATAAGGGATACTACTGGGTGGTATACTGTGTATAATGGGCACTACTACTGTGTAGCATACTGTGGCCGAGATGCATCAATGAGAAAAATGCGGTCAAACCCCGAAAATGCGGGTTTGACCACATTTCTCATATGCACTAAGCCCCGAAGTGCTTGCGGTGGTTGGTAACATTGTTTAAAGGGTGGCACTACTGTGTGGCATACTGTGTATAAAGGACGGAACTACTGAGTAGCATACGGTGTATAAAGGGCGGTAATATTGCGTGGCATACTGTGTATAAAGGACGGAACTACTGAGTAGCATACTGTGTATAAAGGGTGGTACTACTGTGTTGTTGCCCTGAGAGCTTGTGCTAAGCTTGCGGCACCACATATTGTATTTTCGTAACTTTCTGTGGGAGGGGCATGATCACTTGATTTGGCCACATCCCCAGTGTGTCCAGGTTTTTTATTCTTAAAATATAGCAACACTAACTGTAGAACACAGAGTGAAGGTAAGGAACTGTCCAACAGCCAGAACAATTTGGTCAGCAGGGCTGCAGTCTCCACAGGCAGAAACTCTGAGTTTGAACCATAACATTGTCCTAGCAGTAACCATGGAATGTCATTGCTTTGTGTGTGCTGGTTTTATCACTTGCATTTTTACAAGGTATAAAGTTGAATGCATGTGGCTGCTCTTACTATGTAGGTATTCAGCCAAACCGTATGCATGTGATCTAATTACAATAAAGCCATGCATAATTCTGTATTTTCATTGTGGCATCAGTAGCTAGGAAGATAGTAAAAGTTTATTATTAATGTAATGTTTTTATCACATATTCTTTTTTTTGCATTTTAAAATCTGACATACATAAAATAATATTATACATGCTGTACAGTTTCTCTGGAATTATTTAAATATATGCATTATGCATATTTACATTTACAATGTCATTTTGTTCACATATAAGATACATAGGTTGCATTCTTGCACTACATTTGGCTTCTGGTACTGAATGACATACCTTTGTAAAATCTGTTTTGTGCAATATTGTAAGTAACTATTATGTAAACTAAATCAGATGATCTGCAAAAGTGAACATGAATCGTGATGGTGAAACAGAGCAAACATCTAGTTGCAAATATCCGTAATACAATTTTCTAGTTTCACATTTCCTACGCTTTTCTGAAGAGTGTCATTTCATACTGCACTTGTAATCATGCTTATGAATAGCACAAGGAGGGAAAACATGATCAGCTCATTCTACAGTGTTTGGTGTGATTAATGTACGACTGGTAACACTTGAGGACAAATTCCACAGCGGAAACATGCAAATATTTGTGGACAAATGTGGAATGAGACAAACATTTTGCTGAACAGTTCTTAAAATTTTACTCATTTGTACAAGTGGTAATATTATGTGTCATGGCAAACATCTATTTTTTTTTTCTTAGATTGAACATGGATATAACTGATTGCACCCCAGTCCTGGGAATGGCGAGTGCAGGTCTGCACCCCAAATCTAGGAGTGGCGAGTGCAGTGGATTTCTGACTTTGTTTATGCGGTTAATTTTTATTAACCTTTTGTGATCATAGCTTTCCCATGCACCCTATGTGCAAACTCATTTATATTAACCTGTGTCAGCTGTCTTTTTGGTAGTGTGATAGAAGCTATGTCAGGTGACTGCCTTACCTTTAAAAGCCATTAGCTGGCAGGTGAGCTTTAAACCAGGTAACATTTTTTCAGTCTAAACTATGTGATAGCAGCTAACAGGTTTCCATCAGTGTGACGGATAGTGTAGGACCTGCAGAAAGTGGGGTCCCGTGATGAGGGCTGCGGGCTTAAATGCATTGATCAATCAATGAACTAAATCCCCATTATTTATTTACTTATTTATACATCATTGTGAGTGTTTAAACATGGTGAGTGCTGGGTTTTCTGTTTTTATTGATTTTACAGACAGATATTTTATTTTACAAAGTTGTGTCATGACTGTTTGACAAAATTGATCAGTGCCTAAAAAATGAATTTTGTTACAAAAGCATGCTTTTTATTTTTGTTATGGCATAAGCTTTGTTGCTACAAAAGTGATTTTGTATCAAAAGACCATTTTTTAGGCTCTGTCTGATATTCTTCATGTATTCAGTCAGCCTGTCCATGCAAACCCTGATTATATGCCAATAAGATTACCAGAATGGTACTGTACCAGCAGCAGCATAATATGAATATGTTGTACATGTGAGTACCTGTGACCTTATAGCTTGTTTGATTACGTCAGGGGTGGGGAACCTTTTTCCTGCCGAGGGCCATTTTGATATATAGAACATTATTCGTGGGCCCGGTGCAGACCGCGCCCCCTCCATGTGATGTCACAAGGGGACGATATCGCAGTCGCCGGTGATTACAGCAATGCCCGGAGAATCCAAATGATGCTCCGGGGAGCTGTAAGGGCAGCAGTGTAACCGTCTGAAGCGTCATAAGGACGCTCCAGGTGGCACTGCTGCATAGATTCTGGCTGCAGGGTGCTATTCTAGGCACCCTGCTAGCCAGATGAGGCTAGGAGAAAAAAGCTCTGAGGGCCAGACCAAATAACTCCAGGGGCCTTATACGGCCACCGGGCCTGCGGTTCCCATCCTTGGTTTACTCTGTATGGGAGGTTAAATGGTACTAGAAGGCACCGACAAGTTATGTTAAGCAGAACAAGTAAGAATAGATTGATGACTTGAGAGTACTGTCTTGCTGGTCCAAGACTTTCATAGCTGCTGAGACTGCTAAATGTGAGTTCCGCATTGCACAGCCCATGCCCAGGCAATGAAAAACAACTCACATAAGTAACATTAACACATTTTACTACTTAATCCCAGTGTTTCTTCCTGCTGCTGCACAATTTTACCATTCATGCAGTTCCAAGTGACTGTTCTGTTCATATTATTCTGTATGTAATTTCTATAGCAATTGTGCAGTAACCCGCATTACGTGTTCTGTATGTAATTATTTGTGATTTTTCTTTAGTTATGGGCAATGACGCAGAAGCTCCACTTTGCTCTGCATGCTAAAGGTCCTACTCATTATAATATGTGATGCAGCCGTGCTATTTAAGTTTTGAACCTGCTGCATTTGCCATCAAATTGTTCTTACAGATCACAGGCCTAGCCATAATTCTACAACCCCCATTACAGGGCTTCTGAAACGTTGCTGTATTTGCAACCTTCAGTAGTACTTCTCCTTGCTTTCACCGCTAATAGTAGTTTACTCTGTGAAGGTTTACACTGCCAGGTCTAGTCCCGACAGAGTGACTATGTATGTGAGACCTGCAAGGACCGAAGGATGGGGATGGATCTAAATGGATCCATCCTAACCTTGTTCCAGTTGTAAGGAGTGGGGCTCAGTGGGTTCTATTTATTATCAGTGATAACCCTTTTTTCTGTAATTTGCTTCAGAAAAAAAGCTATTATAACTGCTTCAGGTAATTAAACAATAGTTTTACTGTAGATGTAGATAAATCATTGATTTTATATGCAGTTCCAGTTATTTCGCATAGCATTGCATCACCATAGCCTGGTACAGGGATTTGGATGCATTGACAATTATGACACTGCAATAAGCTAGGTAGAACTTAACTGGGGGACCAGTTTTGCACATGACATTGACCACATAAAGACAACACTTAGGGGTTTATTTACTAAAGTGAGAGTTTTTAGAAATGGAGATGTTGCCCATAGCAACCAACAGTGCCATAACTTCATCCCAGGTGCCCGGAGGCAAGATAAATTTTTGTGCACCCCCCCAAATTATAATTTATCACACCCCCAGCAGTCCCTTTTATACGATGCCCCCAGTAATGGTCCCCCTATGCAGTGCCCGCCTATGTAGTAACCCCCCAGTAATGGTCCTCCTATGCAGTACCTCCAGTAGTAAGGCCCCTGTAGTGCTCCCAATAGTAAGGCCCTGTAGTGCCCCCAATAGTAAGGCCCTGTAGTGCCCCCAATAGTAAGGCCCCTGTAGTTCCCCCATATGATGCCCCCCAGTAGTAATGCCGCTGTAGTGCCCCCATATGATGCCCTCAGTAGTAAGGCCCCTGTAATGCCCCCTGTAGTGCCCCCATATGATGCCATCAGTAGTAAGGGCCCTGTAGTGCCCCTAGTAGTAAGCCCTCTGTAATAAGCCCCCTGTAATGCCCCCAGTATTGTGCCCCCTGTAGTGCCCTCAGTAGTATGCCCCCAGTGCCCCCTGTAGTTTTCCCAGTAGAAAGCCCCCTGTAATGCCCCCAGTATTAAGCCCACTGTAGTGCCCCCACTATTGTGCCCCCAGTAGTGCCCTCAGTAGTAAGCCCCCTGTTGTGCCCCCTGTTGTGCCCTCAGTAGTGTGCCCCCTGTAGTGCCCCCAGTAGAAAGCCCCCTGTTGTGCCCCCTGTTGTGCCCTCAGTAGTGTGCCCCCTGTAGTGCCCCCAGTAGAAAGCCCCCTGTAGAAAGCCCCCTGTAATGCCTCCAGTATTAAGCCCCCAGTATTGTGCCCCCTGTAATGCCCCCAGTAGAAAGCCCCCTGTAATGCCCCCAGTATTAAGCCCCCAGTATTGTGCCCCCTGTAGTGCCCCCTGTAGTGCCCCCAGTATTAAGCCCTCAGTAGAAAGCCCCCTGTAGTGCCCCCAGTAGAAAGCCCCCTGTAGTGCCCCCAGTAGAAAGCCCCCTGTAGTGCCCCCAGTATTAAGCCCCCTGTAATACCCCCAGTATTAAGCCCCCTGTAGTGCCTACACACACATATGCAAAAAAAACCCAAAACTTACCTTCAACCCCGCTCCAGTGCCTGCTGCCGTCTGTCCCCGGCGTCCGCTCCTCGGAACTATGGGAATGACGTCGCTCCCATAGTGCACTGCGGGACCCGGAGCTCAGGAGTGAGCTCCGGCTGCCGCTGGCGCCGGGGGGAGAGGGGGAGAGAAGGAGCGGGCGCCCACTGGTAACACACTTAGCGGGCGCCCTGCAACCTCCGTAGTTACGCCACTTGAGGTGGAGCACTGATCAGCGGCACTCCTCCATGCAGCTCCTCCTCAGCAGTGGCTGGCCCGGATGACAACTGAGCCAGGTGCCCCCTTCAGGACTGGCGCCCGGCGGCAAATTACTCCATTGTCTTCGGGAGTTCCGCCACTGGCAACCAATCAGATTCTACTTAACATTAAAATAGCACCTTATACATGATAATAGCTAGAATCTGATAGGTTGCTATGGGCAACATCTCCACTTCTAAAAACTCTCACTTTAGTAAATTTACCCCATACTCTCTTTTGCTTGCTTAGTGATTTCCTTGGTTTTTAATGGTTGAACCTCTGGTCCTACAAAGACCACAGATAATACTGCTCTGTAATTATGACCATTAGAGGGATTTATTTGTAATATATACCACAATAAACACAGTGTGGTTGATACATTTGTACTACATTGTGAGATGCCAATAGATAAGTGTATGATAATAAACTGCAGCAGAGCTATATTCTTTATAACTGCAACACAGAATAAATGTACTGCTGCAAGAGAATGATGTTTCTTAAACTGAGCCCTTATACTGCTTACTAAATGCATTGCTGGGGAGGTACAGTATGTATTTGCAAGACCAGTCCGTCAGGTGATAGGGTGGTAAATTGTGGCACAATCATATTATGTATTGCTGTTATAAACAATAGAGAAGACCCTGATAACTATAACCATTATAGCCAAATTGTCACAGAGCTGGTAATTTGATGGACAGGACAATTGAGAGTATTGCAGAGGACACAATGGGCCTGATGCAGCAAGGATCGCAACTGTGAATACGCACGCAATTGGCAGATTGTTGTGTTCTGCGCATGCAAATGAATCGTAGTGCGCTTTGGCAATCCAGCCACTGCGATCAGGACTGCTATTGCAGTGACTATGCAGACCCATCACAGAGTGATTGACAGGAAGTACCATTTGGGGGTGGAGAAGGAGGGGTGGTCGGCAAAACGCAGGCGTGCCACTGCGTTTGAACGCTGTTGCAGGGCCGTACATAAATAAGGCACTGCGTTGCCATATGCAGTTTAAGTACTCACTGTGTGCAATGAAGTTAGCAATTCCTGAGTAAGGTCAGAGCTTGTGTAAGTGTGCATGTGGCTGCGATTGTACTCAATGTTACCTATGGTTTTGCAGTCTTGCTAAGTATTACGGATGTGTGTAAGGTAAAGTGGACGTTCTTCTGTTGCGCTGCGACGGCATAGCGATCGCATGGATTAGCATATCTTTGCAGTGAGACTGCATGAGTAATCGCTATTGCATTCGCAGTTGCGATCCGTACTGAATCATACCCAATGTTCCTAATGTCAATTAACAGCACAGTTAGAATTTTCCTTTCTCAGAACGACCATATTATTGCTCTAGGCAGATCAGGTCAGTTTGGCCTAAAGCTAGCACAATGACCAAAAAAATATGAATATGTGCAGCCAGCCAGATGATCTGTAGGAAATTGATCACATCTTAAAGTTTATTTTTTCTCCACATTTGGCTAAATTGCCCTCTATTAAGCCTTGCCCTTTCCACTTCTAAATATTTAGACCTTGCAATTAACTCATAAGTGCTCTTCAGGGAATCGGGGAGGCAGAAGAACTGTAAGAATTATGGATGTAGAGGATAAGTGGCTACATACTTGCATGCATTTTAATTTCGTACATAATTATTCATTTTAATTTTTATCCAGTAGTGAACTTGGTGGCAAAGAGCAGACAAATGTTGACAAAACCGATAGGGTAGCACCAGAGGTTCCTAGATTCCACTGACAATGTAGTTTTCCACAGCAGTGCCGAAATAAACAAGTACTAAACTGAATAGGTTACAAGTTATAAACCAAAAAAGTGGAAAACTGCTGCATAAAATATCTTAAATCCGAACACACCTGAATTTAGGGGTTCCGAGTAGAACCGGGTCAAGTTTCGGATTCACTTTTGTGACCCTGTTCAAATCTGTTGCCATTTCGGAACTCGGATTTAGAAACCGAATTCTGGTTTTGGATTCAGACATTTTAGCTGTTTTTATCAATTTTAATCGATTTTTATAGCATTTTAATCAATTTTTAACCGAATCCATAACCGAAACACTTGAGGGTTGTTTTGCAAATCCAAAACACAAAGATGATTCCAGATCCAAAACCAAAATACGGGGGTCCGTGCACATCTCTAGTGAAGATCATAATGTCGATATTTACAATGTCGACACAAGCATGTCAACATATTCTGAATGTTGTCATTCAGAATGTCGACATGGACAAAAAGTCAACATTCACAATTTGAGATTGTCTAATATTGACATTGTGAATGTTGGCAGGCACAATGGCAACAGTCCATTTTAGCATTAGGGCTGAAATCCACTGAAAACGCTATGTCAACATGCCGGCTGACGACATTTCACATGTTGACATTCAGATTTTCAACATTTTGTACCACACCTGCAAAAATGAGATTACAGCCTTGTTTAATATGCATACTTGCACCTCTAGTTGAACTTCTGTGAAAAATCCCGAAATGTCCTTACTCCCATGATTTATTGAAATTAAACCAAATAGTATTTTAGGAGAAAAGCCACAATGTATAAATGAACAAAAGGCGTGGCCATAAGGTATTACTAAGAAGAGTAGTATAGATCTATGGTAAATTGAACTTTAGCCACGTTTAACTCATCTAGTCTGATTTGCCGAAAGCAGTTTCAAGGACCATGAAGTGGGGATGGGGAGATGGAGAGGAATCGGTACAAAATATCCGTGCCTGGCTGGGGGACTGGCCTGCCAAGGAAGTGCATGACCATAGGTAGGTGCACTTGTGCATGTAAGGAAACACTACAGACTGACACTTTTTACAGTTTGTAAATAAACTTAAGAGGAATCATTTTATACAGTATGTACTTTACTTGATTATACCACATGGTGAAAGGTACTTATGGAGACTATTGGCTGCATAAAGAAGGGGCTGTATTGCTTTTTTTATACTAAAAACATAACAATTGGAATCTGATTACTTATTGTATTACATCAGTTTCACATACTGTAGTTATGTTATATTTGCATCATTGTTTGTTACTTCTATAGCTGTAATTGTTTCACAAACATAAATCCTGAAAATTCATCTATTGAAGTAGAAGAACAAGCCAACAGCAGTCCTTGGGAAACATTTCTAAAAAGTGCTGCACATATAACTGTGTGAAGTAAAGACACTATAGCAACCAACCAGGATTTCATTTCTTAAACTATACTAGAAATATCACAGAGCATTCTCTTTAGTCTATGAATGGCGGATATTGGAGAAGGGCACAATCTCATAGCCCTTTATAATAGAGATGAGCCATTCGGTTTTGATGTAAAGCGAACACACCTGAACTTTGAGGTTCTGAGTTGGAACCTAGGGCCTGATTCACACACGCGTGAGCGAGAGAAGTTCACTCACTCGGGGCTCGCAGCAAAACGGCGCATCTGTCGATGTTGATCGACAGCTCGCCCCGTTTTGTAGGCGGGTCGGGGGCATGGCTGCACAAACAGAGGCGTTCCCGAAGGAACGCCTGCCGTTTGTGGGCGGCCCTACTGACATCACACGTGATGTCAGTAGTGTACTCTATTAGAGCAGGAAGTTCACTGGGGCTTGTGGTGGACGAGACTCTACCACAAGGGTCTCGTCGCAAGCCCGATGGTCGCGATAATTGCGACCATCGCCAGGCCGCCCGCACAAGGTGTGGGTGGTCACGCACAGCTATGCGAGTGGCCTGGAGACGGGTTTTTTTTTTAAAATCCGCCCTGATTCAGAGCGAGCGCTCGCAAATAGCAAGCGCCTCTGAATCAGGACCCCAGTCCTGACTCCGATCACTTTTGGAGTTCCAAGTAGAACTGTGTCCTACCTCGGTTCTTTCCACCAAGTTTGGATCTTGGATTTAGAAACCGGAACACGCATGTTTTGGTTGCATGTAAGTCTTTCTCTCACGATTTCAGGTGCCAAAATTGGTCATAATTGACTGGAAATTAATGTTATTGATGATAATAATACAACAGAAACAAAAACAAGTCCAAGTTACATGATTAAATCTGTTTTGATCAATTATGTAAAGAAATCCAAAACTAAAACACTTAAGGGTGGTTTTGTCAAAACCAAAACATGGTGGTCTGCGCACATCTCTAATTTATACATTCATCAGGCACAAAGATTTAGCCAGAATTCCGGGTGTATAAATATGTGTGACATTTATTTGAATGGGTTAAGGAGCATTTTAAGCAATGTAAGTATTTTTTTTTTTTGTAGACTGGCAAGTGTCAGGACACTTCCAAGGATTCCAGTTGAAATACTCACATTGTACATTGTAATGTCAAATGCGCATTAGTCATAGTGCAGGAATGTTTTTCTATGTAATGAATGAATGGCCTATGGTTTACAATGCGCACTAAGAAATAACTGTGTTTATGCACATGATAAAGGGATCATGCTAATATACAGTAGGTCATCCTTGTGTATAACTTGTATAAATGTTCTTTTGCCTCTATGTTGTAGACATCGCGGGTCTCCAGACACACTGAGGGCTCTACTGCTGTGAGCAACAATGCAGTGACTAATTATTGGATGCCCACAAAACAGTGTTTAAACGGTTCGACACGCCTGCGTTTTTCTAACCACCCCCCATTATCTTCCCCAAACGCTGACTGCCAGTCACTCACTTTGTAAATCCTTTGTGTGAGCGTAATCGCAATTCAATGGCTGCGCATGCACAGCACGGCTTACATGCATGCACAGCACGGCTTACACGCATGCAAAACGGCTCAATCTGTGTGAATATCGGCATTACATCCACATCTGAATCAGGCCCTATGTCCATTATGCTCTCTCTCTCCCATGTATAGCAGATCATTCTGTTAGGACTCAGTGTTTGTCTTACCAAGGAGGAAGAGTGTTAATAGATGGGCTGGCAGACTTGTTCTGCAGTAACGCACAGTGTGAATTAAAATTCATAGACAGGATGAGGGAACCAACAACAGCCGTCATGACTGCAGTCGCAGCTTTTTGACCTGCATGATATCCCATGATGACACAATCCTGCTATTTAATACCATCTAAAGCTAAATATGTGTACAACAGTCTTTACTGCTCCACAGTCACTACCTCCCCTCAAATCACCCTTACTATCAACACCAATATTTACTCAGATTCTCTAGCTGTGTCAGTGGTGTTACCCTTCTCATTTCTGCTCCTCACATCCAGTCTTCTCACCTCCACCTTCTAAATATTTCTAGACTATGGTCTTTTCTTATCTTATCCAACATGTAACCAAAACTACAATCCACTCTCTTGTTATGCAACCGGAAAGTCACATTCAGTATATCAATACCAGAATATTAAAATGGTCTGAATGTTGATATGTACAGAATGTTGACATTCAACATTTCAACATTCAATATGTTGACACATGATTTAAGGGTTATGGTTAGATTAGGGTTAAGGGTTAGATTGAATTGTCGATAAGACTACTGCGGACATTCTGGCAATGTCGACATTACATCAGTGTCGACATTGTAAATGTGAAAATTTGACATGTTGACATAATGTACATGTCTACATTCTGAATGTCTACTCAATATACCACACCCCACTTTCTCATCTACCTCTATTTGCCCCTGCTTTAATCTGTCCTCAATTCTTTGCTTCCCTTGCTGCATCCCTCCGCAAACTCTACACTGGCTACAAATATCCATCAGTCCAATTCAAATAATTCAGAATTTGCACTCACCATCTTCACTTTCAAAGATTTAGATGCTCTCAGAAACCCCTGCACTGTATAAAAGCATACCTTAAGCTGGTGTGGTACCCCCATAGTTATGGGGTTACCCTTTAGCTAGTTAGGGGATATAGTTACCCTGCAAACCCCTGTCAGTTTTTTTTTTTGTATTAAGTCTATACAGCACCATTGGCCCCATAGGCAGGTATAGTGAACTCTTACTGACCTTGCTCTCCCTGGACCCTACTGAGCATGTGCAAACAGGGGGGAAGAGAATGTCCCTTGGTCAGTAACCTATTTTTGCAGGAAAAATCTGCCCCATTCATTGGTAGCCTGGGTGTCCAGACAGAGAACCCTGAGGGTGGCCTGTTGCCGGGGTTTCTCTGTCCATGGGGAGCAGGACAGGCTAGGGCGGAGAATAGGGGTAGTCCATAAATATAACACCCCTGGACAGAAAGAGGGTCTGCCTGTGAGGATTTTCTGTGGCGTGCCCTTGGATCTGTGGAATATGGGGAGAGTGTAATCACCCCTTGGTTGCCCCGGATTACAATTACTGTACTCCGTAGCAGAGAGGAGTACCCCACTGGAGTGTTATACCAAGCCCCTACAAGTGCCTTACCGTGGATTATAAATACTGTACTCCGCACAGAAGAGGAGTACCAGGAGAAGACTGTTGCTGCCGGGACTTGCTGGGAGAGACATAGGACCCCTTATGCTGTGGGCTGCCCGGAGAAGTGCCCGAATATCCGGAAGATCGGCGTGAAGGAGCTGCCTGTGGGATCAAGGGGAAGGAGCCTGCACCACGACTTACCACCAGCTCTGACTGGAGGGACGCCCACCTGGAGCAAGGCTACGCTGGAAGGACCTGAGTACAGCATGCAAGGAAAGAGACAAACCCAAAGGAAAAGGCTCAAGGACCCCTGGGCTGCAGACAGAGCTCTGAGAAGGGGAATTTTCCCTGCAAGCATCCCTGTGTACTGACTGCTTCTTGGAGCTCTGATACGGTGCTTAGCATCCCGGAGCTCTACTGGATATTGGAGGAGGCTTAATAGCCACAGCGTGGGGTGAGAACTGATGACTGTCCCTCTCTTCCCCTCCTAAGTGATTCATCTAGCAGTACTCCCCACTGAAGGGTAGAGCTGCCTCCAAGCAGCTTTGGGAAGGGGCTCTTATTTAGTCACGGGTCCAGTTCCTTTACAGTTCCAGTTAAATCTGAGCTATCTTAGGGAGCTAGTAATAAGTGAGATTCTGTTTAAACTGTTCATTTAAATTAGGTAAGATGTAGAAATGGGGGAAGAAAGGGATAGTATACCCCTTTCTCATATTCGTTGTTTATTTGGTGTATTATTTTTCCTGTGAACCTCCAGCTCATGCTGGGGAGGGGACGTGACTTTGTTATTTGCGTCACCTCATGTCTGATGCAATTGTGATTAATGTAAATGCTGATTTTTCTTAGTTTTTTATTTTTATTAAATTTGCAAAAATCTCAAAAAAACTTTTTACACATTGTCATTATGGGGTTTTGTGAGTAGAATTTTGAGGACAAAAATTAATTTATTCCATTTTGGAATAAGGCTGTAACATAACAAAATGTGGAAAAAGTGATGTGCTGTGAATACTTTCCGGATGCACTGTATATGAATGTAATGTTTCTTTAACCCTGTGTAACCCCGGCTGGCAACTTCTGTGGTAATGCATGTATGTATTTTTCTCAGCAAAGGCTTAAAGACTGTGTTTAAATTATTGCAAGTTACCAGTGAACTACTGCTTCCAGCATAGCCTAAGTGTTGTCCCTATTTTTCTCAGCAAAGGCTCAAAGACTGTGTTTAAACTACTGCTTTCAGCATAGCCTATGTGATTATCTATTTTTTCCCAGCATAGGCTCAAATATTTGCAAGGTCTGTCTTTAATTGCTACATTCTTCTGGTGAATTGCTAGGTCAAGCATAGTTTGTGTTTTCCCAGGATTCCTCGCTTCTTCAAAAAGTTTTGTGACAACTGTGTTTCCTGTAGTTGTACTTTACTTGCCAGCTGGGGTCACCGGTAGAGGACATGGAGCTGTTGAGTAATCAGCTTGGTATTGAATTCTGCAAGATTTTATTCTGTCTATTGTTTACAGTTTCTACTAATTGTAGTTCATTTATATGAAATAATAAAATTGCGTTGTACCTTTCTTCCTGACTGGTCACTGTGTCTGCAAAAGGGGATATCAATAGGCTTGCCTCTCTGTCATGGTATGTCCTATCTTAGCTACGGGGAGATCGGCCACCGAAGCATACTAAACACACCTGAACCTGGTGCTAGTGGTGCATGATTATAGAAACTTACAGAGCATCACACTGAGTACACACTATACAATTATCGGGTCAATCAGCTGATAATTGTATGATCGACCCTATCATTGTATAGTGTGTATGCATGAGCATTAGCTGAACAAACGGCTTCAAACTAGAGGTGAGTGGTTCAGTTTTTGCTTGGATTTTCCCGCCAAATATGAGAGATGACATTTTACCTCGTTCTGAGATCCGAACTTGGCATGAAAATCTGAGCCAAAACCACTCATCTCTACTTCAAACACTTGAGCAATGGACAGATAAGGAGGTTGGGATCTGATGTGCTACACATGCTATCTCATTCCCGACCTCCAGATCTTGTAAAAATTGCTCAATGTGTACCGGTGTACACAGACCCAAATGAGTCAATGACAAATTAGTGTCCAGGGAATTGCCATCAATTTTAGTTCCCTCTGCATCAAAATGGATCTTCGGCATAGGGAAAAAGTCCCATTGCTCAAACTATAGGTTGGCTTCCCGGTTCTCAGTTCCTCTGGTGCCATTCAAATTGAATCTACAATGAGGAGCGAAAAAAGAGGCTCTGGAACAAGCTATTGCCTGTATTGCGGGGAGCCAGAACACCTTTTTGCCAATTGTTCCAAGTATTTGGGAAATGAGAGAGCCTAACTGAACAAGAGGTGGTGAGACTAGGTTCAGTTCAATACACCACAAAAGAAGATGCCTTATCACAATTTTCAAATTGCATTGTCCTTGCTGTTGAACAAATCTTCAGAGTAACTTATGGCCTTCGGGTCAGTGCGTTTATCGGATCTGCAGGATGTATCTGCTAGTGTGTACCCAGCTTCACTCACATTTTTACCACTCGCAGTGCTGCACCTTTTCCACAGTTCCTACCTACACTCTGAGCCATACTCACTCCACATTACTCAGCTGCCCTTATATCACTAGGCTGTAACCGTTATACATTTTGTTTTCATGTCTGCATTTCATTTGTTTACCTTGTGTCCCAGATTTAGGTACAGTATGTCCTGCTATCCCCACTTTCTGACACTGAAATGCCTAACAAATGAACAAAGAAATGAATAATAATATTGTAAATGACCATGTTTAGAGCATCATGTCTGCCTCTTATTCCAACAGCTGACAATTTAAATGGTTTGGATAACCTTTATTTAAAAGTTACAGTGAAGATTAGCACATTACGAGTGTGTGCAGACTAAAAACAGCAGATAAAACAAAAATCATCCCTATTGCCCAGATGTATAAATAGACTCCATAAGCTGATAAGCGATTACACTGCAAATGCGCTCTTATTCCTTCCAACGTGTAACAATAACAGTAATACTATAAATATTCTTGGCGTTAGATTTACTAAGCGGAGGATTTTACAAACTGACAATTCTCGGTGGATTTGACCTTGAAATTTAAAGAGGAACTAATATTTAATGCAAAACTTGCCTTGCCTTGTCATGCATGTAGTGCCGCTTTGAAGCTCAAATCACCTGAGAAGCAGCAGTTTGCAAAAGCCACCCCTTGGCAAATCAGTGGCGGATCCGGGTGGGGGGGGTGGGGGGTTTTGGCGGCGATTGGAGTGTTCGCCCCCTAGCAACTGTGCATCGTCGTCATGGTCTAGGTGCGACCACACCTTGCAAGCACTCAGTGACAGTGCTGCTGGCTGATGGGCCTGCCACCCGCTCTGCTCCTCCCCCGCCTGCTCATGTGTTCGGCCACAATGCACTCCTCCTGATGCCTGCTGTCTAGGTGACAGGAGTTACAGTAATGTCAGAGGATAGCAGCGACGTGACAGCGGCTTCGGGGAAGCAGCTCTGGGATAATAGCAGCAAACTGTATCCCTCACTTCCAGGCTCCTGCACTCCTGCCAGGGCCTCCCCCTTTGTGGACATATACACATGGACTCCTGAGTGAGTGGGTCTACTCCCCCTCTATTATCACTTCCATCCTCCGCCCTGCCCCTGGTATCAATACCCGGGGGCGCACACTGTGGAGGGATTGACGTCTGGCTGTACATGGGGCACATTGTGAGTCACCAGTATAATGGGCGGTGACCCACCTCGCAGTCTCCACTGTACTGTACCTGCTGGCACTGACAACCAGGGCCGGATTAAGGGCAGGGCGACAGGGGCGATCGTCCAGGGGCCCCCACACATAGGGGGCCCCCACACACTGTACCCGGTCCCGGCGCTTCTACTAATTAAACTGCTGCGGTCCTCGGCAGCTCAGCTGTTCCCTCACACAGCGGCTGCCGAGGACAGTGACTCACTGCAGAGACAGTCTCAGTCTCGTGAGATTATGTCAAATCTCGCGAGACTTTGACTGGTCTCAGGGAAGAGCCCAGGCTGCTAGCACTGTGTGCGGGGCATAGAAGCTGCCTCAGCGTTTCCCTGTTCGTCTGGCCGTGGAGCAGAAGAGCAGTCAGCAGAAGATAGCAGAAAGGTATACATACACTGTATACATACAAACACATACTGTACTTATACTGTCTGTATCTGTGTGTGTATATATATATATATATATATATATATATATATACATACTGTATGTGTGTGTGATATATATAAATTGTGATTACTTGGGTAATTAGCTCGGTAGAAGCATGGAAATCAGGAAACAAAATGAACAGAAAATAATAAACAAACCTAGCCCTCACTCAAAAGCAGCTAATCTGCATGAATTTCTATTGGAGATTGATGGCCCTTCCTGCCACATGCAGGACTGGACACTGGCCTCCTGGCCTGGTATAGCTTTCTCAGCTTCTTGGGTGCCACGGGTTCTCAAGGACAGTGTCAGAGGAATAGGGATCTTCCTGCCTCCTTACAGGTATGAATCCTGACCACCAGGCCTGCTTTTCTCTGACTGCAGCCCCACCTGGACTGTCAGACTATTTCCACCAGCAGCCTCACCTGGGCGCTGGTCATATGGCAGCCTTTAGTCTTGAACATCTCACCCTTTTTGTTGTGTGTGTGGGTGGATCCCTCCAGCCCCACACTGACTCAGCTGCTCACCAGCGCCCTCTCTGGTGATACTACCACAATAAATATATATATTTGTTCTGAAGACAGTACTGAAATAAACAGTACTGAAACTTTAACCATATTTGGCTGGTGTAAGCTGTGATTTATCCTGAGTGCTGCACTGGATATTGTCGGATTTGTATAGCGGGAGTAACGCTCGTGAGGGCACCAGGTCCAGGTCTAGTTGTTAGGTGGTTGTGCTGGATTTTACTAACAATGAAGCAGTTTTGCTATGTGCACCAACTTTCCTGTCTGCAACTCTACTAAAGCATTGCAAGAAGACAAACAAAGCTAGAATAAAGGGTGTCTGCATTCTCAATTATTCCTTGTAAAATAAAGTATTGTCATATTTAGGTTTTATATATCTATAAACAAATAAGATAATGGATGATGAGCACAATTTATGATCCACTGATCTCTTCTTCTGTCAGACCTATTTCTAGGCCTATGTTTTACTGTACTTGTGAAAGAACCTAGGGAATGGAAAAGCTTTTTATTTATGGAATTGACCATTTACAGATACTATTCAGATTCTGACAACAGCACGATTTTTATTATAAATGTAGAACATCTTATCCCACAGGCTTTAGATCCAGTGGAGCAGATGTCAAAATATTACATCTCTTTCCCTAATGACCAGGGGGGGAAGAAGGTTTGAAATGTTTTACACAGAATTACCCATGTGGATGCTGGAATATTATATTGAATTTTTTTTCTAACATGAAGTGGACCAGTGCCATCACTTCTGTGCTTTTTCTCATAAGAGATGGGAGGAATGGCAACCTTTCATTTCTAAGTTCCCTGATTGTGTGAAGACATGGGCTGATTGCCAGCTGTTGCTGAGTTCCTCCTACAAATCCTAAAAGACACTTTGTCAGTGAGACCAAATTACCAGTATCTATAAAATGTATTTTACTCTCATCATAACATAGTTCTTCACAGTCACACAGTAGCTACAGGAAGCCTTGTCATTCTTTTGGCAGCTACAACCAGCATCATTGCTAGGTTCTCAGAATACCTGGGGACAGTCTAACACAGTAAAAATAATAAGAGACTGATATAAAATCTAAAAATTTTGTTTATTAGAACTACACTTGTCTTAAAGTTACATGACAATTTGAGGGGTCTATTTATAAAATATATATAAATTGTTACCTATTTAAGAAGCCCCCAGCAAACGATAGCTATTACCGGGTATTTCTGGCAATAACCTTAACTAGCAACATCTGGCAATAGCACTCTATATAACTAGAGATGAGCAGATTCGGATCTCAGAGATCCGAACCCACCCGAATTTCGGGGGTCTGGGGCAATCCGAGCGCAGCTCCGGATCTCCCTGCCTGCCCCGCATCCCTGAGGCAAAACCTCGCGACCCCTCTGTCGAGTCGCGAGGTTTTGTTTTGAGCGGGCTTAACGCTGATTGGCTGAGAGAGCCGTCTGTCACGGCTGAAGTACAGTTGAAACGATCGTTGGGCCACTGATAGCTATGTGGTATGTCTGTTCACATGCCTTGTGAATAAACCTGTGGATTCATCTAATTGTGAGTGCTGTTTTTTTGTTTACTCTGCAGGTGATTAGCTTGCTTAGTGACAGGGTGTTTATATTACAACTTGTTTTGGACCTAGCACCCCCCTGTCCAATAGTGAGTGCCATCTCTCATGCTATATATATATTGTGATAGGGACACTGGTAAAGTGGTCAGTGGTAGATACATTTGTCCTAGGTTTTTGATCTATGTGTTCTAAAAAACCCCAGGAGAAAGTCTGCAGTGAAGCAGATTTGAGTGTCTGCATTTTGAAAAGCCGATTTGGGACCTGGGAGTGTGGATGTGAGGAGAGAGAGGGCTCCATCCACAGGCCACACCAGGTTTGGCCTGTTAGCAGGCTCATTAGGGTCTGCACCTGGAACTGGCTGATATAGGCTGTGTGTGATTGTAAGCTAGTGTCTCATACTTGGGATAGCAAGCAGACTGGCTGGCTCAGAGACACTTGATGAAAACTACCTGTAGGTTTTGTGTATACGTTTGTGTTGATAGTGGAGGCAGTAGGCCCCACTATTTCTTTAGAGAGGGAACCTCTTGTCTAGTTAGCACCCAGACGGGCTAGCATTTACTTTTATGGTTTGTTTTCCTTTTATGTTGCACAATAAAGACTGGTACCGACCAGCTAGTACAAGACCCCAGACTGGTGTACTATTTTTCCGGCTGCTGTGTGTGTGAAGAGGGAGTCCATCTACCCCAGGAGAGGGACCCCTATAATCCGGTCATGTTACTATTAGGGGTGTGCACCGGCCACTTTTCGTGTTTTGGATCTGGATCTTTCTTCGTGTTTTGGATCTGGATTGGTTTTGCCAAAACCACCCTTCCGTGTTTTGGGTTTTGTGTTTTGGATCTGTATTTTTTTGAAAAAAAGCATAAAAACAGCTAAAATCACAGAATTTGTAGGTTTTTCTGCTCCTATGCTATTATTAACCTCAATAAACTTAATTTCCACTAATTTCCAGTCTATTCTGAACACCTCACACCTCACAATAGTGTTTTTATGTCCAAAAGGTTGCACCGAGGTAGCTGGATGACTATGCTAAGCGACACGAGTGGGCGGCACAAACACGTGACCCATCTAGGCGTGAAACTGCAGTGGCAGACAGGATGGCAGTTTGAAAAACTAGGCCCCAAACTGTACATAATGCAAAGAAAAAAATGAGGTGCAAGATGGAATTGTCCTTGGGCCCTCCCACCCACCCTTATGTTGTATAAACAGGACATGCACGCTTTAACAAACCAATCATTTCAGCGCCAGGGTCTGCCACACAACTGTGGCTGAAATGATTGGTTCGTTTGGGCCCTCACAAAACAAGCTGGCAATTAATCTGTCCCTGCACAAACTGGCTCTACGGAGGCAAGATGTCATCCTCATCCTCCTCATCCACCGATTCCTCACCCTCTTCAGTGTGTACATCCTCATCCTCACAGAGTATTAATTCGTCCCCGCTGGAACCACAGGTCCCTCTGTACGTTCTGGAGGCTGGTCTCCCTGGAAGAGTTGATAATTCATTTTATGAACATCATCTTCTCCACATTTTGTGGAAGCAACCTCCTACGCCTTTCGCTGACAAGGTTCCCGGCTGCACTAAACACTCTTTCGGAGTACACACTGGAGGGGGGGCAACTCAGGTAAAATAGAGCCAGTTTGTACAGGGACCTCCAAATTGCTTCTTTTTCCTGCCAGAACAGGTACGGACTGTCTGACATGCCTACTTGGATGCTGTCACCGATGTAATCCTTTAACAGACAGACGCACGCTTGTCGCTGCTGCTTTGAGGATGCAAGTGCGGCTACAGCCCACACAATTCACAAAGACAGAAAAAAAAGAAGAATATTTTTATTGTTTGTGGAGCGCACTTTGAGGGTTACACCACCCTTTAACAGACAGACGCACGCTTGTCGCTGCTGCTTTGAGGATGCAAGTGTGACTACAGCCCACACAATTCACAAAGACAGAAAAAAGAAGAATATTTTTATTGTTTGTGTAGCACACTTTGAGGGTGTCACCACCCTTTAACAGACAGACGCACGCTTGTCGCTGCTGCTTTAAGGATGCAGGTGTGGCTACAGCCCACACAATTCACAAAGACAGAAAAAAGAAGAAGAATATTTTTATTGTTTGTGTAGCACACTTTGAGGGTGTCACCACCCTTTAACAGACAGACGCACGCTTGTCGCTGCTGCTTTGAGGATGCAGGTGCGGCTACATCGCACACAAGTCACAAACACATTAAAAAAATAGTTTTTTATTTTTTGGAGCACTTTGAGAGTTACACCACCCTTTAACAGACAGATGCACGCTTGTCGCTGCTGCTTTGAGGACAGTATCATATGCAGTGACAGTAGACTTGTCAGAAATTGTTGGCACGTCCTTCAGTCCGGACCAGATGTCCAAACCAGCCCTTGACTTATGACACAGGCGCACGCTTGGCGCTGCTACTATGTTGATGCACGTGCGGTTACATCGCACACAAGTCACAAACACATTAAAAAAATAGTTTTTTATTTTTTGGAGCACTTTGAGGATTACACCACCCTTTAACAGACAGACGCACGCTTGTCGCTGCTGCTTTGAGGATGCAAGTGCGGCTACAGCCCACACAATTCACAAAGACAGAAAAAAAAAAGAACAATATTTGTATTGTTTGTGTAGCACACTTTGAGGGTGTCACCACCCTTTAACAGACAGACGCACGCTTGTCGCTGCTGCTTTAAGGATGCAGGTGCGGCTACAACCCACACATTTCACAAAGACCGAAAAAAAAAGAACAATATTTTTATTGTTTGTGTAGCACACTTTGAGGGTGTCACCACCCTTTAACAGACAGACGCACGCTTGTCGCTGCTGCTTTGAGGATGCAGGTGGAATCTAGACGGGATTTGGAACCGGGGACACACTACCTCCATCAATTGTCTAAATCCCACTGCACTAATGGCGGATACCGGACGCACGTCTAACACCAACATAGCAGTCAAGGCCTCAGTTATACATTTTGCTTCAGGATAACTGCTGTCGTACTTCATCCTCATCGCTAGGGACTGTTGGAGGGTCAATTGTTTAGTATTAGTAGTGATGTTCCTACTTCCTCTCTGGGATGATGAACAACTCCCAGCAGCAGCAATAGCACTAGGAGGAAGTGGTTCTTGATCTTTCCCTATTTTATTTTTATCGGAGAAAGTTTGGTCCTCCATTTATGTTATATTGACATATACGTGCGGCTAAAGCGCACACAAACACAGAAAATATTTTTTTATTTTTGCTGGAGAGTAGTGCACTTTGTGGGTTACACCACCCTTTAAGAAATGAGCCAGCCGGCTCTTTACTTATGGGACACAGGCGCACGCTTGGCGCTGCTCCTTTGTTGATGCACGTGCAGCCACAGTGCACACAAGTCATAAACACAGAAAATATTTATTTTTTTGGTTTGGAGTGTACTTTGGGGGTTACAGCACCCTTTAACGGTCAAGCCAGCCGGCCCTTTACTTATGACACAGGCGCACGCTTGGCACTACTTTGTTGATGCACGTGCGGCTACTGCGCACACAATTCACAAACACACAAAAAATATTATTTTTTTAGCACTTGGGGGGAGCACCCCTGATGGACAGAGCACCCCCTGGACAACACTACAGCACCCCTTTAGGACTGGGACACTGCACAGGACTTTGGAGTGGACACAGCCCCTATGGAGAACTGACTGCACAACACAGTCCAGCCAGCCCCTATGGACTTTGAAGTAGTGGACACAGCCCCTATTAACAACAGCAGCACAGCACAACACAGCCAGCCCCTATGGACTTTGAAGTAGTGGACAACAGCAGCACAGCACAGCACAACACTACTCTGCACTACACTACACTACACAGCCCAGCCAGCCCTAACTCCCACCCTCCCTCTTCACTGTCCACAGCTGAGTGAGAAAATGGCGCCGACGCGGGTACCTTATATAGGTTCCAAAACCCGCGAGACTCGGAAGGCGGGATGATGACGTTTTGCCTCGATTTCAGATCCGAGTCAGGCGGGAAAAGTCGAGCCTGACTCGGATCTGCCTCGGATCGGGGGGGGCTCGGGGGGGTTCGGATTTCAGAAATCCGAACCCGCTCACCCCTAGTTACTATATATATATATATATATATATATATATATATATATATACAGAAATGGTGGTGGGCACTCGACGGGACTGGTGCAGCTTGAAGAAATAAACCAGACAGAACCGGTGTTTGTCAACGTTTCAGCAAGTTAATGCACTTGATAAAAGCATTAATTTGCTGAAACATTGACAGAAACACCGGCTCCGTCTGGTTTATTTCTTCAAGCTGCACTAGTCCCGTCGAGTGCACTCCACTATTTCTGTATATTTACTCCTTGTCAGATGTGGCACCCGGGCAGTTTTGATATATTTTGGAGAGTGCCGGACGTTGCTACTTTTGTGTGTGTGTATATATATATATAACAGTTCATTTTAAAGTTTTGTATGGTGATTCTTGTTACTAATATGCCAATGTTCAAATGACATGTTAATCTACTACCCAAATTCCTGACCCTATACAAAAGTCCCCTCCAGTCAGTTCATTTAGGAAGAAGGAATGAATGAGTTGAAGACCCCATATTAAATATCCATATATCCTATCTATTTGTTGGTAATACTATGCTTTTCATTTGAATCCCATAATCATCTTCTCTGATGTACCCCTGTGGAGAGAGAAATTATTTTAAATATCCCTCACTTCAGACAGTTGGTTTAAGCATGCTCTGGACAAAGTTTCATAAAACCTAATTAGCATATATTCAAGCCAGTGAGACAGCAGAATAGGGGTTGTGTGACAGCCCAGGTAGGCAACTCTGAAACTTTGTACAATTCTTGGGAACCAATCTGATATAGGGAACTGGTCCATCTTCTTGTGTCTCCCAGCAAACATATTAATGTGAGACCATTATTTTTTTTCTTTTTGTTTATAAGAAAATTATTTGCCAAAATAATTTCTGGATGGTCCATGTGTTATTGTGGCAAAATCACATTTGTCCTCTCTATATGAGTAAGGAGAGAAAAATTCTTAGTATGCATGGAGAGAGAAAAATTATATTGCCTCCTGTGCTGCAATAAGAAGCATTTCATAGACACAATAGCTGTTTTGTATGCAATGTGTTGAGAATGGCATTGGCTAAAACTTGATCTTTTTGGGATTTGATATTGTACTCTCCAGTTTATTCAGTTTTGCTTATAAAATACATATTAGTAGTAGTAGTTCTTGAGCAGATAGTTATATTGCCCGGATTAAGGTTGGTGGGACCCCAAAACAACTTACATTTTATAAAGCATCTCAATGATGGCCATACCATACAAGCACTGCAGTGGCCATCACGCAGCACACACATTATCCCAGTGACCACCATACAATACAAATGCATCCCACTGTCCACCATCAGTATACACTGAATCCCAGTGGCTAAGTTATAGTACACACAGCTTCCCAGTGACTGCCATACAGTACACAGAGCTTCCCAGTGACCGCCATATAGTATGCACAGCATTTCAGTGACAGCCATACAGAATATACAGTATTGGCAGAAGTTATAAGTTTCAAATGCATACAAAAAAAAAATTCTGTTACATATAACATAAAAAAAATTTCTACATAGCAGAATAATGATGGGAGAAAAGGTTTATATTTATATTTCTGACTAGTAAAGTGCATTTTAATGAATGATTTTAGTTTAAATTTAAAAAACAGTGATTCTTTTTATACATAAGATATTATTTTTTGAAAGCACACTAATCCAAAGAGTAATTCATTGTCTTATACTGTTTACCTACAATATTACAGGATTCTTTCTAATAGTTGGGTGGAGGCTCAGAGAGTTCCTCTCAGGCAGTCAGTAGCTTGTTTGAAGAAAAAAAAAAGTCCCTGCCTGATGATGCCATGTGTGAGGGGTCCCAGTCTGTGCTCCCTTCCTCCATAATGTGTAGTGATGGCGGGTTTGCCTGCCAACAAACTGTCCGTGGTCTGAGGGGTGTTTTAATATGCATTGAAAAAATATTGTAGCCTATGCATCATGTGTTGTGATCCATGTATGCAGTCCTGGTAATCCAGCACTCCACATTGCCCTTAATCGAAGTAATAAGTCAAATCAATACAATCAACAAAAGAGGCTCCTACGATATCTGTAATAACATATTAGCAGGCATATAAACATTTGTTACAAGCTATTATAAATAAATATAACAACAAAGCAGGAAAGAGCAGGGGTCTGCAAGTGAAGCCTACTATGTTCTACATATACGTTAACTGTAAAGAAACAAAAATGTTTTGCTGTAATATCTCTGTCTAGCACTTTGTTCCTGTGGAATACCTTGCTGTGCGAAATAGATGCATGCTCTTGAAATCCATGGTTGTATGATTCGTTCTCACAACCCACATACACATCTCACACTGGAACAGCTTGCAAACTAATTATTTAACACAGGAAAGGATGAAGTGAGTCCCTCAAGGTCATAAAGAGAGAGATGGCATCAAGTAAAAGACATTTGTCAACTTTGGAAATAGCACTTGAGAATAATCACCCTACAGGGAAAGAGAAGGAATAAGGATGAAAGGACAGACAAGAAGAGCAAAACAAACATGAAAAATATAATTAGCAGCAACAATGAGGGATCATAAGTGAAAGATATGTTAGTTCTACAGGTTAGTAGCTCTCTTAACTCCTATGCCATTAGCGACAGAAGGAAATAATGCAAGGCTACTATGTATCAAGTACATCTTAAAATAAGCATATGGAATGTCCACATGTATGATTAAGCACAGACCAGAACTGATCAGTACTCTTCCATTTACAATGAACAACATATAT
The DNA here is from genome assembly GCA_031769625.1 of Taudactylus pleione. Taxonomy (NCBI): domain Eukaryota; kingdom Metazoa; phylum Chordata; class Amphibia; order Anura; family Myobatrachidae; genus Taudactylus; species Taudactylus pleione. Next base: position 1,989,486 of record JAUIMM010000017.1, on the reverse strand, counting down.
TTTCCTCTGCAATGCATTAATATAGTGAAGCCACATACAAATGGTATACAGGCAGTGTGAGCAAGTCTGGTAATGAAGGTCAGTTATACCCCTTTCACACTGTCAGCAAATAACCCGGGTTATTGCACGTGATCGCTCAGCAATCCGTGTTACTGTGCAGTTTGAAAGGGCCCAGTTAACATAACCCGGGTCGAGTGACCCGGCATTTCAACTCTGGTAATGAACAGGGTTGAACACGAGTTCAACCCGGCTCGCGGTGCAGTGCGAACGGGTAACCAGGGTCGCCTCGGGACCCGGGTCCCGTTCACTGCACAGGGAGAGCCGGCACTTGGAAATGATCTCATCTCCAAGTGCCATCTCAGCAGTGATGACTGTGATGTCATTGACCCGGCATTATTGTCGGGTCAGGCCGCCAGTCTGAAAGGGGTCTCAGCTGAGTCACACCCGGGATGGACGCGTGTACGAATCCTGGGTGCGATCCAGCTTTTGCGATGTAAAGGAGGTATTACTCATGCATACAGACGTCTTTAATGGTGACATTAGGTGAGAGGTGTGGGGGCATGGCACATTGATTCATGGCTGTGGAGCAAGGGCATGGCAGCGATGAGGCAAATCACTGTGAGTTGTATCATGAAGCCTACAAACACTGATTTTCCCTACAAAGTGGGTGGGATCCGAAACACTAATCTACTCTCCTGGAAAGAGCTCGTCAAAATTTGTGAACTACATGAAGATGATGAAGACTGATGTGTCAACAATTAGATGATATGCCTGGTGCTTTACACATCAGACGGATTACAGTGGCATCACTAGCGGGGGCTGCGGGCCACACGGTGTCACCCTCCATGTTTATGACACCAAAAACCGCACACTCATGCTTGCAAAATCCCCTGACAGAATGATTTGCAGGGCAGCACCATGTTCTTAAGCACCGTCCCCTCACAGCAAATTGCTGCTATTCGTGGGTCAATATGGTGGAGGCTGAGCTAATATGACGAAATTCCATTAGAAAAACAGTTAAAATCATGAAACTTGGACCTATTTTTTTTGTACCCATAGCCGTATTAATAACATTAATTTCCAGTCAATTTTGACCACCTTTTAATTATAACCTCTTACATATGTAAGACTTAACACATAGGAGTTTCTTTATAATTCTTTAACCTTCACTTGTAATCTCGAACACTAGTGTGATGCCGAGGGGTTGGCCTGGGGGGGTCCTCTGCCCTGTATTTGTTTCATAGGAGTGTAAGGGACCTGCCTGATAGTGGTCACCTGGATGTGGTGGGCAGGACCATAATTATGGCCATTATAATGCTAAGAACCTCTTTGATGCACTTTAGGAGTATTATTAGGTTTAGCATGGTGCACTTGCATTTTTGTCTCTTTTTCTGCTTGCAGCACTACTAGGGGTAAATTTAATAAAGTGAGAGTTTTATAAGAGATGTTGCCCATAGCAACCAATCAGATTCTAGCTATTATCTTCTAGAACAGTGTTGGCTAACCTTGACACTCCAGCTGTTATGGAACTACATAACCCAGCATGCACTGCTACAGTTTTGCTATTAGGGCATGCTAAAACTGTGGCAGGGCATGCTGGGATATATAGTTCCACAACAGCTGGAGTGTCAAGGTTAGCCAACACTGTTCTAGAAGGTGCTAGTTAAATGTTAAGCAGAATCTGATTGGTTGCTATGGGCAACATCTCTTCTAAAACTAACTTCTAAAAACTCTCACTTTAGTAAATTTACCCCCTAGTCTCAGCAGGTAGCACCTCACATTGTGCTTAGGGTGTGCAATCTAGGGCCCCTCCCCCATGCAATTTTGACCACCTGACAGCTTACAATTTTATTTTCATCAATATTGGCCAAAGGCTGCAGCGAACTGGTTGGCTAAACTAAGCGAAAGAGCAGTGTCTCAAACACGTCAGTTTAAAAGAATATAGCATATCTATGGAAAACAATTGTAAATATACTGTATGCAGTTCACTTCTAACAAACATATGTACACAGAGGACCTCATTCAGAGCTGCTCGCTCTGAATGAGGGCGGCCACGTCTATTTTCTGAGCCGGCCTCCTGGCCACTCGCTAGGCTGTGGGTAACCACCCACAGCTTTAGCGAGAAGCCAGGTTGATGGTCGCGATGGTCAAGACCATCGCGACCATCAGGCTTGCAACGAGACCCTTGTGGTAGGGTCTCGTTTACCACAAGCCCCAGTGAGCTATAGGCTCTATTAGAGCTGGAAGCTCACCACTGACATCAAGAGTGATTTCAGTGGGCCAGTCCCCTAACGGCAGACATTCCGTCGGGAACGCCTCCATTTGGCCAGTCACCCCCCACCCCGCCTACGAAACGGTGTGAGCTGTCGATCACCATTGACAGCCGCCCCCTTTATAGTGAGCCCCGGAGCGAGAGAATTTCTGTCTCGCTCCGGGCTTGCGCACACGCGCAGTGCAGCTGCTGCGCGTGCACATGGGCTCAACATCGACCAGCTTGTGAGTGCATAGGCGCTTGTGAGTGGGTCTGAATGAGACCCTGAGTCTGTTTACACAGTATTGCAGGTGCTATCTAGTGTCTGACAAACAAACATACACTGTGACAAAGATTCCTGCAGTCTTTTACACACTTCCACTCACTCCTTCTACCTACAACTCTCTCTGATGGTGACTAGTATGTAGTGTTGCAGCATGAACTATAACACACACTGTCTCCATTCACTCTGCTGTGTAAAATGGCACCTGTATTTACGAGGAGTTTACTTACATGTGATCAAAAACAAGCGAGATCCATTTTTGATATCCGAGATTCAAAGTTGGCGAGAAGACCTGAGCTGGAACTCGGTTCTACTCGGAACCCCAAAGTAATCTAAACCAGGACTTTGATTGATACAGAACCCCAAATTTCGGGTGTGTACAGGTTTTCAGCAAAGCCAAACCGCTCATCTCTTACATATATAACGACCAGGGGTACAGCACTTGGAACTAATAAATGCTCAAAAGCTGCAGAGTAAACTCAACATTTTGAGTTCCACACTTCTGGTCATTGAGTATTCAGCTTTTGCAGCTGTAATAGCACAGGGAACGGTTACAGGCTCATCCCAGACAATACAAAGCATATGAATTATTCTGTGTTCACTTAATGTCCGACATTGATCCAGCACATTAATCTCCACTGTAATAGCACAGGTCTGTTTAGTTTTCATCCATTTTGAATCAGGTAACTGGTAATCAAGCAGCTTACTTGGTGTAACAAATTGACTGAAATGGAAGAGCACAGACAGATATTCATGTACAGTGGACTCAATGGAGGGTATCAGTAATAGAGCACAATAACTTGGGTGTATGAGCCCTAGTACAATTATATATTTTTAATATCTCTCTACTGAACACTTGAGCTTAATTTTTCATTGTAGAAAACAGCACGCAAGTGAGTATTAGAGGCCAAATTAAAAAGGTCAGAAGTGCTGTTTTACCATAATTTCCACCTCAAACAATTATTCACCTACCTAATTATCATCAGCCTGGAACTAGCACATAAAATATATTCATGTACACATAACCTCACCATCAACTGCAATTGTTATTGTTATTTTCAAGATTTTTGTTTAAGTAGAACCATCTTTATCTGTCATTTGTTTGTATCAAGATTCCCTTGATGTGTAAAGCTGTGTAATATATTTTCTCTTTATAAGTAACAGATAATAATAATAATTTACCACTTTATAACAGTATGTTGCAGAGTACTTGTCAAAAATCGGGCACATTTACTGCTGATTATTATCTTCACCCAAAAACCACACAAAAATGATTTCTTTATATAGATGTCAACCAATTTCAAAAGCCCTGATGTTAACACCCCGTCTTTAGCAACTTTTTTCTAGGATACATTTTGCTTTCTCTCATCAGGCACAAGTCGTAGGTTTCAACACAGGTTCAGCAGAACCTTTAAATTATGCAACATATACTTTACAGTGCCCTGTCTTCCTTCCTTTCACCTCACTAATAATTATAGAGTAACGTTATGTAACACATCATATCCCCAGCAGTAACACCAACCACATTTTTGTAATAGAAAAAAATAAAGAAATATGAAAAAAGGCTACTCATTCATGTCACTACTTTTTTTTAACACTGAGATTAAAGTGTAACAAAGCCAAGATGCCAGCTATGCTCCAAACATTTTAAATTATTTCAGCTCATTATGTGAAAAGATATAAATCAATCAAGGAAACTCCGCAACCTTTAATACTGTTGAAATAGGATTCTTTATAAATAGGACTAAAATCCAACAGAATTTTTCTCACACGTGAAAATACAGAACAAGAAAGTTCCAGTGATTGAGCCTGACCTTTTCCGAAATGTGGAGGTTTGGCAAGCAAGAAGGAAGAATAACATGGAGCTCATACTGTACCTAGTGTGCATGTACTTAGTATAAGAATGTAAAAAAAAACTGTACAGTGTCTCAATACATTTATACCCCTTTTACACCAGAGCTAAAACCCGGGTTATTGCAGAGTTAACCTGGGTAGCTCCTTGGTGTAAAAGGGGAGAGGGTTGGATCACCGGGTCGAGTGACCTGGCAATCCATCCCAGGTAACTTGCAGGGTTTAACACGTGAAACCCTGCAGTGTGAACGGCGTGCTCCAGGTCACGATGACCTGGAGCGCGCCGCATGCTGGCCAATTGGTCCGGCTTCAGTGGCGCTTGGAGATGACGTCATCTCCAAGTGTCCATTTCAATTCCGGAAAAGTCTGCTCCGATGTGAACGGCACCGACTCAGGAATATCCTGGGTTGGCGTCTGAGAAATTCCGGGTCTGATCCGGGTTGGAACTCTGTTCCAACTCCGGGTCAGACGCGGAATTTCGGTGTAAAAGTGGTATTAGAAAGGTGGAATGGGGGACCAGAAGGAATGATCTAAAGTAGGCTGAATACAATAAAACTTACATGCCTACAACTATTGTCTCCTCTAAGGGCTTCACTCAGAGGGGAGATGCAGATGACATTTGCATGTGTCATTAGATCCATGGGGGAATCATATCATATTAACCCCACCTTCTCCCCAGGGAGGTGACTCCTAGAATTATTCTCCCCATCCTGCCCACTTCACTAGGAAGTGTGTGGGATACGGGAGGACCACCTATTGTTCGAGGCTCCGGGGGACTCCCCACAAATTCGGGAGTCTCCCGGCAGTTGTGAGAGAGTAGGTAAGCATGTAGTATGGTTGTGTTCTTATAATTACAAAGACAGTCAGACATTTAGGCCTGTCAATAATCATATAAATTGTGGGGACTGGTGCAAATACAAATTGACAATGATAGGCTAGCCACTTCTGATTGGCTGGATCTTTCTTCACTGATTAGGCATATAGCATATGGTTTAGTGGGCTTCGTTTAAAGAATAAATGTTTTTCTACTTCCCTTCATACTTTTCCTATGTTTATGACCTTATTGGGTGTAAGTGTACCTAGTTATATGTAAAACCTGCCACATGTGCAATTAGTACAGAGCTGAATGCACCTTGCAATGCCTATCCCTCAGCATATGGCCATAAGTATACCGCTGTTTGAGTGTTGTATCATAGACCTTTTCTAATTGTTACAAATGCAGCAACAATGAAGATTTTGTTTGATTAATCAAGAGACAAAGTGTATGCTTTCCATTTCTGAGACAAGCAACAGCTGCACAAAGCATCTCTGCTATTTTGTAACTAAGAATATACTTGTCTCATCAAATGTTTCTCTTTATGACAGCCAAGAGAATACTTGCATGGAATCAGGCTGGTTAGTTAGTAATACAGACTCCTCACATATCTTGATAACAAAACTGTTCCCGATAGAAATGGTTGAAGTGCGTAAAAATGCTCTGTGTGTGTTTGTATGTATGTGTGTGTGTGTGTATATATATACTGTGCATGTGTGAATATATATATATATATGTATATATGTATATATATATATATATATATATATATAGTTATCACCCCAAGGACGGACCCCAAAGAGACTTTACGGTGATAAATGAAAACAGCAATACTGTGTCTGTGTGTACTCGACATTTCAGAGTTATTCCTCCGTTATCAAGACGTCGTTGATGCACAAACGTACAAAGCCAGCAAATGAATATTGTAACTTTAATAAAGCAAAGGCAACAAGTCAACTTACTTTAATGGTATGTTAAATTGAAGTACAAGATACTTTAAGTAGATTAATAATAATTGAAGAAAAAGATAATGTGATGTTTAAATGTTATTAAGCATCTTTTTTGCCTATATTTGAGTATTTCTGGAACACTGTATACTCCATATCCTCTTGAACCAGTTATACCTGGAGCAATTACTTTTTACCTCACTGTGTTGCTGTCGTACCATTCAGTCCTCTTTCTCAGGCCATTTCCAAGAAGTCAGAATGACATAGTGATGGTCATGGTGTGTACTTCAACTTGGTTATGGATTTTATCTTTCACTATTCCTACATAGAACTCTCCCTCATATTCTACAATAACATAGTCATCTATACTTATAATAAAGTTGTAATGGTTGTGTCTGTACATAGAATTTTTTTTCGAGAAATGTACTCCTTGCTTCTATGAACTATGGAGGCAAAAAAAAAATTTTGTTTGTCTGTCTGTGCGTTCCGGCATCATGTAAAAACTAGGGGATGAATTTGTATTCCATTTTCAATATTGTATACATAGCTTAGTCACTTAGAAAAAACTGAGGTATGTATTATCTCAATGTGTCATCAGGGAGAGGAGCAATAAAGAAAAAACCAGATGCTTGATACTCAGTGCATGCAGCGTGCAGGCTCCTCAAGCCAAAAATGCTGCTGTATATAAATATAATTTTAGGGGACAAATATACTTTTAGGGTATGTTTATAAACTATGGAGACAATTTTTTATCAGAATTTGCACAGGCTCAAGTCCAAAATGACGAATAACGAAATCCTGCTATTATTGCTTTAGAGATGAAACGCGTTGAGGAAGCCGTGACCTCTGGTCCTTACAAGCAACTGATGTTTTCAGATAAGCCTTTTTGAATCTTTTTTAATGTAATTACCCATTTTTATGTGTATATGTGTTGTGTACAAATAAATACGTTTAAAGTACTACACTATGAGAGTGTCCTTCTCTCCCTCCCTACTATGATTACCGGAGCTAATAACTCTGCAAACTGCATGTAATAGAAAAGACACTAATTATATGCCTATATATATATATATGTGTACATGGTACGCATTTTATTAAGCGTTGCACCGTATTTATAAGAATTACAACACTATATGGCGCTTGTTCTCACCCTTTCTATTTCATATATATATATTATATATATATATGTATATATATATATATATCTATATATATATATATATAGCACAAATAGATAGGATTCACTCACTAGGACTTGTAGTAAAAAAAGTCAGGCTTTTATTCCATCATTATTATAGTTTCAGGTGCATGTAATGTCGACGTTTCGACTGCTAAAGCGAGTGATGCCAGTAGTGAGCTTCCTCCTCTATTAGAGCAGGGAGCTCACTGGGGCTTGCGGGAACGAGTTCGTATCACAAGGGTCTCGTCGCAAGCCCGAATGCCGCGACCATCACCTGGCCTCTCGCAAAAGCTGTGGGTGGCCACCCAGACTCAGAGCGAGCGCTCACAAAGAGCATCTGGCTCTGAATCAGGGCCTCTGTTCAGTGTGTGCAGGCTCTACTTGTGCTTTTATATATATATATATATACACTTTGAGATAGGACAGCACTCCTGAAAAAAGTTCTTTAAAGATGCGGTGCCTGGTTCATACAAAATAAAATATATGCACTCACTTTTTTTGGGAAAATAAGAAACAAAGATCCAGATTTAAATCTACTAAACGTGAGTGCTGGATCTTTGTTGCTTTTTTCCCCCAAAAAGTGAGTGTGTATATATATATATGTATACATATATACATATATATATATACATACATACAGTCATGTGCATAAATATTGGGACATTGACAGAATTTTCATATTTTGGCCTCTATTCACCACAACAACGGCTTTGAAATGAAACAAACAAGATGTGCTTTAACTGCAGACTTTCAGATTTCATTTGAGGGTAATTACATCCAAATCAGGTGAACAGTGTAGGAATTACAACGGTTTCTATATGTGCCTCCCAAGTTTTAGGGGGCCAAAAGTAATGGGACTATCAACTCAAAAGCTATTTTATGGACAGGTGTGGGCGATTCCCTCGTTATTTCATTATCAATTAAGCAGGTAAAAGGTCTGGAGTTGATTCTAGGTATAACATTTGCATTTAGAATCCGTTGCTGTCGACTCTCAATATGAGATCCAAAGAGCTGTCACTATCAGTGAAGCAAGCCATCATTAGGCTGAAAACTCAAAACAAACCAATCAGAGAGATAGCAAAAACATTAGGTGTGGCCAAATCAACTGTTTGGAACATTCTTACACCTCCTGCTTAAAACCCAAAAAGTCAGAAGGATCGTGAGGCCCCGCTTTCACGGTCTGTATTCATACTGAAAATCAAGATCAAGCGAGCTTTTGCCCTTCTGCTCCAGAAAAAAAAAGCCCGGCCCTGATTCAGAGCGAGCGGCTCTGAATCTGGCCCACAGTCCGGCAGCAGATTGTCAGTGATTGAGATACAACTACTGTCTTTGTAAAAATGGTTCTGCTGAGCATTAACAGACATCCACGAGAGCGAAGCTGCAGCAAACGCTAATTAATATATATATATAGTGTTTACCATGTGTTGACCTCCATCTACATTCTCTTCATTAGAGTTCTCATCTGAATTCTCAGGGGAGGAATTCAATTGTTTATGTGCGCCCAATCACCCATTTAAACTGACAGGGCAATGTTACATTTTTTCAGTTTTTCATGCATGTCGCTGCCAAATAGGCCAGATTTAGCAAAGTGACTAAACCCATCTAAAGTCCTGCTTAGCGCACCAAATAGGGACTTTTAGACAATTTCTGCTCGCCACCTCAGGAGGGTGCGAGCAGAAATCATGCATTTACGTCCATCAGCAGAAGCAATTGGATAGCTAAGGTGGGCACACAAAAACAATTGAATCCCCCCCCCCCAATATTACTTAGTTATGTTTTTTCCATTTGGTGTAACTTAACCTAATTTAACTTTTTTTGAAGGAATAAACAACAATAGAATAAACAACAAAGATCTGTAAAATCCCAATAATTGAATAATTTGTTCATTTACTGAAAAAGAAAACTAATAAAGGTATCCAGTAAATGAAGACCCCCTCTTACCTTGTCCAAGGCTATCCACGTAGTTTTTCACCACAGGGTATACAATTCTATCTCTTTTAAAGTCTTTACCCATATTCAATGAGGTATACAAACTATACATTGTTATTTCATAAAGTGTTTAGTACAAATTATGCAGTACATTACCGTAGTATTTTGAGAGCAAAGCAGCTCAGACTCGTTCAAACCAGAAAAAGAAAATCCATTTGCAAGCTAGTCATGGCACTTTACGATCCAACTATAATCAATCTAACACCAGAAGGCTTTACGCCATAAAATTAGACACTTATCATGATTATCATAAAAAATTAATGCTTATTTTAATACTCTCAGTTTAATCATTTTAATCCGATGGCCGAGTTGCGTTCAACCACCCAAGGTGTGCATATATCAGAGCATAACCGCACATCCAAGAATGGTATATCTATTTTATAAAATGGTCCTTGTTGTGACAAAATAGTTCCATGTGGAGATGATGTGTCGTGAAATAGATACAGAATATGAGATAAAAAATAGTTCAGATTAGGCTGTTTCATTTGAATTATTTTTAATGAGTAAACATTTAACTGGATAACAGTGTAAGTGAATAAAACAGTTGAACATTCACAATAGGCTGTTTAAACAGGTGAACAATTATAACTACTGTCACAAGTGTTTCATTTTGTAAAGAAAACGTGCTGTACAGTGAATTTTACTGGTAGGAAGGGCTTAATGTTTCTTCAGGGTCAGGGCTGGCATATCTGCTCTGCTGGATTCTGAAGTGACACCTCAGGTAAGCCCTGTTCGAGTTCTTTGAATAGATCATCATTTGTACCAGTGATGATTGGTGTCAGGTCCTTTGAGTTATGAAGTAATTTTTGCATTTCTTTACATTTTCCTGACAGAAATGTGTATTTCAGTGAGGCAGGGATATGTATGTCGATCAGTGAGGCAGGGATGTGCTGCTTTTCTGTGAGAAGTTTCTTTGTGAGAGATGTTATTGTTTACACTTGTGGAGTGATACAGCTGTAGCTTTGTGATGAGGTTTGATTACAATAGGAAGTAGATGAAGCCTGAGGTGTGCGGTCATTGGGGAATAATGCACGTTCATGTGAGCTAGTGTGTCCAATCATGTTGGTCGGACCTGTCTCAATATGCCACAACATTTTATAAGTAATAGATATACTACTTTTGGGTGTGTGGTCACACTCTAACATATGCACGCTTTGGCATGCATTGTGACCTCCTTCTTCATATCAGTAGCGTAACAACAACCCCCACAGAACTCGCGGTGGCTTGTGGGCGCCGGCAGGGGCGGGATGCGGGGGCAGCAACATAACTAATCCAGGCTGATGGATGCTGGCAGAGGAATCCTTCAGGGGCGGATTGTGCCGCTGGGAACTCAGGAGAGTTCCCGCTTTGCCAGCTCCATCCTCCCTTAATATGCTTGCAGCCAGGCTGATTTGGCTGCGTGGCAGGCTGCCCTGTGATCGGAGCTCAGCTCCAATTAGGCAGCATTTCCTCTTCAATCTCCAGGGGCAGCTTCTGTGCAAGTGCAGAAGCTCTCTATGAAGCCCAAAGGATAATGGCCGAGGGGGAGCTGCTGCGCATGCCTGGCTACAGCAGTTCCTCCCATGGGCCATTGCGGAGCCTCCTCACCTCACCACTCCGAGTCCAGCTGGGATCCCAGGCCCGGACCTATCTCGCTCCTATCAGTGTCACTCAGCAACAGAAGAGGAGGAGGTAAGGGATAAGTAAGGCTATATCATCTCTTCACTGTACATGCAACATGTAATGTACATGTGTTTTTCACTTTTACACTGTGTATATATATATATATATATATATATATATATATATATAATCTCACAAAGTACATCTAAATTTTACAGTGTACATAATATAGATATATTAGATAATTTATACATATATACAGTGTGACAGTCAGTAAAAGTTAGAAGTACATTGTGAGATGAATATATATATATATATATATCTCTCAAATAAATGAAGGTAATGGCGCCAACTTTTACCCACTGCTTAGAGGATAGTGAAAAAAATATATAGTGTAAAATATGTTCTCCCAATCAATATAGGGTGTCCGCTAACCAGAACGGACATGTATCTTTGTAAGCATCATGCTGTATACTCATATTATCACAGTAAGTGCAAAATTATGTATGACATAAAGTGCAAAACGTGCTAAGAAATATTTTTTTAAAAAAAGTTGATGCTCTATCAAAATATAAAAGCACAAAGGGATGTATGTATATGAGCAAACATGTAAAAACAGCTAAAACTTCATCAGATAGTATTTTTTAAAAAGTTTTAAACCTGTTTAGAAATTCAGTAAAAAGTTCTTTAGAGAGTTCATATAGTGCTTATCTGTAATAGTTCATCAAGCAAGAGGCAGCTATCCCAATGTGTTTCATCCACTGCAGGACTTCATCAAGGGGTGCTGCTAGTAGGGGGTTTCCACTTTTTATACCCTGTAAACAGGACTCAATTTCCTCATTAGAGCCAAGTATGACGTCAGTTCCGGTTGCCAGCTTCCGGAATCGCGTGTCTGATTTTCCACAATAATGGATAATGCACATAATTAAATATAATTTCTATGCTCCATTGAGTTGCTTATTTTCATCACCGTCCTGGACCCGAATTGTCCCTAAGGTCATATCACTGGATTGCCCGGCTTTCGCCCTTCAACTCCTCATTTCCACCCCTTGCCTACATCACTTCCTCTTCCTTGGTACTGTGGTATCAGCCTCAAAACATGCAATGCGCATGTGTAGGGAGGGAAAGGGGGAAAAAATGTACAATGAAATGCTACTTGCGGCATCCGAGTCCGCAATTACCTCGGCGCCATTTTGCCTTGGTCCGGGAAACGTTATTGTAAGCTCCATAAATGCGGATTGTCTCTAAGGTCATATCACTGGATTGCCCGGCTTCTGCCCTCCGTCTTCTCATTTCCGCCCCTTGTTTACATCACTTCCTCTTTATTGGTGCTGTGATATCAGCCTCAAACCATGCAATACGTATGCGCAGGGAAGGAAAGGGAGAAAAATGTTCAATCTAATTCTACTTGCGGGGTCTAAGTCTGTACTTACATCGGCACCATTTTGCCTTGGTCCAGGAAACGCTAATGTTAGCTATGAAGAAAAACAGAGGGTTTTTTAAAAAAAATATTGTATTAAACTATGTTTACGTATGTGTCTATATTACTAAATAAGATAGACATGCGAATGTATATAGCGCAAAGATGGAAAATCCAAATATAGTTAGTAAGTACTGACTTCAACAATAATAACTAGCTAAAAGATAGTACTGGTGAGCAGATAATACAAATTGACTTTGTATGTATTAAAAAATATATTATTATTTAAAAGGGGTCTTAAAAATATATAGAGAAGTAGGGGTTTCTTCATTATTATTTCAAAAGATGTCCCGGCTGGAACAATTGTGAAGAGTATCACATAATACTTATTGAATAGTCCCAAAGAATAGTACTGTAGATCTTCTTTATTATTTCAAAAGATGTCCCGGCTAGATAAATTGTAGAAAGTATCACATCATGCAGTAATTCATATATAGTCCCGGAGAAAAATACTGAAGATCTTCTTCATGCTACATTGGGTAGATTCATATTCCATTCATGGACCTGGGTGGTTATAGTGTCCTGCTGTGAATATCGTTATCTACAACATTGGGTATTCCCAGGAGGTCTCCCATCCAAGTACTGACCCAGCCCAATTGTGCTTAGCTTCCAAGATCAGACGAGATTGGGCGTGAGTACAATGGTAAGGTTGTAGATAATATCAGATATCCACAGTTAGCCATCTCATCCATTACAGGAAAGGAGCAATCTCGTAGCTTTCGTTGAAACCAGACGGTGCCATTGTATTCAGCTGGAAAATCCAGAAAATCTCCCGTCTTGAAAGTTTGTTGCCCAAATCTCCTCCTCTATCTCCTAAAGTGACTTGTTCAATAGCTTTAAAAGTAAGTTCTTCAGGGTTGGAGCCATGATGCGTGATGAAATGTCTTGATACTGCATGTGCTTCTACTTTATTCTTAATGTTCCGGATGTGTTCTTGAACTCTTAGTTTTAGGGGTCTTTTTGTTTTCCCTACATACTTCAGGCCACATTTACATTAAAGTAAGTAGATGATCGATGTTGAATTACAATTCATAAATTGTTTAATCTTATATTCTTTGGAGTCATTATAATTGAAAAACACTTTCCTTCGTGGATGTAAATATATACCTAGTAGATTTACGCCATATATATATATATATATATATATATATAATATATGTACGAATAGGTTCAGCACTCCCCTATCCTTATGCAAATGTGCCTGCGTGCCCATGGAGAAATCAAATGCACAAATCCTGAATTGCCTGACCGGCAAAACACCACACCACACCGCACTGTAGTTGTAGTAGGCAAAAATAGCAAATTATTTTTGCCTACTACAACTGCAGTGCCGTGTGGTGTTTTGCCGGTCAGGCAATTCAGGATTTGTGTGTGTGTATATATATATATATATATATATATATATTTATAAATGATCAACCTCTCACACTCCTCTCCACCTCACCACCAGCAATTGCGGTTGGTGGGGGAGCCACAAATTTTTTGGCAGGTGGGAGCAAAATTTATAGTCCACCACTGCTACAGATGTTATGCCTTTGATTAGATGTTTGGTCCCCTTTAGATGAATTAGGCCTACAAAACAATAAGTAGGGACCCCACCATGGAAAACTAGCCCACTGCACTTGCTAAACTTCCTGGTGGTGATGTACTGTAGTTCAGGATGGAATGCCAGCGGCTGTTTAGCTGCCGGATCAAATACTGACAGCGGCAGTCCGGTGGGTTGAAATCCCGACAGCTGAAGGTAAGTACCCTAACCCTCCTCTCTCCCCCCCTAACCCTCCCTTAGGGGTGCCTAACTCTAACCTTCCCCTTGTTAGTGCCTAAACCTAACCCCCCTCCCCACACCCTAAACCTAACCCTCCCGGGGTGTGCCTAGCCCTACCCCCCTTCCCCCACCCTAACCCTCTTGGGTGGTGCCTAACCCCAAGTCCCCCCAGGGGTCCCTAAATCTAACCCTGCCCCCCCTGCTGCTAAATGCGAAGACACCCAGCATACCTTCGTTCGTTATGCCGTGTGTGGGGATTCCGTAGTGGGGCTAATGATAGGCGTCAGGATTTTGACGCCTATCTTTAGTCCCATGTCGGGATGTAAGTGTCGAGCTATCGGTGGGCGAGATAGCACCAACCGGTATCCTGACTGCATCCCGTTCAGGATAATTAGTAAATAAATACATTTAGTTTAATATATGAAACCACAAGTTCCAGCAAAACCTGGAAGCCATTAACTGTCAGGGTATGCTAGTGCTTGTAGAACCAAAAGTGCAATCATACCTATAGGTTTCATTGGCTTCCTGAGCATAATTGAGCTTAGAGAACTACAAACAGCAGCATGCCTTTGAAGCCAGGGACTGCTGGAACCTGTAGTTCTATACAAAACGTATATAGATATTTAAAATCAAATCTCCTCACTGACTGACTCATTAACGCTTAGCCCAAACCCCTGTATCTAGAAACATGAAAATTAGGGAGTATATTCCTTCCATGATGTAGGTACCCACTAAGCAGGGATTTTTCGAAATTCGACTCCTAATGTGGTGAAAAGGGCTAAAATGTTAATCAGCTAGTGTTAAATAAACACACGCCGGCATTCAAAGCACTTTTATTTAAATAAAAAGAAAAAACCCCTAAGCTTTCATTAGTCATTTTATTAAACACATAAATCCTTTTCTTGAAGTAGTGAATAGAATAACTTTATCCACGATGTCATTCAAAGAAATAAAATAACAAACCACCAGAGACAATTGCAGCTGATCCCTATGGAGCCTTGCCGCTATAATGTCATAAAACTGGATGAATATACCAAAGTGTAATGTTCTTCTCCGTATAACATAATTTAGTGCCAGGCACAGATATAAGCCAGCAGCTGCATACACTGTAGTACACTATTACTGAGTCTACTGATATGTTCTGTACATGATTCATTTGAAATGTTCTCTCTGATAAGTAATAATATTAAAATGAATGGAGGTACCGAGCAGCCTCATTCATCTACCAGTACATTAGACATTGCAATGTATGCTATGTGCAGCAATAAGTTACTATACACCTTATGTTCTGGTGCAATGTATAAAAGTTTGCCAGTAACCTTGTGGACTGCATATACAATATATATATATATATATATATATATATATATATATATATATATATATATCTATATATCTATATATCTAATAATAATACTAATCATAAAAAGACATAGACATATATAAAATAAAGCTATGCAAGCATGGAGGAAACAGGATGCAAGGAATGGGTGTGAATTAATAGATCTACAGTAATTAGATAGTCAAAAGATTGACACCAACTGGTAGACAGGCAATAGGTCTTTAGGTACAAAAGGTTGACATGGTCAAAAGGTCGACACAAAAATGGTCGACATGTTTTTTTTTGTTTCCTAACCCTAAACTTCACCCTTGTTGCCTAACCCTCCTTCCTGGTGCCTAACCCTAACCATCGGGGTAAGTGCCTAACCATAACCGTCCCTTCTAGAGCCTAACTCTAACTCTCCGGTAAGTGCCTAACCCTTAAAAAAAAAAAAGCGTTGACCATTTTTGGATCAACATTTGACCATGTCGACCTTTTGTACCTGTCTATCTTCATCCATGTTGACTTTTTGTGTGTCAACATTTTGACCATGTTGACTTTTTGTACCTGCCAACCTACAGTATTGCTTTTCCAACAGTTGGTGTCTACCTAGACACTGTCAACCTTATTATTGTAGATCTATTGATTGGAACCTGCAAGGAATTCTCTACATTATTCTCTGTCCTTGTCAGGGGCATTTCTAGAGAGGAGGGGGGGCCCATGTGCAGTCTCCGACATGGGCCCCCTCCTCTCAGCCTGGCGGCCGGCAGCGCACTGAGCTGTGCGCGGCCAGTGCCGGAGTTATAGACTCTGGGCACTAGAGTGTGCCCAGAGTCTATAGTGTATGCACAGGTCACTGGGAAAATGGCTGCGGTGGCCATTTTCAAGTCATTTTCCAGGGCCGGACACCCGCGCTGACGCGGGACTTCCGAGAGGTAAGTAATATTATGGGTGCAGGGTGTACGGTGCGGGGCCCCCCTGGACCCAGGGGCCCGTATTCCCCGCACACCCTGCACCCATTATAGATACGCCCCTGGTCCTTGTACTTACAGTATCAAGCATCAGAGATGACGATTTTTGAATAGGGGTTATCCTGGGCATTTAGTACTAGATGCCTATGATAAGGGATTTATCATAGGCATCTTTTACAAATACAAAGAATGGAGAGCAGAAAAAGTAAACTTCAACTTGAACACAATGTAGTTTTTATTTTGAAATTTAATTCCAAGTCATCATGGGTAAAATCGATAATACAGGTTCAGTCTCCCATATCAAATATTCCGAAATACGGAATAATTTTGGAATGACTGAGATAATGAAACCCTTGATTTTTGATTGTTCAATGTACACAAACTTTGTCTAAAGTACAAATTATTACAAATATTGTAAAAAAATTACCTTTAGGCTGTGTGTATAAGGTGTATATGAAACATAAATGAATTTCATTTCTGTACACAAACTTTGCTTGAGCAGCAAAATTATTGAAAATATTGTATAAAATGACCTACAGGCTGTGTGTGTATAAGGTGTATATAGAACATAAATGTATTCTGTGTGTATATTTGGGTCCCATTCCCAAAATATTTCATTATGATATGCAAATATTATAAAATACGGAATATTCCGTTATCCAAAATACCCCTGGTCCCAAGCATTTTGGATATGGGAGACTCAACCTGTACAGGACAATTTTTTCATATTGAAACATGTTCCCTTTTTGAGACCAGTATTGTACAAACATCTTAAGTGTATTTTCAGAATGAAGACCATTTTAAAGACCATTGTATCTCCAACACGGGATGCAGTTAATTTACCGCTGCCTAGGATGCCAGCCATAGTAATCCCGACGGCAGAAGGCCGACCCGGGATTAAAGATAGGCATCAAAATGACAACGCTTATCTTTAGCCCCCAGTCGAAATCCTGACGGCGGACATCCCAAATGAGGTAAGCTGGGGGCAGTTAGATTGTAGCCGTGGGGGGGATGGTTAGGGTTAGGCACCCTCGGGGGGAGATTAAGGTTAGGCACCCCCCACCGGGGAGGGTTAGGGTGCGGGGGGGGGGAAGGTTTGGGTTAGACACCCACCATGGAGGTTAGAGTAAGGCACCACAAAGAGAGGGTTTGGGGGAGGAGAAGAAAGGGGAGGGTTAGGATACTTATGCGCCCCTGTCGGGATGTCCTTCTGTCGGGCTTCCGGCGTTGGTATGAGAACCGGCAGCTATTCAGCCGTCAGTATTTCATATCGATTCCCTCCAACTCAATTGTGTAAGTACCATATGAAGTTAAAGAATCTTCTATGTGGTTAACATCCAAATCCCAGCGGTGCTTTAAAGGTAAAACGCTAGCCTACTCATTGTGTCAATATATCTCCAATAGGACAACTGAAGTTACCTATTTTGTTTCAGGAAAATATCTACAATTGATACTGTAGGTTTATTAATTGTAACACTACATTTGTTAACTACATACTGCAGTGCCCTTGTGGCCTGTAGTGCGTAGGTAGGACAACAAAACCTTTTCAGACTGTTTTTGGAGCATGTGAGAAATATATAAAACAAATTTAAATACTGTATATAAAAAAGTGAGTAATCTGGCTCTATTTGATTGTTTAGTAAATATATAAAAACAAATGAAGGGACATTTCTTATGTGTAAATGGGAGTAGCCAAATGGGATTGAATGGTGTTGGGGAGGAGCATGTATTACAAACTACTATGGGAAGGGATTCGTTTAGAGGCCTGGACAATTTTCAAATTACAAATCCTGAAACAAATGAATTTATGGATTTTTAGGGCCATAATTTGAAGTCCATTTGTATTCTTAGAGGAAACATATGGTTAATGGTAGGTTTGTTTAGTTAATTAAACAATAAAAATACAAATAAAATATATTCAATAAACAATAAAATAAGAATCAAAATTTAATATAGGGTTTCTTTGTTCTTATATGGTGCCTCTGAATATAAAGTTCTTTCTGTAATAATTTATTTTGAATTTGCACAATACAACATATTGATAATTTCAATTTAAAGAATATTCATATTGATGTGCTTTTTTTATAACAACAATTTTGATTTTTATCTCTATACAACTGATAAATATTTACCAATAAATGTTTGTGGGTTAAGAACACTAGCCCTTTAAAAGTCTGTTCAGCAATGTTGGATGGTTTTCCTTATATAAATGTATTCATGCATGTGTATTTTTTATACTATCGGACAAACTTGCACTTTTTTATGTATGTATTCAGAAAATGAAGTTTGGTGATATCCTATTAAGTTTTTTTATTTGGTGATAAGTTATCTTGGGTTCATGAAATACAGCTGGATCAGCACTATAATAACCCTCGAGCATACACAGTTAACTTCGAAGAAGTTGTACTGTAGTCCAGTGGCGGCACAAGAGGTGGGCTGTAGTCCAAAAGTGAAACGCGTCTGATGAGAATCCTTGAGGAACAAATTCAAATCAAGAGATCATCTGCTATAGTTACTGACCTATTTCTGCTGAACATGCCAGTGCAGCTATAATACAACTTCAAGTGTCTGACCCAGCAAACTATGGAATTTTTTATCATGGTGTAACGTTATCTACAGATGTGTCTTCTTGCATCTTTGCTGCTTTCGCAGCAAATCGCGCCATGCATGGCACGAGATGCATACCCACAAGCGGGTACGCGCACTGTGTTCGCACCTCCATAGGATTGCATGGTGCGAAAGCAGTGCGCGGCAAGGCATAGTCTGGCGCCACGTGGCCACGGCTAATCGAATGGCGTGATGCGTGAGGAAGTTTGTAGCGTGATCGGCAATGATGAGAGAGGACACATCTGTAGGTAACTTTATTTTGGTGTGACTAACTAGGTTATACTTTCTCTCAGTGGAATCTAAAAAGGTGATAGCATATTGGGATGTTGGCCTGCAGCTTATACAGTACCTCCGGACATACCCATTGTTCACCTCAGAGTGGACATCTGCTGTCATTATTTGGCAGATTGGACTTGTATCTCCAGTGAGTGATTAAACATTTTGGTTATATACAAGGGTTATTTGATAAGTAAGGTAACAAGACCTCTCACATGTGTAATGTTCCCTATTTCATTCTAATTTTCCACCAGGCCACAGCTGGTAGACCACTTCTTCCCTCACAGCAATTAAACTGTGCCTCATGTCAGTCCTACTGTCCCAACATCATTTGTAAGACAAAGTGGCTGGCGTAAACATGGTCAAACATTGAGGTGCGTACTATGATTCGATTTCTGTGTCTAAAGGGCACATGAGCAGCTGAAATGTATTGCCAACTTGTCAAGGTGTACGGTAATAATTCCATGTCACAGAAACAGGTTTTGATAACGCCAGGACAGACGTTCAAGATGAGCAGCGATCCGGACGGCCAAGCACATCCACCACAGTTGACAATTTGTGCGACATTGAAGGTCTGATTCAGGAGGACGCATTCAAGTTAGTGATAATACCGACAAACTGAACATCTCAGTGGGTACTCTGCACAACTTTGTTCATGAGCAGTACAGAAAAAAGTTTCCACGCTGGGTACCGAAGCATATTCTGTCTAACTTCATTTGTTACTTAATAATAAATACTGTTCTGTCCTTGCTAGTGTTTTTGTTTAATAAGAGGTGTAGTGTACCTCTGCATGGATAGCATATAGAATATATTAAGTATAATCCATAAACTATTTATGAACCTATTTGCATTTTTGTGTTTATGCTGTGCAGTCATACTATGTTTGAGAATTACTATACTGGGCCTTACCTCAGGTCAATACCTTCCTGTCTATACTTTTGCTTTAAAAAAAAAAAAAGACTAGTGTAGGAATAGTTTGGGTATAGTTATTACTCTCTCAGAACAGTTTCATTAATATGTGGAATAGACTGTTGTATTTTTTTTGTGCAATCATGTAATGGATGTGCATTAAATTCAGCTACAATGGCTATATTTTCAGCTGTTCTCAGTGTGGGTAGACATTTTTGAGTGAATAATCAATATTGGTAACCCGTCATATTAAATATAATTTCAGTGGTTAGCATTGCTGCCTTCTAGAAGTGGTCACTTGCACTCCACTTACAGTAGCCCTGATGCACACCTGCAAAAATCAATGAGAGAGTGCATACTAGAGATTTGTGTTGACCCCTGTGTTTTGGATCTGGATTCATCTTTTGTGTTTTGGTTTTGCAATACCACCCTCAAGTATTTTGGTTTTGGATCTGCATTTACAAAGAAAACATTTGATAAAAAGTTTTTAAAAACAACTAACATTATGTAATTTATGCAATCTAAGACCCGAAATTCGGATTTAAAATCCAAATTCCGAACCACGAATAGATCAGAACTGCGACTCGGATTTAGCCATATTCACAAAATTCGTGTGGATTCATATTACTGGAAAATCGAACCTCTAGTGCATACACTTTCTGCATTGGAAGATTCAGGGTAAGGAAATGGCAGAGAAACCTTTCTGCAAGGTTCTTATCCCAGTGTTATTCTGGCTTACCGCTGGGGACTCAGGTGTCTATAGAAGGGAAGTGTTTCCCCACAGACACCTCTCTCAAACAAGTAGAAGGAAACATCTTGCTGACCTATCAAGGAGCAAAGACCTGTGATAATCAGCGTAATAATATCTGTCTCCCTTCATTGGAGCTCACGCACTTCTACCAAGCACCTATAAAGATACCCAGTACTCCCACAATGCCTGGTCCATACTATCTACCAGGTAGTGTGTTCCACCTACCCCAGCAAACTGGCACAATGACCAAACAACTAAATGGTACTTAGGCCTAGTTTCCAGTGCAACAAACGGATTATCCCCCTAATGTGCCTCAGGCCATGGTGCCTTTATAAGGACATTCAACCTACTGTAGCATCTACTGAACAAAACAGAATGCAACTGGCAATGTAGTTGAGCCCTGGTCCCATTATGTCAAGGCCTAAACAGTTAATGGTGGCAGTGACCAATGCTACGTGAACTGATGGAAGCTGCACAGCCATATATTGGTGTAACATGAGTGTGGACATAATGCCTAAAACTACATAGGCATTTAAATAGGTAAGGGAAGGGCTTAGTGTCTTTTTCACTGGTGAGGAAACCAAGTCTAGTGGTCAACTATGGTGTCTTTGCAGCCTTAAAGTAGATAAGGGAGATGCCTAGCGCTCACAGTGGGATTACTAGATGCTCTAAGTTGCAGATGTAAGAGCAGCAAGTCTTGCAGAAGGGATCCCCTACCTTATGGGTTATACAGATAGATGTGGAAAATATAAGCCGAAGCTTAGATCAACAAATAAAGACTGCGCTTGTGTGTGCTGGTGTTAGTGGGCTTGTAGTATACATACAAATGACACAGAGTGAGATGTAATCTCCTTTATTGAGTCACAGTGCTCCTAGGAGTATGCAGGTAACTGTAACTACAATGTAAATTATTCTGGGTGTTTAAAAATCAAAAACTGACAAAGCAATCTCCCCTGCCTGAAGGGGGGAGCGATCACACTGATCGCGCCCCCCTCTGGCTTTGCGCCGGGCTGCAAAAGTTTTTTTTTTAATATATATTCTTCAAGGGGGCGTGGCCATGCCTCCCGCGATTAGGCCATGCCCCCTCTTTACCGGGGCCCGGCGGCGCTCTCTACAGCCCTGTACAAACCTCTGGGGAGAGGTGGTCGCAGGTTTCTCCTTCTGCCTCCATCCTTTGTACTCGGGACCTGATTTGGATACATTTATTCAGTTGTTGGAGTTTACTTTAAAGGTTATTTTTCATTTGATGGCTCCTTTTACCTTCAGGTGGGGGGGTGTGCCATGGGTTCAGCTGTGGCACCCTCCCTAGCTAATTGTTTTATGTTTGAAGTTGAGAGAGAATTATTTTTTTCAGATCCTGATGTTACAAGTCATTTACTTCTGTATAAACGGTACATTGATGACCTGATCATTTTGTGGTCGGGTCCTATTTGTTTATTACAACAACTGTTTGATATACATAATGAATTGTCACATCCTATCAAATTTACTTACAGCATGAGTAGTGAAAGTATTAATTATCTAGATGTCACTATTACTAGATCTGATGATAAATTATTTACTAATCTTTTTTCTAAGCCTACTGATAGGAATAATTTGCTTCATTACCGGAGTTTTCATCCCCCAGGTACTAAGTGGGGGCTGCCTTATTCTCAATATCTTCGAGTTTGCCGCATTGTAAGTGATAAGACCTCATTAGATTTACAACTTCAGACTATCACGGATAAATTCTTGGCACGAGGTTATCCTCTTGCTTTTCTTATATCTCAGCATGATAAAGCTAGAACTATTCCACGTGAGACCTTATTAATGTCAAAATCTCGAACCACCCCTACATTACAGAGAATTCCATGGATTAATCGTTACAACCCTTCTAGCTCCACTGTTAATCGTGAAATTAAAAGGTATTGGCCGATTGTTACTTCTGATCCAGAACTTAAATCATTTTCTAATACTTCCATTATGCAGAGCTTTAAGAGAGGCAGAAATTTACGGGATTTGCTTGTTAAGACAGATGTTACTTCACCAGCAGATACCATACGTAGTGCCACCAATAAGATTGTGAAGACCGGTTGTTTTAAATGCTTAGATTGTCTTACCTGCAGATATTTATCTACAGGCAATACATTCAGACATCCCTCTACAGGTAAATTGTTCGACATTAAACATTATTTAACTTGTACCACCAAGTTTGTTGTCTACATAATCAGCTGCCCTTGCAGCAAAAATTACGTGGGCAAAACTGAACGGATGTTTAAGGAAAGGATGGCACTGCACAGAAGTGCCATCCAGGGAGCCTTAATAAAAGGCACGAGCGAACAGCCGTTAGCTCGACATTTCGCTCAGGAAAAACACAGTTTAGCGACCCTCCGTTACAAAATCATTGACCATGTCACTCCTTTATGGAGGGGGGGTGATAGATCCAAACGGCTTCTTCAAATAGAGTCACAATGGATCTTTAAATTAAATACCTTGTCCCCTTTAGGACTTAATGAGAATTTGGGTCTCCAGTGTTTCCTATAGCCTTTTTCAATTTTTATGATTCAGGGCTATCTTTGTTTATTTATTACATTATGCTCAGTGTCATTTTGTCATCATTATGTCTTCAGCAATATTGTATGCTGTTATGAGTTTAATGCCATTGGGTCATTTACTGTGCTTTTGTTATAAATTGATATTACTATCTTGCCGTGATGTTTTGTCTATTGGGTTCACGGCGATTAAGAAGTCATATTGCCGTGCTAGTTCCCTTTTGCTATTATAGCTGGTCGATGCATTTCATTTCTTTTATTTATATAATCTATCCATGATGTATTGAATTATTACTTCTGGTTATTGTATTATGTTTATTTTTTGTTTCGTTTTGTTTGATTTGGTCTGTTACCATGGTGATGGTGTTTTTCACTTTGATACAGTGACGTCACCATCCGCTTCCGGGCGGTGAGCTGGCGTCTGCACATGGTGTAGCTATAAAGGTATGTCTGTTTATTGTTTCATTTATATCCTGACGAAAGAACGTTATTAAAGTTCTAAAACGTTGATTACAGCCACAGGGGACACTTGTCTGTTTTCACGCCAGTCACCACGAGTGCCACCTCCATGTATGTATGTATATATATATATATATATATATATATTGTATATACAGATGTAGCCGCCATCATCATTGCCGCGATGTGCATGGATGGCGCGACGAGTGTGCCCACGTCTATGGCGTGTGCTGGCGTATGCATGCCATAGACTTCAATGGGGCGAATGCCGGCCGCATCTATTCGCAGCCCGGCGAGAACTGAGATAAGACGCAATGCGTGGCGATGTGCATGCGCATCGCAGCAACGATGACGGCGGCTACATCTGTATATAATACAACACAACTGGGACAAGTGTTTTAAACAACTGTGCAAAACACCAATGCGTAAAATATAAGACTTATTCAGTCTACGTCTTTTGCCTTGCCATTCATAATATGTTAAGCAAATACAAATTAAATAAAAACATATAATGTAAAATGACTTTTGTCCAGGAATGATGATGTTCGTCCATGTAAGATGACGTTTAGCCTCTTTCTGAGATCCGTTTTTTTGGAGCGAAAAATCCGAACTCAACGTGCAAACTCGAACCTATTCCGAGCCTGCACATCCCTAATTCAAATGGATATCATTAATAAAAAATGTACTAATCATATACTTCTGTTCTGTGCAAGGTTATTTAGGAAATGGAGGGTGACAGTATTCTATTGTTCAGTGCCCTACTTTCCAACCCCCTCATTTATCACTCTTTTCATACTTTCCAGTCATGGAATAACAAATAAGATCAGAAATTAGTTTTTCAGTACTTTTTCTTAAAACTTAAATTTTGTTTTATGAGCCATAAATTATGTAACAACCACCTGGTCCAGATGGCATCTACCCATGTGTACTATGTAAGTTGTTTAATAGATAAACCATTATTTTTTATAGTTATGGACATACCAAGTGATCCTTATAGTTCGTACAATATGTGAAGGGCTTGTCAAATTTTATATTTAAGACTGTATCAATGTAGCAAAATGGCCCATTCCTGATATACTTACCATACTTACCAACCAGTCCTCCTGTCCTCTCCTGGTTATCTGTAATATCTTTGTCACTGTTGTGGGAGCTGTCTCACTGTGCATGTTGGAGATGGGACTGACCACCCTGGATTATATAAACTGATAAAACAGAGTCAGCATGACTTAATGAATTACCAGTAATGTCATATTAAAGCTGTCTACGTTTATGAGGATGCAACAATATAATAATTGCACCTATAAAACCTTGCACATTGGCGCTTTGGCACTTCTCCCTTTGCTGGGTCATGGACTACCCCGTCCGCCTCTCCCTCTGGAACATACACCAATGACCTGGAGTCTGGACTCACCTGGCCACCAGGTACGTAAGTAGTCTATGTCATGGTGAGAGTACAGTCCATGATTCCCTGTTCCGGCTTCTGCACACGCCTATGGTTACCAGCCTAAAACTTATCTAGAATTCAGCTACAAAAGTAGCTAAATTAATATTTTTTTCATTAAAAAATGCATTGCTTAATAAACCCATGCACACACTCAGATAAATTAATAATATACATAGAAATGAATACATATTTATGATTGATTTGCTTGTTGAGAAAACTATATGATTGTACTAAATTAATTTCCTACACTTTGCTAGGCCTACTGCCTAAGACATCTGGCTCAATTACACATAAGGGCAGATCATTCCAGAACTGAATTCCAAATCCACTCCCTGGAGAAGTCGTTTACATGACACAACACACGCCAGCTGGGGTATTGTTGCTCTAGTAAGGTGAGGTTGATTCGCTGTAACATCATACACTAATGAGTTAAGATACATGCAATTGAAATTTTATTTTAAGTAATAGTATTTAAGCCTGATTTTTAAAATTATTAAACTTCTTTATTATATTACGTAATGAGTGACCTTTGGCCTTCTTTGTTGGGTGCTTTTGATGCAAGTGAATACTTGTAGGAGTAAGGAGTCTAGTGGAAAACATATTAGTCGAAGAGGCTGTATAGTAGAAACCTCACCATACACAGATTAGAGGTTCTGCCAATAAAAATAAAGAGTACTCCAAAGTAGGTGTCTTGGATGAGGTGTTTGCCCAGATCATTTCAGGGAAGCATAGTCTTTAATGTATGCATATTATGTGTGGATTTAATGTGTGTGAAATAATTGTAACCTACTACACTATCAGCACCCTCTACAGATCTACAGAAGGGAGTAGCAACTTTGTATTTATAAAGATTAATTTAATTATTGTTATGCCTTCTTCCCATAGTGAATCTTGCTGCCATCTCTTCCCAGGTAAACGACCCATTTGGTCATGATGTAAAAGCCGTGATTCATTAGACCAGGCCACCTTCTTCTATTGCTACATGGTCCAGTGCTGACACTCACGTGCCCATTGTAGGAGCTTACGGCAGTGGACAGGGGTCAGCTTGGCACTTTGACCGGTCTGTGGCTACGCAGCCCCATACGCAGAAAGCTGCGATGCTCTGTGTGTCCTTGCACCTGCCAGTATTCACTTTTTCAGCAATTTGTGCTACAATTGCTCTTCTGTGGGATTGGACCAGGTGGGCTAACCTTCGCTCCCCCTGTGCATCAATGAGCCTTAGATGCCTATGACCCTGTCGCCACTTCACCAGTTGTCCCTCCTTGGACCACTTTTAGTAGGTACTAACTAGGGGTGTACACCGGCCACTTTTCGTGTTTTGGATCTGGATCTTTCTTCGTGTTTTGGATCTGGATTGGTTTTGCCAAAACCACCCTTCCGTGTTTTGGGTTCTGGATTTTGTGTTTGGATCTGTATTTTTTTTTAAAAACATAAAAACAGCTAAAATCACAGAATGTGTGGGTTTTTCTGCTCCTATGTTATTATTAACCTCAATAACCTTAATTCCACTCATTTCCAGTCTATTCTGAACACCTCACAATAGTGTTTTTATGTCCAAAAGGTTGCACCAAGGTAGCTGGATGACTATTCTAAGCGACACGAGTGGGCGGCACAAACACGTGGCCCATCTAGGAGTGACACTGCAGTGGCAAACAGGATGGCAGTTTGAAAAACTAGGCCCCGAACAGTACATAATGCAAAGAAAAAAAAGAGGTGCAACAAGATGGAATTGTTTTTGGTCCCTCCCACCCACCCTTATGTTGTATAAACAGGACATGCACACTTTAGCAAACCAATCATTTCAGCGCCAGGGTCTGCCACACGACTGTGGCTGAAATGATTGGTTCGTTTGGGCCCCACAAAACAAGCTGGCAATTAATCTGTCCCTGCACAAACTGGCTCTACGGAGGCAAGATGTCGTCCTCATCCTCCTCATCCACCGATTCCTCACCCTCTTCAGTGTTGTGTACATCCTCATCCTCACAGAGTATTAATTTGTCCCCGCTGGAATCCACCACCACAGGTCCCTCTGTACGTTCTGGAGGCTGGTCTCCCTGGAAGAGTTGATAATTCATTTTTATGAACATCATCTTCTCCACATTTTGTGGAAGCAACCTCCTACGGCTTTCGCTGACAAGGTTCCGGGCTGCACTAAACACTCTTTCGGAGTACACACTGGAGGGGGGGCAACTCAGGTAAAATAGAGCCAGTTTGTACAGGGGCCTCCAAATTGCTTCTTTTTCCTGCCAGTACAGGTACGGACTGTCTGACATGCCTACTTGGATGCTGTCACCGATGTAATCCTATAACAGACAGATGCAGGCTTGTCGCTGCTGCTTTGGATGCAGATGCGGCTACAGCCCACACAATTCACAAAGACAGAAAAAAAAAGATTTTTTTATTTTTTTTGGAGTGCACTTTGGGGGTTACAGCACCCTTTAACGGACAAGCCAGCCCTTTACTTATGACACAGGCGCACGCTTGGCGCTGCTCCTTTGTTGATGCACGTGCAGCCACAGTGCACACAATTAACAAACACAGAAAATAATTCCCCCACCATTGTCAGTGGTGACAGTATCATATGCAGTGACAGTAGACATGTCAGAAATTGTTGGCACGTCCTTCAGTCCGGACCAGATGTCCAAACCGGCCCTTGACTTATGACACAGGCGCACGCTTGGCGCTGCTGCTGTGTTGATGCACGTGCAGCTACGGCGCATAATTTCGCACATAAACACAGAAAAAAAACAATTGTTTATTTTTTGTGGAGTGCACTTTGGGGGTTACACCACCCTTTAACAGACTTATGGGACACAGGCGCACGCTTGGCGCTGCTCCTTTGTTGATGCACGTGCAGCCACAGTGCACACAATTCACAAACACAGAAAATATTTTTTTATTTTGTTTGGAGTGCACTTTGGGTGTTACACCACCTTTTAACGGTCAAGCCAGCCCTTTACGTATGACACAGGTGCACGCTTGGCGCTACTTTGTTGGTAACCGTGTGGCCACAGTGCACACAATTCACAAACACAGAAAATATTTTTTTATTTTGTTTGGAGTGCACTTTCGGGGTTACAGCACCCTTTAACGGTCAAGCCAGCCGGCCCTTTACTTATGACACAGGTGCACGCTTGGCGCTACTTTGTTGATGCACGTGCGGCTACTGCGCACACAATTCACAAACACAGAAAAATATTTATTTTTTTTGCACTTGGGGGAGCACCCCTGATGGACAGAGCACCCCCTGGACAACACTACAGCACCCCTTTAGGACTGGGACACTGCACAGGACTTTGGAGTGGACACAGCCCCTATGGACAACTGACTGCACAACACAGCCCAGCCAGCCCCTATGGACTTTGGAGGAGTGGACACAGCCCCTATGGACAACAGCAGCACAGCACAACACAGCCAGCCCCTATGGACTTTGGAGGAGTGGACACAGCCCCTATGGACAACAGCAGCACAGCACAACACAGCCAGCCCCTATGGACTTTGGAGGAGTGGACACAGCCCCTATGGACAACAGCAGCACAGCACAGCACAACACTACACTACACAGCCCAGCCAGCCCTAACTCCCACCCTCCCTCTTCACTGTCCACAGCCGAGTGAGAAAATGGCGCCGACGCGGGTACCTTATATAGAATCCAAAACCCGTGAGACCCGGAAGGCGGGATGTTGACGTTTTGCCTCGATTTCAGAACCGGAAAAGTCGAGCCTGACTCGGATCGGCCTCGGATCGGGGGGGGCTGGGGGGGTTCGGATTTCAGAAATCCGAACCCGCTCACCCCTAGTACTAACCAGCGCATACCGGGAACACCCTACAAGACAAGCTGTTTTAGAGATGCTCTGACCCAGTCGTCTAGCCATCACAATTTCGCCCTTGTCAAAGCCGCTCAGATCCTTATGCTTGCCCATGTTTCCTGCTTCTAACACATCAACTTCAAGAACTGAGTGTTCACTTTCTGCCTAATATACAGTTTCTCACCAATTGACATGTACCTTTGTTATTAGATAATAAATGATATTCATTTCACCTGTCAGTGGTTTTAATGTTATGGCTGATGGATTGGTGTATAAATATACTTATGTATAGGCTTGCCATAATATTCCTTTAAACTGGGACACATATGAATTACACAGGCTCTGGATTTCACCTTTTTTTTCAGCCATAGATCCTGTGTAAATCATAGGTCTCCCGGATTAAAGGGATATTACGGCAAGCCTACACATGTATACAGTATATATAGATGAAGCCAGGTGTAGTCAATCTTCAGCCATAGTACTGGAAACATTGGAAGCTCCCCCATTAAAAATCCTGCATCTTTTCCTGAAACCCTTCATTTGAACTTAAGTTGATGATGTCAAAAGTATAGCATTATCAGCACTGGTTCCATTAATGCCCATTGTGTATGGTCTCTTGGTTTTTCAGAGGTTGATCCCCATTGCACAACAATTCGAAATATGTTGATGTTTTATAAATGTTAATTAGTGGTGTGATAATAACAGCCACTTATGCAGGCTATTATGAAGTGGAACTCTATAATTTATAAATGCAAGCCATAGTTTATCATGTCGCCCCTGCAGGAGAAGCAGCAGGATATAATTATTTTCACCCAACTACCATGAACGCTGCACGCTGATGTCTTATCGGTTGTACACAGAACTATTAATAAACCCCCAATACTTTGCATCTGTTTTCACAACTCTGGGCTGAGTATTCCAGATACACAGGAAAAGAGCAGAGATAGTGATAGACTGAAGGGTATAGCACTCAAAGGAGGTAGAAAACTGCATTTTGCTGAACTAAATACACATTCTAGTTAACAATGAACTGATTTATGAGATGCCTGTCTGAACAAGGCTTCCTACTGTATGCAACCTGTTTACAGGGCCTGATTCAGCATGGATCGCTATTCTGCTTATACGCATGCATTGCAGTTGCTAATACCAGCGGTGATATGTAAATGTTTGCATTGCGATCGTAGCTTGTCATAAGGACGCCCGCTTCCCCTTGCTCACATCCGTAAACGTAGCGAAACAATCGGTAACTTCGAGTAACATTGGACCCATATGCGCAGTTAATGCAGACCTTACTCAGGAATTGTTTACGTCTGCGTACGCTATGAGACCTCAGGCTGCGTTTGGTATCGCAGTGGATAATTTATTGCATGCCCATGCAAGGCTGTTGAAACGCACTGGCACGCCTACGTTCGCCCAACCACCCCCTATCACGACCCACAAACGGCACCTGTCAATCACTCTGCCATGGGTCTGCATATCCTCTGTGAACGCAGCCCCGATCGCAGCGTCTGGTTCGCGCATGTGCACTGCAATGCATGCCCAGTGCGAATTAAACGGCCGATTGCATGCGTATAAGTAACTGCGATCCTTGCTGAATCAGGCCCACAGTTTTAAATGCTGTTTTTAGTAGAAATTCACATTTTGCACAGTCAAAGTATTTTTTGGGGGGAGATGTACTAAGCTCTGGAAAGTGATAAATTGGAGAGTGATAAACTACCAGCCACTCAGCTCCTAACTGTTATGTTACAGGCTGTGTTTGTGATACATCTGGTATCTAATCTTAACTCTACACTACAGAGTGCAAAGACCTACAGTATGTGTAGTAATGGTTTGTATTGGCCTGTCAACTAGAAATATTTAAATAGTCACTAATTTATAAATGCATGCTTCATTTTGATTTGCATGTAAATAAATACATACATTCTCCTGAGTCATTTATTCAGTCACACCACCCCAATCACTTCAGTTGTGTAAGTAGCAGTCATCACTATCAGCGTACATTTGCACTAGCCCAATCCTTGGTGTTATAGATCTCTACTAGAGATGTGGGCCGGACCAAATTTTGCTCACTTTGGTTTTGGATCTGTATCTCCTTCGTGTTTTGGATTTGGTTTTGCAAAACCACCCTTGCATGTTTTGGATCTGTATTTTTATTTAAAAAAATTATAAAAACAGCTAAAGTCAAATAATTTGGGTTTGTTTTTGTGCCTACAGTATTATTAACCTTAATAACAATTATTTTTAGGCATTTCCAGTCAATTTTAACCACCTCACAATATTGTTTTCACTACTTTTCACCAATATAGACCAAATGCTGCAGTGAGCTGACTGGCTAAAGTAAGCGGCAGAGCAGCCAGGATGGCAGTTTAATAAACTATAATAATGTCAGTCAACAATGCCCCAAACAGCGCATAATGCAAAGAAAAGAGTTGTAAGATGGAATTGTCCTTTGGCCCTCCCACCCACTCTTATGTTGGATATTAAAAAGGACATGCACAGTTTGGGCTCCCACAAACCAATTTGTTGGAAGCACTGCCTCCAATTATTAAGGAGGTTGATGATGAGGGTGTTGGCGGTGGAGATTGCATGTGCTGGCCCAAACTGCTAGTAGCTGATACTAGACTGCTTGTTATTAATTTACAAATAATTATAATTTTGTTAAATAAATTGCATGAGCTTGCTTCAAATGAAGTATCAGGGAAGAGGTGCCTAGATGGTTAACATCCCTACCTCTACTATCTTTGGGTTCACAAATGGTACAGATGCCTTCACAACTGTTGTCAGGATTTCAGTTAAAATAATTCCACACCCAAGATGTGGTTTTTCTGGTCTTATGCCAAGGCATGACAATGGATTTCTTTTTATCAAAAGCAAGAACTGCTGCCTCTGGTGACTGATTTACACAAACAACATCCTCATTAGAATCAGATAGGACACAAATATCCCACTCATCCCCCTCATCCTCCTTTTGCACTCTTTTCACACTATCATCCTCAAATTTTATCATTTCACCATCTAATATTGTTTAACAGTCAATTGTTTTTTAAACTACTACTAGTAGTCTTCTTGGTCCGTCTCTGGGATGAAGATCCACCTCCAGCATAGCAGGCCTAGCACTCAATGATTCTTTTGAGGAATCCTGGATAAGGGAGGAGTTCCCTAGCCTTATCATTAATGCAGAACTGCAGATCATTAGTTAGGATATTGATGATGAAAGTGTTGGCGATTGGAGATTGCAGGTGCTGGGATCTAGGTGAGGGAAGGGAGCTAACTGATGCTGGACTGTCTGTTGTTATTTTTTAGCAACAGTTTCTGATTTTCCCAAAAACATTCCATGAACTCTCTGAAATTGATGTAACAGGGAGAAGGTTCCTAGATGGTTAAGGTCCTTACCTCTACTTACTGTGGCTTTGCAAATGCTACAGATGGCTTGATAATTGTTGTCCGGATTGGGTAGAATTGATTCCACACATAAGAAGTGGGTTTTTTTGTCTTATGCCCAGGCATGACAATGGGCTTTTCCTTATCATGGGCAACAACTGTTTCCACTGGTGCCTGATTTATACAAACAACATCCTCATCATCAACATCCTTATTAGCGTCAGCTACACAAATATCCTCCTCATCCTGGTGTACTTCCACAGCAGCATCCTCGATTTCTATGTCAGCATGCTGACTTGTGCTGCTCATCCCCACATTTGCAGAGGGAGCACAAATGGTGGAAGGAAGCTCCTCTTTGAGTACACTATTGGAAAGTCAAGGCTCACACATGGCACCGCTGACACACCAAGGGGAAAATTTACTAAAGTGAGAGTTTTTATAAGTGAGTTTTAGAAGAGATGTTGCCCATAGCAACCAATCAGATTCTAGCTATTATCTTCTAGAGGGTGCTAGTTAAATGTTAAGTAGAATCTGATTGGTTGCTATGGGCAACATCTCTTCTAAACCTCACTTATAAAAACTCTCACTTTAGAAAATTTACCCCTTAGACTCTCCTCAGGGATTGTGACATTTCTGAGCACATAGTTGGTTCCTATGCCTTAACGATTTTAATTTTATTAAACTTCTACAGGGAGAAGGGCTTACATCATCATAAGAGGCAGAACCACCAGTCATACATAAAGGCCAAGGCCTTAGCTTTTCCTTGCCACTTCGTGTGGTGAAAGGCATATTGCCAATTTTATGTCTTTCTGCAGCTAACGTTCCTTTGATTTTTTTTTTCTTTACCATGTAAAAGATTGGTACTTTGATTTTAGACGAAAAAAAGAGAGGAATAATTGCGCACTGGACTAAGGCTCGGTGTGCAGGGTAGGCTGCACTTATAGAAGGGTGTCTAACCTTCTATGGTACATAACATAATGGAGTAAACATAACAGATAAATGCGCTCTATACCCCTGTTCTAATGGTATATATCAAATATCGGTATGGGTGTTGGCAGCAGTGGTAGTTAGTATATAGATAGGAATCGAACTTGTGGATATTAAATAAAATACAATACTTTACTTAATATTATCATACACGTATACGTAGGTACCACTAGGAATGGCCAGTCTATACAAATGAGTACGGTGGGAAGTCTGTAATCAATTGTGAATATAGACTGTGGTTGGCCTCCGTGTCCTGTACCGTGTTCGCGGCTCGTCAGGTGCCGCCGATGTAGCTGATCTTGGGGGTGATCTCCCGAATCCTCACTTAAGTTATGTGTTAGGTAGCTCCAACGCATTTCAAACCACATGGGGTCTTCGTCTATGCGACTGCATCGCCAGCTACATCAGCGGCACCTGACGAGCCGCGAACAGGGGACAGGACATGGAGGCCAACCACAAAGGAGAAGAATCGGGACAGCTTTGAGCCAGCAAGGGGTAAGAGTGGATCGAAGTGAATTCCTAGGTTGGAGGGAGAAAATGGCAACTGTTTTTTGTGAGCCAAAACCATTTATCCCCCCCCCCCCGTTTACACTCAGCGGTCACTCTGTCAGGACGCATTGGAGACTCCAGCATAAGTCCGTACTCCTTACCCCAGGAACACATCCCGGGCAACCACATCACACAGAACACCTCTGCAGCACCATTAACTATTCAAGTGCGGGACGCCGCACCAGCTATAACACAGACATATTTCGGACTTACTCCCACATTGGACTCAAGCGTCTCCAGACCTCACTCCTTTTTGAACATATACTTTGTGTCCCTCATTGGACGTAACCTATTTGCAACATCTTATCTTGCTATCTGTATTTATACCACTTGTTTTTTTTCCCTTAACAGTCTATGATTCACAATTGATAACAGACTTCCCACCGTACTCATTTGTATAGACTGGCCAACTGCCCATTCCTAGTGGTACCTATGTATACGTGTATGATATTATTAAGTAAAGTATTGTATTTTATTTAATATCCACGAGTTCGATTCCTATCTATATACCAACTACCATTGCTGCTAAACACCCATACCGCTATTTGATTTTAGACGCCCCCGGCTTAAGCTCTCCTTGCCCTTGGCTTTAGTAGATGACGTTGATGGACTAGTATAATCACTGGTGGCAGCAGCTCCAGCACTAGTATGTGGTTCCTGTTCTCCTCTCAACTGATCATTCTCCACATCAACAAACATGAACAAAGTGGGGTACAGCACACACGTCAATTTGTACCACAAAATTGTATCTTTAATATTACTTTAAACTTTGTTCACAAATGACACTGCGCAGTCACACCACTTATGTGAATGTACTGGGGTAGAACCTACAGCGTCACAATACTTTTATGAATATTACACTGCCGTATTACTGACCGACAGTGTCACAATACTTGTATGTATATTACACTGCGGTATTAATGACCGATAGCATCACAATACTTTTATGAATGGTACACTGAATGACCGGCAGCGTCACAATACTTGTATGAATATTACACTGCGGTATTACTGTCTGACAGCGTCACAATACTTGTATGTATATTACACTGCGGTATTACTGACCGACAGCGTCACCATACTCGAATGAATATTACACTGTATGACCGACAGTGTCACAATACTTTTATGAATATTACACTGCTGTATTACCGACAGCATCACAATACTTGTATGAATAGTACACTGAATGACTGACCGCGTCACAATACTTGTATGAATATCACACTGCGATATTACTGACCAACAGCATCACAATACTTTTATGAACATTACACTATGGTATGGCCAGCAGCGTCACAGTGCTTACATGGATACACTGGCGGTACTGCATGCAGCATCCCAGTGCTTACATGGATACACTGGGGTACAGCACAAAAAAAAGTTTACTTTTTTTTTTATATACGTTTAACTTCTTTTTTTTTTTTACAGCCAGTGGGCGGACAGCACACTCCTGGATGGACAGCACACCCCTTCATGGACAGCACAGCACACCCCTGGATTGGACAACACAGTCCCCTGGACGGAGCACAGCACACCCCTGGATGAGCAACACAGCCCCCTGGACAGAGCCCTGGATGGACAACACAGCCTCCTGGGCAGAGCACAGCACACCCTTGGATTGGGCAACACAGCCACCCGGATGGAGCACAGCACACCTCTGGATGAGCAACACAGCCCCCTGGTCAGAGCACAGAACACCCCTGGATCAAACAAAACAGCCCTCTGGTTGGAGCAGAGCACACCCCCTGCACACCCCTGGATTGGACAACAATCCCCCCCCTGGACGGAGCACAGCACAGCCCGGGACTCAGCAAGTTAATGGCGTCAATCACCGCGGGAAGGGACTTGTATACAATCCAAAACCCGTGAGAATTCAACATTGGGAGGATGATGTTTTGCCTCGTTTAGTATTCCAGGTCAGGTGGAAAAACCTGAGCTTGACTTGTATGCTACTCAGATCCCCTAAGTTCGGGTGGGTCCGGTTCTTGGAAAACCGGACCCGCTCATCTCTTATCTCTACAGGGCCATATTAAGCCCAAAGGGGCCCATGTACAGCGTCCTCCCCCCAAAGCCCTGCATCTTACATTGTACCTGCAAGCGGGTCCCTCCTCATCCCTACTCCCTTTATAAATAAGCTTTTGGATCTCTGCATACAATCTCCCATAATTGTTCAAAGTTGAACATTAAAGCTCTGACAATGCCCAGTTCCTAAAGATCACAAAATTTGTCCGCAAAGCAGACTTGCATTCAACTATAATTCGTGTTTAATGTATTTTGCACTTACTAATATGTATTTTGCACTTTTTCAAACAATCTGAAATGATACTGTGATTGTGAGTGAGTTTCTCTTATCAAAAGAAAAATATAAACTTTATTCTACAAATAAAATGACCAAACCAAAACAAATATGCATACAACAAAAACAGTGCTCAAAATAACAATGTTACTTGAGAAACGCAAAATAAATTCGCAATTTATAAACAGAGCATTCTCTTTCACTTGAAGTAACAATAATATGAACACTATGGACTTCTGCTGCAGCTTTCCCTTACAGCCAAGGCAATGTGTTTACTTTTCTATGCTGTCGCAAAAATTGGATGCATTAAGTCGCAAATCTGTGCATCTAAAAGTCCAAGTCCTAAGTCCATACCAGATACTAAAAGGTGTCTCAACACCTTCTGTCTCCCCAACCAGCACCCTTCTGTCTCTCCAGTCAGCTATCTTGTTTCTGCAGCCCACTTCTGTCATCCCATCCAGCACCTGTTTCTCCAGCCAGCACCCTTCTGTCTCCCCAGCCAGCACCCTTCTGTCTCCCCAGCCAGCCCCCTTCCTTCACCCCAGCAAGCTCTTCTGTCTCCCTAGCAAGCTCCCTTCGGTCTCCCCATCCTGCTCCCTTCTGTCTCTCTAGTCAGCTACCTTCTGTCTCTCCAGCCCACTTCTCTCCCCAGCCAGCACCCTTCTGTTATCTCCAGCCAGTACCCTTCTGTCTCCCCAGATAGCACCTTTCTGTCTCTCCAGCCCCTTCTGTCTCCCCAACCAGCACCCTTCTGTCTCTCCAGCCAGCCCCTGCAGCCAGCCTGCTGCAGCTCACACACACTTAACTTGTCTTTTGCGAGGCTGCTTTTCTGTCAGAGGTGCGGCAGGCTCCTCTGTCAGCGGTGTGGTGCACATGACATTGTGATGTCATGACGCTACATACAATATTTCACACTTTTCTCCATTCGCACATTCCTACTTGCGACTTTGGACACATCATGTGGCGCATGCGCATACCATGTTTTGCAAATCAGGTGCGTGCCTAGTTGGCTCAAAACTGGAGATGCGTTCCTTTCACAAATGTGTCCACACTAGCAACACACCAGATATTACAAATTAATTAGGAGGGTAAATAAGCAGACCTCCGCTTACCATTGTCCATTCCTCTGATTAAACCAATGAAGCACCGGAGAAACCAGTAGGTGGATCCTATAGGTAGAGTAACTTTTTTTTTTTTAATGAAATTTAAATAAAATGTATTTTCTTTTGTCACATGTTAAATACAAGAATACAGCTGTAGATGACCATCGTCACTTCTTCCACTTGACCAGTTTCCAAATATTTGGCTGCATGCCATGATCTAGAGCTAATAGCTAGAGAAGTGCACTAGTGAGCCAAAAAGGTGTACATAAAATGAACAAGAACCCAAATAAAATACATTTTAGTCTAGTTTTATTAAAGTTAAAAATATTTTTACAGTATATCATATGCAGGGCCAGATTATAGGGGGGGCGAAGAGGGCGGTCGTCCTGGGGCCCCCACACATAGTACTCAGCACCCGGCAACTACTAAAAACTAAAAAAATGGAGCACAGCATTTAGCTGTCTCCGTTACAATCCTCGGCAGCTCAGTTGTACACTTGCAGCAGCCGCCGAGTAGCTTCCCTGCAGTTACAGTCTCGTGAGATTATGATGCCAAATCTCGCGAGACTGTGACTGGAGCCCAGGCTGCCTGCAGTGCGTGTCTGATAGAGATGGTGTGAGGCAGAGCAGCTGGCTCGGATGCCGATTGCTAACTCAGCCTCAGCGTTTCACCGGGCTTGGAGTAGAGCGCAGTGAGTCTGTGTGCATGTATAGAAATGTGTGTGTGTGTATATATATATTAGGGGTGAGCGGGTTCGGATTTCTGAAATCCGAACCCCCCCGATCCGAGGCCGATCCGAGTCAGGCTCGACTTTTCCCGCCTGACTCGGATCTGAAATCGAGGCAAAACGTCATCATCCCGCCTTCCGGGTCTCGCGGGTTTTGGATCCTATATAAGGTACCCGCGTCGGCGCCATTTTCTCACTCGGCTGTGGATAGTGAAGAGGGAGGGTGGGAGTTAGGGCTGGCTGTGTAGTGTAGTGCAGTGTAGTGCTGTGCTGCGCTGTGCTGCTGTTGTCCATAGGGGCTGTGTCCACTACTTCAAAGTCCATAGGGGCTGGCTGGACTGTGTTGTGCAGTCAGTTGTCCATAGGGGCTGTGTCCACTCCAAAGTCCTGTGCAGTGTCCCATTCCTAAAGGGGTGCTGTAGTGTTGTCCAGGGGGTGCTCTGTCCATCAGGGGTGCTCCCCCCAAGTGCTAAAAAAATAATATATTTTCTGTGTTTGTGAATTGTGTGCACTGTGGCTGCACGTGCATCAACAAAGGAGCAGCGCCAAGCGTGCGCCTGTGTCCCATAAGTAAAAGGCCGGCTGGCTTGTCCGTTAAAGGGTGCTGTAACCCCCAAAGGGCACTCCAAACAAAATAAAAAAATAGATTTTTTTGTGTTTGTGAATTGTGTGCGCAGTAGCCGCACATGCATCAACAAAGTAGTGCCAAGCGTGCGCCTGTGTCCCATAAATAAAGGGCCGGCTGGATTGACCGCTAAAGGGTGCTGTAACCCCCAAAGGGCACTCCAAACAAAATAAAAAATATATATTTTTTTGTGAATTGTGTGCGCAGTAGCCGCACGTGCATCAACAAAGTAGTGCCAAGCGTGCGCCTGTGTCCCATAAGTAAAAGGCCGGCTGGCTTGTCCGTTAAAGGGTGCTGTAACCCCCAAAGTACACTCCAAACAAAATAAAAAAATATTTTCTGTGTTTGTGAATTGTGTGCGCAGTAGCCGCACGTGCATCAACAAAGTAGTGCCAAGCATGCGCCTGTGTCCCATTAGTAAAAGGCCGGTTGGCTTGTCCGTTAAAGGGTGCTGTAACCCCCCAAAGGGCACTCCAAACAAAATAAAAAATATATTTTTCTTTGTTTGTGAATTGTGTGCACTGTGGCTGCACGTGCATCAACGAAGGAGCAGCGCCAAGCGTGCACCTGTGTCCCATAAGTAAAAGGCCAGCTGGCTTGTCCATTAAAGGGTGCTGTAACCCCCAAAGGGCACTCCAAACAAAATAAAAAAATATATTTTTCTGTGTTTGTGAATTGTGGGCACTGTGGCTGCACGTGCATCAACGAAGGAGCAGCGCCAAGCGTGCGCCTGTGTACCATAAGTAAAAGGCCGGCTGGCTTGTCCGTTAAAGGGTGCTGTAAGCCCCAAAGGGCACTCCAAACAAAATAAAAATATATATTTTTTTGTGTTTGTGAATTGTGTGCGCAGTAGCCGCACATGCATCAACAAAGTAGTGCCAAGCGTGCGCCTGTGTCCCATAAATAAAGGGCCAGCTGGATTGACCGCTAAAGGGTGCTGTAACCCCTAAAGGGCACTCCGAACAAAATAAAAAAAAATATTTTTTTGTGAATTGTGTGCGCAGTAGCCGCACATGCATCAACAAAGTAGTGCCAAGCGTGAGCCTGTGTCCCATAAGTAAAAGGCCGGCTGGCTTGTCTGTTAAAGGGTGCTGTAACCCCCAAAGGGCACTCCAAACAAAATTAAAAAAAAAATTATGTTTGTGAATTGTGTGCACTGTGGCTGCACGAGCATTAACAAAGGAGCAGCGCCAAGCGTGCGCCTGTGTCCAATAAGTAAAGGGCCGCCTGGCTCATTTCTTAAAGGGTGGTGTAACCCACAAAGTGCACTAGTCTCCAACAAAAATTAAAAATTATTTTCTGTGTTTGTGTGCGCCTTAGCCGCACATATATATCAATATAACATAAATGGAGGACCAAACTTTCTCCGATAAAAATAAAATAGGGAAAGATCAAGAACCACTTCCTCCTAGTGCTGAAGCTGCTGCCACTAGTCATGACATAGACGATAACATGCCATCAACGTCGTCTGCCAAGGCCGATGCCCAATGTCATAGTAGAAGCCACATACAATCCCAAATGACAAAGTTCAGGAAAATGACCTTGAAAAAAACATTTAAATCATCTGAAGAGAAACGTAAACTTGCCAATATGCCATTTACGACACGGAGTGGCAAGGAATGGCTAAGGTCTTTCCCTATGTTCATGACTAGTGGTTCAGCTTCACATGAGGATGGAAGCCCTCCTCCCACTAAAAAAATCAAACGAGTTAAGCTGGCAAAAGCACAGCGAAGAACTGTGCGTTCTAAGAAGATATCACAAATCCCCAAGGAGAGTCCAAGTGTGGTGGTGGTTGCGATGCCTGACCTTCCCAGCACTGGACGGGAAGGGTTGGCTCTTTCCACCATTTGCACGCCCCCTCCAAGTGCTGAAAGGAGCACCCACAGTCCACTTGCTGATATGCAAATTGAAGATTACACTGTTGAAGTACAACAGGATGAGGATACTGGTGTAGCTGGCGCTGAGGAGGAAGTTGGCGAGGAGGATTTTGATGGTGATGTGGTTTGTTTAAATCAGGCTCCGGGGGAGACAGTTGTTGTCCGTGGGATGAAAAAGCCCATCACGGTCATGCCTGGGCAGAAGACCAAACATTCCACCTCTTAGGTCTGGCAATATTTCTATCCAAATCCGGACAACAACTGTCTTGCCATATGTACCTTATGTAAAGGTGGAATAAGTAGGGGTAGGGACGTTAACCACCTAGGAACATCCTCCCTTATACGTCACCTGCAGCGCGTTCATAAAAAGTTACTGTCAAGTTCAGAAACTTTGGCTAAGACCGTAAGCAGCCCAGGGACACCTAAATCCCGTTGTCCTGTTGTATCCAAGCGCCTGCAAACCACACCGTCAACTCCCTCCTCATCAATTTCCTCCTTAGTCAGGATCAGAAGTAGTCCTGCAGGCCATGTCACTGGCATGACTGACTCTCCTATCCGGGATTCCTCCGGAGGATCCTGCATTGCTACGCCTCCTGCTGCCGCTGCTGCTGTTGCTGCTGCTGGGAGTTGTTCATCATCCCAGAGAGGAAGTAGGAACACCACTACTTTTACTAAACAATTGACCCTCCAACAGTCCTTAGCGAGGAGGATGAAGTACGACAGCAGTCATCCTGAAGTAAAATGTATAACTGAGGCCTTGACTACTATGTTGGTGTTAGACGTGCATCCGGTATCCGCCATTTGTGCAGTGGGATTTAGACAATTGATGGAGGTAGTGTGTCCCCGGTTCCAAATCCCATCTAGATTCCACTTCACTAGGCAGGCGATACCGAGACTGTACAGAAACGTCAGAAAAAGTGTACTCAGTGTCCTGAAAAATGCGGTTGTACCCAATGTCCACTTAACCACGGACATGTGGACAAGTGGAACAGGGCAGACTAAGGACTATATGACTGTGACAGCCCACTGGGTAGATGTATCACCTTACACAGCAACAGCAGCAGCGTCACCAGTAGCAGCATCTCAGAAACGTCAGCTCGTTCGAAGGCAGGCTACGCTGTGTATCACCGGTTTCAGTAAGAGGCACACCGCCGACAACCTCTTAGAGAAACTGAGGGAAATCATCGCCCAGTGGCTTACCCCACTTAGACTCTCCTGGGGATTTGTGATATCTGACAACGCCACCAATATTGTGCGGGCTTTACATCTGGGCAAATTCCAGCACGTCCCATGATTTGCTCACACAATAAACTTGGTGGTGCCGAAGACTGGAGCGCCAGCAAACACTCTTGAACCTGCCCCGCCATCACCTGAAGCAAGAGGTTGTGACGCGGTGGAACTCAACCCTCTATATACTTCAGAAGATGGAGGAGCAGCAAAAGGCCATACAAGCCTATACATCCACCTATGACATAGGCAAAGGAGGGGGTATGCACCTGACTCAAGTGCAGTGGAGAATGATTTCCGTGTTGTGCAAGGTTCTCCAGCCCTTCGAACTTGCCACACGTGAAGTCAGTTCAGACACTGCCAGCTTGAGTCAGGTCATTCCCCTCATCAGGCTTTTGCAGAAACAGCTGGAGAAAGTGATGGAGGAGCTAAGACGGAGCGATTCCACTCGGCATGTGGGACTTGTGGATGAAGCCCTTCATTCGCTTTGCCAGGATTCCAGGGTGGTCAATCTGTTGAAATCAGACCACTACATTTTGGCCACCGTGCTCAATCCTAGGTTTAAAGCCTATGTGGTGTCACTCTTTCTGGCCGACACAAGCCTGCAGAGGTGCAAAGACCTGCTGGTGAAAACACTGTCAGCTGAAGCAGAACGTGACACGTCAACAGCTCCTTCTTCATTTTCTCCCGCAACTGGGGCTGCCAGGAAAAAACTTAGGTATCCTAAGCAACCCGCTGGCAGTGATGCAGGGCAGGCAGGACCAAGTTTGGACATCTGGTCCGGACTGAAGGACTTAGCAACAATTTCTGACATGTCTACTGTCACTGCATATGATACTGTCACCATTGACAGAATGGTGGAGGATTACATCGGTGACAGCATCCAAGTAGGCATGTCAGACAGTCCATACCTGTACTGGCAGGAAAAAGAGGCAATTTGGAGGCCCCTGTACAAACTGGCTCTATTTTACCTGAGTTGCCCCCCTCCAGTGTGTACTCCGAAAGAGTGTTTAGTGCAGCCGGGAACCTTGTCAGCGAAAGGCGTAGGAGGTTGCTTCCACAAAATGTGGAGAAGATAATGTTCATAAAAATGAATTATCAACACTTCCAGGGAGACCAGCCTCCAGAACGTACAGAGGGACCTGTGGTGGTGGATTCCAGTGGGGACGAGTTAATACTCTGTGAGGATGAGGATGTACACAA
This sequence comes from Taudactylus pleione, assembly GCA_031769625.1. Taxonomy (NCBI): domain Eukaryota; kingdom Metazoa; phylum Chordata; class Amphibia; order Anura; family Myobatrachidae; genus Taudactylus; species Taudactylus pleione. The sequence goes on along the minus strand of JAUIMM010000017.1, from coordinate 1,946,268 downwards.
CACTGAAGAGGGTGAGGAATCGGTGGATGAGGACGACATCTTGCCTCCGTAGAGCCAGTTTATATATATATATATTAGGGGTGTGCACCGGCCACTTTTCGTGTTTTGGTTTTGGATCTGGATTGGTTTTGTCAAAACCACCCTTCCGTGTTTTGGGTTCTGGGTTTTGTATTTTGGATCTGTATTTTTTTTTTAAAAAAGCATAAAAACAGCTAAAATCACAGAATTTGTGGGTTTTTCTGCTCCTATGCTATTATTAACCTCTATCACCATAATTTCCACTCATTTCCAGTCTATTCTGAACACCTCACAATAGTGTTTTTATGTCCAAAAGGTTGCACAAAGGTAGCTGGATGACTATGCTAAGCGATACAAGTGGGCGGCACAAACACGTGGCCCATCTAGGAGTGACACTGCAGTGGCAGACAGGATGGCAGTTTGAAAAACTAGGCCCCAAACAGTACATAATGCAAAGAAAAAAAGAGGTGCAAGATGGAATTGTCCTTTGGCCCTCCCACCCATCCTTAGGTTGTATAAACAGGACATGCACACTTTAACAAACCAATCATTTCAGCATCAGGGTCTGCCACACGACTGTGGCTGAAATGATTGGTTCGTTTGGGCCCCCACAAAACAAGCTGGCAATTAATCTGTCCCTGCACAAACTGGCTCTACGGAGGCAAGATGTCATCCTCATCCTCCTAATCCACCGATTCCTCATCCTCTTCAGTGTTGTGTACATCCTCATCCTCACAGAGTATTAATTCATCCTCACTGGAATCCACCACAGGTCCCTCTGTACGTTCTGGAGGCTGGTCTCCCTGGAAGAGTTGATAATTCATTTTTATGAACATCATCTTCTCCACATTTTGTGGAAGCAACCTCCTACGCCTTTCGCTGACAAGGTTCCCGGCTGCACTAAACACTCTTTCGGAGTATACACTGGAGGGGGGGCAACTCAGGTAAAATAGAGCCAGTTTGTACAGGGGCCTCCAAATTGCCTCTTTTTCCTGCCAGTATAGGTACGGACTGTCTGACATGCCTACTTGGATGCTGTCACCAATGTAATCCTCCACCATTCTGTCAATGGTGACAGTATCATATGCACTGACAGTAGACATGTCAGAAATTGTTGCCAGGTCCAAACTTGGTCCTGCCTGCCCTGCATCACCGCCAGCGGGTTGCTTAGGATACCTAAGTTTTTTCCTGGCAGCCCCAGTTGCGGGAGAAAATGAAGAAGGAGCTGTTGACGTGTCACGTTCCGCTTCAGCTGACAGTGTGTTCACCAGCATGTCTTTGTACCTCTGCAGGCTTGTGTCGGCCGGAAAGAGAGACACCACATAGGCTTTAAACCTAGGATCGAGCATGGTGGCCAAAATGTAGTGGTCTGATTTCAACAGATTGACCACCCTGGAATCCTGGCAAAGCGAATGAAGGGCTTCATCCACAAGTCCCACATGCCGAGCGGAATCGCTCCGTCTTAGCTCCTCCTTCACTTTCTCCAGCTGCTTCTGCAAAAGCCTGATGAGGGGAATGACCTGACTCAAGCTGGCAGTGTCTGAACTGACTTCACGTGTGGCAAGTTCAAAGGGCTGGAGAACCTTGCACAACACGGAAATCATTCTCCACTGCGCTTGAGTCAGGTGCATACCCCCTCCTTTGCCTATGTCATAGGTGGATGTATAGGCTTGAATGGCCTTTTGCTGCTCCTCCATCCTCTGAAGCATATAGAGGGTTGAGTTCCACCGCGTCACAACCTCTTGCTTCAGGTGATGGCGGGGCAGGTTCAAGAGTGTTTGCTGGCGCTCCAGTCTTCGGCACGCAGTCGCTGAATGGCGAAAGTGGCCAGAAATTTTTCGGGCCACCCAAAGCGTCTCCTGCACGCCCCTGTCGCTTTTCAGAAAATTCTGCACCACCAAGTTTATTGTGTGAGCAAAACATGGGACGTGCTGGAATTTGCCCAGATGTAATGCCCGCACAATATTGGTGGCGTTGTCAGATATCACAAATCCCCTGGAGAGTCTAAGTGGGGTAAGCCACTGGGCGATGATTTCCCTCAGTTTCTCTAAGAGGTTGTCGGCGGTGTGCCTCTTACTGAAACCGGTGATACACAGCGTAGCCTGCCTTGGAACGAGCTGGCGTTTCTGAGATGCTGCGACTGGTGATGCTGCTGCTGTTGCTGCGTAAGGTGATACATCTACCCAGTGGGCTGTCACAGTCATATAGTCCTTAGTCTGCCCTGTTCCACTTGTCCACATGTCCGTGGTTAAGTGGACATTGGGTACAACGGCATTTTTCAGGACACTGAGGACACTTTTTCTGACGTTTCTGTACAGTCTCTGTATCGCCTGCCTAGTGAAGTGGAATCTAGACGGGATTTGGAACCGGGGACACACTACCTCCATCAATTGTCTAAATCCCACTGCACTAATGGCGGATACCGGATGCACGTCTAACACCAACATAGCAGTCAAGGCCTCAGTTATACGTTTTGCTTCAGGATGACTGCTGTCGTACTTCATCCTCCTCGCTAGGGACTGTTGGAGGGTCAATTGTTTAGTAAAAGTAGTGGTGTTCCTACTTCCTCTCTGGGATGATGAATGACTCCCAGCAGCAGCAACAGCAGCAGCGGCAGCAGGAGGCGTAGCAATGCAGGATCCTCCGGAGGAATCCCGGATAGGAGAGTCAGTCATGCCAGTGACATGGCCTGCAGGACTACTTCCGATCCTGACTAAGGAGGAAATTGACGAGGAGGGAGTTGACTGTGTGGTTTGCAGGCGCTTGGATACAACAGGACAACGGGATTTAGGTGTCCCTGGACTGCTTACGGTCTTAGCTAAAGTTTCTGAACTTGACGGTAACTTTTTATGAACGCGCTGCAGGTGCCGTATAAGGGAGGATGTTCCTAGGTGGTTAACGTCCCTACCCCTACTTATTCCACCTTTACATAAGGTACATATGGCAAGACAGTTGTTGTCCGGATTTGGATAGAAATATTGCCAGTCCAAAGAGGTGGAATGTTTGGTCTTCTGCCCAGGCATGACTGTGATGGGCTTTTTCATCCCACGGACAACAACTGTCTCCCCCGGAGCCTGATTTAAACAAACCACATCACTATCAGAATCCTCCTCGCCAACTTCCTCCTCAGCGCCAGCTACACCAGTATCCTCATCCTGTTGTACTTCAACAGTGACATCTTCAATTTGCATATCAGCAAGTGGACTGTGGGTGCTCCTTTCAGCACTTGCAGGGGGCGTGCAAATGGTGGAAAGAGCCACCTCTTCCCGTCCAGTGCTGGGAAGGTCAGGCATCGCAACCGCCACCACACTTGGACTCTCCTTGGGGATTTGTGATATCTTCTTAGAACACACAGTTCTTCGCTGTGCTTTTGCCAGCTTAACTCGTTTGATTTTTTTAGTGGGAGGAGGGCTTCCATCGTCATGTGAAGCTGAACCACTAGTCATGAACATAGGGAAAGACCTTAGCCGTTCCTTGCCACTCCGTGTCATAAATGGCATATTGGCAAGTTTACGTTTCTCTTCAGATGATTTAAATGTTTTTTTTAAGGTCATTTTCCTGAACTTTGTCATTTGGGATTGTATGTGGCTTCTACTATGACATTGGGCATCGGCCTTGGCAGACGACGTTGATGGCATGTTATCGTCTATGTCATGACTAGTGGCAGCAGCTTCAGCACTAAGAGGAAGTGGTTCTTGATCTTTCTCTATTTTATTTTTATTGGATAAAGTTTGGTCCTCCATTTTTATTATATCGATTTGATATATACGTGCGGCTAAGGCGCACACAAACACAGAAAATATTTTTTTATTTTTGCTGGAGAGTAGTGCACTTTTTGGGTTACACCACCCTTTAAGAAATGAGCCAGCCGGCTCTTTACTTATGGGACACAGGCGCACGCTTGGCACTGCTCCTTTGTTGATGCACGTGCGGCTACTGCGCACACAATTCACAAACACAGAAAATATTTTTTTATTTGGTTTGGAGTGTACTTTGGGGGTTACAGCACCCTTTAATTGTCAAGCCAGCCGGCCCTTTACTTATGACACAGGCGCACGCTTGGCAATACTTTGTTGATGTACGTGCGGCTACTGCGCACACAATTCACAAACACAGAAAAAATATTTTGTTATTTGGTTTGGAGTGTACTTTGGGGGTTACAGCACCCTTTAACGGTCAAGCCAGCCGGCCCTTTACTTATGACACAGGCGCACGCTTGGCACTACTTTGTTGATGCACGTGCGGCTACTGCGCACACAATTCACAAACACAGAAAATATTTTTTTATTTGGTTTGGAGTGTACTTTGGGGGTTACAGCACCCTTTAATTGTCAAGCCAGCCGGCCCTTTACTTATGACACAGGCGCACGCTTGGCAATACTTTGTTGATGTACGTGCGGCTACTGCGCACACAATTCACAAACACAGAAAAAATATTTTGTTATTTGGTTTGGAGTGTACTTTGGGGGTTACAGCACCCTTTAACGGTCAAGCCAGCCGGCCCTTTACTTATGACACAGGCGCACGCTTGGCACTACTTTGTTGATGCACGTGCGGCTACTGCGCACACAATTCACAAACACAGAAAAAATATTATTTTTTTAGCACTTGGGGGGAGCACCCCTGATGAACAGAGCACCCCCTGGACAACACTACAGCACACCTTTAGGACTGGGACACTGCACAGGACTTTGGAGTGGACACAGCCCCTATGGAGAACTGACTGCACAACACAGTCCAGCCAGCCCCTATGGACTTTGAAGTAGTGGACACAGCCCCTATGGACAACAGCAGCACAGCGCAGCACAGCACAACACTACACAGCCCAGCCAGCCCTAACTGCCACCCTCCCTCTTCACTGTCCACAGCCGAGTGAGAAAATGGCGCCGACGCGGGTACCTTATATAGGATCCAAAACCCGCGAGACCCGGAAGGCGGGATGATGACATTTTGCCTCGATTTCAGATCCGAGTCAGGCGGGAAAAGTCGAGCCTGACTCGGATCTGCCTCGGATCGGGGGGGCTCGGATTTCAGAAATCTGAACCCGCTCACCCCTAATATATATATACATATATATATATATATATATATATATATATATATATAAATGTACTACATGTGTATGTATATATATACTTCATGCATAGTATGTGTGTGTATATATATATATATATATATATATATACTACATGTGTATATGTATATATACTTGCATTTGAAACCAATTATATATATATATATATATATATATATATATATATATATATAGATGTGTGTGTGTGTGTATATATATATATATATATATATATATATTAGGGATGTGCAGGCTCGGTTCCGTTCGTTTTTTTTTACCGAATCTTATTGGCTATCCAAAACTCGTGACAGCTGAAACCCAATAAGATTCGGTAAAAAAATCCGAACGGAACCGAGTAGAACCGAGCCTGCACATCCCTAATATATATATATATATGGCTATATAGATATACACACAAAGACATTATACTTTTTTTTAGAACATCACCAATATATTACTTTGATCATTTTATTGATAGGGGCCCCCACCAGTTTGTTGCCCAGGGGCCTCCACAGACCTTAATCCGGCCCTGATCATATGTTATATACGTATTTTAAATGCACTGCACCTAAAAAGCTATTTTAACAATAAACAAATATATTAACAAGTACAGCACCTTTCTTTTTATAAATTGCTAAAAATATGTTAAAGATTACGGTATTTGAAAAAATTATTTAATCCATGAATAAAGCATTTTTTAAAACTTCTGTTTTGGTAATGCCATCTGAGAATAGCGTTATCAGAGAAAGGAGTACCACCCTGATGCTAGACAAATAAGCTCCCCCAATGGGGATTATCGCCATTGGAATCCCCATTAGACCCCATGGCTGAAATTTGCCAGCCAGAATCTGAGTTTTTTGGAGGAGTTTATGAACTGTTAATGTAATGTCTGCACAGGTCAGACTGACTGTGTTCTAAAGCATCCTGAATGGAATTACTGGCCAGGTGACATGACAGCCAGCATTATCTAGTAATAAGTTACGCTCCATTCTAAGTAGTATGCACTTTCAGCCTATTACACTAAAATCAAAGTCATAACTGTATTGAGTTTGACGAAGCTATAAGTCTGCACAGTTGTTTATTTTCAATGTAGCTTCCTGCTCACAATGAAATCAGAGTGCTGCTTGCAAGGCCAGGATCAGCCACATTAAACTGTGCTGTGCTATTGATCGAAAAATTGGCTTCTTTATAAAATTCATTTTGTTTGTTCTCTCTGAATTCAGAAACTGCAATTACCAAGTCTATGGTGTGATGGCTCAGCACAAAATCATTTAACCCCACAAGTACAATGCCCACAAACAAATTCTTGGAAAATTAAGCTTGCCAATCATTTTCACGTTCCGAAAGAAAACATTCATAAAAAGTGTTGCCATCATGTCCATATAGTGGAAATTATAACTTAGTTGGCTAACGCTGCTACCACTACATGCAAGCGATGGGTACACTAATGGTATATTAGCATCATGAATATTTCATATATTTGCACATTTATACAGTATGGCTTACCTGTAACCCATAATAATTAGGTGCCTATAAATAGGTAGATCCATCCGCTGTACTATTGGAGCATGGATCGTAGTGCGCTCTGGCACAGTCTCTTTTCTGATATACACTTCGGGCACTAGGACCCGTAGCCAGCAGGAGGTGCATCCTCTGACACGGCGCAGACGCCGTCTGTTGCAAGCCACTGTGTAAAGCATGACAGTATTGTGCAGACGCACAGTACTTAGCTCTTCTCAGGTGTTACCCTGCATACTGTATTATACTGCTGTTAACCAGTGTGATCACCACTGTTTACTTGACAATTACAGCTACAGTACCATAGACATCATAGTGTTACTGTTGTTACCACTGCTGACTCCTGCATTACTACGGTATACTGCTGTTACCAATAAATCTGCAAACCTGCTTAAGGACATCTTTCTATCCTAACATCCACTTTCACATTCTGCTTGACACCTATTGTGACCACCCAGGTCCAACATAACAAGTTATATCAATGCAGGTTGAGTCTCCCATATCCAAATATTCAGAAATATGGAATATTCCGTAATATACAGATTTTTTTTTAGCATGACTAAGATTGTAAAACCTTTGCTTTTTGATGATTCAATGTACACAAACGTTGTTTAAGGCACAAAATAATAAAAAATATTGTATAAAATTACCTTCAGGCTTTGTGTATAAGGTGTATATGAAACATAAATGAATTTCATGTATGTACACAAATTTTGTTTGAGCCACAAAATTATTGAAAATATTGTATAAAATTACCTGCAGGCTGTGTGTATAAGGTATATATGAAACATACATGCTTTCTGTGTTTAGATTTGAGTCCCATTCCCAATATATTTCATTATGGTATGCAAATATTCCAAAATAGGGAATATCCAAAATACATCTGGTCCTAAGCATTTTGTATATGGGAGACTCAACCTGTATGTACTCCAACGCCAAGCATCGTGATGTCTTGTATAATTGACACACCTACAGTATGTGTGGTTTACCAGGTAGGCTCTCCAGCTAATTCATATACCAGTATGGCACATCCAGAGCAACCATAAAGCCAGGTTGTAGTCAGTGTCTCATCTGTATCAGATTAAATTTGAAAGTGTTGATCAGGTTCATCACTTTACTTTGGCCTATTTGCACCCAACTAGGGGAGGCATCCAATTAGCCCCGAACATTGTTCGAGCACTAATGGATGCCCCAGGGCTATACGATTAACCCCAAAGTCCGGCCTGACTCCAGCACTAATCATGGATTTTTTTTTCTGATGTGGCCCGAAAAAATATCCTCAAAAAGTGCATTTTTTTTGCCAGCGCAATAGCGAAAACACATAGGTTCATGAACTTATCACGGATCCTATGTGTTTTCGGGCAAATTATCCTATTTGTTTGCCCAAAACAAACAGGATAGGGTGGGGAAAAAAATTGGCTAAAAACAGAGATTATCGGCAGAAAATCTCTGTTCTTCGCCCCTGAAAAAATATTGGGTCTAATTGGATACTATCCAAGGTATAAAAAGACATAATTGGCTGTCAAAAATACAGCTTCTATATAAAACTTTACACATTAATGGACCTATTCATCATCAGTGGCCGAATGATTAAGGGTCATATTTATCAACAAGTTTTATAATACGCAACGAGTTTTAAAACTCATTGAGTATGATAAATGGTGCTCCAGCCAATCAGCTCCCAACTGTCATTTTTCAAACAGATGACAGTCAGGAGCTGATTGGATGGAGCACCATTATCATACGCAATGAGTTTTATAACTTGCGTTACATATGATAAAAGTCGTTGATAAATGGGCCCCTGAATATCCAACTCACCGTGAGCTGCGGCAGTGGATACTTAATTATTCTGAGCAATTCAGTATTGTTCTGGTGCAGGACAGCTGCTCCAAAAAGCAGCTGTCCCTGCAATCCCTAACATTGCTACTTCAGTAGCAGTGTTACTTACCATAGATGTGGCGGCCTTCTATGCATGTGTGACCTGTGTTTCACCCATGCGCACGGGTCCCAGGCTCACAGTGGCAGCGTCCCTCTTGGTTTGGAACCAACGCCATCTGAACCGCAGGCAAAATTCAAAAACTTTCAGTTTTAAGAGTTTGCTGAATACTAGGCTTTCCTAAAATCCCCTAATAATGAAGGGGCCCATTACTTAGTTAAAACATGTGGGATCTAGCTTTTCCGCATGTGTAACGGAACCCATTTAGGATGATGAATAGACCCCTAAGAACTTGTGTATTTGGTAAACTTGTAAAATAAGCACAAATAATACATTTTCTACAACTTCCATTAATGCAGGGGAATGCAGCCTTCCGCCCTCCAGCTGTAGATGTACTATGTTCCCATAATGCACAGCTAGTCCGCAGCTGTAGTTCAGCCATAGCTAAAGTAAATCCTCACCCATCTTATAATACTGTACTTCTGTGTGTACCATCATGTCAGTGATGTAGTTTTTATATTCATTTTGATCTGTATTGCCTCTATAACATTACTGTATGCACCCGCTAACATTCCTGCAGTACATTGCTTTATCACTATTCCCTTTAGCCTGTCGCCTTGCCAGAACACTGAGAACATGTAGCATTGTAAAATAAAAATGAAATTTACAGCAGCTAATCTCACTGGCTTCCAGAGGGCACAATGCATAAAACTACTATTATTCCTCTCCCTTTCCTTTGTCCATTTCCCCTAATCTCCGTTTTAGGCAGAAATAGCAAACTAAATATTTAAAGTAGAAAATATAAACTCAGGCACAGACGGGCTTAATGGCCACTATTATTCACACATTTATTGTATTTTAGAATGAATAACCCCATTTTTATTTGTCCAAGCTGCGGAACAAATTAAATGAGTTTCTTAAATGAATGAAATACTAACAGAATGTTATAAATAATTGCTATTTTTTTAAATACCCAGGTTCTTGCCGATGCATGCGCACCAACCGAGGTCTAGACTGTGTGTGAAAGAGGCTAACCCGGGTCAGAGGCCTTGGTCTGCAACCCTGCTTGGTACCAGGTTATTCCTGGGTCAGACTCTGGTCACCTGTAGTGTGAATGGCATAACCTGGGTCGCGATGACCCAGGTCATGCCTTAAAGGCTCTAAGTGGCCGACTCAGTGGTTCTTGGGGATGACATCCAGACATCTACTGCCTGACAGAAGACCCGGTTCACTGGAAGACCCGAGTCTGGTGTGAAGAGTGACAACCCGGGAATAACCCAGTTCGTCACCCGTGTGTGAACAGGGGTTAGTACAGAAAACCCTGGCTTCAACCACGGCTCAGTGTCCCTGGCCCAAGACAGGTTATAGCCAGGGTTTATGTGTGAAAGAGGTAATCCATCTTGTGCATGCGCAGAAATCCAACCACTCTTGTGCAATGTCAAGTAGTTTCGATGGGTATCGCAATCAGCTCCAGCCCATTCTTCTTCAGATGATATTACCACATGCAGAGAAGCTTGTTGTGTGGAATGCTGCTATTTTGTGTTAAATGTAAGAGATATCTGCCTTAGTTACTTAAATCACGGGGAAAGTGCTGCTTCCGTATGATTTTCAAGGCTAAAGGATAAATAGGCCTCACAGATTTACAGAAATTTTGTGTTGTTTTGATATAGTGTAACTAATTCTGGCAATCATTGTATTTCAATTTTTCAGTAACTCATTGAGGGGTCTATTCATCAAAACATAATTATCACAAGTGATAATTATGGTTTGAACTCGCTGCAAGTTCAAACACAATTTAAGAGGCATTCATCATGCCTCCTGTTCTAATCTATCACCCTCGAAAAACTGCTGTTCCTGCAAAGCAGTTTTTCGGAAGTGAAAAACTTTTCACTGCCTGCGGACTTCACTGGCTGTGGACTTCACTGCAACCCCCCCCCCCTTCCCCCACGGGTGTACGATTTGGCCCCCCCTACCTCCACGGGTGTACGACTCACCCCTCCCCCGCGGGTTTTACAACCCCCCTCCTTATCTTTAGCACGGCTCACCTCTCTTCTTTCAGTGAGCCAGGCCACATGTCTGTGCTCCAGGGCTCTGCAGTGCAGACACAGCAGGGAGGGTTCTGAATAGATCCCTGTGCTGTGTTGTTGCCTTGTTAATCTTCACAGGCTGCCGTGTAAACAGCAGCCTGTGAAGGTTATCGGGGCTGAACGCCACCTGAAAGTTCAGGGCTATTCATCAAGTTCCGAAAAAAAATGCTTTTGCGGAACTTGATGAATAGCCCTGACACTTATTTTTCACAAAAGTATGTTTTTGTGAAAAATAAGTGATGATGAATAGGCCCCATAATGAGTTGACGTGATCAATTTGGCAAACTTCACAGAAGGTCATTCACAATATATAACACAATTAGAGGTGCTACTTGTACTTTAGTTCTATGCAGAAAAGAAGAAAATACAGGTGCACACTCTAAGAACCTTATTTAAAAGCCATGTTAATTTTTAGAGTTTGTTATAAATGCTTCGATCATCAGTATTCTTAGCGCTTAGTGGGCCTGATTCAGCAAGGATCGCTATTCTGCTATAATGCACGCACCACAGTTGATATTATTAGTGGTGAAATGCAAATGTTTGCAATCGCATTGCGATCAAATCTACCATAAGGACGCCCACTTACACACATCCAGATACTTGGGCAACATAGCAAAATAATCGGTAACATCGGACCCATACGCACATTTAAGGCAGGTCAGACCTCACTCAGGAATTGCTAATTTCAGGTCATGCTTTGAGGCCTCAGGCTGCATATGGTATTGCAGTGGATAATTATGCACGCCCCTGCAATGCTGTCCCAACGCACTGGCACGCCTGTGTTCGCCCGACCACCCCCCCTTCACCACCCACAAACAGTTCTTCCTGTCAATCACTGTGGTCATGGTCTGCATAGCCTCTGCAAACGCATTTCCCATAGCAATTGCTGGTTAGCGCATGCTCACTGCGATGCATATGTATGCGCAATGCAAATCAACCGATTGCGTGTGTCTTTGCAACAGCGATCCTTGCTGAAAAAGGCCCAGAGTGTGCACCTATATTTTTGGTAGCACCTCTTATTATTTTTAATATTAGGATGTGCAGTTCAGCACCCCCCTTTTCCTCTGTATGTGTAAGAGATGTGCGCTGACCTCCCGTGTTTTGGTTCATGTTTTGGTTTTGCCAAAACCTCTCACACGTGTTTTGTTTTTGGTTTTGGATCTGCATTTTTTTTTTTTTTATTATTATTATTATAAAAACAGCTAAAATCACATCATTTGAGCCTGCTTCTATTCCTACAGTATTATTAACAACAATAACATTAATTTCCAGTCATTTCCAGTAAATAGCAACCAATCAGATTCTAGCTATTATATTCTAGAAGGTGTTAGTTAAATGTTAATTAGAATCTGATTGGTTGCTATGGGCAACATCTATTCTAAAACTCACTTCTAAAAACTCTCACCTTAGTAGATTTACCCCCTAGTCTCAGCAGGTAGCACCTCACATTGTGCTTAGGGTATGCAATCTAGGGCCCCTCCCCCATGAAATTTTGATCACCTCACAGCTCACAATATTGTTTTCACCAATATAGGCCAAAGGCTGCAGCGAGCTGGCTGGCTACACTAAGTGACAGAGCAGCGGCACAAACGCATATCTGTTTAAAAGAATAAACTATAGGACATCTATGAAACATTGCCAACAGCAGTGGCAGGCCGGATGGCAGTTTAATAAACTATAAAAAATGTTTGTCATCTATGCAAAAAGACAGTCACCAATGCCCCAAACAGCGCATAATGCGTGGTTGGTTTGTTTGGGCCCCCACAAAACAAGCTACCAATGGGCTTAAGGCAGCTAACAGTGCTGTTAATGATCTCTACAGAGGCAAGATGTCATCATTCTCATCCTCATCAGTGTTAACATTATCTTCACACAATATTAATTTATCCCTGCTGGAATCCACCATTACAAAAATCTCTGTACATTGATGTTATTAGCAGTAAGGGCCTTCCTCGTGGAATTTGTAGTTCATATCGATGAACATCTTTTCCACATTTTGAGGAAGTAGTCTCCTACGCCGATTGCTGACAAGGTTCCTGGCTGTGCTGAAAACTCTTTCCAAGTACACACTGCAGGGTGAGCAGCTTAAGTAAAGCAAAACATGTTTGTACAAGGGTTTCCAAATTGCCTTTTTTTTCCTCCCAGTAATCAAAGGGACTGTCTGACATGCTCATTTGTACACTGTCATTAAAATAATCTTCCACCATTCTATGGATGGTGACCATATCAGATTGAGTTATGGTAGAGGTGTCACTAAGTTTGGGCAATTCTTTTAGAACTGACCAGATGTCAGTCTTTTCCTGGCAGCAGCAATTGCCGGAGAAACTGAAAGAGGAGACGTCATTGTTTCATGTGCCACTTAAGCTGACAACTTGCTCACCAGGAGCTCTTTGCATCTCTGTGTCAGTTGGAAAGAAAGACATGATGTACAACTTAAACCTAGTATCAAGCACAGTCAACAAAATGTAGTGATCCAATTACAAGAAGGATGTTGACAACCCATGAATCCTGGCGAAGCGAATAATGGACTTGATCTACAAGTCTGACATAATTAGCAAAATCACCTAGTTTCATCTCCTCCTTCAGTTTCCTTTAGCTGCTTTTCCAAAAGTGTAATTAGGGAAATCACCCGACTCAAGCTGGCAGTGTCTGAACTCACTTCACAGGTGACTACTTCGAATGGTTTCAGTATCTTGCACAATACAGAAAGTATTCTCCACTGCACTGGACTGAGGTACATCCCCCCTCCTCTCCCTATGTCATGGTTTGTTGTGTAAGTTTGGATGGCATGTTGCTGTTCCTCCATTTGCAGAAGCATATACAGTAAAGGGTGGAATTCTACCTTGTTACTACCTGTTCTTACAGATGCTGTAATCTTCTACATGCAGTTGCTGAATGGCAAAAATGTCCAGAAATTATTCAGGCCACAGACAGCATCTCCTGCAAGCACTTGTCAATTATTTTTTTTTAAATCTGCATGAGCAAAACATGGGACATGTTTGAATCACCCAGCTGTAATGCTCTCACAATATTTTGTGAGCCAAACATTTATTTTTTAACATCCTGGTACAGGCAAGGAATTGCTTTTCTGGTAAAATGGAACCGAGATGGAATTTTACAGCAGGGACACAGAACCTCAATTAACTGTCTAAAACCAGATGCAATATTTGGCAGATATTGGCCACAGATCTAATACTAGCATAGCCATCATGGCTTCAGTGATCTGCCGTGCAACTTACACCTGTCAAACTTCCATCCTCTTGCAAAGGATTGTTTAACAGTCAATTGGTTTTTGAAACTACTAGTAGTAGTCTTCTTGGTCCCCTTCTGGGATGAAGATCCACCCACAGCAGGCCTAGCACTCAAGGATTCTTCTGAGGAATCCTAGATAGGGGAGGACTCAGTTAGCCTTACCATATTTGATGATTACTTTAGCATAATTTTCAGATTTTGGCAAAAACTTTTCATGAACTCACTGCAAGTGACGTAACAGGGATCTTAGATGATTAACGTAAATCTCTCTACTTACTTTAGCTTTACAAATGCGTTGACAACTGTTGTCAGGACTTGGGTAAAAATAATTTTACATATAAGAGGTGTTTTTGGTCTTATGCACAGGCATGACAATGGTTTCCTTCTTATTATGACAAAAACTGCTACCACTGGTGCCTGACTTACATAAACATCATCCTCATCATCAACATTAACGGTGTCTGCTACACAAATATGCCCCTCACCCTGTTGCACTTGCTCATTAGCATCCTCAATTTCTATGTCAGCATCTTATACAAGTGATCCCCACATTTTCAGAGGGTGCAGAAATGGTGAAGGAGGCCTCTCTATGAGTATAGTATCAGGTCAGGCTCACACATAGCACTTGTGGAGACCTTGAGACTCTTCTCAGGGATTTGTGACATTTCTGAACACAGTTTGTTCTTATGCCTTAGTGCTTTTTTTATCACTGATTTTCCTGCTTAATTTTTTTTTTACACGCCTTCTAGACTCTGAGTGAGAAAGTCTTGCATCGTCATGAGACGCAGAAGAAGATGCCTGAATGACAGCAGTTGCAGAACCAACTATTCGCATATAAAGGCCAAGGTCTGAGCCTTTCCTTGCCACTGCAGGTGGTGTATGGCATGTTGCCAATTTTGTGTTTTTTTGTAGGAAACTCACTTTATTAGAGGTGATGTTTTTTTCTTTAGCAATGTAAAATATTGTTTGATTTCAGATGCCCTGACATAAGTCCTCTATGCTCTTGAGCTCCAGCTTTAGTAGATGTCAAAGGACTAGTATTATCATGACTGGTGGCAGCTGCTGCAGCACTAGTACTTGGTTGCTGCTCCTGCTGTTCTATCGATCAATCATTGTGAGCCATATCAACTCACAGCACTGATATTAACATGGTGGCCCTGGACATACTGACCATTAGTGTTGCTAAACACTGCATCACTGCCTGCCAGAAGTACATTGAACACACACAAATTGAAGCAAAAGCGCACCAACTGGGACTCATTGCAAATAATAAGGCGATGACCCTTGACCTACTTACCATTAATGTAAACACAGAATCGTGGCCTGCCTGAAGTTGTATGAAACAAGTAGTATGAATGAACATAGACAATTTTTTTTATTTATTATAAAACAACAGCCCACCAACTGCGACTCAGTGCACATATATTAAACCAGTGGCCCTTGACCTACTGAACGTTAGTTTAAACACAGTATCACAGCCTGCCTGAAGTTGTATGAAACAACTACAGAAGTATGGACGAGCAAACACAAAAAATATTTTTTATTTATTTTTTTACAAAACAATTGCCCACCAACTGCGACTCACTGCACAGATATTAAGGTAGCAGCCCTTGACCTACTGACCATTAGTGTAAACACAGTATCATGGCCTGCCTGAAGTTATATGAAATAACTAATATGAATGAACACACACACAAAAATATTTTTTATTAAACAACTGACCACTAACTGTGACTCACTGCGCAGATATTAAGGTTGTGGCCCCTGACCTTTAGTGTTGTTAATATAAAAAAAATATGTAATTTTTTTTAAACAAGTGACCAACGGCCATTTTACATGTAGCGGCAGCTCATTGGCTGGTCCCACATGGGTCCCAGCCAATGAGCGGCCGCTACATGTAAAGAGGCAGCTGATTGGCTAGCGGCCCATGAGAAATTACAGATGATTTTGGTAATCTGTCATTTCACGAGGTGTAAGTATATGTAACAGCATATACTTACACATGTTCGGCATGGTTCGGGTAAGCCGGTTTGTTGTTTTAACGAGACCCTGGATGCTACAGAGAGCAGCGCCGGGATGTAGGTGAGTATAGAATATTTTTTGCGGTCATTCCACATGGATTTCTACATTGGACAAGTGGACCGACCAGCTGGTACAGGTTGGTATGTGTGTAATACACTTGTACTATATACGGTGTGTGTGTTGTGTCTTTATTTAACTATTTATTTTACAGTGGAGGTAAGGGTGCCGGCCACCTGCTGGAATTTGTAGTTCCACAAGTGCCAACAGGCAGGCATGCTGGCACCTGTAGATCCACTGTAAAATACAATAGTTTACTTCGATTTTACACTTTATTACCCCCGTACCCACAGCCCAGGGGTGCAGGGAAGAGCTCCAGGCTTCAGACCAAGCCTAGGGTTTTGGGAGAGGGGGGACACCTTCTTGTGGGGGTCCCCACCTCCCATGAGATCCCCGGCTTGGCCTGACTGGCTTGGGGTGAGAATGCGTTGGCCCTGGAGACCCGGTAATGGGTTCTCCTGGCTGTAACATTACACCCTGATCAGTTTTGGTCCGGTGCTGGTTTTATATATAGGGGGACACCTATGCAATTTTTCCCCCTATATTTTACACCAGCACTGGCCCTGCAGCCTAGTGCTGGTTCCTAAATTACGCTGGAACCCTACTCATTTTGTTCCCCATAATTTTTGGAACCAGGACTGGCTGACAAGTCCGGGACTGGTTATGCTTTTGGGGGGGGGGGCCCTACATCTTTTTTTTTTTTTTCTTTTACAAAATGATCCCTAATTTAACTACAGTATTTACAATGATTTCTGTACGTTCTGCCAAACTCACAGCTCAGGAGGTAGAGACTGTGAAAAGTGATTTTGGCAGAGAGCTTGTTGTCATCTGACCCAAGCTTGTCATCCCGATTCTTTGTACATTTGAGAGATGTATGTTTTAGGTGAAAAGTACTCCCGAGTTGTCCCGATGGTGAGTTGATTCGAGTTTGCTATCTCACCCGAGTTTTACGAGTGAGAAGAGAGAAATCTCTCTCTAACTCACCCGACTTTGCCTTTAGTAAATTTGCGAGATGAAAATCATTCCTAAACTCACCCGAGATTGGCATCTCGACCAATCTCAAATCTTAGTAAATTTACTTCCTAGTGTCTGATTCAGAGGAGTACACTGATGCAGCCGCGGTTGCATATTTTGCGGAATTACAGCATCAATAATATACAAATGCTACTTCCCATAGTCAGGGGCGGATTATAGGGAGGGCGATAGGGGCGATCGTCCGGGGGCCCCCACACACTGTCCACACACACTGCGCAACCTGCTCTGTAAGTCCTGCACTGCAGGGAGACGCCAGGCTGGAGAGGCGCTCTCCCTGCAGCAGTTCTTGCTGTCGGCTGCCACTGCGTCTGTCACACTGAGACAGGCAGCGGCAGTCTAATGCTGAGGTCTTCATAGATGATGGGGGAGAGGGGTGGGGGAGCGCTTCTGCCTTCCTGTGCCTGACACCCGCCGCCATGCCTGCAGTTCTATATCAAATAGAATAGATGGGGCTGGCTGGCGGGTGAGCGGGCGGCGCAAGGTACTAGGCAGTGACTGAGCCAGCCTCCCTCAAGACCCCTCTAATTGTGCCGGGACTGAAGAATGAGATGGCGCGGTGACATCATCGCGCGTCTGCCTCTCCTGCCGGCTGCCGCGCGAAGAGGACAACGGAGGTGAGTTAGAGTACAGACCCACGTGGATGCCGGTATCAGTGACAGGCAGCAGGGAGTCATGCAGGAAGTTAGAAGATGGCATGAGGAGCTCAACAGAGGTAAGTTGAGCTGCATGAGTGGGGGATAAACTGTGTGAGGAGGGCCCTGGGGAGAGCTGTGTCAGGGGGAATGGTGTGCTAGGAGGAGATGGTGTACCAGGGGGAGAGTCGTAGAGAGGGAGATGGTGTCTCAGGATGAGAGCTGTGTCAGGGGGAATGGTGTGCAAGGGTAAGAGCTGTGCCAGGGGGAGGTGGTGTGACAGGGGGAGATCACTAGCGCACGCAGAGGGGGTTTCTGAGTACCCAGAAACCCCCCTGACGAACCTAATTATATTTCAGAGATGGTGACAGTCTTGTCTCCGTACAGGACCCCGCCTCTAATCATGAGCTGCTCCTCCTTTTGTGGGCCGGACCTCTGCCGTAGGGATGGCTCGTGCAGTCAGGGGCCACCACTTCACCATGACCGGCATCACGTTTTATGGGCAGCGCTGTTCTCCGGAGCACAGACTTCCCGCAGTCGATATCGGTGATATGCACTGGTTGCTGCTGCAGATGATCATCGGGGGATGGGATGTCCTCAGCGTCAATCTGTGAGTGCCACTTTGAGACCGTTTTTAATGTTTGTTCCAGGATAATATATATATATATATATATATATATATATATATATTTTTTTTTTCTACACTACACACTATAAACAGTCAGCAGTTTAATATATGTATATATATAATATTACACTGAAGACTGTAAATGGTGTGTAGTGTAGAAATATTTACACACACACACACGCTATATATAGCATGAGATCAGATGGCACCCTTGGGATATTTTGAGAAAACACAAAGCAGTAGTGGTCAAGTTCAGCATTACAGTCCTTCCGGACTTTTATTAAGAATAAGGTGGACCATATTATTATTCTGGGGGGTGGTGGGGGGAGTTAGTATTATTCTTAAACTGCCCCCCCTTAAAAGTAAAGTCTAGATCCGCCACTGGGCAGGGGGGCTGATTAACAAGCCGATCAGCCTGAACTGAAGGAGGCTAAGCCGCTGGGGTGGATGGCTGAGCTTCTGCTCCTCTGCTCTTCAGCTCTCTCCCTGCCTGAGAGATCGTGATGCTGGAAACAGGCAGGGACAGTCTGCTAAACATTTGCCAGTTTACAAGTGTTTTCAGACACTGTTAATTACACTTGTATAATGGCAAGTAGTTTGTACACTGTCCCTGCTTGTTCCCAGCGTGACCCTCTGACCTCCCAGCCAGAGAGGATGTAGAGAAGGGACTGGGAGACAGCACAAGTGCAGCAGCAGCAGCCAGCACAGTAACTATGTTCTACTATAAATGTGTGTGTCTATATATATATATATATATATATATAAGGGATGTGCGCCGGACCATTTTTGCCGGATTTGGTTCTAATTCATCGTCCGGCTTTGGATTTGCCAAACTGCGGTGACTGGATTTGGATTTTTTGCCAAAATTGGCAAAAAAAGCTAAAATTACATAAATTGGGCATTTTTTTCTTCCTAGAGTGTTATTTACCTCAATAACATTGATTTCCAGTCATTTACAGTCAATTTAGACCACCTCACAGCTTAAATTATTGTTTTCACCATTATTGGCCAAAGGTTGCAGTGAGCTGACTGGTGACCAAGCGTCAGAGCAGCGGCGCAGTGGCACAGACACCACAGTTTAAAGCACATCTATGAAACTATGCCACACAGCAGTGGCAGAAATGAAAGGTGGTGCTAGATGGAATTGTCCTTGGGCCCTCCCACCCACCCTTTATGTTGGATCTTAAAAAGGACATGCACACTTTAACAAATGAAGCATTTCAGCGACAGGTACTGCCACTTTGTGGCTGAAGTGCTTGGTTTGTTTGGGCCCCCACAAAAAAATCTTCCAATCTACTAAAGGCAACAGGTTTACAGTGGCATGATGTCACCATCATTGCCATCCTCACCCTCATCAGTGTGTACATCATCCGATTCCTCACACAATATCAGTTCATCCCCGCTGGAATCCACCATTACAGAAGTATCTGTACTGTGACGTGATTGGTGGGAAAGGTTTTCCTCGTGAAATTTCCAGTTCATTTTAATGAACATCATTTTTTCTACATTTTGTGGAAGTAGCCTCCTTCGTCGTTCGCTCACAAGGTTCCCGGCTGTACTGAAAACTCCGAGTACACACTGGAGGATGGGCAGCTTAAATAATGCAAAGCCAGTTTATACAAGGGTCTCCAAATTGCCTTTTTTTTCTTCCAATTTT
The DNA here is from genome assembly GCA_031769625.1 of Taudactylus pleione. Classification (NCBI taxonomy): domain Eukaryota; kingdom Metazoa; phylum Chordata; class Amphibia; order Anura; family Myobatrachidae; genus Taudactylus; species Taudactylus pleione. The sequence continues at coordinate 1,926,352 of JAUIMM010000017.1, read as the reverse complement.
CAAAGGGACTCTGTGACATGTCTACGTGTATGGTGTCCTGAAAATAATCCTCCACCGTTCTTTGGATGGTAATCGTATTAGATGGAGTTGCGGTAGAGGTGTCACTGGTGTTGGGCAAATCTTTTAGACCCGACCAGATGTCAAAATGTTGACTTGACTTATCTGCATCACCACTGGGTCTTTTGGAAAAGGTGCATTTTTTTCTGGCTGCTGCTGGAGAAACCGAAGGAGGAGACGTCATCGTAGTGCCATGTGTCACTTCAGCTGCCAACTTGCTCACCAGGAGCGCTTTGGTTCTTTTAAGATCTGGGTCAGTTGTAAAGAAAGACACAGCATATGACTTGAACCTAGGATCAAGAATGGTTGCTAAAATATAATGATCAGATTTCAAGATCTTGGCCACCCGTGGATCCTGGCGAAGCGAACAAAGGTCTTAATCTATCAGTCCAGCATACTTTGCGGAATCACTTTGTTTAATATCATCCTTCAATTTCTCCAGCTGCTTTTCCAAAAGCGAAATCAGGGGAATCACCTTACTCAAGCTAGCAGTGTCAGCACTCACTTCACAAGTGGCAACTTCAAATGGTTTGAGCACCTTGCACAAGACAGAAAGTACTCTCCACTGTGCTGGGGTAAGGTACATTCCCCCTCCTCTCCCAATGTCATGGCTTGTCGTATAGCTATGGATGGCTTTTTGCTGCTCCTCCATCCGCTGAAGCATATACAGGGTTGAGTTCCACCTCGTTACCACTTCTTGCTTCAGTTGATGGCAGGGCAAATTAAACTGCTCTTGCAGGTGCTGCAATCTCCTGCACGCTGTTGCTGAATGCCGAAAATGTCCCGAAATTTTTCGGGCCACAGACAGCATCTCCTGCATGCCCCTGTCGTTTTTTAAAAAACCCTGCACCACTAAGTTTATTGTGTGAGCAAAACAGGGGATGTGTTGGAATTCACCCAGCTGTAATGCTTTCACTATATTTGTAGCATTGTCAGAAATCACAAATCCTGAGGAGAGTCCAAGTGGGGTAAGCCATGTTTCTATGACATCTCTTAGTTTTTCTAAGAGGTTGTCAGCGGTATGCCTCTTATTGAATCCGGTGATGCACAGAGTTGCCTGCCTCTGAATGAGCTGGTGTTGTTTGTTAGATACTGCTGCTGCTGAAGGCGATTCACCCACCCAGTGGGCCGTCACAGTCATGTAATCTTTAGTTTGTCCACTACCGCTTGTCCACATATCTGTGGTTAAGTGGACAGTGGGTACAATAGCATTTTGCAGACCAATAATTAGGTTCTGTTTAACGTCCTGGTACAGCCGAGGAATGGCTTTTCGGGTAAAATGAAACCGAGATGGAATTTGGTACCGGGGACACATGACCTCAATTAGCTGTGTAAATCCCACTGCATTAATTGAGGATATTGGACGCAGATCTAATATTAGCATAGCTGTCATGGCGTCAGTGATCCGCTGTGCGACAGGGTGAGAGCTGTCATACTTGCTTCCCCTTGCAAGAGATTCTTTAACAGTCAATTGTTTTTTTGGTATACTACTAGTAGTCTTCTTGGTCCACTTCTGGGATGAAGATCCACCAGCAGCAGCAGCAGCAGCAGGCCTAGCACTCAAAGATTCAGTTTCTTCTGAGGTGTCCTGGAAATTGGAGGAGTCACCGTGACTTAGCACTAACAAATTGGATGTTGTACTACCACTGATCATTCCTGAGGATATTGAGGAGGAAGGTGTTGTTGGCGGAGATTGCAGGTGCTGGGATTTAGTAGAGAGAAGGCATCTAGCTAATGCTGGACTGCTTGTTGTTATTTTTTTTGCAGTAGTTTCTGTTATCAAACACCTGTCATGAGCTCGCTGCAGATGATGTAATAGCGTAGAGGTTCCTAGATGCTTAACGTCCCTACCTCTACTAACTGTGGTCTCACAGAGGCTACAAATGGCTTGACAAACGTTGTCAGGGTTTGGGTAAAAGTAATTCCACACAAAAGATGTGGATTTGTTGGTTCTATGCCCAGGCATGGCAATGGCCTTCTTATCTTGGCCAAGAGCTGCTTCCACTGGTGCCTGACTTATACAAATGATATCCTCATCCTCAACATCCTCATTAGTGCCAGCGTCAGCTCCACATATATTCCTCTCATCCTCTTGCAATTCCACGGTGGCATCCTCAATTTCTATGTCCTCGGCAATACTGCTCATCCCCACAACTACAGATGGAAAAGAAACTGTGGAGGGCGGCTTCCACATAGAAATGCCACTCGTGGACCCACTTAGACTCTCCTCAGGGATTTCTGACATTTGTGTTTCAAAAAACACAGTTTGTTCTACTGCCTTATTGGTTTTAAATTTTTTCACACTTCTATAGTCTGATTGAAAAGGTCTTTTATCATCACGAGAGGCACAAGATGCCTCACTGACAGTTGCAGAACCACCACTCAGAAATAAAGGGCAAAGCCTGAGTCTTTCCTTGCCGCTACGTGTGGTGAATGGTATGTTGCCAATTTTCTGTTTCTCTGCAATAGTAGTAGTCTTTAGAGGTTTTTTTTGTCTTTACCCCTGTGAAATCTACATTTTTTGATTTCAGGTTCCCTAAGTTTTTAAAGCCTCTACGCCCTTGAGCATCAGCTTTAGATGAAAGTGACGGACTTCCAGCCGCTGCAATGCTAGCATTTACATGTTGTTTCTGCTCTCCTCTCGGTTCATTCTCGTGATCCATATTACTTTATCACTATGAACTGGAGTCACGGAGCTTGTATACACACAGTGGGCTATGCCCTTTCATGGAGCTTGTATAATAGACACAGTGGGCTTATGCCCTGTCACGGAGCTTGTATAATACTCAGTGGGCTTATGCCCTGTCACGGAGCTTGTATAATAGACACAGTGGGCTTATGCTCTGTCATGGAGTTTGTATACACTCAGTGGGCTTATGCTCTGTCACGGAGCTTGTATACACTCAGTGGGCTTATGCCCTTTCACAGAGCTTGTATAATACACTCAGTGGGCTATGCCCTGTCACGGAGCTTGTATAATAGACACAGTGGGCTTATGCCCTGTCACGGAGCTTGTATAATAGACACAGTGGGCTTATGCCCTGTCACGGAGCTTGTGTACACTCAGTGGGCTTATGCCCTTTCACGGAGCTTGTATAATACACTCAGTGGGCTTATGACCTGTCACGGAGCTTGTATAATAGACACAGTGGGCTATGCCCTGTCACGGAGCTTGTATACACACAGTGGGCTATGCCCTTTCACGGAGCTTGTATAATAGACACAGTGGGCTTATGCCCTGTCACGGAGCTTGTATAATACACTCAGTGGGCTATGCCCTGTCACAGAGCTTCTATAATACACTCAGTGGGCTATGCCCTGTCACGGAGCTTGTATAATACACTCAGTGGGCTATGCCCTGTCACGGAGCTTGTATAATAGACACAGTGGGCTATGCCCTGTCACGGAGCTTGTATAATAGACACAGTGGGCGTATGCCCTGTCACGGAGCTTGTATAATACACTCAGTGGGCTATGCCCTGTCACGGAGCTTGAATAATAGACACAGTTGTCTATGCCCTGTCACGGAGCTTGTATAATACACTCAGGGGGCTTATGCCCTGTCATGGAGCTTGTATAATACACTCAGTGGACTATGCCCTGTCACGGAGCTTGTATAATACTGTGGGCTTATGCCCTGTCACGGAGCTTGTATAATACACTCAGTGGGCTAAGCCCTGTCACGGAGCTTGTATAATACACTCAGTGGGCTAAGCCCTGTCACGGAGCTTGTATAATACACTCAGTGGGCTATTCCCTGTCACGGAGCTTGTATAATACACTCAGTGGGCTATGCCCTGTCACGGAGCTTGTATAATAGACACAGTGGGCTATGCCCTGTCACGGAGCTTGTATAATAGACACAGTGGGCTATGCCCTGTCACGGAGCTTGTATAATAGACACAGTGGGCTATGCCCTGTCACGGAGCTTGTATAATACTCAGTGGACTTATGCCCTGTCACGAAGCTTGTATAATAGACACAGTGGGCTATGGCCCTCATTCAGAGCCACTCGCTAGCGGCAGTACGCTCGTTCCGAGCGATGTTCACACATCTGCGCATGCGTACGGATCGTTATACGCATGCGCGAACCAGTCTGTGCGGCCGAAATTCATGTGCTCGCAAAATAGCGAATGCCTGCTAATTTGAGTGACAGGATGAGGCGTATGTGGGTGGTAACAGGGGAAGGTGCTTGAAAACGGGGAGTGGAAATCAGAACGCAGGCGTGCTTAAAGGTCAAAACGGGCGTTTTATGGGTGTGCATATTTAAAACAGCAGCGTCATTGACCACGTCACTGGGTTTTTTTTAAGCCAGAACTGTTCGCAAAATTGTGGTAGCAAAAACCAACCACAAGAATAGCGAGCAGTTCATACGCTGGTCGATGTACTCGATTAATCTAATAAATAGCGGACATGACGTATGGTGCGAGCGGCCAGGGGGCGTTTTTAACAAATAAACGAGCGTATGTTTTGCCCGCTCGTTCAGACTTAGAGGCGTGATCAGACTGCAATTTGCAAACGGATCATTTGAATAGCCACCCCTTGTTTTTGAACGAACGACCGCAAATAGCGAACGGCTCTGAATCAGGCCCTATGCCCTGTCACGGAGCTTGTATAATACTCAGTGGGCTTATGCCCTTTCACGGAGCTTGTATAATACACTCAGTGGGCTATGCCCTGTCACGGAGCTTGTATAATAGACACAGTGGGCTATGCCCTGTCACGGAGCTTGTATAATACTCAGTGGGCTTATGCCCTGTCACAGAGCTTGTATAATAGACACAGTGGGCTTATGCTCTGTCACGGAGCTTGTATACACTCAGTGGGCTTATGCCCTGTCGCGGAGCTTGTATAATACACAGTGGGCTATGCCCTGTCACGGAGCTTGTATACACTCAGTGGGCTAAGCCCAGTCACGGAGCTTGTATAATACACTCAGTGGGCTATGCCCTGTCAGTTGTCAGTCACAGAGCTTGTATAATACAGTGAGTACACATACACACAGTGGGCTTATTATGCCCAGTCAGGGAGCACACACAAAGGACTTATGCCCAGTAAAGTCACGGAGTGGCAAGAACACTGCCTATTCTAATCTATCTAACACTAGCACAGACAGCACACTACCTAACTACGCGTCACACGCGAAATGGCGCTGACTGCCGGGCGCCACGCCTTTTTATAGAGGCCGAACGTCACCCGGCTCTCGCGAGAATCCGACGCCGGACGGGTGACGTTCGGCCTTGAGGTGGAATCCGAGTCAGGCGGGAACACTCAAACTTGCGTTCGGGTGGACTCGGATTCCACCTGTTCGGAGCGGTTCGGATTCCTCAGAATCCGAACCGCTCATCACTAATATATATATATATATATATATATATATATATATGGGGCCCCCACATGTTTGTTGCCCAGGGGCCCCCACAGACCTTAATCCGGCCCTGCCAATAGTGTTCTAACTAGAGATGAGTGGGTCCGGTTTGAACATAGTGAATCTGAGCAGGATCCGAGGCAGGCTCGGGTTTTCCCATCTGATTTGGAATCCAAAGCAAGGCAAAACGTCATCAATAAGTATATAAGTCCCTCCATGCTGTGATCGGCGCCATTTGCTGCAGGGAGGACGGGCTGTGTGTGCTGTGCTGTCCATCCAGGGATGTGCTGTATGTACATCCACTGGTGTGCTATCCATCCATTGTGCTGTCAATCCAGGGGTGTGCTGTGCAGTGCCGTCCATCCAGGGGTGTGCTGTCCTGTCCATCAGGTGGTGTGCTATCCATCCAGGTATGTGCAGTCCATCCTGGGCAGTGCTGTCCATCTAATGGCAGTAAAATAAATATATTAAAGAAAAGTTTAAAAAAATGGAAAAAAAAAAGTTAAAAAGTAGATTTTTTTTGTGTGCTGTACCCCAGTGTACAGTGTATCCATAAAAGCACTGTGACACTGCAGACGGCCGTACCCACCCCAGTGTATCCATATAAGCACTGTGACGCTGCAGTGTATGCTTCCGTACCCCAGTGTACCTATATAAGCACTGTGACGCTGCAGGCCGTACCCCAGTGTATCTGTATAAGCACTGTGACGCCACAGGCTGTACCCCAGTGTAAGTTTCCGTATTCCAGTGTATCCGTATAAGCACTGTGACACTGCAGGCAGTACCCCAGTGTTTGCACCGCTGCTCTGACGATTACTTTTTTGTTTTGTTTCATACTGTATTTATTTCAACTAAAATCACAAATAGGTATACTTGCAAAATACTCTTATGCAATTTTTCAATGGTGGGCTTGGCTATCCTTGATCATATAACAGCCATGTGTGGTCAGATGCAATTCAAGCACCAAATGGAGAGGCTATTTTGTGATGGTATCTGAAGATGTTCTCCCTCCCTACTTGAGCTGCCCACCTTCCAGTGTGTACTCAGAAAGAGTTTTCAGCACAGCCAGGAACCTTGTCAGTGATCGGCCTGAGACTACTTCTCCAAAATGTGGAAAAGATGATGTCCATCAAAATTATCTACAAATTCTACGAGAAAGACCTTTACCGTCAATTACGTGCAAAAATTACAGAGGCACCAGTAATGATGGATTCCAGTGGGAACAAATTATTATTGTGTGAAGAATCATCCCAGATTATACCATCACCCAAGCCGATATCATCATTCCATCCTGTGTTGTGTATAAATTACACCTGCACTCCCTGTTAGATTGGGGATTCATGTCCACTTTAGTGGATGTAAGCTCCATTTTAGTCCATATCACAACACCCCCTACACATCTTCTGACCTGGGCTACAGGAGGAGCAGCTGCACGCTGGAATACGGTTGCATAGAGTTGCCCCTCTGACTCACTAAAATTCAGGTAGAGGGGCCATGGGTAGGTAGTAGGGACACTATAATCAGAGAACGCAGTTTTAGCTGCTTTATTTCATTTTTTAAACCATATCCTCTATTTTCACCTTTTGGAAATGTTTATGCAAATCTCAGCTGAGGTGTTTGTGATGTCATGGCTAACGGGCACACACAGAAAAAAAACAGTTTGATTGATTAATTTTTTTTTGGCACTTGGGGGAGAGTACCCCTGAATGAGGCAGCAGCCCCATGATAAATGACATAGGGAGCACCCCTGCGCAGCTACGTTACTGGTGATAAGTGTGGCTAATGCGCACACACACACACGCAAGTAAAAACACATTGATTTATTGATTCATTTTTTTTTGCCACTTGGGGGGGAGCACCCCTGAACGAGGCAGCAGCCCTTTGATAAATGACACAGGCAGCACCCCTGCGCAGCTACGTTGCTGGTGATAAGTGTGGTTAACACACACACACAAAAAAAACCTCATTTTAATTTTGTTTTGGCACTTGGAGGGAGAGCACCCTTGAACGAAGCAGCAGGCCCTTGATAAATGACACAGGCAGCACCCCTGCGCAGCTTCGTTGCTGTTAAGTGTGGCTAACGTGCACACACACACACAGAAAAAAAACACATCGATTGATTAATGAATTCTTTTTTGGCCCTTTGGGGGGGGGAGCACCCCTTGGGCAACACAGCAGCATAGCCAGCCCCTATGGACATTAAGCAGCCAGCCCCTGCTAAGTGACAACAGTAGCCAGGCCCTATACACAGCACAACACAGCAATCACAGCCACCTCTTCGCTCTTCACTCTCCACAGCGGGAATGAAAATGGCGGCGATCGTGGGGAACTTTTATACAATCCAAAACCCGCAAGAATCCGACAGCGGGATGATGATATTTTGCTTAGTTTTGAGATCCGATTCAGGCACGAAAACCCGAGCCGACTCGGATCTCGGCTTGGATCGCTAAGTTCGGGTGGGTTCAGATCTCTGATATCCGAACCCGCTCATCTCTAGTTGATACACAAGGATAGGTGCTGCATTTTGCAAATTTGTCCAGCCAGATTGCAGATGTTATCGGTGAGTTGTATGATCCAGTCACGCTGGAAAGTTGGCCTAGGGTTAAGAGTAGAGATGTGCGGTTTGGTTCCCCAGAAATCCGAATCCACCAGAATTTTGTGAATCAGGGTAAATTCGGGTTGCGGTTCTGATCTCTTTGCGGTTCGGAATTCGGATTTTGGATTGCATAAGTTACATGATTTTAGCTGTTTTTAAAACTTTTTATCTATTTTTTATTTAAAAAATCCAGATCCAAGACCAAAACCAAAATGCTTGAGGGTGGTTTGCAAAACCAAATTCAGATCTGAAACCTTGAAGGAGATACAGATCCAAAACCAAAACACGGGGGTCGGCGCACATCCCTAGTTAGGAGGATGCGAAATTGAAGAAAGAGATAATATGTGATGATATGTGTATAATATAAGAATGGAGTTAGATAGGAACATTGCTTAAAGTGGTCCTGGAGAGGTGGTGGAACTCATCTCTCCCGCAGCCTACTCCCCACCTCCCCGCCATGCTAGTCTGACAGGCCAAAACAAGTGTGAAAACTGGTCTTTACACACAACCTATTGTGTATAGGAAACGGTAAAGTGAATGGCTGGGGGCCGCCTAGGCCTCCAGAAGCTTTGGCGGCTATGAAAGTGTGAAATACATTTTAGATGCATTATTAGCACTCCTGCCATCCACTGTCTACAATGTTAGATCACTTAAAAAGAAATAAAAATGTTCTATATCATCAGTGTTATTTTTCTGCCATGCCACTGAGTTTTTTTTATGGGGTTTCCCAGTGCTCGAAGTGGGAATTTAGAGGTGGGGGTATGGCGAATTAATCTCTTCCCCCCCCTCCTCTTGGGCCCCTGCTTCCATATCACCCCATTGTACGTCTCACCCCCCCCACTCTCCCTGCCTGCTCCCCTCTCTCACACCCTGCCCTTCTCACTAATTCCCTCTCTGTCACCCCCTACAATACTAACTGCCTGCCTCCCTCTGTCTGCCCCTCTCTCTATTCCCTCTCACATCCTCCCTCTCTCTATTCCCTCTCACTACTTACCTCTGTCCTGCGCTCAGTGCGCTGCTGGAACGGAGCTGCCAGGACTGAGGAGCACCGGGTCCCACGTTGCTGGTGCAGTTGTGCGAGCCAATGAGAAGCTGCCACTTGGCAGCTGCTCATTGGCTGGTGGCCGTGAGCCCTGTGATTGGCTGGCTGCCGCGAGCCCTGTGATTGGCTGGTGGCTGCGAGCCCTGTGATTGGCTGGTGGCTGCGAGCCCCGTGATTGGCTTGCGGCCGCAAGCCCCGTGATTGGCTTGCGGCCACGGGCCTTGCGATTGGCTGGTGGCCAGTGTGTGCTGACTGTAGCCGGGACCAGATGCTTTGTCCCGGCTACATGCCAGCGTGTCCGCTGCCACCGATCGAGATGTGTCCCCTGCGGGACACATCTCTACACATTTCCAGCGCTGGGATGCCATACTGCATCCCAGCGCTGGTGCATTCTTTTCTGCGGCTAAAATTAAGTGGGGTCGGGAAGTGGCGGTATGTCATACCGCCGTATACCGCCCCACTTCGACCACTGGGGTCCCCACAAACTAGTCTATGTCACTTGGATGCCAAATATTTTTTTGCAAACCCTATGTATTGCCTTCGCTTGATTCTTTCCTTACCTACATGCTGGTTTCTCTGAAGAAATTGAGCTTCCCTAGGCAGGCAGTGCATGGCTCTCTGTCTGTGGGACTTCTGTGCAGGGACTTGGTGGAGGTGGATCTAGTTTCACCTACCATTAGAGGTGACGGAACTCAGGGCCTGATTCAGACCTGCTTGCTAGGCTGCATTCGCATGCAGCCTGCCGATGTTTGCAATCTGCGCATGCATCAGAGTGCGCAAACTAGTCCATGCGATCGGGAAGCGTTCGCTCGCTGCGCATAGCCAGCTCGCTAGACAGGATAAGCCGTTTATGGGTGGTGACTGGGGATGGTCGATGGAAACAGGGAAGGGGTGGTGCGAACGCAGGCGTGCCTGAGCGTCTTAACGCCATTTCAGAGGCACGCAGAATTAAGGCGCAGCGTCATCACATGGTTGTTTTACACACTGAAGCACTAGCAGTGCTAACGGTAAGGTATGGTCATCCACAAGTGCTGCGATCGCTTCTGATGGTACTCGATGTTACCGATGGTTGCATACACATCCTGGAGATGACGTGCATAAGTGGGCATCTTAAGACTGGTGGGCGTCTGCAAACACACCGCGATCGCACGCCAAGACATAGTGGGCGTGCTAAGGCCTTGCCATGCGATTGCTGAATTGCATACTTTCGCTGCATGTGAATGCATCTAGCAAGCGGATCTGAATCGAGCCCTCACGTCCACCCCGTTCCTACCCACTTTAACCCCTGGATAGGGAAGCTATGAAGGTTATGTGGGTGGTTCTGGAATCTGATAAGCGATGTTTAGTTCCAGGCTTTAAATTCCTCTGCCCCCTTTCTGTTCAGAGCTTCTGTTTTGTGTGCTGCCACATTAACAGTTTATGCAGCCATTCAAGAATCAAAATGGGCAGGTGCGACACTGGCATTACTCCCGTCGGTGGGTGGGCCCGAGGACAATTCCATCTTGCACCTCTTTTCTTTGCATTATGGGCTGTTTGGGGCATTGCCGACTGTCTTTTTGTGTAGATGACAAACATTATTGTTACAGTTTAATAAACTGCCATCTTGTATGCCACTGCAGTGCCATTCTCTTTCCTAGATGTGCCATGTTGGTAATTGAACTGCCACAGCCGCTGAAGTCTTCGACATGCAGTTGCTGAATGCCAAAAATGTCTAGAAATTTTTATGGCTATAGACAGCATCTCCTGCATGCCTCTTCCATTTAAAAATATAAAATGCGGAACCACTAAAGAGCTCAACTGGGGGCCAGGACTGATGTGAATGATTCCAATATTTTTTGTAAATGCTTCCCCTCCTCACTCATAAATTTGCTTCAGATTCCAAAACTTAAATTAAATTTATTACGAATCAACCCTTCCTTTCCTTGCCTTCAACTACATACATACTCCAACTCCCCCAGGCCTCTTGATTAATGAAAACATTTGTTTCCTGATGTGCCATGTTGGAAGTTGAACTGCCATGTGTTAGTGCCGCTCCCACTGCTGCTGCTTAGCTTAGTCAGCTGGCCTAAACTGGATGAACACAATATTGTGAGCTGTGAGGTGGTCAAAATTGATGGTGGTTTGCAAAACCAAAATACGAAAGTTAATCCAGATCCAAAACCAAAATACGAGGGTCGGTGCACATTTCTAGTTTTAACATGTGCCAGAATGTGCAAGCTTTGAGATGCCAACTTTCACTGCCCGTGCACAGTATAACACTGCCTGTGGTTATGAACAAATCACTATTAGCACACCATTGCATGTTTCATTGACAACTGGACTTAAACTCTGGCTAAATATGGCCTCTGTGGTTGAGGCTCTGCGCCTGAGAATGCATCTACTTTCATGGACACTCCAGCAACACTCCCTTAACACACCAATGAGACTAATTTTTTGCATTCCCTTCAGGCCACATCCCAGTCTCCGCCCAGGAACACCCATTGTTTTGCCTCACCAGCTCTGATACCAGCAGTCCTGCATGCAACAGCACATTTTGTGTACACTGAGGTTAACACTTGAGCCATAGGGGTTTTCAAAATAATTTGCGCATACGCAATAGCAAATAATCGCTCAACTGCACAAACATTTACAATGCATGCAGGTAGCATGCACCTCTGAATCAGAAGGTGAGTACTGCTTCACCTTAAATTAAAGAATAATTTGTATGTTTAAGGCAGAATTAAGTTTTACAGCTATTTAACAAGATATCTCCTGCTTTGGGAATAACAGCGCTCGTAGGAGCTGACCCAACAGTTTTCTAAGGGCATGGCATTAAAGAGCGATCGTATTTAACAAGTTTCAAAGATCTTTATGGAGCTTGCCTCCATTAGCATTAGCCCGCTGTTACCTATGGGGCAAACCCCGCTAGAGAGGGATCTCTCCCTGGTGGGCTGGGCTTCATCTGCACTAAATGGAAAATGCGATGAAAAACCCTCAAACCGGGTTATCTGGGTTTTGGCTTATTTTCCATGTGCACTATTGGGTGGCCACCGGGGCTCCGACGTGGAGGGTAACGCCGACCTCCCCCATCTCCACCCCCAAACGGTCACTTCATGTCAACCACTATGCTATTGGACTGCGTGCTCACTGCGATCGCTTCCCGATCGCAGCTGCCAGTTTGCACACGCGCACTGCGACGCATGCGCAGAGCACAAACATCGACCGGCTGCATGCGATCGCAGCCTTAAGATCCAACCTGAATAAGACCCAGAGTGTATTCATTAAAACCCTCATAGCTTGTATTATAGATTTGTTAGTCCACCCTACTGTCTATGAACTACATGGCTCTTATTCAACATTTACTGCTCTGTGCAATTATCCCAATAGCACAGGAAAATACTTGTCTATACCTTGTGCAGTAGTATTAATTAGCATGGCTTTCCTAATCTGTTGAATTCAAGAGAGTGGAGAAATGTAGGGATAAAGGAGTGTTTACAGTACAATTGCCATGGCTGTGCCCACACAAGGACCCATGTGCCAAGGGGGCTCTATACTATTCTCTTGACTTGTGGCCCCCTGCACGCAGAGTGACAAGTTAGTGGAGGATTATTACAAAGGTAATAATACACCATCTTGGCACTAATAATGTTGCCACCCTTGTTAGTGCCAAGATGGTGTATTAGTGACTAACTACAAATGATCACAGCTGTGCCTCCCTGGAACTCCTCTTCAATGTCAGCAACCACAAGCACTGTAGGGAAATGATATGAGTGTCAGCTTGCCAAGCACCCAGGATGTATGGTTTTGATCAATTACAGTAGTAGTGGTCAGTGCTAGTGTGCGTAGGGATATTTAATGTGGAAATATTTTCTTATACTTTTCACTAGGACAACAATAGATCAAACATAGGCCCTGTGTCAATTATATTGGGACCACAGCAAGTGAGCACACCAAGGATCCCAATCATGTTCAGTGATCCCAAAATGTAAAGCTGGTAGTCACGAGTGGGGTAGTATAGGTGGTATTTTTTGCAGGCCACCCATAGAGGTGTAACACTGTGCTGCTTTATATGGCAGGCGGTTATCATGTTATAGTGATAAACAGCTTGCCATGCTCCGGCAAGTATCGGCACCAGTAGGGTCATTTCGTTTTATTGGAGCGGAGAAAGAACACAGTTTAGGTGCAGAAACTCCATCCCAAAATGTTCCTGTGCTTCAATGTCATGTGACTCCAGTCACATGCTACATCTTATGTTTCCAAACATTTTAACTTTGTTCCTTGACAGAATGCATATCATACTACATCGGGGAAAAAGTTTGTTGGGATGGAGGGACTCTCCTAACTAAGCTGGAAAACCTGTATTGCTTGAGATGCACAAAGAAATTAGAAAAAGATAAGCAGGAAGGGGGAACAGTATGTGGGACACAGACTGGTAAATTGGGGGGCATGTGGGACACAGACTAGTAAATTGGGGGGCATATGGAACACAGAGTGATACTTGGGAGGGTATGTGTGACACAGACTGTAAGGATGGGTCATGTGGGAAAGGGACAGTTTGATGAGGAGGGGGACATGTAGGACAGACAGGTGAGTTGGGGGGATGTGGGACACTTGCTAGTGAGTTACTGGGCATGTGGGACACAAACTGATGATGAGAGTGGCATGTGGTGGACACAACCTGGTGAGGAAGGGGGCATGGGGGACACAGACTGGTGAGTGATGAAGCATGTGGGACACAGGCCAGTGACTTACCGGCTATGTCGGACACGGGTTATTGGAGACACAGGCCGGTGAATTATGGGACATGTGG